>OY728137.1:2001111923-2003611923 GCA_963277665.1 Viscum album | reverse complement strand
GAGGTGTGGGATCCACAATGAGGGTGTTGTGATTTAGGGGTGGGGGGAGTGTAACACCCTTGGAAAATTAAGATTTAATATACTAAATGGTAATACCCATATAAATAAGGTTCACCTTTCTTTTTTAGTTTCCCACCTGATTAAAAATCCTTAGTTAATAATGCTTGACCATGATTAGGGTCAAGATGAGTGACCTTCTTGGATGTTTCCTAGGGCATGTGTGAGTGATGAAAAAAGCACATTGAATTAAATTTTATTGGCATATGGGGAAAATCATTAGACTAGTAAGTGAACTTGGGAAGGGGGTAGCATGTGGTGTGTTGGGAATGAAATAAAGGTATTATAGGAGACCCATGGTATTAGATGAGTAGGATCATGGCCTTGGAGGCCAAAATAATATAAAAACCTCTATTTCCTTTTCAACAAGGAAAAAATCTAAATTTTCCATCTGAGGAACTTCAAAAATATCTTCAAATATTCACATTATATATTCTATATAAAAATAATAAGGTCTCAAAATAGACCCATCCATGGATAACCTTATGCATTGATACCACTTTATATGTCTCAAAAGACCATGTCGTCAATTGATTGGTGGAGGGGAGGGGGATTAGGTGTAACCAATTTTTTTAAAATTTCAATTTCTTTTATTAACTATTACCCTATTTGTTATTTTAATATTTATTACCCATTAAGAAATAAATGAATCTATTTATCACTTACCCATCATATTAAAATGAAATACTATGTTGAGCATGAATTAAATAGTAGATCATAAGGTTTTTATAAGGTTCAACCCAATCACGGGAAACCTACTATGTGTTATGATTCGTTATTCCCCTGATTCACAGATTCTCTAGTATATATTGCATGTTGTAGTATAGGGAAAATATTTTAATAAAACCATAGTGAATCCCAAACATAAATATCATCCCACTATGCTTCCCGCCCTCACTATATTTAAACAATATTATATAGATTTCAGTCTCTCAACTGGTATTAAAAAACTTCCTCCAACCTTTTTAAGTAGATATACTTCAAGATTTAGGATGTCACTACATCAATATATGGGATCTTATTCCTTATTAGAGTCTTAAAATTCCTTTTTATAATCTTCTAGAGTGCATGATAATCTGTATCTATAAATAACCAAGTTTATAGATCATCTGTAGAATCAAACCATTAGTTTCTCTAACCCAATCTTTAAGGAACTCAACAGCTTATATGAAATTAGTAGAACTTTATGCACATTGAACTTTCTAAAATTCTCACAATTTTTGACTTATACAATAGATATTATCACAATTATTCTTATTATTATCATTATTATCTTATGAATGGATCTAATTAAAAAAATTATGTGGGATTATTTTTCTTCTTCTTCGATACATAGACAATTATTATTTTTAGAGTAGTATTAGGTTCTCTATTTTCTTCTCACATATTTCTCTTATGTTATCTTCTTCTAGAGTCACACTTCCTATGTCTTCTTATCCTATTTTTTATTCACTTAGGATCATGAAAATTTATTTTATATATTTTGAATATAGAAATATATTCAATATTTTTACCAATATCCTAAAATATTTACCTCAATAGCATAATGGGGGTATTCTACCATAATCATGAATATTCCTTTTTTCCTCAACTACTTGTCTCCCATAAAAGTCTAGGAATACCCTTTTCTATTTTATTTATCATTTTCTCCTAGATAATTAATTCTTCCTTTTAATTCATCCATGATATTTTTGACCCTTCTTCTCAAAATATTCCATAAATATGAAATAAATCATTCTCTATAATATTATGAAAATAATACAACAATTATATATGGTGGGATGGTTTATTTCTTCATGGAAAGAGTTTATATTTAATATTAGTAGAAGACTAATCTTTAATCTTTAATTATATGATAGTATCTTAGCTTGATATTCTTCTTCATAATCATGAAGATAAAATTTATGAATCATTTATATTGAATCAAACATACATTATTAGTATTTAAGAAACTTCAGAATAGTATAAGTATCAACACATTTGAGTTCCATGAATTCCTTCATCTTTGATAACTGATTTTAATTTTTACATTTCAATATTTTAAAAAACTAGATTTATAGAGTGGTGATATAATCATTCTCCTATCATTTAAGATACTTCAAATTTATACTTGAATCATGTATTAACAAATCATTATGATATTTTAATCTTGAAAAAATAGCTTCAGTATCATATGATATAATTTATTCTTCAAAATATTTATTCTAGAAATTCTCAATTATTTCAAGATTTATCATTTTTTCTTATTTTATACTAAATATGGATATTACAATGTATATAATTCATCCTTATGATATGCAAAGAGATTCCATTTATTTTTCAAAATTTTGGATAGTAATATGTACTTTATAAGAATAATTTACTCTTTTGATGTTCACTTTATTTCACCATCTTTTCCAAATTTTCACATCAACATAGTATTTTATAAGAGTCAACGAGTCTTATAAAATCCTATAGAATAAATCTTCTAATGTACTCTATGAATTTTATGAAGTGGGAATTGACTCTTTTTAAGTATTAGTTACTCTTATGAAGTGTTTTATGACACTTTTGAAGTCATTTTTTTCTTCATATTTTCAAAATCAAATTCACTGGATAAATCTTCTAAAGTGAGTAATGATCTTCAAGAAATAGGAAATGAACTTTTTGGATCTCACATGATCCTTATGTAATTCACTTGATCCTTATATAATTCAATTGATCCTTGTAGACCAAATTAATATTATAGACTTAATGACCCATAGACAATCTACATTTCTTTGAAAATTATTCACCCAATGACCTTGGATAACACTTATAGAAATCTCAGATGATTAAAAAATATTCAAGAAATATCCATTTCTATCCCAAACTCCAAAATTTAAAAATTATTTAAATAGTCTTAGATATAGTTTAAATCATCTCTTGAAATTTTCAATCACTTCGAAACACTTTCGAAATTATCTAAATATTTTCAAAACTCTTCAAATTCATTTCTAAAATCTTATAGCATATTAAATACCCAATTTTGATTATTTATGGTACCATCACTAAAAATTTAATTTTATCTTCAAATCAACTTATTCAATCCTTCTTCCAAGATATATTTAACTTATAATAGATCATCCATCAATCTTAATAAATCATTGGATGGTTTCTTCACACTTTTTTGATCTTTGTATTTATATTAAAGTAAAATTCATAAGCTATAAAATAACCATCATCTCCTCTTTATAATAAAATAATTTAGGTAGTTTTTTCTCCTTTATCAGTACTATTCATTAACTTTCGTAAATGCCATCTCAATAATCATTAGGTTACTTTAGTTGACACTCAAAATCATATCTAACCAGTTATTCCAAGACAATAGCCCCACTCTTTTTAACCCATAAAATTTTGGGAAACTTCTCCATATTCTTTAATGGATATATTCTTCATACATCACCCAAAAACAATTGGGCATAAGGAAATGTTTGTTGACAACAAATACAACTAACACAATCCTTTAGGTTATTCAGTGTTTGTTATTATTGTGGATGGAAATGATGGTTCCGTGAGGTGTGGTCATACGTTGTAAGTGATTTATTCTCACCAAGGGGCTAAGTTCATTGAGTTCATGTACTCACAAGACATGGACTATGAGGTGGTTTAGTCCAATAATTTTAATTGGTACCCTCCATATATTTCTCAACATTGGGAAAATGATATTGACAATTAGTATTACGGAGGAGTACACTATATATGGGAATAAGTGGTGGTGAGTGAGACCACCAGATGAGATCTTGAGGCTCTGTGAATATGTGAGATCTATAGGGGTCACTAGGATAGGATTGGTATAGGTTTTATTTCACCATGACTTGGGTTCATTGAGCTATTTTCAAGAATTTGGTAAAGGGAATGAATGTTTATGGGACATGGGATGTAATGTGTGGATGTGAATTTAGGGTGTCATGGCTGGATCAGGATTTTTAAATTGGTTATGTTTAGTGTGTAGAGATATGTTGTATATAATTTTTTAGAAGAAAGTGGGTGATTCTAGCATGAAATACTCAGGAAAATCTATTCCTCTATAGCATTAGATGAGGAAAGTAAAGGCTAACTCATGGATGGTTGAGAATGAGAGGAGTAGGTAGGGTGTTGTGATTTTGTTTTTATTTATTTCACATTATATACAATCATATAAGTATTCATATTATATAGGGACACCATTGATGATGACATATTTAGTTTATACTCATAACTTACATGGTCCCTCTGAGTTTTGTTTAGTATTTATTATTCTTGGAACTAGTAAGGGTTAGGGATATATATGAGGAGCCTAGTGGCAATGGATGTGTAGATAACGCAAGGGATGATACATGGTTTTGAAAATGGGATGAGTAGTTCCTAAATTCATGGAAAATAGTTTATTTAATTTTATACATTTAAAATATTTTTATGTGATCATTCTATTATCAATCCTAGATATTTATTTATGGATTCTCTAAAATTCATGACTCACTAAGAATCATGTAGTTTATTATGGATGGTCATGTTGTCTACTTCCATTATGATTATATTGTTTCTTATTTATTTATGTGTTGATGTTGATTTTATATTCATAGGTTATATTCTCTCCACTATCACCTCATAGAATCTTTCCACTAGTCAAAAACCTTTGGTGTATGAGTAGTAATTCCTATGTTCTTGAAACACTCAATTCTAATTTCAATGGAGTGAATCAATTCAATGAATTATAAATTGGTATTTGGGAAAAGTTGATAGAAAGTGTAACTCCAGTTAGAATTGATTTTTGATTCTTATTTTATCTATGATATATTGTATTCATAGGAATGTGTTGGAACTTTGGATGGATGTCATGTTGTATGCCTGGAAAGCATAAGTATACAACGAAGTCCAAGTCACCAGGGAAACTAGGTTTTTTGTTTTCGTTTATATGTTTATAGTTGAGTTATTTATTTTGTTTTGTGTTTTTATGGTGTATATGGCACCTAAACCTAATACATGTAAGAATTTTCATGATACTTGAGGGTATAAGGCTTAGGTACGTTAAGGAAGTGTATGGTATAGTGGTTCATGTCACCTATTACAAATTTCTCTATTTTTTATATCTAAATTGTTACATATATATTAATAATGGGGTTTGATTCTTTATGATACTCTACCTAGGTAGCCTTTATTAGAGTATTAAGAGGGATGAAATATGGTTCCACTAAATCATTCAACAGATTAGGTCCCTAAATGTGGAGTTTATCATGATCCACATATGAAAAATCCACAGTTGGAAGGTCACACATAATGGTTATAGGTCCTGTGTAAATGGTTGGTTTAGTAGCTCCGAGAGAGACAAGTGTGGGTTATCAAGATCATTATTTTGGTAGTTTAAAGAGTTTCCTAGTCCATGGGATATTTTATATAGGCGTTATAGTCATAAAATATTACATTTTATTAGAGATAGGGTGGAACCTATCCAATAGAGTATTGGATTGATTCAATACATATGATCTTTGATTAGATCAAGTCACCACCAGAATAGAGAGTGAGGCTGTATAAGTATATTCTTATGGGAATAGAAAATCATTGGTGATATGTAAAGGTATATACATATTTTCATGTGAGGATGAATTAAAATGATTTTGAGGTGGTGTTCATTGAGAAGTTATTCCACAAGACATCGAGGGAAGATAAATCTAGAGAGATAATTCTCTTGATATAGAGAGATAATTCATCCATGGATTATTTTCTAAAATTAATTAATTTATTAGAGTTAAATCCAAAATTGGTGGCAGATGAGATTTAAAATGTGTGAATATATAAGTACTATTTATGATATACTATTAAGGATTATGTAAAAATATTCATGTAGAGCCCATTATTGAAGGTAGTGACTTAGGTGCTTGTAGTGGAGCAGAACCTGTAAGATGGGAGCATATCAATATAGACAATAGTGTTGAATGAGATTGGTATCAAAGATATGGGTGTCTAAAAGTGAGGAAATAATGAGAAATAGCGGTGTATTCAGAGAAGGGGTTCGATGATGACACCATGAATTGGGTTATCAGTGATGTATTTCTAGTGTGGGTAGATAAGGCATGTTTGAGATTAGTTTGACCATCAATCAATGAAATTTTAGGTATGCAAATAAAAATGGAATCTCGAGTGGGATTTTCAAGTTTCCTCTCAACCAGCTAGTTGTTGTGGATTTAATAGGAATCGATAGTTTAAATTTGGACCAAGATAATTACTAAGAAATAGTATGTGGGATTAATTTATGTGTGTACGTCAAGGCAAGGGATGTGATACTCAAAAATGGGGGTAATAGATGATAGTTTGTGTGACTCTTTATAGAGGTTAGGTATTGGGTGTTCAGGATTTAGGTTATCTTTACATGATCAATCAGAATCTCCTAGAGTTGGTCAAGTATTTTTTGAAAGTCATAGTTATACTATAATCATATTACTTTTTATTATACATGAAAGGTTCTAGTTCATGATGTGTGCATGTGATTAGTGGATCAACTAGATATTGGTTGAGATTCCTGAGCATTAGATATAATTCATGATGACTATGGGATGTTTTGGTAGTAGTTTAAATAAATAATAAAATATGATTCATGATGACTACAAGAATTGATATGATGTATGATGGTGATTCTTAATAATTAGTGGATATGTGTGGATAGCTAGTGTGTGCACAATTTGGGATGATGAATTTTTATAATACCATCATTGTATTGGGTAGTTTAGTTTTTGTGTAATTAGGTAGATGATTACTATATTATGAAGTTCCCATGGAAGGGGATCAAAATATTTGAGTTGGGTAATTGGGGTGATCAGGGAATAGATTGATGCATTCGACAACATCTCAATGCATTGAAAATAGGTAGAGTAGGATGCTTTATTTCAATAAGGGCTAGTCTATGAGTGACCTAAGAAATCTTGGGGGTGAGTTATAATATGACGGGGAGGATGTAATGTCCCAGTTAGTCGATATTAGTGATTTAGGTTGAATCTTGTATCGATTATGTGAACTTTGATCTTATCGAGGTCTTAGGGTGTTAATATAGGCTAAGGATCGAGACTCTGGAGTTGGCCCAACCTCAAGGGATGTGTTTTTTCTTTTTTATAGTAAATCACATAATATAAAGGTTTAAATTTATTTTGGAGGTGTAAATATGATAATTTTAAGTATGAATATGTTTTAAATTAATTTGGACATGTTTTTGGGTTCAATTAAATTTCATAAAATTTAGGAAACTCCTATACAGAAAAGTATGTTTTTGGTATATGGATCACCTGATGTGATGTGTAAAGGTAAAAATCTTAGTTGAAACATTACATAGTTCCAATAAATAATAGTCACAATTAAAAATGATTTTAATATTATGTATGGTTACCCTCATATGTAAGAGTTACCCTAAAAATTTGAAATAATGGATAAGTGTTTGGAAACCTGTGATATGTAAGGGTAACATTTTTGATATGTAAAGGTCATAAAATATTTAATGATAAGAAAATTGCTTAAGTTTGGGAGTAATATATGATATATAAGGGTAAATAAATGTTAAAGGTATGATACATAAGGGTCTTTTCCCAGATACATAATGGCCTTTCCAACAACTAAAGGTGATATGTAAGGGTATATAGGGGTGATACATAAGGGTCCCATATGTAAGGGTGTATAAGTAAAGGACATAGTGTTTTCAAAAAATTTAGTGTGATGAATATTTTATAGATTTTCTAAAAATTTAATTAAATATATTATTTATGTATAGAATTGGGATTTAGGCTATTTTTGGCCCGAATATAGTGGGTGTATCCCAATTCTCACCACTCTCTCATTTTCCCTCCTTGAGAGATCTTCACTAAATATTATCGGTTTATTATTATTTCTATTTTAGAAAGTATCCTCTGGTAAAAATCACTTCTCTAGAGTATTTATCTATAGTTTCTCTCACAATTTATTTGTTTTCTATCAATTATACTCTGAATCAAGGATTATATTAGATTATCTTATTTTTTTCGATCGATGATAGAATTCCAAGAGTTTATCAATGAATGAAGTATTGAAAACTCATAGAAGGTGGTGTATATATATTTCCTTATTTATACATGTGTTTATGCATAAAGAGATATTCAAGTATGGTTAGGATTTTATGATTGACCCGGAAAATAATGACATGAGTTTTATAATGTTCATATGATATATGTGGAGATAGTATGATGTGATAAATGATGGGTTTAGACTTTGTAAGGAATGCATATTGTGGTTGTGTGACTTTATGGATTGATGGGCATATTGATGATGGTTATTGAAATTACTATTTGAGATGATATTATGGATGTGATTTTTTGGGACCATGTTGGGTATAATCCATGTGACCATGAATGATGTTTATCACAATATATGGGGTGATGAGGTTTCTAGTAAGGTGTGGATGGTGCTGACTATTACTGATTGTGGCGATATATGTTTATTGAGGTGTAGTACTAGGTTACTAGAAATTACCACTCACCATTGGGATGAAGTTGTTGGGGGTCATGTTCATATAAGATAGGGCCCATGAGGAGGTATAATCTACTATTTGTGGGAGGAACCCTTTTTAGATTGAGAGATATATGAGTAATGGTGTGGAATATTAGTATAAAAATGGTTACAACATAGATGGACATAATTGGTAGTGATTGAGACTGCCAGATGATAGTTTGACTCTAATAGATTATTTGAGAGATGTCAGGTTTATTGGGATAGACTTGGTAGGGTATGAGTATTATCATTTCTTTGAGTTCATAAAGATATTGAACTAGTGGTTATTAAAGGGTCTGCATTTTTTAGGACTTGGGATATGATTCTTGGAAATTATATTTATGTGTAATGGTTGAGTGGGGATTGTTGTATTAGTTATGGTTGGTGTGTGGAAATGTGTGGTATATAATTACTTAGAAGAAAGAGTTAACCTCCAGTATGATAGAATGTGGAAACATTACTCCACTCTAGGATTGTCCAAGGCATGTAAAGTCTCACTCATGGATGGTTGAGAATTAGTGAATAAGTTTGGGTTGTTTTTGATGCATTACTATTGTGGGGAGTGACAATAGAATATTTATTTATAGTCTAGTGATTAACCTTAGGTAGTATCCTGAAGAGGAGTGCAAAAAAAATAATGTTTTTACTTTTTGGTTGAGTTTAAGGAAAGTTTATTTTAATTTAAGGTTGTGAAATTGAAAGGGGAAAATAGTTTAATTTGATTGATTTGAAAAAAATTGTGATAGACGATGATCAGAGTGAGTTTGTCTCGACCTAGTGGAATGCTATCATGGTTTTAAAAATTTTACCCCTTTTTTTACTGAATGATGAGTGAGAGATTCATCCACTGATTCCGCTCTCCCCATTGGACAGATGGTTATGATGAGAATATTTTTATCTAAAACATCATGTTGGTCTACACTCCTTCCTGCATGTATAGTGTTGTAACATGTTCTCTTGATTAATTAGGGAAATGTATGACCATGAATTGTTATTCACTAATAAACCAATATTCCAATATTAATTTTATACACATACAGAGGAATGTCTAGAAATCACCCCATAACCTTAATTTTTTCCACTATATAAAGAAAAGAATTAGGTGGAGGGAGAAATGGATCGTCAACCAAGGTGATTAAAATTATCAGAATCAAAACCTAACAAAATTACATTTGGAATTTAAAATTAAATTATGAATTGAAACCAAATACTTAAATAATAATGGATATTTCTTCAATTAAAGGACATAAACTCAAGAAAAGGAAATGGGTACAACATTTCCCTTTCATGATCAATCAGAGGAACTACCCCTCCATGGATGGAGAAGTAAAGTTGATTTGGGAGTGGGGAGACATTATGGAATAATGAAAATAAAATAAAAGGAAATAATGGAAATAAATCTTTTGATTTATTTTCATTATTTGATTTTAATTTATTTTCTTTATTAGAAGATGTCTCCCCTCTACCAAATCAACTTGAATTCCCCATCAATTGAGGTATAGTTACAATGATTGATCAAAAAAGGCAGAGGATAGACCTATGTGATTTTATTGAGTTTACGTACCTAAATTGAATAAAGTTCCTTTAATATTTTTTATATCTGGTTTCAATTATTAATTTAGTTTTTAATTCTGAATGAGGTTGCGTTAGGTTTTGATTCTATTAATTTTAATCATCTTGGTCAATGATCCATTTATACCTCTATAGAATTATTTTATGTATAAGATAAAATTGATTAGATTTGGGTTGTGAGTGCTCAACAGTCATCAGTATGTACGTAAAATTATAAGTTGTAATTTTTTTATTAGGGAACAAAAATCCCTGTCCAGGGATTTCCCTAATTAATCAAGAGAAAATACTACAACACTACACACACAATAAGGAGGGTAGACCAAGTTGAGGTTTCAGATAAGAATATTCTCATCATTATCATCTGGCTAAGGGGGATATTGGACTCAATAGATGAATATATCTACCAATAGATAGAAGAAGAAAAATGGAAAGAATTTAGAAACCATGATAGAACTACACTTGGTATATCCAAAACGAATCTGATCACTGACAATGACACTAAGTTTGATTCACCCCTTTCAGGGGGCTTGGAAATTTTTTACCTAAGTATAGTCTAGTGGTTAACCCTAGGTATTCTCCTAAAGAGGAGTGCACCAAAAATTGGGTTGTCACCTTTGGTTTATTTCAAGAAAATTTGATTTTAATTTTGGGTTATGAAATTGAAAGTAGAAAATAGTTTAATTTGATTGAATTGAAAACAATTGAGATAAATGGTGATTGGAGAAGGTTTGGATAGACCTAGTGGAGTGATATCATGGTTTCTAAATTTTACCCTTTTTTCTTATACTGACTGGTGAGAGAGAGATTCATATATTGAGTCCTATCTTTTCCTTATCTGGATGGTTATGATGAGAATATTTCAATAATAAGACTCATGTTTTTCTACCCTCATTAGTATGTATTTAGTTGTGTAGTAAGTTCTCTTGATTAATTAGGGAAATACTTGACCATGAATTTTTTCACTAACAAACCAATATTACAATTTTTCACACATGTTGAAAACCATCGATCACTCACCACCCAACCATACTCTATTCCACCATATATATAAAATAATTGGATGGAGTGAGAAATAGATCATCGAACAAGTAGATTAGAAATAATTAAATCAAAACCTAATGAAACAACATTCAACATTTAAAACTAAATTAAGAATTGAAACCAGATGCATAAATAAGAAAGTATATGTATTCAATTGAAGTGCATAAAATCAATAAAATCACATAGGTCCAACCTCACCCTTTCTCGATCAATCAAAGGAACTAACCCTCATTGGATAGGTAAGTCAATTCAATTTAGGATAGGGGAGACATCATAGAATAAAGAAAATAAAAGAAAAGGAAATCAGAGAAATAAATACAAAACATGTTGTTGTCTAAATCTTCCATCACCGATCAATCACCTTTTAATCCACCCTAGCATTTTATTTATAGGAATTAATCTATACTCAAGGTGTCATAAAAGGATAAATTAATGGGTCTCTTGTCATTATGGGTCACCCCAATGAACTTAATGGTTCTTCTATTAAAGACCCATTATAAATTAGCATTTCTTCTATCTATCTGAGAATTTAAATGACATGTAATTGGTGTACATGATATGTAATGTGCGAGGTCGTTATTTTTCTTCAAATTGTGTAATTATTCATGTTTTATGAATATCACTAGTCACAAATAGTTTAAATTAATTACAAGATATGTATTTTTTATTTATAGTAGGTTTCACCTAGTTCATTCTGGTTTTTCATTTCAGAGCTTTAGGTTTGGTCCTTGACTATGTTTCATCTTTACAAATCCAGCTTTGCATCACGCCACTTTGCTGATGTGAAGTGGTTTCAACTTACTAAATTCATCTCCTCTTTCATAAATTTTTATTAAACTCTGTATCCTTCCATAATTTTTTTTGGAAAGTTTCATTAATTAATTAATAGAAACAATCCACTTTATATCTAAAAATACATGCATAAAATGGTTCTGTTAGTTTTCATTGGTTACTATTAATTTCACATGCATAAACTTATATATGTATTGATATTATCTTGGGAAATTATTTGTGGTGGTATATTTATTTCATAATCATACACTTCATATTATCTTTAATACACATTTAGACTTTATGAATCATTTCTCAGGTTCAGTTCATGGATCAATTTTAGAAGCCCAGTGAAGATGGATGTAAAGACAGATCATGGGTTGAGACATGGTTTTATAAAAAAGAGGATAGTTCCTCAGTTTTATTAAGGTAGTTTTTTTTAATTTGGAATGTATTTATATGACCAGTCTATAAGAAATCCTGGATATTTTTATAATATTTGTTAGACATTATAGAGTCACCTTATATTATGTACTGTTTTATGGATAGTTATGTTATCTGATTCTATTATGATTATGCTATTGTTTATTTATTAATATGTTGATGTTTATTTTACATTCAGTGGGTATAGACTCCCCAATATCACCCCATATACCATCACTACAACTTAGTAGGCTTTGGTATATGGGGATTCACACCTAAGGATGAATAACACATAGGTCCAATTATAGTGAAGTGAACAGGGTCAAGGAATTACAAAAGACACATTGAATTTTATTACCAAAAGGTAAGAATACTATATAGTGAGCATGGATTCATAGATGGATGGATTAACACAAAGTGGATACATGGGTGGATTGATAAAAAAGTCCCAAGGGGTAGGATGTTGAAACTAGTAGTTATAATGTTGGATTTTTTGTCAATTGGATGTCAATAAAGTTTTGTGTTGTTAGAAGTTGGATGGTGTGAAGTTACAAGAATACTAGAGAAGGATGTAAAGTTTTAAGAAAAAATAATTTTTTAAGAACTTGGATATCTCCATGAATGAATTGATTTATTAGAATAAATAGACTTTCCTAGATCTGTGTCAGATTACTCTGTTGCATTGAAAAGTTTCATGAGATATAATCACTCTATAATGTTATTCTCATTTTATAGATTACTCTTGTCAAATTCAATCATATTTAACATTATATTATTATGTTAATTTTTAAATCTATTAATTACTTGATTAATTCTTCATACCATAGCATATTTGTGTGAGATTAAACTTGTTGAGCTGCTTGAGATTAATTAGAAATAGGTATGGATGATTCATATTTTAAGGTACATGTAATGTCGTAACAAAAGTATGATATATAATTGTTTAATTACACAATAAAAAATATTAAAAAATAATTAATGATTCTACTTCATAATTATTAAACTATGAATAAATATGTAGGGTTGTGAATTTATTCTCCAGAATATTTTTGCAACACAAATAAAGTTTAGGCCCTCAAATTATCTATTATGCTACAATTCATCTGGAATTTGGAGAAAATTAATAGATAAACCTACCAATTACAACATAATATATGATTCTAAATGTTGATTAATTAAATATAGATAATTTAAAAATAATTTTTTATTAGGCACCCAGAAGAAGGTTTGATGGTTTTTGAGATGACCACCAACTACCTATATGAAAATATATAGTGGAGATTTACTTGGAAACAATTCAATGGATGGATTTGAGGAAGTTGGAGTTCTAGTTGGTTGATAAATTTGAATTTGAATTTAAATTTTATTGGGGAAGGGTCTTAAATTCAAGAAGACTAACAGTGTAAAATAAAAAAATAGAGAATCAAAATAGGAGGCTAGGGAATATAAAAAAGAAGAAAGGGAAATTCATGGATGTTATTTAATTCTATAACTGATAAGTGAGATATGGTTGGATTGATTTTTTTTAAGTTCATGGTTTGAAGTAAAGATTTAGTTCACATATCATTGAAGATCCTAAATTGGATATATGGGCATCATAGAGCACACTTATTTTTGTTTAATTTCATATCATCCATTGCTATCTTCATGAATTTTACCTACACATTGACACCATCATTTATTATTAACCTCTTGGAAGATATTGAATAAAATATAGGAAGAGTTTTTGTACCTCAGATAAATAGTGAACTTATTATTATTTTTAAATAACTAAAAATTGACATAGTGATTTTTTGGCATATCAACACACTATTGATATATTCTCATTTGATGCATCCTAGAGAGGATGATCTACTTAAAAATAATGGTGCTCATTATCTTTAATTTTTCCTCATTTGTTTGTGTCTTGTTTGATCACTATAAAATATTCAAAGTGTATTTGAAAATAATAATGAAAATAAACATTTGAGTTTAAGAAAAGAAGAAATTTTAGAACACCCTAATTCACCCCCTCTTAGAGTGTGTATTATGGGACCACAAGTTACAACACACACAAAAACACATATATAATTTACACATGTAACATATGTTATTTTAACACACTAAATGTGGCATAATTTATGTTATTTTTTTACTCTTAATATTGGATATAGATGTGTTAACTTGAAAAATATCCATGTATAGGGATTTATATATAATTCTTATGTACTTATTTATGGGCCTAGTCCTCTTTAAATTATTTTTTCCTAATTGTGTTGTGTATGTGGTTATATTTTAGGGTTTTAGGATTTAAAATTTTCAATGTGGGGAATATTAATCTAATATGTATTTATTTTATATCTTAGTTTTTAAATTCTCTATAGTTCTATATGAAGAACATAATATATGTTCTACACATAATATCATAGCTATAATAGATAGCACTAAAGGATAGAAGGATGAAATGATTGTTGAATTGGATGGAGATACCAATGACTTCACATTGTTCCATCCTTTGAATCCATCCATGTAACCACTAGTTTCATTCAAATTAAATTAAGAGAATTTTCTATTTTGAAAGAAAAAATTCATGGAAACTATATGAGTCCAATCACTCCATGATCATCTTCTTGATATAAATTCTTCACCAGTAAAATTTCTATATGTTGATGAAAAATCAAAGGGATCCTTCAATAAATATTTTATTCAATGAAATCAATAGGATAAACTATTTTTTTTACAAATTTGTTCATTTATGAGTGATTAAATCTTAAATTGTGTGTCTGGATATAATTTCTATAGAATCCTATTAACTAATTTTAGGTAATTCCAATCTATTTTCTTATTTTACTCCTTAATTGGGAAAGTATTGGGAATCCATAGGATGAATAAAATTTTCTGAGAAAAATGAACAAAATTTTAGGGATGTATGTTTGTTTGAATTAATGGATTCAGGGTATAAATGTGTTAATGGATTTTTGGGGTCCTCCCCGAGTTCCGATAATTCCCGAGTTGGTTTGGGATTTTTTGTAACAATCTAGATTTTTTTCTATGTATTGGGAGATTAAAAAACATGTAAAGGGGTTACAAGATGCATACATGGTCACTAAAAATAATTTGTGAATTGTGTACACATATTGAAAGGATTAAACTCGTAATGATTGCACTCCATGTAATGATTACACAACGTGTAATGTTAACATATCATTTTTTATAAAAGGGGCTGATTTTTTCAACATATATAAGTACCAAGGATTGAAATATGTGTAATGGATTTACATGTCATGTAAATGTCACAAAAAGGTACTTTAGGGTGCTGCATCAGTTGATTCTTATTTCATTCTTCCGCATCCCTCATTTCTCTCAGTCTAGATCCCTTATCTGGTAATTTTGGGAGCCTCCATTCAATCTGGATTAATTAGTTTGGTGATTGATCACCATTGTGGTTGGATTTAATCTATTCAAGTTATAAATACTTTATTATTATTTTTTTATTTGATTGCAGTAGCACCATTGTGTTGTTTTATCAAATACATTGACCTATGGTGATGTTTCTTCATGATTCTCTCTAGATATGTTGTGTGATCTTTTTATGGGGGTTGTTTCTTTTGTTGGTTGTGGTGAGGTGGTTGTGTGTTCTTGAGTTATGTGTTACTTCCTATTATATGTGAACCCGTTTGTTAATTTTAATCAATTATAAGAATTTTGGATTGATTTTAGGGCCTTTGTTGTTGTTGTTTTTGTGGGTTTCTTCTTTATGGTGGATTCTGTTGTGGGCATGTGCGGCCCTAGTTTTGAGGTAGGTTGTTCTATTTATAGACCATTTTGGTGAACCTCAAAGCTCTTATTTTTTATAAATTGTTTTATTAATTTAAATTGAATGAATTAATGATTTGTTTTGTTTGTGTAGAACTGGGTTTTTATAAAAGATAGTTTTCCCCTAGTTTTGGTAAATGTAAAAGGGTTTTCAAAGAATTTTGAAATGGGTTTAAAATCATGGTTTGATGGAAATGGTTTGATGAACTGGTTTGGAAAATAGAGCACATAGGAATCATTAGGTACTTAGTTGGAAGGTATAGTAATAGGTGTCTTCCACTATGAGAGAGTTTTCCCATGAGGCTTTCCTTTCTACCTAGCTCTGTTGTTATAAGGACTTACTAGAATTGTTAGGGGGTTCACTTTTTGGGTTGTTACAATTCTCTATATACTCGATGTATATGTCTATTAGTTTGATGAATATGTGATTGTCTATGTTAGGTATGAATTTACTAGCTATTCTGACCTAGTGTGATCCCTAGAATGATGTTACTCGTGCTTTTTCTTTTTTGTACTACTAATGAATTGATATGAGATATGATACTTACTTTTCTTTATTTTGACATGATATATCTACAGTGATATATGGTTATAAAATTATTTGAAACTGATTTACCATATTTATTTTAAAATGTAGAAAAAATGGGAGATTAAACTATTTTTCCATGATTTTGATATAAAAACTATTATTCTATTATCATGACTTTTTTTTTCTTTAAAGTTGATCATGCTTGGATTATTTTTCAATGACATGATATAGAATAGCTGGGTGAGACCCTACCTATCCTATTATATCACACCCTAAGAACCCCTTTGGTGGTGTATATTCCTAGTTATGTCTTTTGATGTAGGGAAAGAAAAATATCCATAGTGAGGCGGTGAGGCTTTCTATTAGTTGAGTTGAGTATCTACAGAGAGTCTTCCCACTTTATCACATGGAGTTGTTGGAGTATATATTTGGGTTTGTAGTCATTTATGGCTGGACTTGTCACTAGGAGATTGTTTTACTACCTTGTTCAATTTTATCAATTTCATTATTCCTTATCTGTTATGGAATATATTTTTATGCTCTACTATTTCGTTTTTACTATGTTTATATATTCCATTTTGTTTCTGCTTCAAGTTGGGATAAATCATTCCCTATGGTTATCGTTTGATGTTAGAGTGCAAGTCGCTAGATCATGGGGATTAGGAACAACCTTAAGGTATGTGGAAGTTTAGGGTGGGCACTAGTTTGAGTGGGTATTTGGATCATCTCATTACATTTTTGTATCAGAGGTGGTCTTTCCTCAAGAGTCACTGTTTTAGGATGTTTGGTAGACTAGAGATCGGATTTTTGGAACATGAGAGGTATGTTGTGGTGATTTCCTGGATAGATCTCACCATGACGAGACTCGAGTTTCCATGGGATGTTGTGATGCGTGTCTCATATTTTGAGTTATTTACTTTAATCTTAGTTTTTTTGTACGATTTTTCTTGTTTAAATGATGATTATTCGGTTTTATGATCATTTATTTTGTTTCGGTGTGTAGCAATATTTCTTTGAGATGTGTTCGGAATGTTCCCGAGGAGGGTACAATTGATGCTACTGAAGGGAATCCTCTTATAGATCAGAGCATTATCGAGGATATCATGTGATAAGTTCATGATATTGACCAAAATGTTCCAAAATCTTAGAACATAGTCATTGAGGTATATCCATGAGCTATATGAGAAAGAGATCGATCACCACAGTTCTTGCATGAGAATCCACCATCCTTTAATGTTATAAATGAACCATAATAGGTGGATGATTGGATTGAAATTATTTATCCAATATTTGACTTCCTAGATGTGCTTGAGAGTATCAAGGTAATGTGTGAAGTGTTTAGACTTGAGGGCCCAAGCAATTATTGATGGTATTCTATGGTATAAGTGGATAGGCACGTGGGGTTGGATGAGAAGGGTTTTAAGACTCTTTTCTTCTTGCAGTTTTTATAGAGTCTCTAATTATGGAAAATTCTCTATAGTTCCTATCTTTTTAGTAGGGAGAGTGTTCAGTGTTAGTGTACACCAAAAAGTTTTCTTATCTAGTTCATTTTGAACCAGTGGTTGTGAATAATGACCAACTAAAAGCTCAGAAGTACCTGTAGGGTTTATAACTAGATATCAGATCACATATATTTATATTCAAGATTTTGAACTATGTAATGACAGTGGACCCAACTATAATGGTAGAACTAAATATGGAATTCAAGGTTGGGTATTCTCCCCCCTCTATTCCACCCAGTGGAAGTTTCAGTGGAGCACTATGAAAAAAGAGGAAATAGATAGATCATCACAAGAATGGTGGATGTGGTTCTTGGTAGAAATCCTCTTTGAAACTTCTAGTTACAGCTAGTAGTGTGCCTATAAATTTCTATAGGTGTGGAAATTTCGGACACACCAGGAATTTATATCTTTCACCTGCAAATATGTGTAATAGTTGTGGACATTATGGTAATCTACAACATTTCTATTAGGTTATGTATACACCTCAATATGGTCATGGATCATCACTTAAAAAGGCTACTGTGGAATAGTTAGATTATTCAAAGACTATAGGGATCCAACCACAAGCCTCATGAGTGAAGCAACTTCAAGTAGTATATGAGTTTTCAGTATAGGTAGATACGAGTCTAGCAACAGTGATTGGTACCATCATTATGACATATTTAGTTGCATTTTCTTTATTTGATATTGTTTCTTACCACTCATTTATATATGGAAATTTTGTTGCTATGATTAATCTTTCAATTTATCTCATGTCCTTTAACATGGAGTTTGAGACACATCATGGACATAGGAAAGATATGGTGTTTCAATTTCCTTCTTATGTGCTATCGATAACTAATGCAGAGTTAGTATGGGATTTTCTTGTTTGTGATTTAGACTTGTTTGAAATCATCATCGAGATGGATTGGATTATTTATTATCACTCTATGGATCATTTTTTTCTCATTGTCATGACTCATTTATTACAGTTTATGGGATATCATAGGTGTTTCAGGGAGAGTGGGATCTGAGGTCTGGCAATGCAGGACCTTCCCTTATAGAGATCATGACTTTTTTTTGTCTTACTTTCCAATTTAACATTATGAAATCTCTTCTATTATTGAACTTCCCACTATTGATTGGAATTTTCATTATGTCTTCCTAGAATATTTCTCTAGGCATCCTCTAGATAGGTAGGTAGAGTTTACAACTAATTTAGTGTTAGGTATGTAGCCAGTATCGATACATTATTATCATAAAAAACTATTGGAGCTTAAAGATATAAATATTAATTTTAATGATCTGATGGAAAATAGTTGTGTTCTCCCTAATGGTTCATCTTGGGCAACCCCAATGCTATTCTCCAAGAAGGAAGATAGTTCAATCAAATTTTGTGTGGATTATTGGAAGTAGAATTGAGTAATAGTTAATAACAAATATCTTTTTCCTATTATAAATGATTTGTTTTATTATTTAATAGAGAAGAAGTGGTTTTTGAATATTTATACTCAATAATTTTATCATCAGATTAGAACTTAGGAGTGTGATATACCAAAGATGGATTTCAGGAGTAAGTTTTTCCATTAAAAATATCTTGTAATTCAATTTGTTCTGAAAAATGATCCTAATTTTTTTATGGTTTCGATGAATCATAAATTAAATTGTTATCTAGAATATTATATAGTAGTGTTCATAAATGACATTTTGGTTTATTCAAGATCGGAGTGTGAGCACGAGGACCATCTGCATTTGAATTTGGAAATACTAAAAAGTCACAGTTTGTTTGGAAATCTTTAGAAACGAAACTTATGGATTCAAGAAGTGAAATTATTAGGAAACATGATTTATGATCATGGATAATTAGTTGATTATGAGAAGTTAAATACTATCTTATCATGGGAAGATCCATCAAATGTCTTTGAGATTGAGATATTTCTTTGTATTACTGGATACTATTGACAGTTCATCAAGGATTTATCAAATTTGGGGTCACCTTTGACTGATATTATTAGGAAAGGGGAGAAATTAATATGGGATGAAAATTATCAGTATTATTTTGATGAGTTGAAAAAATTTATTACAACATCTTATATTCTGATCTTACTTGAGATCAATAAGTAGTATGTGATTTTCTATGATACTTACAGTGCTACTTTGGGTTGTGTGATCATACAAGATTATCATGCAGTAGCTTATGACTCTCATCATCTTGACTTCATGAGAATAATTTCCCCACCAATGATTTCAAGATTTATGAAGTTATTCATTTACTTAAGTGTTGGATGAATTATATTTTTGTGGAATGGTTCATAATCTTTTATGACCATAAGAGTTTGAGATATTTCTTTTTCTCAGAAATACTTGAATCTTAGACATAGGAAATGGGTGTAATACCTTCATACGTTTGACATTGATATCTCCTATAACTCGAGGAAGGGGAATGTTTTCACAAGCACTAATAGTAGGAAAGTTCCATCGCAAGCTATTTTGGAATCGAAAGAAAAGTGGAAATATATGAGTCTTTTTTCTTAGTTGTATATTGATGATCAGGAGACTAATTTAAGTATGGATCTAACTAGTTTTAAGTTATCATCATATCTCCTTGATTCTATCTTTTAGATTCAGTAGTAGGATGTCAAGTTCAAATGAAATTGAGAAACCCTATGTGGTGGGGAGACCGTTTCAGGTTGGTCTCTCTCTTTAGATGGTATTCTCAGTTTTGGGATTATTTTTTCATCCTAGCATCTGTGAGGATCTTAGTTTTTTTGATTGACATAGTTCTTTGTGGGCCATTCATCTAGGATCTACAAAGATGTATTATGACACGAGACAACAAGTCTAGTGTCTGGGTATGAAGCATGATATTTTTGATTATGTGTCCCACTGTTACACTTTCTGATAGATAAAGATAGAGAATTTGAAACATTATGTATAACTTCAGCCTCTTTAAATGTCTGTTTGGAAATGGGATGAGGTATTTATGGTTTTTTTTTATTACCATGGACTCCTTAAGGGAGGAATTCTATCTAGGTGGTGATTGATCAGTTAATGAATTTGGATCATTTTTTTCTGATCAAAGACACCATAGAAGTAGAAGATATGGGTAAACTATATGTGCAGAAAATTATGAAGTTACATGGAGTTACTTATACCATTATTTTATATAGGGATCCTGGGTTTACATTGGGGTTCTGGGGAAGTATCTAGGAGGATATGGGGACTCAGAGTATATTAAGTATAACTTATCATCCATAAAAAAACGGTCAGACATAACGTGTTATACAGATTTTGGAGGATATTATCCATGCATGTGTCTTGGATTTCGGTGGATCTTTTGATAACCATATAGGAATGGTTGAGTTTACTTATAAAAATAGTTAAGATTCATAAAATAGAATGGATCCTTTAGATTATTTTTATAGTCAACCATGAAGATAAAATCTTTATTGGGTAGAGGTGGGTGATGTTTCATTGGTAGGATCAAGTTTGGTTTAGGATACATCCATGAGGAATCAGGATATATATCGACATCTGGTTACAGTGTAGAGTTGGAAGAAGTCTTATGAGGATCAAGGAAAAATTAATTTAGAGTATTCTATACGTAAAAGGGTTTTCTTGAATGTTTCTCCTCATTTTGGACACTGTTGTCTTGTGAAACAGGGAATGTTGGATCCTAGATATATTGGACCATTTGAGGTCACTGTACATCTTGGGTAGGTTTATTATTGGTTGGAATTTCTAGTTTAGTTAATAAACATTCATGATGTTTTCCATGTATTATATCTTAGAAAATATTATCATGATACCCCTCACATTCTGAGTTGGGAAGAGATTTAGTTTGATCCATATGTTTCAATTGTTTAGAGGTTAGTTGAGATCATTAAATCCTAAGTGAAATTCTTTCATGGGAAGTCATTGTATTGGTCATAGTGTTATGGTGACACAGATCTGATTATCATTAGACATGAGAGCATGATTCGTTAATGAGGGAGTAGTGGAATCACCTCTTTACCATCATTCATTCTTACACATGACTTCCTAGGGATGAAAAGTCTTATGGTGGGGAGTTTGTAACATCATGTTACTCACATTCAGGTAATTCCCTTATCTTTATGTTTTTTCTCTTTAATTGGGTGTGTCCTAGGATTCCCAAGGGTGGGGAACATATTCTGAAAAAATGAACCAATATTTGGGGATTTATGTTTGTAACACCTGAGATTTTTATGAGAAATATTTTGTTTTTATGTTATATACATCATCAAAGGAATCTTTCACTACACACAACACAAGCTTGGCTTGATTTACACGCAATCACGACCTTCCTCGATAGCTAGCATTGTACGCAATACCGAGTTTCACTAAACAACGATATGATATTAAAATATTATTAAAACTAGCCGTTATGAATAGTAATATCCAATTTTTAAAATTTTATTTTTCAAAATGGACTTCATTTTTAGATTTTGAATATCAAAATTAGCCTAGGGTGAAATTTTGGAATTTTTCTAAAAACATTCAATTTTTGATGAATATTAAAATAATTATTTATTTTATTTAAATTTATTTTAGGTCAAACTTTATACTTAATACCTATATAAGTTCAATTAAATTCATTGGAGTCATTTTATAATAATTTTAGATATATAAAATTTTATTGAACTTTTCACCGTCTTTTACCCACCTCCTAGGAGAGTTTGAAAATTTACATAAAACTTAATTTTACCACTTTTATGAGTGGAATTTCACAAATCCAAGAGACACGGTTAATATCAAGGAGTAAAATTTGGTTCAATAAGATAAAAATAATTTTTTTGAATAGTAACTTTTTACTTTTATTTACCACAGTTAAAAGTAAAAAGGGTAATTAAGGGTAAAAATGGTATTATTATTACCCTAATGCATGTCCAAATTCTATTGGATAAGTTTAATTCGACCAAAAACAACCTTAGGAATAAAATATGACCATTTAGGTCCACTTGGATTAGATTATGACATTTAATATTACTTTATTTAAAGAAGAGTTAAAATAGTTAAAATCAAAGTTTAATAACTAATTTTTTTTAATATAGGGTTATAAATAAGATAAATTAAACTATAAATATTATTTAGAAATATAAAAAGATTTGCTAAATAATTGTATTTTATTTATAATTTTTAGACTTTAAATAATTTAATTTCTTTATGACACAATGATGATGTAGTATTTACCTTATTAATGAAATATTAACAAAATTGATATTATAAATATCCAAATAAATGTAATTTGAGACTTTTTAAGAATTAAACTAATTTTATAGGTTAATATGAAATATTAGTATTGATTTAATTAAATTTTTTCAAACTAATCAAGCTGTTATGATTTTCACAAAAATAAATTACCAAATAGTGTCAAAATTGACATAAAATAGTTTTTAAAAAAAATATCAATTTATTAATTGTTATTTTATTCTTAAAAATCTATGTTTCGGCCAAATGTCTTAGATAAGGTTATATATATTAATAATTAACAACTTGGGGTTCTTTTGTCTTGTTATAGTAAGTTTATTAACCATATAGTGTAAGAAAACAAGAAGACACAGTAAATTATTTAACTTAGAGTTAAATCTAAATGATAAGGTTAAAATAGTAACCTAAACTTGTCTAAAATCTATTGGTTGATAGGATTTAGACCATCCCCACATTAGATTCTAAATAAATCAATTTCTAGCTATTAAAAACTGAATATGACTTTATAATAAAATAATATTTTAAGTTTTTCCTAAGGTGCCCCTCTCCTCCCTTATAAAAGGGCACCTCCTCCCTCTCTTCCTCAGACCACTTTGAGCCTTCAAGCTCAGCCAATCCCTACCAATTAATCTTCTACACTTGCCTATAAACATCCTAGAGGTCTTGGTCTTTTTCAAAGACCATATTTAGTGCCCTAAGAGGAGGTTAAGAAGAGGCGCTTCAAAGAAGAGGAGGTTCGGACACGTACGAAGAAAATCATACCTAAGGTAAGGGAAACTCTCACAATCTAATTTCTATCCGAGATTGTTTATACTTTGGTAATTACTGGGGTGTATTTATCATCCACATCCATGTTTCCTCAATATCTAATATTATTTCTATCCTCCTACAATTGTTTAAATCCAATTTTACCTATTGGTGAGTTTTTAGTAAAAGATATGGAAGGAATCTTTTTTCATTTTTAGTATGAGATAGTTTTTGACTTTTTTAGCCAAATACGAGAAGAATGTTTTTTTAACTTATACGGCATTAATGGATTTTTATGATTTCATAAAAAATTATTTCCATGAAGCTTCCTTTACAAGTTTTCATGTTTGTTTTTAATCAACTTCTTTTAGTTTAAAATTGTATGACATGTTAAGAAAGGAAAAATGTTTTTGAAGTAGAAAGGATATTTTCACCAAGAATGAAGTTCAAGCATTTTATCAAAATTATTTTCCATCTAAGATAATATAGGTTTCTGTTTCTATCCCTATTTTTGTAAATTTATTTGATTATGTTATGATGGAATTAATTTTATAATGTCCTTTTATCTTATATGGATTATGTTATGATGACATGATGTTTAAGAATCCCATTTTTATTACATGGGTTATGCTAGGATGTATGATTTATGATCTTGTGGGACACATAAGAATGGTATCATTATGAGATGGGTATGACCTATATCTCCCTCTAATGCATCGGGTAAATATTTATATCTCATGAGATAGACATGGATGGAACGACAGGTTAATCCGGTTCAGTGAAACATGACTAAAACAAGGAGTGAACTCAGTTCAGAAATGGACTTTGTTCACTAAGATAGTGTTGGAAATGAGTCTTGACTACTAATAAATGATTATCTATGATTATGTGTGTATGACACAAAGTATCATGTTTTAAGTTATGATTATTGTGATTACATTTCACTACTATGATTTATCTCATGTTATGATATTATGATCTCTTTTGCAGGTTAAGATTTTTAAAATGCTATTTTCTTATGAATATGATATTTTCTTTGTTTACCCTTACTGAGAATTTTAGCTCACCCTTTTGTATGTTTTCTTTCCCCAGGCCAGGAATAAGTTTATTAAGTAGAATATGCCAAAAGGGACTCTAGATATGATGAAATAAATGGGAGACAATGTAGATGCTTTATGAACCAGTTTTTTATGATTCCCAGTTTCTAAAGACACTATACCTATATGGTCCTTTCATGGTTTTGTTATATGTTGTAATAAGTATTCTTCAATTCTGAAGTAATAACAATGTATGTAAAGTATGGGTCGTTATAGTTGGTATCAGAGGAAAGGTATAGTCAACCTTTGGAAACTAGGATGTGAAAGCTTTTGTAAGAACCCTATGGATATATCTAAGCATAGAACACAATATTAGTGTTTTAGAAATGGCCATGAATAACCTATGATAAGATATAAAGGGTGAAATTTTATTATTGATTATGTGGTTTTCCTATTATAATTAGTATTGCTCACACTATTCTTCTTGGTTTTAGTAAATGGATGGAACCCGAAGGAACCGTGTTAGTTTTGAATGCGATGGGCAATGCAATGATTGTCCCCCTGAGAAACCAAAAGTTATGGGAGATGGAATGAAAAATCTTGTAGCCATGCTCACACATCTTTCTCAAGCTATGAATCATGCAGGACTTCCAAACGAGTAAAGGAAGGAGAAACATTCTATTAAATCCTTCATGAGGCAGTGTCCACCCTCATTCAACGGGTCTACTGATCCATTAGTTGCTGAACAATGGATCAATACTACTGAAAATATTTTTTTAGTTCTTCAATGTTCTGAACATGATAAAGTCATCTTAGTAGTATATCATTTGGAAGGTGAAGTTGATCAATGGTGGAATCTTATTAAGAATACGAGGAAAAGGGATGAAATTGATTCCATGGAATGGGACGGGTTCAAGAACTTATTTTTCAATAAGTACTTCCCTCGTATTCTTCGAAGAAATATAGAGAAGGAGTTTCTTGAACTAAATCAAAAGGATGATGAATATGTTGGTACCTACGAAGAAAATTTTACAAGACTTGCAAGGTACGCTTCTGGTATTATTATCCAACATGAGAGTAATATCGATCGATTATTTAGTGGCTTAAAACCAAGTCTTCGAAGGGCGTTATCCATAAGGGTCTTCAATAGCTACGAGGAAATTGTTCGATGTGCTCTCAAGGTTGAGGTGGAGATTGGAGTAACCCATCAATCATATGGGTTTGATAAGAAAAGGAAAATGGAATTCAAAGGAAAATATAAAGACCACACTAAAAATAAGATGAGTTTTCCCTTATTCTCAAAGTGTGGAAAGAAACATGGAGGGAGTTGTCATAAAGGGACAAGTAAATGTTTCAAATGTGAAAAGGAAGGTAATCGGGCATTTGAATGCCGCAATGATGGGAAGAAGATGTCTAGTGATGTGAACAAAGAAAAGGCTACACATGGTGCACCTCCTACACTTCAATGTTAGAGTTGTAAGGAAATGGGGCATTATGCTAATCAATGCCCTAATCCATGTGTTTTTGATGATGATCGATGTCAACAAACTCTTAAGGCTAAAGACAAAGGGAAGTCACATGCAATTTCTATCAGCGATGTAGAGTACGATAACGAAGTGGTGAAAGGTATACTTACCATCCACTCTAAAGTAGAAAATGTTTTATTTGATTCTGGATCCACCCACTCTTTTATTTTTGAATAATTTTCTAAGGGTATCGCCGTATTACCTCAACAATTAGATGTTGAGTTATCTGTGACAACCCCTAATGGCACAACAGTCGCATCAAAAGTTTATAATTATTCTCCAATTGAAGTTTGTGGGAAAGTGCTTCCTGCAAATCTTGTGATCCTTCCTATAGTGGAATTTTATGTGATTCTTGTCATGGATTGGATTTCTTTATATGGATCTCATATCAATTTTCAAGGAAGGGAAGTCACATTTCATATTCCAGATCAATCTATGATTGTCTATCGATGCAAGGATGAACATAACCTTCTAGTGGAAATTTATTCCATCTTATGGGTCTTGATTCCACTAAATGAAGGTTATTTATCTCAAATGGTTGGAGAGAAACTCATGATTAAGAATATGCCCATTGTACGGAAGTTTGATGATGTCTTTTCGGAGGAATTGTAGGGTCTTCCACCAAATTGTGAAGTTGAGTTTTCAATAGAACTCATACCGGGTGCTTTGATTATTTCAAAGATACCTTATAGAATGGCCCCAATTGAGTTACAAGAATTGAAGAAGCAACTCCAAGAGAATCTTGATAAGGGATTCATATGCCCTAGTGCATCACCTTGGGGAGCACCTGTTCTATTTGTTAATAAGAAAGATGGATCAATGAGAATCTGCATTGATTATCGAGAACTTAACAAGATCACTATCAAGAAAAAATATCCTCTCCCACGGATTGATTACTTATTTGACCAACTACGCGGAGCTCAATAATTTTACAAGATTGATCTTCGTTCAGGGTATCATCAATTAAGGGTCAAAAGGGAGGATATACCAAAGAAGGATTTCCGTATAAGGTATGGAAACTATGAATTTATAGTGATGCCATTTGGTCTTACTAATTCCCTTACTATCTTCATGGATCTAATGAATAGAGTCTTTAGAGACTATCTTGATCACTTTGTGGTAGTCTTTATAGATGATATTCTTGTCTATTCAAAGAGCAAGGAAGAACATGAGGATCACTTGAGAATTGTATTGAAGACCCTGATAAAGGAGAAGCTTTATGCCAAATTTACTAAGTGTGAATTTTGGATTCAAAAAGTTGCATTTTTGGGTCATATAATCTTAAAAGAGGGGATATCTGTGGATCCAGCAAAAACAGAGGTTATCGAAAGATGGTCGAGACCAACAAAAGTAACTGAGATCCAATGTTTTCTTGGTTTGGCTGGATATTATCAACGTTTTGTGAAAGGTTTTTCATGATTATCAAATCCACTCACCAGGTTGACTGAAAAAGGAGTTAAGTTCGTTTGGACGGAGGAGTGTGAAGAGAATTTCAAGGAGTTAAAAAGAAGGTTATCCAGTGAACCTGTGCTCACACTACCTTGTAGTGGAGAAAGGTTTGTGATCTACTGTGATGCATACAAGAAGGGATTGGGGTGTGTTCTCATGCAAAACGATATGGTGATAGCTTATGCCTCATGACAGTTGAAAATCCATGAGCAAAATTATCCAACTCATGATTTGGAGTTAGCTGCGGTAATCTTTGCATTAAAGATTTGGAGGCATTATATTTATGGTGAAAGGTGTGATATTTATACTGATCATAAAATTTTAAAGTATATTTTCACACAAAAGGAGCTGAATATGTGCCAAAGAATATGGTTGGAGCTGATTAAGGATTACGACTTCTCAATTCATTACCACCCTGGGAAAGCAAACAAGGTGGAAGATGCATTAAGTCGACAAGACCATGCTAGCTTATCCATGATGAGGATCACAAAAGATCCAATATTTATAGATTTAAAAAGGATGTATCTTGGAATTATAATGGAAGGGGAAAAATATTATCTTTCTCAAATGAATGTTCAACCATCTATACATGTGAAGATTAAAGAGGCACAAAAAGAAGATGTAGAGTTACAAAAGAAGGTGAGAAATGTTCCTGAATTCAACCTCGATTGTGATGGGATAATAAAGTTCAGAAATCGGGTTTGTGTTCCTCCCATCCCCGAATTAAAAAAGGAGTTGTTGGATGAGGCCCATAGTTCTTCATTCTCTATTCATACTAGAAGCACGAAGATGTATAGGGACCTGAAAGAGTACTTCTGGTGGGATGGCATGAAAAGAGATGTTGCTGAATATGTCTATCGATGCTTGGTTTGTCAGGAAGTTAAAGCTGAGAGATAGAAGTCTAAGGGGATGTTACAACCATTACCCATAACCGAATGGAAATGGGAAAACATCACTATGGACTTTGTCACCAGACTTCCTAAAACATCCAAAGGCAATAATGCTATCTGGGTCATAGTTGATCTTCTTATAAAGTCGGCACACTTAATTGCTATTAGAGAGGATTTCTCTCTGGACCAGCTTGCCAGGATATATGTAAAGAAAGTGGTAAGATTGCATGCAGTACCACTTTCCATTATATCTTATCGGGATCCGAGGTTTACCTCGAAGTTCTGGAAAAGTCTTCAACATACTCTGGATACAAAGTTGAGTTTCAGCACTGCTTATCATCCTCAGACAGATGGTCAGTCTGAGAGAACAATTCAAACTCTAGAAGATATGTTAAGAGCTTGTTCTATGGATTTCAAAGGTGTTTGGGATCAACATCTACCATTGGTGGAATTTTCTTATAATAATAGCTTTCACTCCAGTATTCAGATGGCTCCTTATGAAGCTCTCTATGGAAAGAAATGACGAACTCCAACTTTCTGGGATAAAGTTGGGGAAATAAAGCTATTAGGACATGATCTTGTTGATGAGATGGCAGAAAAGGTATGATCTATTCAACAACACATAAGAGCAGCACAGAGTCGACAAAAAAGTTATGCTGATAACCAAAGAAAAGACCTAGAGTTTGAAGTGGGTGATAAAGTGTTCTTACGAATATCTCCTTGGAAGAGAGTAATGAGATTTGGAAAGAAGGGAAAGCTGAGCCCTAGGTATATCGGTCCTTTCGAAATACTGGATCGTGTTGGGAAGGTAGATTACCGATTGACTCTTCCACCGAATCTTTCTCAAGTTCATGATGTATTTCATGTATGGCTCCTGAGAATGTACATACCCGATCCTTCACATGTACTCAGCTCAGAAGTTGTACCACTGGAGCATGATCTTTCTTGTGAAGAACAGCTGATAGAGATTCTGGATCGTAGCGAAAAAGTCCTACGAAATAAGACCACTCGCTTGGTGAAAGTTTTATGGAAGAACCACCAATTTGAAGAAGCTACATGGGAGCTTGAGGATATGATGAGGGAGAGGTATCCTCATCTGTTTATTACAAAGTGATGAATTTCGAGGGAGAAATTCATTTTAAAGGGGGTAGAATGTAACACCTGAGATTTTTATGAGAAATATTTTGCTTTTATGTTATATAAATCATCAAGGGAATCTTTCACTACACACAACAGTAGCTTGGCTTTCTTTACACGCAATCATGACCTTCCTCAATAGCTTGCGTTGTACGCAATACCGAGTTTCACTAAACAACGATATGCTATTAAAATATTATCAAAACTAGCCATTATGAATAGTAATACCCACTTTTTGAAATTTTATTCTTCAAAATGGACTTCATTTTTGGATTTGGAATATCGAAATTAGCCTAGGGTGAAGTTTTAGTATTTTTTTGAAAACTTTCAGTTTTTGATGAATAGTGAAAACACTGGGTTACTATTTAAAAACTGACTTTTTATTTAAATAATTATTTATTTTATTTAAATTTATTTTAGGTCAAAATTGATTCATAATACCTATATAAGTTCAATGCAATTCACTGTAGTTATTTTATAATAATTTTAGATATATAAAAATTTTATTGAACTTTTCACCGTCTTTTACCCACCTCCTAGGAGAGTTTGAAAATTTACATAAAACTTAATTTTACCACTTCTATGAGTGGAATTTAGAAAATCTGAGAGACACGGTTAATATCAAGGAGTAAAATGTGATTCAATAAGATAAAAATATTTTTTTGGTGAATAGTAACTTTTTAATTTTATTTACCACGGTTAAAAGTAAAAAGGGTAATTAAGGGTAAAAATGGTATTATTATTACCCTAACACATGTCCTAATTCTATTGGATAAGTTCAATTCGACCAAAAAAAACCTTAGGAATAAAATATGACCATTTAGGTCCACTTGGATTAGATTAGGACATTTAATATTATTTTATTTAAAGAAGAGTTAAAATAGTTAAAATCAAAGTTTAATAACTAAAACATTTTTAATATAGGGTTATAAATAAGCTAAATTCGACTATAAATATTCATTAGAAATCTAAAAAGATTTCATACCTAATGGTATTTTATTTATAATTTTTAGACTTTAAATAATATAATTTATTTATGACACAACGATGATGCAGTAATTACCTTATTAAGGAAATATTAACATAATTGATATTATAAATATACAAATAAATGTAATTTGAGACTTTTTAAGAATTACAATAATTTTATAGGTTAATATGACATATTATTATTTATTTAATTTACTATTTTCGAACTAGTCATGATGTTATTATTTTCACAAAAATCAATTACCAAATAGTGTCAAAATTGACATAAAATAGTTTTAAAAACAAATATTATATTATTAATTGTTATTTTATTCTTAAAAATCTAAGGTTTGGCCAAATGACTTAGATAAGGTTATATATATTAATAATGAACAACTTGGGGTTCGTTTGTCTTATTTAGTAAGTTTATTAACCATATAGTGTAAGAAAACAAGAAGACATGGTAAAAGTTAAATTATTTAACTTAGAGTTAAATCTAAATGATAAGGTTAAAATAGTAACCTAAACTTGTCTAAAATCTATTGGTTGAGATGATTTCGATCCATCTCCACCTTATCTTCAAAATAAATCAATTTTGAGCTATTAAATACCGAATATGACTTTATAATAAAATGTCATTTTACGTTTTTCCTAAGGGGACCCTCTCCACCCTTATAAAAGGGCACCTCCTCCCTCTCTTTCTCACACCACTTTGAGCCTTCAAGCTTGGCCAACCTATACCAATTTCTCTTCTCCACTTCACTAGAAACATCCTAGAGGTCCTGGTCTTCTTCAAAGACCATCTTTAGTTCCCTAATAGGAAGTTAAGAAGAGGCGCTTCAAAGAAGAGGAGGTTCGGACACATACGAAGCAAATCAGACCTAAGGTAAGGGAAAATCTCACAATATCATTTTTATCCTAGATTGTTTATACTTTGGTAATTAATGTGGTGTATTTATCATCCACATCCATGTTTCTTCAATATTTAATATTATTTATATCCTCCTATAATTTTTTAAATCCAATTTTACCTATTGGTGAGTTTTTAGTAAAAGATATGAAAGGAATCTTTTGTCGTTTTTAGTACGAGATAATTTTTGACTTTTTTCAGCCAAATACGAGAATAATTTTTTTTAACTTATACAGTATGAATGGATTTTTATGATTTCATAGAACATTATTTCCATGAAGATTCATTTACAAGTTTTCATGTTTATTTTTAATCAACTTCTTTAAGTTTAAAATTGTATGACATGTTAAGAAAGGAAAAATGTTTTTGAAGTAGAAAGGATATTTTCCTCAAGAATGGAGTTCAAGCATTATATCAAAATTATTTTCCATCCAAGATAATATAGGGTTCTGTTTTTATCGCTATTTTTTTAAATTGATTTGATTATGTTATGATGGAATTAATTTTATGATGTCCTTTTATCTTATATAGATTATGTTATGATGGAATGATGTTTAAGAATCCCATTTTTATTACATGGGTTATGCTATGATGTATGATTTATGATCTTGTGGAACATATAAGAATGGTATCATTATGAGATGGGTGAGACCTATATCTCCCTCCAATGCATTGGGTAAAGATTTATATCTCATGAGATATACATGGATGGAACGGCAGGTTAATCCGGTTCAGTGAAACAGGATTGAAATGAAGAGTGAACTCGGTTCAGAAATGGACTTTGTCCGCTAAGATAGTCCTGGAAATGAGTCTTGACTACTAAGAAATGATTCTCTATGATTATGTGTGTATTCCACAAAGTCTCATGTTTTAAGTTATGATTATTGGGTTTACATTTCACTACTATGATTTATCCCATGTTATGATATTATGATCTCTTTTGTAGGTTAAGATTTTGGAAATTCTATGTTCTTATGAATATGATATTTCCATTGTTTACCCTTACTGAGAATTTGAGCTCACCCTTTGTATGTTTTCTTTCCCCAGGTTAGGAAGAAGGTTATTAAGTAGAATATGCCAAAAGGGACTCTAGATATGATGAAATAAATGTGAGACAATGTAGATGCTTTATGAACCAGTTGTTTATGATTCCGAGTTTCTAAAGAAACTATACCTATATGGTACTTTCATGGTTTTGTTATATGTTTTAATAAGTATGCTTCAATTCTGAAGTAATAACAATGTATGTAAAGTATGGGTCATTATAATTTTTTTTAATTAATAGATTCAAGGTATAAATGGGTAAATGAATTTGTGAGGTTATCCTTGTGTTTGGAGAATGATTGAGTTGGTTTGAGTTTTTGTGTAAGAATATGGGTTTTCTACTATGTTCTGTGATATTAAACACTATGTACAGGGGTTACACAACATGTACTTGGTCACTCGACACAAATTGCGAACTATGTACCCAATGTGAAAGGATTACACATCGTGTTACATAATGTTTAATGTTAAAAGATCAGTTTTTAATAAAAAAGTGATGGGTTTTATTAATGTAATTGATCCCAAGGATTACACAATGCTTAAAATATTTACACAACGAGTAAATGTCACAAATTGGGATTTTAGAGAAATGCATCAGTTGATTAGTATTTAATTATTATGAATCCCTCCTTACTCTTAACCTAGAGCCCTTATTTAGTGATTTTGGGAGCCTCTGTTAGATCTGGATTGAGTCATTCGATGATTGATCACCCTTGAAGTTGGATTAAATCTCTCTGGGCGAGTAATACTTTCTTCTTCTGCATTTCATGATAACGCTATTTCATTGCATCATTGGATCCATTGATCTGTGGTGACATTTTATCTTTATTCTATCAATATCTGTTGTGAGATCTTGTTCTGAAGGCCATTTCCTAGGTTAATTGTGGTGTGGTGGGTGTTTTTTCTTTAGGTATGTGTTGTTTTCTCTTCACAACCAACCCTTTTTTAAAATTTAATGAATTATAATATGCGAGGATTGGTTATAGGGCTTCCATTGTTGTTGTGGGTTTCTTATTTGCGGTGGATTCCATTGTGGGCATGTGCGACCCTAGTTTTGAGGTAGTTGGTTCTTTCTCTAGCATGTGTTGGTTAATTTCATTGCTCATGTTTTTGATTTTTTTATTAAATGAAATGGAATGATTTGATTGATTGTTTTGTGTGTGTGGAACTAGGTTTTTATAAATATGATTTCCATTAGTTTTGGTAAATGGAAAAGTATTTTCAAATAATGGTTTCATGGAAATGGTCTGATGAATTGGTTTGGAAAATATATATCTTGGGAAAACATGGTTACATAGATGAAAAGTATAGTAATAGGTATCATCCATTTTTAGGGGGGTTTTCTCCTAGGGATTTACTATACTCCCTCAGCCTATTGTTCTAGGAACTTGTTGGGCCTATTGGGGGTTCACTTTTTGTGGTGTTCCTCTACTCTATATAATATATGAATATGTCTAGTGTCTTGATGAATTCACAATTTTATATGTTAGGTACAATTGTTCTAGCTATCCTAACCTAGTGTGATCCATGGAGTGATGCTACCTATATTTCTACTTTTGGTTTGTATTGTTTTTTTGTACTTCTATAAAATTGATATGATATATGATACATTATTTTCTTTTTTTTGAAATGATATATCTAATGTGATATATGGTTATGAAATGCTTTGAAACCGATTTACCTGCTTTATTTGGAAATGTGAAAAGTGTAAATTAAACTATTTTCCATGCTTTTGATATAAAAATTGTTGAACTATTATCATGCATTGTTTTCTTTAATGTTGAGAATGGTTGGATTATTATTCAAATAGATGATATAGAACACATGGGTGATACCCTAACAAGCCTATTATCTCACAACCTACATTCCCCTTACCGGTGCATAGACTTGGTTATGTATTTTAATATAGGGAAAGGACCGGTTCCATAGTGAGGTAGTGAGATTTTTTGTCTGCTGAGTTCATTAGTTGGTGGTGAGATGGTGGGATTCTACCCACATTATCCCATGGATATGTTGGAGTAGATTTTTGGGTTTTTAGTATTTTAGGGTTATACTTATCACTTGGAGATTATTTTTCTACCATGTTCATTTGTATCACTTATGTTGTTCCTTATATTTTATGAAATATATTTTTATATTCTGATATTTTGTTATACTCTGTGTATATATTCCATGATTTTTCCACTTTAGGTTGGGTGAGATCATTCCCAATGGTTTTTTTTATTCCAAGGTGCTAGTCGCCAACCTGTGAAGATTGGGAATGCCCTTTGGGTATGTGGAAGATCGGGTTGGGAATCAGTTTGAGAGGGTACTCAGGATAATTCGTTACAATTTATCACATTAAAATTGGTAGACTCTAGTGGTATTTTTCTCACATACTATTTCCTAAATGAAATAGGTAAAAAAACATATAAATTAAGGAAACATTACCACTATTATAAGTGTGTATCTTTAATTTTTTTTTTGTGAATTAACATCTTCAATTGAATTCCCTATGCATGAAAATTATCACATTAAAGCAATTATTAATGTTATATTATATGAATATTTTATATTTATAGTGTCTATTAAATTTATACATGATGCATATAAATTAAATTAACTAATATAGTGGTAGTTTTTTTAATCTTGATTATTTCATATAAAAACATAGAGATAAATCATTCAAGTTTGACATCACATCAAATATTTCTCTAATTTCTATTGGATCTTGATAAAATGTATATCCTTACCATGTAACAAAAAATTCCCCCCACCATTCTATAAAATTTATTATAATTGGTGTAGTTAAAATCATGATCTATTGGTCTAAAGATTAAAAATATCAAGATGGGGAGAAATTCAATACTATAGAAACAACAAAAGAAGAAAAATCAGAGGTAGAAAAAAAATAACATTACTAGGGGCTTGTTGGCAACATTTAAATATATGAACCTCTAGATTTAGAAGAAATATAATAACTAAAGGAATCCCCTATAGACATAAAATAATATCAATAAGAATAAATAGAATACCATTTTCAGTCATAAGAATAAGAGGAAATAAATATGATGGAAATTTTTGATTGGATGGTTAAAGAAGAAGAGGATAAAAATGAGGCTCTAATTAAATAATTCACTCAAGAAGTTTAGATTAAGGAAAATAATAAAGAAACAGTGGTGGTGTTGGTGATTTACAAAAGATGATCAAATTTCAATTTTTTATTATTTTTATTATATTTGTTCTCAAATTTCCGCTCACCATGAGTCAAGGTAAACCAATGGAAGAGGAAGTGAAAGACTAACCTAGATGAAAAATAGAGTCATATGTTAGAAAATACAAGATGTTTATCTCTATATCATGTTACCATTAGTTAAAAAAGGTAAAAGGTCTAACTACTGACCTTAAATCAGTGCTACCAATAAAAAACCCGGATTTTAAAAATTGATTTCTAGGAATTAGATTTATTTTATTTTACTAGTTTTAAAAAATATCCTTGTGGTTTTCCTCTTTACTGGATTGATCCAAATATTTTAAATATAAATGGCATGTACTTTAATTTTTTGTTTTGATTTCAATACATGGAAGTCAGAATAAAGAACAACAAAAGTATTATATTCAAGATTGATACATGTCATGAACCTCACTCACATCATGAATTCGGTAAAATAAATGTTGTGTAATCACAATTCATGTCGTAAACCTGGTCAGGCAGAATATGAGTAACACATTCAGAAGTGTCAATCTATGGGGATTACTTTTTTACTTTTTTATATTTTTCCCCTAGTTTTTTCTGGTACATGTAAAAAAATGATTATTGATATTCATTCCATTACCTGATTTACTTATGTTCCCATTCCATATAGGATTTTGGATTAAATATCTTTTATTTTTCTGAGTATATTTCTTTAGTGAAACTTTGGGCATGTAAACCTACTAGAACATTCATTAATATCTTATGGAAGATATAACTGAAAAAAATACACTTTTGAAATTATTGAGGAATTTTATTAATGAGCCTTTTTATCTTGAGACCCAACTGCACATTGATCCTTCATAATCATGTAGAATCCATGGACGAACTTTTTAGGATTAATCCACATTAGAAGAAATTATTTACTTTTCCACCCAGATCTTCATATTTTTCATGATATTAAATTGAATGAGTGCGAGTGTGAAGTTTTTTATAGTGGATATGGGATATTGTTCTTGAGATGTGACTCTGGGGTGTTTCCATGGTATTTTGGAGAAGGTTCGTATTTATATTCATTATATTCCATTGTATAACTCTCTTGTTGTTAAAAAAAAATGAAAAAAATGAAAAAATGGGTTTTTTCTCAACTAGGTAAAAAATCACCATTATCAGACTGATGATCACACAATTATATGTGGTTAGATGGTGGTTGTGAGAATTTTCTAGGGTATCTTCTGATATAGAAAAAAATTAAAAAAAAGGGTTTTGAATTGGGGGAATTAAAAATCACCATTTTTGGGCCAATTTTTTTTATCATATGTAGTTAGGTTTTGGATGTTATATTTATTCCAATCATGGATTTCAAAATAAAAAATAAAAAAATAAAAAAAAGAGATGGTCTATTTTCATTACGATTACTTTATGAGAGAGCCTTTACTGTATGATTTGGGGGTGTGAGAGATGGCATGACATTTTAGTGAGGATCATTTTATTGAGTTTTTATTTTGAATATCAGGAATTATACATTATATTTTATCCTTAACCTAGATCCATACTTCATTCTAATTTTTTTACATAAATACCCTTATCCACAAAATCATATGATCATTATTCCAAAGCCATAATGATTAATTGTGATATTTTTATTTCGGTGGTGGAGAAAGTAGATTCAATGCAAGCCTATAGTTAGGATAATATACATTATGTAAGATAATAAATACATTAAATTTTTTACCTTGAGTGATGAGTGGAAAATTTAATGGTGAGGTAAATCATAAATGGGATGGGTGTTAATGAAATGATGAAAACTATGCGTGAAAATGTATGAATGTCTATAAATGAATTTTTAATGCATTTTTATTTTTTGATTCTTTATTAGGTTTTCGTTTTGTTTTTACTATATTTAGTTTTAACATATTCTTATGATCATCAAAAATTGAAAATTCCCTTGTTAATGTATGGATCCTTGGTATTTATAAGTTATGGTTTTTCTTGAGGGTAATAAAATATTTGAGTGTGGGGGTATTTGATATCTCTATTTTATATACATATTTTATGGGTTTTTATATATGAATTAATTGAATATTAGTTGATTAAATATAATATATATGAATGATATTAATGTTTTGTGTATTCTTATGCAAGACTGACATTTCTAGGAAAACTAAGGAAAAAATGGGAACCGAGGAACATAAAGGCACTTCATACCACAAAAAAATGAAGCGGTATGACAGCAAATTTTTGAAGATGATCATGGAGAACTTCAAAGGAAGAAAATTAAAGATCCATGGAATAAAAAAGTTTATGATGTGGGAATTTGAAGATACATGTCATATAAACAATACACAACATTAAAATTCCCATATATTACTCATCATTTAAACCACTACATGATGTCAATTTTTCTGAGCAGATAAAAAAAATACTGATTTCCAACATATCTTTGATGGGATTTTATGATATCTTTCGACCCAACCAAATATTAAACTCCATTTTTTGATCCAATAGAACCATATTTACGATATCTTGTACTGTTTATATGGGTTCTATATAGGATAAATAAAAATTTTATTCCACAGTTTAGGTGTGACCACTAGAAGGCTGACGTAGGGTTTTGACCCACCGTAGATAGGTTTTTCATTCTATTTTCTTTTCATTTATTTATTCTTTTTCTATGTAACATAAAATTCTTATTAGTTTAATTCCAATATTTCTCTTTTATTTATTATTTTCTCATTATTTATTTCTCAATATATATTCTATGGATTTGGTTTTAATCATCATTGGTGACCACCCAACGATGATTGTATAACCCTATAAGGGATAACAGAATTGGATAAAGGGGTTGCCTACCAAAAAAGAATGATTTTATTTCTATCACAAAGATGATTTTATTGAATAGTATTATGTTGTTCCTATGTGTCTATTCTATCCATCATTGAATCATAGAACATATGTAACACCCCAACCCCAGTTATCCAGAGTCGGTGCATTATTACATAACATTAGCATGACACAAGGAATCATGTCACGAAAGACTGATCAGTTTAGTAGCCTTGGAAGTACTAGATACATATATAGGTTTTACATTATATCATGAGATAAAAATAAAAACAACCTTTTGTCCCCATTAAACACACTTATATCCCTTAGCCTATCCCTATAGGTCAACCATAAAATACTTATTCATATCACGGAGAAAATAAAACATAGAAAGGGGTGAGATCAGATGCTCAGTAAGGATAACAATATAACGAAAAATTTCATAAATAAGCATTGATATTTAAGGCAATGCATAAGATTAAAACATAATCCTTTTAAATTTAAAACTCTAACATAATATAGAAAATATAAATCAATTAATTCCATTTACTTATTCACATGGATATTCTACTAGTCGAATAATCACATGCAATATCAATAACCAATTTTATAATGATGGAATGCATAATGTCAGACATCATAAAAACATAGTCAAAACCTCGTTCCAAGACTACAAATAATATTTTTTCAAGGCCTAGTTCCAAGACACTAGTTTGTCTCATGATACCCTACGATTCATCGAGGAGCCATAGTAGGCTCCACCCATCACTTACTAAGTCCAATGCATTCCTCATAAGAAACGTTTTAAACATAACATAAAAATTCATATTAAACTAGAATATGAAATGTCAATACTTTATGCATAAACCATGAATGGTATAAAAATAAGACATCCATAGTCAAACATATCACAAAACCATCAATACAATATGGTAGATTTGTATCATAATAATTCAACTTCAAACAAGTTAAAAATCCATCAAAGGATGTTGACATAGATGAAATTAAAACTATTTGAAAGAAATAACTCTTTCTATTTTGAAACCATTTAAAAGTCACATAAATATAAAAGAAAACATTTATTTTATAAATATTATTATAATATTATATATAATTCTTATAAGGTGTTATAATGGAAGAAAATAGCCGCACCCTCTGTATAAGTTAAAAAAACATTCTTTCCTTAATTTCCTTGAAAAGTCTATAAAGGACATTGTTTGGAAAACGACAGAAAGATTTTTTTATAAAAATCTTATAAAAATTCATAAAAGGGTATAAATTAATTTAATCCATAATCTAGGAAATAGTAAAAATGTTTTGAAATACATTTTTAAGAAACACAGACGTGGATGATAAAGAGGTCTCAGTAGATACTTATGTATAAACAACCTCAGATAATGAAGAGATTGTAGAATTAAACCTCACCTTGTACTTTTACATGATTGAGGGTATGTTAACCTAATGTATAATAGTTAAATAATATTTATTAAATTATAAAATAACCACATACATAAATATGATATCATATATGATCTTCTAATATTGCTTTGTTAATAATATTTCAGTAGTATCATTGTTTCGGGTGTTAACTGATTTGTTTTATATGTTTTGTAAAGTAAGTAATGTTTGTTATGGATAATATTTATTTGAATTATATTAATAATGATATTAAGTTCTTACACATTATTTTTTAATCATAAAATGAAATTTATTCTTGAATGGTTACGATGGAGAATGAATCTAATCGCGTTCGTGGAGACGTTAATCTGTACGTACGCATGAGTTACAATACCATTCCATTGATGGTGAAATCTTATGTAAGTTGATGGTATATCATATATAAATAATCCTTAACATGTTATATTTATTATTTACATCAGTTATACTCACTATTATACCCATCTAAATAATTATGTGTTGGAATAATAAACTACACCATGACATGGAGACGGTAATCCGTACGCACACACGTATGGTGAATTTTCATTAATAGGATAGATAAAATAATGAATATGGTTTTATAATATTTATAATAACATACCAACAAGAATAATTTACTGGATTTATTATTTTCATATGGTAATAACAAATAAAGAGGAAGTGGAAGAAGAAAAGAACTTCAAAGAGGAGGTGAAATAATTACTTCTTCTTCGGGTTCTTCCTATTGATTTGATCAAAAGGGATCCTTAGGTTGGATTTATGATAAAATTAATGACTCTAATATTAAGTGAGGGTAGTTGGGAAGATATTTGGGCAGGGTTTGGATGATCAAAATTTCTTTGGAGGAGTGATTTTGAGAGAAGGGGAAGTGACCTTTTATAAGAGAGGTGAGGGTCACTTTAGGAAAATCTTGAAATATTATTTTATAATAAAATCAATTTAGGTTTATAATGGATAAAAAATGATTTATTTAGAGTATAAGGTGGTTATGAGTCTAAAATATCCCAACCAATAGGTTTTATATAGGTTTAGATCACCATATTAACCTTATCTTTTAGATTTAACTCTTAGTTAAAGAGTTTAACTTTTACCATGTATTCATATATTATTATAATAAATGGTTAATAAACTTAATATAAAAATCCAAGATAACCCCAATTGATTCATTATTGATATATATAATATTATATAAGTCCTTTAGCTGAACCTTATATTTTTAGGAATATTATATCAATTAATAATATAGTATTTACTTCAAAAACTCATTTATGTCAATTTTGACACTATTTGGTATTTGATTTTTTTAAAGTACTAAAAACTTGATTAATTCGAATAAAATTTATTTAATAAACCCTAACATGTTATATTAACCTAAAAAATAGTGTAATTTATCCAAAGTTTCAATTTATAATAATTTGGATATTTATAACATCAATTATTTTAACCTTTCATTAAAAAGGTAATTACTGCGTCATCATTATGTCATAATTAAATGTAATTATTTAATATATAAAAATTACAAATAAAATACCATTATGTAGGAAATATTTTTAAATTTCTAAGGAAAATTTATATTCGAATTTATTTAATGTATAACCCTATATTAAAAATGCTTTTGTTATAAAAATTTGAATTTAACACTTTTAACTCTTCTTTAAATAAAATAATAATAAATGTCCTAATCAAATCCAAGTGGGTCAAAATAATCATATTTTATTCATAAGGTTTATTTTTGTCGCAATAAAATTATCCAATAGAATTAGTACATGTGTTAGGGTAATTATAATACAATTATTCCTTTAATTACCATATTTACTTTTAACCGTGCTAAATAAAAGTAAAAAGTTACTATTAAAAAAAATATTTTCATCTTATCGAACCACATTTTACTTAATAATATCAACCATGTATCTTGGATTTTTTTAATTAAATTCATAGAAGTCGTAAAATTACGTTTTATGCAAATTTGCAAATGCACCTAGGTGGGTAAAAGACAGTAAAAAGTTCAATAAAATTTTATATGTCTAATATTATTATTAAATAAATTCCATGAATTGCATTGAAATTATATAGGTATTATGTATCTATTTTGACTTAAAATAAATTTAAATAAATTAAATAGTTATTTAAATAAAAATTCTGTTTTAAACAATAATGCAGTGTTTTTCACTATTCATCAAAAATTGAATGTTTTCATAAAAATACCAAAAATTCACCCGAAGATAATTTTGATATTAGGAATCCAAAAATGAATTCCAATTTGAAAAATAAAATTTAAAAAATTTCAAAAAGTGGGTATTACTATTCATAATGCCTAGTTTTATTGGTCATGGTGTATTAAAACTTCAAGTTGCATACAACACAAGCTATTGTATTATTCAAAGGAAAATGTACCCTAGAAACTTGGTGTGTTACATTCTCCCCTACTTCAAATAATTTTATCCTTGAAATTTTTAGAATATTAATGCATAAAAAGATTAGGATGGTTCTTCATCATAAGTTCCTTAGGTTCCCATGTTGCCTCTTCAATATTATGATTTCTCCCTAGAACTTTCACCAGACGAGTCATCTAGTTTCTCAACACTTGTTCCCTAGTATCAAGAATTATGATAGGCTCTTCGCAATAAGACAGGTCAGGTTTCAGTTCTATTTCTTAATATGTGAGTACATGCATTGGTTCAGGCATGCATTTTCTTAACAATGATACGTGGAACACATCATGAACTTTGGAGAGACTTGGAAGCATTTCCAAATGATAGGCTACAACTCCAATTCGTTCTAGAATTTCGAAAGGTCTGATGTACCTGGGACTCAATTTAGACTTCTTACCGAAATGTATAATACCCTTCTTTGGATATACCTTCAAAAAAAAACATGATCTCCTTCATGAAATTCCAAATCCTTCCTTCAGTTATCAACATAACTTTTTTTCTTACTTTGAGCTGATTTGTTGTGGATTTGGATAACCTTCACCATTTCTATTGTTTCCTCAACAAGTTCTGGGCCTATGAGTTTTCTTTCACCAACATCATCCCAACAAGTTGGTGTGTGACATCTCTTTCCATATAATGCTTCATATGGTTCCATCTAAATAGTTGAATGGAAGCTATTGTTTTAGGAAAATTATACTAGAGGTAAATAATGATACCACATACCTTGAAAATAAAGTGACCAAGATCTCAAAATGTCTTCTAAGTTTTGAATAGTCCGTTCTGATTGTCCATCTATTTGAGGGTCGTAGGCAGTTCTCAAACGAAGTTCAGTATCTAGGGCCTTCTGAATACTTTTCTAGAATCTTGATGTAAAATGGGGATCACGATCAGAAAAAATGGATAGGGGTACTCCATGAAGTCTTATAACTTCATTAATATATAGTCTTGCTAAATTTTCAAGTGGTAAATCTTCTATTTTAGCAAGAAAATGTGCTGGCTTGGGAAGATGATCCACAATAACCCATATTGCATCATTCCTTCTTGGAGTCTTTGGTAGCCCCATGAAAAAATCCATCATAATATCATCCCATTTCCACTTAGGTATGGGAAAAGGTTGAATGACTCCTCTAGGATGTTGTATTCTACCCTTTACCTATTGACAAACCATACATATTGATAGATAATCAGCAATCTCCATTTTCATTTTGTCCCACCAAAAATGTTCCTTAAAATATCTATACATCTTAGTGATACTAGAATGTATAGAGAAATTGAAGCTATGAGAATATTTCAACAATTCCCTTTTTTGATCAGGTGTGTCAGGAACACAAATTCTCTTCCAAAATTTCAAAATTCCATCTTCATATATGAAGTCGATAAATCTCCCATCATTCATAGATTTTATTTTCTTTTGAAACTCCTCATCCTCAGTCTGAGAACTTTTTATAATTTATAATAAATGTGGTTTAGTAACCATTTAAAGAATTATTGATGTTTCACCCTCCATGGTTATCCCCATATCCATCTTTACTAGATCCATGAAAACAGAGGGTGCATTAGTCAGTCCAAAAGGCATTACTCTAAACTCGTAATGTCCATACCTAGTTTGAAATACTGTTTTTGGAATTTCTTCCTTTTTCACACACAATAGATGATATCAATATTGAAGTTTAATCTTTGAAAAATATTGAGCTCCATGAATTTGGTCGAATAAATCATCAATGAGAGGTAGGGGATACTTGTTCTTTATTTTTATAGAATTGATCTCCCTTTAGTCAATGAAAAACCTCATTGATCCATATTTCTTCTTAATAAAAAGAATAGGGGCTCCTCATAGAGAAACACTAGGGTGAATAAATCCCTTATTACTCAATTACTCTAGTTGTTTCTTTAGTTCTACTAATTCCACATTGGCCATTCTATAAGGGGTATTCTATATGGGCCTTGAACAAGGAATTAAATCAATGGAAAACTCAATTTCTCATTCTGGAGGATGTCCAGGTAAATCCTCTGGAAACACATCAACATATTTTTGGACAATATGTACATCCTCTATTTGAACGTTCCTTTCCTCAACCATAGTTATTTCTTTCTCTTCCTCCCCAATAATTGAATTTCGTAGTGTTACTAGGGGTGGATCTAGATAAGAATCAGGTGGTGATGTTTCTACTCTAAATATAAGGTAATCCTTATCATCATTGAAAATTGTAACCTCCTTCTTAAAATAAATTTTCCCATCATAGTCCGAAAGACAATCCATTCCTAGGATTATATCAAATTCAATAATGGGTATGACGATGAGATAATAGGATAAAGAACATTTATATGACCTAATGAGAACTAATTCACAAAACTTTATTGCAATGATACTTCCCTTAGGAGTATTGAATGACAACTCCCTTGTTAAATCAAATTGAAAATATATAATTTTCTTAGAAAATTGGGAAGATAGGAAACAATGTGATGACCCAGAATCAAATAAAGTAATGGATAAACTTGAGGAAATCATTAAATTACTTTCCACCATGTCTTTATAAGTTTCAACCTCAGTAGTAGAGATCGTATAAGATTAGTATTTCTCCCTTTGCCTTTTCTGAAGTATGTTTCCTTGGGGCTTAGGAAATTCATTTGCATAATGCCCCTTTTCTCTACAATTGTAACATTCAAAATTGATAGCTTCTTTATTTCCCTTGCAATCATGATCTTGGTGGATTTTTTCACCACACTTGTAAGAGACTCCCATTCCGTTCAGGTAAGTATCGCGCTGTTTCTTCCCACATTTACTATAGGATAGATATTCAACCTTTCTTTTCTTACCCTTATTTCCATTTACAAAGTGTTAAACAGATCTCTTATTCTCTTTATTTGATTTAAAGTCATAAGACTTAGCAAATTCCATTTCTGTCTTGATAGCACATGAGACAATATCTTTGTATTATGAGAAGGTTTTTGAGACTAATTCTCAATGGAGAAATTGTTTTAACCCATCAAAGAAACGATCAATCTTAATCCTTGGGTTATGAATATAATCTCATGCATTTATTGATAACACTGTAATGTTATCCTCATACTTTGAGACATTATTATCATCCTTTTTCCTCAGATTTAGAAATTATCTTTACATATCCGTTCGATGGTCATGAGGAAATTATTGATCTGCATCTCCCATGAGGCGATAAACTGCCATGACAACTTTTTCGCTTTCGTTACTCCCCAAAGCATGAAATATTTTTTCTAAATAACTTATCCATTTATCAACTACAAATGGATTTGTAATCTCATTGAATGTTGATGGTAGTTTCCTCATGAAGCGGTCTAACATTGATCCTTCACGTTGTGGATTAGGGTGCCCCATATGGGTAAGGTTATTGTTTATAACCTGAGTGAGTTGTCCCAGTATGGTGATAAGATGATCAGAAACAGTTGCATCACCAGCTCCATTATAGTTATGTTGAGTAGGAAGGAAATACCTATATAGATTATGTGTGTTGATATGGTTTCCATTATTTCCACTAGGCACCATTTCTAAACAATGGAATACACTAGATTAGATTATGAATCACAATATATAATTCAAAACTTGTAAAACAATTAACATAAATTGAACAGTTTATGGATATAATCAGTAATCATAAATTTTTTTTCTATGAGGAGGTATATACTCATAAATCCTTCATAATGGTTTGTAAATAAAATGTGAATTATCCTATGCATATCCCCTGAGAGTGTAGTAACCAAGAGTGTAGCAAGGCCTATTGTCGTGAACCATCATAACCTAGGTCAAGACCGAAACACATTGTTAGAGTTTTAACTCCTAGGTATATCTGTGCTAGATTTGACTCTACCTTCACGTATCCAGACAAGGATTTATTTCTTAGAAAACTCAAAAAATCTCTACATTACCAAAATTCTAAGAAGTTCTTCTATACTAATCCTCAATGTCTATCTTAGCGTGATGTTCTCTAATTAAGGTTTTTGTAAATATAGCTTCCAAGGTTTGTAATAAACTTCATCTGATAATAATTTCAATGCCCCAACCCTAGTTTCCAAGAGTTGGTGCATTATTACGTAACATTTTCATGATACAAGAAATCATGTCCTGAAAGACCAATCAGTTTAGTATCCTTGGAAGTAATTGATACATACATAAGTTTGACATTATATCATGAGATAAAATCAAAATTAACATTTTGTCCCATTTAAACACACTTATATCCCTTACCCTATCCTTGTAGGTCAACCAGAAAATACTTCTTCACATCCTGGGAAAAATAAAACATAGAAATGAGTGAGCTCAGATGCCCAGTATAGATAACAATATAGTGGAAAATTTAATAACTAAGCACAAATATTTAAGGAAATGTATAAGACTAAAACATTAGCCTTTTATATTTAAAACTCCCAAATAATATGGAAAATATAAATCAATTAATTCCATTTACTTATTCACATGTATATTCTACTAGTCGAATAATCACATGAAATATCAATAACCAATTTCATAATGATGGAATGCATAATGTCAGAATTCATAACCACATAGTCAAGGCCTCATTCAAAGAATACAAATAATATTTTGTCAAGGCCTTGTTCCAAGACACTAGTTTGTCTCATGAGACCCACCAATTCATTGAGGTGCTATAGCGGGCTCCACCCGTCACTTACTAAGTCCAATGAATTCCTCATATAAAAAGGTTTAAACATAACATAAACATTCATATTAAAACTAGAATACAAAATGTCAATACTTTATACATAAACCATGAATGGTATAAAAATAACACATCCATATTAAAAAATATCACAAAACCTTCAATATAATATGGAATATTTGTATCATAATAAGTCAACTTCAAACATGTTTAAAATCCATCAAAGGATGTTGACATAGATGAAATTAAAAATATTTGAAAGAAATAACTCTTTCTATTTTGAAACCATTTAAAAGTCACATTATTATAAAAGAAAACATTTATTTTGTAAATATTTTTATAAGCTTGTAAGGGAAGGTTCGAAGGTGTTATAACAGCAGAAAATAGCCACACCATCCGTATAAGTTAAAAAAACATTTTTTCCTTACTTTTGTCGAAAAGGTCGTAAATGACCTTGTTTGGAAAATGACAGAAATATTAATTCATAGAAATATTTTAAAAAGTAAAAAAAGGTTATAAATTACTTTAACCCATAGTCTAGTAAATAGTAAAAATGTTTTGAAATACATTTTTAAGAAACATGGACGTAGATGATAAAGAGGTCCTAGTAGATACTCACGTATAAACAACCTCATATAATGAAGAGATTGTATAATTAACCCTTACCTTGTCATTTTCCTTGGTTGAGGGTATGTTAACCTCTTGTATAATAGTTAAATAATTGTTATTAAATTATACTAGAACCACATACATAAATATTATATAATATATGATCTTCTAATATTGCTTTGTTAATAATATTTCAGTAGTATCATTGTTTCGGGTGTTAACTGATTCATTTTATATTTTTTGTAATGAAAGTCATGTTTGTTATGGATAATATGTATTTTATTCCTATTTATAATTATATTAAGTTCATAAACATCATTTCTTAATCATAAAATGAAATTTATTCTTAAATGGTTACGATGAGGAATGAATTTCATCGCGTTTGTGGAGACGGTAATACGTACGTACGCACGAGCGACAATATAATTAGTATTGATGGTGAAATAATATGAAATTTGATGTTATATCATATATAAAGAATCCATAACATGTTATATTTATTTTTTACATAAGTTATACTCATTATTATACCCATACAAATAATTAAGTGTTTGAATAATAAACTACACTACGACGTGCAGACAATAAGCTATATATACGTACGTATGATGACTTTTTCATTAATAAGATAGATAGAATAATGAATATTGTTATACCATATTTATAATAACATCAAATTATGAATAAGTTACTGGAATTATTATTTTGGTATGGTAATAACAAAAAAAGAGAAAGTGGAAGAAGAAAAGAACTTAAAAGAGGTGGTGAAATAATTACCTCTTATTCAGATGCTTCCTTTTGATTTCATCAAAAGGTCTCCTTAGGTTGGTTTTCATATCAAAGGAAGGACTCTATGATTATGTGAGGGTTGTTGGAAGGATATTTGGGTTGGGGTTGTCTGATCAAAATGGTTTTGGAGGTGTGATTTTGAGAGAAGGGGAATCACCCTTTTATAAGAGAGGTGAGAGTCAAAGTTTGAAATATTATTTTATAATAAAATTATTTTCAGTTTCTAATGGATAAAAAAGGATTTATTTAGAAGATAAGGTGAGTATGTTTCGGAAATATCTCAACTAATAGGTTTTAGATAGGTTATGGTTACCATATTAACCTTATCTTTTAGATTTAACGCTTAGTTAAATAGTTTAACTTTTACCATGTATTCTTGTATTATTATAATAAATGGTTAATAAACTTGATATAAAAATCCAATATAATGAAAAGTGGTTCATTATTGATATATATAATCTTATATAATTCCTTTGGACAAACCTTAGATTTTTAGGAATATTATATCAATTAATAATATAGTATTTGTTTTAAGAACTCGTATATGTCAATTTTACACTATTTGGTATTTGATTTTTGTTAAAGTCCTAAAAACTTGATTACTTAAAATAAAATTTATTTAATCAACCCTAACATGTTATATTAACCTATAAAATTAGTTTAATGCATAAAAAGTCTCAATTTACATTTATTTGGATATTTATAACATCAATTATTTTAACCATTCATTAAAAAGGTAATTACTGCATCATCATTGTGTCATAAATAAATTTAATTATTTAATGTTTAAAAATTATAAATAAAATACCATTATTTATTAAATATTTTTATATTTATAATGAATATTTATAGTCGAATTTATATTATGTATAACAATATATTAAAAATGTTTTAGTTTTGAAAATTTGAATTTAACACTTTCAACTCTTCTTTAATTAAAATAACAATAAATGTACTAATATAATCCAAGTGGATCAAAAGGATCATATTTTATTCATAAGGTTTATTTTGGTCGAAATAAACTTATCCAATAGAATTAGGACATGTGTTAGGGTAATTATAATATCATTTTTACTTTTAATTACCATATTTACTTTTAACCGTGGAAAATAAAAGTAAAAAGTTACTATTAACCAAAAATTATTTTCATCTTATTGAACCAAATTTTACATAATAATATAAACCATGTCTCTTTTATTTTTTAAATTCAATTCAAAAAACTAGTAAAATTACGTTTTATGCAAATTTACAAATGCGCCTAGAAGGCCGGTAAAAGAGGGTAAAAAGTTCAATAAAATTTTATATGTCTAATATTATTATAAAATGAATTCAATGAATTACATTGAACTTATATAGGTATTATGTATCTATTTTTACTTAAAATAAATTTAAATAAATTAAATAATTATTTAAATAAAAATTCGGTTTTAAACAATAACACAATGTTTTTCCTTATTCATCAAAAAATGAATGTTTTCAGAAAAATACCAAAAATTCACGCTAAGATAATTTTGATATTACGAATAAAAAAATGAAGTCAATTTTGAAAAATAAAATTTATAAAATTTTAAAAATTGGGTATTTCTATTCATAATGGCTATTTTGATTGGTCATGGTGTGTTAAAACTCCAAGTTACGTAAACGCAAGCTATTGTATTATTCAAAGGGAAATGTATCGTTGAAGCTTGGGGTGTTACATTCTCCCCTACTTAAAAAAATTCCAACCTCAAAATTTCTTGAATATTATTTCATAAAAAGATTCATATATTTCTTCATCATAATTTCCTCGAGTTCCCACGTTTCCTCTTCCATCTTATGATTTCTCCATAGAACTTTCCCCAGATGAGTCATTCGGTTTCTCAACACTTCTTCTCTAGTATCAAGAATTATGATAGGCTCTTTGCAATAAGACAGGTTAGGTTTCAGTTATATTAATTTATAGGTGAGTACATGCATTGGGTCAGGCATGTATTTTTTTTATAGTGATACATGGAACACATCATGAACATTGGAGAGACTTGGAAGCATTTCCAAACGATAAGCTACAACTATAATTCGTTCTAGAATTTTGAAAGGTCCGATGTACTTGGGACTCAATTTACCCTTCTTACCAAAACGTATAACACCCTTCCATGGATATACCTTCAAGAAAACATGATCTCTTACCTGAAATTACAAATCCTTCCTTCAGTTATCGACATATCTATTTTGCCTACTTTGAGATGCTTGGATATGGATTTGGATAACCGTCACCATTTCTATTGTTTCATCAAAAAGTTTTGGGCCTACTAGTTTTCTTTCACCAACATCATCCCAACAAGTTGGTGTGAGACATCTCTTTCCATATAATGCTTCATATGGTTCCATATAAATACTTGAATGTAAGCCATTGCTTTAGGAAAATTCTACTAGAGGTAAATAATGATCCCACATACCTTGAAAATCAAGTGAGAAAGATCTCAACATGTCTTCTAAGATTTGAATAGTCCATTCGGATTGTCCATCAATTTGAGGGTGATGGGCAGTTATCAAATGAAGTTTTGTATCTAGGGACTTCTAAAGAGTTTTTGAGAATCTTGATGTAAAATGGGGATAAAAATCAGAAACAATGGATAGGGGTACTCCATGAAGTCTTATAACTTCATTAATATATAGTCTTTCTAAACGTTCAAGTGGTAAATCTTATATTTTAGCAAGAAAATGTGCTGTCTTGGGAAGATGATCTATAATGACCCATATTGAATCATTCTTTCTAGGAGTCTTTGGTATCCCCATGACAAAATCCATCATAATATCATCCAATTTCCACTTAGGTATGGGAAAAGGTTTCATGAATCCTCTAGGATGTTGTATTCCACCCTTTACCTATTGCAAACCATACATATTGACACATAATTAGCAATATCCCTTTTCATGTTGTCCCAAAAAAATTGTTCCCTCAAATCTCTATACATCTTAGTGATACAAGGGTGTATACAGAAATTGGAGCTATGAGCATCATCCAACAATTCCCTTCTCAGATCAGGTGTGTCAGGAACAAAAATTCTATTCCCAAATTTCAAAATTCCATCTTTATATATGAAGTCGATCAATCTATTATTATTCACAACAATAATTTTCTTTTGAATCTCCTCATCATCAGTATGAGAACTTTTTATCCTTTCTAGTAAAGGTGATTTGGTAACCATTTGAAAAAGTATTGATGTTTCACCTTCGATGGTTATTCCTATATCCATCTTTACTAGATCCATGAAAATGGAAGGTGAATTAGTCAGTCCAAAAGGCACTACTGGAAACTCATAATGCCTATACCTGGTTCAAAAAGCTGTTTTTGGAATGTCTTCCTTCTTCACACACAACTGATGATATCCAGATCAAAGGTCAATCTTTGAAAAATATTGAGCTCCATGAATTTGGTCGAATAAATCATCAATGTGAGGTAGGGGATAATTGTTCTTTATTGTTATGAAATTGATCTCCCTGTAGTCAATGCACAAGCTCATAGATCCATCTTTCTTCTTAACAAAATGAACAGGGGATCCCTATGGAGAAACACTAGGGCAAAGAATTCCCTTATTACCCAATTCCTCTAGTTTTTTATTTAGTTCCACTAATTCCACAATGTCCATTTTATAATGGTTATTCGATATGGGCCTTGAACCAGTAATTAAATCAATGGAAAACTCAATTTCTCGTTCTGGAGGATGTCCAGGTAAATCCTCTAGAAACAAATCAACATATTCTTGCACAGAAGGTATGCCCTCTATTTGAACATTCCTTTCCTCAACCATAGTTATTTCATTCTCATACTCCCCAATAATTGAATTTAGTAGAACTACTAGGGGTGTATCTAGATAAGAATCAGGTGGTGATGTTTCTTCTCGAAAGATAAGGTACTCATTATTATCATAAAAAATTGTAACCTCCTTCTTACAATAAATTTTCACATCATGGTCTAAAAGCCAATCCATTCTGAAGGATTATATCAAATTCATTCATGGGTATGATGATGAGATCTGCATATAAAGAAAATTTATATACCCTAATGGGAACTGATTCACAAAACATTGTTGCAATGATACCTCCCTTATGAGTTTTGAGTGAGAACTCACTTGTTAAATCAAATTGGAAATATCTAATTTTCTTAGCAATCTAGGAAGATATAAAACAATGTGCTAATCCAAAATCAAATAAATCATTGTATAAACTTGTGGAAATCATTAAATTACTTTACAACACATCTTTTAGAGCTTCAAATTCAGCAGTAGTGATTGCATAATCTTTTCCTTGCTCCCTTGTCCTTTGTTGAGGTAATATTCCTTGGTTCTTAGGAAATTCATTTGCATAATTCCCCTTTTCTCTACAATTGTAGCATTAAACATTGACAACCTCTTTCTTTCCCTTGCAATAACGAGCATGGTGGCCTTTTTCACAACACTTGTAACAGACTCCCATTCCCTTCAGGAATGTACCTGGGTGTTTCTCCCCACATTTACTACAGGATGGATATTTAACTCTTCCCTTATTCCCCTTATTTACATTTACATAGTTTTCAACAAAACTCTTCTTTTCTTTCTTTGATTTAATGTCATAATACTTAGAGAATTCCTTTTCTGTCTTAATAGCACATGACACAATATCTTCGTATGAATAAAAGGTTTTTGAGACTAATTCTTGATAGAGAAATGGTTTTAACCCATCAAAGAATAGATCAATCTTACTCCTTGGGTTATGTATATAATCTGTTGCATTCCTTTTTAACCTTGTAAAGTTAGCCTCATACTTTGTAACATTCTCATCATCCTTTTTCCTCAGACTCAGAAATTGTCTTTCCATATCCGCTCAATGGTCACAGGGAAAGTATTTTTATAAGAAAATCTCTTTAAACTCCCTCTATTCCATATATGATACTTCTTCATCCACCTTTATGTTTTGAAATAATGACCACCATTTATTTGCATCTCCTGTGAGGCAATAAATTGTGATGACAACTTTTTCCCTTTAGTTACTCCCTAAAGCATGAAATATTTTCTGTAAGGAACTTATCCATTGATTAGATACAAATGTATTTGTAGTCCCATTGAATATTGGTGGTTGTTGCCTCATGAAGCGATCTGACATTGATCCTTCACATTGTGGATTAGGGTGCTCCATACAGGTAAAGTTATTATTCATAACCTAACTGAGTTGTCCCAGTATGGTGATAAGTTGATCAAAACCAGTTGCATCACCAACTCCACTATAATTATCTTGAGTAGGAGGGAAATCCCTACATGGATTATTTGCATTGATATAGTTTCCATTCCTTCCACTAGGTGCAATTTCTAAATAATGGAATACACTAGTTTAGTTTATGAATCGAAATACATAATTAAAAAATCTTAAAACACTTAACATAAATTGAACAGTTTATGGATATAATCCATAATCATAAAAATGTTTTTATATGAAGAGTTATATACTCATAAATCCTTCATAATGGTTTGTAAATAAAATGTGAATTATCCTAAGCATATCCCCTCGCAGTGTCATAACTAAGAGTGTAGTAAGGCCCATTGTCGTGTACCAGCATACCCCGGGTCAAGCCCGAAACTCCATTCATAGTTTTCAATCCTAGGTACATCTGTGCCTGAGCTGCCTCTACCTACACATATCTATACAGGGATGTATTTCTTGTAAAACTCACAAAATCTCTACATTACCAAAATTATAGGAAGTTCTTCTATACTAATCCTCAAAGTCTATTTTAGGGTAATGTTCTCTAATCAGATTTTTTCTAAATCTGGCTTCCAAGGTTGGTACAAAACTTCTTCTAATACTAATTGTAGTTCCCCAATCCCAGTTATCTAGAGTCGGTGCATTATTACATAATATTAGCATGATACAATGAATCTTTTCCCAAAATACCGATCAGTTTGGTAGCCTTAAAAATACTAGATACATACATAAGATTTACCTTATGTCATGAGATAAAAACAACAAAAACATTTTTACCCTTTGAACACACTTATATCCCTTATACTATCCCTACACGTCAACCATAAAATACTTCTTCACATACCTTGAAAAGTAAAACATAGAAATGGGTGAGTTCATATGCTCAGTAAGGATAACAATATAGCAGAAACTTTCATAAATAAGCACAAACATTGAAGGCAATGTATAAGACTAAAACCTAAGACTTTTAAATTTCAAACTTTAGCAAAATATAGAAAATATAAATCAATTAATTCCATTTACTTATTGACATGGATATTCTACTAGTCGAATAATCACATGCAATATCAATCAATAATCAATTTCATAATGATGGAATGCATAATGCCAGACTTCATAACCACATAGTCAAGGACTCGTGCCAAGACTACAAATAATATTTTATCAAGGCCTTGTGCCAAGACACTAGATTGTCTCATGAGACCTACCGATGCATCGTGGAGCTATAGTGGGCTCCACCCATTACTTACTAAGTCCAATGCATTCCTCATATGAAAAGGTTTAAACATAACATGAACATTTGTATTAAAACTAGAATACTAAAATGTCAATACTTTATCAATAAAACATGAATGGTATAAAAATAACACATCGCAGTCAAACATATAAAAAAACCTTCAATACAATATGGAATCTTTGTATCATAATAAGTCAACTTCAAACAAGTTTAAAATTCTATCAAAGTATGTTGACATAGATGAAATTAAAACTATTTGAAAGAAATACCTATTTATATTTTGAAACCATTTAAAAGTCACATAATTATAAAAGAAAACACTTATTTGGTAAATATTCTTATAATCTTTTAAGGGAAGCATTGAAGGTATTATAACGGTGGAAAATAGCCGCACCCACCATATAAGTTAAAAAAACATTCTTTCCTTAATTTTGTCAAAAAGGTTGTAAAGGACCTTATTTGGAAAAAAAGGAAAGTTTACTTTATAAAAATATTATAAAAATTTAAACAAGGGTATAAATGAATTTAAACCATAGTCTAGAAAATAGTAAAAATGTTTTGAAATACATTTTTAAGAAACACGAATGTGGATGATAAATAGGTCCTAGTAGATACTCACATATAAACAACCTCAGATAATGAAGAGATTGTAGAATTAACCCTTAACTTGTACTTTTCCTAGGTCAAGGGTACGTTAAAATACTATATAATAGTTAAATAATTGTTATTAAATTTTACAAGAACCATATACATAAATATGATATCATATATGATCTTCTAATTTTGCTTTGTTAATAATATTTCAGTAGTATTATCGTTTCGGGTGTTAACTGATTTGTTTTATATGTTTTGTTACGTAAGTCATTTTTGTTGTAGATAAGATGTATTTGATTCATATCCAGAATTATATTAAGTTCTTAAAAATTATTTTTTAATTATAAAATGAAATTTATTCTTGAATGGTTACGATGGAGAATGAATCTGATCACGTTCGTGGAGACGGTAATCCGTACGTACGCACGAGCGACAATACTATTCTATTTATAGTGAAATAATATGTAATTAGATGGTATATCATATATACAGAATCCTTAACATGTTATATTTATTACTTACATAATTTATACTCATTATTATACCCATCCAAATAATTAAGTGTTTGAATAATAAACTACCCCACGACATGAAGACTGTAAATCGTACGTACGCACGTATAGTGACTTTGTCATTAATAGGATGGATAGAATAATGACTATGGTTGAAACATATTTATAATAACATAATAGTATGAATAATTTATTGGAGTTATTATTTTGGTATGGTAATAACAAATAAAGAGGAAGTGGTAGAAGAAAAGAACTTGAAAGAGGTGGTGAAATAATTACCTCTTCTTCAGGTGCTTCCTTTTGATTTAATCAAAAGGGATCCTTAGGTTGGATTTATGATAAAAGTAAGGCCTATAGGATTAATTTAAGGTATTTGGGTGGAAATTTGGGTAGGGTTTGGCTGAGAAAAATGGATTTGGAGGTGTGATTTGTAGAGAAGGGGAAGTTCCCTTTTATAAGAGAGGTGAGGGTCACTTTAGGAAAATCTTGAAATATTATTTTATAATAAAATACTTTTTAGTTTATAAGGACTAAAAAAGGATTTATTTAGAGGACAAGGTGGTTATGGGTCTAAAATATCTCAAACAATGGGTTTTAGATAGGTTTAGGTCACCATATTAACCTTATCTTTTAGATATAACTCTCAGTTAAATAGTTTAACTTTTACCATGTATTCTTGTATTATTATAATAAATGGTTAATAAACTTCCTATAAAAATACAAGAGAACCCAAAGTGGTTAATTATTGATATATATAGTCATATATAATCTCTTTGGATGAACCTTATATTTTTAGGAATATTATTTCAATTAATAATATAGTATTTGGTTTAAAAACTCATTTATGTTAATTTTGACACTAAATGATATTTGATTTTTGTTCAAGTCCTAATAACTTGATTACTTCAAATAAAATTTATTTAATCAACCCCAACATGTTATATGAACCAATAAAATTAGTGTAATGCATAAAAAGTCTCAAATTACATTTATTTGTATATTTATAACATCAATTATTTTAACCTTTCCTTAAAAAGGCAATTACTGCATCATCATTGTGTCATAAATAAATTTAATTATATAATGTATAAAAATTATAAATAAAATACCATTATGTTGGAATTATTTTTATATTACTAATTAATATTTATAGTTGAATTTATCTTATGTATAACCCTATATTAAAAAATGTTTAGTTATGAAAATTTGAATTTAACACTTTTAACTCTTCTTTAAGTAAAATAATAATAAATGTCCTAATCTAATAAAAGTGGATAAAAAGGATAATATTTTATTCATAAGGTATATTTTGGTTGAAATAAACTTATCCAATAGAATTATTACATGTGTTAGGGTAATTATAATATCATTTTTGCCTTTACTTATCCTATTTACTTTTAACTGTGGTAAATAAAAGTAAAAAGTAACTATTCACCAAAAAATATTTTCATCTTATTGAACCAAATTTTACTTACATATATCAACTATGTCTCTATGATTTTTTAAATTCAATTCATAGAAGTGGTAAAATTACGTTTTATGAAAATTTGTATATGCGCCTAAAAGGTGGGTAATAGACGATAAAATGTTCAATAAAATTTTATACGTCTAATATTATTATAAAACTATTTCAATGAATTAAATTGAACTTATATAAGTATTGTGTATCTATTTTGTCTTAAAATAAATTTAAATAAATTAAACAATTATTTAAATAAAAATTCGGTTTTAAACAATAACACAGTGTTTTTCACTATTCATCAAAAAAATGAAAGTTTTCAGAAAAATACCAAAAATTCACCCTAAAATTATTTTGATATTATAAATCCAAAAATGAAGTCAACTTTGAAAAATAAAATTTATAAAATTTTAAAAAGTGAGTATTACTATTCATACCAGCTAGTTTGATTGGTCGTGGTGTGTTAAAACTCCAAGTTGCGTACAACACAAGATATTGTATTATTCAAAAAGAAACACACCATAGAAGCTTGGGGTGTTACACCATATGTTTTCAAAAATTAAAAAACCCCAAAATTATTGAGATGATTTTTTCACGACCATTGAATTGAGTAACTCCTATAATTTTGGAAATTTAAACGAAAAATGAAATATAGAAATTTTGATTCATATAACCATGTTTAATTGGTATTATAGGGTAGTTTGATAGAGAGTGACCATTTATTATGTCAATGTAATTGTTTTGTTGTGAAGCTATTTGATATAATTATTTTACAAGTGAATTAGAATTAATTTATTAGAAAATCAATCCCAAGAAACCGGTTCCCCTCTATTCTATTTATCTATGTTAATTCATTTCTTTTAATAGCATAATTAGATTAATTAAATTAATCATAAATTGGATTAACCTAACCATTAGTTAAGAGTTTTCGTTGTTGCGTTCCCTGATCTATGTGGGATCAAATCCACACTTCTTCTATACTACCCTTTTGTAGTTAGTACGATTTGTGTTTCAAATAAATTTCAAATTTGTTCCACACTTGGGGAAATTAATGATGTCTCTGGGTACATCGTTGATCAATGGAAGACACTTATTAAAAACATGAATCCAAGAAGGGATATTTATGCTATGGAGTAGAAAGAGTTTCGAGGAATCTTTTTCAATAAATATTTCCCCTGTTCATTTCAAACAGAAATAGAGAAGTAATTCTTTAATTCTAAATAAAAGGAAAATAAATCAATGGGAAGATATGAGATGAAATTTAGAAGACTTTATCAATACACCTATAGATTTTTTATGGATCCTAAGGTAAAGGTTGGTAGATTCCTCAGTGGACTGAGACCCCATAGTGAAGCAATCGAGAAAATCAAGACTATAAAAGCTACAAGGATATAGTGTGGAGTGCTATAAAGGTTGAATTTGATTTTGGAGAGATGAAATGGTCATATAGATAATATGAAAATCAGAGATCAATGGATTCAAAATCAAGAGGAACTTTTATCACTAAAGAGGATGAAAGAAAGTGCATCTACCCACATGAAAAAATGCCAGAAGAAGCATTCAAGGAGCTACTTGATTGGGAGTGGAATGTTAAAAAAATGTGAAAGAGAGATAAAAATAGATCAGAACTATTTTGGTGAGGTGAAACTTAAAATTTTAAACACTAACGATAAAGGGAAGATGGTATAGGTTCAATCATAAGTTCAATGCTTCAAGTGTGGAAAACTTGGGCACTTTGTAAATCAATGTCCAAATTAGAAGATAATGGAGGGAAACAACCATCAACCTCAGCATAGGCCAAGGGCAGAAGGTTGATCATTTTCTATAATGATGGATGAAGTGGATAATACAAATGATGTGGTGGTAGGTATACTCATTGTTTTTTCAAATCTAGCAACTACTTTGTTTGATTCTAGTTCTACACATTCCTTTATTTTATTCAAGTTTTCAAATAATATAGAATCAATATTTGAACTTCTAGCAGTAGAGTTACTAGTTTAGACTTATGGAGGAATTATCCTAGAATCAATAGTGTATAGAAACTTTAGTATTAACTTTGGTGAGTAAAATCTCATCAAAAATATAGTATTCATTCCCATAGTTGAATTTTACACTATACTAGGGATAAACTGGCTCTCAAAATATATTGCTAAGATAAACTTCATAAGAAAGGAAACTTTAGTAGTATTGAATGGAAAACTAACTTTCATTTTCAAAGTAGAGATATCCCAACCTGAGATTTTTCTAGAATAACCTACCACAACCTTCTTTATAGAGATGATTAGTGAAGAGGGATAATGAAATGGAAGTATAAAGATAGATAATTTCCCAATAATTTAAGAATACATTGACTGATTTCCTAAAGAGTTACCTAGACCTCCTCCAAAAAGATAGGTAGATTTCTCCATTGAACTCATTCTTGGATCCAAGATGATTTCAAAGACCCCATATAGAATTAAAAATATGGAGTTAAGGGAATTAAAGAAACAACTTCAAGATCTTCTTGGGGAATATTATAACCAATGAAGTAATATCAATTGACCATATGAAGAAAAATTACATATAGGAGTGGACATATCCTACAACAGTAACTGATATTCGCAGTTTACTTGGTTTAACAGAATATTATAAGAGGTTTGTGAAAAAAATTCATGAATTTATAATCCACTAACCATGTTAACTCTAAAAGGGGATATGTTTAGCTAGACAAAGATGTGTGAATAAAGTTTACAATAATTGAAGAATAGATTGGTTATTGAACTATGTTTAAATCCACTATCTATTGAAAATGGGTTTGTTATTTATAACTATTCATTTTTGAAAGGAATTGGGTTTATTCTCATGAAAAATGAAAAGGTGATTTCTTATGCATCTTGATAGTTAAAGAATCAAGAGTAGAATTATCGTATGCATGGCATAGAGCTATATGAAGTTATTTTTGGTTGGAAAATATGAAGCCACTATTTTTATGGGAAAAAATGTGATATATACATAGACCACTAAAGTTTGAAATATATTATCACACAAAAGGAATTTAACATGGGACAAAGAATATGGTTGTAACTTCATAAATAATATGACCATTCAATTCATTTCAATAAATGAAGAGAAAAAAAGTCACAGATGCATTATGTAGTAAAGTACTTATTGTGCTAAAAATGATGAGGATTCAAGGAGATTCTTTGATCAGGTGCCTAGAAAAATTGTCCATGTGAATCATAAGGGAAGGGACATCATCTAACATATCCCAAATTATTTCTCATCCATCATTAATATGTATGATAAAGAGAGATAAAAGTGAAGATCATTTTTTATAGAATAATATAGAGGATTTGAATAATGGAAAGTTTACTAAGTTCAATGTTGATCAAGAAGGTGTATTAAAATTTCATACAAGGCTATGTGTCCCATCTATCCTAGAGATAAAGGAGCGAATTGATGATTCTCATAGATCAACATTATCTATAAATCCTATAATGCCTAAAATTTATAGGGAAATTCATGATCATGGTTGGTGGGAAAATATAAAAAGGGATATTTTCAACTATATAGAAAGGCACTTGGTATATTAGTAAGTGAAGCCAGAGTGACAACTTCTTTAAAGGGTATTGCAACCACTACCCATACCAACATGGAAGTGGGAAAATATCACTATATAATTAATCACTGGCCTCTTAATAACATCCAAAGGAAACAATGTGATATGGGTTATAGTAGATCGACTCACCAAGACTTACCATTTCATTGCTATTATAGAAGATTTCTCTCTTGAACAACTTTCCAGGATATACGTAATAGATATAGAGAGGTTTCATGGGGTGATACTCTTTATATTTTTTGATCATGATATAAGGTTCACATCTAAATTCTATATAAGTCTTCAATATGTTCTGAATATTTAATTGAATTTTAGTTATACCTATTACCCTCAAACTGATGGACAATATGAAAGGACTATTTAGACACTTGAGGATAGGCTCAGAACATGGTCAATGGAATTTAAAGTTGGATGGGATCAAAACCTCCCATTAGTTGAGTTCTCATAAAACAATAGATTATAATATAGTATTCAAATGAAAAAATATGAAGCTCTATATGAAAATATATGTAGAAGTCCTTATTGTTGGTATGAAGTTGGTGAGAAGAAATTTCTTGGGCTCAATCTTGTGCAAGAGATAACAAAAAAGTTTTATGTGATGCAAAAATATATAAAGGAAAATCAGAGTCAGAAAAAATATCTATGCTGACAATCATTTAAGGTACTTGGAGTTTGATTTTGGGGATAAATTTTTCCTTCAAATATCACCATGTAATAAAGTCATGCGATTTGGAAATAAAAGAGAATCCTATACCAAGGTACATTGTCCCCTTAGAAATCCTTGATCGCATTGGAGCAGTTTCTTATCGGCTAGAACTTACACCAAATAAATCAAAAGTTCATGAAGTATTCCACATATATCTCTTGATGAAGTACATAACTTCTCCCTCATATGTAATGAATCCAGAGATGGTACAACTGGAACATGACCTATCATATGAGAAGCATCCATTGGAGATATTGGGCCGTATAGAGAAGGTTCTACACAACAAGACTACCCAACTCATCAAAGTGTTGTAGAGGAACCATAAATATGAATAAGTGGTGTGGGAACCAAAGGAGATAATGATATAGAAGTACCCTCTACTTTTCTCAACTGATAAAATGATTTGAAATTTTAGGGATAAAATTTCTTAAGGGGGAAGAATGTAACAACCTAGGCTTTTTTAAATGATATTTTTTCCCAAATATTTTTTTACATATTATATAATATCATACACATAAAAAATAAATATAAACCAACAAAATTTTATCTCTTTAAAAAATTTAAATACATTAGTCATATATAAAACCAATTAAAATTCCAAACATTACAACTAGACAAAAAATACAAAATAGAACAGCTAAAATAGAAAAGTATGGATCACCCCAATATTCTAGAATTATCACTCTCACATAAAATTCTAAAGAAATTAAATATAATATTAGTAAATCAATAAAAATCTTATAAAAATAAAAATATAACCTTAAGTTAAATTGTAGTTAATTTTTAGTGAAAGAATAAAGTGGTATTTATAGGGTATAAAGGGAAATGTGACCATTGGAATTCGATCATTATATGATTGTTGGTCAATATGACCATTGGTCAATAAGGACACTGGAAAATATACCATTGATTTATAATTTTACCATTATAATTCAAGTTTATAATTAGTAATTACAAATGATAATGGATACATAAAGGATAATCAGTGACCTCAACCAGTAGTGTCGTGTCGTTTGAAGCCAATTTGTAAAAAATGGGAGGGATGTATCATCACTAGGGTTTTACCTTGACCAATCCCAAGATTATTTTCAAAAATTAAATATTGAATTAAATCTCCTATTTGATAAATTCAAATTTTTAGAGATTTCAACTCGATCTATGATAGCCGAGCCACCCCACAAAACTACCACCATCACAAACCTTACTATTAGGTCATATTTGGGTGTAATAAGGGGTTACGTGTCTAGGACTTAGTTACATAAAGTTTAATTTAATTTTTTATAAATAAAATTATTATTAAATCTATTTATTTTAAGAATATTTTTTCTTAATAAAATATATGTTTAATTGAGATGAATTTTATAAATTGATTTTTGGACGTGAATAAACATTATTTTAATTTTCTAGAAAATATATAAAATTTTATAATAAACTCAAGGATAATGTATAATATTTTTTTCAATAAAATATTATTTTAAAAAATTCATACTTAAATATAAATGATAAAATAATTTTATAATGACCTAGGAAATTTTTTACAAGTGACAGAAATTTGACTATGCCTTAAAAACTATTATTTTTAAATAAATAAGTATTCTTCTATTTGAAATTTAAAATTATCATATTCAAAGAATTAATTTATAAAAATAAACCTTTTATTTTATATCATCACATCTAAATTTGGTTAGGATTAATTTATAATAATTTTCTGAAATACTATATTTTTTCATAAATAGTAAAAAAAAATACAATTACAGGTTTTTAGTATATTTTAAGAAATCATATTTATGTCATAATTATGTAATAATTAATTAAACACAATCCATGAAGTAAAATATATAATTTTATTAATATTTTTTAATTTAAAATATTTTAATCGATATAAAAAACTATAAATGACTTTCCAAAGTCTAAAAAGGAAAATTCAAATTTTAAAAACAATAATTTATAGAATCATTAATCTTCTATGGGAAAATAAGACTTAAAAAAAGCTGTTTGGTTCTGATGGATTAAAATTACATAAAATGTGACCCAAATTTCCAAAACCATGAGAAAAAAACATAAGTAAGCCATTTTTTTTGTATTTTCCACAACCTCTCTTCCTAAGACTGATATTTAGATATTATTAAAAAAATACCCCACTTTTTCTATAAATACCCACCCATTTATCCATTTCCCTTCCATCCCAACCCATCATCCCTGAAATTATAGTGATTTTTTCTCTCAAGTATTTCCACAAGATTTCCTCAATCCCCCAAGGTTCCATCCTCAAGTTTTAGGAACCACTCTTCTAGGTAAGGGAAATCCCTACTTCTCTTTTCCATTCAAGTTCCCCTTTCTTGTGGTATGCCTTTTAATTTCAAAACTCAATTAATTTTTACACATTATATTATACCATTAATATAATAATAGTATTTTATCAATTTTATACCCTTTTCCCAACTCATTTTACCCTTTTCTAAAACCATATTTTATGCCCATCATGCTGTCAAATTTACTTCTCAAATTTATCCCTTTTACATGAGAAATTATCTTTTCCTTTTAATTTGAATACCCAAAGATATTTTATTTTCAATGGGTATTCAAAAATATGTAAAATATAATTTTTTATTCATGGATTTATATATATGAAACTCACATTTCCTTTCATGGGTTAAAAATGACATAATGATCAAGTCTTAAAGAACTTTTGTATGCCATGATTTTAATAAGAAACCTGCACATTATTCTCCATGAGTTATTAATGAAATAATTTTTTTATTATCTATGTAGATCATGTGAAATTAATTAATTTTAGGGGTGCACCTTGATTGTGATTCAATAAATTGGTTAAATAATTTTATCTCTAGAGACGACATGTTTTATGATACCTCGGTGAATGACCTTGGTAATTTTCATTTACAACACCTTGATGATAAACCATGGTGATATAATTATGAATGTCTCATTTAAATGTTGTATCCACATTTCTATGTTATGATTCATGTTCTATTTTTTTGATATACCTATTTATCATTTCTTATTGCTATAACTCATGTTCTTATCGATATTTCTCAAGATCACATGCTATATGTATCTCTTTCTTATTACCTTACTAGGATTCAAGATCACCCTTTTCCTCTTATATATGAACCCAGAATATGAGATGTAGTAAAATTAATATAGTTTGAACCAATGAATATTTATTTCAAGTGGATTATAATAATTTCATATGATTTCATATATTATGTACCAAATTTCCATGAAACTAAACTTTAAAACATCCTTTGTTTTTTTCCTTTGTAATAAAAAATTATGTAATAAAGAGGTGGGATTCCATACTATCCACCTATAAGAAAACATTTTTGGATATTGAAACATCCATTCCATTTATTTTTTTTGAAAATACTCAAAAAAAAGTAAAAGGGGGGTTTTATTTAAAGAAAACATGAAATATTTTTAGAGAATGGAAGCATCAAGTCATGATTATGGTGGTGGGAAAAAATAGTTTTCATTGTATATGTTAAAATAGAACATTCTTTTTATCTTTTATGAATAAATATAAAATATTTAATATAAAATATGTAAAAATATTCATTTTGAAAAAATTTGGAAGAAAATCAAAAGAGATATAATTTTTTCTTTACAATTCATTTATTTTCATATAAATACATATATATAATAATTTTATGAATATATACATGGAATAGAAATATTTAGAAAATTAATCTTTAAAACATTTAAAACAATGTTTTAAAGTAAAGTGTCTCTTACCTCGATCCCGAATCTTCATGTACATTCTTTATCTTCTTGAATAATAAAAATATCTTAATTATTTAATTTATTAATAATAATTTCTAATTTTATTATTGATTTAATTTTATTTACATGTTATATTCGATTATTTAATAATTTAAGTTTATGTCATACGATTTGTTGATATTTGGCTCATATATCAAAACGATATCGGTAGGTTGACCTTGGTCAATGATATTGTTATTCCATTATCTCTAGAATAATATTAATAATTATATAATTTCAATTTTTATATATCAATTATAATATTAAAATAAACAATAAATATGGTTTTGAAAAATGAACTATGTTATAATCGTGGAGATGGTCTACCATACATACACATGAGTAACATTTCTATTTTTCAAGGATCATGATGGAAAGAAGGTAAGTGTTATTTTATCTTTCCAGAATTTTTATTATATTATATATATCATATCCATTCTTTAAACACACTTATATATAGAAACCATGTTATGTGGTTACGAATAATGAATCACATCACTTTGTGGAGTTGGTAATCTATAAATACGCATGAATGAAATTATTTTTCAATTGATGGAAAGGTAATAAATTAGATGATATAATATATTTATAAAATGATAAATAGATCTTGAATATCATATATATACATTTAATCCACATTTATAACCATCCATGAGAGGTGTTGATGTAAAATGAATTTCATTGGTTTGAGAGGCAGTAGTTTTAAATACACATGAATGGTGATTTAATTTCCCATTTGATGGAAGAGGAGATAGATAATTATAATTTTAACAACCATGGTTTATTTTTCAATGAATTATCTTCTTTTCCTCTACCTTTTATCATGTATATTTCCCATCCATTTTAAAAAATATGGTAGTTTTTGGGCTAGACAGTGTGTGGCGCATGGTTGGCGCACAGTTAGTAGAAACAATGCCCTATACCTCTAAAAAATGTGTGGCCTAGATAGTTTAACTATCAAGGTCACATAGATAGGATCATAACAATGCACTAGTTCTCAGTAGATTATGATACCTACTCTCCCCTTCTGATATAGGCGACACATTGTTGGCGGTTGGTCTGGAAGATTGTGCGGGTAAACTGTACGACCTACTAGATATTTTAAAAATATAAAATCTATTTTTTGATCCTCCCTCTTTTTAACCAAAAATAGCCATCATTTTCACCATTATCATTCCTCTATCCCTTGGTGTTCCTCCCTCTCATCTCCTCTTCCCGTTGGCTCTATTTATTGGTTGATTTGAGCTTAGATCTTCATGGAAACCTCATGTAAGTTCCTCATATTATTATTCCTTGTCATTTTCTTCCCTTTCCTTTTGGGTTCTTTCTCTACATTTTTTTCCACGTATGGTTTGAATATGAATTTTTGTCTTCTATCTTGTTAATTGGTGGTGTGTTATTCCTTTTTAGGATATCCTCTCTCTTTTTCTTGTGGTTTGCACCCGGTTGGTGGTGATTTTGAATGTAAAGGTAGGTGGTTCCATGTTGTGATTTTATTTGGTGAGTTTAATATTATTTCCATTATTTTAAATTGTTTTTATAAAATTATTGTGTGTGATAATGGTTGGTTTCATGGATTTTTGTATGTGTAAAACTCTTGAAATGGTTCACCTCTTAGGTGATGGATGAAAATGGTGAAATTTATCATGTGATGTACTAGAATGTTTAAAAAGGATTGAAATGGTTTTGAAAAAAAATTAGATCACTTGGGAATCTTTAGCATGTAGGTGGGTGGGCTAAGTACTAGTATACTAGGAGAGATGGTGGGTGTGACCTGATCTTCCTAATATGAATATTCTACAAAAATAACCAAATATGATGATGATGTTGTGGGTACCACCAAAACATTTGAGATAACCTCTATATTGGCTCGTTCATGAGGAGAGATATTATTTGGACTATTCTATGAGAATATAAGTATACTATAACCCATAAAACATTGCTAATTACTAGTTAGTACAAGGTTATTATGATGTGTTCTTGCACTGTTTATTTTTTTTCAAAATTGAAACATATTTAAATCTAAATCATTTATCATTCTTTCAAAAAAAATGTTCATTTTCTTTAAACTAATCTATTTATATTCCTAGAAAACTAGAATTTTTAATTATCTTATAATGGATATGTATAAAGCATACGGTGGGATCCTATTGGGAAAGTGATCTCAAGCTATATATCTACCCGTTGGGTATATGTAGACTTTGTACTGTCTGATTCAGGTAAAGGCTAGCCCAACTATAGGAGTGGAAGAATATATTCTTGACTATGGGACCATTTTTCTGGTAGGTTTTGATGGTGGTGATGTAGTGGGAGATGACCCTCATGCCACAAGGAGGCAGTTTTTCTGGTTTTTAGTTGGTTATTCATTTTTTCTTTTGGGTTTTTGGTTAAAATGTTAATGAATTCTTATAACAAGTACATGTATTTTCTTATATCCATATTTTAGACTTTGGTTGTGGTATTTATGTATATTTTTTATTGTTGGTGTTTGTATTTTTCCTATTTTATAGAAGGTTTGTTTGTTTTCATTCATGGGAAAATTTTTCCCAAGTAGTTCATTGATGCCCAGGAACTAGTTATCAGCCTATAGGGATCAATAACTACCTTCGGGCCATGACACGGGCTAGTCTAGGTTTTGGGTTGGATGAAATTTTGATCCAATTTATGAAAAAAGTTTTATAATTACGGGTTACATTTATTTTGGGTCATGTTGGTTGGAAATGTATAAATAAACAAGCTATAGGGCTATTGGGGCTTGAGGTTCTAGTTACGAGTCAGGTGTCTAGAAAACACACATCATGACAGGCCTTAGGCCACCATGGGATGTTAGGAATATATTTTGACTCCTCCATCAGTTTTAATACATATATTATAGACTACACATGAATATCTTGGTTTGGTGGAGTTCTTTGGGATGTGTCTTGGGTTATCGTGGTTCTATGACGACTTGTGTGGGTTTTTAATTACGATGTTTAGTCATTATCTTTAGGGAATATACAAATGGTACCCTCTACTTGTTGTTGGAATGCACAGTAACATGGATTTCCAAAGACCTCCTGTATAGCCAGAGGAGGATTTTAGAGAGAGTTCTACCTCACCGGTTGATATGATATTAGTCATGGTATTGGTTAGGGCTATCTAGAATATGGTCAGGGAGTGGGATCTGGTCATACTCATGCTAGGAAAACCAAATTGGTTTTGGAAATAGATTGAGATCAGGATATCCATAGCATAAAACTGCTTCCTTCTGAGGATGTTTAAAAAATTAGAAAGCATAATATTGGGTCGAGAAGGTGGAGGGGATATTTGAGTTCATCAGGACTCTGAATTCGATTAAAATTAAGTGTGTAGTGTTTTTTTGTAAGGTCCTGTCACTAGTGGTGGGAGTCAATTATTTAGGTAGGACAATACAAATAGTTGGGAGAGATGGATTTCAAGGTTTTCTTTTAATAAGCATCAATTTCATGATATGCTAGAATTCACTAAGACCCAGGAATTCCTAGACAAATATGAAGGGGAGCATTAAATTTTGGAGTATGCCATCCTATTTTTAAAGATGGTCCTCTTTTACCTTAAGGTAGTTTCTGAGGAAAATTTTAAATCTCAATGGTTTTCAATGGGGTCGAGGATAGATATTTGATCTCAGGACTTACTATTTAAGTTAAAGACCAATGATAAAGTTATTGAATGAGATATGATGGTGTAAATTGACCAACCTAGCATGTCATTTTGTCTATATTTCTTCTGACACCACTTTAGAGTGGGGTTGACTTTTCTATTATGAATAAGAGGTGCAAGGATCAAATAAATAAGGGATGTGGAAGTTCTAGATATTTTCTTCAAACACTTCCATTAGCTATTATAGGAGGTGGAGATATCATGTTATACTAGTGTGGAAAAATTGGACATGTAAAGTGTTTATGTCCAGCCCCCCCAAGTTGTACCATTAGTGCAGATTCATGGGTCAGTTGCATTGGTTTTTTAGAAGTGCTATTCCTCTACAGAGTAGTGTAGGAACTATAGTTTCCATGGGACAATGAATCCATCTGAGGTACTAAGGGATAAATTTTCTCATTTTAGTTAATGTGCAAGTAAGTTTGGATGTTATTTTTTCTAGATTTATTCTAATTTAGAGCCTCATATAAGTAATAAACCACATTCACAGAAAAAAACGAATTACTTTCAAGCTATTGATCATGCACCATTGGAGTCAGATGTAGATCCTATGAAAATTCTAGGTACTATTCTTGTTTCATCAACCATGTTAATTCCTTTGTTTAATATAAGTGCTTATAACACATTTTTTCTTTTCATATTATAGATCTATTGAAACTACCCATGAATAATATGTTGTATTCCATGGAGTTAGTTATGCCTATAGGCGGGGGGAAAGAGAAATGTTTCATATGCTCGTATTGAATTATCTTCTTGGTAGAATTTTTCCTAAGGTGATATTTTCCTATTCTAAAAACAGGTGTCATTGAAATGATTATAATTATGGATTGGATGATGTCTTTCAAGGCCCAAATCTATTGAAATCACTATAGGGTGACTTTTATACCAATTGATTAGAGCACATGAGTTTTTTAAGGAGATTGGGATCCGTGGTTAGGATGAGTTAGACATCCACTTCCGGAACTAAGAAATATTTCTTATTATGTGTTATCCCTCTTATTGGAGTATGGTGATATGTTCTTAGAGATTTTATTTCCTTCCATATTGAATGATTTTCTTGAGGCATCTACATATTATTTTTCTCGTTTACCACTAAAGAGAGAAGCAATGTTCACTATCGATTTGGAACCAGGGACACAACCAATATATTTTCCATCATATCATATGTACCCCATAAAGTTGAGGGAATTTAAATTTTCTTTTTATTATTTGAAATCCAAATGGTTCATTCACCCAATAATCTCTCCATGGGTTGCTTCAGTGTTTTTTTCTAAAATTTCCAATGGATCTATCTAGTTGTGTATTTAATATTAGAAGCTAAATAGGGTCACCATCCAAAATAAATACCCCTTTCCCCATATTAATGATATTTTTCACCATATCAAATGAGAATGATGGTTCTAAAAAATAGACCATCGATTGGGACATCACCACATTAGGGTGAGAGAAGTAGACAATCCTAATATTGCTTTCTGATGCATGTATAACCATTTTGAGTATTTGGTGATATCATTTAGGTTAACCAATTCTCTCACTTTATTCTTGGATTATATGAAATTATCATTTCATAAATATCTTGACTCTTTTTTATGTTATTTGCGGATTAAATCCTAGTCTACTCAAGATCTGAAGAAGAGAACATGCAACATTTGAGATTTGTTTTGGGCACGTAGTGAGATCATAATCTTTATGCTATGTTTCAAAATTTTTATTTTTTGGATATGGTAAGTTAAGTTTTTGGGGCATGTGATCACAAAATGTGGGGCTTAAATTGATCTAGATAACTTTAGGGTAGTGATATCATGGGAGGATCTAAGGAATGTCTTCATGATTATGAGTTTTTTGGGCGTGATAGGGTATTACAAGCAGTTTTTTAAACAATTATTTAGACATGCCTCTCTTATGAGAAATCTTACCCAGAAAAGTGTAATATTATTATGGATCCAAAAATATAATGTTTCTTTTGAGTATATTAAGAAGTGATTGAATACAAACCCTATATTATTTTTATCCAAAGCTGGTTAGGGTTATGTGGTTTATTACGATACTTCAAATATAGGATTGGGTTGAATGATTATGGAAGGTGATAATGTAGTGGAGTAGGTCTCTTACCTACTGTGAACACATTAGAAGAATTACCTATCACATGACCTTGATCTTGAAGCTATAATGCATACCCTTAAATTCTGCATCACTATCTATTCATGGATAAGTTTACGGTCTTCTCAAACCACAAAAGATTGAGATACATCTTCTCCAAGAAATATTTGAACCTAAGGTAATGATGATGGATTTTTTACCTTTAGGAGTTCAAAGATGATATCATATATACCCCATATAAGGGAAACAAAGTATATGATGCTTTGAGTAAGAAATTTATACTCCAAGCTCTGAAGGGTTCTAGTGATGAGTGGACTCTAATGGGAATTTTTTCTCTAATGAACTTGGAAGGTAGGAAAAAATATAGTGGTATGTTTCTGGATAGTTTTCAATTGAAAACTTATCTAATGGATTTGATTTAGGATTATAATCCAAAAGATAAGTTTTTTCTGGCCTTATATATATATATATTTAATGGTGGGAAGGAATCTAGTGGATGTTCTATATATTATGTGGGTATTTTTTTCTTCAAGGGTTGTTCCATCATTCCGTCATCTACAAGGAAGGTGGGGATTAAAGAATACCATCATTATCAATGGGATATCCATACTAGATATATTAATATGTTCTATGATATGGGACACTAATTCTGGTTTCCAGGTATTTTATAGGAACATATGACTTTTTTTCTCACACGGATACTTGTTAGCAGGTCAATGTTGAGCGCTAGAAACCCTTAGACTTACTTCAGCATCTTCCCATTCATACATAAAAGTGGGATGTGTTATCTATGGGTTTCACCATTGATTTACCACATACCCCTTGATGAATTAATAAAATTTTGGTTGTTATCAACCATCTGACCATGTCTTCACATTTTATACCGATCAAGGACTTGAATAAGGTAGAGGAATTAGGCAGGTTGTATGTCTAAGAGATCATGAGGTTTAATGGTGTTCCATCTCCTATATTTTTTTTGAAGAGACACCAATTTTACATATAATTTCTTGGAGGTAATTCATAGGGTAATAGGGTCACAAGTTAATCTTATCATAATAGAAATCCCAAAACTGATAGTCAGAAAGAGTGGTCGTACCTGATCTTGAAAGGCATGCTTCGTACCTATGTCTTGGACTTCATATTTTTACAAGATAACCATATTATATTAGTGCATTTTTCTTGTAATAATATTTATCAATACTCAATCAGGATGAACCATTTTGAAGCATTGTGTGGTTGACCATGTTGGTCCCCTTTTTACTAGGTGGAACTGGGTGAGACTTCTTTACAAGGACCGACAATTGTGTAGGAGAAAGCAAGTATGATTAATATTATTAGATAGATTTTATTTTCATCTCAGAGTCATATAATATTATACTAATCAACCATTCTGATATTTTGAGTTCTCAATAGGTGACAAGGTGTTTCTAAAAGTTCCACCCCGCTTGGGTCATCATCATCTTGGTTAGGAGGTGAAGCTTACACTTAGGTATGTCGGGCCTTTTGAGATCATCGATTGAATAGGAAAAGTGGAATTCCATATTGAATTTCCTTGTAATTTTATATTAATTCATGAAATTTTCTATGTCTTATAGTGTTAATGGAATAATCCAAAACCATATCATGTGCAAATATGGGAAGAGATTGAGTTGGAACCCGATTTTTGTATGACTGAGCAGCCAGTTTAGATTGTAGATTCCTAGGTAAAATCTCTTCAGGGAAAATCTATTCTGTTAGTTTGGATTCTATGGCCCCATGTGAATGATGAGAATGGTACTTGGGAGTGGAAGTCTTTGGTCGAGGAGTTTTACCCTTATTTTTTCTAAGATCATACTACAAGTTGAATTTACAGGGATTGAAATTTCTCATGGTGGATATAATTTTCACTTATATGGATTATTTTTTAGGTAATTATATTTTTTTGATCAATATTTTATCCCTTATCTTTACTAGGTGTTTTCCAAAAAAAATGGTGGTTTTTTGGGCCAAACAGTAGGTGATGCATGATTGGTGTATGGTTAGTAGAAATAACATGCCATCCCTCTGAAAAACATGTAACCCAAATAATGGGTCTTTGAAGGTCACATGAAAAGGTGAACAACTGTGTTCTAGATCCCCATATCCCTTGTGGCCTCTCTTTCCCTTTTTGAAAAGGTATTAGATGGTTCAGGGATAGTTTGGAAGACCATGCAACCAAACCGTCTGGCCTACCAGATCTTTTAAAAATATAGATTCCCTTTTTATACCATACTATTTTTAACCAAAATCACTCCTCATTTTCTATATTTTTAAATCCTCAATCCCTAGGTGAACCAACCTCTCATATCCTTTACATTTTGCCTATAATATTTGGTGAATTTGTTCTTGGATCTTCAAGGAAACCTCAAGTAAGTTCCTCCTCTCCTTCTTCCTTGGTATTTTTCCCTTTCCTTTGGGTTTAATTCTCATTGTTGGTTTTTTAACTATTATAAGTTGAATCTAAATATGTGGATTAGATATCATTGATTGGTGGTTTGTTATTTATCTTGTAGGATCTTCTCTAACTTTGTCTTGTGGTTCACACCCAGATGGAGGAGATTTCGAAATGAACGATAGGTGGGTTCATGTTTTACTATTATTTGATGAGTCAAATATGGTTTCCTTTATTTAATTTTTTTATAAAATTATTATGTTTGAAAATGGTAGGTTTCAAGGGTTTTGGTGTGTGTAAGACTCTTGAAATGGTTCACCTGTTGGGTGATGGTTGTAAATGTTGAAATGCATATTGTGATGTGGTGATACTTTGAAAAAGGAATTAAATTGGTTTTAATTATTTTTTCAATGGAATAGAGGTCTTGGGAACCCTAGGTATGTAGGAATGTGGTCTAAGGATTAGTGCATCAGGAGAGATGGCAGGGTGTGACTTGGTCTTCCTAGTAGGACCACAATGCAATAATAACCAAACATGATGATGATGTTGTTGGTACCACTAGAACATTGGCCATGAACTTTCTAGTGGATCGTGCATGAGGAGAGATATGGTTGGGACTATCCAAAAATAGTATGAGGATCCTAACACATGTGTGACCTAGGAACTTAAGGGTTGGTCCAAGGATCTTAAAAAGTGTTTACCTTCTTTCAGTCACTCTTGAAATGTTTATTTTTCTTTCATAACCAAAAAATGTTTAAATATAAACTGACTTTCTTTTATTCAAAACCAAATGTCCATTTTCATTCAAATAAATGGTATACATTCCTTAAAAACTAGAATGATTATTAATCTTATATTGTCTATTCATGGGACATCTGGTCATTTCATATTGGGCAAGTGAGATCACACCCAATATATACCCATTGGGTATATGTAGACTTTGTGATGTCTGATTTAGGTAAAAACAATGCCTACTATAGGTGAAACACCCCATAATGATAAAGGGTTAAATGAATAAATGATATGACTCATGTTAACTAGGTTCTACTTCCTTCTTGGGATCCTACTGGATTAGTACTCCACAACTAAGCATGTTTGTCATGGAATAGTGATCAAGATGAGTGACCTTCTGGGAAGTTTCCTAGGGTGTGTGTGAGTGAGGAAAAAACACATTGGAAAGGATATGTGTTGGCATGTGGGGAATATCATTAGTCTGATGACCTGGTCGGGAATGTGGGTGGGTCCTAGGGTGGGGACCATGTGTCTGTGGGAAAACTGGTGGTACCTGATGGGCTAGGACCCGACGACCATGTTAAGGCGGGGTGTCTATGCTGCCACCGGGACCCAGTTGTTAAATTTGGTATCATAGGAGGAACCCCGCCTTAAGTATAGTGCACTGCCTAGGATGAGATGTAGGGCCCACAATAAAGAATTTTGTTCTCTAGGGGGGGTGTATCATCCCATAATGATAAAGGGTTAAATGACTAAATGATACGACTCATGTCAACAAGGTTCACCTTATTTTTTGGGATCCCAACTGATTAGAACTCCATAGTTAAATGTGTTTGTCCTAGAGTAGTGATCAGGATAGGTTACCTTCTGGGAAGTTTCCTAGGGTGTGTGTGAGTGAGGAAAAATCACATTGGAAAGGACATGTGTTGGCCTGTGAGGACTTTCATTATTCTTATGACCCATTTGAGCATGTGGGTGGGTCCCATGGTGGGGACCATGTGTCTGCGGGGTAACTACTGGAACATGGTAGGCCAGGACCTAATGACAATGTTAATGTAAGGTGTATGTTCTATCACTGATACCCAGTTGTTACAATAGCAGTGGTAGTGGATATTCTTAATAAAGGGAAATTCTGTCCGGTATATATTGATGGTGGTGATTTTTTGGCTTATGGACTTCATACCACAAGAAGATTAGTGTTCTGGTTGTTATCTTGTTATTTCTTTTTAGTTCTTTGAGGATTTTGGTTAAAATTTTAAATTGAACCATGTTACATATACATGTATTTTTATACAGACCCATCGTGGGATTTTATTATGTATTTTTTGTAAATGTTATAGTTTTGGTGTTTATGATTGTCCTAGTTTATTGTTGGTATGTTGGTTTTTTTTCATTAATTTTTTTCAAGGTGTTCTTCAATTCTCAGGCACTATTTTCCTACCTGTTGGGATTGGGAATGACTTTTGGGCTATGCCATGAGTCGGGTCTGGTGCCGGGTTAGATGGAATCTTGGGCCAGTTCATTACTGTAATTTCATTTACATAAAAACATATCAGTATATGTAAGATACTAATATTATTATTTCATCATGTTTAAAAAATATTTAAAAGAGGTATAAGAATAAAAAAAATACTAAAACAGTCAGTAAAAAGCTATACCTCTTTTTTAGACAACATCCTTTTTCCACCTTAAACCCTCTAAGGTTGGGCTTCTAACCAAACTAAGACCTATATAACATTGGGAGGAATGTTAGGAAGGTATTTGGGTAGTTATTGGTAAATATAAAAGTATTTTTAAGTGTTAATAAAATAGTATAGGAGGTTCCCTTTTATAAGTGAGTGTAGGGAACTCTTGGAATCACTTAAATATTAAATTAATATAAATTAATTTTCAAGGAAAAAATTCTACAAACTCAAATAATATAAATATAGGATGAGGATGGATTGAAATAATATCATACAATAAAATTTGAAAAAATTTATATAAGGTTTTTATGTCTATCTCATTGTTTTTACCAAAGTTAACCATTTTGACAATTACTGTAATAACAAAGTTTTTTACTTTTTAGGGGTCAATATAGTTACTATAAAAGGATAATTGGTCGATAAATGGACCATTTTTGATATATTAAACTATATCCTAATCACATTTATGGAAATATTACTTTTATTAATTTTAAATCATTGAATAAAATATTTTTTATTATAAAATATCATTTATGTCATTCTTGGAAATACATGAAGTATTATGATATAATATGTGTCTAAATCATGTAAAATGGTTATAAAATGACATGTATTATAATATAAGGATTATATGGTATTAATATAACCATGAAATAAAATTTTTACTAGTTTGGATATCATTTAAACCCTTATCTTTCATATTAAACCATTGGTTAACCAATTTTAACCTCAACCACAGTAATGACGTTTTCAATATTAAGGGGTTATAAATTTACTTATATGGTTAACATAGGTTCATAAATTTCCAAGGGATAAAATTTTATACAATCTATCATCATAATTTTCCTTTATCAATATATTTATGACTTTTCTATAATTTAATAAAATATAATTTAATATAAAATATCATTAATGTCATTTTTGACACTATTCATTCAATTTGACTTTGAAAACAAAATGATAGAAAATAAAAAAATATACTTAATTTACAAATATAATCTCATACTTTTATCAATTTCCACCACAATATCATCTTTTCCTCCAAATGATGAGTATTTAAGGTTGGTTTTTCACGCCTAAAGTACTAAAACAAACTTCTGATAGATCACATAATACAAAAAAATATAACATTATATTTATTCAATATTTAAACATTAACAAAAAAATGGTTAGAACAATGTAATATAATTCACCAAAATAATAAACCTTCATATGAAGAAATAAAATATTAATATCCAAACCCTCAATAATAACACCCAAAGTTCAAATTGGATCATTTAATAAATGAACAAATTCAGTTTTTTTAAAAATATTCCTAACTAAGTTCGAAACAAAAATATATAAGGATTTGATCACATATTCTTCTAAGATTAATTTAACATTTATATCCAATCAATATTAGTCATTCATAAAGTCATATATCCAAAAATGGATGTTCCATAATCATATAATCCCCAAAATATTCTAGTCACTTCCATAAATAACCTGAATCACCATGAAGCCACATTAAAATAATATATGCTTCAAATAGACAATTCAACCTTTATTATTAAAATAAAACCACCTAATATTTTGTTTACCTTAATCATATAAGGTTCCAAAATTAGTGAAATTATTATAAAATATCATTAATTTCTTAATCACCAAATATGTTTTCAATCCAATGGCTATTTGGAAAATTACATGGGCTAGTGGTATGTGTTTCACCCTTGTTTCCCTTCAGTTGTGGGTTCAAGCCCTCTGACCTTGCTTGATATAGAAAGTTGTCTCTACTCATCTTTAAAACCCTATGAAAAACATTTTAAAACATGGAATGATCATAGAAAAAACCCAGTAAGGGGAATAAAATGAATGAAATAAAGAAACCCATGAGTTCATGAATACTTATATATTATTTTTACCTTTTTCAAAAACAAACTTTGGGCTCAATATAAAAATTTTATTACCCAAGAAATAAACTTTTTCCCAAATATTTTCATAAAAAATTTCATATAAATCATAATGGTAAAATAAAACTCCTAAAGGTTTATTTGAATTCATGATAAACTCATGATTTTTTTCCACAATGTTAAAATTTTTACCCTTAATAAGTAGAAAATACTTTTGTTTAAACATAATCTCATTAACTTACCTTATAATATCATGAGGTTTCTGTAAAAACCATAACAAGAATAAATAAATTGTATAGTTATCTTGTGAAATAATTTTACTTCCATAATAATTCTATGGATAACATAATCATTACCCAATGTATTTGAGGACTACAATAGACCCACCCATCCTAGTTTTATAACGTAACCACCCATCATTGGTTTATAACAAAACCACCCATTCTTGGTTTATAATAGAACCAACCATCCTTGGTTTATAGGGTAACCACAATTCCTTGGTTTATAAAGGAGCCACACATCATCATAACTAATTCCCAATTACCATAAAATAATCATAACACATAAAATCTTGTAATTTTATACATTCTATTGCACCTATAATAAAAAATTTCTGAATATTAAAAAAATACAATTCCATTTTAAAAACATTTTGAAAATACTCATTAAATAGAAAAATAGGGTTTTTATTTGAATAAAACCTAAAATATTGTAAAGTGAGTCAAAAATTGAAAAATATTTATCGAGGTGGTAAAAAACCATTTACGTTGTATACATTAAAATAGAACATTCTTTCTTTTGTGAGGAAAGTCAAAACATTATGGGTAAAATATGTAAACAGATTCCTTTTGAAATCCTATGAAATAAAATAGAAAAAGACATATATTTTAATTTTTAATTAATTTATTTATATACAAATATATCCATAAAATAATTTTTAGAATACATACATGGAAGATAAATATTTAGAAAATAAATATTGAAAACCTTTAAAATGAGGTTTAATGTAAAGTGTCCCTTACCTCGAGTACGACTCTTCACATACATTATTTATCTTCCTAAATAATAAACTTATTTTAATTAATTTATTTATTAGAAAAATATTTTCAATTTTTTTCCAATTATTTTATTACCTTTTTATATTCAATTACATAATAATTTAAGTTCATGTTAGATGCATTGACGATATTTAGTTCATAGGTCAAAATAACATCGATAGGTTGACTATTTTCAAAGAGGACATTATTACATCATATCCAGAATAATAATCATGAAATAATTTTTATTTTTATATATAAATTATAATTTTAAAACTAAACATTAATATGATTCTGAAAAATGAAGTATGTTATAATCATAAAGATGATATGCCATATGTATGCATGAGTAACATTTCCATTTTTCAATGATCACGATGGAAATAAGGTAAGTGTTATTTTATATTTAGAGAATTATTATTATATCATGAAAATAATATAATTTATTAAATGAATATATATATACCATCCATGTAACACCACAAGAATTTACAAATTAATTTAATATAGAATGCATGAAACACTAAGTCTTTACAAAAACCACTTTGTCATAACCTAGCCACGTAAACATAATTTTTCCACCTCTGTGATTTGAATTTCAAAAAATTGACATACACGACTGCATTCAATAAGATATTTAGAGTCTAATAAGACAATCTTAATTTTTTGTGAATAGTAAAATACCCTTAAGAATAGTATCATAAACTTATGAATTGTAATGAATAGTAAAATGGACAAAAAAATATAAACATCACCCATGAATGTATAATGACAATTTAGACATCTTAAAAGTGAAAAAATGATCATAGTATATGTATTGGTATTTTTGTATGTCATACATATTTTAATTACAATTTTATGATTAATTTAATAATTTAAAATGGAAATTTATTTTCATAAAATGTAATCCTAAATTTTTATTTTGTTTTCTTATAGTTATAAAATAATTTTACGGGACCTTGATTAATTTTTCAATTTTTTATAAAACAAGTTATAGTTTTAATGTTGTTTTTTTGAAATAAATTATGATTTTATTTAAAAATTAAATTTATAATATTTAGAAAATTATTTTCAAAAAATGGATTTCATTTTTGAATTCTAAATGTTGAAAAATGTTTAGGTTTAATATTTAGTATTTTTCTAAAATACACAAATTTTTTATGAATAGTGAAATACGGTAAAATACCGTATATACAAATTATCAATTAAGTACACTATTTATTATGTCATTAGTGATGTAAGAACAATTAGTTCATAATTACATGCACTTATTACAATTATAGGTCACATTAATCAACACTATTGGTTGTCTTTATGGAAATAATAAAATAATGAATAAAATATTCAAAATTCACTCCTCTCCTCCACTATAAACACCCCTCACTCCCTCTTCTCTTCACTCCTCTCAATCCTTGTGCCCTATCTATTCTCTTCCTAAAAACCCTTCCTTAGTCACTCACCATATCCAGGATCTCTTGGTCTTTCCAAAATACCAAAAACCCCTCCCTTAAGGAGGTTCTCAAGGAGGTGGATTCAGGAGGTAAATTCACATTCTATTTCTTTCAATTTCTTTTCTAGTTCCTTTATATTGTTATATTATCCTCACCTACTCTTTCCAAATTACCATGATAAATATATTATCATCTATAGACTATAATTATATCATTTTAATTGAATAACCATCATTAATATCCTTAATCTCTCTCTCTCTCTCTCTCTTTTATTTTCTAAACGAAATCATTGTCCGTGAGGTGCCAATTTAATACCTTTGTGGATGACGATGTTTTTTTATTTAATTTATCCTTAATTACTGGTCATGCAACCATTTTTGTGGTTTAACCAAAATATAATATATGTATTATAACCTACTTAATATTCATGAATTAGTATATGTACATAATATTAAACCATATGACCAAAATAGTTCCTAATAATCAAAATACCTCTAAAATAATATAAGTGTTTTTCATAAATATTTCATCTAATGATTCATCCTCATTGCATGTAACCAGATGATATAAATTAACATTAACACATATTAATTTTCATAAATAATGTGTAAATTCAATTTGGTAGATTTACATCCATTCCACATGAACTCTATTACTTAAAAACAAGTGAACTGATTATGAAAATAAAGAAAACGAGCACTCCAAAATGACTGAATTCAATATTATAACTTAACAATAAGGACATAAATGAACTAAAAAAATTATGATAAACTAAATAATTGTATAATAGGTTCTTAATTAAGTTATTAATTAGTCTAATTTCATATTCCAGGACCTTAAGTTTGACAGTAGAACACATTCAGACTTAAGTTAAGTGTTTCTTCACCTCACTTCCATTTTTGTGAGATTTTCTATATTCACTAATAATACTTGTGTATGATGTATGTATACTGACCATTTATGTAACATATCAAGAATATATTTATTTTCATGTTATTTAATGTATCATTTTAATATTACTAATTTTGGGGCATACGAATCAATTGGTTACAAAGTGGTAAGGGTTTTCTACTCGAACCTCCATTTTCATCTAGGTTACTTTTATTATCTACTCACCTCAATGAAATTACAATTTATTCTTATTTACTCCACATATTTTTTTTAATGTTATATATATTTTTACCAACCACAGTACTCTTTTATTTTATGGGTATTTACATGTTTTAAAATGATCATTTAAAATTTTATCCCAATAAACAAACCCAATTCAAGGGATCTTTTCGAATTCTTACGCATTTTCAAGTGTACACCATAATATATTTTAAGCCACCATTATTTTTATAAAAACACTCATTTTATCATGAAAAATGATCTCATATAATTTATAGATTTATGATAACAATCTTACCTTTCCAATTATTTATTTCTTGTGGTGTATGTACTTTTATTTGGTATTTCATATAAAGAGTATCATTATTCTCATGATATTCTAAGGGATTATTATTTGAATGTTTCAAAGTGTTATGGGACACTTTTTAATGTTTAATGATTATTTCCCTCAGTGTTTTTTCAATGGTATCATTTAAAAGTATCTTCATATATGTCAACATACATTGTTGAATCTTTTACATCATTGAGGTTTATCTCTTATGATATCATACAACATGTTTTATTGAATGGTTTATTATTAGTTTGATTTTGGATGTAATATCTTAAAACCATTCAAAAATTTACTCTGAATGGTTAGTGTTTATACTTAATGTTTGGGGAAAGTTATTTACATTTCATATATTAGTTTCAATATGAATGTATATGTTGTTTATGTTTATCCCCATTCAAATGAGAAATGAATTGGACTTATTATGTGATGGTTGGGGCCCTCTATAGCCCATAAATGCATCAGTAAGTCTCATGATACTAATAGACATGGAAATGGCCGAGTCCTTTCCCATTTTTTGAAATGGTTTTGGATAAGGCCATTTTAGACGTCTTGGATGAGGCCTTGATGGTATGTTTTAGAATATCCGACATATGAATTTCTCTCATTATGAAGATATAAATTAATAATTCATGGGGATATTAGACTAATAGAATAACCATGATTATGTTTTATTATGGAAATATTTATACAAATCATATTCCTGCTATATTATGTTCAAGTTTATTTTTAAAGTCATGTGTTTTTAGTTATTCACTATGCCCAAGGTTTATGTATATGACACATTATCTTGTATTGATTACCCTTACTGAGTATTTAAGCTCACCCCTTTATTATGTTTCATTATCTCATGACATGAAAAACTTTATTATGGATGACCTGTAGGGAAAAAATTAAAGTTTTAGATATTCCCAATAAAATTTATTTATTGTATTTCTTTTCAAGTTGTAATATTGAACCTATGTATGTATATGGTTTTCCAAAAATACTAAACTAATCGATCCTTCGGGATTTGATTCCATGTACTCATGCCAATGTATTAAAATAATGCACTAACTCTAAGCTTTTGGGGTTGGGGTGTTACAGCTGGAATCAAAGGAGATTTAATAGGAAACATGGAAACTAGATATAGAAAAAGTAGATTAGTGAACAAAACCCTAAGATAGACTTTGGGGATAAGAATACCAGGTCATTATAGAATTTTGGTAAGGAATATATTATGCGGTTTATCATGAAAACCCATCCATCTCTGGATACGAACATGTAGAGGTGGCTCTGGCACATATGTATCTAGGGGTAAAACCCGAAAACACCACTTTGATATAGACTTGAACGAGAACATGTGAACAACAACGGGCCTTGCTGCACTCTTGGTTTGACACTCCCAGGGGATATGCTTTGGTAAATTCATAATCTTATTAAAAAAAATTATTAAGTATTTATGTCCCTAAAGTAACAAAAGTATATGATTCTAGGATTTATGATTCATAAATTTATGTTATGTGTTATACCATGTTTAGAGTTATAGAGAGTTAATGATTTTATGAGAAAATATATAATATGGAATTGTTTTTAAATGGAACCTAGCATAAGGAATGATAATTTCACCAATGGATGTGATAAAAATATTAAGAAGGATCGTATCTCTAATGGTCTTAAGCCATCATTTCAAAAGAATATTGTCTCCCATGTATCCTCATCATATTAGAAAATAATATCATGTGTTAAAAAGGTATGTAAAGGATTCTATGAGTACTATGGATTTGAAGGGAAGTAAAAGAAGAAGTGTATGGTAGAGAAAAACATGGATAAGGTAAGAATGGAAAGATGTATTTTCCCACATGTGATAATTCTGGAAGGAAACACCTTGGTATATGTTTAAGAAGAAAAGTAGTTTGCTTCAAGTGTGGAGAAAAAGGTCACCATGCTAATAATTGCAATACAATGAAAGAATCTTCTTATATTCATTGCTTAAATTTTAAGGATATGTGGCACTACACAAAAGAATACCCCATGTTTCATGGAAATATAGCTCTGAAAAAGAAAAGGGATCAAGGTCAATATTATGATGTTATTATATTTGAATTAGAATAAATAATGTATTTGTGTTTTTGGATTCAAGAACTATGTAATGATATTATTATTATAATAATTTTGAGATATATAAGGATTGTACTGTAGTACTATTTCATTATAGATTTGAGGTCATATGATGAATGGTACAATGGAAAAGTGATTCACGAGAAACATAATTTTTTTAGAAAAAAACATGATTGATGGAATGACAAACCTTAATATAGATCTGATGTTGAGACAATAATGATGAAATGATTGATTCATATAAATACTGACTACCTTGGAACTTATTATTGATGTCACAACCCGACCCTACCGGTCTCGAGACGCAACTACCCCAAGCCCGTCTCCATAGGCCAGGGGCTGCTGACAAGCGTAGAAGGCGTAACAATCTTGGGGAGGCCTTTACCTAAGTACCTGTACACACAGACACAGCCCACTGAATGCAGAAGTGCAGAGTAAAAAGGAAACCAAAGGACAACTACTATAACCAAACCACATTCATGCATCATCCTCTAAATAGGAAAAGTAAAGTGATTAAATGTACTGACAGATACAGAACAGAAAAAGGGAAAAAACACGCGCCCAACCAGAAAGATGCCACAACCCGACAACAAGTAAACAAAAGTAAACAGATGGTGAGTCCTCACATGAAAGAACTACTATGACCACCGAATGCAGCCCAAGCTCCTATGTACTCTATGCTCCTCCATAGTCTCGATCGACCTGTCCGTCGTCTGCAAGGGGACACCAAGTGCAGGCAAAGCCCAAGTAGAGGTGAGTATAAGGATACTCAGTAGGATGCCCCGAAATCTCGAGGGAGAAACAAAGGAGATACCAAAATAGTGAGATGTAGACAAAACAAGGAACATTGAGAGAGTAAAGTAAAATAGAATTCATCTCAAACCAACAGAAGAAAGGTAGTAGTCTCTTCCCAACCAAGAGGAGTTGGACACAGAAATCATGTGGCATACCCGCGTGTCTTTTCCCTTCCTAGTAGGAGAGTAACCGGACCCAAGGAGTGGGAACATAAGTAGGGTATATATATATATAATCAACAAGAAACATGAAAGAGTGCATAAGGGGATCTCTATCACCAAGCTCAGCCTAGGAAAAGTCGCCAACAGTTCTAAGGATATCCACCACTGATACCCAACAGCCCTGCACGTCAAAACCGACTCATCGCTAAGCCGTACCACCAAAATTCCTTCTCCGGTAACCACGTAGAAAAACCAATTATTAGCCTCATCGAAAAGGGCAGAGTCTTAAATAAGTCTTCGGGTAACCCACTGCCCAAACCAATTAGAGGGTAAACCCCAAAAGGTGGTTGGGTGACCCACTGCCCAGCCCTGCTGGAGGGTAAACCCTAAAAGGTCGTTAAGTGACCCACTGCCCAGCCCTGCTGGAGGGTAAACCCTAAAAGTCAATGGGTAACCTACCGCCAAGCCCTACTAGAGGATAAACCCTAAGGTCAACGGGTAACCCACTGCTCGGACCACCCGGAGGGCAAACCCTAAGGTGCATGGATAACCCACTACCCGACCCAACCGGAGGGTAAACCCTGATACAGATCCGATAACTCTACACTGCCCACGCCGTCACTGGGTGTCGCTAATATCGCGACCGTGCGTTGGGTCGGAGTGCGTCAAAGAAAACCCCAACCAACGTCCTTTCATATTTCCACATTTAATAAGATCACATAAGAGGCTCTGCTCGCCTAAAGATATTACACCGTTGTAATACTCACGGAAAAACACGCAAGATAGACCTCTTACTCACTGGAAACATGATCCCGACGAAAAAGTTACTCAACGCCGCTTTACACCCATAGAGTCTTGTGGGGACCACACATCGGTCTCGAAATAGGTTGTGAGAACTTCCCCACCACGATGCACTCATAAAAAAAGCCAAAAAGAACTACTCATTCTCCCTGAATGGACATCTGATGAAAAAGGTGAAAAACGATGCTCACAACTTAAAAGACGGCCCGTGGGGCCCACACCTCAACTCCGGCTTCAACGACTGAAACCAACCTAGACCACTAATTCCTGATGCTAGGGTCACAACCCCACTGAGGACGCCTTAAACAGACTCTGAATGTGTCCGTGCCATTCGAAAGAAGAATCCTGGTGTAGTACTTAACGAGCGTGACGCGCCACCGAGCCCTCGTCTCGGGAACTAAAATTTTCTAAGACTATCTCAAAAGCTTCATATCGAGCTAAATATTTAATTTCTGCAGACGGAACGCAAAACTAACACCCGTAGTGAATATTAGGGGTGTCTGAAGTCGAGGGGACGAACCCCTTGGGCTAGACCAGCCTGGTCCGCCCGGTCCACCTGGCCTAGGCCGGCCCGCACCGGCCGGCCCGACTCATAGCGCTAGCCTGTGACTCAGCCGTGCAGCCCAGCCTTGGACCCCTAGTCTACCCTGCACTGACCGTCCATGAGGTCTGGTCGTTGTCTCGTGCGAAGACCCGCCGAAGGTGGGTCTCTGTCCTCGCACAGGGTCGCGCACCGCGACCCCGCCCCGTCGCGCCCTGACGCCGTCGACCTCGCCCACTGCCTGGAACCGCCACATGGAGTCACCACCTAGATCCCCCTCTGTGCCGCCTGGGTTTTCCACCACACCACCATCTCGGAACTGCACTGCCACCGCCTGGAACGCCCCGCGCCACCGCCGTCGCCCACTGGAGCTCCCTGAAACCGCCAGAAAAAGAGGAAAACGACTGGGAAACTTCCCAGGGCCACCCTGGATGACCCAAGACTCTAAATCTCGATACCAAAGGATCATTGGAAAGATAAAATTAATCCCTTCATAACCAAAGTCTTCTCTCAATGATCAGACAACATTTCAATGCAAGAAAAATCATTTAAAGGGGGTTGCGGGAATTAAAATTTTAAACCCACGAGCCTACCTTGCTGGGCATAGCCCGTAGCTTCACCGACGATCCACCGGAGTCACCGCGCCTTTCCATAGAGGTGTAGGAGAGTAGGGTAGCTTGTTGAGATGAAATCTCCAAGGAGAGGAGCAAGGGGGATAAGAGCGTGGGGGTGGTGTTTACATAGAAAAACACTTAAACCCCATGCCCGTAGACCCCGTACCCGAACTTTCGGCGGGGTCGAGGTTAAGCCGCCCCTAGGGTAAAAACCATGTTCTGAGCACAACGACCGTCTCATAATTTTAATCTGATCCTCTATTCAAAAGTAATAAAGTCCATGCCCAAGGCCACTAAATTATGGAAACACCCCTGGTGGCGTTTTCCACAGTAAGGTCGTGCCCGCGAAAGTGACACCCCTCCTAGGGTAAACAACACGTTATAGACTCAACGGTGCCCTCAGTTTTTCCATCCGAGCTACCGTTTAGGAGTTATTCTATTTATTTGGCATGTCCAGTGTGAATGCACTTAAAATTTAATTCCAGCCGCACCGGAGCTCGGAATCACACACCGTCTGAACGCCCTACTCTGGAATAACATTAAGAAAATTTCAAAGTCTTACAGGCTCAAAACCGTGTTCTTACATCATTACCTCCTTCAAGTTTTTCATCCCCGAAAAACAAAACTACAAAAACAACTTGGGAAACTGGGCTCGTATCTGGCTCTCCCATTCTCAGGTGCTCTCCTGTACTCTTTTGTGATGCCACAACACACAAACCAAAGGAATGGTCCGTCCATCCAGTGTCTGCTACTATCAGTTCTCAATCGCCACCGGGTTCTCCATGAAGGTGGATCCATCCTCAATATCCAGATCTCCCCAGTCGATAACGTGTGTGAGGTCGTGCACATATTTCCTCATATGTGACATGTAGAAGACATCATGCACCCTCTCCAGCTTTGGGGGTAGGGAAAGACGGTAGGCCACCTCACCGACCTTGCTCACGATATCAAAGGGCCCGATGAACCTCGGGGACAACTTGCCTCCCTAGACGAATCTCTAAGTACCACGCCGCAGGGAGACCCTAAAAAAGACATGGTCCCCTTACTCGAACTCCAAAGGCCTACGATGACGATTTGCGTAGGACTTTTGTCTACTCTGAGCCATCCTCATCCGCTCACGGATGACCTGCACCTTCTCCGCCGTCACCTGCACCAACTTTGGGCCCACGAGGGAGGTCTCCCCAACCTCCGTACAGCACAATGGTGACCTGCAGGGTCTCTCGTATAGGGACTCAAAAGGTGCCATGCCGATAGTAGAGTGGTAACTATTGTTGTACGCGAACTCCACCAAGGGTAGGTAATCTTTTCCAACTTAGGAAAAAAGTCTAAAACGCACGCCCTAAGCATATCCTCCGACACCTAGATAGTGCGCTCAGTCTTCCCATCTGTCTAGGGGTGAAAAGCTATACTCATCCATAGCTGGGTCCCGAATTCTTGCTGCAGGCCTCACCACAATCGCTACTTAAACCGTGTGTCATGGTTGGAGATGATCCTCGAGGGTACTCCATGAAGGAGTACGATCTCCCAAACGTATATCCACCCCAGAATCCCCACCGATCTCTACTCCCTGATGGTAAGGAAGTGTGCTGACTTCATGAGTTGGTCCACTATCACCCAAATGGAATCGTGGCCCTTCACTGTGCGTGGGAGCCCTTTGACGATGTCTATAGATATTCCATCCCACTTCCACTCCGAGATATCAAGGGACTGCAACAACCCTGTTAGAACTTGGGGCTCTGCCTTCACCTGCTGACAGGTAAGACACTGAGAAACGGACTCAGCTACGCTCCACTTCATGCCAGACCACCAAAACTATCGCTGAAGGTATCTGTAAATATTCCACACATCGGGATGTAGAGACAAGGGAGAAGTGTGGAACTCCCACATTACCTCCTCCCTCATCTCCACCGGTAATACAGCTCGTCCCTGGAACATGATCTCTTGATTCCCTCCTTCAGAATACCCATCAGGTGCATCACTCATGGATATAGGATCACGTAATACCTCGCTGTCGAAATCCCCCAGCTGCGACTCTCTCACACGCTCAAGGAGAAAAGGAGTCAACACAATCGACTACAGAAAAGCTATACCCTCCTGCTCCACCAAGGTCAGCTGTAGGGAAGCCAACTGCTCTAAAGCTTCCCACACTAACCAAGCCTGGGGATTCCTGTCAAGATCATCTACTATTACGTTGCCCTTCCCAGAAATGTAGAATATCTCAAAATCATAGTCCTGCAGAAACTCCAACTAGTGCCTATACCTCAGATTCAAATCCCTCTGAGTGAAGATATACTTGAGGCTCTGGTGGTCTGAGTATACCACAAAATGCTCACCCAGAAGGTAGTGTCTACATAGCCTCAAGGCGAAGACCACCGCTTCCAGCTCCAAATCATGAGTCACATAATTATTCTCATGGGGACTCAACTGCCTCGACCCATATGAAATCACTGCTCGCTGCTACATCAACACGCATCGAGACCATCTCCTGAAGCGTCGCAGTATACTATGAACTCAACGCCCTCCTCTAGAAGCCTCAACACTGGAGTAGTAGTTAGCCTCTATCTCAACTCCTCGAAGGCCTCCTGGAACTGATCAGTCCAGGTGAACGGTCATCCCTTCCGCGTCAATGCAGTCAAAGGGGCAGCAATCCTAGAGAAATCTTCCACAAACCTCATGTAGTACATTTCCAAACCAAGGAATCTCCGCATCTCTGACGCATTCTTGGGTGGCTCCTAAGCAAGCACTGCCTCTATATTTGTGGGATCTATGGCCAATCCCTGCTCCATAATGACATACCCCATAAAATGAACCTCATGAATCCAGAACTAACACTTCAAGAGCTTCCCATACAGCTGGTGCTATCAGATTAAGTCTAGAACAATCCTCAAATGATCCGTGTGCTCCTCTTCTATCATTGAGTAGATGAGTATGTCGTTAATAAAGACAACCACAAACCGATCTAAGTACATCTAGAAGATTTGGTTCATCAAAGCCATGAAAACAGTGGGGGCATTCGTCACACCAAAGGGAATCACCAGAAACTCATAATGCCCATAACAACAATGGAAAGCCTACTTCAGGATATCAGCCTCACAAACCTGCAACTGGTGGTAGCCAGATCGAAGATCAATCTTGGAGAACCACTTCGCACCTCTCAACTGGTCGAAGAGGTTGTAGATCCTTGGCAAGGGGTACTTGTTCTTTATCGTGGCCTAATTTATGCGATGATAATCCACACAAAGCCGCAGACTCCCATATTCCTTTTTCACAAACAAAATTGGAGCCGCCCAGGGGGACACAATGGGCCCGATGAATCCCTTCTCTTGAAGGTCATCCAACTGAATTCATAGCTCCCGAAGCTATGTGCGTGCCATCCGATAATCCGCACATGATATCGGGGATGTCCCTAGCTGCAAGTCAATGCAGAACTCCATCTCTCGCCTCAGAGGTAGTCCCAGAACATCATCGGGAAAGACGTCCATGTAGTCCTATACAATGGTAGGGATCCAGGTGCCTGTAGCGTCTGCTGCTATGAGAGCCATACTTTCATACTGGTGCAAAAAAGGCCGGGGTATCCTACTTAGAGTACCTATCTACTCTGCCATGAGGTCTCATTCACCAAGGATGGTGAACCTAGTACCATCAGAAAACATGCCTCTAACTTGTCTGTGATGACAGTCGATCTAGGTGTGAACCATAGAAAGCCTATCCATGATCAGGATAATGTCGTAAGGTTTCATCGTGATGAAGAGAAGGTCCCACGTGAAACTCCCTCCTCCGAACGACAGTTTGCACTATATACAGATAAAGGTCACTAACGAGGCACTTTCTGTATGAACCTCGAGGCTAAGTGTAGGTGTCAGTGCCTCTATAGGAAGCTCCAACTCCCATGCCAACAGCAGCGATATAAAAGAGTGGTTGGTGCCTGTGTCTACTAATAACGAAGCAAGCGTAGAGTAAAAACAAAGCGTACCTTGAACCATATCATGTGATGGGGGGTCATGAACACCTATAGCCTGAAGCTGCCCGCGGCCCCTACCACCAGATCCCTGAGTGTGGCGTGGGCCGCCCGGTGGTGGCTGTGGAAGACCTCAAAACGCCGTCCCGAACCTCCAGGTCCTACTGCTCTGCCTGCGCTGCCTCCCTAAGGACCACCTAATCCTTGCCTAGGGGATCCCTAGTCAAGGCGCTGCCTCTGCCGCTGTGGTGCACCCACTGCCTACCACGGCTGGTCGGTACGCCTGGTCGGGTAGTCCCGTGCTAGGTGACCCCATCCGTCACACGCATACCACTGGCTCTCTCCTGCCTGCCTCGGTGCTCCATGACGCCACTATTGTGTACGACCCTGCCTATATGTCTGCTCATGGAAGGGCCTCCTCGACCAAGGATCTGCTCTCTACCACCTACCTATCACTGAAGAATTTCCTCTGAAGTGGACACTGCTAGGACCTATCAGCTGGCACCCCTCGACCAAGAATCTCTCCATCACGAGCACCCACTATAGCACCCTGACATAAGTAGGGATACATATGGGCACTACATTAGCACGAATCTCTCTGTGAATACCCTTCTTAATCTTCCGCGCCCGAAAGTATCTGATGCGGATCATATCCTACAAGTAGCATGTCAGATCAGTAAACAGGGCTGAGTATCGTGCCACAGTCATTCCCCCTACTTCAGATCTAGAAGCTCCTGAATCTGAACAGAGTGTAAGCAACAGGGGGAGTACTCCTCTCAGAAGAGCTGCTGGAAGCTATCCCTCGTGAGAGACGGATCGTCATGGTTCTATGTAACAAACCCCCACCCACGTACAGCCGTCCCAAAGAAAATTCTAGAAGCTAGGGCTACCATCTGGCCTGATGGTGTCCGAACCAGCCTAAAAAGGCGGTCCATGGACTCTATCCAGTCTTCCGCTACCTGTGGATCTGGGTCCCCGTGAAACTTCTGCAGTCGCTGACGTTGAATGTCTCGGAGCGCACTCAGACTGCGATCAACCTCAGCCTGTACTGCCAGTACTAACTACTGATCCTCTGGTGGAGGGGCTACTATTTAAGCACTGGGTGGAAAGGGATCACATGAGGGTCCCTGAACAGATGCCTCGTCGCTCTCCAAGTCAGCGTCACGAACTGGAGAGGGTAACCTGGTTGGCTGCTGTCGTGGGTGCATCCTGAAAATTATCAAGTATTATCGTGATCAGATGAGCATATATATATATATATATAAGAGTAATAAAAAAGGGGAGATGAATCAAAAAGGACAGTCAAAGACCCAATCATACTGGATGCATGTTCCAAAGTTCCCTGCGACAAATGTCTCAGCGTGCCGAGTCGACAAGCAGGTTATCAGGATCCTGGTGAATGGATACATCAGCTGCCCGTACCATCACTAGACACCCTAGCCTGAGATACGCTCTCAAGACACATCGACACTATTTCCCTAAATCCCAACCAATTCTTTTTTAGGGATGTCTCAACAATTCCCCAAGGAATGAACCACCTATGGAATAAAAATCTCGGGGTGGCCTTTGCCTATGTACCTGTACACACACACACAACCCACTCAATATAGAAGTGTAGAGTAAAAAAGAAACCAAAGGAAAAATACTATAACCCAACCATAATCATGAATCAACCTCTAAATAGGAAAAGTAAAGTGCTGAAAATTACTGGCAAATAATAAACAGAAAAATGGAAAAAACACGCGCCCAACCAGAAAGGCGCCACAACCCAATAACAGGTAAATGAAAGTAAACAGCTGGTGAGTCCTCACCTAAAAGACCTACTATGACCACCGAACGCAGCCCATACTCCTGTGTCCTCTACGCTCCTCCATAGTCTCGATTGACCTGTCCCTCGTCTGCAAGGGCACACCAAGTGCAGGAAAAGCCCAAGAAGGGGTGAGTATAAGGATACTCAGTAGGATTCCACGAAATCTCAAGGGAGCAACAAAGGAGATACCAAAACGGTGAGCAGTAGACAGAACAAGGAACAATGAGAGAGTATAGTAAAATAGAATGCAGATCAATCCAGCAGAAGAAAGGAATTAGACTCATCCCAACCAAGAGAAGCTAGAAATTAAAAGCACATGGCATACCCCATGTGTCTTTTCCCCTCCTAGTAGGAGAGTAACCGGACCCAAGGAGTGGGAACATAAGTAGGGTGTATATATATATACTTAACAAGAAACCTGAATGAGTGCGTAAGGGGATATCTATCACCAAGCTCAGCCTAGGAAAATTCTCCAATAGTTCTAAGGATATCCACCACTGATTCCCGACAATCCCGCACGTCAAAACCACCTCATCGCTAATCCGTACCACCAAAAGTCCTGCTCCGGTAACCATAGAGAAAAACCACTAATTATCCTCATTGAAAGGGGAAAAGTCTGAAAGAATTCGTCTAGTAACCCACTGCCCAGCCCAACTAAAGGGTAAAGCCCAAAAGGTCATTGGGTGACCCACTGCCCAGCCCTACTGGAGGGTAAACCCTAAAAGGTCATCGGGTGACCCACTGCCCAACCCTACTAGAGGGTAAACCCTAAAAGTCAATTGGTAACCCACTGCCCAGCCCCACTGCAGGGTAAAACCTAAGGTAAATGGGTAACCCACTGCCTGGCCCACCCGGAGGGTAAACCCTAAGGTCCAAAGATAACCCACTACTCATCCCACCCGGAGGGTAAACCCTGATATGGGTCCAATAACTCCGCACTGCATGCGCCATCCCTGGGTGTTGCTAACATCGTGACCGTGAGTTGGGTTGGAGTGTGTCAAAGAAAACCCCAACCAATGCCATTTCATATTTCCAAATTTAATAAGATCACGTAAGAGGCTCTGCTTTCCTGAACAGATTACATCGCTGTAATCCTCACAGAAAAACATGGAAGATAGACTACTTAATCGCCGGAAACGAGCTCCTGAAGAAATATTTACTCAACGCCACTTTACGCCCATACGACGTCTCATGGGGCTCTCACCTTGGTCCCAAAAGAGGTCGGTCAAACTACACCATCGCGATGCCCTCAAAAAAACACGCCAAAAAAAAACTACTCATTCGACCTGAAAGGATGTTTGATGAAAAAGGCATAAAACTCTGCTCACAACTTAAAAGATGGCCCATAAGGACCACAACTCAACTCTGGATTCAACGAATGAAACCACCCTGGACAACTTCATCTCGATGCTAGGGTCACAACGCCGCTGACGTCGCCTTAAACAGACTCCGGATGTGTCCGCGCCATCCGAAAGAAGAATTTCGATGTAGTACTTAACGAGCGTGACACGCCACTGAGCCCCCATTTTGGGAACTAAAATTTTCAAAGACCATATCAAATACTTCATCTTGAGCTAAGGATTGCACTTCCATAGAAAAAACACAAAACGGACACCTGTAGTGAAAGTTACAGGTTTCCGAAGTCAAGGGGATGAAGCCCTTGGGCTGGACCGGCTTGATCACACCGGTCCACTTGGCATGGGCCGACCTGCGCCGGCCAGCCTGGCTCGCAACGCAGGCCCACGACTCAGCCGCACGACCCAGCCTTGGAACCTCCGTCCACCCTGCACCGACCGTCCATGAGGGCCGGTTATTCTCTCGTGCAGAGACCCGCCGAAGGCGGGTCTCTATCCCCGCACGGGGTCGCACGACGCGAGCCCGCCCCATCGCGCCCCGGTGCCGTCGACCTCGCCAGCCACCTGGAGCCTCCACCGCACTTCCTGAGTCCACCGTCGCGCCACCGTCTCGAAACCATGCCACCTCCGCCTGGAACGCCCCGCGCCACCGTTGTCGCCTACCAAACCTCCCTGGAACCGCCGAAAAAAGAGGAAAACGGCCGAGAAACTTCCTGGGGCCACCCTAGGGCTCGAAATTTTGATCCGAAAGGATAGTTGGGAAGATAAAATCAATTCATATGCAACCAGGGGCTTCGCTCGACAATCATACAACATTTATACACAATAAAAATCATTTAAAGTGGGTTGTGGGAATTAAAATTTGAAACGCACGAGCCTACCTCGCTGGGCGTAGCCCGTAGCTTCGCCGAAGATTCGCCAAAGTCGCCGCACCTTGCCAGAGAGGTGGAGGAGAAGAGGGGATCTTGTTGAGGGGAAATTTCCAAGGAGATGAGAAAGGGGGAGAAGAGGGTGGGGGTGGTGTTTAAATAGAAAAACACTTAAACCCCCTGCTCATAGACCCCGTACCCGAACTTTCGACAGGGTCGGGGTTAAGCCGCCCCTAGGGTAAAAACCATGTTCTGAGCACAACGGAAGCCTCAGAATTTTAATCCATGCCTCTGTTCAAAAGTTGTAAAGTCCATGCCCATGGCTGCTAAATTACGGAAATGCCCCTGGTGGCATTTTTCACAGAAGGGTTGCGCCCGTGAAAGTTACTGCCCTCCTAGGGTAAACGACACATTACAGACTTAACAGTGCCCTCATTTTTTCCATCCAAGAAACCGTTTAGGAGTTATTCTATTTATTTGGAGTGTACAGTGTGAACGCACTTAAAAATTAATTCCGGCCGCACCAGAGCTCAGAATCACACACCGTCTGAACGACCTGCTCTGGAATAACATTAAGAAAATTTCAAAGTCTTACAGGCTCAAAACCCGAGTTCTTACAATTGACTTATCAAGAAGTGGTCTATGCTATCATAAATAGAGTTTACAACACCTTTTTATTTAAGGAATATATAAAATAACATGTATTATACTTAAGAAATATTGAATAATGCATGTTTACAATATTGTTTTTATGACAATTCATGCTAAATAGGATACATGATAATATTATTCACATGTTTGGAATGTAAATTTTAGAGATACTTCTTATTGATTAAGGGTTAATGATAAGTTTACCTCAAAAATTTAGATACCTTTATTATAATGTGATAAATCATTATATTTTTAAATTTTTATCCATTTATGAAATGGTTTAACTTGACTATTGTATGGGGTTTTAGAGTTTAATGTCACAACATGATGGTTTGATTATTCTTCCATGACCATCTTGTCCCATTAGAATGAATTGTTTTGTACTAACCTATTCATTTCCCTTTCCTCTTATTAATAGGATATTTTAACCATATTCTTGATGTGGGTTTCCCACAAGGGTATTTTCAAGTATCAACCATTAACTTTCAAAGTTCAATTTCAAATTTTGAGGATGAACTTTTTGTTAAGAGGGGATAATGTGACACCCCCAGAATTTGAAAATTGATTTAATATAGAATGAATGAAACAATGAGTCTCTACAAAACACCACTTTGTCATAACCGATCCAAGTAAACATAATTTTTCCACATCTGTGATTTGAATTTCAAAAAATTGACATACACGACTGCGTTTAGTAAGATATTTATAGCTTGATAAGACAATCTTATTTTTTTTTGTGAATAGTAACATAACCTTATGAGTTTTATCATAAAATTTTGAATGGTAATGAATAATACATCAGCCAAAAAATAGAAACCTCACCCATGAATGTATAATTACAGTTTAGGCATCTTAAAAGTGAAAAATGATCATGATATAAGTATTGGTATTTTTGTAAGTCATAAATATTTTAATTGAAATTTTATGATTAATTTAATAATTTAAAATGAAAATTTATTTTCATAAAATTTAATCCTAAATTTTTATTTTATTTTCTTATAGTTATAAGATAATTTTATGGGACCTTGATTATTTCTTCAAGGTGTTTAAAAATAAGTTATAGTTTTAATGTTGTTTTTTGAATAAATTATGATTTTCTTTAACAATTAAATTAATAATATTTAGAAAATTATTTTCCAAAAATGGTGTTCATTTTTAAATTCTACATGTTAAAAATTGGTTAGTTTGAATATTTTATATTTTTCTAAAATACTTTAATTTTTGATGAATAATGAAATACGGTAAAACACCATATATACAAATTATTAGTTAAATACACTATTTATGACATCATGAGTGATGTAAGTAAACTTGGTTTGAATTAACCTTCACTTATTACTATTAGGGGTCACATTAATCAACACGATTGGTTTTCTTGAGAAAAATAATAAAATAATGAATAAAATATTCAAAATTCACTCTTCTTTTTCCCTATAACCCCCCTCACTCCCTCTTGTCTTCACTCTTCTCAAGGATTTTTACTTATATAATATTAGTGAAAATAACATTCCTTAGTCACTCCCCACATCCAAGAGTTCTTGGTATTTCCAAAAGACCAAAACCCTTTCTTTTAAGGAGGTTCTCGAGGAGGTGGATTCTAGAGGTAAATTCACATTCTATTTATTTTAATTTCATTTCAAGTTCCTTTCTATTATTATCTTATCTTCACCTCCTCTGTCAAAATGACCTTGATAACTCAAGTATCATCTATATAATGGAATTATATCATGTGAATGTAATAACCATCATCAATATCCTTACCCTCTCTCTCTCTCTCTCTCTCTCTTTTATTTTATAAATGAAATCATCATCCGTGAGGTGCCAATTTAATACCTTTGTGGATGAAGAATCTTTGTTCTTCAATTTATCCTTAATTAGTGGTCATAAAACCATTTTTATGGTTTATCCAAACTATAATATATTTATTATAACCTACTTAATATTCAGTAACCAGTATATGTACATAATTTTAAATCATATGACAAAAATAGTTCCTAATAATCAAAATGCATTTAAAATAATCTAAGGGTTTGTCATTAATATTTCATCTAATGATTATTCCTAATTAAATTTAAAAAAATTATATAAATGAAAATTAAAACATATAGATGTTCATAAATAATGTTTAAATACAATTCATGAGATTTACATCGATTCCACATGAACTCAATTACTTATAAACAATTGAAGTGATTATGAAAATAAAGAAAACAAACACTCCAGAACGACAAAATTCAGTATTATAGCTTATCAATAAGGACATAAATGAAATAAAAAAATTATGATAAACTAAATAAATGTCTAATAGGTTCTTAATTATGTTATTAATAAGTCTAATTTTATATTCTAGGACCTTAAGTTCAACAGCATAACACATTCAGACTTAGGGTAAGGGTTTCTTTATCTCACTTACATTTTGTGAGATTTTTTATATTCACTACTAATACTTGTGTATGGTGTATGTATACTACCCATTGATGTAAAGTATCATTAATATATGTATTTTAATGGTATTTAATTTATCATTTGAATATTACTAATTTTGGGGCATATGAATCGATTGGTTACAATGTTGTAAGGGTTTTGCACTTGAACCTCCATTTTCATTCAAGTTACTTTTATTATCTACTAACCTCAATTAAATTCTTATTTATTATTATTTAATTCACATATATTTTGATTTAATGTTATATATATGTTTACCTACAATAATCCTCTTTTATTTTATGGGGATTTACATGTTTTAAAAGGATCATTGAAAATTTTATCTCGATAAACAAACCCGATTTAAGGGATCTTTACAAATTCTTCCCAGTTTTCAAGTTTACACCAAAATATGTTTTAAACCAACATTATTTTTATAAAAACACTCATTTTATCATGAAAAATGGACTTGTATCATTTCTGGATTTAAGATAACAAACATTATTTTCCACTTTATAATTCGCTTTAATACTTTCATTAAAATGCTCTAAATTTTTTTATTTCTAAAGAATATTAAGAACTCTTTTTACATGATTTCACTTCACTGGGACATAACTTATGACAAAAATATAATTTCAACATCCTAGTATTTTATTATCTAGGATATTCATGTTTACAATCTTATTTCATGGAAAATATAAATGATTTTATAAAATATCTTTTCTTTCAAAAGTAAAAATGATTTTTCTCATCTCGCATTAATTTTTATTAGATACATGCCTTGTTCACCACTTATTTATTTCTTTTGGTGTATGTAATTCCATTTGATATATCATATCAAGAGTATCATTATTATCAATATATTCTAAGGGATTATTATTTGAATGTTTCAAGGTGGTATGGGAGACTTTGGAATGTTTAAGGATTATTTCCCTTAATGATTTTTCAATGGTATCATTTAAAAGTATCAAAATCCATGTCAACATACTTTGATTAATATTTTAATTCATTGAGGTTTATCTCTTGTGAAATCAGACACCATGTTTTATTTAATTTTTAATGATTATTTTCACTATGGATGTGTAATCTTAAAACCATTCACCAATTTACACCAAATGGTTAGTGTTTATGCTTAATGTTTAGGGAAAGCTATTTATATTTCATATGTTAGTTTCAATATTAATGTATATGTTATTTATGTTTATACCCATTCATATGAAGAATGTATTGGACTTATTATGTGATATGTGGGGTCTATTATATTCCTTTGATACATCAGTAGGTCTCATGAGAAAAATAGACGTGGACTTGGCCGAGGCCTTTCCCATTTTGTGATACGGTTTGGGCTAAGGCCTTAATCAATTTTATAAATCTTGGATGAGGTCTTGAATGTATGTTTTTGAATGATCTAAATATGAATTTCCCTCATTATGAATCTAGAAATTCATAGTTCATGGGGTTATTTGACTAGTAGAATACCCATGATTAAGTTTTGTTATGGAAATATTTACGCAACTCACATTCCTGTTATATTATTTTTAAGTATGTCATTAAAGGAATGCATTTTTAGTTATTCACCAAGACTAATGTTTATGTTTATGATATCTTCTTCTGTATTGATTACCATTATTGATCATATAAGCTCACCCCTTTATTATGTTTAATTTTCTCAGGACATGAAGAACTTTATTATGAATGACCTGTAGGAAAAAACTTATAGTTTTGGATGCTACCAATAAAAATTATATGTTGTATTTCTTTTCAAGTTGTAATTTTGAACATATGTATGTATCTGGTTTTCCAAAAATGCTAAACTACTCAGTAATTTGGTATTTGATTCCTTGTAATAATGAAAATTTATTAAAATAATTCCCCTTCTTTAGGATTCTAAGGTTGTGGCATTACAATCTAAGTGATGTGGCTATTAAAAATGTATCACATCTCTTTGTAGAGGTAATAATCCATACATATGCATGAACATCATTATTTTTCAAAGGATGAAAAGGTATAAAATTAGATGATATTTTGTCTTTATAGAATTATAATTATGCCATTAATATCTTATATATACATTAAATCCATCATTATAAACATTAATTATATGTGGTGATGGAAAATGAATTACATTGGTTCGCAAGGTGGTAGTCTTCCGTACAAGTGAATAACAATTTATTTTCTCATTTGATGGAAGAAGAGATTAATATTAGTCATCAAATTATAATAAAAAAATAATAATTATAAGGAATATACTGGTTTTACTATTTCATCATATTTTAATTATAATTTAACGAGGTATAATATTAAATAATACTAAAATAGTCAGTAAAAACCTATACATCTTCTTTGGATAACTTGATTTGATTTCCACCTTAAGCCCTCTAAGATTTGTATTCTAAAAAAACTAGGACATATATAATATGTGGATGGGGAGATGTTATAAAGGTATTTATTTCGGTCCTATATGAACTAAAAGGATTTTAAGTCTGATTAAAAGAGGAGAGGAGGTTCCCTTTTATAAGTGAGGGGAGGGGCACTCTTAGAATTACCTAAAATATTAAAATAATATAAATTAATGTTTATGGATAAAAGTCTCCAAAATGATATAATTATAATATAGTATGATTGTGGGTAAAAATAATATCATCTAATAAAATTAATACAAGTTTAGATTTGGTTTTTACCCTTATCTCTCTATTTTAACCCGCTTTAACCCTTTTGGCAATTACCATGATAATGATATTTTTACAATTTAGGGGTAAATATATAAAATATAGAAGGTAACTTGGTTCATATATGGACCATTTTGTATATTTTAAATCTTAAAAAAATATCTTGGAAGAATATATGATTTTTTGGAGTTTTAAATCATTTAACAAAATATTTTTTATTATAAAATATCTTTTATGTCATTTTTGGAAATACATGAAATATTATAATATATTATGTTTTTTACTCATGTAAAATAGATCCAAAATGATATTTATTTGAATATAAGTAATATATTGTATTAAAATAATCATCCATTGAAATTATGATAGGTTTTGATATCATTTTAAACCATATATTTTTGATTAACTGCTTGGTTAACAAATTTTAACATTCACCACATTATTGACTTTTTTAATATTAAAGGGGAATAATTTTACTTATATGATAAAAATTGTCTCATAAATAGAAAAGTGATGAAATTTTCATCCATTTATCATCCAAATTTTCCCTTTTCAATATTTTTATGACTTTTAAATAATTTAATAAAATATTATTTAACTCAAAATATTGTTAATATCGTTTTTGACACTATTCATTTAATTTGACATTGAAAAAAACATGATAGAAATGGAATTATAATATAATCCTCTAGCAAATAAATAACATGTTATATTTATCTATAAAATTTTAGGAACATAATAATTCATTCAAATTATATTACTTTTAATATTTTTAATATCATTTTTTTTGTTTTTCTATTAATTGAATAAATACCGTGTTGGCATCGCGTAAGAATTTATGGAAAATATTTTATCACAAAAAATAATAAATAAATTAACAAGATAAAAAAATCATTTATATTTCAAACAAACCTTTTATAACCAAAAATATACTTTATTTATCTATATGTTAAAAATTAATATATAATAAAACAAAGATATTGGCATTTTTGACTTTTCTTTACATAAAATATTATAAAGGTAAAAATCAATGATATATGGCACAAAATTGAAATATTATTAATAATTTAATGGAACTTTATGAAATCCACTCATATAATTGTATATATTCAAGTGTTAGGGTCATTTTTAGTCCCCATCATATTATTTTTAACCTTAATTACCCTATTTACACTTACAACGATGACAATTATTTACTATGATTACTATTCATAATGGAAAAAAATAAAAATTACCTATTTAACAAATTTGGACCTCATGATTCCAAATATTCAATCCATTTTTCATGATTATATTTATATAAGGGTCCAAAATTAATTTAATATTAAAACACAGAAGGTAACGAAAGATAATTTTTCAAAAAAAAAAGCCTTTTAAGTATACAAATGTTTTTACAGAAAATTGAAGTATAGAATTAATTCAGAAGTCTATAATTGGATAATTTTTAATCAAAATTAACTATTTTAATTTTAAAACTATGCACAAATATAATTTTTCTTCATAAATACTTTAAAATAAAATATAGTTTCCAATAGAAAACAATATTTTTCATTATTCATTAAAAAATGAAACATTTAAAAAAATATCAAAAATTCACCATAATGAAATTTTGATACTATAATTTCAAAAATGATATCATTTTTATCCAATAAAATTTATAAAAGGGAAAAAAATTAATTAAAATATATTCTCATAAAAACCAATAAAAACTAATTTTGGATAAAACATATTTTTGAAGAATAAAATGACTTTACTAAAAATTGAGTGATTATTAACTAAGAAGTTATTAATATTGAGTAATAACATTATATATATTTTGTAATGTAGTTAGTCTTATTCATACTAATCAATTTAATGACTAGGTTATAACTATAATATTAAATAACAATATTTCAAGGTTTGTTTAGGCCTGGTGTTGCGTGTAATATACGTTATGATGCATAGTTTTATTTTTAAAATATCAATGTGTTATAGGCTGCATGATGTTTGATAATGCATGAATTAAATGGGAAAACACAAAAATTTCAATTATTAATACCATGAATATCATGCATGTCTACATACATATGATAAATGTTTATCGTGTATTAAACATGAAATAATATCCATGATAGTAATGAGGAGTCGTTGATCAAATATGATGATACAGTTAAGCAGATATTTTAATGAAATTTCATCATGATGCATCTATCTTGATTCAAATAATATTTTTGTGAACAATAATTCTGTTATATTAAACAAAAGTTAGTATCCAAAATAAATGAGTAAAAAATTCAGGATTCCTTGACCAATTTAAAAGAGAAGAAATTACCTACTGGTAGTGATTGTGGTGTTTCCCCATTGATGGAATAATTACAATGAGAATTATGGGAATTATATTCATGATATTTTTTTAATATAAATGAAATATACAAGTGATGAAGAATTGGTGAAGTGATTGTATATATATGTGCATGGATTGACATTTGTTTAATAGAACCTGATACAAAAAAGTATCAAGGTTAGAAGGTGAGTTTAAGAAAGGATTCAATAAACGAGATCTACCTGAGTATTAAAATATTGAAAAAACCAGATCATTATTGATTTATTTTAAAGGAGTTTCAAGACAAACATAATTGTTCTAATAAGCTATTGAAGATCTTGAAGGTGTAAATTAGGAAGGCTGATCCTATAAGCTCATAGAGGAATACCAATCTGAATAAAAAATAGGTATTTCTAATACTAGATGAACACTAATAAGAGAATGATCTTGTAACTAGGGTGACTAATTAGTTGTCAAAGAGGCTTAAGGAATAGGGTGTATAACCAGTTGAAGAATATGAGAGGGAAAAATATAGTTGGGGTGTATAAATAACTTTAGTAAAAGTGTCGGTAGATGAGGTGTATAACTTGGAATAACTAAAGGATTTTTTATTAGGGTGTATAACTAGTTACTTCATATACCTTTTTATTCCCAAAGAAGATATTATATAATCCATGTTGGCGGGAATAATGAACATATCAAGGTGTAAGATTTTAGGATCAAATATGTAAATTCTATGTACTGAATTATCATTAATTATCACTTTACAAAAGGTGAGTCTTAGAGATTATATTAACTAGATCCAGAAATTTAACATATTCAAGAGGTTGAAATGAAAAAGGAAATAATTCTTAAAAATATTATACAATAAATTCACCCCCTCCTAGGGGTACCTAATCTGTCATTGGGCTCTATAATTGGTATCAGAGATAGTTTCCCTCTAAATATCCTAAAAGTATTAAAGATTGAATCTAATTATAATTTCAATGGGATCATTTCCCTTATTTCAAGAAAGTTAAAAAAGGGTAAAGAGGAATGAGAAGGCAATTGATTACAAAAGGATTGGAATTGTAATGACAATACATATCTTTCCATAATTGCTTCATCATTTTCAAGTTACCAATCTAGAGATGAAATAAATATTCATGAATTTTTTGATAATGAGATAAATAATAATAAAATTAAGATGTTCAACCTTGATGAGAAACTTATATATCTCAAAGAGAATTTGGATGTAAGGTAAAAATAACCAGATGAGAAAAAATCAATGTTTCATTTAGTTTAATATGAGATAAAGAAGCTAGATAACAATTTAACAATTAAAAAAAGGAAAATCTATGTCCCTCAAGATAATGAAAATATATATCTAAAGGATGAGGTAAATGTTTTTCTTCTTATTGTGTAGGTGTTAAAACCAAATTTATATATACTTGTTCCAAGAAAGATGAGAAGAATTTATCCCAATAAAAAGGATAGGAGAGAAATCCAAAGTGATCAAAACCCCCTATAAAAAAATTTTATTTTTAGTTGGATAAAAACAACATGAAAATGAAAAAATATAGAATAAAATGACAAATTAAAAACACAAAGTTTTATACTGGTGTTATGGAAGGTGTGGAAAAACATCATACTCTTGTTTTTTAATATTTATTTTCTAAGAAAGAGGTATGCACCTAGGGGAATTTCTGGTGTGCTAACTTGGAATTTAATTCAAATGAATGAACCAATGACTAGAAGTACTAAAAACATATACACCAAAAATATATTTGAAAAATTGATTGAAGTGTGTAGAATCTGTGGTTAAGAAGTTCAAAAATTTAAGTATTTTTCAAATAGGCCACCCAGAGAAGTTAATTATGATATAAAAGGAAAAAATTTAGATAAAATAAAGGACAAAACAAGCAAAGTTAAAGGATTTATAAATAAATATGATAACCACAAAGATATTTTGAAACCAAATAGAGAGTTTTGGGTTTTTCATAACTAATTGGAAAATATTAAATAAATTGATAATGCACAAGTTAATTCTAAGAATCATTGAAAACATCTAGCTAAAATTTAACCCACAAGTGGTTCCCTAAAAACATTGATGGAGAAAAAATCTCCATATGATGTTCTAATTCATCGGAGGAAAATATGTGTACAATCTATGAAGGCTAATATTAAGTAAGAAAACACATACCATGATAATCTTGTAAATAAGATGAAACCAAGGTTGAGAGAAAGTTCTCAACCTTAAAGTTACTTATTTTAAAACAAGAGGTCCCTCCTTATTCCCTATTATTTTATAATTTTGGAACTAAAATGTAGGGAATTCGAGGAGATCAATTGAGATTTTTACATAATATACAATAAGGAAGATGATATTTTTTTCATATATTACTACTAAAAATAATTCTTCATTATGAAGTTATAGAGTGTATACCTTAAGGGGGAGTAAATTTGAGAAATTTTTTCTATTTCATTGATTTTTAGTGAATCTAGAAATTCTAGAATGATTTTAAAACTTGAATTATGAGTTACCCAATCATACTGATAACCTATCTATTAGTTTATTAAACATGTCTATTCATGGGGTGTGTTTATTTATGACAATATTGAGGAAAAATGGGTTTAAATATTTTACACATGAACATTTTAATGTGTTTTCTGAACTATTCATATTTATATGTTTCTTGAAAAATCTGTTTTATACAACCCTTATTTGAGAATTGAGAAATTTTTGAGGATTATATAAAATTAATGATAGTGTATAGATAGCGTAAAATAACTTGGCTGTATATATCTTATTTTTTACATTCTGTTATCCCCTGTAAAGTTATATAAGGCCACCTAAAATCACTTTTATAATAGAATCATGTGGTATCCTACTTTTTTAGAAGAAGGGGCTGTATAATCATGAGTGTGTTAAAATGAAGAATGATATATTATAAGACCCTTATATTGACCTTTAAATTTTGTTTTAAATAAGTGGGATAAATATGTGAGCACACATATTGATTTTTATTGTGTGAGTAGATATTGAAAACAAATTACAATGTTAGAGATTATTAAGAAAAATAATGTGTTGAAATTTATTTTCAAAGAATCAATATGTGTTTGGTGAGTGGTGATGGGGTGATGATTATTAGAGGATTGTTATAGATTCATAAAGCTTCATTGGATGTCATGCTTGAGAAATTTTCCTTAGATATATGATGATATTTTCTTAATTCTTAAAATATATACTAAACATGTTTGAATAAAGAACATTTCCTACTTCATGAAGATTTTTTTGAGAAGTCAATGTATTTATTTCATGGAGAATATTTAATGAATAAGGTAATGTAATATTATATTATTTCATAAGGAGTGTATTAATTATATTTTTTGAGAAGTTCATACAAAAATATATTATTTTTCATGAAGATTTTGATGAATATTTGAGATGAACTTACACATTATTGAGACATTTACTAACTCTTTATACAAGTGTTTAGTAAAAAATCAATTATGTACTAAGAAATACCAGGGGTTAGCTCAACTATACATCTCACTATGTAAGATCCATCCATCATACCTAACATGAAGTGGAATGTGATCATAGTGAAGGATGAGAACCTAAATGGTTAGGCATGAGTGTGCACATGGCATACATAGGAGTGGCGATTCACCTACATGTGGGGAGGAATAATGAAGGGTGAGAGAGTGATCATTGAAAACTAATATACAAACAACTAAACAAGTAATTGAAAAATGATTCTTATTAATAAGATAAAAGCCTTATGATGAAAAAATTTAGGATATGTGCTACATGGGACACTATTTATCCACATCAAGTAGATTTAGACATAATATGAGTCATCTGATCACAAATGATCAAACCCCACTGGAGCTTCCTAATCATCATCTTAAAGATATATGTATGAGATTTTGATGCATGTAGAATCTTCCATGATCATGATTTCTCTTCATATTCAACGTATCGACCACACGAATGAGATTTGATCTTCCCTAAATAGAGGGAACAATTATTCCATATAAAGGTGATCTTCTATGAAAGCAAGCATATACCTTATGAGAGGTTCTTCTATAAGATCCTTCTATGAGATGAATAACCTAGATGTTATGTGATGCTGAACTACTATTTTTGTAAGGAAGATCATAAATATTCCATGACTATTTTTCTTCCACCTGAATATTGTTACTTTCACGAGGTTTCCGTGGATATTCAATGAAGATGTACTTATATACATATCTTCCATGAGAAAAATATTCTATGGGATGAATATGACCAAGCTAATTCATCCTCTTGATATCAAGTGATCAATTATATCAAATAACCCATGAGATTCGATCATTATGATAAGAATACATTCATCAAGGGAGTCTATGTTTCATGCATGTGAAACGTACTACCATGCACAATTTATAGAGGCTTGAAGCTATGTTTTTCTTTAATGATGAAACTTTATTTTATCATGGGTTAGATCAAAATAATGAGATATACATGTGGTATCAATTTTATGTATATAAACCAAATGAGAATAAAAAAAATACATCCACACATTTATAGTTAATCCCAAGCTATTCATTCGACCATAAAATCATTGAGAATGCTATAGGTAATATTCAATGCATTCCATATGAGCCACCATTATTCATGACACATTAATAAGATTACCAAAACTCTTTAGGTATATAAAATGAATTCTAAATTATATTATTGAAATAAAAACAGAAGGAAAAAACCATGTACATGGGTGTTACTAGATTATATCAAGAAGAACTGAATTTCTTATTTCCATGCATTATCATGCATTAACACTATAGAGAAAAATTTAAAATAAATACATGATTGAAAATGGTAGGATTCATGTAGTTTGATATAACATTAATTAAATTGGATTCCATATATATTAAATTAAAATACCATGAATATCATGAATATATATATACAAATGAAGAATTATTATTGTTTATTAAACATGAAATAATACCCATGAAAATAACAAGAAATCATGGATCGAATATGAAGATGTAGTAAAACCTAGCCTTCAATGACATTTTATCATGATGGTTCTATCGTGATTCATAAATCATTTTATAAATAATTATTCCAATATATTAAAAATGTGTTAATATCTAGAATTAATGAGGAAATAATTCTATATTACTTAGATAAATTAAAATAGAATAAATTACCTACTAGAAGTTATAGTGGTGTTTCCACATTGATGGAATAATAACTATAATAATTATGAAAATTATATTAATAATATTATGGTTGTGAATATAAATGAAATATATAGGTGATGAAGAATTAGTGATGATATTTTATGTGTTTTTACAAACCTTGATAACGATTTGATAGAACCTCATACACTAAAGTATCTTGGAGAGAAGTTATGTCAAAGCTAGGTGTCCCTGAAGAATATCTTCTTAAGTATTCAAATGTTGATAAACACTAGATCATTCCAGGTCTGGTGTAAAGGATTTTCAAGAACAATAAAATTTTCCAAGAATCTATTAAAGATCTTGAAAGTTTACAATAGCATGTTTGATCCTGTGGTATCATAGAGGAAGATCACTATAAAGAATAAATAGGTATTTCTAAAATTGGATCAACACCAAGAATGGAAGGATCATATAACTGGGGTCTCTAAATTTTTTTAGAAGAGTCTTGTTGGATGGGAAGTATAAAAATTTGAGGAAGAGGAGGTGGATATGGAATTTTAGGGTGTATAACCAACCATGTAAATAGAGTTAGTGGCTAGGGTATAAAACTAGGGTCAACTAGAGGAATCAGTATGAGGTTGTATAACTAGTTGGTACCTATACTGTAACACCCCAAGATTTTATGAGATAGATTCTTTTTAATTTCTTTGATGTATTGTGTTTTATGAAACAACAATATTATCTTGTGATATATGCAACACTGTATTAACTTGCAGTATATGAAACCCTATTCTTGTCTTGTATTGCACACAATTTCAATTTCCTTTGATAGAATTCATTTCATGAAACAATGAGTATAGATTTTGTTCATTGTATAAATGAATTAAGTTTGGATTATGTTATATGAAGAACCAAAGGAATCTTACACTACACGCAACACTGACTTGGCTTGGATTACACGTAAGAACGACCTTCCTTGATATCTTGCATTGTACGTGATACCGAGATTCACTAAAAATGATATATTATTAATATATTAGTATTTAATGAGATATAAACCAGCCATTATTAATATTATTAAACACATTTTGAATTTTATATCATTATCATTCACCCTACACATTTTCTAGAACAAAATATGAGAAAAAATCAATTTTTTTTGGATAAAAGAAGTATTTTTAAAAAAATGCTATTTTACAGCCTTTTGATGGCATACCCATTTTAAATCTAGTTGTGACATGTTATAAGTCCTATTTTACAAAATAATATTTTTATTTGGAAGCGAGATATAAAATTTTACTTTGGATGAATTTTTGATAATTTTATCATAACTTTCATACTTTGATGAATAGTGAAAATATGCTAAATTTTAATTGAAAACAACTTTTTTAATCGAAATAATTTATATGGATAAAATATATTATTTAATGGTTTTGATGTATAAATAGAATATATTTTTACCATTTAATGTAATGTATTTCATTAGAATTAATTTTACATTGAATTCATAGGTAAAACATTTCCATCTTTTACAATGTTTTAACTTTTAAAACCCATTTTCTCAACAAGGAGATTAATTTTAAATTAATTACTGAAATTTTTGCATTTTAAATTTGTAAAAATTTATTCCATATTTTGAATCAGTAGGTAATTTTTTTTTTAATTGGATACTTTTATTTTTCTGGAATTATGCATAGTAACTTGGGTAATTATTTTTATTACCATAGATAAATGTAAATCGGGTAATTACAGGTACAAATAAGATTATAAAATTACCCTAACACCTGTAAAAATTACATTGGATGAATAAAAGTCTACCCATATCACCTAAGGGTCATAATAGATTCATTTTTTGGACTTTTTTCCATGAAAATGATGTAATTATTATTAAAACAAAAGAAAGTGACAACATGTCACTCTCTTATATCTTATAAGTGTAATAATTTTAATTTAGTGATAAAATTCATAAAACATTGAAAGTAAATAGTAAATTGAAATATAATTAAATTTTATACATAATATGAATTCATTTATCATTTTTATAGATTAATTAGTTATCATTAATGATGACACAAGAGTGATGTAAAAATTATTTTATTAATAGAAATATCAAATAAATGGTTTTAAAAATATTAAGAGAAATATAATATGAACTAACTGAAGTGATACAATAATTTTCTAGGTTATTATGACATGTTAAGAGTGTATTAATTTTTTTTCTTAGAATTTATTTTTTGTGAAGATTTTTTTTTTAATTTTAAATAAATGAAATGTGTCAAAATTGACACTATTGATATGTTATACAAATAACATTTTGTAAAATTATTTAAAAATCATAAAAATATTTAATAATTACGAAGTGATAATTATAAGATATAAAATGTCATAAAATAACTATTTATGGTCAATTAACACCATATAAGTAAATATTTATAACCATTTATCATTTATAATGTTATTACCATAATTAAAATTAAATAGAATAACTCTGTGTTAATTAAAATGATCATGCTTACATTTACATAAAAACTTGTCTAAAATTTATTGATTAATGGTATTACAAACCTATATAATCTAATATTATAAATTGGGAAATTTTAGAGGATTTTATGTGGGGTTTTATTTTATTATAAGTTAATATTTTTAAGGTTTCCAAAAGTGCCCCTCACCTCAATTATAAAAGGGCACCTCTTCCCCATCCCGTTAACTCCATTTTGAGCCTTAAATCTCGGCCAAACCATGTAAATTTATATTATAAACATACATAGTTATATTCTAGATGTTTTTTTCTTCTGAAAAGATCACCTCTTGTTCTCTATGAGGAAATTTAAAGGAGGCACGTTGAGGAAGAGGTAATCTCTTCTACCGATTCTTTCAAATTTCTTTCTATTTTTTTACTTACTCTTCTTTAGTTGTTTCATTATAAAGTAATAAAATCAGTATCAATAATATACTTATATGTTATTATAAATATGTAATAATCATATTTCACCTTCTATCCATCCTACGAAAAATTAAATCACAGTACGTGCGTACGTACGACTTACCGTCCCCATGCCGTGGTGTAATCTATTTTTTCACCACCACCTTACTTGGATGGGTATAATTGTGTAAATAATAAGTATATATGATTATTATAACATTATAATAATTCTGAGATCCTATAAACCATCCAATTCAATACCATTCAAAAATTATGGGAATGATATCGTCGCTCGTGCGTACGTACGACTTACCGTCTCCATGATGCGATGCGATTCATTCAATATAGTATTCATTAAACCATGATTATATAAATTCATCGAATGAATAAATATGATATATATTATAATAATATCATGATTTAATTGATATAGCTATAACCTAAAAATAGGAATAAGATCTTATTTGACAAAACAAACATAAGAACATAAAGCAGTTAATACCTGAATAACGAGTAATAATGAAATGTTACTAACAAACGGATAAAAATATAGTCATAAATGTTATCATAAAAATGATTATCATTCCAGAATAAATTGGTAACATTATTTAAATCATTATATAGGAGGTTCGGATACATATGAATCATATGATACCTAAGGTAAGGGATAACTTTTCTAATCTCGTTTTATCCGAGATTGTTTATGTGTAAGTATCTACTTGGGATATATTTATCATCCACGTCCATTTTTTCTAAAAATAATATTATAAAATGTTTAATATTATTCTATGTATGGTTAAATTCATTTTGTACTCTTTTTTACTTTGACTACATGGTTTGGAAGGAATCTTTCTTCTGTTTACCACACAAGCTACTTTTTGACTTTTCCAGAAAAAGTACGAGGATAATGTTTTTTTAACTTATATGGCATGAATGGATCTTATCATCTTCATAATGCCTTATTACCATAAATATTACTCTACACATTTAAAATTTTATTTTTAAATAAATTATTTCTTTTAATATTGCACGGCATTTTGATAAAAGAAATCATTTTGAAGAAGAAAGGATATTTTCTTCAGGAATGAAGCTCAAGTGTTTTATCAAAATTATTTTATATCTAAGATTACATAGGTTTATGTTTCTATCTTTGTTATTACTATAACCTAATTTTGTGTTTATGATGGAATTTTATTTAGGAAACCCATTTATTTTATATCAATTATGATGGAATTATGTTTAAGAAACCCATTTGATTTCATCGGTTATGCTATGGTGAATGTTTTTATGTTTTTCTGGAACACGTAATAATGGTTTCATTATGAGATTGGTGGGAACTGTATCTCCCTCCAATGCATTGGGTAATGATTTATATCTCATGAGATAGACATGGCTGGAATGACAAGTAAATATGGTTCAATAATACAGGATTGAAACAACAAGTAAATCCAGCTCAGTAATGGACTTCGTCTACTATGATGGTATTGGAAATAATGCATTGGGTAATATTTAAATCATATTATGTGATTAATGGTTTTCCAAAATTCCATGTTTTATTCCCAAGCTATTTTATCACGATTAATGTTTCTTTATGATCTATACCTTACTTAATTTCAATATTTATTTCATGAATCAATATTTTGATGTTCAAACTTTATGTTCATGTTTATACGTTCAAATGTTTATGGTTTGTTTTATGTTATCTATGTTTACCCTTACCGAGCATTTAAACTCACCATTTTTATGTTTTATTTTCAACACGATATAAAGAAAGGTTTTAGGTAGGAAAAAAATAGGGGAATATCTTTATTGGAGATGTTGAAGATCTTTCACCAAGTTAGAAGATTATGTTCTAAGTTTATAAAGGCACAAAACTAATATGGTCTTTGGGCATCTATTTTTGTCATGTATAAAGTTTTCCACAAAATAAATGTCATTTCCATGTACATCAAGCCTAGGTCTCTACATTAGGTATCAGAGTGAAGGTTTAGTTAACCTTTGGAAACTAGGATATGAAAACTTTAGTGGGATCCCTATAGATATTCTCAAGGTATGTATAGTGGTGTCCCTAAGGTTAAGTATAAGTATAGGTTATCATCCTATAGTTATTGAAACAATCATGAATAAACTAGGATTAAAACATTGATATTAGAGATTTAATGTAATCCGACTTGACTATGTTGTTTTCCTAGAATTATTTTTTACCTCTCACACTATTATTTTTGGGTTTTAGATGATGGCTAGAATCTGAAAGAACCGTGTTAATGATCAATGCACTAGAAATTTAATGATTATCCTACTGAACAACCAAATGTTATGGGAGATGGAATGAAAAATATTATTTCTATACTCACACAAGCTATAAATCATTCTAGACTTCTAAATGACCAGAGAAGGGAACAAAATTCTATTGAGTCCTTCACGAGGAAATGTCCACCTTCTTTCATTGGGTCTTATGATCCACTTATAGATAAATAACTGATCAATACCATTGAAATGATATTTTCCATCCCTCGCAGTTTGGAACATGAAATGTTAATTTTGGATATCTATCATTTAGAAGGTGAAGTAGACCAGTGGTGGACTCTTATTAAGAATACAAGGCATCAAGATGAAATTGAATCCATGGAATGGGATGAGTTCAAGAACTTATTTTTCAATAATTACTTCCCCCATATTCTTAGAACAAGGATGGAAAAGGAGTTCCTTGATCTTAATCAAAAGGATGATGTATCTATTGGTACATAAAAGGCAAATTTTACAAGACTTACAAGGTGTGATTTTGGCTTTATTATACAACCTGAAAGTAAATTTGATCGATTCTTCAGTGGATTAAAATGAATCCTTCGAAGGGCATTAGCTATAAGAGACTTTATTATCTATGAAGAGATTGTTTTTTGTGCTATCATGTTAGAACTGGAAGTTGGTGTTACATATCTATCTCATGGTTTTTATAAGAAACGAAAGATGGAGTTCAAGGGAGAATCTCAAAACAATGGTGAAAATAAGATAAATGTTTTCTTATGCTCAATGTGTGGAAATAATCATGGTGGATATTGTCTTAAATGAACTAGAAAATGTTTCATGTGTGGAAAAGAAGGTCATTGAGCAGTTGAGTGTAGAAGTAATGGGAAAAAGGTTTCTAATGATGTGAATGGAGAAAAGAATACATAGAACGCATCACTAACACTTCAATTCTATAAGTGCATGTAAAAGGGGCATTATGCTAACCAATTCCCTAATAAAAGGGTAAATTATGATCGACGTCAACAACCTTTTAAGGAAAAAGACAAAGGGAAGTCACATGCGATCACTATTAGCGATGTTGAGTATGATAACGAAGTGGTAGAATTATTAAGTGTTTATGTAATGGGATTACAAAATAGTGTTATGGAAGATCATTTATAGTATTATGGAATATTGGAATATCTATGTATTGGTTTATTTTGGTTTTCCACAATTATATGGTACCAGTAACCATGAAAATTGATTGTAATATTTTTGGAAAGCAGATGATCTGCGCATAATGAAGTGATAAGGAGAAAATAATATGTTTGATAGTATTAACGAGCTCATGAATGATAAAGGGACAAAGTGATATCATTTTTTGAGTACATAGAATTTTTGGGATTTTGGTATGTGGAAAGAGTTAACTTTTGACAACATTCATGTTTTCACTAAGGTTCAATCGTAATACAGGATTAAGGTATTTAGATGTTTGGAATATGACAACTAGGAACTACCTTATGAGATATGGGAGAAAAATGTTAGGTAGATTTAGTTCAACTCCTTCTAATGTTTTATATGTTTAGTTTTTGTAAGTATTGCAATGTTATCTATTTATTGATTGTATAAGTTATATTCCTATTGAATTTTGTTATATTAATGTATTATCTCACTATTGGTAGACTTATTATTATTTAATAACCTTTTCTAACCTTTTTGCTGAGACAGATAGAATGACCTATCATTCTATAGAATGATCTACTAAAACTTCAAGAATGAAATATTTGACATCATTTAATTAAATAATAGATAAAGTGGAAATTGTTCAAAGCATGAAGAATGGTGAGATTATACCAAAATTAATTAAGTATTTATTCTCATGCAAAAATCTTTAACATTTGGAAAAGGATATTGAAAACCAAAAATGTTATCCTAGTAATTTCTTATCCGATGAATCAAATAATACCTTAAATCAATATAGATTTATGAATTTCTTGTAGTTAAATTTCTTCAAAACTTATTCCCTATCACCATCCATCAGAACACGATGGTTAGTTTTCTCTTCCATATCCATGTTTTCACTTACTAGATACGTTCTTCTATGTGGAAACCTAGTGAATAATTACTTTGGGTAACCTTTATGTTTCTAACTTTCCTTTTGTGAAATGATGTTTCACAATTACTTTTTATGATGTGGGTTTCTATGAAAGAAACTCTCAAGTATAAAACCATTTATTACCCTGAAAATTTTCGAGGGAGAAATTCATTTCAAAGGGGGTAAATGTAACACCCCATGATTTTACAAGATAGATTATTTTTAATTTCTTTGATGTCTTGTGTTTTATTCTACACTGTGATTATCTTATTCTATACAAAACACCGTATTAGATTGCAGTATACGCAAGACTATTCTTGGCTTGTGCTGCACACAATTTCAAGTTCCTCTAATTGAATTCATTTCATGCAACAATGAGTATACATTTTATTCAATTTATAAATGAACTATGTTTGGATTTTGTTATACACAACATCAAAGGAATGTTACACTACACTCAACACTAACTTGGCTTGCATTATACGCAAGAGCGACCTTCCTTGATAGCTTGCGTTGTACGTGATACCGAGTTTTACAAAAAAATGATTTATTATTAAAATATTATTATTTAATGGGATATAAACTATCCACTATGAATAGTACTAACCACATTTTGAATTTTATATTATTATAATTCATCCTACACATTTTCTAGAACACAATATGAGAATTTTTTTTGGATAAAAGAAGTATTTTTAAAAAAATGCAGTTTTACTGCCTTTTGATGACGCACCAATTTTAAATCTAGTTTTTGACATGTTTATAAGTTCAATTTTACAAAATAAAATTTTTATTTTAAAGTGGTATATAAAATTTTACTTTGGATTATTTTTTGATATTTTTTTGATAACTTTCATATTTTGATGAATAATAAAATACGCTAAATTTTAATTGAAAACAACTTTTTTTTAGAGAAATAATTTATATTGTTAAATTATATTATTGAATGGTTTTAATGTATAAATATAATTTATTTTTACAATTTAATATAATGTATATCATTATAATTAATTTTACATTGAATTCATAGGTAAAAACATTTCAATCATTTGCAATGTTTTAACTTTTAAAACCCATTTTTTCAAAAACGAGATTAATTTTAGATTAATTACTCAAATTTGTGTGTTTTAAATTTTTAAAAATGGATTCCGTATTTTTTATAATTAGGTACAAATTTTTTTAATGGGATACTATGATTTTTTGGGCATTATGGATAGTAACATTGGTAAATTTGTTTATTACCATAGTTAAAGGTAAATCAGGTAATTAAGGGTAAAAATAAGATTTAAAAATTACCCTAACACCTCCCAAAATTCTATTGGATGAATAAAAGTAGACCCATATCACATAATAGTTGGAATATATTCATTTCATGGAATATCTTCAATGAAAATGATGTAATTATTATTAAAACAAAAGAAAGTGACAACATGTCACTCTCTTATATCTTAAAAGTGTAATAATTTTAATTTAGGGATAAAATTCATAAAGCTTCGAAATTAAACCATCACAAGAAATATAATTAAATTTATACATCTTGTGAATTTATTTATAATTTTTAGTGATTAAATATTTATCATTAATGATTACACAACAGTGATGTAAAAATTATTTTATTAATATAAATATCAAATATATGGTTTTAAAAATATTAAAAGAAATATCATATGTACTAATTGAAGTAATCCATAAATTTTATAGGTTTATATGAAATATTAGGAGTGTATTAAATATTTTTTTTTCAATTTTACCTTTCGTGAGGGTTTTATTTAAAGTCAAATAAATGAATAGCGTCAAAATCGACACTATTGATATTTTACACAAATAACAATTTTTAAAATTATTTAAAAATCTTAATTTTTTTAAAAAAAGTTATAAAGTGATATTTATAAGACCTAAAATGTCATAAAATACCTAATTATGGTAAATTAACACCATATAAGTAAATATTTATAATCATTAAACATTTAGAATGTTTTTACCACAATTAAAATTAAACAGAATAACTAAGTGTTAATTAAAATGATAATGCTTAAATTTACATAAACACTTTTTTTAAAATTTATTTTTTAAGGTGATTAAAACCCTATCTCATCTAATATTATAAATTTGGACATTTCTGAGGATTTTAAGTGGGGTTTTATTTTATTATAAATTAATATTTTTGAAGTTTCCAAAAGTGCTTCTCACCTCAATAATAAAAGGCACATCCTACCTCCCCTATTCACTCTATTTCGAGCCTTCAAGATTAGACAAAACCGGACCATTTATCTTATAAAAATAACTAGTTATATTCTAGATGTTACAGTCTTCTCAAAATACCAACTTTAGTGCCCTAATAAGAAATTTAAAGGAGGCACGTTGAGGAAGAGGTAATCTCTTATACCGATTCTTTCAAATTTCTTTCTTCTTCTACTTACTCTTATTTAGTTGTTTCATTATAAATTAATAATATAAGTATCAATAATATAATTATATGTTATTATAAATATTAAATAACCATATTTCACCTTCTATCCATCCTACGAAAAATGAAATCACCGCGCGTGCGTACGTACGACTTACCGTCACCGCGCTGTGGTGTAATACATTTTTTCACCACCACTATAGTTGGATGGGTATAATGTTGGAAATAATAATTATAATTGGTTATTATAACATTATACTAATTCTAATATACTATACACCATCCACTTTGATACTATTAAATAATTATGGGAAGGATATCGTCACTCGTGTGGACGTACGACCTACCATCTCCACGGTATGATGTGATTCATTCTACATAATATTAATTAAACCATGATTATTTAAATGAATTGAATTAATTAATATGATATATATTATACTAATATAATGCTTTAAATTATATAACTATAACCTAAAAAGATGAATAATACCTTATTTGATAAAATATACATATGAACATAAAGTAGTTAATACCCGAATAACGAGTAACAATGAAATTTTACTAACAAACAGATGAAAATATAGTCATAAATGTTATAATAAAAATGATTATGATTATAGAATAAATTATTAACATTATTTAAATCATTATACAGGATGTTCAGATACATACGAAGCATATCAGACCTAAGGTAAGGGAATAACTTTTTCTAATCTTGTTTTATCCGAGATTGTTTATACGTAAGTATCTACTTGGGATATATTTATCATCCATGTCCATGTTTTCTAAAAATATTCTTATAAAATGTTTAATATTATTTTATTTATGTTTAAATTCATTTTTACCCCTTTTTGAATTTTACTATGTGGTTTGGAAGGAACATTTCTTTTGTTTACCATACAAGGTACTTTTTGACTTTTCTGAAAAAAGTAAGAGGATAATATTTTTTTAACTTATACAGAATGAATGGGTTTTTACATCTTCGTAATGCATTATTACCATGAAGCTTCCTATACATGTTTACAAGTGTATTTTAAAATAAATTCTTTTCTTTTATGATTGCATGACATTTTTAGAAAAGAAAAAGTTTTTGAAGAAGAAAGGATATTTTCCTCACGAAAGAAGCTCAAGTGTTTTATCAAAATTATTTTCCATCTAAGATTACATAGGATTACGATTATATCCATATTATTACTATGATATGTTTTTTTTGTTTATGATGGAATTTTATTTAGGGAACCCATTTATTTTATATCAATTATAATGGAATGATTCTTATATCGAATCTCATTTTGAAGAATTATTAGAGGGTGTTCCAAACACACGAGTATCCTATTTCTCTTGGAAAATTTTAAGGGATAATACTTCTAGTAGGCTGAAATTAATTTTCAATGGTTCTGTAATTTCTCATGATGCTTGAATTGGGTGGTTTATCACTTTTACCTTAAATGTGTTATTGAAAATAAAAAAGTTACTTTGGATGTATGGATGATGGAATGATATTTAGAAAACCCATTTGATTTCATGGGTTATGATATGGTGAATATTTTTATATTTTTGTGGCCCACATAAGAATGGTTTCATTATGATATTGGTTGGACCTATATATCTCTACAATGCATTGGGTAATGATTTATGTCTCATGAGATAGACATAGATGGAACAACAAGAAAATCCGATTCAGTAATACAGGGCTAGAACGACAAGTAAACCTGGTTCAGTAATGGACTTCATCCACTATGATGGTCTTGGTAGTAATGTATTGGATAATATGGAAATAATATTATGTGATTAATGGTTTTCCAAAATTACATGTTTTATTCACATGCTATTTTATCATGATTAATGTTCCTTTATGATCTATGCCTTACCTACTACTATGACTTATTTCATGACTCAATATTTTGATGTCCAAACTGTATGTTTATATTTATACATTCAAATGTTTGTGGTTTGTTTTATATTCTCCATGTTTACCCTTAGCGAGCATTTGATCTCACCCTTTTTATTTTTTCCCCAGGATATAAAGAAAGGTTTTAGGTAGGAAAACAAAAGGGAAATATCTTTATAGGATATGTTGAAGATCTTTCACCAAGTTAGAATATTATGTTCCAAGTTTCCAAAGGCACTAAACTAATAAGGTCTTTGGGAATATTTTTTTCTCATGTATTATGTATTCCTCCATAGAAATGTAATGTCCATGTATGTCAAGCCTGGTTCTCTACATATACCTCTGTAATTATGATGAATATAGAATAAAATCCTGATTGGGGGAATAACCAACATGCCAAGGAGTAGGATTGTAGGCCGAACCTTGTAAATACTATGTGCTACTCATTATATTATTATCACAACACATGAGGTGAAACTAAGAGATTATATTGAGTTGATTGAAAACAATAATAACTTCAGGAGGTTGAATTCAAAATAGAATTAATTTTAAAAAATTTTGGTACCACTTATTTCCCACATTTAGTGGCACCTAACTGGTCATTGGGCTCCACACCGTGGATTTGACATAACTTAATATTCTTATGATGACTTCGAGGGGTGAAAAAACTGATAAGAAGAGAAAATAAAGAACTATCCATTTCTTGGGAAAATAATTAGTTTCATGGTCTAATTATAAATAACACTCTATATTCTTATTTATAGCTAATCATTAATACATTTTAGTTGATAGTTTTTTTGAAGTGATGTGGTTTAAATACACTTTGATGTATTTTGGTTTCAATTTTGAGAACAAACCTAAGAAATGTGATGAAACAATATCTTTCACACCCCAACCTCAGTAATCCTTTTATTTTATTATTCTATTATATTTGGATCCTTTTATTGAGGTTTAGGTTGAGTCATAGATTGAATTTTTTATTTTTTGTTGAAAAGTGGATGTCTTTGGGCTTTGTAGTTAGTGGTGCATAATTGAAGCATAGTTAAGAGAAACCATGTGATCTTACCCAAGTAACTATGTGACTTGTTTTGGGGTCTAGAGGTATGGAACATGAGTTTCACATGGTTTAAAAAAATGTGCGAAAGGTTCTATTCATTTGGATTGTGGCAGCCACATGATTTGTGAATGGCTTGGAAAACCATGAGGCCTATTCATACGAGTTGCCTAGAAATTTTAAATCTTAAAATCCTCAATCCACCCTCCCCTCTTTTTACCCCAAATCTACCCCCGCCACTTTGGTTATTTTCAGCGCACAATGGGGCCCAAAATCCCTCTCACTTTGGTTCTCCTACCTCCTTTGATACTCCTCCAAGATTACAAGGTAAGATTCTTTGAGTTTTTTTTGACTTCTTCTTCCCCTCTCTATTCATTTTTGGTTCTTAGTTCTTTATTGGTTGGTTTCTATCTTGTCCAAACCCTAAGGTTAGGATTGGTTGATTTCGGTCAATTTATTTGATATTAGGGGGTGAAAATTATCTTTTGGGGCATATTCTTCCTCCTCCCTAAGTTTTACAACATCCTCACTCTTTTTAGGTAGGTATTTCCATATATTTCATTTATAGAATATTCTGTTGATGCTTTCTCTTTACTTTAATGGTTTCAAAATGTAATAATATTTCTTATCATATGTTTGTATGAATTATTATGGTATTTTCAAGACTGAAAGTTGGTGTGAAATGGTTTTCAAAGGGTTTTCTTAATCAAGAATATATATATATATATAAATATATATATATATTCACACAAGGTGTTTTATGAAATGCCTTTTTTCTAAAAATTAAAATGAGAACTTGTGGTGTAATTTGTACTTTATTATGTTTTATAGCTTGGGTAAAATTTTAAATTAGGCATAATGTGTAGTTTAGAAGCCTATTTATTGTATAATGATTTGTGGTAAAACGTTTTGGAAAGATCCTACTGACTTTTAAATGCTTATTAGTGATGTTTTAATTATGTAACATGTTATTTTGGTTTAAGGGGAAGTGGAAATTCTTGAAAATGGTTTTTATATGATTTTATAGACACTTGAAGTGTGTCATTGGATGTAGGCACATCCATGGGTGCAGAGGGTGCACACATAGATGGTAATTCCAATAAAGATGGCACTTTAGAGTGATCCCATCTTTCTAAAATTTTTTCCTTGGTTTCTAAATGGTGTGTTGGGTTCTCTTTGTGAATTTGAATGTGTGTTCAATTGTGTTCCTTAAATATTTGATCGTTTTTCATTTGAGATATGTTTTGATGTATGATTGGCATAAAGGACTATTTTGAACTTTTCATATTATTTCATGTTTTACTATAGTTTATAAATTTATTTTAATTGTATTTTTATTGGAAATGTTTAAGGCCCACTTGGTACCTATGATATTTTGGAAAGTTTGGTTTTAATGTGATGTGACATGAAGTCCTTGTTGGTATTTTATAATTTTTGGAAATTTTTTTTGAAACTAAAATGACGTGAAGGTCTGGTTGGCACTTTTTAATGGATTTTTGTGAAATGGGAACCTTTATAGAGGATTCACCAAAGAGAGGTATCACATAGGTGGTGTTGATGTTTGGGTAGGCAAGTACGATGGTAGAAGGTAAGGTGAGTCATGCGAGTGAGGGCCCTGTCCATTAAAAATGTATCATTATCATGGGATTCCTGAGTGTCTTATAGAGGGTCGAGTGATGGTTACTTATTGAACCCAATTAGATGGGTTGATACCCTCTTGAATTGATTGGTCTTGGTGGAACTTTCCACTAGATTGGCTAGTTTCAGGCGGCCAATTGGTTATTTACTATGGAACTTCACTATATACCGGTAGGTGATTCTGATCTGAGTACATCTAGAGATCACTGTAGGGATGTTTAAGAAATGCTCATGAATCACTATCTATATGAAATATTTATTTTTCTGCTATATATTGTATATTTGTCTTTCTATTTATTCCTTCTTGTTTTTTTTCTATTATTTTCTGTAAATAACTTCTTGATTATATAGCATGGCTTCATATTTTAGTTTTGGTTTTTGAAATGGGTTGTGTAAAGTGAAAACATATTTGAAAAGGAAGGTAGTGTGTGTGTTAAAAAACAGAATATGGGGAAATCTATGTTTATTTGATTAAAATGATTTAAAATCCTATTTTCTATATGTTCTCAAAATAGTATTTATAGACTATTTCAGGGAAAGGAAATGTATTGACTATGCGGTTATTACCTATTTATCTATTTAAGCTCACACCCTGCTTTTACCATTCAGTGTTAGAATACCTGATATATTTTGAAGGTGCATGTTTCTCATTAGGTTTCTCTTAGAGCAGGTTGGTCTTGTGGATGGTGGTGACCAAGAGGTCACATAGATATTAGGTTGGCATGGTCGAATTTCAGTTTTTTAATTACTTTTTTTCCAGTTTTTGTATCTAGATCAATTTTTTATATTTATTTGAGATTCAGTTATCATTGGTTATTCTTCTTATTTAGTTTATTTATTTGATCTGGTTTTATTAATCATAATCATTCCATAAAGTGATTACTCTAATGCCTGGCACTAGTTTTAGACCCATGGGGATTGAGAATGCCCTTTGGGGCGTGTCTCAGACCGAGTCAGATGTCAAGTCAGATAACATATTGGCTTGGTTCATGACAAAATGGTGTCAGACCAAGTCCTTCCTATTTGGTATGTCTTTTAGATTTGATATTAGGACTATCGGGACTCCAGAGGTAGGTACGAGAAGGATGTAATGAACCCTTTCCCATTCTAATCATTGAGTTGCTAGGGGTATTATGGGAATTGAGTCTTTTGGATTTTTTGGGATTGATGAATGATAATAGAGGTGAGATAATGTCATGTTGTGATATAACATGGATTATTGACCCATGTGAATTCCAATTACATGGTTCAAAGTCTTATTAGTTGTTAATTATGACTTGGTGCATAACCCACTAACCATGTCACTGAGTTAGGTATAAAAACTAGTTCCTCACTCCGGTAGTTTGGTGTGAGTTGGGTTTTGTTTTAGTCCTAGTTGATGTGAGTAATATTTTAAATTGAAAACATTTTTTGAAATGTATTTTTTTCAAGTGGATTTAGATGGGAAAGAATGGGTTTTAAAAGAAAAAGTGATTCTTAATTTTAAAAATCTTGGAAAAATGTGGGGAAAAAGATAACTAATAATTTTATGAATACCTGGTCAGGATGATAAATTGGTATGTGTTACCCTTGGTATTACTTATGAACATTTGTATATGTGTGGGTATGTGTATAAAGTGAACATTGGAACATGTGTATGTACGATGGAAGTAGAGATGGGATGGACACATATGTGATAGTTCATATGATTCCATGGGTTAGTATTTGAAATTAAAGGTTGGATTAGTCTTTATAAAATGAGTTTTGAGTGGGAAATGATTTTTTTGGATTGGCTTTTCATGAAAAGGTAGGTTTTTGTTTTGTGAGAAATAGATTACGATATTTGGATAGCATCATTGTAAAAAAAAACTTTTGAAATTAAAATGAAAAATGTTGTTTTTGAAAGTGATTTATTTATGTTTTCAATGTTTGGTTTTTGAACCTATTTCCTTAGCTCAATATGTTCTTTTTGATTGTGTTTCAAGTTGATGTTGGTATTAAGTTTTCATTTCTTATATTAATTAGAATATGTCACCTAGAAAAAAACCAAAAATTTATAGCGAGTCTTACCAAATTTTTAGTTCTTCTCAATTGTTTCCCATCAATCATAGTGATTGAGATCCGTTAGAGGTAGTGAAATGGATTGAGGAATTTGAGAGTTTCTTCAGATCATTGGTAACTCCCAATGTTTTTAGAGTGCGTTCTATCGTGGATTTGTTTAAGGGTATAACTTTGGACCAGTGGAAGGTTATCTCTCTGTCATAAATGCAAGTTGGGATGGTTTGGGAAGTGTTTAAGAGTTTTTCCAATGGTTTATACTTGAGGAGGTGAATACAAGGAAAATGGAAGAGATCAAGAGTATTCAGAAATACTAGAATATAGTGAAGGCCTATGATGAACACTTCAAAGAGATAGTTTATTTCTCTTTAATGATAGCATCTTAGGATCAGTTGAAGGATTATATTTTCACCATGGTCTTTAATCAAGAGATCAAGGAGAGATCCCTCTCTTACATGGATATATTTTGGGGATGTTGTTGGATGAATAATTTTTATATGAGTTGGTTTCTGGGGTGATTTTAGTGGCGGTTGATGAACCAAGTTTTCTCAGCACTTGTGAAGGATCACCATCTAGCGAGGAGTGCATGATGGAGGAACCTGTCTTCTAAGAGACTCTCTCATTGGTTCTGGATTCCAATTCATCATACTGTTCACTTGTGTGCCACCAGTATAGTTGGTTTGGGCATTAGAAGCTGTATTGTCATAATATTATAAAGTTGTACCATCATTGTGGATGTTTGGGTAATTTAGAGAAGTTTTGTTGGAAGCTTTGATTGAGGAATAATCCTTGATCAGAGGATGCTTTCATCTGAATGTGATGAAGTCGATGCTTCAGTCATCAGGGCTTCAACCACATGCCTCGGAGTAAATCTTGCACATAGTCAATAGATCACCGAGAATGTGGGTATCCTTGGCCTAGTTTATGTCTCTAGTATTGGATTAGATACAATTTATGTTTTTTATTATAATTTCCTTCTCATTGGGAGTTTATTTTATCTATATAAGAGACTTGGTAGTCTTATTCTATTGCAATCCTATTTTTTAATTGGTTGTGAATCTTTAAATGGTTATCCTTTTTTGAATCAGTTTTAGTTCTCTATTGTTCTTGTTTGGAGATACTCATTCTTATGGAAATTAATGATTGTAACCGGTACTTGGGAAAGTGGTTTGGTCTTAGTTCCACTAGTGGGGTTTCACATTGTATTGGGGTTTTTTTCTTCTATGGGGAGTTAATCGATTGTGTTTTTGTTCATTTTTTGGTTTTTATATTTTCCTTGAGTCTTGCCTAAGGGTGGGAGGGCCTCCTTTTTATTAGAAGTTACCTCATTCAAGTATTGGTCACCCCATTGTGGTGATGTTTGGTTTTTAATTTTGGTGATGTTAGTCGAGTTCTTTTGGTGGGGAGAACCCTCTCCTACTCTATCATGGTTATTCATGATGTGGTTTCTCTAGGGATGGTCAGGTGTGTGTTATGAAGTGTAAGGTCACCCTGAGGTTCATGGTCTTGTTTGGATTATTCTAGATTTTGGGACCGAGATTTGTTTATTTTACAACTAGGAAACTTTCTGGGGAAAAAGTGTTTTTGGTTGGGAGAATTGTCACACCCAACCTTGTAAATCCTCCTATTTTATTCTTCTCTTGGATTTATATCCTTTAGTTGAGGTTCAGGTTGAGTCCCAATTTCAATTTATGAGTTTTTTTGAAAATTGGATGTTTTTGGGATTGGTGGTTGGTGGAACATGGTTGGTGCATAGTTAAGGGAAACAATGAAATCTTTACTAGGTAATTGTGAGGATTTTTTGGGGTCTAGGGGTAAGGTGTAGAGGTTGCGCATGATTTGAGAAATCATGTGACAACCATTCAAAAGGTTCTATCTATCTAGACAGTGGCGACCACATGGTTTTCACATGGGTTGGAAAACCATGCTGTGTAACCATGCAAGTTTCCCAAAAATTCTAAATCTCTAAATCCTTAATATTCCCTTCCATTTTTTTACCCTAAATTGACCCCACCCCTTGGGTCATTTTAGGTTCATTAATGGGTCCCAAAACCCATCTCCCTTTGGTTCACCTCTCTCCTTTGATGCTCTATCAAGCTTTCAAGGAAATATTATTTGATTTTTTGGTTGATTTCCTCTTCCCACCTCTCATATCTTTCGGTTCATGGTTTTTTCTTGGTGGGTTTATCTGTTGTAAAAAACCTAGGGTTAGGGTTGGCAAATTTTGGTCGATTTATTTGATATTGGGGTGTACGAATTGTCTTTTGGGGCATGTTCTTCCTCCTCCCAAAGTTTTGTTTCATCCATACTCTGTTGAGGTAGGTGTTTCCATCCATTTTATTTTTGGAAAACTATATTGATGATTGATATTTTCTTTAATCATTTCAAAATGTGATAATATTTCTTGTGATATTTTTTATGAATTTTATTGTATTTTCATAATGGAAAGTTAGTGAAAATGGGTTTTAAAGGGTTTTCTTAAACAAGACTATATATATGAACACAAGGCATTTGATGAAATGCCACTTGTTTTCTAAAAATGAAATTGAGAACTTATGGTGTTATTTTGAATTTTTTATGTTTGATAACTTGGTGAAATTATAAATTGAACATGGTGTGTAGTTTGGAATACTATTTAGGGTGTAATTATTTAGGTTAAAATGTTTTGGGAATATCTTCATGTATTTTAAATACTTATTGGTGACATTTTAGTTGTGTGAATTATTGGGTTAGTTTAAGGGAATGTGGTGTTTCTTGAAATCTATTTTTAGATGATTTCATGGACACTTGAAGTGTGTCATTGGATGTTGGCACATCCATGGGTGCACGAGGTGCACACATGGATGGGAATTCAAATGATGATGACACTTAAGAGGGATCCCCCCTTTCTAAAAATGTTTCCTTGGTTTCTAAATGGTGTGTTGGGTTCCCCTTGTGACTTTAAAAGTGGCTTCAAATGTGTCCATTAATTCTTGGAATGTTTTGGATTTTTAGATATGTTTTGGTGAATGATTGGCATAAAGGACCATTTGTCACTTTTCATATTGTTGCATGTTTCACTCTAGTTTAGAAATGGATTTGTAAATGTATTTTGATTGGAAATGTTAAAGGCCCATTTATAACTTGTGATATTTTGGAAAGGTTTATTTTAATGTGATGTGATTTGAAGGCCCAATTGGTGTTTCATAATCTTTGGGAATTTTTTTGAAAGTATAATGATGTGAAGGCCTGGTTGGAACTTTTTAATGAATTTTTGTGAGATGGGAACATCTATGGAATATTCCGCAAAGAGAGGGGTATCACATAGGTGGTGTCAGTGTTTGGGGTATGCAAGTGCAGTGGTGACAGGTAAGGTGAGTCACACATGTGAGGGATTCCTCCATTCACTATGTATCATTATCATGGGATTTATGGTCTTTATCTAGAGGGTCGAGTGATGGTTACTTATTAATCCCAATTAGATGGGTTGATACCCCATTGACATGATATGGCTTAGTGAGTTATGCCACTGGATTATATAGTTTAGTATGGCCAATTAGTTATTGACTATAGAGTTGTACCATATGTCAGAAGGTGAGTCCAATATGAGTACATCCAAGGATATGTCTAGGGATGTTCAGGAAATTCTCATGAATCATTATCTATATGAACTGTTTATTTTTCTACTACATGTTGAATATTTATTTTTTTAATTATTCCTTCTTTTTTGGGTTCCATTATTTTCTACACAACCATTCTTGATTATCTAGCTTGGTTTTATATTTGAGTTTTGGTTTTTGAAATCGGTTTTGGAAAGTGAAATCAAATTGTAAAATGAAGGTTTGATGTGTGGTTTTTAAAAAAACTAAATGTGTGGAAATCCATGTTCGTTTACTGGATATTATTTTAAACCCTATTTTCTATGTGTTTTCAAAATAGTATTTATGGATTTTTTTTTGTGAAATAAAATTTATAGAATCTATGGTGATTACCTTCTAAGCTATGTAATCTCACACCCTACTTGTACCATTTAGTGTTAGTATACCTGATTTGTTTTGAAAGTGAAGGTTTCTAGATTGATTGATCATGAAGCAGGATGGTCTTGTGGATGGTGGTGACCAAGAGTTTATACGGATATCAGACCGACATGGTCTAATTTCATTTTTTGTATTCAGTTTTATTTATTTTTTAGATATCATATCTGGATCAATTTTGTTTATTTATTTTATATTGAATTATCATTTTTTCTTCCTATTTTTCACTTTATTTTTCCGATATTAGTATATTGGGAAAAATAATTCCACAAAGTGATTACTTTGATTTGAGAGACTAGTTGCTAGCCCTTGGGGATTGGGTATGCCCTTCAGGCCATGTCTCGGACTGGGTCAGATGTCTTGTTGGATAGAATCCTGACTTGGTTCATGACAAAATGGTATTAGAGCAGGCCCTTTATATTTGAGTTATTTAGTAGGTTGAAGATTAGGACTTTTGGGACTCAAGAGGTAGGTACAAGAAGGATATCACAAACCATTCCTCATTCTGATCATTGAGTTTTCTGGGGTTGTCTGGGATTTGAGTCTTTTGTCTCTGTTTTGGATTGAGGAATGAAAATGGAGGTGATATAGTGTCATGTTTTGATCTCACATGAAGTAATTAACCATGTGGCGTCCAAGTGCATGGTTCAAGGTATTATTTGTTATTAATTCTTACTTAGAGCATGACCAACTAACCATGTTTTTGAGTTGGGTATGGAAACTAGTTCCTTACTATAGTAGTTTCAGGTGATTTGTGTTTTATTTATGTCTCAGTTGATGTGAGTAAGATTATAAAATGAAAATGGGGTTTTAAATGGAAATGTTTTCTTTAGTGTGGTTTCAGATCAGAAAGAATGTGTTTTAAAAGTTGAAGTGGTTCTAAATTTTGAAAAACATGGGGAATTGTGTAGGAAAAGTGAATTGAGAATTTTCTAAATGCTTGGGATTTATGATAAATTGGTATGTATGACCCTTGGTACTCCTTATGAACGTTTTCATATGTGTGGGTATGTATGTAAAGTTCACCTTGGCATGTGTGTATGGATGATATAAATGAAAATGGGATGGAAACATTTGTGATGGTTCATAGGATTCAATGGGTAGGTGTTTTAAATTAAAGGCTTTATTGGTCTTTTAAAAATGGATTTAGAGTGGGAAATGATTTTTTGGGGTTTTATTTTCTTGAAAAGGTGGGGTTTTTATGATTAACAGATTTCAGTATTTTGATTGTAGCCTTGTAAGAAGGAAATTTTAAAATTAAAATGAAAATAGTGGTTTTTTAAAGGGAATTTCTTTAGGTTTTCAATGTTTGGTTTGAAATACTGTTGACTTATCTTGAGATGTTCCTTATGATTTTTGTTTTGGGTTGATTTTGATATTGATTTTTCATTTCTTGTGTTGATCAGAATATATCACCCAAAAGGCCCCCAAAATGTTTTAGTGATTCTTGAATAGTTTTTAGTTCTTCTTGATTTCTTTCTATCTATCATGGTGATTGAGCTCCATTAGATATAGTGAATTGTATTGAGAAAGTTGAGAGTGTATTCAGGTCATTGGGAAATATGAATTTGTTAGAGTATGTGATATTATGGGTTTGTTTGAGGGTCCAAATTTAGACCAGTGGAAGGTGATCACTCTATCATCGATGAAATTTGGGATGGAATGGGAAGTGTTTAAGTGTGTTTTTCTCTAATATTTTATACTTGAGGAGGTGAAGAAAAAGAATGTGGAAGTGCTAAAGAGTATTCAGCAAGGCCAGTGAATAGTGAAGTCTTATGTTAAACACATCAAGGAGATGGTTTCTTTCTCTTCGAATATCACATCATAGGATTAGCTTAAGGCTTTTATTTTTACCATGGGCCTTTATCCATAGATTATGGAGTGATACCAATCCTACAAGGATATTCCTTTTTAGAATTTGGTAGATAAATCATTTTTAGTTGAGTTGGTTTCTGGGGTGATTCCTATGGTGGTTGATGAACTAGTATTTCTTGGAACCTGTGTAGGTCCCCCATCCAGCGAGGAGTGTATGCCAATAGAACCTATATTTGAGGGGACTCTTTCATTGGTTCTAGATTCCAGTTCATCAAACCGTTCTCTTATGTTCCACTATTGTGTCTGATTCAGACATTCAAAGACATATTTTCATAATATTCTAAGGTTGTGCCATCATTGTGGTCGTTTGGGTCATCTAGAGAAGTTTAGTAGGAAGTGTTTCTTGAGGAAGAATCCTTGATCAGAGGATGTTAGTGTCTGGATATGCAGAAGTGGATGATTTAGTCATTAGAGATCTAGACATATGACTCGGAGTGAAGCTCACACATTTTTAGGATATCACCAAGGGTTTAGCAAACCTTGTCCCAGTTTATGTCTCCAGTGTTGAAGTAGAGACAATTTAAGTTTCCTATTATAATTTCCTTATCGTTGTGAGATTATTTTATCTATATAATAGACTCAGTGGTCTTGTTATTTTTTAATCCCATTTTTGTGCCTTGTATGTGTATCTTTAAATGCTTATCCTTTTATGAATTTGTTTCATTTTTCATTTTTTCATGTTTGGAGATACCCGTTACTTTGTAAATTAATAACTGTAACCGGTATTCGAGATCATTGTTTGGTAATAGTTATTCTAGTGGGGTTTACCCTTGTATTAACAGGTTTTTGGATTCTATGGGGAGTTAATCAATTGTGGTATATTCAATTTTTGGTTTGGATATTTTCTGTGAGTCTCCCCTGAGAGTGGGAGGTCCTGGTTGTTGTTGGGAGTTACCTCATTCCCTTGTTGGTCACCCTAAGGTGGTGTTATTTAGGTTTTAATGTTGGTGGTGTTTGTTGGGTTCCTATGGTGTGGAGAACCCTATCACATTATACTATTGTTCTTCATGCAGTGGTTTATCTAGGGATGGTCAGGTGTGACATGTGATGTGAATGGTTGCCCGGAGTTTCATAGTCTTCTTCGGCTTATTACGGATTTTGGGACCGAGTTTTGTTTATCTCTCGACTGAGTCAATTTTTATGGGAATAAAGTGTTTGTTGTAGAGAGAATTGTCAAACCCCAACATTGTAAATCCTTTTATTTTATTCTTCTCTTGGATTTTGATCCTTTCATTGAGGTTCATGTTGATTCCTACTTTGAATTTTTGAGTTTTATTTTAAATGTGGAAGCTTTTGGGCTTGGCAGTTGGTGGAGCACTTTTGGATCATGATTAAGGGAAACCATGTGCTCTTTTTGAGGTAACTATGTTGATTTTTTTGGGGTTTAGGGGTATTTCTCACTGGTTGTTCATATTTTGAGAAACTGTGTAACATCCACATAAAAGGTTCTTTCTATTTGGATAGTGGCAGCCACATGGTTTACGCACGACTTCGAAAATCGTGTGAGTTTCCCAGAAATTTTAAACGTTTAAATCCATAATATACCCTCCCCTATTTTTCCCCAAATCAAGCCCCTTCCCCTTGGGTTATTTTTGGCACATGAAGGGGTCCCAAAACCCCTATCCCTTTGGTTCTACTCCCTCATTTGATGCTCTACCAATCTTCTAAGGTAATATTATTTGAATTTTTGGTTGATTTATTATACCCCTCTATCTTCTCTCTTAGTTCTTGTTTCTTTCATGGTTGGATTCTCTCTTAGAAAAACCCTAGGGTTAGTTTTGGATGATTTTGGTTGATTTATTTGATGTTATGGTGTGATAATCATATTTTGGGTCATATTTTTCCTCCTCCCAAAGTTTTGTTACATCCAATATCCTTTGAGGTAGGTTTTTACATCCATTTTTTTTCTGGAACATTCTGTTGAAGCTTTATATTTACTTTAATTATTTCAAAATGTGAAAACCTTGATTTTGATACATTAATTTGAATTGTTATGGAATTTTCATGATGGGAAGTTGGATTGAAATGGTTTTCAAATGTTTTTTTGGGTAAGACTATATATATATATTCACACAAGGTGTTTGATGAAATGCCTCTGATTTTGTAAAAATAAATTTTAGCACTTGTGGTGTTATTTGGACTTGTTTATGTTTGATAGCTTGGGTGAAATTATAAACTGGGCATAGTGTGTAGTTTGGAAGCCTATTCAAAGTATAATTATCTGTGGTAAAATGTTTTGGAAAGATCCTATGCGACTTTAAATTCTTATTGGTGACATTTCATTTGTGTGACTTGTTGTGGTGGTTTATGGGAAATTTATGTTTCTTGAAAATGATTTTTAAATGATTTGATGGACACTTGAAGTGTGTCATTAGATGTTGGAACATCCAAGGGTGCATGGGTTGCACTCATGGATGGTCATTCAAATGATGAAGACACTTAATATTGATCCCATCTTTCTCAAAATGTTTCCTTAGTTTCTAAATGGCATGTTGGGTTCTCCTTATGACTTTAAAAGTGGCTTAAAATTTGTTCATAAAAGTTTGAAACATTTTTAATTTTGATCTATGTTTTGGCGAATGAGTAGAGTAAATTTCTTGTTTGGCACTTTTCATATTGTTTCATGTTTCAATCTAGTTTGGAAATGGATTTATAAATGTATTTAGATTGGAAATGATAAAGGCCCTTTAGAACTTGTGATATTTTGGAAAGGTTGGTTTTAATGTGATGTGATTTGAAAGACTGGTTGGTATTTTATAATGTTTGGGAAATATTTTTGAAACTAAAATGATGTGAAGGCCATATTGACTCTTGTGAATGGATTATTGTGAAATGGGAACCATTATGGTGGATTCCCCCAAAATAGGTGTATCACATAGGTGGTGTTAGTGTTTGGGGTAGGAAAGTGCGATGAAAAAAGGTAAGGTGAGTCACGTGTTCAAGGGAATCCTCCTTTCACTATGTATCATTATCATGGGATTCCTGGGCATCATCTATAGGGTCGAATGATGGTTACTTATTGACCCCAATTAGAAGGGTTGATAACCCCTTGACTTGATATGGCTTGGTGGGACGTGCCACTAGATTGTCTAGTTTAGAGAGGCCATTTGGATATTTACTACGAAGATGCACCATATGCTGGCAGGTGAGTCCAATCAGAGTACATCCAGGGATCACTCTAGGTATGTTTAGGAAATGATCATGAATCACTATCTATATGAATTTTTTATTTTTTTCTACATGTTAGGTATTTATCTTGCAAGTTATTCTTGCTTGTTTTGTTTCATTATTTCCTGTAGAGTCCATCTTGATTATCTAGATTGGTTTCTTATTTGAGTTTTGGTTTTTGAAAAGGGTTGACATCATCATTCATTAAATATATTTTATAAAGAAAGAAATCCAGAATAGTTTAGTGGGGATAAAAATGATGGGGCCTCAGGGAGTCCCCCCTAACGATGTGATTACAATCATTTAGAAATGATCTTGTATGGAAGATAAAAATAATTGTCTACCAAGGATCATTTTTGTTCACCAAGGCATCCATAGTAAAGTTACCTTCTCTCCAAGTGTGTTTTATATTCATATTGAGATCAATAAACATTCTGAACCTCCTGATAAGATAAGAAATCGATCCTAGTGTACTGGAATTTCTGTAAAAGGGCTCAATCGGAACATTAGAATCTGACTCCACCTCTATAATGATAAAATTGTAAAGGCTTCATAACATGAGTCCACTATCCACCCCCCTCTCTTCTGCTCCTATGGAGTTTCCCTACCCATAAAAATCTCTAAACCAAAAAAATAGATCCTCTGATATCACACACCATACCTCATCCGATAATTTCACCATGTAAGAGAGAACCATCCAAATTAAGATTCATTACATCCACTGGAGGACACCAGTAAACCCACCACCCCTTGCGTCTTCTTTCATACCTAGTAAAAATAGATTCTCTTGGTATAAGGATACAAAATTATGTTACTGCTCCCCCACCTAGTAAGGAACCTTCAATTTCCTCCACAAGGGATTTCACGCATACTTATATCCAAAGTATGGAGTCGTGTTTTCATTCCTACACCTTGATCATGACTTCCCATATAACCCAAAAAACCATGGTAAAATATATCCCTCAAATAGATGAATCCACCTCCTTCTATCCTGCCTCCTAGAACTAGATTGATAGAAACCCAGTCACTATGTCACTGTGCCCCATGATTCCTATGCATCCATTTAGAAAGCCCCAAATAGCACACACCCATTCCCCATAAAGAAATAAATGCCATTCTATTTCTTATCCTAGATTGTGGTAGCATCTATAGCTAAAATCCAGGTGGATTACCCTCTTCTGAACATTTTCATTGGTATGAAAGGCTTGATTTATGAGTCTCCAAAAGAAAAAATTAATTTTAATAGGATCATTTTTTTACCACAAATTCAACACCCAAGCATCGTTAATTCTATTAACATGAAACAACTCATGATAGTCGCGACCATAAAAAATCACTGAAGAAGATCCTGTAAACACACACCTATCAGGCTATTCCATCAAGAAGGTATTTTGAAAAAGATATATTTTTTTTATCATTGAGAGTTGTGTTATTCAGACATGGATTTTTTACTACTTCTTTGAAAGAGATCATCAAAGATGGGAAATTGGGAAAAAAATAGGTGACCGACCTAATTATCCTTCCAGTAGAAGATAGAATCTCTACCCACCACCCATCACACATTGTCATACAAGAATTGCATTTGATCAAACACCCTTTTAGAGAGGTCCAAAATCATCCCAACTATATTTTTCCTTGTTTTCTAATCCACATCGAACAGATGTATCATAATTCTCTCCCATATAGATTTCATGTCAATGATCTCCCATGCCATTCTATCTTTCATGGAATGCATGGTTTCCACAACATCATGAAGACCAAACCCCCCTTCATCAACGTGATTTTATATTCTACCCCATGAAACCCAATGAAACTTACCAGAATGGTTGGCGTCCCAAAGAAATCAAGTCATAATTTTCTCCAAATGATTGATTGTCCCTTTCAGTGCCTTAATAACTGACAACACATGCATATGAATAGAAGATAAAATTCTATTAACCAAAGTTATGTTCCCACCAAATGAGAGGAACCTATTTTTCCAATTACAAATAAATACCATAATTCGATTTAAAATTCTGTAAAAATAACCTTTTTAATTCTACCATTAGAGACGGGAACACCCAGGTACAACAATAAGAGTTGACAAGATTTCATGCCCAACTTATTTTGAATATTTTTTCTTCTCCTGATGGAGAGTCTCTTGGATACGTAAACATTACTCTTATAAAAATTAATCATTTTCAAACTGAGACCTTTGTAAATCTATAGAATTTATTAAATCCAGAAATTGAGCATTGACTTCCATTAATGAAGATAAAAATGTCATCAGAAAACATCAGATGTGATATGATGTTATCCCATCATATATTCTTATAAGGCATGATAGATCCCTCTTGCACCCAACTATTGATATTCTTAGTGAGCACCTCCTAAGCAATAAAAGAAATTGGGAGAAACATGACCTCCTTTTTTATGACCACAAACTTTCTTGAAATAACCAAATCCATTTCCCATGAAAGACATAGAGATTAATGGTGTTGTGTAGAATCTAAACAGAAGGTTTCAAACCCATTCACTAAACCCCAAGTTTCTCAAAACCTTGATAATTAAGCTTCACTCAATTTCGTTGTAAGATTTATCCATATCAGCTTTAATGATAATGTTAGAGCCTAAAACCTTCCTATTAAAGTCCACCACTATATCCTATGTGATTACCACCACCCCTTGTATGGTCCTACCATTGGATAATACCATGCTTATCATCTGAAAAAAATCCTCGACCCAATAAGATCCAATCTTCTATTCATAATAATTTACATGATTTAATATATGAAATTACATAAGAAAATCAAATGATACTGGTTTATGGATAACAGTTGGAAACCTTCAGAATCAAAACCGCTCTGGAAACAAAAATAACATTCAGTAAATCCCCCCAATGAAAAAATTACTCAGTGCATCTTTAATGTGCTCCACAATAATTTCATATGTTTCCATGAAGAAAGAACCTGAAAATATATCAGGTTCGAGTTCCCTATCCTACTTTAAAATTTATGCTTTCTCATAACTCTCCTACTTGTTTGGAAAACCCACTAACTTTTAATACTCTCTATCCACCACCAGCCTAGGTATACATTTCCTGAAATTCTCCCCATCAGTGATCTCCTCACCTCTACAGCCTAATGTACTTTGAGGCCCTTCAAAAAGTCCCCTAAAATCCTCTAATTCCATCCTCCCTGCCACCTCAATTTCATTAGTATAAGAAACATCCTAAATATGTAGAATAATATTCTTAGATACCTTACTTTATTTTATAAAAGCTTATAATAAGGCTGTGTTGCGGTTCCCCTCTCACAACCATGTCACCCTAGACTTTTACGTACAATTTATTTCCAGCTCAAGCTTCCTTTTAGCTATATATTTTTTCTTATCCTTAACTATAATAAACATATAATCATCCCAATTTGTTAATATACTCTCTTCAACTATTTATATCTATATTTGTAACTCATCCAAGTTTTCTGGGCATGTTCGACACCCAAACCTGTAGATCCTTCCTCAACTATTTAAGATGAAGTGACAACCCAAACCATGAATCTGCATACACCAGTTGGTTCTAAGAGTTTTGAACTAGTTGATGGAAACCATCCATTCTAATCTAGCTGCTAGAATATATAAGGATTTCCAATATTCTGTTCAATTTCTTTATAGATACCACCAAAGGGGAATTTTCAGACAACAATCTTGGATGATGATAAACCAAATATTTTGGGAAATAATACAAGCTCTTCATGTTGGAAAGATATCTATCCAGTCTGCACCAGATACGACTGATCCCTTTTTAGTTGTTACAGTAGGTGTATATGAAACCTAAAAAACCAAGATCCATCAGTCCATTTGACATGATAAATTGTCTAAAGTCCTCCATGTCTATATTAGAATGTCCCAATACTCTTATTTTATATGATACATTTGAAATAACAATGAAATCCACTCCCACGAACCATTTAAGTCCTCCTAAGTTGAAGCAAGATATGTCCCTCCACAACTTACCTTTCTCCTCTACATCACATTTACCATAAACTAACATGAAAAGGACACCCAATTTAAGTCCTAATCCACTAGTCTAGGTTCTCCTTTGACTTGGTATTAAGAACTTCTTTGCTCCACAAATGGTTAATTCCACTACTAAATGTAAGAGAAGAAGATTATAGTTCTTCCTCCTCCATAGAACTGAAGCATACCAAAGAAACCACATCCATTTTCTTGTTTTTTAGTGACTCAAACCTATTAGAGGGAACCTACAGAAGAATCCCTGGATCCCTTCTTTAAATCATACAACACCTTGCGACTAGAGCTCTAAGGCCATAAAGCTGGCCAAGACCCACTCAAAACCTCCTCTACCACCCCCTTGAGGAGGAACGAGACTAGTGAATTAGGACCAAGACCTTCATCTAAAAGTCCATAAAGGCCATGCCTAAGACCATCGATCACCAAACAAAAAAAAAGGATGAATAACTGAGGATTAATCTTGAGAATCGAACAGAGTTAAAGAAAAACCCTAAGAAAACATTGATTTTTCTGAAAATAATGGTACAAAAAGTGACATCCTAGAAAAGGTATTTTCATGAAGGCTGATACTTACAGCTGAAATATCAGACAAAACCTAAGTTCCCCATTGAAAGAGTTTGGAACATCCTCAAAATTTGAAAACGTTGTCCTCACTAAAATCCTACCCTTGGGAAACAATCTCACTATAACTATCATCGGGGAACTGAAATCTGATGGCCCGAACTCTGAAACCAGCTCCTAAGGGACAACCAAAGACACCTCAATGACTACAATGGGAGAAACTGATTTCTCATTAAAACTACAACCATTCATAGTTGAAACATCATCCATCAAAACCCTCTCCCAATATCTTGACTAAGAAATAATACTCTTATGCCTGAAAAATCCCACGATTTTCCTTTCCAGAAGCACTTAATATAGAAGCGAGGAAATGATTAGTAAAAAATTAGTTGTAATAAAGACAATTCCTCTATTACCCTAATAAGAACTCTCGAAGGAAGCATCATTGCAAAATCCAGTTCAATGCAGATCCTCAGTGACACAGTTGATTGGAGTCTGAGAGAATCATCATTAGAACATAGGAATTTCCCAAAGGCATTAACCACCATCAACATCATCGAAGGATTTTGAAGAGGGAGTGATAAACCAAGAATATGAACCCACACAGCTACCAAGCTAGACTTTTTTCTTAAAATTGTATCCCACGACTAATGAGATAACATGAATCTACATGAGCCATATCACCTTCCTTCCCTAGACCAAGTTTGAAAAAATAATCCCAAGAGTACAAATTAATATGGATGTTATATATATAAAAATATAAGACCACACGTTGTTGATGAAGACCCCATAATAAAATTTTCTACTTGTTATAAAACTAGTATTTATGGACTGTTTTGGGGAAAGGATATGTATGGACTTTGTGGTGATTACCTACAGAGTTGTTTAAGATCATACCCTACATGTACCATTCGGTGTTCCACTACTACAAAAACGGGCTTTATCAGTGCTCAAAACGGGATTAATAAGCACCAACAAAGCGCTGTAAAGCTCAACGATGATAAAGGGATACTTTATCAGCACTCAAAAAGCACTGTAAATCTTAGAGCTGATAAAGGGATAATTTATCAGTGATCTTTTAGCACTGATAAACTGATCCTTTATCAGCCCCTTTTTAGCGCTGATAAAGGTGTTTTTCATCAGTGATTTTTTAGAACTGATAAAATCTTCCTTTATCAGTGCTAAAATAGCGCTGATAAATGCCCTGTCTGCTACAACAAAAATTCCACAGTAGAACACCCATACAAAACCTGCAAAAAATTCAGCATCTCAACAAGTATACCCATACAAAATTTACACATAATTCATAAGGTAATTACACAAAGTATACCCATACAACAAGTATACCCAACATAATTCATAAGTTAATTAAATACATAAAGAATTCAATTCAGAATTCAGGGGGTTGTGGGGATGTTCAGGGGTTTGGGGTGGCTGTCCAAAGGGGGTAGGTAGTGTTTAGGAGTATGGGGGTGTCCGGGGGGATAGGGGTGTCCAGGGAGGGGGGTCTAGGAGGTTGGGGGGCTGTCCAAGGGGGGTGGGGTGGTGTCCATGGGGTGGTGGGGGCTATCCATGAGGGTGGGGGTGTCCATGGTGGGGTGGGGGGTGTCTAGGTGGTGGGGTGGTGTCTAGGGGGGGGGGTGTCTAGGTGGGTGGGTGGGGGGTGTCCAGGGGGTGGCGGGGTGTCTAGGGGGGTGGCAGGGGGGTGGGGGGGTGGCTGTCCATGGGGGTTTCCAGGGGGGGAGTGGGCTGGTGTCTAGGGTGTCTAGGGGTCTTTATAAGGAGTGGGGGGTGTGGGCGGTCCATGGGATTGGTGGGGCTGTCCAAGGGGGGTGGGATGGTGTCCAGGATGGTGGGGGTGGCCGTCCATGGGTGGGGGTGTCTAGGGGGTGGGGGTGTCCAGGTGGTGGGGTGGTGTCTAGGAGGGGTAGGGGTGCCGTCCAGGGGGTTGTTGGGTGTCCAGGGGGTGGGGGGTGTCTGGGGGGGGGGGGGGGTCGGGGCGGGGGGGGGGGGGGGGGGGTGCTGTCTCGGGTGGGTGGGTGGGGGGGCTGTCCATGGGCATGTCCAGGGGGTGGGGGGTGTCCAGGGGGTTGGCGGGGCTTTCTAGGAGGTGGGGGGTTTCTAGAGGGGAGAGAGTATCTAGGGGGTGGGGTGGTGTCTAGGGGGGGTAAGGGGGAGGTCCAGGGGGTTGGTGGGACTGTTCAAGGGGGGTGGGTGGTGTCTAAGAGGGTAGGGGTGGCTGTCCATGGGGGTGGGGGTGTCTAGGGGGTGGGGGAGGTGTCCAGGTGGTGGGGTTGTGTCTTGGGGGGGCATCCAGGGGTTGGGGGTGTCCATGGGGTTGGGGGGCGTCCATGGATCATTATCATAAAGGATCAACACTATCCGAATGCATTTGGTTGGATTTTCGTATGTCAGTTGTTGTTTTCACTTAAAATTCTGTCCATTTTAAACAATAGAGAGAAACATTGAGTGATACCGGCCACACTGTGCCTCATATTGAGGCATGGTTTACTCATACGCATCAATAATGAACCCATGGATCGTTCTCCTAAAGGATCAACACAATCCAAATGTTTTTGGTTGGATTTCCGTATGTCAGTTGTGGTTTTCACTTAAAATTCTGTCCATTTTAAACATAAGAGAGACCCTTTGAGTGATACCGGCCACACTGTGCCTCATATTGAGCTAGGGTTGATTCATACATGTCAAAAATAACCCATGGACTGTTCTCCTAAAGGATCAACACAATCCGAATGCGTTTGGTCAGATTTGTGTACGTCAGTTGTTGTTTTCACTTACAATTTTGTCCATTTTAAACAAAAGAAAGACCCTTTGAGTGATACTAGCCACACCGTGCCTCAGATTGAGGCTTGGTTGACTCGTACATGTCACCAATGAACCCATGTATCATTCTCCTAAAGGATCAATAGAATCCGAATTATTTTGGTCGGATTTTCATACGTTAGTTGTTGTTTTCACATAAAATCATTTCCATTTTAAACAAAAGAGAGACCCTTTGAGTGATAATGGCCACACCATGACTCGTATTGAGGAAGGGTTGACTCATACACATCAAAAATGACCAATGGATCATTCTCCTAAAGGATAAACATAATACTAGGGCATTTGGTCGGATTTGCGTATGCCAGTTATTGTTTTCACTTAAAATTCTATCCATTTTAAACAAAAGAGAGACCCTCTGAGTGATGCCAGCTACACCGTGAATCTTATTGAGGCAGGGTTGACTCTTACACATAAAAAATGACCCATGGATAATTTTCTTAATGGATTAACACAATACGAATGCGTTTGGTGGTATTTAAGTGTGTCAGCTATTGTTTTCACTTAAAATTCTGTCCATTTTAAACAAAAGAGAGACCCTTTGAGTGATACCGACCACACCATACCTCTTATTGAGGTGGGGTTGACTCGTAAACATCACCAACGCACCCCTGGATCATTCTCCTAAAGGATAAACACAATCCTAATGCGTTTGGTTGGATTTGCGTACGTCAGTTGTTGTTTTAACTTAAAATTCTGTCCATTTTAAACAAAAGAGAGACCCTTTGAGTGATACCGACCACACCGTGCCTCATATTGAGGTGGGTTTGACTCTTAAACATCACAAACACACCCATGGATCTTTCTAATAAAGTATAGACACAATAAGAATGCATTTGGTCGGATTTGCGTATGTCAGTTGTTGTTTTCACTTAAAATTATGTCCATTTTAAACAAAAGAGAGACCCTTTGAGTGATACCATCCACACCGTGCCTCAGATTGAGGAAAGGTTGAATAATACATGTCAAAAATGACCCATGGATAATTCTCCTAAAGGATCAACATAATATGAATGTGTTTGGTTAGATTTTCGTACGTCAATTGTTGTTTTTACTTAAAATTCTGTCCATTTTAAACAAAAGAGAGAACATTTGAGTGATACCGGCCACACCGTGCCTCATATTGAGGAGGGGTTGACTATTACACATCAAAAATGCACCGATGGATCATTATATTAAAGGATATACCCAATATGAATGTGTTTTATTGGATTTGTGTACGTTAGTTGTTGTTATCACTTAAAATTCTGTCCATTTTAAACAAAAGAGAGACCCTTTGAGTGATACCGGCCACACCGTGCCTCATATTGAGTTGGGGTTGACTCTTAAACATCACCAATGCACCCATGTATCATTATACTAAAGGATAAACACATTCCAAATGCGTCTGGTCATATTTTCATATGTCAGTTGTGGTTTTCACTTAAGATTCTGTCCATTTTAAACAAAAGAGAGACCCTTTGAGTAATACCGGCCACACCGTGCCTCAGATTGAGGATGGGTTGACTCATACACATCACCAACACACCAATGGATCATTATCCTAAATTATCGAAACAATCTGAATGCTTTTTTTCATATTTGTGTATGTTAGTTGTTGTTTTCACTTAAAATTCTTTCCATTTTAAACAAAAGAGAGACCCATTGAGTGATAATGGCTACATTGTGCCTCAGATTGAGGTGGGGTTGACTCTTAAAAATCACCAACACACCCATATATCATTATAATAAAGTATCTACAAAATAAAAATGTGTTTTTTCGGATTTGCGTATGTCATTTGTTGTTTTCACTTAAAATTCTATCCATTTTAAACAAAAAGAGACCCTTTGAGTGATACCAGCCACACTGTGCCTCATATTGAGGTAGGGTTGACTCGTACATGTCACTAATGAACCCATGGATCATTCTATTAAAGGATCAAGACAATATGAATTCATTTGGTTGGATTTTCATATGTTAGTTGTTGTTTTCACTTAATTCTGTTCATTTTAAACAAAAGAGTGGCCCTTTGAGTGATACCGGCCACACCGTGACTCAGATTGAGGTGGTGTTGACTTGTAAACATCACCAACATACCCATGGATCGTTCTCCTAAAGGATAAACACAATCTGAATGCGTTTGGTTGGATTTTCGTACTTCAGTTGTTGTTTTCACTTAAATTCTGTCCATTTTAAACAAAAGAGATACCCTTTGAGTGATACCGACCACACCGTGCCTCAGATTGAGGCGGGGTTGACTCATACACATCAAAAATGACCCATGGATCATTATCCTAAAGTATAAGCACAATGAGAATGTGTTTGGTCATATTTCTATATGTTAGTTGTGGTTTTCACTTAAAATTCTGTCCATTTTAAACAAAAGAGAGACCCTTTGAGTGATACCGGCCACACCGTGCCTCGTATTGAGGCAGGGTTGACTCGTACACATCACCAATTCACCCATGAATCATTATCCTAAAGGATCAACACAATGTGAATGCATTTGGTTGGATTTCTGTACGTCAGTTGTTGTTTTCACTTAAAATTATGTCCATTTTAAACAAAAGAGAGACCCTTTGAGTGATACCGGCCACACCGTGCCTCAGATTGAGGTGGGGTTGACTCGTACATGTCAAAAATTCACCCATCGATCGTTCTCCTAAAGGATATACACAATACGAATTCATTTGGTCAGATTTGCGTACGTTAGTTGTTGTTTTCACATAAAATTCTGTCCATTTTAAACAAAAGAGAGACCCTTTAAGTGATACCGGCCACACCGTGCCTCGGATTGAGGCAGGTTTGACTCTTACACATCACGAATGCACCCATGGATCATTATCCTAAAGGATAAACACAATCTGAATGCGTTTGGTCAGATTTCTGTATATCAGTTATTGTTTTCACATAAAATTATGTCCATTTTATACAAAAGAGAGACCCTTTGAGTGGTTCATTATTCATGCAGGTTGCTAGTTCATTTCATCTGTTAAAATGGGAAAATGAATCATTGGAGAATGGATGCTTTATTTAATAACAATTACAATTTTCCTACAAACATTTACATATAACAATGTTTCATATTTTTATCCCCTTAACCCCTCTCAAAAATGACCGCCAATTGTACACGTCCCAAGTCAGATCTTCATTCTATTTGTGTACAATCTGCCATCAGGTATGTGGCCCACTCGTTTTTGAAAAAATATATATCCTCTTATGAGTATGAGGCTTTTCGGCAGTCAGAGTAGTACTGCAAAATATAAAAATAAGTAATTAATAAATAAATTAAATGAAATAGTAGTTTTTTTGAAAATACCTCTTTAGGGATGCTAGTATGTTGATGAAAAACGATCTCTTTCATAAATTTACAAACATAATAACCGTAATCATTATCGTTTGTTTGTTTTGGACACTACAAAAAATTTGATCGTTTGGAGAATAATTAACTTGTGTTGATATGTGTTTTTATAGGTAAATTTTATTATATATACCCCAGTATTTTTCCAGACATTGTACTTGCCCCCCACCTTATTCTTATCCCCTTCCCTCATTCCTTTTTTAGTTGATAATGATACACCACCCTATCGTAATAGAATCCTTATTAAAAGATAATATAAATTAAATTAGTTGATGTTTTGACCTAAAATATAGGATTTAGTGTCTTACAGATTCACAAACTCCATCATGTGTGGTCGGTTTGATGGATATCCTTTCTTTGAATCCAAAAAATAAATCTCTGGAGTATCCAAGTTCACCGTAATTAGCAGCCAATGTTGCTAGAAAACACAAAAATGAATAAGTAATAAAATAAGTGAAAATATAATTGATATGCTTTAATCATTGATTTTTACCCCTGCATGGTTGGTATTAGGAAGAGTCTATCATCTATAATATTGCTTTCAAATGTTTTCAACAAGCCATTCACTATTTCATCCTTTTTGATGGCTCTAATTTCATTATATGTGTTTATGTGGTATGAAGACTAACGAGTCCAAATTTTGGATCATGGGAAAATTCCTTCAACTATTTTTCATATATACATCTATCAACAATATAAAATGAATTTAGTTATAATTTTCATATTATACTAGCTTTTAGAAAATCAATTCATGAAAACATACCTCATATATATATTTACAATTGTGACGCCTAGATAACCATTTTCGAGGATCTCATTTACATTTTTAGTCGTAACATAATCTGGAATTTCCTCTCCGTATATATTCTTTTCGAAAACCACTATATGACTACTACCACCTCTTAGCTTCATATCCACATGAGTCTTCAATGCTAGTAAATGTGGATAGAGAACGGGTGGTGTTATTGTGATTTCAGTAGCTCTTTAGGATAGATTGGTCGATCCTTTAGATGGTTTTGAGCAGACATTTTTCACCCCTTCTCTTTCTCCATCTATAATAACATTCATTGGTTCAGACCCTTTTTTAATTAATTGTTAAAGGTTTAGCTTGAAAATAAAAGGAAATAAATACCTCTTTGTTCGCATGTACTCTTAAAATTTGTGATGGCCTTGCAATGAATGTCCCAATAGCCTTTTCGACCATATGAATATCATCGTCATCAAGTGGAATAGGTAGCTCTACATTTGGATCATGAGCTATAGTAATCGTTACATTCAGATGATCTTTCGGAAGTGGTCTATTATGAAGCTTGTCATTTGGGATGTTGAACACTGTAGCCCTCGCTACAAGGTGATAGGTGGGTGTTGAAAGATATAAATCACAGTCATTATCACCCTGTAGAAGACCAGTACATGAAAATTATCAGTGTTTTTCTGATTCACATTTCATGGGAATAATTATTAGAATATTGATTACCACGACTAAGACATCTCTTTGAGGGGAATGGATCGCCTCAAAGATGGTGGGGGGTGGGGCAGGATCTTTATGTGCTGGTTGTTCCTAAGTTATGTCTTCTCCTTACTTCCCACCCATAAAAGTTTCTATCAACTCTTTTTTCTATTGTAATCATTTTTCAAGAGTTTCTAGTCTTTCGCTCATTTGTTTAAATTTTTCATCTCTATCATCCATTTCTTTTTTTCTCAAAATATAATCGGTGTGTCACCCCAAACCCTGCACCTCTGACATGATATTATTGTTCTAGCTACTTCAATGTCGTTGATAATAGGTCTACATCTGCTACAGGAGTAGCTGATTCCTGTGACTGTCAGATATAGGAAAATAACTAATTATTTTTATGTAATAACAATTTTTAAAAAATATTTTTATCGTCGTGTCATACTTACACATATTTACCACACTTTTTTTGTGTTCTCATATACTATATTCCCTTCCTTATTCACACATGCCTCCTTCCATAGCACATGATGTGGGATGGAAGTGTCTTTGGTTTTAGACTCATCAATCTACATATAAATATAGAAAGATAATTATGATGTTTTTTATTGGCACCTAACAATATTACTATAAATATAAAATACTTTCCATTTTATTTTCTAGTGAAGCATGCCCCATCCTTTCTTTACAATATGGGTATGTTGGTTTTGATGCACATTCATTATTTTCAGTACAGAGTTGCTATTTCATAAATGAAATATTGACGATGAAAGTGATGAATACACGTATCCTAAAACAACATATTATCACCCATAATGTACCTGAAACTTCTCATCCCCAAGACGACCAATAAATACATCCCATGATTCTTGGGATATTAGGTGAGCATAAAAAAGGGGTGGGTGTGGGTTTATTTTACCTTTGGAATCATTCAGGTGACATTTTGTTAAAATACTTTGAAAACCACGATGAATCCTTCCTGCAAGCCTTCGTAAATAATTCTTGTGTGAATCGTCTACTATAAATGTACTCTATAAGAGATTGAGAAGAGAAAGACACTGTTTAAATATTTTAGTTTCAAGTAAATTAATTAAATAATAACATAATCTTATCGTAATTTCATCCCAGATCATAGCCTTCAACCCGGACACAACTTGGTGCTATGAATCTATGTCAATCGGCACGCATTTCCAAGTGACAAATCTAATGTAACTACTAGATATAGCCTTGTTTGGATTCACATGTTAACCTCGAGCATTCCATCTGACATCAAATTTGATGCCTTTGCTTTTCTCCTTAAGAGCTTTGGTTAACACCGTCAAACTACAACGCACTTGTGTTTTCTACGATGTCAGTCCTTCATCCCCGACCATTTCATCGATATCAACATCATCTATATGTTCATATGAAATGGTAGCAAAGGCATGTGCTGATGGTTGTTGGACCTCAATTCTAGGAGCAGTAACAGGTTCAAAAACTTGTTGTTGCTCTACACTGTGAGCAGCAGCAACAGGAGCAGAAGTAGAAGCAGCAGTAGTAGCAACAACAACAGCTTCAGAGACTTGTTAAGCCTAAAGTTTAGGATCACCAGAACATGCAGAAGTCATTATCATCAAAAGTGGTTTAAAAGGTAATTTATATTACATAAATTTTGTAATGATAAGATAATAACATGAGTTATCAATATCTATATTACAAAAAATATAATCTTTTTATTGAACTCTCTTTCTTTTTTTCAAAGGCTAAAGGGATTTGACACCTCTATCGATGATTCAAATAACTTTATTGTGGTCTACTGTAACATAAAAAACATCATCTACATTGGGACCGCTGCGAAATGATTGCAACATACCTCTGAAAGTATTATCCTCAACTAAATTTTCATTGGACCCTTCAATAGTTTTGGATGATAACAGAACAATCGAACACTTTCAGTTTGCGGGATCTAGAACATAAAAAAATTGTACTGCTTGTGATTCCATTATAAACTATTCATCTTTGTACCCTTATTTACTAAAATCATCTTTCAAAAATACCCATTCATCTTTTTTAACACCACTGTTGTTATCAACCCATTTTCATTGAAAAATCAGAAATTGGAATGTCCTATAATCCAACTCCCATATTTGTTTGATAATGCCAATGTATGACATATTTGCATAAATTGGATTTCTGTCCTTACTAAAAGAAACCTGTATCGCTTCAGCCACAAGTTTAACTCCACTATTTTTCATGGTACTATCTTCATCATGTTCATCGGTATAGAATGTATAACCATTAATTACATAACCATTTCATCCCTTGATGAATTCAACTGCCTAAGAATTTCTTTGTGAGTTTCAATATATGGAGCAACCTCCCATCTGTTATGTAAAACATAAAGGTGGTCCTACTACTGATCTGTAATACTGATTTTCATAACATATCTTCCAGAAATTCCCTCACCCTCAATCTGTATAGTGTGACAAGATTTTGGGAGACCAATGCTTTTCACATCAGATAGGTATTCGGTACAAAATTCAATGGTTTCCTTAACAATATATCACTCCTCTATACAACCCTCTAGCCGACTTCAATTTTTGACATACCCTTTCAAAATATTCATATACCATTCAATGGAATACATCCATCTATAGTGCATAGGACCACAAAGTCAAATCTCTCTCACCAAGTGAATCATAAAATGAACCATAATATCAAAGAATGTTGGTGGGAAGAACATTTCAAATTCACACAATATGATGAATTTTTTTTCCATAGCTGGAAATTTCACTGGGTCTAAAACATTTCTACATATAGATTTAAAAAAGAAACAAAGTTTGGTTAATATATGAAGAACATTCTTAGGAAAAATGCAACATAAAGCTATAGTAATTAGATCTTGCATCAAAACATGGCAGTCATGTGATTTCAAACCTTTTAACTTCAAATCATTCATTGAAACAATGTTCTTGATATTTGATAAATACCCCTCTGGAACCTTTACATCATTGAATAAGTTTAAAAACTGATATATCTCCTCCCTAGAAAGAGTATAAGCAGCTGGAGGAAGAAACAGTCAATTTCCACCCTTCACGGGAGCCAACTCTTCTCATATTCCCATGTCAAACATGTCCAACCTTGCCTTAATTCAATCCTTTGTTTTTATAGGGGCATTTAGTAACATCACAATAACAATTTCACATAAATTTTTTTCCACATGGATCACATCAAGAAAATGTCTAACGTACAAACAATTCTTTTATGGTAATTCAAAAAAATCTGATCTCTTTTTCCAACCAATTTTCGTATGGTTTTTCGAAAATAGTTTACCAAAAATAGCATTCACATATTTTACTTTCTCAAATAGCTGATCACCTATTAGTGGAGACATTGTTGAACGTTGTTCTGAACTTCCATTGAATGATGTCGTCCAAGATCAGTACCTATGCCAATGAGGTAGAAATCTATGATGTCCTAGAAACACAGATTTCGATGAATGTTTCAACCTAATTGATTCTGTATCTTCTTCACACATGGGACACCCTTGAGTTAATTTAATGATATAGCCTGAAAATTTTCCATAAGTAGGGAAATCAATTATTGTCCAATACAACATCACTCTCAATGTGAATTATTCACTTTTATAAGCATCATACATCATAACACCTGGATCCCACAATAACTTCAAATCCTCAATCAAAGGATACAGATAAACATCAATATCATTACTTGGTTGTTTTGGTCATGATATAAGCATAGATAACATGATGAATTTCCACATCATTCATAAATAGGGTGGAAATTTATAATTTATCAACATAACAGGCCATGTACTGTGAGTGCTGGTCTGAAAACCAAAAGGATTCACTCCATCTGTAGATAACGCAAGATGAAGGTTCTCATCTTTTTTCCAAATTCAGGATACTCATGATAAATTTTCTTCCATTGAGGAGAGTCATATGGATGATGTAATTTCCCATATTTATTTCTTTTATCTGCATTCCATGCCAATTGTCTTGTAGTTTCTTCACATTCATATAGACACCTAAATCTTTGAATGATTGGAAAGTACCATAAAAATTTCGTATGATTGGATTCATCTTTCTTTTATTGAGAAGAACCACACTTTGGGCATTCTATAAATGATTTTTTGTCTATGAGAAACAATATACCGTCTTTTGGGAAGGTATATATTCTTTCAGAAATCATACCCAATGAGCGTAGCATTCATTTAGATTCATATGTCCGGCTTGGTAGCTCATTATCTTTCGGAGGCATGTAATTCAAGAGAGAAAGTAGTTCCATAAAACTGACACCACTTCATCTGTTTCCTGCTTTCAATTTATACAACATCAGTACAGCTGAAAATGCTGTATATTTAGTGCAACCAACATAAAATGGTGTCTTTGCACAACTCTTTAACTTTTGAAACAATTTTGGGCAATCATGGAATTTATCTTCAATTGTATTTTTCATTTCCTCAATATGATCTTCATCATCATTGACATCTGTAATCACATCCTCCATATGATCTTCTTCATTATCCATATTTGTATTTATATCTAATCATCCATAAAACACAGTTTTATCCCAGCAAGTAGATGCATTCTCTTTTTCTCCGTGTTTATTATAAACATTTATAACTCCGATCGATTCCGTGACATATCAAATGTTCTTCCAACTCCTATGGAGTAAGTAGTCTAGAATAACAACATCATAAACATGAAAAAATGATTTGAGAAGGATCCTTTGAGTGATCCTTTGAAAACTTGATAAACTCTTTCACTCTGTTCTCATACTCTATTGTCAAACGATTAGCATCCATCCAATCTTTATTCATCTCCATCCTATTTGAATCTCAAATATTAGTATTTATGGTTCAAATACACAAAATAAGACTTCAAAATACAATATAAGAGAACCAATTCCTTATAAAAATAGAGATTACTAGAGCCAAACCATTTCCAATAAAGATTTGGAAATCAACAGAACCAGGATAGACCCCCCCATCAAAATCAATACAGTTTCCAAACACAAAGGGGTTCACAGGGATAATCACTTATGTCATAGATGGTAAAAATCACATGACATCATCCTCTATGGCTCATACTCCTCTATCGGGTCAACCCTTTTATGGTCAACTAGTCCATCCTTTTATACGTCACCAACCTAAAATACATACGGATGAAAACCAATAGCCCACTCTATAAGTAAAGAAAGGATTATCATAATCTCTACAATATGGAAGTCATTAAATATAATTACTTTATATTAATTATAGTTTCCTCAAATAAACCTAGTCCAAACACAAGAATAACCAATAATGATACATCTACCACTCTAGGTCTCTTCCATACATTCAATATCATCATGCCTAATATTTTTGGTAAGCTCAAGTTACTTACTTTAAATCACAGGGGGGATAATCACTTGTGTCATAGATGGTCTCCCATGTTATCCCATATGAAAAGTTTAACAAATATTATTGACCTATCATCCCATTCAATCCTCACATGTGTCTAATTCGAAACTCCATATTAAGTGTAATATCAAAAGAATATATATTAATAAATTACCCCACATTCACTTCCCTACTAATTTGGTCATTCTCAAACTATAATGGAATATTTCTTATGCTTCAACCCCTTTTATATAATCTCATAACCAGATATCCACACATACACATGTCAAAAACACATAAAAAACCATATCCACATCACAACCACACATCACATCCTCATCATAGTGTGATATCGTGAACATGAAGGACTTAAACATCATACTATCATCCTACAATGCACAACCCCCACTATGTATCCACACCAAATACACATAATCATGTCAACAAGAATATATATACACCAAAACCTTAAATCGTTATAGGTCGTATATATACACCCACTATGAGCCATTACAACTCATACTAAGTGTCAAGGGGGAGAAGGGAAGAGGGAGTGGTTCTATATGTGTTCCCTTTATAACCTAGATATTGAAAAAAACAATCAGAACCAAAGTACCCATATGTATTTCAATCAGGTTACTCGACTCAAGTGGTGGTGCATAAGAAATAATAAGAAAATATAATAAGTTTATAGTCACACATAAATCTTTCCTAAGGGTTTACACTAAACTAACACTACAAACACCCTCTTCAACCATTTCCTTGTTACTATCAACCTCTTATAACCACTTCTATTATAATTACACAAATAATCCCCAACAAATCACATAAGAATCCATATCAACATTACCAACTTCTCATTTTATTTAACATTATCATTTCTTGGATTCTTATTACCATATGCATTTCAATTGTTAACCATTTTAATGTGAAACCAATAATTAAATCACTACCCACTATAATCCATTCACTAATCTTTAATAACATTTATTCTATATTTAACCATTTATTAAATATAATTATTCCAATCATTATCATTAATCATTTAACAAACCATCATTTATCATTTCCAACCCATCACCCATTACTATTTTCATTTATTCTAATCATATTCCATGCGAAAAAGGAAACTATAACACCACCCAATAAAAACTAAATTTTCATGACATAAAATACAACTAAAAACATTCTAAAATCCTTAAAACCACTTATTTTCTTCCTAAATAGCCATATCATTGCTATCATAACCACACAATAATCCATCCATCACTACTGTATTAATTACCACACCACATGCTCCCAACCACATCAATAAACCTTCACTCTTATAATCATAGTGATAAATACCCCATACATAGTAGAATAAAAGTGAAAACATATAATAAATTCACACTAAAAACTTCCCCTTAAACACTCTATCATATTAAAGTAGAATTTATAGTTTAAATATAAAACATTAATTAAAGATTTCCATATAACCAATTAATTACCTAACTTAAGTGACTAGAAAATAATAATAGGTGATTATAACATATTATTAGTAGTAAGAAATTTTTTTCACAACATCAATAATAAATCACTTAGGAAAAACACTAATAAATCCATAAATATATAAGAAAAATTATGGAACTTCATAAATCACATGAAAAACTCCCTCTTCACTTTAATTTTCTTTAGTGTAATTTATTATACTATTTAGGTTAATCGGTATTATCCATCCAATAGAAACAAAATAACATGATAATTCCACAATTTACACATAATAAAGAAGGCGAAATTTCATGTCCCCAACCTCAACTAAATATTTAACAAATATTTCATAAGAATGAGAAGAATAGTCAAATAAAACATGACTTAAAAAATGAGGGTAATCTAAAAGTCCAATGTATGACCATTAACCATTAAAAACATAACAAAAAAAACACAAAAACCGAATCAACATTATTGTCACATCCTTCCTAAGAATAAAGTTCAAGAAGAGAATCAAGAAGAAGACAAAAGAAATTCACCTTAGAGGAGGAGAAGTAAGGAGCCTTCTGCGCTACGTCATGAGGGGAAGGCGCGAACTACAGAGGGGGAGGTACATCGGAGGAGCCTCCAACTATTGAGAAATGGTGTAGGGTTCGCGAGGAGTATGGTCGATCAGAGAGGAAGGGAAGTAGGGTTTTCAGGGAGGAGGATCCGCCGAAGGGGTTCAAGGGGTTTGAGGGGGAGGAGGATCTGCCGAAGGGGTTCATTGGAAGAGGAGGAGAAGTAGGGTTTGGGGGATCTGCCAGAGGGGGAGGTGCACGCGAAGATCGGGGGGCGTCAGAGGTCTGGAAACACGAAGATCGGAGGTTGGGGGGATTTTCGTAGGGGTACAATGTCTTGAGAGCTTTAGGGCGCAATAAACAGAGGACATTGTGCATCTGATTTTATAAAATATGGGACTATGGTTTTATCAGTTCTAAAAAAGTGCTGATAAAGGTAGCCTTTATCAGCGATAAAATTTTAGCACTGATACATGGATTATTTGTCAATTCTAAAATTTTAGTGATGAAACAGGGCGTCTTTATCAGCGTTTTTTGCTTAGCGCTGATAAAAGGTGGAACTTCCCTTGCCTGTTTTTGTAGTAGTGTTCGTAGACCCAAAATGTTTTCCATGTGTAGGTTTTTTATTCAGTTTATCTTAGATTAGGTTGGTCATATGGATTGTGGTAACCAATATGTCACATGGAGACTAGGTCAGTGTAGTCCAATTTTAGTTTTTGTATTTAGTTTAGTTTAGTTTTTCAAATGTTGTATCTAGAATGATTTTTTGTATTTATTTAAGATTCATTTATTGCACGTTCTTCTACTAGTTCAGTTTATTTATCTAATCATGATTTCTTGGAAAAAATCAATCCCCAAACTGATTACTTTGATGCTTGGCAGTAGTTTCTAGCCCAAGGGGATTAGTAACTCCCTTTGGGCTAGGTCACAGACTAGGTCAGGTGTCAGGTTATATGGATTTCTGGCTTGGTTTGTGACAACAAGTATCAATATTTATAAAAAACATATACACCATTCTAGAACTAAAAAAAATTAATATAATGAATCTTTTTAAGTGATTATTCTTAGAAAGTGGATATCTTTCCTAGCTGTACTAAAACTAATCATATGTTATAAGATATATTCACTAATCCTCTTTCCTTTAATCATTTTTTTAATATTTAGAGTGAATTGGATTTGTTTAAATTGAACTATTTTTTTGTATTAATGTTTTAATCTTACATATGAATATTATTTTCATTCTAATATAATGTTTTGATCTTTTATTCTTATATATATATTTTAATATTATCTGAATTTATATTTAATATTAATTTTTTTGGCTATAGGATACATAGTATTAATCTTTTGGTACATAGTGCTAATTTACTTATATGTAATATTAACATCAATTTATGTAATTTTTTTTAATCTTATGTATTATTTATTACTTAATGTTTTTATTATTATATGTCAACAATTTTCATGTGTTTTTTGACATTATTCTTGATTTATCTTATTATTTTTAAATGATTGGTCATTTGGATTGAAAACCAAAAACCAAATGAAAGACCTGATTCTATCTACTGCTCTCTATATTTCTCTTGAATCCCAAACCTAATTCCTTAAAACAAAAAACTATCATGGTAATTATAGGGTTCAATATAACCATTACTATTTTTTATTTAAGTGAAAATAATGAAAATTTAAAAGGTTCATAGGGGAAAATATTTCTAAATAAGGCTATTGATTTATCGTGGATTTACTATATGAATATATTCCCAAATAATGTTTTATGGTTTCAATAATGGGATTATGTTTTGGATTCAATGAATATAGAAGATTTTTTTATTTTAAAAATTAATTTATTAGATATTAATTTAATTCTCAAATGATTTTATAGATCACTAAAAGCATGATTAAATCAATGGTTAGAGGAATGGTTTTTACATTACCACTACTAAATTGGATAAACTATTTCACTCTCCCCATGAAGAAAATTTCATGATTAATAAAACAATGGTTAGTTATGGTGATATTAATCCCATGGACACAATGTTATATTTTTTTTATAACCAATATTCATAAACAAATGAATAATAATTTTTAACATGAGAAGATGGTTTATTAATAAATTTATTCACATGGTATAACCCAAAGGGATGGTGTATTCGAGATTTTTTTTATAAATATATGTATTTTTTGTATTTTTTTTGTAAATTATAATACATTTAATCTATTAATATATTTACTGTGATACATGCATCACTACAATCAAAGAAGTAAGAAGTTTAAATTATATCTTTATGGGAGATTATAGAATTTTTTGTTTGAAAGGAAGGAAGTGGAACTTAATGAGTTGGAGGAAATTAATTTTCATCATCATAACACTATTTATCTAAAATGAATCTTTTGAATTATTTGTTTTAAAAATCACAATACTAATCATTTTTACTTTTTGTTAACTTGATGTTTTATTAGTTCTATTTTCTATATAAATTTATCTTTCACTTTATATGTTCTGGTAAATTTAATGAAATTATCCTAACTTCTGTATCTTGGTAAAATTTCATTTAATTTAATTAAACAAAATATTGTTCAACTTACTCTTTTATAACCATACCTAATGAACTTGTAAATTTTTTTTACTTCGATGACTATAAACTGATACTAAACCGTTAGGAATGGTATACGCAACACATACTGATTATTTAAAGTTAGATATAATTTTACTTTCAATATATTCACTATTATGGATATTTTGAGAGTTATAATTAGTAATATTATTTAGTGTGATAATTAGAGATTCTCATTTTTATATACTTATTATAAAATATCAAATTTTGATTTTTTGTTATCATAGATTTCAATTTTGTGAGATCGATGGGATTTTAAGGATAAAAATATATATATTCCAAACATTAAAATTTATTGAATTTTAGGTGTGGAATTCTTACCAATCAAGTTGATCAAATAGGGGATCTAGGATAGAAATTCCACCTAAAAAATATTTCTCAAGGTTGTTCTAAGTTTAGAACTTGTATTTTTTGCTCAGGTAGATCGATGAATGTATAGGTATTAAACATTTATCCCTTGGATTTGGGTATTGATTCTAATATCAATTTGAAATAAATGAAAACAATTCCTATGAATTGGAACAGGTTTATATGATTTTGATTACATTATTTAAAGGTGTTTTCAAATTTTTATTCAGAACTCTATGTTTTCTTTCATTTATTTGTAGGAATTTTCCATTGGATTATTTGACATGGTTTTATTTTTTTTTAACTTTGGAGACTTTTAATTTATACCACTTATATATTGTACTCAAATATATTAAAATTTTTTAACTTCAAAATAGTTTACATTATTTATGGGAGAAAATTGTTATTTTGGTTTTAACATCAATTAAACGTCCTCTTGAAGTTCACATATGAAACAATGCTTGGTACCAGTGCTAGCCACTATACTTTTTTGATATTATCTTTTACTATTTCATTTTAGTTCAAGGATATATATTATCCTTACACTAACATTTTATTTGAGGAATGATCATTTTGTTACGGTTTGTGCATTACCCATCCGAGATTTGAAAATTTTCAATCTGAGTCATACTATAATTTTTGATTGGGTAGATTATGAATATTAGAGACTTTAGATGAGGGGATTTGTAATTAATATTGGAATGTATCATTATAAAATGGTTACTAGAAATATTATAATTCTTGAGAAATAAATTTATTTATTTTCATGTGAGGATAATTTAGAATATCAGGCTAATTATATGATCTGGAATACAGTAATGTTTTCGATAATAAGGAATATTTTTAGTTAGATTTCATCTTGTGAATCAAGTAATGATATTTGATAGAAATTTTAGATTATATATTTATTAACTTTAAAAGTTATTATTAACAGCTTACATGAAATTTTTGAAAGATAAATAATAGATGAACAACTAGTTGAAATGATTATAGATATACTTATGAGAGAATTGGAATAGAATAGGAAAAATATGATTGAAACTAAAAATTAAACAAATTAAATTTTAGATAATTTGATTCGAACTCTTATTTAGTATACGAATATATTGAAGAGAGATACTGAGAAAGGGAATTGTAAAAATATGGTTGTGTTTGATACAACTTCTGGCTCATCAAAATTTGATGCTAATATGCCAAAAGTTGAATAAATCAAGGAAGAACACTAAATCTTGTTTGAATATTAGTTTTTTAGAATATAATAAATGTGACTTTTCTTAACTTTCAAAGCAAGTGAAAAATATTTTTGGAAAGAAACTATTCTAAAAACATTATCATATGGATATGAAATCGAAAAACATGAAAAAATATTCCATTTATGATATATATTATAAATTAAATAATCTTGGCAATATTGGATTGGATTTTCCAAATCTCATGTGAAAAGATAGATAATCTAGAAGATTTTACATGTTTAATGGGAAGAAGGTGTCATAGGAAATGTATACATAGATTTTCAGTTATTATTTTTCTACTGATAGTTCATTTTAAAATAGTAATGAGTGTCTGAAGATAAAAAATTTCTATGCTGGAGTTCCATTAAATAAATTGTGCTTTATGGTTAAGGTTACTCTTGAATCCCTTAAAAATTTATCTTTAGACTCTATGTAGTATTTTTCTTCAAATGATAGAGATGATACTTCTTCATTTGAAGAGATGGAAAAATATGTGACTATCCAAGACAAAAGATATAAATTTTTTCTAAAATGATCATATTAGACTAAATAATTTTTTTAAGACTGATAATATAATTTATAAACTTAAATATAAGTTATATTCTAAATTAATTTTTATTTTAATAGTAAATGATCAAAACATAGTTATTAAAATGAAGTCCAAAGAAAGTAGTCAGAATAAGATTCTTTCTCATTTTACATTTGGAATGGATAATTTTGAAAATAATATAAGGAATTTTAAATCTACTATATCATGATAAAAAATTATTTTTAATTCTAGAAATTCATATTTCTAGACTAATTATTCCATTCTCAAGAGTGAACCATTTTCAGTAAATGTCAAAGGGGAGGTTGCTGGAAGAATCATTTTACATGAATAAGGTTTAATCATTGAAAACATATAGTGAATATATTTCTAAATAACTAGATGTGGTTTAACATCCTAGGGTTATAAAGATGTGGGTTTTGGAATTTCTTTTTTCTAATATTCTTTTACCCAAGAAAGTTTGGGTACCAAAATTTTAGCATTTCTTATTTTAAGAGAAAAGGTTGAGTACTTACTCCCAGAATACTTGGTTGATGAATAGAAGTTTTTTTAAAGAAATAATTGAAAAAAAATAGTAAAACTTCAAAAAGTGAAGGTTGGAAATAATACTTTTAGTGATAATGTACAATCTCATATTTTTGGTGTTGGTGATAATTGATTTCTTTGTGAGACATTAATTTTCATTTTTCTTTATGTTATATAACTTAAGCATAAACTTACCAGCTTCAGTTACATTTGAGATGAGGGTTGATCTGTTGAAATTGGGAATTAAATATGTACTATCACATGTTCATTAAGAGTTTTCATTTTATCTTTCAGTAGTAATGATAATGTTTACACTATTATCCTAGAGGAACTTCGTTTTTGTAAATTTCCTTATCTCAATGTGGTTGAAAAAAGTCCTATATTAAAAGGAAAATAATTAGAAAACTAAAACATTAAGACTATAACTAATTTTTTTTGTAAAATACTTATAAATTATATTCTATAATTGAAGTTATATTATTATAGAGCCCACAACCCTTGATAATATGTTAATAATCACAAGTCGATGTTTGAATCTATCAGTGAAGTCTCAACTTATGAACCATTATAATTAGTACACATATACACTTTTAGACCTATAATTATTGTGAGTATTAAAGGAAAACACTATGTGCATATCATAGTTGTTAATAACACTTCGTATACTTGGGTTTATTTTATTTTTAATAATTCAGAAGCACTCATTCATTTTTAATGATTTTTTACTTTTAATAAAAATATAAAAAGTGAAATGTTTCCACTATACAAGGTGATCATGGTAGAGTGTTAATAAATTATTAGTTTGAAAATTTTTATAATGAAAAAATAATTACACATAATTTATTCTCATCTATAACACCATAAAAAACATGGTAGTAGAAAGGGGAATAGAATACTTTAAGAATTTTTTCATTTTATTTTGTGTGAATATTATATTGAAAATAAAATTTTTGTTTAATCCATTAGTAAAAAAAATAATACTATAAATAACATTTTTCCCTAGTTTTAAATGAAACACCTAATAAATTCTGGAATTTAATGGATCTAAAACATAGTTACATAAATGTTTTCTGATGTAAAGTATTTATTTTGAATAATAATGATGATATTCAAAACCTTGATTTGAAATATAATGAAGCTATTTTTCATGTCTATTCCATTATAAGTAAGGATTAGAATGTTTTAAAGTGATGGAGACATACCCTTGAATAAATGTTACATGTTTTATTTGATAAAGATATTCCTTATGTGAAGTTAACTTGTACAAATTATGAATGAAATATGGATTTTTTATACCCATACTAGTTTTCTTCATAATGTTAAATCAAATTTAACCATAATTATTATTCTAGAATCCATTCTAATGGAATGTAATTATTTAGTAGATGAGGGAACATATTATTTTTTAGTTAGAAACTAGATGTTCTTAGGGAATCATCCCATTGTTAATATCATTGTCTATGTAGATCAACCGGTTAGTACTGGGTTTATGAAATGATTGTGATAATATTTCATTATTATCTCAATTTGAACCTAAAATGGAAGATGTTTCCTTGGGCGATGAGAGTAAGATTATATATATATAATTAGTGATTAATCAATTCAAATATTGTTGGACTCACCTGTTTTGATAATCCCAAATCATGTTTCAATAATCCCAAATAATGTTTTACTTATGCGATAAATATGTTTCTATTACAAGATAACCATTTATTTGAAAATCACGCTTTTATCAAAATGATAACTATGTGTGTTTAATCTCACTTCCCTTTTGGTTAAAGATCATAGTGAAAAATTTCCCTAAGTATAATGGTTACCGATGCAAAGGTCACCGATGTAGAGGTCACTGATCCAAAGGTCACCAATGCAAGGTTACCGATACAAAGGTCACCGATGCAAGGTTACTGATGCAAGGTCATGGATAGAAAGGTCACCGATGCAAAGGTCACCGATGAAAGGTCACTGATGCAAAGGTCAACGATTCAAAGTTCACCGATGCAAAGGTCACCGATGCAAGGTTACCGATGCAAGGTCACCGATTAAAGGTCACCGATTAAAGGTCACCGATGCAAGGATACTATTGGGAAGGTTACCGATAGAGAGTTATCAATTGAAGGTTACCGATAGAGAGTTATAAATTGAAGGTTACTGATGGAGAGTCACTAATGAAAGGCTACCGATGGAGAGTTATTGATGAAAGGTTACCATTTGAAAGGTTACTGACGAATGCTGACCGATGTGCACTTACTGTTGAAGCCTACCATTGTGAAGGATACCATTACCAGTCTACCATACTCTTCTACTCCATACTTTTTAAAATTATTAAGATTATTCTAATGGTCATATTTTCTAACCTTAATGCTTCTGAAATTAATTAATGTAGATTGTAGACATATCAAGATAAAATATCTGGGGATAACATGAGGAACGAGAAAAGACCGCACATGATGTACTTTTACCTATTGTCATACCTCAAATAAAAAAGATAAGAAAGAGGAATGAAAAGGATACTGATTTAGGACTTGATGATGAGAAGCGCATCCAAGAATATGAAAAATAAATACTCACTAGATCAAAAAAATCCATTCAGCACTTATACTGTGAACCCACTAGCATCACAAAGATCATCTTAGGGACAAACACACTTCTTATTTCTGTGCTTAATCAACTCACGATCACCACAAGAAGCAGAAAACTCAATTCCTGAAAGCTGGAACGTGGAGTTTCAACACTCCATTTTGGAGATAAGTTACAGAAAATGAATTGAAAATAAAATTCTTTACTTCAAAGAGTCAAGAGCTAAACTGCAAACACATAGAGCCTTCTAAACTCAATATCATCATATTTTCTCTATTGTGTTATTTTATATTACAATTTTGAGAAGGGTGTGATTTTGTCATACACACTATTTCTTGTTATTGAACTGGAGGATATAAAAATCCTCACATCAACCTTTTATTACTCCTTATTTTCCCACGTATAACTGTGGAAGAGACCTTGTGTGGTCTGTGTTGTTTTTTCATTCCCATGAAGAACTGTGGTAGAGGGTGTGAACCTTGTACAGTTTTTGAAAACTGTTTTAAAGCCCGATACAGGTTGTGCATCAAGTTTATTGTTAATATAAACTACTTGGTGGTAGGTGATCACTAATTGGAGAGGATTAAGTCGCGACTTAAGACTAAACCTATTGATTAACTTTTATGTGTTCTATATTCTTTGTTGTACTCTGTTTTATCTATTTTCCACTTCTTTTAATTTCTAAAACACAATTTTTTTTTCATTCACTTTGATAGTTAGTTTTGGTTAGTGTTCGTATGTGTTTAATTCAGTAAACTAGTTTCAAAAGTTGAAGATGTGTTTTTCACTAATTCAACTGAGGAATAATCACCCTTTTAGAAACCTGTGGACTAATTAGACATCTATATCTCTACTACCATAACTAACTGGGCTGTTTCAAAATTTTGGGGATCTTTACAAAAAAGTTTTTAATATAAATTTTAAGTAGGAACTCAATTCCCCATCCTCTTGATATTCCACTCTGACCAACATTTGGTATCAAAGGAGTTAGTTTAGTTTGTTTTTACTACTACCTGTACTGTTGTAAGATTCGTCAAATTCTTTAACTATGATTTTAGTTGTATCTTAAAGTTCTTAAAATTTCTGTCATATCTAAATTTCCAGTTCTTTACAATTCAAATTAAGAATGGGTAATAGAGTTGAAAGTGCTACTACTAACAGGACACCTTTCTTTAATGGTAATAAATATGCTTAGTGAAAACTAAAATTGAAAAATTATCTAGAGAGCATGGGACCTGAAATATGGGACACAATTGAAGAAAAACATGTATTACCTATTACTAATAGGGATACATTGTCTCAGTTGACTAAAGCTACATATATTAATAATTGTAAAGAAATGAATTATTGGTACCCTTCTCTAGGTGATGAAGATTTTAATAGAATATCCGCCTGTAAAACTACAGATGTAATTTGGGCTACATTACCTGTTTCTCATGAGGGAATAACCAATGTTAAAGAAATGAAAATAAAAACTTACACAATTTAATCTGATAATTTTAAGATGAAGCCTGGTGAACCTATCTCTGAAATGTATCTCAGGTTCAATGAAATTGTGAATACCATGAGTCTTCTTAGAAAACCAGTGGACAACATGGATCAGATTATGAGATTGCTTCGATGCCAACCTGATAAATGGAGAGGAACTTCTGTTTCTAGCTGAGAATCTTGTGACATAGGCAAGCTACCATTGAAGGAACTAGTTGGAAAGCTTATGATGTACAAATAAGAGATTAAGGTAAATCAAGAAGCAGATGAAGAACCAAGAAAGAAATCTATAGCATTCAAGAATTCTACCTCAAAGAACAAGGACAAAGAAAAAGATCAAGCTTCTATAGACATTTCCACCAGTGTAGACTCAGATTATGATAATGATGATGAGTTGGATCATCTTTCTGGGAGATTCAATAAGTTCTACCATAAGAAAATGTTCTTTAGAAAGTCGAACTATAAAAAAAGGTATGATAATAACGTATAGTCGAAAAAGGACAAAAATTGGAATGATAAGACAAATGAGATAGTCTATTATGAGTGTAAATGAAAAGGTCATGTGAAAGCTGATTTCCCTAAGCTGAAATTTAAGAAGAAATACGAAGACAAGGGAAAAGGATATTAAAAGGGTATGAAAGCTATGTGGAGTGCCTCAGAAGATATCTCAAGTGGATCTGAAACTTCTGATATTAAAAATAACAAACATGAAAACCTATGTTTCATGACAGAAACATCGGAGGTAATACACAATTCTACTATACATAATGCTTATTATTCTGAGAATTAAAGTGAATCAAACAATGATGAAAATATGACTAAGGATGAACTATTTGAATACTGTGGAATGGTTGAGGACACCTTTATTGAACTCGAAGATAAATATAAATTATTGAAAATACAACATTCTTTAAATGCCAATTATAAGTTTGATCTGAATATTGAAAAAGAAAAATGTGGTCAACTGTTAAAAGAAAATACAAAACTTAAATTATCTAATGAGAAATTAAAAGGAGATATTGAAAAGTTTAATGCAGGTAGAGATACCTTTACTCAGTTAATAGGAAAATAGATTTCTCCAAAATACACAACTGGTCTAGGTTATCAACTAGGACAGAGAAGTATTATTAAGAATAAATTTCTTCTAAAATATGGACAGTTCACTACTAGTTAAAGTTACGGACCGTATTTTGAAAAACAATTCTCTAAGGAACCAAACAAAGTGTTTATGTCTCAAAATATATCTGTTGATTATAGGAAATATGTGAGACAATTATGGATTCCCAAAGTGTTACTTTCTAACCACTCTGGACCCAAAAAAATTTCGGTAACAAAGTTACCCCCCACATAATCTATTTTGTAGGAAAATTTTTCAAAGAGATCCTATAAAACTCTATGGTACTTGGATAGAGGATGTTCAAGCCACATGACAAGAGACTAATCATGCTTAAGGAGCCTAATTAAAGTTTATGGTGGACATGTTATGTTTGGTGATAATGAAAAAGGGAATATCATCAGCTTAGGCCAAATTGGTAACCATAATAATTTATTAATTTCAAATGTACTTTTTGATGATCGGTTAAAGTACAATTTACTAAGTATATCTCAGTTATGTGATGATGATTTTAATGTTAAATTTGAAAATTATGCATCCAATATTTTTAAATCTAAAAATGACATAAAATTTACTTCTATTAGAAATGAAAATACATATGCTATTGATTTAAATTATTTTTCTAAGAAAAATGTTTCATGTTTAAATGATTTTCATAAAGAATCATGGTTATGGAATAGAAGATTAGGACACAATAATGAGCACTCACTTAGGAAAATAACTAGGAGATTTTTAGTTATAGACCTACCTAAATTGGAATTCCCACTTAACAAATATTATAATCCTTTTCAAAAGGGAAAAAACAGAATTTTTTTTTCAAACTAATGAAAGAAGTTTCAACTTCTCAAACGCTTGAGTTGGTTAACATGGATTTGTTTAGAAAATCTAGAGTTTCAAGTTTAAATAGGAAGCACTATGTTTATGTTCTTGTAGATGATTTTTCTAGATATACTTGGGTATATTTTCTAGATCACAAAAGTGAAGCATGTTCTTACTTCATTAAATATTCCATGTCTATAGAAAATGTTAGTGGACTTAGAATTAAGGCCTTCAGAAGTGATCATGGCCATGAGTTTAAAAATTAGGAATTTGAATCATTTTTCTCACATAATGTCAATACTCAAAATTTCTCTACTCCTAGAACACCTCAACTAAATGGAGTTGTAGAAAGAATAAATAGGACTCTTCAAGAGATTTCCCAGACTATGCTTAATGAGTATAATCTACCTATCAATTTTTGGGGTGAAGATATTAATACAGCTCGTTACATTATTAATAGAGTCCTGATTAGACCTATTATTAAGAAGACCCTATATGAGCTCTAGAATAATAGAAATACAAAGGTTAATTACTTTAGAGTTTTTGGTTGCCAAGTCTTTATCCTTAACACTAAGGAAAATCTTTAGAAATTTGCCTCCCCAAGTGATGAAGGAATTCTCCTAGGTTACTCAATATATAGTAAAGCCTAAAGAATATTCAATAAGAGAACCAAATGTGTGGAAGAATCAGTTCATGTCAAATTTGACGAAACTGATCCACATGAACCCAAAACCTCTGTTGAAATCCTTGAATAAGATATGTCAATTCTAGACCTTAATGATAAAGACAGTGAGCCCTCAGTGAAAACAACCAATTCTAGAAATTTTCCAGAATTCGTGTATGATGAATCTGGACCTATAGATATTCAAGAGGAGTATAGTTCAACTCTTTCTAAAGGTATTATAACTCTAAAAAATAATCCTTTATATGATGTAGTAGGTGATTTAAATATAGTGACAGAAACTAGAGATTCTATGAGAAACCTGTTTGAACATCAGGACTTTCTTTCCTAGCTTGATCCTAAAAATATTGATGATGTAATCAATGATGAATTCTGGGTGATAGCTATGCAATAAGAATTAAATCAATTTGAAAGAAACAGAATTTGGAAATTATTAGAAAGATCCAAAGACACATCGACCATAGGCACTAAATGGGTATTTAGAAAAAAAGTTGATGAATTCGGAAATGTAGTTAGAAACAAGGCTAGTTTAGTTGCACAAGGATATAGTCTAGAAGAAGAAATAGACTATGAGGAATGTTTTTCACCTCTAAACTAGAATCCATTAGGATACTACTTGCTTATAAAACTTATTTTAATTTGAAACTTTATCAAATGGATGTCAAAAGTTCATTTTTAAATGGGTACATAGTTGAAGATGTATTTGTTGAACAACCCCTAGTTTTAAAAATCCACATTTTTTAAATCATTTCTTCAAACTTTCAAATTCCATATATGCTCTGAAACAAGCTCCAAGATCTTGGTATGACAGACTAAGTTCTGTCCTTATTTCAAAAAGTTTTACTAAAGGAATAAATGATCCTACTCTTTTTATTAAAAGGACTTCAAATGACGTTTTAATTGTACAAATTTATGTAGATGAAATTATTTTTGGATCCTCTAAAAATTCATTATGTAGTGATTTTTTATAAATGATTCAAGATGAATTTGAAATGAGTTTAATGGGGGAAATTAAAATTTTTCTTGGATTTCAAATTTTTCATAATAAAAAAGGTATTGTTTTAAATCAGGTAAAATATACCAAGGATCTTTTGAAACATTTTGGTTTGGACTAAAGTAAAGGTAGCGATACACCTATGAGTACCACCTGTAATTTGGATACTGATGAAACTTGTAAAACAGTGGATTAAACCAATTACAGAGGTATGATAGGAAGTCTACTCTATCTTACTGCTAGAAAAAATGATATTATGTTCAATGTATACTTGTGTGCTCACATTCAATCAAATCCTAAAGAGTCTCATCTAACTACTGTTAAAAGGACTTTTAAATATCTCAAGTTTACTACAATCTTAGTACTGTTTTATCCAAGAGGATAAACATTTGATTTAATAAGTTATTAGGATGCTGATTTTTCTGATTGCAAGTTAGATAGAAAGATCACCTCTAGAACATGTCACATTTTAGGAAAGTCTCTAGTATCATGGTGTAGTAAGAAATAGAATTATGTTTCATTATCTACTGCTGAAGCTAAATCTATAGCTACTTGGAGTTTTTGTTCTCAAATTCTATGGATGAAACACACTTTACAAGACTATGGATGTCAATCCAAACATGTCTCTATAAAGTGTGATAATACAAGTACTATTAAAATATCTGAAAATCCATTATCTCAGTCTAGGAAAAATCATATTGATGTGAGATATCACTTCTTGAGGGATCATTATCAAATAGGTGATATAACTGTTAAATTCAATGGTACCAAACACCAATTGGATGATATGTTCACAAAGACTTTGAATTATGAGAGGTTAAATTATATCAAACATGAGTTAGGTATGATAAACTATAAGGGTTAAAAACCTCACCATTGGAACCCCACCATTGGAACCTCATCGTTGGAACCTCACCATTGGACCTCAACATTATGAACCTCACCAATAGGACCCCACCGATAGGACCTCACTGATAGGAACCTCACTGTTGGACTTCACTGTTAGGAACCTCACCGATTAGACCTCACCGATAGAAACCTCACCATTGGAACCTCACCATTGGACATCACCATTAGGAACCTCAATGATAGGACCTCACCGATAGGAACCTCACTGTTGGAACCTCACCGTTGGACCTCACTGTTAGGAACCTCTGCATTAGAACCTCACCATTGGAACCTCACCTTTAGAACCTCACCATTTGGAACCTCACCAATAGGAAACTCACCATTGGAACCTCACCGATAGGACCTCACTGATAGGAACCACACCATTGAAACCTCACCGATAGGACCTCACCATTAGAAACCTCACCGATAGAACCTCACCATTAGAAACCTCACCAATATGACCTCACCATTAGAAAACTCAACGATAGGACCTCAACATTATAAACCTCACCGATAGGACCTCACTATTACAAACCTCACTGTTAGGACCTCACCATTGGCATCTTATAGATAGTCAATATTTTTCAGGACTTAGTGTTTTCTTACTGCTGGAAGTTGAAATGTTTTATATTTTAATTTATTCTTTTACTTGATTTTTTTTGATCCCGAAATGATAAAATTAAAAAAATTATTCCACATTTTGATCCACTTCAAATTCTCTCCTGAATCTCTTTTCTCCCTAACCTCAGAACCTAACCCACTTCTAAAACCCTCAAACTGCTTTAGATCGCATAGAAAGAGTGAAGAGACCATTGGTTAGTGAAGAAGGGGATGCACCAAATCCAAAGGAACCTCTAGCTGAGTCGAGTAGTGGAAGAAAGGTAGTGGAAAATCCGATCAAACCTCATATGTCGAAGAGGGAAATCATAGTTGAAAAAGAGATCAGTTCTGAGTGGTTGCTAATGAGCGGATCTTTAGTGCTGAAGGCACCTAAAGCTCAAGGCTGGGTTTAATGCTTTACAAACAACAATGAACATTATTTTCTAATGTTAGTTAAGGATTTTTATGAGTTTTTGAAATTCGAACAGACTGAGGATGAGAACAAAATGACCTCAAGAGTAAATGGAGTAAGTGTAAGTTTCCCCTCTATTGAATGGGCCGAGTGTATGAGAGTACCACATGAAGGGATTTATGACTACTACTTAGGAGTGGTGCCTCCCAATACTGATTTATTTGGTTATGAAGAAGCCTTATCCAACATGAAAGGAAGTGAGATCCCTAAAAAAGTCATTGCTACTGAAATGGATGGAGAATAGAAGCTATTGTTCAAGTTTGTTCAACTTGTCTTGAGTCCCAGGAGAGGAGACTTTTCTACATTGAAATTTCTGGATGAATCTATTTTGTACCTGTTGAATCATGGATAGAAGATAAATTTATGTAGGCTACTGATGATTCAATTAGAGGATATGAAAAAGCATAGTTCAAAATCCAATGCCTTATTTCATGCTATATAGATATCCTTGATGCTAAAGGTGATAGGAGTTTCTAGAGAAAAGGAGGAAAAAATTGTAGTAAGTGACAATTTCTGCATTAAAAAAGGTAATTTTCAAAATGATGAAGATAAATTAGATCCCATGGAAAAGAAGATGGGTACATGATGAGGCTAAATTATATGAGGCATTTAACCCTATCACTCATCCTACTAGGACTAAGGATAAGAGAGATACTGGTCTAAAGCCTAGTGAAGTAGAGCCTGCATATTCAGATTAATAAGAAGAAGCTACTGATGTGCCACAAAGAGAAGACTCTCCTATAGATGACAAAAGTGATCCCGACCTTCCCTCCGTTCCTCGTTATAATACTGTATCCTTTGGTGAGCCTATCCAACCAAAGAGATTGCCTAGAAGGGAGACTGTTATAAGGGAAAGTGATGATGAAAAGACCAGTGAGGAAGAAGGGGCAGAAAATTTCTTAAGAGACATTAGGGGGACCTCAAGTGAGGATGAGAACACAAAATATAGTCATGATGACTTTGAGACTGCTACTGATATAAGTGAAGAAGAATGTCTAAGTCTTTGTCCTTTGATAGGAAATACAGAAATGGTTGAATATGTGGATGAAGAAGTTTTTGATTTATTTGAAGCTAGAATTACTTTGGAAGTAGTTGAATATTCTATAGAAGAAGTTGTAGTGGACCCTCCTATTGATGAAGTTGCTCAAGGAGGTATGACAGAGATGTATATGGTTGATTAAGAGAATGATCCAAGTGAGGGGGAGGAACCTGTTGCCACAAGTTCAGTTTCTATAGCTGTTGGAATATAAGATTGGTCAGAAGACCCTGGTATCATAGTTTTGGGCTTAGATTATGGATACTCTGATGATGATCAGCCTATTATAAGTCCTCCAATTCTTACTGTTTCAGAAACCACTATTGTGCAACCAGTGGTTCTTTTTCCTCATGACTATGTGAAAAAGGATGATTTGGAATCAATAAAATCAGATTTAAAGAGCCACTTTGATGAGTGACTTATTGGGTTAGCGAGGGGTATGACTCATAATCAAGAAGTTGTTACTTCTATAGTGGAAAGGCTAGTTTGTGCCTCTCAACCCATCCTTCTAGAGGAGGTAAAGAACTGTAATAATGAGATCAGAAACTTGGCAGATTCTTTTGAATCTATGAAGCAGTTTATTGCTATACTAAACTCCTATATGTAATCAAGATTTAAGGTGGAAAATGATCTTAGATATATTAAAAGTGTGCTTAAAAAAATGGTCACTGTGTTTGAGGACTTTATGAAGTCCATGGAGACACATGTGAGTGGTCAAGATGATGATGTGAAGAGACTGATCAGTGGGCTGAATAAATCTTTTAAGAAAAAAATAGATTTCACTATGGCACCTTTTTATGGATTTGATTCATCTTGAACCTCTCCTACTGTTGATCTAGAAGCCTTTAGGTTGGTTGTTAGAGAATAAGTTTAGAAGTTATCTAGTACAAGTACCTCAGATCCCCAGTCTATGACTCAAGTTATTTCCACTACCAAAGAAATTCCTAATCTTGTGGGAAATTATCTAAGGGAAGCTTCTCAAGATCAGAAGGCCATCAAGGAAAAAGTTTATTTGTACTACAAAAGGGTATACACTAAGCATCATATGGATGGTCACTTCATGTTTCTGTTGGGGAACATGAGGATTCCACCTATCACTCAAGCCTTTAAAGATCATGTTAGCAGGCTTAGAGAGATGACTCCTTCTTTGTATAAATTTATGGTGAATAAGGATGATTTTATTTCAGCCATGGAAAGAGGAGGAAGTATTATTATGGATTTCAGAAATATTTTTTCCCCTTCCTCCATGTAGACTACACTCCCATAATAGTTCCTCCAGCCTTGCCTTCTACCTCAAGTGCCTCAAGATCTTCTAGTACTACACCTATGATGACTCCTTCACAGGCCATCCAAAACATGACCCCCGCCATTCCTCAGAGATCTACTCACTACAGGTCTACTGATGCTTCTGTTTCAGATCCTCCTACCCTGATGACTGCCATCCCTAGGCCTATCCCTCCATCTTCATAACCTGCTTCCTCTAATTCCAACGACAAATCTCCTCTGGACATCTCTGATGTGGATTGAATGTGGTATGTCATATTTGATAGGGATCTATGTAACATTTTTTTGTATATTTTACTTTTGGTTCTTTACTAGAAAATCATCTTTTGTTTCTTTTTATCCTCTTGTATTTTTGTTAATCACAATGGGGGAGAAATATTTAATCTTGAATCTCAAAGTTACCCAAAGGTGGAGAAGGATAAACAAGTCCAGTTTAAGTTTTAAGCTGCCTAAACTTAAAGAAGGAGACATTTTCTTTACGTTGGATATACTCTTTGTGCATATATATACTATCTATATTTATCCATAAAAAACGTGGTTCAAATGTTCTTATGCACACCTATGAAGATATTAGAAAATGTGCTTAACCCTAATTCAGAAAATATTGACATAATCTGTTATTATCAAAAAGGTGGAGATTTTTGGACTCACCTATTTTGATAATCCCAAATCATGTTTTGATAATCCCAAATCATGTTTTATTTTTGTGATAATTATGTTTCTCTTACAAGATAATCATTTATGTGAAAATCATGTTTATATCAAAGTGATAACTATGTGCGTTTAATCTCACTACTCTCCTGTTTAAAGCTCACAGTGCTAAATTTCTCTAAGTAAAAAAGTTACTGATGCAAAGTTTACCGATGAAAAGGTCACCGATGCAATGTTACTGATACAAAGGTCACCGATGCAAGGTTACCAATGCAAGGTCATGATGAAAAGTTCACTAATGCAAAGGTTACCGATGCAAGGTTATCGATGAAAAGGTCACTGATGCAAAGGTTACTGATGTAAAGGTCACCGATTCAAGGTTACCGATGCAAGGTCACCGATGAAAGGTCACCGATGCAATGATACTATTGGGAAGGTTACCAATAGAGAGTTATCAATTGAAGGTTACCGATATAGAAGGTTACTGAGGGAGAGTCATCGATGAAAGACTACCATTGGAGAGTTATTGATGTAAGGTTACCATTGGAAAGGTTACCGATGAATGCTAACCAATGTGCACTTACTATTTAAGCCTACCGTATTGAGGGAAACCACTATCAGTCTACCATACTCTTCTAATCTATAAATTTTCAAATTCTTAAGATTATTCTAACGGTCATATTTGATAACTTTAATGATTCTAACATTAATTAATGCTGGTTGTAGACATATCGAGAGACAGTATCTGGGTATAGTATGAGGTATGATAAAAGACCGCACGTGATGTACTTTAACCTATTTTCGGATCTCAAATATAAAAGAGAAGAAAGATGAATGAAAAGGATACAGAGTGAGTAATTGATGATGAGAATCATGTCCGAGCATATGAAAAAGACATACTCGCTAGATCAAAGAAAATCCATCCAGCACTTATACTATGAATGCACAAGTATCACGAAGATCATCTTGGGGACAAAATCACTTTCGCCTTATGTGATTCATCAACTCACGATCAGCACAAGAAGAAGAACTCTAAATTCCTAAAAGCCAAAACCAAGAGTTATGACACTCTTTTTTGGAGACATCTTCCCGAGAAAGACTTGAACATAAAATTATTTACTTCAAAGAGTAAATAGCTGAACTAGAAACACATAGAGCCTTCTAAACTCAATCTCATCATATTTTCTATACTATGTTATTTTATCTTATATTTTTGAGAATGGTGTGATTGTGTCATACAAACTATCTCTTATGCTTGAATTGGAGGATATGAAAATACTCAAATAAAACTTCACTTACTCCTTGCTTTCCCATGTATAACTATGGAAAAGACCGTGTGTGGTCTGTTTTGTTTTTCATTCCCATGAAGAACTGTAGTAGAGGGTTTGAACCTTGGACAGTTTGTGAAAACTATTTTAAAGCCTAATACAGGAAGTGTATCAAGTTTATCGTGAATACAAACTACTTGGTGGTAGGTAATCACCAAATGGAGAGGATTAAGCCTCGACTTGAGACTGAACCTCTTTTTTAACTTTTCTATGTTCTATATTATTTATTGTACTATGTTTTATCTATTTTCCGCTACTTGTAATTGCTAAAACATAATTTTTTTATTCAATTTGATAGTTAGTTTTGGTTAGTTTGTGTATGTGTTTAATTCAATAAACTTGTTTCAAATGTTGAAGAAGTGTTTTTCACTAATTTAACTGAGGATTAATCACCCTTTGAGAAACCTGTTGACCAATCATATATCTATATCTCTACTTCCTTAATTAATTGGGATGTTTCAAAATTTAGGGGACTTTTATAACATTGTTTTTAAGAAAAAGTCTAATTAGGAACTCAGTTCACCCCCCTCTTGAGATTCTACTCTGACCAACAAATATAATATGGTTTATACTTTGCTAGAACATTTTAATGATATTCTTATTATAGGGGCCAAATTATTCTTCCACTAAAAGTGTGATTATAATGGAAAAATTGGTTTTAATAAGGCCATACTAATTTATAAGGTTTGTAATAATGAATAGGTACTAGACTATAGATACACTTTTACTTTGGTAGTTAGAAAATAATATGTTCATATTATATTATCCTTTATAGATATTTTAAATTGTACTCTATTTCACACGCATGTAATGAGTTACTTCCTTAATGGTTATGTTTAAATGAATTTTTATGATGAAAAAATCCTAATATTGATGATATTAATCTTCTGGAACATGTTTTTAAAATAATTTTTGAAATTTGTGTACATATAAATGCTATAGGTGCTTCATATGATAAATTATCAGTATTTTTTACTTCAAGATATATTTCTTGAAGGAATGTAAGATACTACTATTTTTATTAAGTATATTTTAATTGAAAACATAATCTAAAAAATCTGTATGGATGAAATTATTTTTTGTTCAAATTGAAAAAAATAGGTAGATAGTTTTTTAGGATCATATACAATGTGAAATTTAGATGAGTATGATGGGTAAATAGAACTATTTTATTAGATTCAATATTATTCAAAAATCATTTGGAAATATTTTAAATTAGCTTCATTATATAAGATATTTACTTAAATGTTTTTCTTTTGATAATGATTTGAGTATAATTACTCTAGTAGGTTCCTTATGTAAATACAAACTTGATGAATATGAGAAACCAACTGATTAGAAATTATTTGTATGGACAATCATCAGTTTATTTAATTGATATCTATTCATCCAAACTTTATATAATATGTGTGATTATGTGATAAATTCCAAGATAATATAACATATTCCCATCTTAAGGTAGTTAAATAGATCTTCTGTTAAATTAAATGAACTCTAGAATATGTTCTATTTTTTTATTCCATCTTCTAGTTTACTATTAAGAGTTATTCATATGTCTATTTTAATGATAGTAGAATGGATTAAAATATTACTTCCAAAACATGTTATTTCATTGATGATGTTTCTGTTTCTTGGTATTTCAAAAAGAATAATTTTCTTTTAATTTCCATTGTTGAAGCTGAATATGTACAGTTGGAATTTATTTGAACATATTTCTATGGATGTATCACATAATTACTAATTTTGTGATGTGTTTTACAAAATTTTTTATTATTTTTTCAAGTATTGATGTTATTTATTTGTATAATATTCTATCACATAATCCATGGTCCAAGCACATAGATATACGACACTATTTGATTCAATATCAATAATTATAAAGATACCATTCTTGAATTTATTATAAATGAAGATAATCTTGTTGATATTTTTATTAAAACTATACATTATAATAGATTCAAATACATTAAATAGAATATTCATATGATTAGTATTACATGATCAATTTTAACCTCTTGTTTTATATTCTTCAAAAATTGGAAAACTTCTCGATATAGGGGGAAAACATTCTTTATTTACATATAAATGTGACGAATTTTGGTATTGGCACATAAAATTTTCCAAAATAAATTTCAACAGAATATATTTATTGACTAGACTTTATAAGATGTTTCTTTGATCATCATTCAGAATTAAACCTTTATAAAGGTATGTTGTTCAGTATACTTCATGGTAGTTATATTCACAAAGGAACCTTTTGATTCATGGTTTTATAGTCTTTTGTATTGACACACACTTATGTATTATTTTAAGGTATACATTTTTTTACACACTATACAATTCATATTACTCATACTCATGATTTTTTATGTATAAGCAATAATTAAATTTATTACTATTTTTTAGTTTACATTTACACACTCTTTTAATTACTCTGATATATTCTTTTGATTTACTTCTATTCATCATTAGGTTTTCTTTTACATATTCTTGAAGTTACTCTTATGTATGTATTCAGTGTTTTCATAGTTCATTTGGAAGTTTATTATTCTTATATAGTTCATTAGTATCTCTTTTATGTTTAACATTTTTGTATTTATTCTCTTGTTAATTGTTCTTAACATTCCTAATTTTATTATCTTATGTTTATTTTTAATTATCCCAAATTGGGAAAAAATTAACTTCTTTTTTATAGGGAATTCAAATAAAGTATTTGTGGGAGAATGGTATTCATAGGAAAATAAGCGGAATAAGTGAATCTAAAATAAAGATAAGTATGAAGTTAAGTGAGAGAACCTAGAAGAAAGTGTTTAGAGAGAATAGTTTTACTAAAATTTCTTTCATATTTCAAGAGGTAATTTTATTTACTCATGTACTTGCAATTATTATTTATATCCAAATGATTATTATTCTATGTTTATATGTATAAAAATAAAAAATTCAGAGTTTGGAGATGATTATGTATGGTGTGTATTTCATTCCTCAAGGGAGAGTGTTATTGTTACTAACATGTGTGTTTCTTATAGGGAATATTTTTAGTTTCATTGATGTTATTCCTAGGGGGATCTATCATATGTTCAATGGAGTTTTTTTTCTATTTCTATAAAACATTCCATTATTTTTGTTTCTTAAGATTTTCAAAATTTGGGATATTGTTGACTTAAAAATGACTCTTTTATATCCATTATTTTTAAAATAAAAATTCACATCATTTTTAATTGAAATTAAATTAAGGTTTTGTTAGTTCTATTTTAAATAAAGATTTTACTACCAATTCTTATGTTCTAGTGAACTTAATTAAATAAACATAAATTATTGAGCCATGTGAAGTAACACTGATTTACATTCAATAGAAGACAGTCCAAATTTAGTGTTTTTTATAAATATTCCTGATGAACACATAATATGTTTTTACATTAAAATATTTAAATTGAGACTAGTATTAGTGGAATATTTTTTACATGCTGATTACATTGATTTTATAAGTATTTTATATTATATTTGAGCACTATCTCAGTTTTTTTAGAGTTCTCATTTGAAATCTTTTTTATTATGAGAATTATAGATTTCATGCATGTGGTGCTTATTGCAAAAGATCCATGTTATATTGTTATAATCATTTCTTCTGATCCTATAATATCAATGATATTTTAGGGCTAGGAATTAGTATATTTAAACATTGAAGATTAAAAAAATTTGGGAATGTAATGTTTACTTATTAGTTTGGTCGAAGAGTAGCTCATGGATAGAGATGAATGTTGTAGATGGTTTTTTGAGGAAGTTACAGGTGTGAAAATTTTATTTTTGGGATTGGTTAGATTGATGAAATTATAGGTGTGGAACATATATCCATTGAATCTGGGTAGTGATCCTTTTTAATTTTTAAAGTAAAAGTGAAGAGTTTCTATGAATTTGAACTAGTTTATATGATTTTAATAATATTATTTAAATGAGTTTTTTGGATTTTCCTTTGGAACTGCATAGTTGTTTCATTTCTTTATTCTAAATTTTTGTGGTATTATTTTTCATGATTTTGATTCATAACTTTTGAGAGTTTTCTTTTTAAAAATTTTCTAAGAAATACTATGATTTTTTATATTTTTTAACTTAGAAAACATTTTATTATTGACTGGGAGAAAATTTTATGTTTTTTAAACATAAATTCACCCGCTTTTGTAACTATCTTACAAGAAAGAAATAATATAAAAGATAGATTTTTGAAAAAAAAAGGTTTATTTAGAATGCATCCATATAAAATCAGTTTCTACTCGATTTTGAAGAATATCAAAAAATAACCCCCAATAATATTGATAAGGGTTTTTTAGATCTCAAGAAGAGATCCTTTTTTTTCTAATGAGAGGGAGCAGTTTAGTGCCCCAGTTGAAGTTTATGTGGGTAGACCTACTATTTCATAACTTAAAACTATTGATTTATATTTATTCTTTATTATTAAGGATGATATTGTGGAAAGTGTAAAGAAGAAGATGATTTTTTCATTTTCTATAATGAAAAAGAAATTTTTAATGATGATTGAATGGGTTCAAAGTTTTTTGAAGATCGATGATTTTATATTGAACATCCTAGAATGGATATTGATGAATATGTAATAGTTAATGATGATTTTGGTAGTGAGAAGTTTAATGAAGTGAATGATCTGGCTGATATGAATGTAGAAGTGGAAGAGAAGCAGAAGGAGATTCTAATTCAAATGAACCATAAGTTATAGAAAAAAATAAATATGAGATAAATTAAATTATTTAATCAACACATATACCTGGGTAAGAAGTTATTAGAGAAGTGAACAAAAAATGATGACCAATATCAATAATTGTAGGAAGATGATTCTATAGAGAATATAGCGTCTAAAACTATATATAGATCTAAAATGGTAATGGATGATGAAATTCCATCACCAACTACTAAAAATGAAATAAAAATCAATACCAATTTATTAATAGAATATTTTATACTTTTTATAATTTATAATACCAAATAAAAGATTAAAAGGTGTCATAAAATATGAAAATTAAGAGATGAATAAGTGAAAGGAAAAATTAGTTTCTAATATTTATTTTGATGAGATAAAATGTTCAATGGTTTTTATGTTTGATTTTGAGTAGTTAAAATATTTTTTGAATGCTTATACTAAAATGTAGAATAGTTTCAAACCTATTTATAATGGTATGGATGAGTAACTCAAAAACCATCTTAAGGATATAATAAATGCTCATAAATAATTATCAAAACAACCTATAGTGGATTGTGTTATTGTTTTAGTTAAATAGGTGTTGAATTCAATTAATGGTGAATTGATAACTTTGAATTTTAAAATTGATATCTCTACTATTAATGAAATAATTATATCACTAAAATGTGATATTTTGAACTTATATAAAAAATTATAATGTAATTGATTGCTAAGGCTATATAATTCAAGACTCTGGAACTCAATTATAAGAATTATTTTATTTTTCTGGGATGCACGACTAATTTTGTGAGGTTTTTATATGAATTTAATAAAACATATTACAAGTGTGAAAGTGATAACAAATATATTGGTGAAACTTTAAAAAAATTTCAACATGATATTGTTTTTGATAGTGAATATTTTAATAGAGAAGTTGATAAAAATCCTCCTTTAACTATTGACTATATCAAGAAATAATAAATTACTAACACTTATATATTAATTCATTATCATGATGTGTTTCATGGTGTATATACATCTCTTGAAAATATTCTTAAAATTTTTAATTAGAAATATGATATTGAGTCTATAAAGGGTTTAAAATGAGTCTAATAATAGTTATTTGAGAAAGATGAATATATTTAATCTCATGTACAAGGATATATGATGCTATAAATATGAAAAATCCATATAACATTGAAATTAATAACACTATTTAAAATGTAGTACCTTACCAAAGATAATCTATAATATCTTCAAACACCCTCACATGGGTTTGATAAATATCACTAAGGGAATACAAATGACATCCCATATGCATAGTGTATCAATAGGTTACACCGGAATTATTCAATATATACATGAGATAACTCTATCCTATATGAATTATTATATCCTTTGATATAAAGCAGAAAGATAAAGAGGGCTTTGAGTTAGGATGAGTCTCATCCCGACATGAAGTGATCACACACCCACACTGCCATCACATGTGTAACACATGTGATTCAATTATTGTAAGTGCAAATTATATTTTAATTAAACAATAGTAGAATATAAATTTTATTATTTCCTGGCACAAAAAAATTATAATTTTATATCATTAATATCAATTTTCAACTTACTATGTTAAAATAATACTAGAATAATTTTTTTGAAAATTTCCCTTAAATTTTTTTAAGAATAATTGAAAATGTAGTATTTAAATATTTCTCCTTTTATTTATAATAATGTTTATAATTTTTATAATTAACCATTTATTTTTTATAATATTTATATAAATAAATACAATATCATTTGGAGGAAAAAATAGTTACTTTTCTAGAAAACTATTTTTAAGTACATAATGATTTTCCATTTTAATTAATTAAAATAATATCCAATAATGAATGAATTAAATAAAATTTATATATTATATATCTATATTAATTTAAATTCATATAATTATTATTACTAGTCATATAGTTAAGTTAATTTCTTAACATACTTGAAAAATGCATTTTTATTAAAAACCATTTTTCATTGCATTTTGTGGGTTTATTTTTAAATTAATTTATTCCAATAATAGGAATAGAATTTGATAAAATGATTTCCTAATTATTTATCATTTAATTTTTTTAATTATCTCACTTTTATTTTTTGTTCCTTATGAATAGTAACAATTGTAAAAATTGGATTCAACGATTATGGTTAAAAGTAGTTTACGATGGGTTATTATAAAAAGATAAGCATTTAAATGAATTAAAAACCTGCCTAAATACTATTTTTTGAATTTATTTCGACCGTATTTTATCTCACCATATAAATAAACTTAATTTTGATCTTATTTTCCAATAAAGTGACCTTATAATATTTTAAAACTTTCAAATATTACAAGTGTTTCAGCCTCCTCACTTATAAATGGACACCTTTTCTGATCACTTATTCAGATGTCTTGATACATTTAGGTAAAAAAACCTAAAAAAATATCTCCCAAAATCCATATACACATTTTATTGTTTTTTGTCTTTCAAAAATACCAAGCCTAGGGTCCTTAAGAGGATATCTAACGAAGCTATTTCATAGAATATGTAATCATATTAACTGAGAACATTAAATTTTTATCTTCTTATACCAACTTCAATTATGTACTGAAAATAAAAATAAAAAAACACTAGTATATACCATGTACTAATATTTTATTATGTTTATTAAATAATTTTTATCCATCATCTTCTCCATAAAATGGGAAACAAAACCATTGCATGTGTGTATGGTGGACTACCGCCTCACAAACTTATGTAATTTGTTTTCCATCACTACATTAGATGGTTGATTATGATTATGGAGATATTTAATATATATAATATTTATGAAATATTTTTTATTATATAAATTTAAGATTTCATATACTTTTTTATCCTTCCACCCATTAAAAAATGAAGTCATCACTCCTCCATACGTACAGACTAACACCCCTACGAATCGATGTGACTCATTTTCTATGTCTAATTTTTTAAGAGATTGAAAATATGTATATAAGAAATATTTATTATGCTTATATCATTATTAAAATTATGTATATGGTATAACCACGATCAAGAAACAATACATATAACTACTGAATCAAGACATACATGAAAAAGGAAGAAGTGAATACTTGAAATAATGATAATAATAAAGGATTGTAAAAATGGGTTATAATATGTAATAAGTGTTTCATATATGATATTATAAATATATATATGGTTATTTTATGTAATTATAGCACATATAAATTTATTATATACGAGATTATACCAAATTCAATTAAGAGGAAGCCTGTAGTAAGTGATTTCTTCTCAATTGACACATCATTGAGACATATTTGTTATTATATAGCTATTTTATTTTATATGTTGTATATATTAAACCATAAATGTATATATCATGAATAAATATTTATTAGTGGTAAATAATGTTTCAATTATAGTTTACTATTTCAAGGGGATACCGTTTAATAGTTAAAAAAGAATTAAGAATTTATTTTAAAATTTAATTTCTTGAGATTGAAGACTATTTCATTGAAGGAATATTATAATATATTATTTATAAAATCCATATATTTTCTTATAATATGAATATATAATTTGTTTCCATGTTTTTTACAACTTTTTCTATCTTTTTCACATGAATCAATAAAATAAAATTTTAAAATAAAATTTGATCTTATTTCTATTTTTAAATGGGAATGTTTTTCTTCGATGACCATATTTTTCAAATTTTTTTTGAAAAATAATCCTACTTTACTTAAATATTTTATTAAATAATATTTAGGTTATTGTTGAATTATTAAAAGTTTTTAAATTAATATTTCTAATTTTTTCCAAAATGACCATTATCAACTTTCTTTAAAAAAATTCAAATGGAATATATATTTTTAACGTATATGGTGTTAACATATTTTCCCACATTAATGAAAATTTTACACTATTTAGATTATTATACATATTTTCCATGGTTTTAAAAAGAAAAATGTTTAATTAAAATTTATTTTAAATGTTTCTCTTGTATTTTTTTATATTGTTTAAAAGTCCTAATTTTATTACACAACCTATATTTAATATGAATTTATGGTCATCTTTTATCTCTGAATAATTTTTTTTCATTAAATATTTTTTGACACATTCACTTTATTGTGATCCAATTTCATTATAAATTATTCTTCTCTTTAATATCTATATTATTTGTATAATGAGTAAGCTAATTTCTTAAAATTTATACCATTCTACATATGGTGTTTTACTTTGAAAGTTATTTAATAGGCTAGGGAAATGTTGAAATTATATATTTTTTACCTAAGAAGGATGTTTTTTATATAAAATATAGTTTATGAAAGAAATTGATCCTTCAATATACTTGGAATGAATTTTTCATGCAGTTACTTTTGGGGCCTGGTTATAAATAGCCCATCGACGCATCAACACATCTCATGAGATAGCCAGGTTGGATTGCTTTATTAAATGGGGTTTTGGTGTATACCAACCCAAATTTGATAATATATTATCATAAATCCTTGATCCATAAATCCAACATTACATAATTCTTTCATTGAGAATTAGTTATTATTATCCATGAGGTTATTACATTAATATTACCCATAGCTTCATTTCATGCTCAATTTATTGATTAAATGACTCATATTTTTGGGTTGTTTACCTTTCTATATCAATTATGCCTTATTTACTCATGATAAATTCAATTGTACATAACCCTTACTTATATTTTTAGTTCTCCCTTATTTGGATTTCCTTTCCATATGTTATGAAGAAGAAATATTTTATATGTTTCAATGATAAAAAACATTTACTTTTAACTTTTTGTATATTGTATTTCCAATGAAAAATTATAATCATTTATGTATTTGGTTCTTCAAGACTATTAAACTGATTTGTACATGGTAATATGATCCCCAGTATCTTATTCTAATGTAATAAAGTAAATAGTTTCTCTAGGTTATTGAATTTGGGGTTGTTACCAATTACATCAAAGTAAATTTAGTATAAAAATTGGGAACTAGATTTAAAAAAACACAGATTAAGGAACATAACTATATAATAGCCTATAAGGTTATGTCTAATTATAGTATAATAACACATTTTTTTTGGTAAAGAAGAGATTGAATCATTTTACTAGAAAATACACCCTATATGGATACTGTAAAGTTGATGAGGCTATAACGCAAATACACCTAGGGTTTCCGACTCAAAATGGGAAAGTTTGGGTACTAACTCAATAATCACTAGTGTATGATGATTGGGACTAATACTACACATTTGACTAGACACTACCATGAGATATGCTTTGGTTGGTTCACATGATCTTTATAAACTGTTATGAAATATTTAAAATATATTTTTATGATTTTAGGATATTCCCAAGGAAACCATGTTTATAATTCTGAGATTGGATATATATAAATTTTCATTTTTGTAAAGTGTTACAACAAGTTTAGAAATATATACTATTATTTAAAATTAATAATGCTATTGAAGTACCCAGATCAGTGTAAATCACTAAGAGGGGGAGGGGAAGAATTAGTGACCCCTTTAAATATTTTTACTAATTTATTCTTTTCAATTAAACATCTATGGATGGTTAAAGCCTAGATCCACTTTTCTTATGTCTCTTATCCTTACCTAGAATGATTTTGTAAATGTAAAGGAATTAACACAAGGATTTACAAGGTTCAGTTCAAAGTCCTACTTCTTATTGTGTTATTTATACTCCACAACAAAAGTTCTCCATTATAATTTGATTTGTAATTACATTGATCGATACAGAATCGCATTGTATCTCTCTTGAGTCTCAATGGAGGGTATTTATACTGTATCCCACAATGTTACCAAAGTCCACTATCCTGCTTCAGAGTCCCACTGAATACTTCTTCTCCTCCCTAAATCTCACAAGGCTCTTCTAGATCCCGAGTCAAATGAGAATATTTCTCTATTAAGTTTTTTCTTGATTCTATATAGATGATTTTGTGCTCTCTCCATAGAGGCCTACTGAATCACACTTTCCTGTGTATCTCTTCAAGAATATTAAACAGCCTTTGGTAAGGTCTGTTGGTCTTGCTCAGAAATTCTGATCACTTTTCTGATCAGTCATTAGTTCAATAATGTTCAGGAAATTAATTCTTATTCTGACGAAGAATTAGCCTCACTTAGATGTGATCTAGTGGTTCGCACAACCTCTTCAAGAATTCAAGAGTGATTATTCATAATATCATCTCATTCTGCCTTCTTGGATTCTCAATAACTATAAACTCAGATGAAATATCTTCTTTAACTCTACCTGGCTTCAGTATCAAAACTAACTTACTTCATGCATGTATTGTATGGGATCTGATACCTCTTGTATTTAGATATCTCAAAGATTTTCACATGTGCATGTTTTCATGCATGATTTCATGCGTGCATATTATCTTTCTTGTAAATTCAGACACAGAATATCCAGAATATTTTAGATTCTATGAGTGTGTTTCATTTAGATGCACTGTCTATCTCTTTTTATTTACTCATTTTTCACACACACAATATATTATTTGTTTCATTCCATTTTTATGTCACATATGTATTAAATCTTAAGTCTTGTTCAAAACCGAATGGGTGTGATCCATCCTTTGGCATGTTTGAGTTTCTCAAATCATTCATATGAATGCATGTGCATCATGAATGCCCTTTCATTCATCCTCATGTGAACACCAAGAGCCTCGAGTCCCTTCTTCTTCTCCAAGGGAAATTTATTTGAGCACTGTCCCTTTACGAACTCCTATTCTTCTATTCATGAAACAAATGAGGCTCACAGATCAGGTACCCTCGCAAAGTATCACAAGAGTGCGTAGCACAGGTTGTGTGCTTGCGGGATATTCTTCATGCACAAATCACGAAGAGGGATCGATGGAACCTGTAACGTGTTCAGTTTAATTTTAAAATAAGGGTGGTTTACGCTTATACTTTGCGCAAGGGGTGAACGAGACTCCTTCTCACAAGAGATGCATGTCACTTCTTCTTCACATAACTAGGGTGTGAATAACTCTACCTTTTTAAAACTATAGGGTTTCGTATTTCCTCTATTTATTTTGAGAAATAGGAGTTCCTTTATTCAAGAATGGTACCAAATTTTTTTGATCGGTGCCTCTCCTTTTATGGATGCGGACCAACTTGTTGCCCCGAGCTCAAATACCTCAAAATATGCTGTGGGGTTCATAGATTTGAATGCCCATGATTTATGGTAGTGAAATATTCAAACATGGGATAATATTTGGGTAAAATCATGGTTTTGTTCTATTTAATGAGGACTCCTCATTTAAATAAAAAAATCATATGCACGTGTCTTCAAACGCATGTAAACAATCCTACTCGAGATTTATCCATGCAAGAAGAGGCCTCAATTTTTTTTGCTTTAGCCTTATTCAAAATATTTATCTCGATGCATGCATGCAACTTTTAATGCATGCATGATTTCACTTCATCCAGACAGTCTCTGTGGGATTGAAATGGGATCAAATGGTGACTAGATTGGCGAGATCATCATTCGGCTTGAGTACAAGTTTTCGGTGTCATAAGGGTGTCCAGAGGTTAAATACAACCTCGATGGAGGATATTAGATGAATAAAGATCAATCCCGAACTATAGTAATCAGATGGATGGCTTGGATGTATGGGATAAATCTCATGATTGATCAGACGGTAGATCATGTGTCGCTGAGGGATCAACGATCGAGATTAGTTCCGCATTTTTAAAAATTTGTCCCACATAAAACTCTCATGTGGTTTATCTGTGGCTTACAAGCCTCAGTGTAGTAGCAGTGCTTCAATTAGCTCTTCTACCTCCATTGGCACTGCCCCATACTAGATTCTGTGGGCATTCTCTTAGCGCCCGCTCTACCTCCTTTGAGAACGCTCCTAGCGCACACTATGCACTCGCAAGGGCGGGTTCACCACCATACGTGAAACTATGTTCTTATACACAGCCCCCATGTGCCTCTTGTAGGCTGGCTTTGAGGCCTTCCCCTTGGGAGTGGTAGAACTTAGGGTCCTACATATGCATTGGGTGAGGGCTTTGGCTGGTCGGCATAGTTGGCCCTATTTTTTTGGCAAAGGTATATACTAAGAATGAATTAATCTTTAAAATTCCAAACCACCCTTCTTCTTTTAAATCCCACACGATGCTTCCTTTGTCATTATTCATCTTCAAACATCATCAATCATCCTTAAGGTTTGGATCATGATTTCCAAAACTCTTCATTAAGATTATTTAAATAAAAAAAGGATGATGTGTGGGTTCTACATCTCCTCATTCATTTAAAGCATAATGCATGGTAACCTTGTTGTGAGTGATGTGTTATCCTTTAAACACATGTATTTGAACTTTGAAGATTAGTTCTTAAATTGTCTGAATTTTTTAAAAACTTCATATAATTAGAATATATTTCACGAATATTCTAAATTTATCAGGCAATCAAGTATTGCATGGTCTTCTTCAAATGTTGTAACAATGTATCACCTTGATACAAGTATTGGAACTTAGGATCAGTTCAATAATCATCTGATGTGTTTCATCGATCATAATCCATTATTAAAGTGGGATCTTTAATGAATTAATAACCTCACCACTTAAATCATTGGAACAACTTCCATCATCACCTTTGAATTCACATATTGACAACCTATTGACAATTGAATCCTTATTGACCTCTTATTGACAACAAATTCAACATCATGCAATACAATCTCCCCCTTTGTATTTTTTGTCAATATCACTTAAACACACTTTGAATGGGTCAATATGTGTTCCAAGATTTTCTCCCCCTTATTTATAACCAAATGAAAATGTGTTAGTGGGGTCACATTAAAAACATGCCCTCATCCCTTTGAATAATATCTTTTGGGATATATATGAGATAGGGATGATATTACATGGTTTATATAGCACACAACATTTAGTTAATCAAATATAAGTCTACTTTGTCTGAAACAACGTATAAAACAAGAGAGATATAACCAAGGTTTCCAATACAACCCATAAACAACTATACATGTGAAATCATGCTTAGAATGTTCCAATTTGGGACCAAGGTATTAGAGATAATTAGATTTATCAATGAAATGCTAAATCTTGAAAATACTTCACCAAATATATTAAAAAGTTCCAGTGCAAAGATAAATACCTCCCTTTCATTCCATCTTGTCATCAATTAAGCACCCCCCCTTAATTTACATGATAAATACAATTAATAACAATGGATGAAAGTGTGTTTGGAATACCTCAATTTTCAATGTCTTGAAATGATATGAATTTCAAGGGTTTTCATGAAATAATTCTTGATATCATCTCCTCCATGTTTTCTCCCCATCAAGGGGTGCCCTCCCTTTGAATTACCATGGTGGAGAATATCATCAAATAATCTTAAAGATGTGAATGTTGATAATATTCCACTGTGGATCACTTTAAGTAATTATCAAATCATTAATAATGAGTCCAACTTGTAGTTTTCCACTTTTCTCATCCAATTTTCATATTGAGGAAGTCCTTCACCTTTAATTCCTGGAAATATAAGCACATGTATATAAAAAAAATATAAGGGAATAAGATGGAAGACTTGTGAGATTATTAATAGAAGCACTAGGGCTGAGAATTTTCTATCAACCTAATAACTACTTTCCTTGTAGTTATATAGTGTATGGTACTCTTCATGATGATGTATCCTCTCTATTTGGAATTTTTATTTTTCATTGGCAACATGTATTTTTTACTTCGATTCACCTTCAACTTGTGTGGATTGTTTGTCTTCACTTATGTTACTAGTAAAGTATATTTTACTAGTTCATGTTGTTCCATCGTTACCATTTGGCCTCGTAAAATAGTTAAACATTTGTTCTCATGATGTCCACACTTCTTTCACCTTCCACACAATACTTGTGAGTCACTTGGGTTGTCATTTTTTAACAACCTCTCATGAAATTAGAATTCTTCTTCATGTGGAATGATCTATTTTCCTTTTTTTCTTTATCTTTATATAGTAATTCATTTTCGTATTTTTGTAGTCCTCTAACAATTTTAAATTTATTAGGCCAGATTACTAAACACTTCTTCTTGAAATTTTCTGGCTTGGATATTCTAAATGGATTCTTTAATGATTTCAAGTTACCTTTATTAGGAAACATATCAAAATTATCTTCAGGAATGTCTTCAGTCAATCTTATCTTCTTATAGTTTGATTCTCCTTTAAATTTGAAATTATTTCCATTAATTTCTATGGATTTTTTTGTTGTGATCCATGGTATAGCCTTTCTATCCTCAATAGAAGCATCTTTTCTTTGTTGAGATGACATTCTTGGAATCTAGCTTGAACTTATTATTGGGAATAATTTCTTTCACTATTTTCATGACTTTATTGTATTTCATATTCCTAATGGAATACTTTTCAACTCATTTTACTTTATCCCACCTTTTTTGTGGTCTATGATTCTTATCAACATATTCCTAAGGCATGGTAGGACTAAACCATCACTCATCATAACTATGACAACTTCTGTTGCAATTATCATAAAAGTCTTCAAGATACTCAAATTAGTTCTTTATAGACAGATTCTTATTCATCCGTGTTTTCTGAATTTTCTTTGTAGGATGCTTCATTTCATTACATATACATTCCTTGAATGTAGGCCTTATATAATTTTCATATGCTAAAATATTATTCTAGAAATCATTGGATAGATTCCCAAACATCCAACAACACTAACAGTAGCCAACAAATCTCTTTCTTTTTCTTGTTGTATCAGTAAGGCTAAATTAAGTGCTTTGTTGTTTCTGGAATTGTCTTTATTTCTTTAAAGCATATATTTGGGAGTTGTTCTTATTAACCATACCAGTATCCATACTTGATGTTTTGATGGACATATTAACTTTTTTATCAATTCACATCTTCCCAGCTTTTAGTTTTGAACTAGTACTTGCAGATGTAAATGTATTAGTAGAAATAGATATAACTGGTTTATGAGATACCTTCTTCTTGGAGGATGTTTCCATTGGATTAAAGGATGATTTGCGATTTCTCTTGGAATCATATTCCTAAATTCAAACTTCAGTGGAAACATATATTCTTTCATCTTTTTGGGAAGTTCTATCTTGGAGTGATTTTTAATTCTTCAATTTCACCTCCAGCTCTAAAAACTTCATGTTGAGGGAGTTCTTTTCATCATCAACCGATCACATCTTAATTTCCCAATTATCCTTTAGCTTTTTCATTTGTTCTTCATGCATATTTTTTAATTATTACAAAGATATGTCAAGCTCCATTACCTTGTTAGATTCTTCTTATAGTTGAGAAGCTTTGACAACCATAGAGACTTTGTGAAACTTTTCAAATGTATGGAATGATTCTACAAATACCATTTCAAAGAATTAATTATCACAAATACTTCCCTGAAATCATTCTGTGACTTCATCATATCTGTCATTGTAAAGAGAAATTATTTATACCTTTGGATTTATATGTTTTGTGAGAGTGTTGGATAGACCAACCCTTTTATCCAATGCGTCTTCCATGGAATCAGATTCTTCTTCTAGCTATAATTATTAATCTTTAAGAGTAATAATAATTATAGAAATGTGTCTTGCCACTTCTCTAGGGAATTTATTCATATGATCTTTGAGTTTAGTATGAAGATCACTAATTTATCAATCATCATCACAGCTTGATCATGATTCATTATAAGAATAATAATAATTATGACATGTTATACCTTTCATATTACCTTCAGTAGAAGGTGTCTCCCCATTAGTAATAATATTCTTCTTCTTCATCTTCCTTTCATGTTTCTTATTTCTCATTTTCTGAGTCTTGGCATAAATCTCCATTTGAGTTTTATAAATAATTTCCTGAAATCTGCACTACATAAAGACTCCCTTGGATCTTTTAGTGGAAACCTTCATTATGATACCAATTAAAGTGCTTAGATCAGTGTGAATCATAGAGAGGGGGAGGGGTGATTCTGTGATCCCTTTAAATATTTTTACTAATTGATTCTTTTAAATTGAACATTTATTGATGGTTAAATATTCTATTCACTCTTCTTATGTCTCCCCGCCTTACCTTCAATGATGCGGTAAATGTAAGGGCACTGAACACAAGGATCTACAAGGTTCGGTTCAAAGACCTACTCCTTATTGTTTTGGTTATTCTCCCAAACATAGATTATCCATTATAACTACATAATTAATTACAATGGTTGATACAGAGTCCCACTATAACTCTCTTGAGTCCCATAGGAGGGTCTTTATACTGCATCCCATAGTGTTACTAGAGTCCACTGGCCTGCTTTAGAGTTCAACTGAAGACTAATTCTCCTCCTAGAATCTCAGAGGGGTCTTCTAGCTCTCGAGTCACACGAGTAGAATCCTCCTTTAAGTTATTTCTTGATTCACTATAGATGATATTATTCTCTCTCCAGATAGGCTTTCTAAATCATACTTGCATATTTATCTCTTCAAGAATCTTCAACAGGCTTTGGTAAGGTCTGTTGGTCTTTCTTAATAATTCTGAACACTTTCCTGATCAGTCCTCAGTTTAACAATGCTCAGGAAATTATTTCTTCTTATGATGAATATCTGGCCTCACTTAGATGTGTACTAGTGGTGCACAAAACCGCTTCAATAAATCAAGATTTATTCTTCACAATATCAGCTCAGTCTAACTTATTGGTTTCTTAATCACTGTAAACTCATATGAAAGATCTTCTTTAACTCTATCTGGCTTCAGTCTCAAAACCCACTTACCTCATGCATGGATTTCATGGCATCCAATACCTCTTGTATTTGTATATCTCAATGATTTTCATACATGAACGTATTCATGCATGATTTATTTCATGCATATTTTCTTTCATGTAAACTCGAATACATATTATCCTGAATATTTTAGATTCAATGAGTGTGTTTCCTTCACATGAACTGTCTCTCTCTTTTTATTTACTCAATTTTTAGACACACACAATATCTTATTTTTTTCAATCCATTTTATATGTCACATGTTTGTTAAAGATTAATTATTTTTCAAACCCGAATGGTTGTGATCCACCCATTTTCTTGTTTGAGTATCTCAAATCATGCGTATGCATGAACTTTCATTCTTCCTCATGTGAACACCATGTGCCTCGGGTCCCTTATTCTTCTCCATGGGAAGTGTTTTTGAACACTATACCTTTACAAACTCATATTATTCTCTTTGTTAAACAAATGAGGCTCATAGATTGGGTACCTTTGCAAAGTAGCACAAGAGTGCGTAACACCGGTTGTGTTCTTGCAGGAGCTTCTTCACGTATGAAGCACGAAAAGGTTTTGATGGAACATGTCACATGTTTGGCTTCTTTCGAGAACCAGGGTGGTTCATGCTTCTCTTTCATCCAAGGGGTGCGTAATACTCCTTCACGCAATAGAATCATGAAACCTTTATTTTGTGTAGCTCAGATCTGTGGATCTCTACCTTTCGCGAACCATTTGGGTTCACGTTTACTCTATTTCTTTGGAGAAATAAGAGCTCCTTTATTTGAGAATGAAATAAATTTTTTTGGCTTGATTACCTTCCTTTTATAGTCTAGGAACACTGTGTTTCCTTAATTTCAAATCCCTAAAAATATGAAGTGGTGTTTGTAGCTTTTAATGTCCGTGATTTATGGATTTGAAAAAATCAAACACAGGATAATATTTGGCGCAAATATCAATTTTGATCTGTTTAAAGTGGTATCATTAATGAATTTATTACCTAACCACTTAAATAATTATAACAACTTCCATTGTCACCTATGCATGAACATACTAACAACCTATTGACAATTAACTCCTTATTGACCTCTTATTGGCAAAAAATACAACATAATGCTCTATAGTTATGATTAAATTCAATTTATTCTATTTTTTAGAAATTTATCATGGTAAAAATAGCGGTATCAATTCTCATGGCCAATATAGAGATTACCCTACTAAGTAAGCCAATGAAACTGGTGTTGGAGTTGGGCATATCATTACTATATTAGGTCATCTGACCCATGATATGATTAATATCATATCCCATATATAGAAACATGATTTTCCATGATATAGTACACCTATTTGGGATTATTTTAGGTAATATAAGCCTCCATATTTTAATGTAACTACTAATCCAACTGTAGATGCAAAATAGATTTAAGTCCCTTGAAAAGATAATTCTGGATTTGGGATGAAATGAAAGTTATAAGGTTATAATGGAAGTGTATTTTCTTAATGTAATTGTTGATCAATAGTGTTCTTTGATAAAAAAAACTAGGGAGGAATAATATATAGAACATATGGGATGAATATATTTTAAATTAATATTATTTGACATATATTTTCCACATGATAAATGAACTAATATAAAGAGAAAGTTTCTAAAATTAAATAAATAGGAAGAAGAGAGTATTCCATAGTATGATGCTACATTTATAATACTAGATAGGAATGTTACGAATTATATACATAATCCAAAAAATAAGATCAATAATTTATTTAAATGGATTTTGTGAAGACTTATAAGGGTACTTGTTTCTCAACATTTTTCGTCATACGATGAAATACTATTAATTTTCATCAAAATAGAGAAATAATTTTATAGATCCTATATATATAAGATAAACCCAAAAAATAATAGACTGAATGAAAACCAAGAAAAAAGGAATATGTCTAAGAATAAGAAGGTAAAAAGAAACTTCTATCATGTAAAAATTGTGTAATGAAATATCCCCGAAAATGATTTTAGGGTATGTGAGTTTGTTATATGTTAGGAAATAAGAGTCCTTTGTATAATAAATTCAATTAAAAGAAAGAAACCACTATTATCAATAGATTCATTGATAGAGAAATGGGTAATTACTCAAACCAATATCCAATGCATCAAGAGAACCAACTATAGAAAAGGACAAGGTGAGAAAGATAAGCTTAAGTGATCACTAAAATTGAGGTTGACGTTTTTAAATATGTGTTCGTTGGCACTTTAATCACAGCCAAAATTTTTGTTATTTATTTATTTGATTTTAGATATTTTTACCCTTTTATATCTTCTATGTTTTCTAAGCAAATTTGATATTTACCTAGAACATTAAGAAGAGAGTTTTCAATAAAGACTCTCTGTGGAAATATCACCACAACAAGGATGTGTATGTCAGTTCCCATTATGAAAAATAGATGTACCTTATTTTTAGACGTGATTATTCTACCTATGCTTGAATTTTATATAATACTTGGTATAGATTGGGTTTCAAAATGTAATGAAAAAATTTATGAAAAATAGAAGGAAATTTTGATTCATGATAATGATATAGAATTCATTTCCATTAAAAGGGATACTTCATCATCTCTGTCATGTCTAGATGCACCTATAATAGCTCTCCTAAATGAGATTCTTGGGGAATTAGAGAAGATGAAATCTATGAATTTGAAAATTAATCATATAATTTTGTATGTTCCTATTTTATAAGAATTCATTGATGTATTTATTGAGGAATTACCTGAACATCCACTAGAAAATTCTATCGTGTTTTATATTTATTTAATCCCTGATTTCAGATATATATAAAATACTCATTATAAAATGGCCACTTTGGGATTATTCGAGTTGAAGAAACCACTACATGATTCTTGTGATGCGGCATTTATATTCCCCAGTGTTTCACCTTGGGGGTCATGTTTTTTTAGTTATGAAGAAGGATGTATCTATGAAGTTGTACATTTATTACAGTGAAAAAAAAATCATATTACTATAAATACCAAATATTTACTACCTCACATTGATGTTTTTTTGATCAAATTCAAGGTGGTAATTATTTTTTAAATATTGAACTTCACTATAGGTAGAATAAATAATGTGTAAAGAAATAATATATTTCAAATTCAATATTTAAAATGAGGTATGGAAATTATTAGTTTAAAGTATTAATATTTGGATTGAATCATGAACCATTTGTTTTTTTGGATATGATGAAAATAGTATTCAAGGAATATCTTATTTATTTTATTAAGGTATTTATTAATGTTATCTTGAAGTACTCTATAATATATAAGGGTAATGAGAATCAATTATATATTATTATTAAGACTCTTAGAGAACAAATAATATATGGGAAATTTAGAATGGTTAAATTATGGCTTCTTAATGTTTCTTTTCTTGGCCATATTTTCTCTAAGGATAAAATATCAGTTGATCTTGAAAAGATAAAGTTAGGAAAAAAATCGCCTACATAGATGAATAGAACTAAGGTATATAGTTTCCTTAGTCAAACAGATACTATAAATTATTTGTTCAAATATTTTCTCAATTGATAACCTGTTAACTAACATTACACATAAAGGGGTTATGTTTATGTTGACAAATGGATGTGAATATTTTTTTGTATAATTGATGTTGAGATTGATCAATGATCTGATATTGAATATACCATCAGGAAATGATGAATTTGTGGTATATAATGATGAATTAAAGAATTTACTTGGTTGTGTATTTATGTATAATGATAATTTTATTACATATGAATTCAGGAAATTAAATAATCATGAATATAGTTATCCAACTGAGGATCTTGTAATCAAATCCATAATCTTTATTTAGAAGATATGGAGACATTATCTCTATGGTGAAAGATGTTAGATATACATAGATCATAAGAGTTTGAAATTCATATTTTCATAGAAAGATTTCAACTTGAGGAAAAGGTTATGGCTTGAGATACTAAAGGATTATTATTTCTCTATTTACTATAAAACAGGGAATGAAAATAAGGTAGAAGATTCATTGAGAAAGATAATGGATTCCTAACCAAAATTAGGACTGGTAGGGAGACTATGTTCATGGATTTAGTAAAGATATATATGAGAACTATTAAGGTAGGGGAGCCATCCCCCATTTTTCAAATGACTTAGAAATTATCATTATTAAAAAATATAAAATGTTATCATCTTAATGATGACAATTTTCAAAAGAAAATTAATTCTATGAATGCTGGGGAATTAGCACACTTCATCTCTGATGATGGTGTTTGGAAATTTAAAAATGGGTTATGTGTTCCATATATAAATGATTTGACAAGTAAATTATTAAATGATTATCATAGGTATAATTTCTTTATACACCCTTTTATCACCAATATGTATATGGATTTGGTGGAAAAAGTTTGTTGGTATAATTTGATGTGAGAGATTACTGATTATGCATTAAGATATTTTATTTTTCAATAGATGAAGGTTGAGATACAACATCCTAGATTAGTCATTAAAGCTATAACTATTACAATATGTAATTTATATGACATTACAATTGAATATTTAGTTGTATTAACCAAGACCCCTTAAAATAATGATGACATATGGGTTATTATCGACCACCTTACCAAATCCACACATTTCCTTTCTATAATAGAATATTGACCTATTTATCATCTTCAAAAACCATATATTAATTAAGATGTACGACTTCATGGTTCACCTATTTAAATTGTGTTTTATCATAATACACAATTTACATAAAAACCCAAGAAATGTATTTAAAAGGATTTTGATACCGAGATTCATTTGAGAAACATCTATCATCCTTAAAATGACGGAAAACCCAAAATGATTATTCAAAAATTACAATACATATTGAGGTTGTTTTCATTTGTATTTAAAGGTATATGGGATAAGTATTTACCTTTGGTAGAGTTTTCCTATTATAATAAATTCCATTCCCTCAAATTATAACAACCAATGGAAAAATAATTTTATCATATAAAAATGATTTTATCTATATATTATTCCTCGAACATGTTATAGAATTTGATGAATCATAAACCATGTGTATATAATTAATCATTTCATATTGTTAATAAACAATATTTATCATCAGACAAATTCTATTATCACATAAGATAAATGAGATGAATATACAAATATACTAACTAGATTCATTTGAGCATGATAAAGTCCTTTAACTTCAAATCACCGATGTAGTAACTATATACTTCATTTGATGAATATAAACTATAATATTAATCAATAATTCCTTTAAATTTATAACTCTCGTATATTTAAAACACAGTGTAATATATTCATTTGGTGTCATATAACACTAGTACAAAAAGTATTTGTCATGTCAGAATTTCACGTCGGTTATTTATAACTAATGTGAAAAGAAATATATATTGATTTATTATGTCATTTGTTCTATAACCAATATGATAAATTATGTGTCTTTCTTTATCACACCAGTTATTCTATAACTAATGTGATAAAGTTCAATTTTTACATTTGTTATAGAATAAATGATGTGGTAAATAAATTTATCACATTAGTTATAAAATAAAAGATGTGATAAATCTAATTAAAATGTATTTATCATGACAGTTATGTAATAAACTAAATTAAAAATTCATTTAATGTTTTATAAATTCTCGTTTCGATACATTGTAGGGTTTTTTGATTGGGTGACATTATATTCAATTCTCCCTTGCGTGGAAACCCTAAAATCATTTCTTCGATCATATGACATCCAACATAGCTTTACAGCTTCATTAATCCTCTTTTTCATCAGTGAATATATCTAATCGACTCTTAACTCCGAAGTAATCCTCAGATGACTTAATTTTATCTGTTCAATTTCATGAATTCCCTAACAATCTATTTTTTGATTTCATTTACGAAAATATCACATTACAATCTTGTTTAAAATTATCATGTTACTGAACTTCATCTATATATAGGTCATGAAATTGTCTCTTTGCAATAAAATAATTTTCTTATATAAGACTAAATAATTTTTTTTGTACCTTTGAATTTCCATGAACATTCCCTGATAATTGTTTCATGAATTTACAATGTTGGATTTTATATGGTTTACTTAAATGCCTCAACTCCAGAAGCATGGAGTCAGTGCATTATTTTATTATATTGGAATGATTATAAGGAATAATATCCTAAAGGACTGATTAGTTTAGCAGTATTGAGTAAACTAGATACATAAATGAAACCCATTTTACATTGGGAAAATAAAACAAAATATAATACATAATAGAAGCTAATAAACTGTATCCCTGAAAACTCAATAAATGATCTATTATTCATAACTTGGTGAAGGGAAAAAATTAAGGGGGTGGGATAGAATGATAATTAAGGGTTAAATATAGTTTAATAATGAAATAATAATAATTTAATCATAATAAATTAGACATAATCAATATGACATGGTGAATAACTGAAAACACACACCATCAATAAACTAAAAATGAAAGTGAATCCATATACTTTGTCATAGTGAAAACCTATTGGAAAGTAATATATGAATAATTAATAACAAGAATTATTATTATTTGGAATTAATTTATCTAGAACATGAACCATCATATCTTTGATATGGTTTAAGTCTAAGGGTAGAAATCCATCTGATTATGTTTTGGAAACAAATTTCAAGGGTCTGCCGCCAACTGTTTTGTCTCATGAGACCTGTCGATGCATAGAGGGAATATAGTTAGCCCCACCCTTCACTAAAAGTCCAAATAATTCTTATACAAAGGTTTAATTCGAGAACAAAATGACTTATAAATTTCCATATTATGTGGAGGATACAGATTCACCAATATTTCCATAGTTAAAATAACATTCAAAATAAACACTGTATGTAAAAGGGTATACACCTAAGAAAATAATCATATACTTTATAAAAGAATATGGATATTTAATAGTTGTTTAATTTAAATTGAAAAATTATCTCAAAGGGAATTATATACACCACAAAAAAATTATAAGTTTCACAATAGCATGTAAGTCTCAATGAAATGGAAATTGAGATATAGTCCCTTACCACATTGTAATCACTCAAATCACATGACCAAAAATTAATAATCATCAAATGAATCATTTAATAAAATTAATATAAATATAATCATGATATTATATATCAAATGGAAGCATACATACCCCACATACAATAAATAAGTGGCGAACAATTGAAATCACACAGAAATAAAACTGAGATGAGAAACCCCTTACCTTATGCCCAAATGTGTTCTTATCTTGATTTTAATATCCCAAAAAGTCAAATTAAATAAATCAATTAATTATTTCAGAACCTTATTTACATTTATTTGATTTATTATAATCTAATTAAGTTCATTTATTTACTTTTTTTATTACATAGGGGATACAATTTTATCGCTCTGGATTGTTTGTTTCCTTGGTTTTCATGATCGTTTAACTTGTATATATGTAACCGAGTTCGTGTAAAATGGATATAATTCTTCCTAATTAGAATTATATGAAATTAATGAGACTAAATATGTGTAAAATTTTATAAATATGATTTGGTTATATGTTATGGGGATGAATCATTAGATAAGATATTTAGTGATAATCATTTATCTGAATTTTAGCGGTTTTTGATCACAATGAGATAGTTTTGTGCCATAATTTAATATACTGTTTATAGAATGGTTACATAACATTACATAAGATACAATAAATATTTTATAATCTTTTTCAACCATAAAATTGGTTTCATGACCAGTAATTAAGAATAAATTATAGAACTAAAGTTCTTCATCCACAAAGGTTGTAAATCGACACCTCTTAGGTGATGATTTCATTTTTAAAATAAAAGAGAGAGAGTAAGGATATTGATGATGTAACATCCATTAAGATGATATAATGATATCATATATATGATACTGGAGTTATCTTGATCATTTTTACAGAGGAGGTGGGTATAGAACAATAAATAAATAAATAACATGGAATGAAAAATAAAAGGAAAAGGAATAGGATTTTACCTCTTCGATACTCCTCCTTGAGAATATTTTTACAAGGATTGATTTTGGTCTTTGGGAAAGAACAAGATATACTGGAGATGGGGACGGACTAGGGAAGAGGATATGGGCAGAACATTGACACGATTAAAGGATTATAAGAGTGAGGAGAAGAGGGGGTGAGGGGTGGGTTTTTATAGTGGAGAGAAGTGATTTCTCAATATTTAATTCATTATTTTATTATTTTTCTCAAGACAAGCAATAGTATTGATTCTTGTTACCAAAAATAGTAATAAATGCATGTTATTTTTTAATAATGGTTTCTTAAATCATACATTATTAAAGGAATAGTGTATTTATCTTATAATGCATTATACCATAAATTACAGTATTTTATAATTCACCAAAAAATCAAGTATTACATAAAAATTCCAAAGATTCACTATAACCATTTTTTGATGTGTAGAATCCAAAAATGAACTCCATTTTATGATTTTTTTTTAATTATAATAAATTTAATTTTTAATTAAAAAATTATTTACTCAAAAAAATACAGATTTTAAAATTATAACTAATTTTATAACACCATGAAAAATTATCTAAGGTCTCATTAGATTATCCTAAAATAACAAGACATAAAAATGTTGATATAGGAATACATGTTATAAAAAATTATTTTCTTTTAAAGAAATTTTATTACTTATAAAATTGTAATTAAATATTTATTTCTTGCAAAAATACCATTACATAATTATTAATTTTTTAAAATATTCACTTTTATTTATAAGATGCCTAAATTTTATTCATAATTTCATTGGTGAAGTTAATTTTCATAAGGGTCATATTTCTATTCATAAGGGTACATTACTATTCATAAGCGCAACATTACTATTTATAAGTGTACGTTACTATTCCCCAAAAATTAAATTGATCCTATCAGACTCTAAATATCTTATGGAACACAACTGTGTATGTCCATTTTTAGAAATTCAAATCATAGAAGTGGAAAAATTAATTTTAACGACTAGGTTATAACTATCTCCTATAACAATGTTTTTTTTGCAGAGAATCAGTGTTACATGCATAATAATCTATATAATGAATTGAAATTATTTAAGAAGAAACATACCATAAAATCTTCTACTCTCATATTAATAGTGAATAAATTCGTAACAGAATTTAGTATTTTTAAAAAAGAATTATAATAGTCAATATATATATTATTCTTTAAAAAATTTAATTAAATAATATATTGATAAAATACATATATTCATATAAAAATATTCTTTTACACAAAATAATAATGTAAAATACTATTTGTTTTTTTAGAACATTAATTAATTAATTTCAAAGCTATAAATTAGAATTATTTATAAGTATATTAATTGTAAATTATTATTTTTTTATAACTCAATGTATTTAGAATTATAAAAAAATTACTGGGGTGTTATATTTACAATACAAGTTATCATTAACATAAGATTTTAAGTTTTAATTTCAATCCTGAAATTCATTTTTTACAATTTTATTGGTTATAATATATCATATTCTATTCTGTAGTTTCATAGAATTTTCATTCAATTTGATGGGATCTGTTATATATATTTATACATACAACCAATATATTTCAACATATAATATCACCATGTTTCATTTACAACATATTGTATTATAAACTATCATGATTTCATAGGAAATATTAATATATACTTCAAACAACGTATCATATACCAATGGTGATATATTTAGATTATAGCATATGACCAAATTCATTATTTTAAGTTTGAGTTTCATTAAGTACGATTCATTAGACCATGAAATCCATTACCATGACTCATGTTATGATAAATTATTGATTATTCTTTAAATATGGTAACCCTTGGACATTATTCATATACCACACCTCATATAAATATGTTAAACTATTGTCTTCCATAAAATGTGAGTAAATTATTATATGGATTCTAGGGTTTTATTCTTATGTATTAATTTTTCTAGGAGTTACTTTGACACAAAAAATTTGTGATGGGTTAATAATACATCACAATAATGCATGATGATTTATTTTTACATAGTGATTTTATATCTTATTGCTCAAAAACAATATAATTAAAATGTGATTGAATTATTATAAATAATTAATTGAGTTAGGTAAATGTCATTAAATGTATGATTATCAGCACATATTTTTTTACCCCCACTCTAATTTCATTTTCATTCCATATGGTTCCCTAACAGAATCCATTTCTAGAAAAATATCTTATACCCTTGTTGAATGTGTATATCTAATATCCCAATGAGTCTGTATATTAGATGCCAAAATTTAGTCTTACTAGATTATCTTTTTATATTTTTCCATGCAAATATTTTCAGGATTTACCATTTTTATTTAAACTTATATACCATTATTTTATAGAATTAATAATTATAATTTTCAAATACCCATTTTTTTATATTTCAAAATTGTGTTACTTTCAAATTATGGCATATTTCATTTAATTATAAAATTGGTTTATCTAATTATATTTTTATTTTTAAATTATTTCCATGCATATATTTTTATGACTTACCATTTATATTTAAACTTATCTTCCATTATTGTATAGAATTAATAATTTTAATTTTCAAATACACATATATTTGTTTTACATTTCAAAATTGTGTTACATTAAAATTTTGGAATATTTCATATAAATATAAAATTGTCCTATATAAATGTATTATCTTTTTTAAAATATTTCCATGCATACGTTTTTATGATATACCATTTATATTTAAAATTATCTACCATTATTGTATAGAATTAAAAATTATAATTTTCAAATACACAAATATTTGTTTTATATTTCAAAATTGTGTTACTTCCAATTTATGGCATATTTCATATGAATATAAAATTGGATTATCTTCTATATTTTATTTTTTAAATTATTTACATGTATATATTTTAATAATTCACCATTTATATTTAAACCTATCTTGCATTATTGTATAGAATTAATATTTAAAATTTTCAAATACGCATATATTTGATTTATATTTTAAAATTTTGTTACTTTCAAATTATGGCATATTTTAAATAAAAATAAAATTTACTTATCTAACTATATATTTTTTAAATTATTTACATGCATATATTTTTATGATTTACCATTTATATTTAAGCTTATATTCCATTATTTTATAGAATTAATAATTATAATTTTCAAATACGAATATATTTGTTTTATATTTTAAAATTGTGTTACTTTAAAATTATGGAATATTTCATAAAAATATAAAATGGGCTTATGTAACTATATTTTTTAATTTATTTCCATGAATATATTTTTATGATTTATCATTTATATTTATACTTATCATCCATTATTATATAAAATTTATAATTATATTTTTCAAATACGCATATATTTGTTTTATGTTTCCAAATTGTTTTAATTTCAAATTATGCCATATTTCATATAAATATAAAATTGTCTTATAATAACAAGATATATATATTTTTTATTTTTTATTGTTAACAATGAGTGAAATTTAGATTACAACATGTGGAATGAGTGATTAATATAAGGAAGATGTTGATTCTTTTTTGGAATGTTCTAAATGAAATATTACAAACAATGACATGTTTTTCTTTGCATGTCTAAAATGTTTAAATATGAAGAAGTTGAAAAGTATAGAGATCAAATATCATTAAATTTTTCAAGGTTTTAATCTGGGTTATAACCCTTGGATTAGGCATGGTGAAACTGGGCATAATTTTAGATCTATTGATGATGATGCTTTAAAAAATGGAAAATATAATGAAATTGATTAAATGATTCCTGAAGTCGAAGTAGAGGAAATTGAGAAAGAACTAATAATTTAGTGTCTATAAGGTGATTCTGAAAACCATTGTATCCTAGTTGAACAAATTTTACAATTTTATCATTGGTTTTATGATTGATTAACTTTAAGGAGAAACATGGTTGGAGTAACAAAAGTTTTACTAATTTTCTATAATTGTAGAAAGATATTATTCCAAAATACAATGATCTTCGTGATTCATATTATAAAGAGAATGAAATACTCTATCTAATGGGATTCAGGTAAAAAAAAAATACATGTCTTCTGGAATGATTGTGTGCTATATAAAAAAGAATATGAATTTTTGTTAGAGTGTGATAAATGTTGGACATCACGATATAAGTTAAAAGAAAAATCATAGGCCAATTTAGAGGTTATAGAGACTCCTAACAAGGTATTTTGTTTTCATCATGTAATTCATCATTTGAAATATTTATTTTATAATTCAAAAAATGAAAAAAAGGTTAAGATCGCATACTGATGAGTAGATAGGTGATGGAAAAATCCATCACCTGGTTGATTATCAATAGTGGAAGAAAATTGATCCCCAGTTTCCTATATTTAGAAATGAAGTTAGAAATATAAGACACATACTATGCACACATGGAATAAATCCATTTTAAATCCTTAGTATCATACATAGTTCATGTACTTTCTTATTGGTAATTTACAACTTATCTCTATAATTTTCTATGAAGCACAAATATTTCATGTTGAGTTTAATGATCTATGGACTAAAATAACCTGGAAATGATATTGATGCTTTATTGTCACCATTAATTGATGATTTAAAACTCTTATGGGAGGATGGTATTAGGGTGTATGATTCTTATAAAATGAAATATTTTCAACTTAATGCAATGATTATTTTCACTATAAATGGATTCCCCGCATATGAAAATTTTTCTGGATATAGAGTTAAGGGTCATAAAGCGTGTCCAATTTCGGAACAACAGACTTCATATTATCAATTTAATCATGAGAGAAAAATAGTATAAATGGGTCATTAGAGTTTTTTTCTATTGACAACTCTTATAGAAGATTAAAAAAGGCATTCAATGACTCACAAGATTTTGATATTGCTCCAAAAACATTAACCACTTATTAGTGTTTTGAGAGGGTGAAATCCCTTGATATGGAATTTAGAAAGGAACATAAATATAGTAATGATAGAAATATTTGGAAGAAATTGTCAATATTTTTTGAGCTACAATATTGGAGATATCATGATATGAAACATAACATTGATATCATGAACATGGAGGGGAATATATATAACAACTTGATTGTAACATTGTTATATATTAAAGGAAAGACTAAAGATGGGTTGAATTCAAGATTTGACTTATTTTTAATGGGAATATGTTTGGAGTTATCTCCCAATCTTCATGGAAGGAGAACATTTCTTCCCTCATTATTTTATACATTATCTAAGAGGGATAAAAGTAGATTTTTTCAGTGTCTTCAGGACATCAAAGTTCCATAATATTATTCTTCAAAATGTAATTTTTTTTCACTAAAGTATTTTAAGTTTATAGGTATGAAATCCAGTGATTGTAATATTATGATGAAACAAATTCTACCAGTTTCATTGTCTATAATATTTCACATCTATATTAGAAAGACTATTATGAAAGTGTGCTATTTTTTTAATTCAATTTTTAATAAGGTTATGGATCTGAATTCTCTGACCATTTTGGAAAATGAAGTAATTTATATAATGTTTCAATTCAAAATTTATTTTCCCCCATATTTTTTTGCTATAATGGTGCATTTAATGGTTAATTTGGTTCAAGAAATAATGATTTGCATAACTGTATGTCTACATTGGATGTATCCTTTTGAAAGGTATATGAAGATATTGAAGGGTTATGTTAATATTACATATTGACCTAAATCTTACATTGTGGAAAAAATATATTTCAGAGGAGGTTGTAGAGTTATTTCAAAGCTACTTATCTATAGTGGAGAACATTGGTTTGCCTCCATGTCTCTATGAATGAGTTAATTATGGGGGAAAGGGGTTTCATTTCTTAAATGTGAAATATTTTTCCGGTGAACATATAAAGAAGGTAAATTTATATTTATTAAATAAAATAGAATATTATTAAGAAAGAAATGTAGATATTGAATAAGAATAAAAAAACTTTTTTGTCTTGGCTTAAAAAGACCATTCTAGGTAGATCACATACATTAGAAACATTAATATGGTTAGTGGGTTGTCCAAGTTCAAATTTGTTAACATGGTCTTGGTATAACATTAATGGCTATATGTTTCAAACAAAATATTAAGAAAATATAAGCGAAATTCCTAATAGTTGAGTATTTGTGTTTGTAGAAGAAATACATTTTTCGAGGTATAGAGATAAAAACACAATTTATTCATTAAGTGAATATTATAGAGCCATTGAAAAAATATGGGAGGTTTATTACATTAAATTTAAAGTTATATTGTTTAATAAAAAATGCTTTATCAATAACAATATTATCAGACATGATGAATTTTGAATGATATATTTTAATCAAAATATATTGGAAGACACAACTGATCCTTTTATAAATGAAAACACATGAAAAAGAAATTTTCTATGTTCTTGAACAATTTGATATGCAGTGGTACACTGTTTTACAAGGAAAAAAACAATATGCTGGTGATGATCAACTTTATGAAGATGCTAATTTTTGTGAGATCCCTACTTCCATAGAAATATTACCAGATAATAATGATGAGCACATCATAGACATGGTTTGTTCCATAAGAAACGATCATGATGAAAGAGTTTTAGAGAATAATCATTTAGTAAATTCCTAACATTAATGGTAACATATGTTTATTTTTCATTTACATTTATAAATTTCACAAAATGTTAGTTATGCTAATTTTTATCTTTATTAAGACACATATTAAATCTAATTAGTTAAAATGATTGTTTATATATTTTTTAGTTTTGTTTAGTTTACCACATTTAACATTAATTCACTTATATATTTATTGATTTTTTTGAAATAAAATTATTTTAAATCTCCTATGTTAAATGAAAACAAAAATAATTTATAAGAGTATATTGAAAAATATTATTTTTTGTTGTAAAAAAGGATTTATTAAGTAAGTAAATTTTTAATATTCCTACCCTAATTTTGGTTTTATTTCCATTAATTTACCTGAAATCTCATATATCATTACTATTTTATTAAATTTTATTTTACTATAACAAATATTAATAATAATGTGTTATGTTATAGTTTCCCTTTTTGTTTCATAATTTCTCTTTATTTTACATTAGTATTTTAATAGTTGAATTTGTATATTTGTGTACTCATTGTTTGTTGCTTTGATATGAAGGATAATGATAGATCAATCAGCTAACCCAAGACATAATTATGGAAATGAGTGTACTCATATCTTTGGGGAAGAACAAGAACATACTCCTCTTAATGATCCCCATCCTTATTTACATGAGTTATATTCTACCATAGATTCAAAGAAGTGTTTGAGGGTTAGTAAACGTGGCAACACACATTTACAAAAAATTATTAGTTTTTCATAGCTAGGACCAGAGGATAGTGGTAGAATTTAATGATAATGATATATTCTAAGAGGTCATAATGAAAACAAATTCAAGAGTTTTTTATTAGTTTAATGTAAAATCAAAGTCAAGATTTTGATTAATGATTGGAGAAGTGTTGACAAATTAACACCATATCAGTTATGGGAGACCCTTTTTGTAAGATAATTTATTATTGTTTTAATAATCTTGAAATGTTTGTAGTAATATTTGTTTCCCCCTTCTTATAAAATGAAATTTGATATAACTGACACTGGAGGAGTTATGAGGAAATTTTTATCATTGGATGCTTGATGATGGAGGGATTTTAAATCAACCCATACATCTAATTTAATTTTTCGGCATAGAAAACATAAGAATCCATGAGATATATATACATTTATATATGAAGACACATGGAAACAATTTGTTGAAAGTATAAGAAAATAATCATTTTTGGTAAGTTCGATATAAACTGTTAACAATTTTCTTATATTGATGATCTTACTAATGATCATAATAATGATTTCTAATTTTTAATTTACAACAATCAAGTAGATCTCATAAAGAGATCCAATATAAAAAATTATACCCTCATACTTTATCCCAAGGAGGGTGTTCTTTATTGGAAGAACAAACGATAGATGAAAAATTTCAAAAACTAAGAGCTGAGTCTTCATGATCTGAAGAGGTTTCCCCTCCACCCCCATCTAAAAAATGAGAAATGGAATAGGGATCAGATGAAAAAAGGGTAATATTTTATAGAAGAATCAAGGGTTCTATTTGAGAGGATTGTAATATGTTTATTTTATTTATTTGTGTTAATTCAATTACCTAAATATTTTGAATCATTACAGAATTTTAAAAATAATTCATATAGGATTATCTTGAGGATCAAAGAACACATGGGGGTATTTGTAGCTGAGGGGAGGCATGACACATTATCTATAGCATTGGGAAAACCCGAACACCTAGGTCATGTTTGAGGTACCCGGTAGGTATGTCTGTGGGAAAAGTGTTTCCACATTCTCAAGGTTCTGCAATAGGGGGTATTTATAAAAAAATAGAATCATTAGAGTATAAAGTTTAGAATATTAATGTTATGATGGATGATAAGATCAGAGCATTAGTACAATTCATGTTTTCAGACAAGAAAAGACAATTTCATACTGCATCTCCCTCTCCTCCACCTCCGCCAGCAGCTCCAACTCATCCACCTCCACCCACATACCCCACTTTTTATCCTTATCCTACACCCCTCCTCCAAAAATTCCCAGTTAATATGAGTTATATATTGATGATCCTCAGTATCATATTATTGAATATGGGATGATATTTAATATTACAGATACCATTCATTAGAAACAATTAGAGATAGAGAATCATAGGGCCACTGTACTAGATATTATAGATAAATCAGCTAGAGTACGAATACCTATAGATGAGGTGAGGACAGTTAGAAAAAGTATCGACCACCTTTTAGTTTGTCCATCTAGACTTCTACAACATATTACCATAGAGTTATGTGTATATTTTATCTTTTATTTAATATTTTTATTAATTTTTTTACCATTTGAATGTTAATATATTTATCTATTTATTTACTGAAATACATTAAAGGTAAATAAATACTGTATAGCCAACAAAAAAAATACAAAGTTCAATGAAGACAGATAAAATTATTGTTGTCTTGATAGATTGTTAAGATATTAAATTTTTTATTGGGTGATTATAATATTACAATAGAAGATGATGTTTTTGGGAATGCAATATCTATGTGGATTTTGAAAAATTATATCTTGGTGCTTGTAACTAGAGATATGTTGGGTATCAACCTGATGAAAATTTTTCCTTGTAAGTCTTAACATAAATATTTCTTTGTATATAATTTTATAAAAATTTATACTTATGTTTGTTTTATATTAGGTATCATTATACAATATGTAAGCAGAATGAGAAGACATATGTTTATGGATTTATGAAACGATAGTTCATTTCACCTATAGAGAGGATAATGACTGAAGATGAAAGAACAATTTATATTTCTGAAATAATTCAAAAGAATGTAATTATTTAGTGTTGGATGATTCCATATCTTCAAGGGTAAGATACATTTATCTAAAAAAGTGTAATATTTTTTTTAACATAATAACCATTAAAATAAAATTTTATTTTATATCAGTGGACATTGGATGTTAGGTGTTTTTTTGTCAAAGGGAGAATACACTTTATCAGTTATTCTCTACTTATGGAGGATTGCAACAAAATTTTAAGGATGTGTTGAAATTATAAGTTTTAATTTCTTAATAATTTTTATATTTTAATTAATTTTAAATTTATTTCATTGTTAATATTTTCTAATAGGGGATGGAATTTAATTCAAGTGTCCATAAAGAAAAATAGCACCAAGATCAAATATGTAAAAGTAAAGTTGAATTTTCATTTATAATTAGTACATTTTGGATATATTACTTAAAAATGTTATTTTGAATTGAAAAAATAATTTAAATATCATTCTCATAAAAAAGAAGGTGTCAAAAAATGAAGATACTATGTTTTAATATTTATTTATGAAATAATTACTATTTCAATAGTTGTGAAGTTTAACTAGGTTATATTTCTTTATAAACTATTCCTTAAGATTTCATTTGTTTTATTCAATATATATGTTAAATAATTTAATTTTTAATTTGTAGAATTTTGATGAATATCTACCTTATAGTACACAAGATCTCACACACATACTTGTGGAATGAGAAAATAATTTTACAGTTTTGGTTTTATTTTAGTTTATTTTTTGTGGATATTGTAATTTTAAAAGTTTTAATTGTAAATGTGTATTTTCTAGTTTTTTTGGTTGGATTTTAGCTTTTTTTAGTTAATATTGTAATTATTAATGTTGTAATTTTGAATGTCTATTTTATAGTTGTTTTTATCCTTGTTTATGTTTTTTTGTTGGTTTGGAAGGTAGTGGAGATAAATGTTTAAATTAAATATTAAATATTTTACATCGGTTATAAAATAACTAACATTAAAAACCTATTTTATGGTTTTTCATGTAGGTTATTTGATAAACAATGTTGAAGATTGTTTTCTATGTTGGATATTTTATAACTAACTTAAATAAACCTGCAAATCGAAGATTCTCACATCGGTAATGTCAAAACCGACATGGAATAATTTTTTACACCGGTTATTTAATAATAGACATAAAATACCCTTCACGGTGAAGCTTTTCCATGTCGATTATATAGGAAACGACATGGTATATTCTTTTTACGTCAATTATTAAATAACTGATGTAAAAACCCAGTTACAATATATATTTACAATGTTTGTTTTTTACAAGATGTTAACTACATATTTACAATGTCTCCTTTCATTACAATGGCTAATAACCGATATAAAAAAAACAATGGACCTTAAAAAGCATTTTGGCACTAGTGAAAACTTCAAAATTAAAGAACTAATTTCTATAACATCTATACATAGAATGGATATTCCATGGAGTTTTAAAAAATCATTCAAATATATCATGGATAATCCAATCAAATTTAATTATTACTCTTGCTTCCAAACAACCCTAAGCTTAAATGACCTTGATTGGCTTGTTGAAAACATTATTAAACTTTTCTACCAAATATTATTCTTTCAGTTTTAATTTTCACATACTTATATTTTATATATAGTACTATAGAACCTAACCATCCTACTCTTAGTTCATATATATTCTCAACCCTTTCATAATATTTGGTAAATGTTCTTTGAATTAAATAATATTATTAGAACATTTAAAAATATAACAATAGGTTAAATTCACTAAGAAAAAATTCATTTTTATTATCACACTATAAATGTTATAGAATTAATAAAATCATAGACCATGTGTATTAAAAATACCCATCTCATTTCATTTAAAATACTATTATTTACAATCTATTTTGAAGATCCAAATGGGATAAAAATACCCGTCTTATGATAATATTTTCCAAGATTGAAGTATCTAAGTTATCAATGAATTTAATCATTCTATCCATTACATGAATGAAAAATTCAAGTTTTAATTCTTTTCATCTTCTAAAATTATATATAATAACAACACTTTTTAAAACATAATGTTGATATCACGTATATTTTAGAATAATAAAATTGATTTTTATAACCAGTAAATTTTAAAGGAAACATTTTGTGTCATTGTGTCATCAAAATATTTAATCATATTGAATGTCATTTTACACACAAAATCATATTGTTCCTATGTGATGGAAATTTCACTAGTTAAAAAACTTCATCACTTGGTTATTGAAGAATGAATTGTTATGACACATATAATTTTCTATAATATTTTTTCTTAAATCAATAATATTTCTTAATAACTTTTCTTAAGTTTCCTATCTTAGAAGTAGGTAATATTAAGAACCCTATACAAGGATTATTTGAATTTTTTATTTAATAATGTTGGTGTTATTCATCTATTATAGAATGTGTTATCATATGATTATCATGTTTTATAACCATTTATAAGGAATTGTTTCAAAATTTCTTTCACTAAAATGATAAACCCTTTTGAAATCTATCATACCCATTTGTGAGTCAAGATCTTTATTTCACTATGAAAATAACCTATATTTGTAATAAAACTCATTAGTTAGTTTTTTAGGTAGGTAATCATCCCAATCATTTCTCACATAACTCTTGGATAGATGAGTGGACATCTATTTATCTAATCAATCATATGGAAAAACCAAACTCCAGTCCTCTGGTATCCTAGCCCATAGGGTTTTCAAACCATGTTTGACTGAATGTAAACGTTAAAAACATGATAACACAAGATAATCCAAAGGAACCCCACTTTGGTGAGAAACCTCCCAAGTACATTCCAGTGTCACACATTAGTTTCTTTCTTTACAGAATATAATCCAAGTGCACCCAAATTTCATATGAAACTACTCAGTTGGATGATCGTGGTCTTGATAAGTGTCACTTTAGAAGAAATCTAACAATTAATATTTGAAGTGGATTTAATCTGACCATCTTATTTCATGTTATTATATATCATATAAATTCTTATAATGGTTAAGTTTAGAATCCAATTCCATCCACCAAATCAATATGTTCCAACCATATTGATGTGTAACTCCTTACACAACCCACAAGTTTTTGTTACCTACCCAAAATTACAATTCAAGTACATTCATACATATAATAATTCATCATATGAATATGTTATATGAACTCTTAATGTAAAGGTTTATAATTACAAGAGACTGAAAATCACCACTTGATTAATCATAGTGCACCATTTTACCAACCCAATTCAATTTCAAATACAAGACATAGGCCTCTAGGTATTTTGGTAGTGTAACCCCAAGTCCCTCTACATAGGGATAATTTAATCAAGAGAGAATCTAATTCATCTTAACACTAACACCTAATATACCCAAACTGTATTCAACATCTAAATTCAAGATGATAAATTCATTTTAAAACCTAGTTCAAGGTAGGTGAAAAACTAAATTCATTATAATGTCATTCATAGCATGTAATAAAAGGCTCTATCCAAGAATCAATTTAATATTTTAATCTAAATAATACATACTATTATCATTTTTAAACAATTTAGTAAAATTGAATATATCATGGAATAAAATTTAAAAATGTTAAACATTTCAAATATTAGAACATGATATAAACATTTAAGAACAATTTATAAATAAAATCTAACTACAAAAATGTTTATTATTTCAGCTTTAACATTATGAAAAATCCAAAATTTTCAATATTTTTTTTATATTCATTCCAATATGAACCCTTTCATATTATTCATTATATGGAATTTTAATTTGAAATATATTATATTTTATGAATTATAAAAAATTTAAAATCCAATTTTCTATTACCTAAACAATTTACCGAATCTAAAAATGATACAATTTATCATTATTTAAATATTGATAATATCATTCATCGAAACACTTTTTTATATGGATGAAATAATATCCAAATAATTCCCCCACTTATTGTGAAAAATTGAAAATAAATAATTATTAAAAATTCATAATTTAGATATAAAAAAATATATTTTTTGATTACTTCTTAACTTATAAACCTTTATAAATTATCACTTTTGGTTTCTAAATAAAAACATTTATTTCTAGATTACAAGTCTTTCTAAATAATATGTTTAAAAGGTATTTGAAATATTAAAATTTAATTTTTGGGGAAAAACATTTCTTAAATTTTTTTACTATAAAAAATTAATAATTAAATTATTAATTAATAAAATTATTATAAATTAAAAATTATCAAAATAAAATTTAATATTATATATACATATTTAAAAAATTATAAAAACAATTTAAAATTATACAATAAATTTTTAAAACATTTCTTCTTATATTTACATAGAATCTATATTCTGTGTACGGGTATACTCCCCTTACCTTTACATAGACCTTCTATGTGATGGTAAATTGGCTTGACCCATATACAGTAAATAGATTGCTTGGGTATTTATTTCCAACTTTTACATGAACCCTTCATGTAATGGAAGAATTCATATTACCCTTAGGTGAACGTGTTCACATAAAGGTAAACCACATCTCATAAAGGTAACTAGGTGAATACCTTAAAATGAGATTTTAGAATAGGGAAAATTTTACTTAAAATTAAATCCTTCGATGTATCAAGTTTGATTACAATAACCTATACATAAGTTATTAAAATATAGAATTACCTTTACCTAAACTCTTTCATGTAAATGTATGTCCTTTTTTTCCTTTGTTCAACATTAAGAAAACATTGACTACCATTACATAGACTTTCATGGATCAGAAATTCATTCTTTACTTACATGAAAACCTAATATGTAAGGGTTAATCACATTTCTAGATTTTAAAAAAAACTAAAAAGTGATGCTATGTTTTCTATTGTTTATTCATTTAAATACATGTTTTCATTAAACATAATCATAGGGTAAAGTGATTTTGAACCATTTATGAGGATGTACCATGCTAGAAATATGAGAACTGATTATAAAACAAAAAAAGAACAATGTTGTAAATGGATAACCATATATAAAATAGAATTAGAAACATATTCAAACACAATCTTATGGGGTTTATAAGAATCACAAGGGAAACCAAAAGATATCCCCTCTTCCTAGTGTATCCCTGGGATGTACCAGAGTTATCCATCATATGTATAGGATCCACCTCCCCACATGGCCAACTAGAGAATATAATATAAAAGAGAAATATGATGAGATATTTGGGTAAGGAGGAGTCTTGATTTGACATGAATTAATCATACACTCACACATCCATCACATAGTAGTGATTTAAATAACACTCAAGAAAAATCCTTGAATAACAACCCTATGATTTATTACATATTAATAGATGATTTGTTACATAATATTATACTTAATACAACCCATAATATAATTATGTATAGGTAATTTTGGAATTAGGTACATTTCATAACAATTTAAAATAGGAAAAAAATCACCTTTATTGAAAAATTTCTTAACATGATCGCATTTCAAAGTGTGTGGGATAACCTTGGTACATACATAATAAAGGGGTGATCTATAATGGTTATTAAGGGAATAAAAATGTAATAAAATAAATATGAAAATACGTGTTAGACAATAGATATATCAACGGATAATAAAAGGAATATGAATATTAAGGCATGACATAACATGATAATCATAACATGGGAAATGCAGAAAAAACATAAAACACTACATCATAAACACATTTCAAGGATAAATACCCAGAAATAATGATGTAAAAACTCCCATAAATCAATTAGATTTACCCCTATCCTAAAATTACATCTCATGAGACTAAACATTACCCAATGTATTGGAGCGGCACACACATCACTTTCATTTCATTCTCATGATTAAGTGTTCTACATAGATAAAAAAATATAGATTTATTTATCATCATATTTTATGAAAAAAATTTAGAGTGTATAATAAATAAATGTAAGTACTAATTCAAATAATTATAAGTTTAAAAATGTGAACAAACTTGATAGAAAATGGGTATGGTATTCACTGTTCAATTATTTTGGCATGGAAAATCAAAGTGAAATTTCATCACCATAACGACATCACTTAAAAATTAATAAAATGGGCTGATGAGAGAGAAATGGGTCTCTAAAATTTGAAAAAAATAGTCAATAATAGGTACATATAAATCCCTTTCACAATATAAAGAATTTTAAATATAAGGTATAAGATAATAAGGAAACTTGAATAAAGAAGATAAGGTGAGGATCCCTTACTTGAGTGCGTGACTCAAAAAGAATGAGAGGGGATTTCTGAGAGATTTTAAGCACCATTGGAGGAATCTATAGATGTGATGGAAGATTAAGAACGTTTTCTAGGTATTTTCAGTGAATGGAAATGCGAGCCAGTGTTGGTTTTTATAGGGAATATTTGGGGATTTCTTAAATATTTCTCAAACATTGGTTTTGGACTCTATATAATAAAATAACCAAAAACTAAAACATTCCCATGGGATTTACCATGGTTTATAACTAATGGGAGTGGTTTTAATTATTTTATAATTACATGGGTATAAATTAAAAAAATAATTCCCTTTCTTATGTGGAGGCAATTCATACTCTTACGGAAATGATTTTAAAATCATAAAATATATTAATGGTTTTTGAGGACTCAAAAATTCTTTATAAAATTAATCAAATAAACACATATTCACATTATATTAAACTGAAAATATATATTTGGTCCTATATACAATTTATTGTGTTTATTACATCACTTTTGGGCCATTATGATGTCATAATATTCAAAGTATATTTATAGGGTATTTAATTTTTACCCAAAAATTTGATTGTCTCAGAAAATTATAAACAATAAACTATTGGATAATTTGGACATTATGATTCCTAAAATAATATTCATTTTATCTAAATAATATTTCAAATATGTTTATTTTAAATTTTAAAAATAAAATTTTCATGTATTAATAAATTTTGGATTTTTTTGACAATAACTGTCTTCAAACCTTTATAAAAATTAAATTTGACTTCATAAAAATTATATGATCATATATATTTAATAAAAATTATTTAAAATTAATTTTATATTAAATTATTATTTATTTTAAAAATACATTAATTCATTAAAATGAATTACTTACTTGAATTTGAACATTACCCAATAATATTATTTGTGTTTTATTATATCAAAATAAAATATAATTTATAATGTAAAATAATAGGATGAAAATATATTCATTATTATATAAAATATAATTAACATACTCATATCTCTAGGGTATTGATACATATCCCTTTAATACACTAGAAAACACCATAAAAGTACGATGCATGACTGTGAGACTTTCATTAGGTGGTTATGTGTACATGATTTGGGCCATGATCCTATATCCCTCAGAAGCACTAATAAATGGGCCTTATACTATATGATCCTACTAGTTGAGGCCCTAACTTCCTTTGTCTATGTCAATTGAATTTGTTATATCTCTATATTTATACTAATTATGTGATCATTGTTCATTGACTATATTATCAATGGTAAAGATACATAACGATCATTTGAATATGTTAGGATATAATAAAACCTAATAATTGCATGTGTTTTCTATAGATATTTTAAACAATAAGATATTTAATTAAATTACAAGTGAAATTTTATTTATAATAGTTTGAGTCATTACAATATTCCCCCCTTGAGAAATTTCATGCTCTGAATTTTATTTTCCCACACTAAAATAGATGAGGATAACTCTGTTTCATTACTAAATCTAGTTCCCATTATACTTCTTCAATGTTTTGGTTTCTGCAACACACTTTCACCAGGTAAACATTCATATTTCATATATTTGTTTCTCTATAATCTATGATATTCACTAGATGCTACTCATAGGAAATGTCATTCTTTAATGGTATCTCATATGGATTGAGTACTTGTGAGGGGTTTGATATGTACTTTCTTAAAAGGGATACCTGGAATACATCATGTACTTGAGATATGTTAGGTGGGAGTGGAAGTCAATAGGACATCGCTTCGATGAAACAAAGGATCACAAAGGGACCGATGTATCTTGGACTAAGCTTTCCCATATTCCTAAGTCTAATCACTTTATTCCATGGAGATATGTTGAGGAATAACATGTCTGTAAAATCAAACTCTAGATCACATCAATGACTATCTTCATAGTTCTTATGTTGACTCTTAGCAGCCTTGATGTGATGCCTAAAGATCATAAACATTTCACAATTTTGTTGACCATTTCTGGACATAGAAATTTTCATTCCTCAACTTCATCCCAAAATGAAGGTGCTATGAAACTCCTCCTATAAAGGGCTTCATAGGGAGCCATTTGGATACTTTAATGGAAACTATTGTTGTAAGAGAACTCGAACATATATAGATGTTGGTCCCATCCTCCTTTGAGGTCCATAGAACATTCTCACAATAGTTCTTCTAGTGTCTAGATAGTCTGGTAAGATTAACCATCTGTTTGAGGAAGATAGGATTTACTAAAGCTCACATCAGGGTTTAGAGCATGTTGTATACTTTTCTATAACATAGATGTGAATCTCGGATCTCAATCAGATACAATTAATAGTGGTACTCTATGAAGCCTTACCACTTATCTAATGTATATTCATGAAAGTTAATCTTGTGATAAGTCCTATCGTATTTCGATAAAATGAGATGTATTTTTTATATGATCCATAACAATCTATAAGGCATTATTTCCTCTTGATGTCTTCAGAAGACCGATAACAAATTATATGGTGATGTTTTCCCATTTCCATGTATGTATGGATAATGGTTTCATCATCCCCTTAGATTTTTTTCTGCCTTCACTTTCTAACATACCAGACACTTTGATGTTTATTAAATGATATCCTTATTCATATTATCCTACCAAAAGTGCTCTTGGAGATCCTAACACATCTTTGTGCTTCATGGGTGAATGGAGAAATTTTAACTAAATGAATCATATTATAGCTCCTTTATTAACTCATTATTTTATGGTACATATAGTCATGAACTTAATCTCACAACTCCTTCTTCATTAAAATTAAACTTTGAGGATTTACCTATTCTTATAGTTTCCAATTTTTTATGAATTCTTATGTTATCCCTTTGATTATTTTTTAACCTATCTAGAATTAATGGCCGAGAAATCATTTTTGAATGTTTAGATGATGTTCCTTCCTTTATTATTTCCATGTCCGTCCTTTTTAAATCTCAGAAGATCATATACCTCTCAGTTCTCATCAATGATAAAATTTCTGGATCATTTCTACTTAGAGAATCTTCCACTTTATTCACATTGCTAGGATGGTAGCGAATTGAGGAGTTATAGTCCTTAATCTTATCTAACTATATTTATTAGAACATATTCATCTATTTCTGTGTGAATCTATATTTGAGGCTTTTTTGATACATATATATTTCACACTTCTACCCAAAGAGATAATTCCACCATTTTTTCAAAGTGAAGATCACTAAAAAAACTCCAAATCACGCATTAGGTAGTTATTTTCATGAAATTTTAACTTTTTTGAAGTATAGGCTATCAATTTATCAATATGAATTAACACAAAAGCTAATCCCTTCTTAAAAGCATCACTGGATACTGCAAAAAGTATTTCACCTATGGGTAGTATGAGAACATGGGTAGTGACAAGAATCCTTTTCAAATTTGTGAATCTCTCTTAAAATTATTCATTCCAATGAAACTTGGATCCCTTATGAGATATCTTTTTTAAGGGTTTTACAATCACGATAAATTTTGAAAAATAAAAAAAAGGCCAACTACCCTAAGAAAACTTTGGATATATTTCATAGATGTTTTTCTTTTCCATCCTTAAAGTACTTATATCTTTGAAGGGTCAACAAATATCCCATTGAATGCGATGATATTCTCCAATAGACTTCCTTAAACCAGAACTCACATTTTGGTACTTTTCATAAAGCTTATCCTTTTACAAGGACTTTTTCACATTAATCATTTTATCCTCATGATCTTCCTTGGTTTTAGATAAATTTAGAATATCATCTATAAATATTATCAAAAAAATTTCAAGGTAATATCGAAAGACTATATTAATCAATTCCATGAATATTTCTACATCATTTGTGAGTCCGAAAGGCATTACTATGAAATCATAAAGCCTATATCTTGTACGAAAAGAAGTATCAAGGATATCCTCCTTCTTTACCCTAACATGATAATATCCCAACCGTAGATCCACCATGGAGAATTATTTTTATTAATGTAGCATATCGAACAATTCATCAGTACATGGAAAAGGATATTTATTCTTTATCTTGATCTTGTTGAGATCATGATAATCAATTCAAATGTGCATTGAACCATCCTTCTTCGTGACGAAGAGGATTGGTGCACCCATTGGTGAAGTTCTTGGGCATATGAACCCTTTATCCAGATTCTCAGGTAGTTGGTTCTTTAGCTCCACATGTTCCAAAATATCCATTATATATAGAGTCATGGATAATGGAATCACCCCAGCTATAATCTTGATTTAAAATTCAACCTCTTGTCTAGGTGGAAGACTAGTCAATTCCTCAGGAAACACATTAGTGTATTCCCTCATAATAGGCATGTCTTAAAGGATTGTTCTTTCCTTTGAATCAATCATTTGATCTAGATACTCTTTCTCTTATGGAAATAATATTAACACTTTATATTTTGGTTCTAAAGAAGCTTAATCCTCCTCCTTTCACTTGTACATAATAGGGGGTCTATTTTCAATATAGGGAGTGATTTCATTCTCACAGAAATTTACATAGGCTCTATATACAAGAACCCAATCCATACCAAAAAATATATCAAATTCCCCCAAAGGGAGTATAAAATTGATTTATAGGAAGTTTATCCCACAAATTTTAATAGGGGAGGAGTTATATACTTGGGATACAATAATTTACCATTTTTCGTTTTCATTGATAGTTATACTTCTATTCTATTGGGTAGTGTTTAAATAGTTCTACCAAAATTTCACCATATTAAGGAATGATTAATGCATGAATCAAAAAGTATGTTCTATATTATTTATTGAATAACAAGTGTACATATCACAAATTTATTTTCAGGATCCACCTTAGTGGTTGTGATGGAAAAAAGATCTCCATTATTGCCTTCAAGGTTTTTAGTTTTCTTAAAAAGCCCATATCTTAGAGAATTGGTTTGAAAAGTTCCCCATTTTCTTGTAGTTGTATAAATGAACAATAAATTCATAGTTTAATAGAGTATTCATCTCTTCCAACACATTATAGGGTTTCTCTTGTCAGAAGTCCCTTTCTTGGGGTCCTTCCACCAAACACCTAAAGCATTTCCTCACCCCTTAGGCAATTTCTAGGGTGCTTGTTTGAACAAATTTGACAAGTGGGACTTTGAGATTTCTTTTCACCATTATATTTATCCAACAAACACCTATAATTAAAATCAAAATTTTGATTCTTATCCCAATGATACCCCTAAGATTCTCAGATCTCCAGTTTGACTTTTAGGAAAAATTGAGAAATTTACTCATATCTATCAAAGTCATAGATTTCCATTGATTTTTATAGGCTAGGTTTTAGCCCACCAAATAAGTGCTCAAAATTTAATTCAGTGGTAATGAAAAAGTCTAAATTATGTCATGAATGTCTTGTGAAGTTTTCATCATACACCCTGATATATTTATCATCTTTTTTCTTGAGGGAAAATAAATCCCATTACATTTTAAGACGCTGAGTGTGAGGAAAATATTTATCAAAACAAATTTTATAGAATTACCTCCACCCCATCACTTTTATCTCTAATTAAACCATTTTATTCTTGATAAATGACCAAAACTAATTATATTATCCATCCATATAATAAAAATCCAATAGAACATTCTCCTATTCAGAACATTAATGTATGGATAAGATCTTCTCAATGGAGTCGATCCATTAAAAGTTAGAGTCTTTTATTGAAAAAAGCACTCAATAATAGCTTTTTATTTATTAGGGGGACTTGGGTTCTCCTACTAATCCAGGTTTCTATTTAGAACATGATTTAGCTGAGATAATATCTTTACAATGTTTTTGATTTCTACTCCCATTGGGTTGGGCATATAATTGGGGAAATCCTAACATTTCCCATCTCATTGCCTATTTACCTAATTCCTCGAATTTATATATATTTTTTAGAAATAAGGTAAAATTAAGGATGAATATTTTTAAACTATTAAACATATAAATGGGAATTTAATTGCATTAAGAGATAACTTATAAATTATATTTATTTCCTTAACTTATGAATTTCTAGGCTTCAATCTATGTTATCCATGATTTATTTCCTAACATATACTATTATCAGATTTTTTATTCCCTTATTAATGGTTTGTAATGATATTGTGATTTTACCAAAGCATATCCCCATGGAGTGTCAAACAACGTACACAATAAGGCATATTTTTGTGTACTAGGTTACACCGAGTTAGGCCCGATGCACCTTTTCTAGGTTGTTACCCCTAGGTACATCAGTGCAGAAACCACGTCCAGCTAAAGTATCTAGATAGAGATGTATTTTTATGATAAACCAATTAGTTTATACTTACCAAAATTTAGGGATGTTTTCTTATTCTTAGTATTATCCCTATGGCTTTCGTTGGAGTTTTCTAATCCTAATACCAAAATAACTAAATTTTTTCTTTGATTTTTTTAAAGGTTGGGGCCGAAGCCTCAATTTATTATTTAAAGCAAAGTCCTATTTAGAATAACCCTGATATTTATTAAACATTAAGACATGATTTATGACAGAAGAATAAAATTAACACAACCCAAATGATAAATAAGTCTAGTGTCTTTTGGAATTAGGTACATTACATGACAACTTAAAATAAGAAAAAACATCATCTCTATTGAAAAATTCATTAACATGCTCTCACTTAAAACTATATGGGTTAACCAAGGGACATACATAAGAAAGGGGTGATATATAAAGACCAGAAAAGGAATAAACATGTAATAACATGAAGATGATAATCCATGTTATACAATAGGAATATAAATGGGTCTTATAATGAATATTAATAATAAGGCATGATATAACATGATAATCATAACATGGGAAATATAGAAAAAACGTAAAAAAATGCATCGTAAACATAGGCCAAGGTAAAATACCACTAAATCATGATGAAAAAAGTATCATAAAATAATAAGGTTCAATACCTATCCCAAAATGTTGTCTTAAGGTTATTAAACACTACCCAATGCATTGGAGTACTATATAATTCTGGGCACGCCCGTCACTTTCATTTCGATCTCATGATTAAGTGTACCACATAGATCATACAACATGGATTCATTCAACATCATATTTTATTCCAAGATTAAGGAGTATGGACTAAATTCATATAAGTAACTGTTAAATTAAGTATAAGTGTATAATATGTAACACCCTTGATAGAAAATGGGCATGGTATTTACTACATAATTATTTTGGCATGAATAAATGACGGTGAAATTTAAGCATCATAATAATACAACTTAAAAATTCAAAAAATGGGTAGATGAGAGAAAAAATGGTATATCATAGTTTGGAAATAAAATTTTCAATAATTGGTACATGTAAATAAATTGGAAGTAGAATTCATAAGATAATAAGGAAATTTGAATAAAAAAGAGAATGTGAGGATCCCTTACTTGAGTGTGTGAATCCAAATGCATAATAAGGGATTCTTGAGATATTGTATGAACATTGGGAGGAATATAGATAGGGTAGGGATGAGTAAGGATATGATACAAGGATATTTAGTGAATATAAATGGGATAGTGGGTGGGTTTATACGGGAAATGGGTGGGTATTTCATTAATATTTCTCAAACATAGGTTTTGGACTCTATATAATAACATAACCAAAACCACAATCCTCACCTTGGTTTTTTTTCATGTTTTATACTAAATGGGAGTGATTTTAGTTATTTATAATTACATGGGACCAAATTAATAAAATAATTCCCTTAAATATGTGGAGGTGAGTCATATTCTTAAATAAATGATTTTAAAACCTTAAAATATATTAATGGTTTTGGAGGATTCACAAGGATTTATAAAATCAATGAAATAAACATAAAATAAAATTATTTTAAATGAAAAAAAAATATTTATTCTTGGATACCCTTTATATTTTTTATTACATCACTTTTGGGTCATTATGATTTCATAATACACAGAGTATATTTATACAATATTCAATTTTTACCTGAAAATTTGATGTTTTTAGAAAATTCTGAAACATTCACCATTGGATATTTTCTATGCTCAAATTTCAAAAATAACATTGATTTTATCTAAATAAGTTTCCAAATATTATTATTTTTCTATTTTAAAAATAAAATTTATATTTATTTAGAAATGTTGGGTTTTGTTGACAATAACACAATTTGAATCCTTATAAAAATTACATTTTACATCATAAAAATTATATGATAGTTTGTATTTAATAATAGTTAATTAATAATAATATATTATTAAAATAATATTTTTTACAAAAATTTATCAATTTATCAGAACAAATTCCTTAATTAAATTTGAACATTACCCAAAATGACTATTTTTGTTTTATTGTATCAGAATAAAAATAATTTATAAAGTAAAATTAGTAGGATAAAAATATATTAATTATTTTATAAAAAGTAATGTGAAAACTCATATCACTAGGTTATTGATTCATATCTCTTGAATACACCATAAAACACCATAAGAGTAAGGTACGCATTTGTGGGACTTTCATGGGGTGGTTCGACATACATGGTTTGGGCCGTGATTTATTTTAGTTTGATATTTTTCTTTAAATGGTTTCTATCATGTTTAAGTTGTTGGATATTGGAATCAGATAGGTTAGGGGAAAATCATAGTGATGCTATCTCCACCATAAGATCTGACAAATGGGATTCATAGGGTACAATTCTACTATTTGATGCCATCAATTCCTTTTTCTATTTTAATTGTATTCATAAAGACTTGTATTTATACTAATCATGTGACCACTATTAAATAGCTATATTATTAATAGAATAGATATTAAATGGTAATTTAAATATTATTTTATATACTAAAACCAAATAAGTTAATGTTTTTTCAATATCCATAATATTCAATTATACATTTAATTAAATTAAAAGAATTGTTTTTTTATAACAGTTCAGGTTATTAAACATTGGGAGTTGTTTTATTCATTAATTATTTATAGAACGTGAATAAATTTTATGGATAGTAAATATTTCACAAACATGAATGTGACTCCACTCTTGAAATAATTCCCATGTAACACTTTAATATAAGATTTCCTTAAGTGAGATGAACCATTAAAATATTAACACACTTAATATTCTCATATTCATATGATCTAATAAAATAGAATGTACGTATAATTATTTAATACATGTATAATGATGCCACATATATATGTATCATGAATTTATACATCCAATTCATATGGATTTAGAACATACATCTCCTTCCATATTCAACTTTCACTGAAACCTAATAGACAATGTTCCATTTCACCTTATATTGTGTCATAGATAATAACTCATGAAATCATATATAAAACCATTTTAGACAGCTTCAAAATATTTTTTTAAATTAATAATTAAATTTACCTTGAATCAATTCATATAAAATACCTTGTGAACTTCCATCCAACACATATTTGGATTAACTCTAATATTTCTTTAGAGTAGCTCAATGATTCAAAACAAAATACCCATTCAGTAAAGTAAAAAGTGTGACTCTATGGGCCGTTATAGTATTGAAAAAATATAAATCTTTGGATCCATATATGTAAGAAAAGAGTGGTCTCTATCAAATAATCAATTAAACCCATGATGTAAAAGAATATGGAATGATCTTCATCAACCATATGTATTTATATAACTGTGCCCACTAGTCTGTATCATATTCAAATTTTAATTATCACATTTTCCATTTTTTCAAGATATATAGTGACTATAGGTAATAGAGTATGTTAATTCTATATAATCAAGTCATTTTCTCATGATTATATGAGTGTAAACTGATCTTATCGATGAATATGTCACATTTCATTCATCCTTATAGATAAAAATATCATATGTTCTTTATTCTGATAGATATAAAATATATAGGTTCATCCATAGAATTTCATATTTTATCTTTTTCAAGGGTACATATGTCATAAACAACATATTATAGGAAAAATACCATATTGGTTAATATCTAACTGAATAAATGTTCAAAAAAATTCTTAACCACCCTCATATTAGATAAGTCAATATGTAGACTTGCATAAGTAGGGCATAAAAGTATAAAGGTTCTTATTTTATGTATCTCACAATCTTCAAGTAATGTTGTCTCAAATTTGATTCGTGCACCCCTAGTATACCATATACATCTATTTGAAACTCCATGTGGTATACAAAGTAGGTCATATAGTAAAAAAAGAATCATATTGATTGTTTTGGGATTCGTGAGAATATTCTAAATATCTATAAAATAATCCTCTTAACACTAACCTTAACTTTTAATCATAACCTATAATAATATTTGAAAAACATATTTTAGGGATATATTCAAAGTCATACTTTTAAATGACAAATATAATTATTGTTTGGAAATGTATATCTATATAAACATTTACATTTCCAACATGAAAGAATGAAAAACCGAAGACTTACTATAATATGGTACATTTTAATATTCTAAAACCCCTTTTTAAAAATATTTATGAAACCGAACATCAACATCAGTTCATCATACCATATATAATAAATTTTCAGATCATCCTTATGTTTTCTAAACTTTCTAGGGGTTGTTAACTACTAAATTATATATAATTTATTTTACATCTCTATGTAAAAATTTGATAAAACCCTCCAACTAAATATTTAGTAAGAATCATATTTAAAGTAAGTATGTTTTAATAATGATGATATTTAGGAATCATATTTCTAACTGTTCAACATTTTGAAAATATTTAAACTTCTTAACCTCACAACCTCAAATGTTATGATACCAACTTATTTTTTTACATAGAACTATTTCTAAGGTCACCATCATCATCCTTGGAACCTTATTCCATTAAAAACTTTCCTTAAAATAATTTATATACTTACATTATTTTTTATTGGACCTCCTAAAATTATATAGGATAAAGTACATATTACATTAATATCATAACTAAATGAAACTATTACATATCTCTTTATCATAAAACCCCAAACTCTTTTAGGATAAAGTGATAACCACTTTGTTATGGTAAATAATGTAACTATTTACATTTCTATTACTATCAAACCCAAAACACTTTTAGGATATCAAGTGTAATTCACATTTCATTTTTCTTAGTTGGATCCTTAATTAAATAGTGTATTTAAATTTTCATAATAACTAAATTAAGCTCTTTATGTTTTTATTTATCATCACATATCCTAAACCTTTTTATGATATTTAGTGAAAAATGATTTAATCTTAGATAGGTATAATATTTTAGGAACTATTTATATAAACATTCTATGATAAATAAAGGAAACTCATTAACTTTTTCTTTACCATCACATTTCTTAAAATATTTAGGACATTGAGTGGAAATCACATTTACTTAGACTAGTGTAATCCTTGAATTTTTATGTTTATAATTCTCTATGTACAATCATACACCCACTAGTCTCTTAGATAATATATAATTTTCTAAATATCTTAATACAACTCAATAAATATTAATTGTTTTTAAGGAAATAACACTTATTTACTTTTGGTCAAAACATTTAACAAATAAACTATTATTTCCATATCATATAAGGCATTCTATGTTTTTGGGGAATTTTTCATTTGAGAAGAAATCATTGTTAAAATATACCACTAATAAGTGGTGGGAGCACATTCCTTTATATTTTAACAAAAAACTAGATACATAATTTTATCCTGGATGAATATTTTTATCCATATCTTCTTTACTAAACATGTTATAGAATCTGATGAATCACTAACCACATGTATATAGATAACCATCTCATGCTGATCTTAATAACTGGTTTCTATAAAAAGTCTTATAGTATCACATTAGTTAAATGAGATGTAGACACACATCATTTACTTAGATTCATTTGAGCATGAAAAAATACATTATATTAAAATCATCAATGTAGTGACTATTTATGTAACTCCCCAACCCCAGTTACCCAGAGTCGGTGCATTATTTTAATACATTGGAATGATTACAAGGAATGAAGTCTCGAAGGACCGATCAGTTTAGCAGTCTTGGAAAAATAGATCACATACATGAATGTTACATTTTCACTTTAAGATGTACAAAACAACATAAATAATATTTATGAATGCCATTATTCCCTTGGCTTAACCCTACATATCAATCACATTACACTTCTTGGAATCCTGGGAAAAATAAAACATAGAAAGGGGTGAGCTCAAATGCTTAGTAAGGGTAAGCAATACAGCGGAAACTTTCAAAAATAAGCATAAACATTTAAGGCAATGTATAAAACTAAAAAAATCCTTTTAAACATGAACATCAGCATAATATGGTAGAAATAAAATGAATTAATGCCATTTACTGATTCACATGGATATTATACTAATCGAATAATCACATGCAATATCACTAACCACGTTCATAATAATGGAATGCATAATTTCAGACTATCATAACCACATAAACAAGGCCTTGTTCCAAGACTAAAAATAAGATTTTGTCAAGGCCTTGTGCCAAGACACTAGTTTGTCTCATGAGACCTACCGATGATTTTTTTTTTGAAGATACGTATGTTTAAAATTTCTCAAATATACTACAGTGTTTTTTCTGAAAACATTATGCAAGCTTCTGAAAACCAAATAACTAATTCTGAGATTTCTCGACTAATTAAAGGACATGATGGGTCCACAACCAATCCCTTACTGTCTACCACACTCGAGAGTCGGGTTTTTTGAAAACATTTTTAAGCTTGTGTTAAATACGTATACATTTGCACTGGATTTTCATATAATGGAGTGAAATATCTCTTTTTTTGAAATCATTTAAAAATCACATAATTATAAAAGAAAACCTTTATTTTAAAAATATTCTTATAAGAGTATAAGGGAAGATTCAAAGGTGTAATAACGGTGGAGAATAACCGCACCTTCCGTATAAGTTAAAAAACATTCTTACCTTAATTCTGTCAAAAAGGTTAAAAAAGGACCTTGTTAGGAAAACGACGGAAAGATTCCTTTATAAACCTCTTATAAAAAGTCAAACAAGGGTATAAATGACTTTAACACATATTCTTGAAAATATTAAAAATGTTTTGAAATACATTTTTAAGAAACATGGATGTGGATGATAAAGAAATCCCAGTAGATTATTACGTATAAACAACCTCAGATAATGAAGAGATTGCGAAATAAACCCTTACCAATTTGGTAACTTACGAAACATACAACCCATGAAATAGGTATCATACAATGAATATGTAAATACACATAAATTAAAGTGTATTACACAAAGAATACAATTATGGGCAGTACATACACCACACAAAAGGTAATAGTGGCAATATGGCATGAATCTCACGGGAATAAGGAGTGAGATGAAAACCCCTTACCACGTTGTAATCAACTGAGTCGTATGACCAAAAGTTAATAACCACCAAATTATTTACAGAATAACATTAATATAAAGAGAATCATGACAATATATATCAAATGTAAGTACACAATACACCACTTTCAATAAATTAGTGGCGAACAATTGAAATCTCACGGAATTGAAAGTGAGATAAGAAAATCCCTTACCTTGCACTTTGCTTTAGTCGAGGGTACGTTTAATCTTATGTAAAAAGATCATAGTATGATATTAATTTATTCCAGAACCATATTAATATTTATGATATCATACCTGATTCATTTATGACTTTATATTACCCATTTAATAATAATTTCCATGTTAAGTTAACATTTTGGGTAATAATCACTTTCTTTATCGTACGTGTTTTAACTTGTCACTCTTGGTTGTATCACATAGATCATGATTTAAATACCTCCAGAATATAAAACATGATAAGTATATCATATATATTTAGAATATAAATATGTATAATAGACATATATATGAAATGGAAAACACCGTTTATGGAGACGGTAGTCCGTACGTACGCATAAACGCAGTTTCTTTTTTCATATAGTATTGAACGGAAGTAAATGAATAAGATATATGTAAGTACATAAATCCTTATATATATATATATATATCCAATAGAATTATTATTTCATATATTACATAAATATTAGTAATATATATTTTTATAATCGTCGATGAATGGGGAACTTGGAAATGAATCTTATCGAGTCATGGAGACGGTAATCCGTACGTACGCACGAGCGAAAATATCATTCTTTTGATATTAAAATAATAAATAATTGGATGGTATATCATATATAAAGAATCATTATCATATTATATTTATTATTTACATGAATTAAAAATCATTATTATAGCCATCCAAATAATAATATATTGAATAACAATTACACCACGACGTGGAGACGGTAAGCCGTACGTACACACGTATGGTGACATGTCATTCAAAGGATGGATAGAATACTGAATATGTTTGTACCATATTTATAATAATATTACAGTATATAGGAGATACTGGATTCATTATTTTAGAATGGTAATAACAAAGAAAAAAGAAGTGGAAGAGGAAAGGAACTTGAAAAAAGGTGGTGAAATCATTACCTCTTTTTCGGGTTCTTCCTTTTGATTTGATCAAAAGGGCTCCATAGGTTGGATTTCTGACTAAAGGAAGGCCTCTAGGATAAAGTGAGGGAGGTTGAGAGAGTATTTGGGCAGAGTTTTTTTTAACCAAAAGGCTTTGAAGGTGTGAATTAATGAGATGGGGGAGTGCCCTTTTATAAGAGGGGTGAGGGGCACCTTTGGAAAAGCTAGAAATATTATTGTATAATAAATTCATATTCGGTTTATAATGTATCAAAAGTGTATTATTTAGATTTTAAGGTGGGTATGGGTATAAAACCACTCAACCAATATAATTTAGACAGGTTTGGGTCATTATATTAACCTTATCTTTAAGTATTAACTCTTAGTTAATGAGTTTCACTTTTACAATGTCTCTTTGTATTTTTATATTATATGGTTAATAAACGTACTATATACATCCAAGAGACCCCCAAGTGATCCATTATTGATACACCTATCATGATATAAGTCTCTTGGACGATACTTAGATTTTTAGGAATTTAATATCAATTAATAATATAATATTTGTTTTAAAAACACTTTTATGTCAATTTTGACACTATTCAATAATTGATTTTTTTAAAACTCATAACAGAATGATTACTTCTAAATAAGTTAATTAAATCAATAATAACATTCCATATTAACCTAGAAAATTATTTTTATTTATAAAAAGTCTCAAATTAAATTTATTTGGGTATTTATAATATCAATTATTATAATATTTCACTATTATGGTAATTACTGCATCACTATTGTGTCATAAATAAATTATATTATTTAATGTATAAAAATTATAAATAAAATTCCATTATGTATTAAATCATTTTATCTTTCTAATGAATATTTAAAATTGAATTTATCTTATGTATAACCCTATATTAAAAATGTTTTAGTAAATGAACTTTGATTTTAACTCTTTTTACTCTTCTTTGAATTAAATAATAATAAATGTCCTAATCTAATCCAAGTGGACCTAAATGATAATATTTTATTCTTAAGGTTGTTTTTAGTCGATATAAACTTTTCCAATAGAATTAGGACATGTGTTAGGGTAATATTAATATCACTTTTACCCTTAATTACCCTATTTACTTTTAACCGTGGTAAATAAAAGTAAAAAGTTCCTATTCACCAAAAATTATTTTCATCTCATTGAACCAAATTTTACTTCTTGATATTAACCGTGTCTCTCGGAGTTTTGAAATTCCAATCACAAAAGCGGTAAAATTAAGTTTTGTGAAAAATTCAGTTTTTTAACTACCTCTTAGGGATATGTGCTCTAATCAGAGTTTATCTAAATCTAGTTTCCATGGTTATTGCTAAACTTACTCTGATACCAACTGTAACGCCTCGACCCCAGTTACCCAGAGTCGGTGCATTATTTTAATACATTGGCATGATTACAAGGAATCAAGTCCCGAAGGACCGATCAGTTTAGTAGTCTTGGAAAAAAAGATCACATACATGAATGTTACATTTTCACTTTAAGATGTACAAAACAACATAAATAATCTTTATGAACACCATTATTCCCTTGTCTTAACCCTGCATATCAATCACATTACAATTCTTGGAAGCCTGGGAAAAATAAAACATAGAAAGGTGTGAGCTCAAATGCTCAGTAAGGGTAGGCAATACAACAGAAACTTTAAAAAATAAGCATAAACATTTAAGGAAATGTATAAAACTAAAAAAAAGCCGTTTAAACTTGAACATCAGCGTAATATGGTAGAAATAAAATGAATTAATTCCATTTACTTATCCACATGGATATTCTACTAATCGAATAATCACATTCAATATCATTAACCACTTTCATAGTGATGGAATGCATAATGCCATACTATCATAACCACATAGCCAAGGCCTCGTGCCAAGACTACAAATAAGATTTTGTCAAGGCCTTGTTCCAAGACACTAGTTTGTCTCATGATACCTACCGATGAAATTTTTTTGAAGATACTTGTGTTTAAAAATTTTCAAATATACTCCTGTGTTTTTTTCTGAAAACATTATGCATGCTTCTGAAAACAAAATAACTAATTCTGAGACTGCTCGACTAATTACAGGCCATGATGGGTCCACTCCCAATCCCTTCCTGTCTACCAGACTCGAGAGTCGGGTTTTCTGAAAACATTTTTAAGCTTGCGTTAAATACGTATACATTTTCCCTGGATTTTCATATAATGGAGTGAAATATCTCTTTTTTTGAAATCATTTAAAAATCACATAATTATAAAAGAAAACATTTATTTTAAAAATATCCTTATAAGAGTATAAGGGAAGATTAAAATCTGTAATAATAGTGGAGAATAACTGCACCTTCCGTATAAGTTAAAAAAACATTCTAACCTTAATTCTGTCAAAATGGTTAAAAAAGGACCTTGTTTGGAAAACGAAGGAAAGATTCCTTTACAAACCTCTTATAAAAATTTAAAAAAGGGTATAAATGGCTTTAACCCATATTATTTAAAATAGTAAAAATGTTTTGAAATACATTTTTAAGAAACATGTATGTGGATGATAAAGAAATCCCAGTAGATTATTACGTATATACAACCTCGGATAATGAAGAGATGCGAAATAAACCCTTACCAGTTTGGTAACTTAGGAAACATACAACCCATGAAAGAGGTATCATAAAATGAATATGTAAATACACATAAATTAAAGTATATTACACAAAGATTACAATTATGGGCAGTACATACACTACACAAAAGGTAATAGTGGCAATATGGCATGAATCTCACAGGAATAAGGAGTGAGATGAAAACCCCTTACCACGTTGTAATCAACTGAGTCGTATGACCAAAATTTAATAACAACCAAATGATTTACATAATAACATGAATATAATGAGAATAATGATAATATATATCAAATTTAATTACACAATACACCACTTTCAATAAATTAGTGGAAAACAATTGAAATCTCACAGAATTGAAAGTGAGATAAGAAAATCCCTTACCTTACACTTTCCTTTAGTCGAGGGTACGTCTAACCTCCTGTACGAAGATCGTAGTATGTTATTAAATTATACCAGAACCATATTAATATTTATTATATCATACCTAATTCATTTATGAATTTATATTACCCATTTAATAATAATTTTCATGTTAAGTTAACATTTTGGGTAATAATCACTTTCCTTATCGTACGTGTTTTAACTTGTCACTCTTGGTTGTATCACTTAGATCATGATTTAAATACATCCAGAATATAAAACATGATAATTATATCATATATATTTAGAATATAAATATGTATAATAGACATATATTTGAAATGGGAAACACCGTTTATGGAGACGGTAGTCCGTACGTACGCATAAACACTGTTTCTGTTTTCATATAGTATTGAACAGAAGTAAATGAATAAGATATATGTAAGTACATAAATACTTATATATATATATATATATATATATCTCTAGTATCATTATTATGTCATATATTACATACATATTAGTAATATATATTTTTATAATCGTCGATGAATGGTGAACTCGGAAATGAATCTCATCGAGTCGTGGAGACGGTAATCCGTATGTACGCACGAGCGGAAATATCATTCTTTTGATATTAAAATAATATATAATTGGATGGTATATTATATATACAGAATCATTATCATGTTATATTTATTATTTACATGAATTAAAAATCATTATTCTACCCATCCAAATAATAATATATTGAATAACAATTACACCACGACGTGGAGACGGTAATCCGTACGTACCCACGTATGGTGACATGTCATTCAAAGGATGGATAGAATACTGAATATGTTTGTACCATATTTATAATAATATTACAGTATGTAGGAGATACTGGATTCATTATTTTAGAATGGTAATAACAAAGAAAGAAGAAGTGGAAGAAGAAAGGAACTTGAAAAAAGGTGGTGAAATCATTACCTCTTCTTCGGGTTCTTCCTTTTGATTTGATAAAAAGGGATACATAGGTTGGATTTCTGACTAAATTAAGGCCTCTAAGATGAAGTGAGGGAAGTTGAGAGAGTATTTGGGAAGAGATTTTCTGAACCAAAAGGCTTTGAAGGTGTGAATTAATGAGAAGGGGGAGTGCCCTTTTATAAGAGGGGTGAGGGGCACCTTTGGAAAAGCTGGAAATATTATTTTATAATAAATTCATATTCGGTTTATAATGGCTCCAAAGTGGATTATTTAAAGTTTAAGGTGGGTATGGGTCTAAAACCACTCAACCAATATAATTTAGACAGCTTTGGGTCATTATATTAACCTTATCTTTAAGTATTAACGCTTAGTTAATTAGTTTCACTTTTACAATGTCTCTTTGTATTTTTATATTATATGGTTAATAAACTTACTATATACATCCAATAGACCCCCAAGTGGTACATTAATGATACAAATATCATTATATAAGTCTCTTGGACGAACCATAGATTTTTATAAATTTAATATCAATTAATAATATAATATTTGTTTTAAAAACTCTTTTATGACAATTTTGACACTATTCAATAATTGATTTTTTTTAAAACTCATAAAAGAATGATTACTTCAAAAAAAGTTAATTAAATAAATCCTAACATTTCATATTAACCTATAAAATTATTTGTATTTATAAAAAGTCTAAAATTAAATTTATTTGGGTATTTATAATATCAATTATTCTAATTTTTTACTATTATGGTAATTACTGCATCACCATTGTGTCATAAATAAATTATATTATTTAATGTATACAAATTATATATAAAATACCATTATGTAGGAAATAATTTTATCTTTCTATTTAATATTTACAATCGAATTTATCTTATGTATAACCCTATATTAAAAATGTTTTAGTAAATAAACTTTGATTTTAACTCTTTTAACTCTTCTTTGAAATAAATATCAATAAATGTCATAATCTAATCCAGGTGGACCTAAATGATAATATTTTATTCCTAAGGTTGTTTTTGGTCGGGATACACTTTTCCAATAGAATTAGGACATGTGTTAGGGTAATATTAATATCATTTTTACCCTTAATTACCGTTTTTACTTTTAACCGTGGTAAATAAAATTAAAAAGTTATTATTCACCAAAAATTATTTTCATCTCATTGAACCACATTTTACTTTTTGATATTAACCATGTCTCTTGTATTTTCGAAATTTCAATCACAGAAGCGGTAAAATTAATTTTTATGAAAAATTCAGTTTTTTAACTACCACTTAGTAGTTTCACTATTCATCAAAAATTGATGTTTTTTAGAACAATGCCAAAATTTAACCCTAAGCTATAATTTATATTCCGAATTAAAAAATGATGTATATTTTAAAAAATTCCAAACATATAAGTTGCATTAATTAATTTTATAATTAATTCCCGCTGTCACAACAAATAGCGTGTTTTTAAGAAACAATATATATCAAAAGATTGACAATTGTTTATGTCCAATTTCAAAGTGAAATTAATTATAATGAACACCATTGGATAAAATGGTAAAAATATATTCTAATTATACTTTAAAACCACTCAAATTCATAATTTATCAATATTAATTATTTTTATTAAAAAATTTGTTTTTAATTAAAATTGAGTAATTTTCATTATTCATCAAAATATTAAAGTTATCCGAAAAGTACCAAAATTTCACCTTAGTGTAAATTCGATACCCCGAATCCAAAAATGAAATCCATTTTGAGAGATAAAATTTCTAAAATTTTAAAAAGTAGGTATTACTATTCATAACGACTATTTTGATTGGTCGTGGTGTGTGTTAGAACTCGAAGTTGCATACAACACACGCTACTGTATTATTCAAAGAGAAGCGTACCGTGGAAGCTCAGGGTGTTAAATTTTACATTAGATGATGAATATAAACTACAATATTAATTGATTATTTCATTAAATTTAAAACTCTTATATATTTACAACATGTTGTAAAATTTAAATTTGGTATTACATACACTTCTAAATCAAATAATTAATTACGACAACACCCTTACCTGACATGGACAATCTATGGAGTTCCGAAAACTCCTTCAGGTATATCTTGGATAATCTAATCTTATTTAATTATTACTCTTCCTTTTTAACAACCCTTGGTTTCAATGACCTTTATTGGATTATTGAAGAAAAATTATTAAAATTTTCCACACACAATTATTCTTCTAGTTTGAACATTTACCTAATTATACTATCTATATAGTACTATACAACCAATACATCCTATTCATACTCCATATATATTCACAACACTTTGAGAATAGTGTATAAATATTATTTTAATTCAATCATACTATAGGAATATTTCTATATAATACAACAACATAAATTCCCTTACAAAAATAATCAGATTTTAGTCAACCATAATAGCATGTTAAATAATTAAATATATCACAATCCATGTGTATAAAAAATACCTGTCTCATTTTATTTAAACTACTATTATTAACATTCTCTTTTTAAGATCTAGATGAGATAAAAATACACATCTTATTACTAGTTTATCCATGATTGAAGTATGCATGTTATCGATGAAACCACTCCTTTTCTCCTTTAATTGAAAGGAAACTTCAATTTTCAATTATTTTCATCTTCTAAGTATTATGTAGAGCTTTAGTCTGATATAGGCATAACCATATTCAATCACATTGTATATGAGTCTAAAATTACATAAATCATTATTGTGCCCAATCATATTGAGTATATGAGTTGAGAATAAGATTCATTTGATCACTTTTCATATAATAAATTTTGTTAGAAAAAAATCCCACAAGGTGTTCTCTAGGAATGTTTTGGGTTTGATTGTGTTTGTTGACAAAGCCAGATGACTGAAAATGAGTATGGTTGGAATTTTCCGAAGACAGGTTTTTAAGGTGGCTCAGTTTCCTTGTGTTTAACAAATTCTTGGGCCTCAAAATTGGGAGTTTAATGTAGAAAAAGGAAGGATTTATTAATAGGAGTGAATTGTATGAATAATGTTGAGGAAAATATACAATGTTTGAGAACCGCACACCATAATTCATGGGCCGCACACCATGTTTTCAAATGGGTATGCTGAGCATTAGGAATGGTATGTAAATGAGATTTGAGAAACCAAAAATAGTTTACGGCTGAGCAACGGTGTGGTACATGGATTACTTGATATTAGCGGAGGAAATCGACCATGTAAGAGAAAAGGAATAATGAAGATGGTGTGTAAGAATGGTTTATGGGTGGATTGCAGTTTCTTGCAATAGAAGGATTAGTAAGCCGTGAATGCTAGATTGAAGATTCAACCAATATTGATTTCATGGATTAAGTGGATATATTTTCTTATATAATAATGGATAATCCTACCGATTACATTGAAAATTAAATATTATTAGAAAGAATATTTTTCTCCAGGAATTAAGCAATGCCTGAAAGTGGTTTGCGCTTAAGGTGTTTGCAGGGATTCTTCACCCGCAAAGGAAGTTTGGTTTACGGAGGAGGAAGACTATTACACAAAAGGAGTCGATTCAGTATGTAGAGGAGGAATCTTCAGAACGCGAGAGGGAGAGTCCCTCAGGTGGTACATAGAGGGGGAGCTCCGACACAATAAAGAAAAGGTAGTCCTCGAACAGAGAATAGTTCACATACAAGAGGGATTTCACAGAGGAGGTTCGTGAAATTGGTACGGGGTAGTGGTATGTGATCAAAAAGATGGAGGAAGTCTGTGGAAAAAGGGAAGTTCACAGAAGTGGTGATGGTGTGTAAATAAGGTGTCTCACGTACCAAACCCAGTACTCAGTATGCGGTAGAGGATAACGATTCACATTTTTCACAAGGAAGTTTGCAAATGTTTCAAATCAGTTTGAAAAAGAATTTTGTGGTACCTAGAAGTAACCAGGAAGGTGGACTTCATCTGTGGGTGAAAACAGAACTTCAACAGGACATCTATCTATAGTTGAGGATGTATGAATTCGTTAAAATGAAGGAACCCACATGTCTATAAAATGTGTTTGACCAAAAAGTCCATAAAATGGGAGTGGATTCCATTCTAGGAGCAGTGAGCGAATAAAGAGGAGACAATGACCCTTTCCACTGGCATTGATCCAGAGAAAGATGCCTAGGGAGTGACCCTTGGGAATGCAGTGAGAAGTCTCTAAACTTTGTAAAGGTAGTGATCATGGGCATAAAAGTTCTATCCTGAACATTGTACTCATTTTTGGCCGGGATCCTTAGTGAATTTGGTACATCGACACATTTCCGTTGTATGCTCCTTAGATGTAGCCCAGTGAGGGTGAACCAAGTAAAAATCATTATGTCATGTGCATGGTTTTCTATCTATCAGTATATTTCCACAGGAGGAAGTGATAATTGATTTTTGTCTTAAAACGAATCAAGATCCAAAAGGGAGAAAGTTTTAATCTACCATACCCTGATTCACCCCCTCTCAGTGTATTCATCCTGGTAGACCTAATACCTCTCAATCAAAAAAATAATTACTAAATTATTCCATAAGAACCTACATTCAATCATTGAACAACTTAAACACTTCATTACTGGATAAAGAACTATTCTAATAAGTATAATTCTCCTTTAGATTTTTCCATAAATAACTACTGTTTCATAAGAAGTTTTCTTAAGTCATCAGTATTAGGATTAAATTACAATAATATTCCCCCTACATGGATTAATAAAAATGTTATGTTTGATAGTGATGATTTTAATCATATAATATAAAATATTACATATGATGATTATCAGGTTTTATAACCCTTTAATAAGAAATTTTATCAAATCAGATCCCACTAATATGATGACCCTTTTCAAATCAATAATACCTTTTAGAGCAATAATATCTATATTTCACTAAGAAAATGAACTATCATTAGTTTGAAACTCATAATTTTTCTATTTAGGTGGGGCATTGTCCCAATAATTTCATATATGAATCTTGGATAATTGTGAACAAAAATCATTTTACAGTCTATCATATTGACAGACCCAACTCTATTTCTTTAGTATACTAACCCATAGGGTATTGAATCTAAGTGTGACATAAAGAAAATTTCAAAACAAGTTAACATGAGATGATCCAAGGGAACCCATATTTAGTGTGAAACTACCTAAGGTTATTTTAGTACCACCAATTAATTACTATCCTTATTAAAGAAAATCAAATCCTCCCCTATTTGGCTTAAAACTACCAAGTTGGATGATTTAGGTCTTGAAAAGTATCTCTTTGGAAGGAATATGACCCTTATAATTTGAAGGGTAATTACTCTCACATTCATATAACATTTTATTACCTTTTTTTGAATGATCATTGTGATTTTGTTTAGAATTTTATTTCCTCATCCAAATCAACATGTGCAAACCAAATTGATGTGTAAATCTTTAATCAACCAAAATGTTTGTATTGCTCACCCAGAATTAGTAGTCAAGTACATTAATACATATATGAATTTATCATATTCTTATGTTCTATGAATAATTCATGTAAAGGTTTATAATTATATGAAATTTTCAATCTACACATGAGTTACCTGAGAGTAACATATAGAAATCCCTATTCACTTTCCTAGAAAAGAAATAAGCCTCTATGTAAGTAGGTAGTCTAACCCCGAGTCCCTCTACCTGAGGTTGCTTTACCCAATAAAGAATCCAATTCATCATAAATCTAACACCAAATATACACAAACATTATTAAATAACTACATTCAAGCTGATAACTTCAATTACAAACCGATGTTAAGGTAGATAAAAAGATAAATTCCTTATAGAATCATTCTTAGTATGTAATTAAAGTCACTATCCTAGAACTAGAATAATATTTTAAACTAAATAATACAAAATATTCAAATTTCTTAAACAATTAACTAAACAATAATATAACAGGGAAAAATATTTAAATAAATGAACAATTCAATTATTTAATTACGAGATAAATAGTTATGTATAATTCAAAAATAAAGTCTTACTATAACCACTTTTATAATTTAATATTTAACATTATGAGCATTACATAATTTTAAATATAAAAACTTTTATATTCGTTCCAATGTGATATCTTTCATATTATTTATTATATGGAATTTTAAATTTTAATATAAGTTATTTTAATAAATTATAAAAAATTTAAAATTCACTTTTCTTTATGTAAACATTTTACATAATCTAAATATCATGAACTTTATCATTATTTAAACCTCCATCATATAATATATCAAAATAATTTTTGATGCGGCTTAAATAATATCCTAATAACCCCCTCTAATTTTGAATAATTTGGAATAGTTAATTATAAAAATTCAAAATTCAAATATAAATTTTTTATATTTTGGCATGATTTAATAATTTATAACCCTTTTAAATAATAATTTATTTATTTAAATAAGAAATTTTATTTCTAGATCACAAATATTTCCATATAATTTGTTTAAAAAGTATTTAAAATATTATAATATCATATATAGGAAAATATTTCTTTATAATTTATATAATTATGAACATTTTATTATTAATTAATTAATTTATAAATTCCTAATAAATTCAATATTCCCCAAAAAAATTGAAAATGATTTATAAATATTTTATAAATTATTAAAGAAATTTAAAATTCTAAACAAAAATTTTAGAACTTTTCAGTTTTCCCTTACAAAAAATTCGTATTCTACATAAGGATATAATCTATCTACAATTATGAAGATAGTATACATATGGTTAAATAGGCTTGAATCTTATGTAGTGAATATGTAATGACCCCGGTTAAGAGGCCACTAACCATTGCCTCAAGTTGAGTCTCCACACGACCTCAAGCACGCCTCCCTGTATGCCAGAGGTTGCCAACTAGTATTGAGGGTCTAATAAGTCATGTGGTGAGACTATAACCTATTTACTAGAGTATTCCAAAGTAGATAAATAGAAGAAATAGTAGAAAAAACATGTAATAACCAATGAACATGCATAAAACACTATCTCCCAAATTAGGTACAAACCATATCCAATAGTAAATATGTCATGTCATGCTAACAGTGCAAGGTGAATAAAACCCAAAATAAATACAAATAGTGGTATCCCCAAAACATTCCTAACTCTGAGGTCAAAACCTCGTCCACATACATCCCACGCCTGACTCAACTCTCAAGAACATGGCCTTTTCACTTATCCTGTCCTATATGCATGAAATCTACTCGGGTACCCATCAGTGGCCCAATTTGGGTGTGAGAACAATTTAATAGGCCAACACTAACAATATCTACAAAATTTACAGTCTAAATAGGTGGTTCATGAAGGTAATAAATAAATGATAAGTACATAAAGTAATGTTCGATTACCATTAGTTAACAATATTTACTTTAACCATTTATAACCTTAGTACTAATTCCCATCCTTTACATATTCTTAATTACTTAATTAATTATTAACATGTTTTCCATGGGTTAATAATTAACATCACTATTCCTAAGGATAGGTCGGGTCCCTATCTCTCTAGGGATGATCATTTCACTATCAATAAATTTCACTTACCTTAGAGCCTTGGTCCAGGTAGTTTCATTGAATACAACCATTGGGGGCATAGGGAATCAGTCTGACTGCTTAACCCATGCATTCATGGGTGGGGTTAAAGCATCAATCCAACCCAATCCATGGGAGGATCCTCATTCCTTTGTCCCACGACCAAGACACACGAACATTCTTATATATATACCCATTAACCACCCATACCATGTCACATCCAAACATAATAAAAAAATAACATTCATAATCTACAACAATCATAATGGAAAAAATATTATTCTATAACCCATTAACACTTTTCTGTATACATTATATTACCATCTAGACCAATTCCCATTTGTTAACCCACTTAACATATTCAACCATATTCCATGTATTGAATCCCTTATGAATTTCATTTACAAATAATAATTCATTTGACACATTTTAATTAATCCCTTTAAATAAAATCACAAACCATTACCAAGTAAACATGTTATCATTCCACCTATATTAACCCCCTTAAAATTTTTAACATAATTCACTAGCTATTTGGTATAATTGTAGTTAACTAAATTAACCCATTACTTTTCCAATCAAAACATACCCATAATCCATTATCAAATCTAGTAACACTATCATTATTCAATTTCCAACTCAACTAAACATCTTTACATACTCGACAAGGGATCTACATTATCAAGAAACAATTCCACACTTAACTCTATACTAATACTAAAGTTAAATTTTTATTAAAACAAAACTTTTATGGAAAAAGTGAGAAAACGTCAAGTGAAAACAAACAACATACACTAAATCATATAAAACAATTCTTAAAGACTAACTTAATGCAATTAGATGCGACATCCCTAAAAAGATTCCAAGAAAAATATGTTACCTCTGTATTCGGTTCTTCTATGATACTCACTTCGAAAAGAAAAGCCAATTTTTCCCATGCCTTCCAGAAGTCCTCCACTATTATCTTCTTATCATTGTACCCTCTGGTCAAAATTATATGTTGTTTGTTAATCCAATCTCTCTATTCGGTGTTGGTATCCACATACAACGGTCTCCCATTCATCCTCTCAATATCCTCCTTAGAAGCATGAATGATCAAAACTATATCCATTATCTCTTCCTTAGAATGCATTAGGAGGTCCCATGAATATTATATGGCCATTTAATCCACACCTTCTTGCGGATTCCATGATCAATAGTGGAGCTTTAACATCTTCAAACTCCGGTCTAGACAACATATGTATCCCCTCCTCCCAGTCTGTAGTAGAGACCACACTCTCCAACACCTCAACTTCACCCACAGTAGACTAAAAACCCTCATAAGGAATCTCCATCAATCTACCAGAGATCAAATCCACATTTATGTTCAAAGTGGGGTCCCCCAAGATGACCTCTAATCCATTACACCTTTCCTTGCTTTCTAATCTGGTTAATATAGTCTTAAGGGAATTCAAGTTGTCTTTGAGGGGTCTTGGTTGTTTCCCCCTTGAGGAACATGAGATTTCTAGTCAAGAGGTTCCCTTTCTTCCCTTTCCTTGATCCAAGTCGAAATAGAGCCTTCTTCTCATAGTCAAACCTTTTCTAAGAGACCCCATCTTAAACACTAGCCTCCTCATCTCCTGACTGTCGACATCCAACCTGCTTATATTTCCATCTTGGGATGATAGTTTACCACCCTTCAGGGTCCTCATTTTATTTACCTTCTGAATTCAAGGGTGAGAACTGATTGTGCACAGGGTTTGGATTTGCATCCTTGCCTAAACTGGGCACCCATTGATGGTGGGACATTACCCCATACATGTTAGATACTTTTGAATCCTTAAGTACCCTATAAACATCATGATAATCAGCACCACTGTGTTTAGATGGGATATTCGACTCCTAAGGTTGAATCCCCCTTCCTTCTTGAACAATATCAGTAAATGAAGGAGCAGAACTGGAGTAGGGACCTCTTGAATTTGGTTCTGTCAACATTGGCACACCCAAATCAGAAAACAATATAGAAAAAATTTCATCCACTATCAAGCCTTGAGGACTCGTATTAACTGGATTAAGAAGGGATAAAGGACCCTACACACTTGGCTCCAGACATTGGATGCCTAAGCCCACACCCTCCGGTCTAGAGAGTCTCCTTGGTCCATGCCTACAAGAAGCTTTTAGGTGAATCGATTTCTTAAAGGTCGAACAATAATCGACCCATGATTTGTAGACCACAAGCTATTTTCAACAAAATTACTCACCAACTATGATCCAAAAAAACATGGAAGGCAAACTTGAGACATATAATTATACACAAACCCTCAGATAAACTATGTGATAGAGGGCACTGGTTCTACTATCAAAGAATAGAAATAAACCCATGAGATTCCCTAGAATGCTCAAAATAGAAGTGTTTTGAAACGAAAGTGGGAGATGAGGGAAACTTACCCAAATCGCTACCAAGGAGGATTCATGCTTCATGTATATGTTGTAAGACCACCGAAAAAGGAAGAACCAAGATATGTTGTAGCTGCAGGGTGTGTTGGACCAGGCCTTGATCAAGTCCACCTCCGATTCAAACTAAATCATCATATTCTTACTGTCTAGAAAGCCCATAGTCTCTCTCTCTTACAGACCCCTGTGTCCAAAAATAAGATGATCAAATGAGTCCACTGAAGGGCGACTCTGCTTGAATCGATCAATCAATATATATTTCCAGAGATCTGATTCTGCGTTGAATTTCTAGTGAGAAATCAGGAGGTTAGGGCTTCCATAAAATATATTTAGAACCTTATGGAAAAGCGTGACTGGAGGGAAAGAGGGGGGGGGGGGGGGTTAGGATTGGATAAGGGGGACAAGGACATAAATTTCACCCACTCAAAGTATGACAGATTTTCCCCCTCCATCAGAGGAGGAACCGACTCAAAGGTCATCGTCGTCATGGGATGGGAGCGTACATCGATAAGAGTAGAGAAGGGACTAAAGACTCCTTAACTCTATCAATTCTTAGGTTCAGAAATGTCAACACACACAAAGTGTAGACCCAAATTGGTTAAATCATCCTCAACGCATCACACAGGTATCATGAGAATTTAAAATCTTTATTTAGAGGATCATTTAACCAAATCCCATCAAAGTAATTCATGGTTCAATAAAAGGGATGAAAAAACATATACTCATATGCACAAAACAACTTTAAAACTATTAGATATTATTTTTTGGGAACCTACCTTGAATTTTTTGATTAAAACGCTCTTAATCATCAACTTAGATCCTAATCCAAACCCTCTTTAAATCCTCAAACAAATTCCATAAAAAATAGGGGTTTTGGACTTCAGAATAAGATCACCCAAGATACAAATCCCAATCTAAAAAAGATAAGAAACATGAGGATTACACTTACTTGGTTCTTCTATCTACAACCAATGACACTCCAAACGACCTTGTAATGAGGGAGATCAATATCTTGTAATATTTGGAAGCCTTGATTTTTTCCTAGGATTTCAAGGAAGAAAAAGGGATAGAAAATTGGTTGATGCTTTAAAATACCATAATGGAACTTTTGTAAATTTTTTAACTTTACTGGGCCACACATTTTACACGTACAGTTTTTTAAAGTATGCACAAACCGTGAACATTACATTTTCCAAGTGGATTTGGGTTGAAAGATTACTGAGATAGGACACATGATTTGAAAATCTGTGAACTAATTGTGTGATATAAAACTCTCTAAGGTTGAACGGTTTTCCTGGATAGTCTGTAAGGTTTTCTGAACCATGCACAAACCATGCGCCTTTCACAGGTTGGCCTAGTTTTCCTTCCTTTCATGTCCCAAACTCCTAGAACACCCTAGGGGACCTCATATACTCTGGAAGGATTTCATTAAAAAAAAGAAATTGAAACCAAAATTTAAACAAATTTATACCTCCATGAAGTCCAGAATCATAAAACCTCCCACTGTATAACATCTCATCCTCGAGATGCTCTTCCCGAGAATCATTGAGTTTCTGAATAAAAGAGATTGGGCCAATGGTCCCGAATATCCAATTCTCTCTCCTATGTTTATTTCTGAACTTTTACATGTTTCTATAAAACTCCAACTAATGGAAATGTCTTGCCTCATATGACTTTCTCACTATGATCCACAATACAAATCTTATGCTACCCAAAGGACACATCATCCTCAAGCTCTACATACATACCATTGACCACATAATATGGATTAGGGTGGCACTTCTGAAGCTATGAAGCCTATAAAACATCATGCATCCCACTATACCACTATGTAAGAGCCTATTGATAAGCCACCAGTCTGATCCTCTCTATAACCTCAAACGACCCCACGTACCTAGGTGCCAACTTACCCTGTTTCAGAATTTGTTAGTGACCTAAACATAGAGACACCTGAATAAACATGCTACCACCCACCATAAACTCAAGTGGTCTATGACGTTGATCTGCATACATAGTTTTCCTACTCCAATCCGTTTCCATGTGGTTCTGAATACATTTAACTTTTTATGAAATATCTTTCATGAGAATTGGTCCCAACATCTTAGACTCTTGATCCTCTAACCAACATAATGGGCATCTACATAGACTTATATAGAGCACCTAAAAATGGTGCTATCTTAATCTTATCCTGGATACTATTATTGTAGGAAAACATAATATGATACAATTGTTTTTCTAATGACCCTATGAAATATAGGACACACCACCTCAACATGTCTTCTAACACCATAATTGTACGCTCTGACTGCCAGTCTGTCTGGGGATGAAAAGAATTACTCAAAAACACATGAGTGCCCAGTGCCTTATGCTATCTCTATAAAAAGTGTGAAGTAAAATATGGATCACGATCTGACACTATGGTCTGCAGCACTCCATGCAACCACACTATCTCTTAAACATACAACTCACCCAACTAGTCAACAGTGAAGGTCTCTCATATTGGAATAAAATTAGATTACTTTTTCAAATGGTCTATATAAATACCCTAATCACATAATTCTTCTGAGTTGTCCTTATAATTTCCACTAAAAAATAAATCTTTACGTCATACAAATTCTATTTTAGAATGAATAATGGTTGTAACAACCAACCAAGTCACTGATGCCCGACCTTTACCTGTTTATAGGTAAGGAATCATGACACAAAACTTGTAAAATCTTTATTCATTCCTAGACACCAATATTGCTTATGGAGATCACAATAAATCTTAGTCAAAACCAGATGAACTTCCCACTTTTATTCATGGGATTGACACATCAAATATTTCCACATACACACTGGCATAACCACATGGCCAAAAACACTAATAGCCCCATCATTACCAATAGACCAACCAGATGGTAATTCCCTAGCTTTAAGACTTTCCTTTATATAAAAACTCTCCAGATCCTCAACCTAGATTTCCTTGACCCCACTCAAAAGTTCTATATCATGTTATAAAGATGCTACGGTCATCTACTTATTCCCATCCTGCACCTCCAGGTGCATCTTAGCAAACAAGGCCATCATTCTCCACTCATATTTGGATTCCTAAACCACCTAATTCTAAGTCTTCCGGATCAGAGCATCGACAAAACTATTTCCTTTTCCTTTTGTGTAAACTATCTTGAAGTCAAAATACTGCATATATTCAATCCATATTCATTACTGCAGATTCAAATAACACTAAGAGAAAATATAATTAAGGATCTTATTGTTGGTAAGCACAACGAATCTATATCCCAACATGTTATTCCTTCCATACATTATGGAATAAACCACAATGGAAAACTCAAGATCATGAGTAGGGTAATTTATTTCATGGGGCCTCAACTTTCATGAACCATATTCTATAACCCTATCATCCCACATCAACACTACCCCATGTCCAACAACAAACACATGACAAAACAAAGTGTAATTCTTACTAGGATCAGGTAAGATTAGGATTATTGTGGCCGTCAATTGCCTCCCATCTGGGTGAATCCCAAAAGTGGCACTACCAAATGGGAGAATTCATTAATGATTCATCAGTAATAACTGGCCAAAACTAGAAAAATATGAATATTTTAAGCATTATTGGGTTGCTCCTAAGACACCAAAACATTCAATTTCTATTGATCCACTGAAATACCTGCTTAAAATATTATTTGACCCTAGAAATGAAATTTATCAATCCATCATTGACATTTTTATAACATTATGTAAATCCTACGCTCTCTTAGTGAACTCAAGATGAGGTTAATATGTTTGACATGATCATAATGAGTTCTAGAGTACACCAAGCTGTCATCAATGAAGAAAACCATTAAATGATCCAGATACGAATGAAATATTTGGTTCATTAAATCTATGAACACAACTGACACATTGGTCAGCCCAAATAACATCACAATGAACTCATACTACCTGTACCTACTCCTGAAGGCTATCCTCAGCATATTATAAGGTCTCACCCTTAGCATATGGCTTTCCAATCTAAAATAAATATTAGAAAATATTGAAGAGCCCATAAAATAATTAAATAGGTCATCAATTCCGGGAAGAGGATACAGATTCTTTACTATCATTAGATTCATATTTCTATAATCTATGTACAGTCACAACAAACTATCAGCCTTCTTGGAAAACAACACCAAATATCCCTAAGGAGACATGATCAGATAGATGAACCCATTCCTCTCCAATTCCTCCAACTAAAACATTATCTCATGGAGTTCTTCTAGCTCTATCCGATATAACAAAATATAAACTATTTCTTCTCCCATTAGAAAATCAATCATGAAATCAACATCTCTCTTGGGTTGAAGCACTGATAATTACTTAGGAAACAAATCCTTAAACCAATCCCTCACTAGAGGAAAGAAAAGATACCCCATTTTCCCATCATCAAGAATAATATAAGACACTTGTGTAGTGAGTTATCCAAATTGTCAAAAAACATTCCCTGCATAGCCTGCTCGAATGTTCCACTCACTATGAAAGAAATAAGAATCTCCCTTAAGAGACGTGAATGTTAACTGACGATGGTAGCAGTCAATGTGGTTTTGGTACCACACTAACCAATCCATGCCCAAGATTAGGTCAAAGCCTAACGTCATGAAGATGAACAAGTCAAACAAAAAATGATACCCCCAAATCCAAAGAATAACCCTTAAATTGTCTGATATCCTTAGTTCGTACAACCAATAGAGTATCAATTGACATAAAAACCAACAAAAATTCCACATTTAGGACCAACACAACTATGAACTAAGTAGATATAATAGATTTTGTGGCTCTCGTGTCAAATAAAACAATAGAAAGTGTGGAATTTACAAGGATTTTACCTCGAATAGTAGATGGTCTAGACTCACCACCTCTTGGTGTAGACTGAACCGCATGAAGCTGGAATGTCCCTATACCCTTTGCTCTGAACTAATTGCCGAGCACTACATTTCCCTACTAGGGTGGAAAACCTTAGATTGAAGTACCAAATTTACCACTCTTACTAGTATGAACCTTCGAGATGCAACTGCATGCCTGATATAGGATAGAAAACCCTTTCCTGTATGCTACATTGGTCTTTATCCTCCATCATTTCCCAACACCCATGTGTTCCTGCATAAGACTTTCACATTAACCAACTTTCTGCACACCTAAAACTCAACGGGTGGCCCAGAACACTGACTACACATGTGTTCCGACCTTCAACACTGATAAAAGAAAACATGATAATTAACATGATAGGATGGTTCTTTTTTCTAGATACCCTATCCACCATCAAACTGGTGAAAAATATCTATGTGGAAATTCCTATTATCAGAATCCACACCACCGGTTCACCCAACTATAACCACATGTCTATTTTTGGAAGACTCTTAAAGGTTTCCTTCTCATATAAGAGTTTGATCTACTACTTCAGAGACTCTCTTGAAGAAAAAGACATTCACCTGTGACTTGATCTCATACCTGACTCCATCATGGAAATGTCTCGCTTTGGCTCCCTCATCTCCCACCAAAGATGGAACAAAAAATTATAGGTCATTTAAATGACTTGAATATTCCATGACCATCATAGATCCCTAGGTCAAACTCATAAACTCTGCAACATTTTCCAACCTCAAGATTTTGGGATAGAAGTGTTCTAGAAAATTATCCAGAAAATCCTTCCAACCCATACTATTATCTTATTTGTTATGAACTAGAACATCCCACCAATATTTTTTCTGGCCTCATAGCATATAAGTTTCTAGATTAACCCTATTCTCTATAGAAGACTAAATGCGATCCAAAATCATATGAATAGATTCTCTCTTGAATTCTGCTTCCCCAGGTCCACCCTCTCTAGCAAATTTCGAAGGGTTCTACAACTGTAATTCTTGGGTCAGCTCAAACATACTCAGTGAAACCTGACTTGGGTCCCATTCCATCATCTATACAAAATGAGAAAAATTATACTGAAACATATCTTCTCCCATATTACCCTGAATCTCCATGTTTTCTTTCTCAACTTCTGGAGGAGCATTCTCAATGACGTCCTCTTTTCACTCAACTAGAACAGGTCTTCATGGGGCCATTTCACTATAGTTCAAAACATGAGTTTTAGAACACATAACATATATCTTTCATAGTTTGTATTAAATAATTCTCTCTACTATCCAAAAAACAATCCATTTTTCACACTATCCCAAAGGTCACAATTACATCCCAAACACTACCCTCAACTATTCTTATTGTGGGTATTGACTTACATGGGGTAAACCTACCTAAACGGTTACAAACCTTACCTTAAACACTAATTCATAAGTATTCTCATATCACAAATTACTTCAAAAACATTTTAGTTCACTTAAAAACCCTTTATTAAGAACAAACCTTTAATCATCATTTAACATTTTACTTCTATTTTTACCCATCTTCATCACTTCATTAGACACCATTTTAATCCATTTCAAGAAAAACAAATGAATTCTCCCCATTATGTCCTGTACACCTGTCTAGTGTGTGTGCCTACCATGAAAAATGTCACTTATATAATTAAGTTACAAGAATGATACATGAATGCCCAACATCATGAAATTAAACCCAATATAAAAATATCCTAAAACTATCACATCATGGAACAAGTGTATCACCCAATGGTAAAATATCATCAAATGTAACGATTCACAACACAAACAACAATTCCCACCATAGGAACTTGGGGTTTCCCTTGCTCATGGGGTAGCTACTCTGAAACACGAGCTCATTTACAAGGCCTGACACATCCTAATCTCCCTTCAACCATCCCAAATAGTAATTCCATAGAACACAAACCCACTATGATACCACTTTTTATCTTCCTCAGCCCTAATGCCACTAACCAGTGCGTCGATCGAGGTCACCACATGACCTAAAGTGTTCCTCCTCATATGATAGTGTTTACTAACTAGCAGTGAGGGTCAGATAAGTAACTTGGGGAGACTATACCCTATTTACTAGATTATTACACAATAGAAAAATATAATAAATAACTAAAACAAAATTCAATATCTAATGAACATTCATACACAACTATCTCCAAAAATTGGGAACAAACCACATCCAATAGTAAATATGTCATCGCATGCTAAAAATTCCAAGTGAAAAAAACCCAAAATAAAGACAAACGAAGAAATCCACAAAATGGTCCTGAATCCAAGTTTGGAACCTCATCCTCATAGATCCCAAGTCTAAATCAACTCCCAAGCATAGGGAATTTTCACTTGTCCTGACCTAAAAGCATGAAATCTTATCGGGTACAGAATGGTGGCCCGAACAGGGTGTGATTACAACTCAGTAAGACACCACCAATGGTGTCTACAAAATATCTAGTCTAAAATGGTATTGTATACATGTAATAAATAAATGAAAAGTACGTAAAGATTAATTTGAGTTCCATTAGTTAACAATATTTACTTTAACCATTTCTAACCTTAGTACTAATTCTAATCATTTTCATCTTATTTATTATATAATTCCTTATCAAACTATTTTACATGGGTTAAGAATTTACATCAATATGCCTAAGGGATAGGCCTGGTCTATATCTCGCTCGGGATGAAAATTTCACAGTCAATAAATATCATTTACCTTGGATCCTCAGTCCATGTAGTTTTATTGAATATAACCATTGTGGTAAAAGATCATTAGTTCAACTCCCAAACCCATGCATTCCTAGTCAGGGTTAGAGAATCAGTCCAACCCGACCCATGGGAGGATCCTCGATCCTTTATCCCACCACCATATCATGTTTACATACTTATATATATACCCATTCACCACACATAGCATGTAACATCCAAACAAAACCAACAAATAACATTAATAATATACAATGATAATAATGGAAAAAATATTATTCTATAACCCATTAAAATTTTTGCGTTTACATTACATTACCATCTAGCTTAATTCCCACACATTAACCCATTTACCATATTCAACCATTTCCCATGTATTAAATACCTTATGCATTTCAAGTAAAAATCAAAATCCATTTGGAAAATTCACATTAATACGTTTAAATAAATTCACAAACCATTACCAAGTAAACATGTTATCATTCCACCAACATTAAATACATTAGGGATTTTGATATAATTCATCAATTATTTGGTACAATTTTAGTTAACTCAATTAACCCATTACATTTTCAGGCCAAAAAACCCCTTAATAATTTATCAAATATAGAAAAACTAACATTATTTCATTTCCAACTCAACTACACATATTTAAATGCTAAAAAAGGGATCTATGTTATCACATTACAATTCTACACTTAACTCTATTAATTCCATGGTTTGGGAATATTGGCACACCCAATGGGTGGCCAAAAATTGGTCAAATAATCCTCAATGAATACCACTAGGATCATGAGGGTTTCAAATCAGAATATAGAGGATCATTTTACCCAATCCAAAAAAATTAATTCGATTAATTATAATTAGGATTCAAGAACACAAACTCATATGCACAAATCCACTTAAAAACCATGAGATATAATTTATATTCCACACACCGCTAATTTGTTGATTAACCTACTCTTAATCATAATATTACATCTCGATACAAACACCCTTAGAATACTTAAACATTATTGTATCATAAATAGAGGTTTTTAGGGCTTCAAAAGAAGATTTCCTAAGATAAAAACACAAATCCAAAAAAGAGAAGAAAAGAGAGGATTAAACTTACTCGGAGCATCTATCTACAACCAACAGTGTTCCAAAAAGCCCTATAAATGAAGGAGATTTATATATTATAAGATTATGGAGCCTTGGTTCATACATACGGTTGAAATTTAGGAAAATGGAGATAAAATCCAGTGGGTATTTAAAATCCCATAATGGAATTTTTTTAATTTTTTAAACTTTAATGGGACACATGGTTTGAAAAACCATGCACAAGCCACAATCTAAGGGGATTTGGGTTGAAAGACTACCAATAGATGCTATATGGTTTGAAAAACTGTGAAAAAAACTTGCGATATAACACTGTCTAAGGTTTCATGGTTTTCCTAGGTAGGATTCTTGGTTTACTAAATTGTGTGAAAACCATGTACCTTGCCAAGGTTGACACAGTTTCCCTTTCTTTCTTGTAAAAAACTCCTATAACACACATGGGTCCAATAATTCACTGAATAATAATTTAATTGATCAAAAATAATATATTTAATTCCAAATTTAAACAAATACATACCTCCATGAAATATGGGATCTTATAGTATCCCACATAAGGGTACTTAGCTCATTCCTTTATGTGAACTCATCATGTAAAGGTAAAAATAAGATTACCCTTTTGTGAACTCCTTCATGTAAATGTAAAACACATCATGTAAGGGTAACTAGTTCATGACTTTTACACAATACAATAAAATAGACCACAAAATATATAAATAAATAAACTCATCACGGGGTCAAGGTAGCTTATATTAACTTTTATGAAAGTTATTAAAACATGTCATTACCATTATGTGAAATCCTTCATGTAAAGTTATGTTCTTGATTTCCATTACAAAACCATAATAAAACTTTAGAAAACTTTTCATATAATCTCACTTATAGGTAATGTATTGGTTTCCTTAACACAACCCTTCTATATAAGGGTAAATTGTTTTTTTTCCATATTTTTGAAAATCCTAAAAAACGATGATATATTTTCTCTTGTTTCTTCTTTTGAATGAAATATTTCAAAGAAATTAAGAATCTATTCCCTATGATAATACTAATGGGTTTCATAAAAGTATAATAACACCAATTAGAAAAAGTATAAGAGTTTTAATCCCATGTATGAGGATCTATCATGCTATACATATGAAAAATTCATATAAAACTAAAATGAAGAACAATACTATAAATGATGTAACTTACATTGAAGAGAATTTTCAACATCTTAAAACACCATCTCATGGGGTTGATAATGATTACAAAGAGAAAACTGAATACATCCCCTATCTATAATAAATCCATGGGTTGTACTTGAATCATCCATCGTATGGATGTGATCCATCCTCTCTCCACTGTCTACTAGAGCCTCTAACACAAAGAAGAAAGATGAAGGGAGATTAATGTGAGGATGAGTCTCATTATAGAAGAATGTAAAAACACACCCACTCTACTATCATATATGATTGATTTAATAAATACCAAATGAAAATCCTTGGGTGTTTATTCATTCATTAATTTGTTATAACACATGAGTTAATTTTATGGCCAGTATATGTATCACATAAATGAATGAAACTCAACTATTTCATTAAATCCCATGTAACACTATCTTTAAATGAGATTAATTATTAAAATATTAACACATTTAATATTTATTTGTTCATATGATCATATGTAGTTTCATGCATGAAATATTTTTTCATGCATGTATCTCGATATTTCATATATATGTCTCATGGATCTATGCATCCCACACATATGGATTTTGGGAATATACCTAATTCATTTTAAGTCAAAAAATAGTGTAAAAGAAGATACTAATGGAAAAATATTGTTGTTTAAAAATATCTAGTTGTGTCTACATTAGATTCACTTTCCATGACTCGTGTGATTTTAGAGAAACATTTAGAAATATTCAAACAGATAGTGCGAGATATTGAAAATTCTTATAGGCAGATGGTTGAAATTTAAAAAAACATGAAAAAATCAATAGTTTGTTGAGTATTATCTATACATTGAATTCTTATACTAAGATACTTTTAGATGAATTCTCATAGAAAATTACTACCAAATAATTTTAAAACCTCGATTAGTTTTATGTTGTTTATATTGGTTGAGATAATATAAAACATTTAAAAATGGTTATTTTTTTTCTATGAAGAAAATATATGATTTATTTTTTTATTATAATAATTGAGAAATCATTTCAACATTATCCACCTTTGAGGAAATTAGTATGATATCCAAGGAAATTACAATCTTGGTGCAGTTCTATGGAATAAAATACCCACTTTTAGAGCTAAATTGAATAAAATATTTGGTCTATAAAAATATTTTCTAGATATATCCATGGAAGATCTTTATTTTCAGTAATTAAGGGATGTTTTAAAAAGAACCAAAAAACTTCAACAACATAATTTTATGATCTTAAAGTTATGGATTCTCTAAAGCCTAACCTTACTCCTACTTCCACAAAACCATTAAACATTACCATGAAAAAATTTCTAGATGTCAAGTATAATCTATAAAAACTTATGGAATAATCTAGGATACATTAGGAATAATTGAAAACAATGAGAAAGATAATTACAAAACCATTGTGTATTTGAATTTTAGATGATAAATCTGGTTATTCATCTAGAACAACTACCTTTACTAAGGACACAATAAATTATTTTAATAAAATAATTTAACATACCCACCTAGTCTAGGTCAAAGGTGTTACTAACCTTAGATGAAGCTTTCAAGAAACCAATGGTTGAAAATAAATGTGTATTTTTTAATATAAGAAAATGGGGGAACATTTCACCCTTAAAAACATGATCACAACTATACACAAGAACCAAGACAAATATGAACATATGAATAATGAAAGAGAAAAATATAAAATGATGCATGCGATAATATCCAATAAATTAAATTATAAATAATACAATATCATAGAAACAATGGAAAGAAATCTACATAAATAACTATGACTTTAATGAAGTGACAAACCCAATCATGATGGTTGGTACCCCTATAAACTCCAAGATGAGACCATGTTCTAAAGACCCAAATTTGAACATCCAAGATGATCACTATAAAGGTACTACACTAGTAAATTTTGAACCCCATCCATTACCTATTTTAGGGAAGATTACATCAATATATGTACCTAGTTTCATATATAGGGATGAGTATGACAACCCAATAAGAAACCCCAAGAGACTTCTCCATAATTAATATTAAAACATTATCATATTTTCTCAATTTTTATAAAACAATAGTATGAGTATCGAGGGAAATTTAAATTTTTTTATACAATTATAAATTGATAATATTTTTTCCAGAATAGTTTTAAACTAGAAATGAGGTGATCAAAACATTTTTCTAAAAATAAAATTTTCTTCTAAAAGCACCTGAAATAGTTTATCCAATCATCATGGAATATCAATTTCACAATTACACTCACACAACAATGCATAACTTAGACCTCCCAAAATGGTCCTATGATCATGGTAACTTCAGTCAATGATCCATTCATAATAGATTATTTAAAACATCTTGGAATTTAAATTCCACACATCCACACACACACACACACACACACACTTGTACATAACCTGGAACTTCCATAATTATGTTTTGATCATCATGAATTCCATTAATGATCCATTTTCCAAATTAAAAAGAATACACACAACCCAAGTTATTCCAAGAACACCCATGAGAACCTCTTTGTTTTACCAAAATATTACTTTTTCAAAAACCATCATTTTCTAATCCCTTGTGGTGTCACCCACATTTTGAAACCATGAACAAGAAAAACCACTTGAAATGATAGTATATTTTTAGTAGGGTTTGGGTAATAGGTTTTTAATTCAAATGAGTTAAAAATCATTCAGAAGCATGGGAGATTTTAAATTCTACAAAAAAGTAGAATAAGGGAAAAACTATCTACCTGAAATACATTCTAAAAAACAATTATTTAGTCCATCTCACACATATTTCCCATTATTTTCATTTCCTGATCAAATACCATGTAAAAATGATCATAAATCATATGATACCATATATATATGTATAAAAACCAAGATATAAGTTTTCAGTGTAACACCCTAAGATTTTACAGACCTATTTTTTTTTTAAAAAGATTAAATTTTCATTTATATAATTCAATGCACCAAGTCAAAGATTCCTTTAACACAAAACTGACTCAACATGCATTCCCTGTAATAACAACTTGGCGTACTATGCACACAACACTTAGTTGTAATATGACACACAAAACACTAAGATTCTATGAAATATCTCTTTTTATTGGTTTAATTATTTGAATAAGATAATTATAACCTAGTGGTTAATCATAGTAATATTAATAGTAATAAATAATTTTCAAATATTTTTTATAATAATTTTATATAAATAAAATGTGTTTATAATAAAAGATATTATTTTTGGTAAAGTCCTTTTTATATTTAAAAACACTATTTTCTCGAATGAAAGAATTTTAATAATAAAATTATTTTAGACACATTTAGAAATTTAATTTGAAAAAATAAACTTTATTTTTGAATTTATAATGCCTAAATTATCTTTGGGTGAATTTTTGGAAATTTTTTGAGGAACTTCATTTTTTGATGAATAGTGAAAAATAATTTTTTTTAGTTAAAAACTTCCTTTTTGTACAATTAACTATTAATGATAAATGATATTATAAATTTGTTTTAAGGTCACATTATATGAATATTTCATCTAATAAAACAATTATATTAATTAGAATCAATTCCACTTTTATACTAAATATAAAATATTAACAAACTTTTGAACTTTTCATACTTTAAAACCCCATTATTTCATCTCGTCTAGAGGATTAACACTAATCTTTATTTTTTCACTTCTGTGAAGTGAATTTAAAAAATACAACATAAACCATTGTAAAACACACATTTTATATCCATATTTCTCCCATAAACCTTCAATTATTGATTTTGGTTGGTTTGGTAATATTTTTTTTAGGTAGGAACATGTGCACACCTAATTTTTTTCTAAAAAGTCCATGCAAGTCATTTTCCTTCCCTATAAAATGCCACCACCCCTACCCATTACTCACACCTATCAAAAATTTAAATTCATCAAATATATGCCCATATAGCCTCTCAATAATCACACCCTTTGAATTTGAAGCCTTCCTTTGGTTAGAGACCCACTCAAGGAAACTTTTTGGCACAAACGAAAAGGAGTAACCTGATTTAGAGGTAATGAATTCTTTTAAGATACATTAATTTATTTTATTATCCACCCATCCAATATCTTTATTCCCTTATTGTGTGACAAAACCAGTATCCTCTATATAATAGTTTGTTGTTATGTAAATGTTATGACCTTATCATACACACACCTCCATCTAATTGATGTTTAACATACCATTTCTGTGTATTGAGAACTACTATCTCACAAAATGATGATTGTTTGTTTCTCCTTTACCATCAATCATTGTGGCCATGATGATGATAAATTTATTTATATATGTAATATATTATATTAATTATGTATTTAATCTTCTTTATTTATTTTTAACAAATATATTTTTACTTTCCAATTGGTGTTAATATGATAATCCCGTTTGAGGAAGTGTGGACTACCGCCCCCTCAAAGCGATGTGATTTTTTCACACACCACATGGAAGGTATTAAGGATGATATTAATGAAATTATTTGATATATATGATATTTTCATGATATTGGAATAATTATATATATATATATATATATACATACATACATACACACACATGTATATATATACACACATATTTCATTGACATACTTTTTTTTTTCAGTACAACAATTAAAATGAAAACAATGTTCATGCACACGAACAACTTCCGTCTCCATGAACGGTGTATTCCATTTAATAACTTCTTTGGAAACGAATTATTATAATTTTAATATAATATATATACCTTATATTTATATCATTTTATACATTCTTAAATCATGATTTAAATATAAGGACCAATGCTATAAAAAATTAAGACATATGCGATGAACATAGTGAATGATTACCCAATGTGAAACTTCAACATAGGATCATTAATAAGAGGGTAATATAAGGTAATCATAAAAAAATATATGGTAAAATATATAAGAATATTATTCTGTAAAATATTTATAATAAAATTATATTTACTATACATGAATATTTTATGAGTATATAGAGAGTCAAGACACATGGTAAGGGGAATTTCATCTCACTTTTCATTTATATGAGATTCATGCTCTGATCACCTCTCTTTACTTTTTTATGGTATATGTTATAATAATTATTTAATTATATGTATATTATTTCTCAATTTATGGTTATTCACATATCTATTCTACGATCCCTCTTTCATGGGGTTTAACTTTTAAAATTTACCAAATCGGTAAAATAGTTCTGTACCGATTTGCCTTCTTGGAGACTCATGTTTTTTATGCACATAAACTCCTTTTTGAGGTGTATATACATAAATTTTACATGTTATATCATTAATTTAATCATTTTAATGATATCTTATGCTTCATATAATTTCATTTTCTCAAATGGAAAGTATGATCCCAAGTAACCAAGTTATAAGAGTTTATTGTGACAATATTATCATTTTTCGAGATTATTTATGTTTATGATTCCTTTGATGAAATCACTCAAGAATATTAATGAGTTTCATTAAACCATGTTTATTCAATATATCATCATTTATTAGTATTATTTTCCCACTCTTTAGTACTTAATATAACGTTTTTAATAAAGTCATACCATCTCTCTCTTCGTTCGGAAATCCATTATATTTAAAAACCATGCTTTCAAAAAAACATTCAAAAGATTGTTGAAGATAATATTGAAAGAAAAAGGATTTTAAAAATGTTTTATTGTTTTAAAATATTCCATTACAAGTTTTCAAATATATTTTCAAAGAAAATTGTTTCAAAAGGTTTTATGTTAAAAAAAAGTTTCAAATAAGAAAGGATATTTTGCTCACTAAATGTTTCTAAAACACCTTTCCTAATGATTTACCATATAAGATAACAACCATTAGTGTTTCAAATTCCTTTATGAGGAAATTATTCAATGTTTACATTCACATCAGTTCTCTAAATAAATTATGTTTTGATATCATGATGTTTATGAAGACTATTTCTCTTTCATGGTTTATATGATTTTGAAACCCACTTATTTTCACGGGTTATGTTTATGATGAAATGAATATGAAAAATGAATATTTACATAGGTTATGATATGTTCACATGTTTATGATACTCATGTAAATTCCTAGGTTATGATATGTTTATTTATGATCTTGTGGATCATGTATGTATGATTAAATTATGTGATGGGTTTGACCTATATTTCCCTCCAATGTATTAGGTAAAGATTTATATCTAATGTGATAGATAGGGTTGAAACAAGGGTTTCCATAGTTAAGTAATACAGGTATGGAAATATGGTTTACTTGGTTTAGTAATACTTAAATATAACAAGGGTTTAGTAGGTTTAGTAATATAAGGTTTTAACAGGGGTTCACCCAGTTCAGTAAAGGATTTTGTCCACTAAGATGGTCTTGGAAGTGATGCCTTAGATCCTATGGAAATCGGTATATGTTTATGTGTTTCCACAATTCAATTTCTTACTCCTATGTTAGGATCTCTGGATGATGTCCTTTACTTCCTTTTTATTCATGTATTATGAACTGATAAAATTTATTCCATGATTCATGTATATGATATTTGATATGAAGGGTTTGTTCTTCTATTTTCATGATCATGTTCTCTTTCCCTTATTATCATGTTTATTCTTACATTTCTCCCTTGTTTACCCTTGCTGAGCATTTTATCTCTCTACATTCAATGTTTCCTTCCCCATGTTATGAAGATATGTATTATGTTTTATATGTCTAAGAAGGGTTATAGTTCTGAAGAACCTAGTAGTTGATAATGCAGCTCACTTATGTACCAGTGTTTATGTTTCCATGTTTCCAAAGGCACTATACCAACTATTGTCTTTGGGTGTCTGTTTGTATAATGTTTTCATATTAAGCATATGTAATGAATTGTTAATTTTTGAAAAGTGAGGGTCACTATAGTTTGTATCAGAGTAAAGGTATATTTAACCTTCAGAAAATAGGATGATAAAAGTTTAGTGAGAACCCTAAGGACATGTTTAAGGATAAGTCTAAGTATAAAGAAAAGTATAGGAAAATGTCATGGAATTTTGGTGAAGGATATATTTAGTGGTTTATAAGAAATACATCCCTTCTTAGATACTACAAGGGGATGTAGCTCTGGCATAGATGTACCTAGGCGTAAAAACTCTGAAAATATGTTTTAGGCGTGACTCAAGGTAATATAGTACACAATAATGGGTCTTGCTGCAAACCTAGTTTGAAACTCCTAGGGGATATGCTTTGGAAATTCACAAACACTTAATTAATAATTATAAAGGATTTTTATATAATTTGGATATGAATAACCTAGGATAAACCTAAAGTGTCATAGATTAAATAATGTGTCATAATTTAGAAATCCTATAACTGTTTTTTCATGATTATGTGGTTCCTCATTATAATAACTATTTATTACCATATGATTTTGGTTTTAGTCAATGGGTGGAACCCGAAGGAACCACGTTAATGGTGATTACGATATAAAATGTAACAATTTTCCTCCTGAGCAACCGAATGTTGTGAGAGATAGAATTCAGAACCTCATTGCATTCCACACATAGATTTCTCAAGCTATAAATCATGGTGGACTTACAAATGAAAAAATGATGGAACAACATTCTGTTGAGTCTTTCTTGAGGCAACATCCACCTTATTTCAGAGGGTATCCTAATTAAATTGTTGCTGAACAATGGGTTAGTACAACTAAAAATATATTCTCCATTCATTAGTGTTCAGAGCATGAGAAAGTCATTCTGGATGTGTATCTCTTAGATGGTGAAGCAGATTAGTAGTGGACTCTAATCTAGAATATGAGGCAACATGATGAGATTGAATTCATGGTTTGGAATGAGTTCAAGAACTTATATTTTAATAACCACCATCCTCGAATTGTTCGTACCAAGAAGGATAAAGAGTTCCTTGTGTTGAAGAAAAGGGATTATGAGTCTATTGGTACCTATGAGGATAATTTCATGAGACATGTGAGGTACACTTTAGGAATTATCATCCAACCAAAAAGTAAATTTGATAGTTTCTTTGGTGTTTTAAATCAAAGTCTCATACGGGTGTTAGACATAAGAGAATTTAGTAGCTACGAAGTGATTGTACATTTTGCAATCAAGGTTGAAATAGAGATTGGATTCACGTATCAATCTCATGTCTTTGACTAGAAGATGAAGACAGAGATCCAATAAAACTCTAAGAACCATGGAGAAAAGAAGAAGAAATTTTATTTATGATCAAGGTGTGGGAAGAATCATGGATGAAATTTCCTTAGGGGGTCTAATAAATGTTTTACGTGTGGAAGGGAATGAAATCAAGGAATTTAATGTCTAGTTGATGGGAATAAGTTTTCTCAAAATGATAATGGAGAAAATGCCTCACAAAATGCACCTACCACCTTTCTGGGCTACAAGTGTAAGGAGAATGGTCATTTTTCTAACAATTTCCCAAACCCAAGGGTTGGTGATGAGGAAAAAATTCAAAATCATCTTAATCTAATGGATTATGGTAAATATCATGCAATCTTTGTATTTAATTAGGGGTGCGTTAACGACGTGATGAACGGTACACTTACCATCCACTCTAGAATTGCTAATGTCAAATTTGATTCTAGATCTATCCAATATTTCATATCTAAAGAATTTTATAACGATGTTAATATTATCCATAACAATTAAAGGTAGAATTATTTGTGGGAATCCCTAATGGTACTATGACTATATCTCAAGTTTATGATTTCTCTTCAGTTGAAGTTTGTGGGAATGCGTTTCCTGAAAATCTTTTCATTCTTCCTTTGGTAAAATTCGATGTCATATTAGGAATGTGTTGGATTTGTCTACATAAATTCCACATCGATTTTCAATGAAGGGAAGTTAAATTCAATATTTCAAAACCTCCTATGATCATCCATCAACATGATGATAAGTCTGAACTTCCTGTGGAGATTACATCCAGTGTATGGGTCTTAATTTCCATTCACAAGGGTTGTTTATCTCATATAGTTGAGGATAATATTGAAATCAATGATATGACTATTTTTAATGATTTTTTGGATTTTTTTCTGAAATATTTTCCTAGTCTTCCACCAAAATATGAAGTTGAGTTTTCAAAAGAATATATACCTAGTTCCACACTAATTTCAAGACTCTTTATTTGTCACGAACTAGATCTGGTCACCATCAAAATCGACACCTGACCCTACATGTGGAAAGGCCCTAAGGGTGTTCCTGATTCCCATGGTATGGTACAAGTGCCTAGGTATCACAAAATTTTATTTGGGAACGATTTACCTGAGCTTATAAACATAAAACAATAATCAAATCCAATATAACAAATTTGGATTTTTTAGAACAAACCAGATTTAAAGAGGTAAATTGTTTCTTTCATAACTCCAATTTTCACTATTTTTCCCTATTATAGTTACTAAATGACATCCTCAGACTTATTCAAACCTCAGTTTAATTTTTGGTTGTTTATAGATTTATCTACTAGTGTATTTGGGTCTTTTTATTCAAGATTTCTTTAATTAAGTGTTTCTCACTTCATTTCATTCCTTCTCCTTAGGGTTTCCTACCAATTTCATGAAATTATAAAATGTCCATAAGTTAGGGTTCATAAATGGGGTTTGATTTGGTGTCTTTTTTGTCAAATCATGGGGTTTTAGGTTGGATTTAACTTCTTTAGGATGCGGCGGTGGTGTGGTTGAAGTTTCTCACAATGAATTAATGTTTTGACAAAAAATGGTAGGTGGTTCACTTTGTAATCCTCAAAAGTTGAGTTATATTTTCTTCGTTCATATTTTTACCATGATATTCTTAGATTATGTTTGGTGTGGAAACATTTTTCGTATTATTTATTAAGATTTTAGTTTCAAAGTATCATATTTTTTTTGAAAATGTGTGTTTTCCATGTGTTTCTTTTGTTGTATCATTTTAGATAATTTGATAAAATTTGAACTTGGTTTAATAAATGTTTCTATGGATGGAAAATTTGTTTTTTATTGATATTGGGGTGATTTTGTCCTTTAAAGAGGGTTTTGAAATGGTTTTGTGTGCAAAACATTTTTATACCCCTTGGTATTATTTTATGAAAATTCTAAGTGATTTATTTAGTTAAATAAAGGGGGAAAAGGATGTTCTTGTACTATTTTGGTGAGTGTGTTTAATTAATATGGGTTTTTAAAAGGTAAAGTGGTGATTTAATATGTCAAATTTTTTTAGAATTTTTTATAAATTTCTGAAATGATTTATCAAATTGCAAGATAGGCATCAAACACGTTTGTGGACTGTTTTGTTTAAGTATGATTTGAAAAATGAATATATTTTTTTGTGAAAGGAGTATTATGTGACTTTTGTGTGAGATGTTTGGTGTGAGTGTGACTTGGAACTGGTATTTTTAGGTGAAAATTGAATTTCATGGATTTTGGAACTTGTTTGAGAAGAAGATGGAAAATCCAGGTATATAGGTGGGTAGACGTGTACTTGTATGCTAGTGATCCCGTGGGCTTTGACCCCAGTTTCATGTAGCAAGTTTGATGATGAAAAAAATAACTAAACTATTTTGATGATGATGATGATGATGTTTGGGGACCACTAGGTTATGGTTATGATCCCAACTAGTGTCTTGTGTGCACAATAACAAATATTTGTATGGTTACTTTCACCGAGATATGAGGTACCTGAGACCCACAATGAGATAGTTCCTAGGGGTTATTTCCCATTGATTGTGATCTTTAGATAATTTATTTTTAACATTGGAATATTGTATGATTTGATGTAAAATTCAATAGATTTTGAATTCTATTTAAAAGTGTTGATTCTCTAAAGTAACCCACTTGAAAACTATTTTTATTTAAAGTTGAATCTCTTTAAATTTCAGATTAGCATTACATGTTTATGAAAATTTTCAAGATTTTCATCCTTGAATGTTTATCACATGGAATTTTTTAGTGGTGGAATCATACTGGGCTTTGGATCACACCCTACATACATCATTGAGTGTAAGTTGACATTGTTATTTTGTCATAGGTTTGGCTAAATTATTTAGTGCCAGCGGTTCGGATTTCTTGCTGTCCTTATTGGTGCAAAGTCATAGAGATGGCTTGAGGATAGAGCCCCTTTCCATGAGGAGGTTCTTGGGTTTTCCATTTTTGGTTTCTTAATTTGTTATATTCTTTGAGAATTGTTTTAAATTATGTAATTCAATTCTGAATTTTTTTGAAAGATTGTCTGTTTTGAAAAATACAGATTTTTTATATTGGATTTGATTGTTGTTTTATGTTTATAAGAATGGGTGAATCATTCCAAAATTATATTTTTTGATACCCAGGAACCTTTTCCAGCCTTTGGATATTGAGAATGCCCTTTGGGCCTTGCCACGGGCCAGGTCGGGTTCCGGTTTTGATGGAGACCAGATCTGGTTCGTGACAAAATGGTATCAGAGGTAGGTTATGTTCACTATTTGGGTCATGTTTTTTAGGGAAGAGTCTGGATAGTCTTGAGATAGGATTTTTGGGACATGAAATTCTGGTTATGGGTAGTGTGCCTAGCCATCACGCGTCACAACAATATTGAAGTCACTAGGGGAAGTCGGGATTTGTCTAAGTCCTTTGGTTTTCTTGGTTTGATGATGATTATGGGAAATGAAAAGAGGGTTGGGTTAAGGATCTCAGTGATATCACAGGGCCTAGAAAGCCATGTGGAGCTGTGGATATTATCCTAGAACACACTCTTTGATGGTGAAGTGATTGGTGTATGACTTCCAACCATATGTCCAAGTCAAACACCAAGACTAGTTTCCTATCGCATTGTCTTGTGTCTCTTCATGTTGGAATCTCAGAAATTGGTTTTAAGAAAAAAAGACTTCATTTAAGAAATGTGAACTTTTATGAAATGATTTTTCAGTAAAGAGGAACTGTATTGATTTCTGAAATGGTAGAATAGAATTTTCAAAAATTGTTTTGGAAAAGGATAATGGTGTGTTTACACCTCTTTTGGAAGCAAGAAATTATGTAAAATTTTCTTTGAAAAGGTGTTTCCTATAGAGTTTTCTAAACTATTGGAAGGTGTTTTAATGGGATGTAATGTTTTATAGGTCATGTTTGGTGTTTGGTGTGGGATTTTTATTTGGTAACTAGGGATAATTTGAAATATTTTTTGAAATTTTTGAATCTTGTTTTGAAATAACAAGAGTTAAGTTCCCAATTTAATATGGATTTATGAAATGGAGTTTGTCATTAAATTAGAAGTGTTTTTAAATGGGATAGAATGTTTTGTAATTAATATAAATGATTCGAAAGTGAGTTTTTACAGAATGATTAATGATCTTCTGAAAAGTTTTACGAATCATTGGAACCCTATTTTAAATAATAATTGACGAGTCTTCAAAGGAATGGAGGTTGATGAAAGGGAGTTTTCATAAAACTGGGTGTGTTTTGAAATAGTATGAGATGTTTTGAAATTAATGCATATTAATTGAATGTGAGTTCTTATTTTAATGTTTTTTCCTTTCAAGAAAAAATGTTTTGTAAGATATAAATTGGGATATTTATTTTTTTGTTAGCAGTCTTGAGAAAAATATACGTATTGGTTAACTATTTTAGTTTTGAAAAGTGGAAAGAATTTTTGTTTTAAGCTTTGGTATTTATATGGGAGACCACATACATGGGGTTACACGAGATTATGGATAGTTAATGCAACATCTAGATGAGTGCCAGGATGGACATGAGGAGGGTTCCCGATGTGGCATGGAAACATGAATGTGTGAGGCCCATGGGGTACCATTGGTCGGAATGCTAAATGCTAAACTATTTATTTTCAAATAGATGATTTTAAATGTAATCATGATTTCTTGATGACTGATTTGGGATGGTGTAACTTATGTGTTTTTGTAAATTTTGTCTTTGTGGGATGTTTTGAGTCCAAGAACCCCTCTTGTTTGAAGGGTGTTTTGGGTTTGGGTTTGTGTTTGGTCGGTTAGCTGGGATGAAGGGCTAGTTAGTGGTCTCTTCTAAGAAAAGTTCAGGAATCCTTTATAGTGGTTTACATCATTTGTTCGGTTCAAGTTTGTGGCACATTTGGCCCAATGTACAAGCTTTTTTGTGTCCTTGGGTTCTCTAATTGGATAAGGTACACCCCCACTAAGAGTTAACGCATGACTGAAGTGCAGCCTAGATTGTTTCTCCATTAGAAAATCCTCCAGTTGATCAAAATAAAGAATTTATTCATGAGTTTTGGAGATTTAGTAAACCCCATTTACCTTTCATTATTTTGGTGATCATCTGGTGGCGGGTGAGTGCTCATAAAAGGTTGAAAAGACCTTGGTTTTTTAAGTTACCTGATTCATCTAAGGAGAATGTAGTCTAACGTTTTCAATATGGATGGTGTCTAAGAGGGTCTCTAGCTTCTTCATAGTCTCTTTGAAGTAGTGGTTTATGTCACACCACCAGCGTAGAAAATCTGGTCATGAAAAGCTATTATGGTTACTTTCTTGTATTCTGTGATGTTTGGGGACATTGTATAAGGCCCCTCCAAGTATTGTTTCTATCAGTCATAATGGTCATGTTCAGTGATACCTTGTGATGTTGTGTGCTTGTTTGACTGTAAAGGTGAAGGTTATGAAATCATATAAGAGTCTCTGTCTTGTAGAATGTGTGTCTCAAATCAGAAAATCTCAATATCCTATGTTTATAAGAAGGAGTTTCTATTTATCCTTTCATCTTTCCATTTTCATGTAAAGAAATAAGGGGTGATGTGTACGCATCTCCAAAGAAATTGTTTTAGTTAAATTTATGGATTAGAGGAAAGTGAGTTTGGAATGTGTTATGTATTGGTGAACCCATATGGGATCATGGTATTGTTTTCATGGAACCAAATTGAGAAATTCCATTCGGGGGGTTTCGAAATCCTAACTGCGAGGACAAGATGCTTTAATCATTTGAGCTCCAGCCATATGTCCCGGAGTGAAGCCAACTCATAGTCAAGGGAAATCCTAGGGTCGTTCAAACCCTTGTACAAAGTCATATCCTTAGAATGAAAGATAGGAATAGTTTAAACCTATGGTGTCATCATCTTTCTTTTGTTGTTCCCATTTGATGGGAAGAGGTGGGAGGGCCTCGTGTCCATGTTATCACCCAAGGTAATTACTTACCCCTTTGGGTTCCATTGAGTTTTTTTGAGAAATGTTTGAGATTTTGATAGATAGGTTGAGCACACTATTATTAGTAACCATGCCCTAGAAAACCATACTGATAGAAGGACCCCCACGGTTAGTGCATGGTTTCCCAAACCATGTAGTCTAACTGTGTGGTTGTCCCAACTCTTTAAATTTTGGGGTCATTTTGTTCCGGCCCATCCTAGTTGGTTAAGGTGTTTGGTTTTTATGGTGAGGATACCCACTATGAGTATTTTGTTTTCTATTTTGGAAAGGTATAATGAAAGTCTACCCCTTGTACCGATGATTCCGTTCGTGCCTCCCCCTTTTAGTGTCCTCATTCGGTCTAAAAAATATTTAGCTTGTCACTTATGGTGGGGATCCCATTTGTGTACCCCCATACTAGTAAATCAGATTTTCCATGTTCTTGGCTTAACAATAGGTATTATCATTCGAAGTTATCTAACTACCAACATATTCCTTGGGTAAACTTTGCGATTGGATAGTGCTAATGTTTTAGATAAAGTAAGGTATGTGTAACCATGTTCGATGTTGTTGTTTGTTTGGGTAAATTTATTAAGTCTTGTTCAGATAGTGTTTGAGGGGTTTTCTTTTGGGAAAAATTTTATATGTGATTGATTATTTCAAGAAAGTGGTGTCTATTTTAGTTTGAGAGAGTGTTCCTTCTTTAATTGATCACTAGAGGTGTTTTTTTCCTTTGTGGATGAAGCTTGGAAAAGGAGTCAATTTCGGCCTTTTGGTTGGGTTTGGTTTTTCATTTTGGTCTTGTTGTAGCATTCTAAGGGTGGAAAATCTTGTTCAAACGATTGAAGAATCTTATAATTCCTAAAAAAATACTCTAAACCAACTACTGGATCCCCTATGGTTAAGGTGGAACCAAATTCTATGTTAGACCCTCCCTATGGGTTATCATTATCCTCACTGGTGGAATTTTCTTTCTACAACCACATCAAAAATTTCCAATTAATTAAATTTCTAATATTTTATCCTAGTTTTACTCATATATATCTAGGAAGTAAAATAAATATATCATAGTATCAGAATCTAATAACCAGGTGATAGTGTAGTAATAGTGCGATGTCTCTTCACCAATGTATGATACCTAATATTCATTTATTAAACCCATGACGATGAGTTCAAAACCCACATTAAAGTGTTTTATAACAATATTTGTACCTAGAATACCATGGTAAGTTGTAGTTCAACATAAAAATGTTATCTATGTCTTTTTACGATATATATTTCAATTCCAATCAAGTATTATCTCTTTTCTACCATCCCAACTCAATGATCAATTAAACTAATACCATCTAAAACATCCCTACACAATCCATTGGAATAGGTTGGATAAAAGTTAGTACAAACCTCATGTAAAATTTCTTAGACACCAATGCTTGGAAATTAATATAGTGGGTTTAATATAAGAATAGGAAGGGAGATGTTTTACCCTTACACACAATCACACAAAAATTAAAAGAAACCAAGACAAAGATGACCAAATACATAATGCAGGAGAGAGCTATAAAATAATACAAGAGAAAAAAATTCAATAAATCAAATGGTAAATAATAAAATATCGGAGTAATAATAGAAACTAATAAATAAATATATTTAAGACTCCATAATAGAAAATAATTTGGGAACCAATGTGAAACCCCACTAAACATGAAGACACAACCATGTTCTAACAATCCATCTTTGAACATACACTAAAACCACTATCAATGTACTCCAACTCAGAATTATAGAACCTATCCATTACTTATATCACAAAATAATTTGATTTCATATTCATTAATGAGAATATGAAGGAGTTTGTAAAACTACCTAGTAGGAAACCCCAAGAGACGTTTTCCACATTCCACTAAGACCAAAATCTTATTAGACCAAATTTTATAAAATTGTAAGAGTATAAAAGAAAATATAAAATAGTGTTACAAAATCTAAAAAGATATTAATTTTTTTAGAAAATATTTCTAAACCAGAACTCATGTGATTAAAATATATTTATTTAAATAAAATTGTCTTTTAGAATAAATAAAAATAATTTATCCAAGAATCACTTCTTAAAAATTATATGATTCTCTGTACACACCCATGCATAACCTAGACCTCCCAAAATGGTATTGTAATCACGATTAATTCTATAAATGATCCATTTATAATTGTTTATTTAAAAAATATTTGAATATTAATTCCATGTATTCATACAGAAAAACACCGCATTGCATAACCTAGACCTTCCATGTTGTTCCTAGGATCACGATGACTTCTATCCATAATCCATTTTCACAGTTCATAAGAACACCTGTGACATAAGACATTCCATGAATGCCCATCAAAACATATTTGATTTAACAAAACTTTACTTTTTTAATAACCATCATTTCATAATCCCATGTGGTATCACCAACATCCTAAAACCAATAAAGAGAAAATTCAAAGGAAATTCTACCGTAGTTTCAGAATGATTTTGGAAATATAATTTTCATTCAGAGTTAAAAATCATTTATAGGAATGAGATCTATCACATTTCAAGAAAAAGTGGAAGCGGGAACCACCTACATTTTATTCTTTTGACAAAATGGTTCTTTAGATGATCTCAAAGATCTAACCCATCCCTTTAATTTCCCTATAAAATAAAAAGAAAAACTAATCAAAACTGATCTAATCCCATAGATCTAGGTATAAAAACTCTGATCTTAGGTTATATTCAATAATAAATATTAAGATTCAATATGGGAAGAAATAAAAGAGTCCGAAAATTTAATTTTCATCATTTATCACTTTAATAATAAATAGAATCAGAGTTTTGATATTTAAGCTCATTCAAAATCTCCTAGAGAAACCCTAGAAATCATGATCCTAAGTTAGAGGTGGAAAAAATAGGTTTCTAGGAAATTATTTAGTTTTACAGTCAATTTCCCTATAATTATTTTTCCATCACATGGTAAATCCAAATAGTTTGAAAAATCATGCACTGATCATGAAAATTGTCTCTAGCCCAATAAATTACAAGTAACATAGTTAACTATACTATCTTTCCAATCAATATAGTAATCGTACACCTACCCAAAGACCTATAAATAATTTACATGGTTTTATAAAGACACGAACATGGTTTCTCCTAACCATGATCAAATTTTGAACCTTAAAAAATGCTTCCCAAACCTTCCCAAACCTTCCATAATCTTCTACAGTCATAACCAAAAAATTCCCCGACATTAAATAATCCATAAACTAAGGAAGTACCTCATACCAACGGTGTTACAATTGGATCCTAAGCCTATATATCCAAAATTATCCAATGTAACTAAATTAGATCCAAAGGGTAAATAATTTTTGATTTGATAAACTTTGATTATTTATTAATTTATTTTATTTTACCTTATTTTTATTATTCATGTTTTATTTAAGTCCATGTTGAATTAATATTCATTTTAGTGAAAAAACCAATAAATTATTTAGTTCTAATTAATTTTCCTTGATAAAAGTTTATTCATTTACTCAACATTATTTTTGATATCCCATATTTGGATTTATTATGCTAACACTAAATTTTACTTTTACATGGGTTTTGATTTTAATTACTCTATTTATTTTTATATTTTAATAATATTCTCAATTTAATTTTTTAAAATTTTATGGGTTTTGAGATCATCATAATAGAGGATATTTTTGGATAGTTTTTATTTTCCATCATAGTCTAACATATCCTAAGTTATTATTATCCCAAAATCCTTTAATTTTTAATAGTTATTTTAATTTGAGTAAATTTCAAATTATTTATTAATTTATAAATTTCTCGCAATTTAAATCTCTTATATGAATGTTTATTAAGTATAGAATATTACAGTTGGAAATGTCATTAATATGTAACTTGTTGAAGTGGTTAATTAATCCTAAATTTGAAATAATTTTAATGTGTTGGATCATGTGTATGGAATTCATAATAGTATTTTCTTACACATCATGAATTCTATAAAGGATTTTTTTTACTTAGTGAAAATGAAATGTTAGTTTTATATATTTGGATTTTATAGAGTACAATATATTATGTACTAAGTCATATTCATACTCAATCTTATGTGTTGGAAATTTTATTTGTCATAAATATTATGAATAAATTATATATCATTGTTATTTATAATATATCAAGAGTTTAGTCTTATGTACTATTAGAACTATCCTAATGTATAATAATTTATTCTTATATGTGCTTCCAGAAGATATAATTATTCTTATAATTTTTTTTTCAAAAAAGATATTACATGTGACAAATGATCAATATTCTATTTCCAAGAGATATATATGAGTTATTTATTTGATAAAGTAAGTGAGAAATATTTTCTTAACTTTGAAATGGGTTGATCATAAATATATCATTTTTGGATGAGTTTTACCATTATAATTTCACGCTTTTATTTTTGGAAGATCAATGTTTCTCTAAGGGGTATATAAATTATTACATTAAAGATGAAGATTAGGGGAATACTTTGACTCAATTAAATTTGAGTTGTTATATATGTGTTATCTCAACTTTGATAATAGAAGAGCATGTATGTGATTAATTACTTCTATGAATAAGATGAATCGAAACAAAAAATTATTGTATCACCATAATAATTTCTTGAATATTCTATTAGTCACACTATTCTTGCTCTATTTACTATATGATTGAATTACAATATGAATAAGGGGAAAATAATGCTACTAATTTGTGATCTTGAAGTCCTTTAATCATATCAGAAAATGGGAAGTCAAAGAAGACCCAACATTCAAACAAAAAAAGTTCATCACTTATCCCTCACACATATATTCCCAAGCATTACTCATAGAATCATAGTAACACAATATATATTAGACTCTATTAATCTTAATCCTCAGTATGGAAGTACGATCGAGACCCTTTCATAAAAAATCATAGACAAATGTTGTGTCCTCTATACTATATGATTCATATAACATCCTAATTATAGCATAAAATGAATTCTTTAAGTACTCAAATTAATATATATATATATATATATATATATAATTGGAATTAATCACATTAAATCAGAAAACAATGAACTAATAAGTACTATGTGACCATTAAACGTTATTTTGAAACTTCTGTTTTTTGAATTTTTGAAATCTGACATACACAGTTGTGATCTGTAAGATGTTTGGAATTTAATGGAAAAAAGTTATTATTTGGTGAATAGTAATCTACCCTTTTGAATAGTAACATACCCTTATTAACAATTATATAAAAAAATTAAAAGTAATGTAAACTATGATAGTATACAAATAATATTCAAGTGGAAGTACGATAAACCTATATCTTGGAATAAGAAAATAAATGTTTTAAAATTGTTATTTTTTGAGTAAATTGTGATTTTAATTAAATATTTAATTAATCATACATTGAAAATTATTTTTGAAAAATGGATTTCATTTTTGTATTCTACAGTTTGAAAAATGTTAAGGGTGATTTTTTGGGATTTTTCTAAAAAACTTGAATTTTTATATTAATATTAAAATACGATAATTTACAATAAATGCTAAATAATTGATTTATTAAATCCTTGATGATGTTCTGATGATGTAAGACCAATTTTTTAGAAATCACATGCACATATTACTATTTGTTTTCATGTAATCGTCACTATTTCTGGTCTTGAGGGAAAATAATAAACTAAGGAATTAAATATTATGAAAATTGTCCTCTTCTCCACTATAAATACCACTTATTCCACCATATTCTATTCACTAATCTAAAGCCTTGTTCCTTAACTAAATTTTACCCAAATATCTCCCAAATCTCTCTACCCACTTCAAAAATCATTTGGTTTCTTAAAAAGACAAAATCCTCTCTTCTTAAGAGGCTCTCACGGAAGGTTGATTCAAGTGGTAAAATTCTGCTTTTCTTTTCTTTCATTTTAAAGTTCTTTTGTTCTATTTTATTTCCTAAACTATAATAATACAAATGGTAGGAAAACTCTAGTTACATAAATTTGTTATAAATTTTTTATCATAATGGGATAATTCATTATCATCTCTCATTTACCAACCATTTATTTGAAAGAAATGAAAACACTGTTTGAGATGTGTTAATTTAACACATTCAAGTACGACGAGTTATCAATTTCTATTACTATCTTCAGTTATGTTCATGAAACCATTTTCATGGTTGTACCAAACTATTAAATATTTATTTTATCTTATTTTATGTTCTATAATCCTTTTTTCTCACATGATGTTAAATAATAAGATCAAACTAGTTAATTGTGAGAAAAATCACTAAAATTAATTCAATTGTTTATCATAAATGTTTTTTACAACGGCTCACATTCACTACAAATAAAAAAACGAATTTTATAACCATTAAATATCCTATATTTTCAATAATTTCATTTAACTTCAATTCTGCACAACCACTTTCATCTTACATATTTATCTGTTCCAGAAAATAAGTAAACCAATCATAAAAACCAAGAAAACAAATGGACCCGAGCAATGAAATTGATCCCCTTAACTCATCAAAAAGGTCATGATTTAACATAAAAAGGATATAATAAATATTTTACATATATAATAGGTTCTATAATTTTTAATTAATTAACCTAATTTTATTATTCAATTCATTAATATCAAGTGGAGAACACAATCAGACTAAAGGTAAGAGATCCTCTCTATTTCCCTTTTATTCAAAATTTTCCACTATTTTATTCCATTTTATGTGTAATTACTAGTGATGGGCTATGATTAGAAACATAACCATACTTTCCTCATGATTTAAATGATTATAAACCCCCTTCTCTCTCATTAAACCCTCTTATGTACACATGATACCATGTCGATATTTTGCAAGGGATTTAACCTGAACCTCCTTTATTCCTTCAGGATTCTTTATATTTATTTTTTACCTAAATAAGGTTATGTATTATTATAATATTAATATTTTAAATGGTATTTTATTGTTCCAAACTCATTTATCATGTTCCATTCAACAGTACCTTTTGGATATATACATGTTTTTAAGTGATTCCCTCCTCAATACATCCCGATATGCAAACCTGTTTTGAGGGAGCTCCCAGAATTCTTACCAGATTTCAAGTGAAATATATATTATGTTTTAAAAAACCATTTTCATTATAAAATAAGTCTTTTTATTTTGAAATAATTCCTAGTTCACTTTTGGTTTTTTATAAAGGATTGTTCTCTTTTCTATTTTAACGGCTCTATAATATTTTCCTTAAAAAAGCACAAAGATGTTTTATTGAAAAAAAAAATATTAAATACTTTTATATCATATTTTCGATTATAATTAACATAATTGACCATTATACATGACTATTTTTCTTTATAAATCTCATGTATATTTTAGTTCCTTTCCTTTATGGACACTTTTATGATACGCCACTTTTTTATGTTTTATGACCTGATAGTGGTATCAAATTCTTTCCCTAGATAACCCTTATGTTTATGAATGATTGATTATATATGGTTATCTATGTGGAATAAATATTCATGAAACATTAATATGGGTGCACCTAGATAACACTCCTATGTATTGGGTAAATTTAAGTCTCATGAGATGTTATGTGTGATGGTCTTGGCAGTTAACCTTGGCTTGTGATTCTATGTGAAACGATCTTGGATATTAGACTTGAATCACACTAAAGTCATGTTTTATGTTTCTTCCAAATTTATATGACTCCATGTTTATATGATTCCATGCTTATATGTTAAGGTTCCATATGTTACATGCCTTTTTTTAACATCATGTCATGACTTCGATTCTTTATGATAATGCTTTGTTCTTATGTTTATTCTCTTACTGGGATATTTAGATCATCCCATTATTCATGTGTTCCCTAGGGTACCTTATAAAGATGTTTGAGAACAATGGTAGTTAGGATTTGTATTTTAAGATTAAATAAAGAAGTGTTTTTTAGTAACATGTTTTTAGTTTTATGTACCTATTATTCAAAGTCATTGGACTTCACAATCCTTGGCTAGTACTTTGATGATAATTATTCTTAAAATCATGTAATGTTGTGTGAAAAGGATAGGGTCACTATAGTCGGTATCATAGGATTATTTAGTTATTTTTTGAGATTAGGAATATATCATTTTAGTAATAACCTTAAGGATGAGTTGATGTTTAAGAAAACATCCCTCGATTTTGGTAAGTATATAGTAAGTGGTTTATCGAAAAAATATATCCCTGTCTGGATATAAACAGGTAGAGGAGGCTCTGGCATAGATTTAACTAGGAGTGAAAACCCTGACAGGGAGTTTTGGGCCTGACTGGGGGTATCCGGGTACATGAAAATGGGCCTTGCTGCACTCTTGTTTTGACGCTCCCATGGGATATGCTTTGATAAATTCATGGTCTTAGTACAGACTATTATTAAGGGAATAAAAAAGTACTATAAGAATATAAGTTAATAAATAGATAAAGGATAACATAGATTGATACATATGTAATCACAAGTTAGGATAAAATTTTCCTTTAATATTTTAACCTATTATGTTCAAAAATTTCTTTTTATTCTCAATAGATAAGTATTCAAGCCCTCTATTTGTGCATTATTTTTCTTAGTTAATAATGGGAAATAGAAGAACAAGTGACAACAATTAATGTGACAGGGAATGCAAATATTTCCCTTATGATATTCCTAATATTATAGGGATGGGTGCTTAAAACATCATGACAGTACTTTCTCATCTAGATGAAGTTATTAATATTAACTTGAATCATGTGGAAGGCCCTCCTTGTCCAAAAAAATAGAAAGTTTCCATATAATCCTTCATGCAATGAAGACCTACTATGTTTAGCAGATCTTCTGATCCCTTCCTTGAGGAACAGTGAGTTAAATCTATTGAAAAGATATTATTCATTATCTAGTGATTAGAAGAAGAGAATGTTGCACTGGTGGTCTATCATTTTGATAGGGAAGCTAATCAGTGGTGGCCACTAATCAAGAATACAAAGTCCAAAGAAGAAATTGATTCCATGGATTGGAAACAATTGAAGAGGATGTTTTTCGATAAATAATCACTTCAAACCCACCATCTCAAGATGGAAAGATAGTTCCTCAGACTCAAGTAGAAGTAAGATGAGTCCATCAGAGAGTATGAAGAAAAATTTACAAGGCTTGCAAGGTATGCCTAATGATTTGTCATGACCACTGAAAGAAAGGTGGATCGATTCATTAGTGGTCTAAAGCTGAGTATTAGAAAGGTGTTAGTGATTTGATAGTTTGACATTTATGAAGATATTTTCTGTTGTTCCCCCAAGTTTTAAATTAATATTGGATAATTTCAATGGTCTCATGGGCCTAGTGACAAGAAACAGAAAATAGATAACAACATGGGTGGTTCAACAAAAAATCCCATGATGGAAAGAAGCATTACTATCGAACTTGTAAATGTTTTAGGAAGAAGAATATTGGGAGCTGTCTAAAGGTAACTAAGAATTAATTCAAATGTGGAATATTGGGACATTTGTCCATGTAATAATGAAGGGATATGAAGAATCCCATTAATGTGGATGAATAAAGTAAGGTTCAGATCATCAGTCAACCTTTAGTGCAATGTTACAACTGCAAGTTTCATGAGAATTATGTGAATAATTTATTAATCCAAGGGTTATTGGAGGAAATAAACAAAAAACGTCCAAAAAACAAGGAAGGTCTTATGCTATCAATACTATTGAGGTGGATCCAGAAAACAATGTGGTGACAGGTACGATGGTTATTCATTCAATAATAGAGAACGTACTATTTGATTCTGGTTCTATGCATTATTTCATATCTTATAAGTTTAGTAGAACTATTCCAAAACCACCTCAAAAGTTGGAGGATATGTTATCTATTAGAAATGAAATTGTGAAATTATTATATCCATGGTTTATAACTCCTCCCCGATTAATGTTTGTGGACTAAACATCCTAGAAAATCTCATCATTCTTCTTTTAGTGGAGTTCAATGATATCTTGGGCATGTATTATCTATCTTTATACAAATCCAACATCTACTATCTGTAGAGGTAGATCACTCTCCACATCCCAAAGAGTCCTCCAATTCCATATAAGTGTAAGGTGGAATATGAATCTCTTTTAGAATCATTGTATCGTGTTTGGATATTAATTTCTTATGAGGAAACATTTCTATCTCAAATGATTGAGACAAAGGAGAGAATCATGCTTGAATACATGCCCATCGTGAAGGATTACATTGATCTATTCCCTAAAGAGTTTCTCGGTCTTACTCTTAATAGTGAGGTTGAGTTCTAAATTGAATTTATTCTTGGATCTCTACGTATATTAAGGTAACCTTATAGAATGACCACCGTAGAGCTGGAAGTGCTGAAGAAGTAGTTACAAGAGAATCTAGAGAAGGGTTTTATACACCTGAGTTCTTCACTATGGGGTGCGCTAGTCCTCTTCATCAAAAATAAGTATTGTTCAATGACCCTATGAATTTATTATCTTGATATCAATAAAATTATGATAAATAAAAAGTATCCCCTACGACAGATAGATGACTTATTAAATCAGCTTTGTGGGACCAATTATTTATCTAAGGTGGACCTTCGGTCAGGATATCACCAATTAAAGGCGAGGAAGGAATATATTCCCAAGAATGACTTTCAAAAAAGTTATGGGCAATATGATTTCATAGGGATTCCCTTCATAATCACTAATGCACCATCAATTTTCATGGATTTAATTAATAGTGTATTTAGATATTACCCCGAAATTTTTTTGGTAGTCTTTATTTAAGATATTTTGATATATTATAAAAGAAATACGGAACATGAGGAGCCTTTGAATACTATGCTAAAGACATTGTGAAGGAAGAATTTGTATGAAATTTATAGTAAATGTGAGTTCTAGATGGCATAAGTATCATTATTGGGTCATGTTATCTCCAAAAAAGAGATGTCTATGGACCCTTCCAAGATAAAGGTGACTGAAGAGTGGCCCAAGAAAACATCTTTAATGAAGATCCATATATTTTTTGGGTCTAGCTGGATATTATAGATTATTTGTGAAGAACTTTTCACAATTATCAAACCCAATGACCAAGATGATATGGAAGATAGAAAAGTTTTTTCAGACTTAGGAATGTGAAGACTGTTTCAAGGAGTTGAAAAAGAGGCCTATCACTGCACCAGTACTAACACGCCCAACAAGTGGATAAATCTTTGTGGTGTATAGTTATGCTTAAAAAAAGGGACTGCACAGTGTGATAATGAAAAATGATAATGTTATAGCCTATTACTCAAGAAAACTAAAAATCCACGAGAAAAACTATCCAAGGATGATTCAGAGTTGGCGGTAGTGATATTTGCATTTACAATTTGGAAAAATTATCTCTGTAGGGAGAAGTGTGAGATATATACAGACCACAAGATTCTCAAATATAAATTCACACATAAATAGAATAATATATACTTGAGAATATGGATAGAGCTCCACAAGGATTATGACTGCTCAATCCACTACCATCCCGATAAGAAAAATAAGGTGGTATATGCTCTATGTAGAAACGATCCTGTATATTTATCAAGGATGAAAATTTAAATGGATATGATCTTTTTAGACATAGGATGGACATAAGAATCATTAAGGGATAAACATCATACATACTTTCTTAAATGACCACTCAATCATCCTTCATGGAGGAAATAAAGGATTCCCAAAGAAAAGATGTGGAGATTCAGAAAAGGGTGGAAGCTATCAGAAATAGGAAATCCTCAGATTTCAAAATTCACAAGGATAGAGTGGTAAGATTTGGGTCACGCTTATGTGTTCCATCTGATCTAGAGATAAATAAATAGATTTTGAATGATTCACATAGCTCGACTTTCTCTTTTCACCCAAAGGTGCACAAAGATGTATTGAGTTCTCTAAGAGAACTTTGGGTGGGAAAATATGAAGAAGGAGATTGCTGAGTGTACATCAAAGTTCTAGGTTTGTCAATAAGTTAAGTCTAAAATATATAAGTCTAAGGGGATGAAAAAACCAATACCCATACCAAAAAGGAAGTCGGAGAACATTACCAAAAACCTTTTCACTAGACTTCCAAGGACGTCCAGAAGAAACAATACTACATGGGTCGTTGTGGATCTTCTTATGAAGACAACTCAATTTATCATAATTTGAGAGGAATTTTCATTGGATCCACTTTCAGGGATATACATCAATGAATTGGTAAGGATTCATGGTGTACCACTATCTATTCTATTCTATTGGGATCTGAGACTCACCTTGAAGTTCTGGAAAAGTCTCAAACATGCTCTAAGCACTGAACTGAACTTTCATATGGCCTATCATCCTCAAACTCATGGAAAATATAAACGAAATATTATGACACTAGAAGATTTTTTGGGAGAATATTCTATGGAATTCAAAGGAGTATGGGACTAACATCTTCCACTGGTTGAATTCTCTTACAACAAGAGTTTTCACTCGAGCATCTGAATGGAACCATATGATGCCCTTTATGTGAAAAGGTGAAGAACACAGATGTGTTGGGATGAATTCAGTGAGTGTAAGCTACTAGTAAATGAAATGGTTGAAGAAATGGTGGAGTAGATAAAAACAATTCACTAGAAAATCAAGGTACCCATTGTTGATAGAAGAGTCATGCAGACGATCGTCAATGATACCTTGAGTTTAAAGTTGGAGAGATGGCATTTCTCTACATATATCAATGGAATAACATCATGATATTTGGGAAAAAAGTAATGCTAAGTTCCAGGTACATTAGCCCCTTACATATTCTTGATTGTATTAGGGATGCGGCCTTTCGACTGGATCTTCCACCTACCATGTCTAAACTACATGATTCCTTCCATGTATCTCTCTTAAGAAATTACATAGCAAATCCTTCAAATGTACTATATTCATAGGTGGTACAGTTAGTGGATGATCTTTCTTATGAGGAGATGCCAGTGAAGATCTTGGATCATAGAGATAAAGTACTGTATAACTTGACTACTCACCTTGTCAAGGTAGTATGGAGTAATCATAAGTAAAAAGACACAATATGGGAACAGGAGGAGAAAATTAAGGAAATGTACTCACACTAGTTTATGATCTATAATGTAAAACAAAATTTTGAAGGTGAAATTTCTTGAAGGGGGAAGAATGTAACATCCTAATGTTTTTCAATTTAATTTTCCTTATGATTATGTTATATAATCACATTCAATCACAAAAAAATGAACTACTAAGTAATATGAGACCTTTTAACATAATTTTGACACTTCTGTGTTTTAAATTTCAAAAATATGACATACACGATTGCAATTAATAAGATATTTGGATTCTAATTAAATGAACTTATTTTTTGGTGAATAGTAACATGCCCTTATGAATAGAAGCATACTATTATGAATAGTGATATACCATAATAACTATCAACCTTACCTATGATTGTATATAAATAATATTCATGTGAGAGTATGATATACCTATATCTTGGAATAAGAAAATAAATGTTTTAAATTTGTTATTTTTCGAGTAAATTTTTATTTTAATTAAATATTAAATTAATAATATTTAGAAAATTATTTTTAGAAAATTTATGTCATTTTTAAATTATACACGTCGAAAAATGGTTAGGGTGAATTTTTTGTGATTTTTCTAAAATACATGAATTTTTTATTAATAGTAAAATACAATAATTTACAATAAATGATAAATAATTGATTTATTGAATCATTGACAATGATCTACTAATGTAAGCCATATTGGTTCAAAGTAACATTCACATATTACTATTTTTGGTCATGGAATCATCACTATTTCTGGTCATGAGGAAAAATAATGAACTAAGGAATTAAATATTATGAAAAATATCTTCTACTCCACTATAAATACCACCTCTTCCACCCTCTTCTCTTCACTCCTATAAAACCATGTGCCTTCCCTAAATTCTGCCCAAATATATTCCCATGATCCCTCCCCATATAAAATATCCCTTGGTATCCTAACAAGACCAAATCCTCCCCCTTTAAGAGGCTCCCAAGGGAGGTTGATTCAAGAGGTAAAATTCCACTTTTCTTTTCTTTCATTTTATGTTCTTTTATTATCTTTTCTAACCAATATTATACTCATCCAAATTGTATGAAAACTCCAATAACATAAATTTAGTATAATTTTAATATGCTAATGGGATAATTCATTATCATCTCTTCTTTCTCCACCTTTTATTTGAAATAAATGAAAACACCATTTGAGATGTGTTAATTTAGAACATTCAAGGATGACGGGTTAACAATTGATAATACTATATTCAATTATTTTCATAAAATTATTTTCATGATTAAACCAAAATATTAAATATGTATTTTATCTTATGTGATGTTCTGTAATCCTTTTTTCTCACATGATGTTAAATAATAATACCAAACAAGTTAATTATGAGAAAAATATCTAAAATCAATTTAAGCGTTTACCATTAATGTTCTATATAATGATTCACCATCACTATAACACCCCGAGATTTTATGAGATATAATCGCTTTAATTTATTTCATATATTATTTTGTACGCTACACCAAGATTATCGTGGTCTATATGCAACACCATATTAGCTTCCAGTATATGAAACACTATTCATGGATTGTGTTACACACAATTTCAAGTTTGTTTGATAGTAGTTATTCTACACAACATTGAGTGTGTGTATATATATATATTCAATGTATAAATGAAATATGGTTGGATTCTGTTATATGCAAAAACAAAAGAGTCTTTCACTACACACAAACCTGACTTGGCTTGCATTACACGCAATCGCGACCTTCCTCGATAGCGTGCTTAGTACGCAATACCGGGTTTCACTAAACAACGATATATTGTTATAATATTATTATGGACTAGCTGATATGAATAATATTAACTAAAATTTTAATTTTATAACATTAATATTCATCTTACACATTTTCTAAAATATGGTATGTGAAAAAACAAAATTTTTCGGGTAAAATAAGAATTTTTCAAAAAATACAGTATTGTCACCTTTTGATGGCACACCCACATTAAATCTAGTTTTGACATGTTTATAAGTTCAATTTTACAAAATAAATTTTTTCTTTGGAATGAGGATATAGAAATTTACTTTGATAAATTTTTCATATTATTCTGATAACTTTCATATTTTAATGAATAGTAAAAACATGCTATATTTTAATTAAAAACAACTTTTTTCATCGTAATAATTTATATGGTTAAATTATAATGTTTAATGATTTTAAATTATAAATAGAATATATTTTTACCATTTAATATAATGTATGTCATTATCATTTATTTTACATTTAATTCATAGGTAAAATCATTTCAATCTTTTGCAATGTTTTAACTTTTAAAACCCGTTTTCTTAACAACGAGATTAATTTTAAATTAATTACTGCAAATTTTGTGTTTTTAATTCTAAAAAATGGATTCCATATTTGAATTTAGTGGGTCCAAATTATGCTAATAAGTTACTTTTATTTTTTTTATATTATGAATAGTAACTATGGTAATTTTTATTTACTACAGTTAAAGGTAAATCTGGTAATTAAGGGTAAAATAAGATTATAAAATTAACCTAACACTTTCAAAGTCCAATTGGATGAATAAAAGTCGAACCATTTCACCTAAGGGTCGGACTAGATTCATTTCATTGACTTTTGACAATGAAATAATAAAATTATTATTAAAACCAAAGAAAGTGACAACATGTCACTCTCTTTAATATTATAAGTGTAATAATTTTAATTTAGTGATAAACATCATAAAACATCGGATATAAATGGTCCCTAGATATATAAAAAAATTATCTACATCATATGAATTTATTTATAATTTTTAGGGATTAAATAACTTTCATTAATTATGACACAATAGTGATATTGAAATTATTTTATTGATTGAAATATAAAATAAATGATTTTAAAAGTATTAAAATAAATATTATATGAACTATTTAATGTGATCCACAAATTTTCTAGATAAATCGGACATGTTATTAATCTATTAAATCTTTTATTTCGAACATATCTTCTGTATATATGTTATTTAAATTCAAATAAATGAATAGTGTCAAAATTGACACTACTGTTATTTTATAAAATTACATATTATAAAATTGTTTAAAAATTAAGAAAATATTTAAAAATTATAAATTAAAATTTATATGGTCTAAAATTTAATAAATCATACAATTATGGACAATTCACAACATATAAGAAATTATTTATAATGATTTAAAATTTATAATATTATTACCACAAATAAAATTAAAAAGATTATATAAGGATAAATCAAGTTGATAATGTTTAAAATAAATTTCCAACTTGTCTAAATTTTATTGGATGATGAGATTACAACTCTATCTCATCTAAACATCGTATTTGAGTCATTTTGGAGGTTTTTAGTTGGGCTTGTAATTTATTATAAATTAATATTTCTTATAATTCCAAAGGTGCCCCTCTCCTCCCTTATAAAAGGGCACCTACTCCCTCTCATATTTACAAAACTTTGAGCCTTAAAACTCAGCCAAACCCTGGACTTTTCCCTTCTCATCTTCCCAGGAAATATTCTATAGGTCCTTGTTTTCTTCAAAGACCCATTTTAGTCCCCTAAGAGGAGGTTTCAAAGAGGCGTGTCGAAGAAGAGGTAATATCCGTTACCAATTCTTTCAAATTTATTTCTTCTTCTACTTCCTATTCTTTATTTGTTTCATTATGAAGTAATAACATCCGTATAACTCATATAATGATATGTTATTATAAATATGAAACAACCATATTCCACCTTCTATCCAACCTATGGAAAATGAAATCACCGCGGATGCGTACGTACGGAATACCGTCTCCACGCCGTGGTGTAATCTGTTTTCCACCACCACCTTACTTGGATGGGTATAATGGTGTAAAGAATAACTATATCTGAATATTTTAAATTGATATTGATTCTAAAATAGTATACATACACATCAATACAATTCCACGATCATGGGAACAATATCATCGCTCGTGCGTACGTACGGATACCATCTCCACGACGCGATGAGATTCATTCTCCATGTTAACCACTCAAGAATGATTATAAAGTATATATAATGAATAATAATGAAATATATTACATTATAAATCTACTGGATTTATGTATATATATATATATCACCAAATTACTTCCATTCAAGTCAATAAAGAAAAGAAAATAGGGTTTATGCGTACGTACGGCCTATTGTTTCCATGAACGGTGTATTTCATTTCATTTTATAAATATATTTTATATATATGCTGAATATATTATATATAAATCACGTTTTACATTTTGGAATTGTTTAAATCAGGATATAAGTAATAATATGAAGAACAACAAGTCAAAACACGTACAATAAATGAAATGATTTTACCAAAATCGTTGCTTTTACATCGAATTTACAAAAGAACGGGTAATATAACGTCATAAGTAAACTATATATAATATCATAACAATGAATATGATTATTTAATAAGTCAATGAAATTATTTAAATCATTATACAGGTGTTTCGGATACATACGAAGCATATCAGACATAAGGTAAGGGATAATGTTGCAATCTCAATTGTTTTCTATCTGAGATTGCTTATACGTAAGTAATTACTGGGGTAATATTTATCATCAATGTCAAAGTTTTATAAAAATGTTTTCATGTATGTTTAAATTCCTTTTTACCCATTTTTTACTTTTACTACATGATATGTAAGGAATATGTTTTTTGATTACCATACGAGGTACTTTTTGACTTTTCTGGAAAAAGTACGAGAAGAATGTTTTTTTAACTTATACAGCATGAATTTTTTTTATGATTTCATAACACCTTATTTTAATGAAGATTACTATATAATATTTCACGAATATTCTCAACACGGTCCTTTTATTTTAAAATTTAATGAATTTTTTTGAAAAGGAAATGATATTCAAGAAGAAAGGATATTTTCCTCAAGAATTCATTTCAAGTGTTTTATCAAAACCATTTTCCATCTAAGATGACATTATTTAATATGTTTATGTTTTAAATATATTGTCTCTATTATTTAAATGGTTTCAATTTTCTTATGATGAAATATCCATTTATTTTATATGGATTATGTAATGATGGGATGATGTTTATGAAACCCATTTTATTCTTTGGGTTATAATGAATGTTTTAAGTTTATTTTGTGGCACAAGTAAGAATGATTTAATTATGAGATGGGTGTGACCTATATCTCCCTCCAATTCATTGGGTAATGATTTATATCTCATGAGATAGACATGGCTGGAATGGAAAGTTAAACCGGTTTAGTAATACAGGACTGGAATGAGGAGTGAACTCGATTCCGAAAGGGACATTGTCCACTAAGATGGTCTTTGTAGCAATGACTTCGCTACTATGGAAATCATAACATGTGCTTAATGGTTTCCACAATTACATGTTTTATTCCCATGCTATTTTATTAGGATTAATGTTTCTTTAAGATCTATGCCTTATGTACGACCATGTTTTTTGTCAATTCCCAAGATTTTGATGTTTAAACATTATGTTCATGTTTTTAAGTTCAAATGTATATGATTTGTTTTATTTTATCCATTCTTACCCTTAAATAGAATTTGAGATCACCCTTTATATGTTTTCTTTTCCCCAGGATTTAAAGAAAGGTTTTAGGTAAGGAAAAAAGGGAAGATCTTTATGGGAGATGTTGAAGATCTTTCACCAAAATTAGAAGATTATATTCTGAGTTTCCAAAGACACTAATCTATTAAAATAATTTGGTGTTTGTTTTTGTTATGTATTAAGTATTACTTAAAAGTAATGTAATGTCTATGTACAACAAGTTTTGGGTCTCTACAGTTGGTATTAGAGGAAAGGTTTAGGTAACCTTTGGAAACTAGGATGCAAAAAATTTAGTGATATCCCTAGAAATATTTCTAAGGTATGTCTAGGGATGTCCCTAAGGTTAAGTATAAGTATAGGTTATAGTCCTAGAATTAAGAAAAACATTTTATAATTAAACCTAAGATGTTATATATTGAAGTTAATCCCTCTTTATTATGCTGTTTTCCTAGCATGATTTTTTCCTCTCTCACTATTCTTTTCAGGTTTTAGAAAATGGCTGGAAACAGGAGGATTCACGATAATGGGGGATATGATGGACAATGGAATGATATTCTTCATGATCTACCAAATGATATGGAATTTAGAAGGGGAAACATTGTTATCATGCCTAATCAGAAATCCCATAATATGATCAATAATCTCAACTTTGGTAAGATTCCTGACATAGCTAATAGGAGAAAGATGGAGTTTCATGATGATAATAGAGGAAACAAAGTTCAATTTCCCTCATGTAAGTCATGTGGGAAGAGGCATCAAGGGGAATGTTTCAAAGGAACTGGAAGATGCTTTGGGTGTGAAAAAGAAGGACACAAAGCCAGTAATTGCAAAGGAAAAGGTTCATTTAACACCATGGACAAGGATAATTGTATTGCTAAGACATCAACAATGGTTAAATGTTTAAATGTGGAATGTACGAGAATTATGAAACCAATTCTCTAAGGGAAAATCTCATGAAGAGAATAAACATGGTCATATGGGTAGTATTTATGTGGATGATGATGAGGAGACTAAAAATGATATATGAGATGAAAGAAGTGTTGAAGCGTGGTCAATGATTTAAGAAGGTAGTATCAAGAGTTATGTTGTATAGGTAATTTAATGGTACTATGGAATAAAGTAACATCTAAGGATTTTTACACTATTGTTTTTCATAAAGTATTTGAAAGTATATGTTGAATGGTACCGGTAACCATGAAAGGTTATTCAAATATTTTCGGAAAGTAGATGATATTCGCATAATGAAGGGATAATGAGAAAATAATATGTATGATAGTATTCATGAGCTCATGACTGATATAAGGACAAAGTGATATCATGGTTTGAGTATATCGAAATTTTGGGATTTTGGTATGTGGAAAGAGTTAACTTTTAACAGCATTTGTGTTTTCACTAAGGTTCAATGGGTATTAATTTTTCAATAGAATACATGATTAAGGTATTCACATGTTTGGACTGTGACCAACAAGACATATCTGATGATATATGGGGGATAAATGATGGTATTCACATGCTCGGAAGATGAAATTTCTAGTAATCGTTTTCTTTATACTATGAGATTGGACATATGTATAAGCCTAAAGATTGAAATGGATTATGTTGGACATAATATAGTATTGTTTAAGGATAGAAATTTTTTTGATATTATTTCTGGAATGTTATAATAGTATATTTTTAGAAAAATGACAACCTGCAGGACGAGCGACAACCCGACATGTCGGACAAGGTTGTGGGAATCAAACCCACAACCAAAGTGCAACATGCCTTTATTACCTACCACTGGCCTACAGGAAGACCCTGGTTAGTAGACACTAGTTTTATTTTATTAAGTGGTATGATATATGAAGTATAAGTTCATTTTTGTAATCATATACTATTAACCTCACCATAAATGGACTTATGTATATTTGATAACTTTTGATACCCTTTGATTGAAACAGATGGAATGACCCATCATTCTATCACATGATCTGTTAACTCTTCATGAATAACAATTTCAACTTCATTTCTTTATGAGATGAAGTATAAATTATTCAATGCACGAACAACAGTGAGAATGTACCAAAATCATGTAAGTATTTATTTTAATTCGTCAACATTAGAGAAATGATCGTGAAAACCAAAAATGTTGTCCTAGTTCCCCCATATCTGATGAATCAGATGGTCCCTTAGATCATCACAAATTAATGGCTTTGTGACTGTTGGCTTTATCATAGCCATGTCCTCTACCACTCTCCTCAGAATTTGATGGTTAGATTTTTCTTCCATATCCATATTTTCAACTATTTTATCCGATGTGGAAACCCAGTGATTAGTTAATTTGGCTAACCATTACATTTTATACTTTAGTTTTTAAAGAAAATTTTTGGTATTCCTTTTTACGATGTGGGTTTCTATGAAAGAAACTCTCATGTAATAAACTATTTATAGCCCTGATGAATTTCGAGGGTGAAATTCATTTTAAGGGGGGTAGAATGTAACACCCCGAGATTTTATGAGATATATTATTTTTAATTTATTTCATATCTTATATTTTATGCTACACCAAGATTTTCATGGGCTATACGGAACACCATATTAGCTTTCAGTATACGCAACACTATTCCTGGATTGTGTTACACATAATTTCAAGTTCGTTTGATAGTAGTTATTCTACGCAACATTGAGTGTGTATATATATATAAATATAAATATATATATTCAATGTATAAATGAAAAATGGTTGGATTCTTTTATACGCAACATCAAAGGAGTCTTTCACTACACGCAACCCTAACTTGGCTTGCGTTACATGCAATCACGACCTTCCTCGATAGCGTGTGTAGTACGCAATACCAGGTTTCACTAAACAACGATATATTGTTATAATATTATTATGGACTCGCCGCTATGAATAGTATTAATTAAATTTTGAATTTTATAACATTATTATTCATCTTAAACATTTTCTAAAACATGGTATGTGAACAAAATAAATTTTTCGGGTAAAATATGTATTTTTAAAAAAATGCAGTTTTACCGCCTTTTGATGGCGCACCCACATTAAATCTAGTTTTTGAAATTTTTATAGATTTAATTTGACAAAATAAAATTCTTCTTTGGAATCAGGATATAAAAATTTACTTTGGATAAATTTTTCATATTATTCTGATAAATTTCATATTTTAATGAATAGTAAAAACACTCTATATTTTAATTAAAAACAAATTTTTTCATCGTAATAATTTATATGGTTAAATTATAATATTGAATGATTTTAAAGTATAAATAGAATATATTTTTACAATTTAATATAATTTATGTCCTTATCATTGATTTTACATTGAATTCATAGGTAAAATCATTTCAATCTTTTGTAATGTTTTAACTTTTAAAACAATTTTTCTTAACAACGAGATTAATTTTAAATTAATTACTGCAACTTATGTGTTTTGAATTTTGAAAAATGGATTCCATATTTGAATTCATTGGGTCCAAATAATGTTAATAAGTTACTTTTATTTTTTTGATATTATGAATAGTAACTACGTTAAATTTTATTTACTACAGTTAAAGGTAAATCTGGTAATTAAGGGTACAAATAAGATTATAAAATTACCCTAACACTTTCCAAAATCATATTGGATGAATTAAAGTCTAACCATATCACCTAAGGGTCAGACTAGATTCATTTCATGGACTTTTGACCATGAAATAATATAATTATTATTAAAACCAAAGAAAGTGACAACATGTCACTCTCTTAAATATTATAAGTGTAATAATTTTAATTTAGTGATAAATATCATATAACTTCGGATATAAATGGTCCCTAGAAAGATAAACAACTTATCTACCTCATATGAATTTATTTATAATTTTTAGGGATTAAATAATTATCATTAATTATGACACAATAGTGATGTTGAAATTATTTTATTGATTGAAATATAAAATAAATGATTTTAAAAGTATTAAAATAAATATTATATGAACTATTTAATGTGCTCCAATAATTTTCTAGATAAATATGACATGTTATTAATCTATTAAATCTTTTATTTCTAAAATATCTTCTGTATATATTTTAGTTAAGTTCAAATAAACGAATAGTGTCAAAATTGACACTATTGTTATTTTATAAAATTACATATTATAAAATTGTTTAAAAATCAAAAAAGTATTTAAAAATTATAAATTAAACTTTATATGGTCTAAAATGTAATAAATCATACAATTATGGACAATTCACAACATATAAGTAATTATTTATAATGATTTAAAATTTATAATATTATTACCACAAATAAAATTAAATAAATTATATAAGGATAAATCAAGTTGATAATGTTTAAAATAAATTCCCAACTTGTATAAATTTTATTTGTTGATGAGATTACAACCCTATCTCATCTAAGCTTTGGATTTGAGTCATTTTGGAGGGTTTTAAGTGCGGTTGGAATTTATTATATATTAATATTTCTTATAATTCCAAAGGTGCCCCTCCCCCCCCCCCCTTATAAGAGGGAACCTCCTCCCTCTCATCTTTACAAAACATTGAGACTTCAAGCTCGGCCAACCCCTTCCCTTTTCCCTTCTAAACATCCCTAGAAATATTCTAGAGGTCCTGGTCTTCTTCAAAGACAAATTTTAGTCCCCTAAGAGGAGGTTTCAAAGAGGCGCGTTGAAGAAGAGGTAATATCTGTTACCGATTCATTCAAATTTATTTCGTCTTCTACTTCCTCTTCTTTAGTTGTTTCATTATGAAGTAATAACATCAGTATCACTAATATACTGATTTGTTATTATAAATATGAAACAACCATATTACACCTTCTATCCATCCTACGGAAAACGAAATCACCGTACGTGCGTACGTACGGAATACCGTCACCACGCCGTGGTGTAATCTGTTTTCCACCACCACCTTACTTGGATGGGTATAATGGTGTAAAGAATAACAATATGTGAATATTTTAAATCGATATTGATTATAAAATAGTATACATACACCTCAATACAATTCCACGATTGTGGGAACAATATCATAGCTCATGCGTACGTACGGATTACCGTCTCCACGACGCGATGAGATTCATTCTCCATTTTAACCACTCAAGAATGATTATAAAGTATATATAATGAATAATAATGAAATATATGACATGATAAATCTACTGTATTTATGTATATATATATGTCATCCACTTAATACCATTCAAGTCAATAAAGAAAAGAAAACAGCGTTCATGCGTACGTACGGCCTATCGTTTCCATGAATGGTGTATTGCATTTCATTTGTTATATCTATTATATATATGATGAATATATTATATATAAATCATGTTTTACATTCTGGAATTATGTAAATCAGGATATAAATAATAATATCAAGAAAAAAAGTTGAAACACGTACAATAAATGAAATGATTTTACCCAAATCACTGCTTTTACATCGAATTTACAAAAGAACAGGTAATATAAAGTCATAAGTAAACTATATATGATATCATAACAATGAATATTATTATTTAATAAGTCAATGATATTATTTAAATCATTATATAGGAGGTTCAGATACATATGAAGCATATCAGACATAAGGTAAGGGATAATGTTGCAATCTCAATTGTTTTCTATTCGAGATTGCTTATACGTTAGTATTTACTGGAGTAATATTTATCATCCACACCCAAGTTTTAAAAAAATGTTTTCATGTATGTTTAAATTTATTTTTACCAATTTTTTACTTTTACTACACGGTATGTTAGGAATATTTTTTTTGATTACCATACGAGGTACTTTTTGACTTTTCCGAAAAAAGTACGAGAAGAATGTTTTTTAGCTTATACGGCATGAACGAATTTTTACGGTTTCATAACACCTTATTTTAATGAAGCTTACTCTACAAGATTTCATGAATATTTTCAAAAAAATCCTTTTCTTTTAAAATTGAATAGAATTTTTTGAAAAGAAAATGATTTTCAAGAAGAAAGGATATTTTCCTCAAGAATTCATTTCGAGTGTTTTATCAAAACCATTTCCATCTAAGATGAAATTATTTCATATGTGTATGTTTCAAGTATAATGTCTCTATGATTTACCTGGTTTCAATTTTCTTATGTTGAAATATCCATTTTTTATATGGATTATGCGATGATGGGATTATGTTAATGAAACCCTTTTTATTCTTTGGGTTATGATGAATGTTTAAAGTTTATTTTGTGGAACAAGTAAGAATGATTTCATTATGAGATGGGTGGGAACTATATCTCCCTCCAATGAATTGGGTAATGACTTATATCTCATGAGATAGACATGGCAGTAATGGAAAGTTAAACCGGTTCAGTAATACAGGACTGGAACGAGGAGTGAACTCGATTCAGAAAGGGACTTTGTCCACTAAGATGGTCTTAACAGCAATGCCTTGGCTACTATGGAAATCATAATATGTGATTAATGGTTGCAACAATTAAATGTTTTATTCCAATGCTATTTTATCAGGATTCATGTTTCTTTTTGATCTATTCCTTATGTACTGCCATGTTTTATGTCAATGCCCAAGATTTTGATGTTTAAACATTATGTTCATGTTATTAAGTTCAAATGGATATGATTTGTTTTATTTTATCCATGCTTACCCTTACTGAGCATTTGAGATCACCCTTTATATGTTTTCTTTTCCCCAAGATTTAAAGAAAGGTTTTAGGTAAGAAAAAAAGGGAAGATCTTTATGGGAGATGTTGAAGATCTTTCACCATGATTAGAAGATTATATTCCGAGTTTCCAAAGACACTAAGCAATTAAGATCCTTTGGTGTCTGTTTTTGTTATGTATTAAGTATTCCGCAAAAGTAATGTAAAGTCTATGTATGTCATGCTTTTAGTGTCTACAGTTTGTACCAGAGGAAAGGTTTAGTTAACCTTTGGAAGTTAGGATGCGAAAAATTTAGTGAGATCCTTAGGGATATTTCTAAGGTATGTCTAGGGATGTCCCTAGGGTTAAGTATAAGTATAGGTTATAGTTCTAGAATTACGAAAACCATATTATAATTAAACATAAGATGTTAGATATTGAAGGTACTCCCTCTTTATTATGCTATTTTCCTAGCATGATTTTTTCCTCTCACACTATTCTTTTTGGGTTTTAGAAAATGGCTGGAAACAGGAAGATTCAGGATAATGGGAGATATGATGGACAATGAAATGATATTATTAATGAGCTATCAAATGAAATGGAATTTGGATGGTGAAACATCATTATCATGCCTAATCAGCAATCCCATAATATGATCAATAATCTTAACTTTGGTAAGATTCCTGACTCAGCTAATAAGAGAAAGATGGAGTTTCATGATGATCATAGAGGAAAGAAAGTTCAATTTCCCTCATGTAAGTCATGTGGGAAGAGGCATCAAGGGGAATGTTTCAAAGGAACTAGAAGATGCTTTGGGTGTGATAAAGATGACACAAATCCAGTAATTGTAATGGAAAAGGTTTAGTTAACACCATGGACAAGGATAATGGTATTTCTAAGACATCAATAATGGTTAAATGTTTTAAATGTGGAATGTACGAGCATTATGAAAACCAATTCCCTAAGGTAAAATCTCATGAAGAGAATCATCATGGTCATATGGGTAGTATTTATGTGGATGATGATGAGGAGACTACAAATGATATATGAGATGAAAGAAGTGTCGAAGCTTGGTCAATGGTTCAAGAAGGTAGTATCAAGAGTTATGTTGTATAGGTAATTTAATGGTACTATGGAATAAAGTAACATCTAAGGATTGTTACACTATTGTTTTTCCTAAAGTATTTGAATTTTTTGTTGAATGGTACTGGTAACCATGAAAAGTTATTCAAATATTTTTGGAAAGTAGATGATATGAGCATAATGAAGGGATAAGGAGAAAATAATATGTATGATAGTATTCATGAGCTCATGACTAATATAAGGACAAAGTGATATCATGGTTTGAGTATATCAAAATTTTGGGATTTTGGTATGTGGAAAGAGTTAACTTTTGATAGCATTCATATTTTCACTAAGGTTCAATGGGTATTAATTTTCAATAGAATACATGATTAAGGTATTCACATGTTTGGACTGTGACCAACAAGACATATCTTATGATATATGAGAGATAAATGATGGTATTCACATGCTCGGTATATGACATTTCTAGTAATTGTTTTCTTTATACTATGGGATTGGACATATGTATAAGCTTAAAGATTGGAATGGATTATGTTGGACATAAGATAGTATTGTTTAAGGATATAAATTTTTTCGATATTATTTCTGGAATGTTATAATAGTATATTTTTAGAAAAAGGACAACCTGCAGGATGTGAGACAACTGGTCGCGTTGGACAAGGTTGCGGGAATCGAACCCACAACCAAAGTGTAACATGCCTTTATTACCTACCACTGGCCTATAGGAAGTCCCTGGTTAGTAGAAACCAGTTTTATTTTATTAAGTGGTATGATAGATGGAGTATACGTTCATTTTTGAAATCATATACGATTAACCTCACCATAAATGGACTTATGTAAATTTGATAACTTTTTCTAACCTTTGATTGAAACAGATGTAATGACCCATAATTCTATCACATGATATGCTAACTCTTCACGAATAACAATTTCAACTTCATTTCTGTAAGATATGAAGTATAAATTGTTCCAGGAACGAACAATGGTGAGATTGTACCAAAATCATTTATGTATTTCTTTTAATTCATCAACATTAGAGAAATAATCTTGAAAACCAAAAATGTTGTCCTAGTTCCCTCATATCTGATGAATCAAATGGTCCATTATATCATCAAAAATTTATGGCTTTGGAACTGTTGGCTTTATCATAGCCATGTCCTCTACCACTCTCCATCAGAACTTGATGGTTAGATTTTCCTTCCATATCCATATTTTCACCTATGTTATCCTATGTGGAAACCCAGTGATTAGTTAATTTGGGTAACCATTACATTTCATAATTTAGTTTTTAAAGAAAAGTTTTGGTACTCCTTTTTACGATGTGGGTTTCTCTGAAAGAAACTCTCATGTAATAAACCATTTATAACCCCGAAGAATATTGAGGGTGAAATTCATTTTAAGGGGGGTAGAATGTAACACCCCTAGATTTTATGAGATATATTCTTTTTAATTTCTTTCATATACTATGTTGTACACTACACCAAGATTATGTTGGGATATATGCAACACCATATTAGCTTGCAGTATACGCAACACTATTCATGGATTGTGTTACACACAATTTCAAGTTCATTTGATAGTAGTTATTCTACGCAAAATTGAGTGTGTATATATATATATATATATATATTCAATGTATAAATGAAATATGGTTGGATTCTGTTATACGCAACAAAAAAGGAGTCTTTCACTACACACAACCCTGACATGGCATGCGTTACACGCAATCACGACCTTCCTCGATAGCGTGTGTAGTACGCAATACCGGGTTTCACTAATTAACGATATATTGTTATAATATTATTATGAACTAGCCGATATGAATAGTATTAATTAAATTTTGAATTTTATAACATTATTATTCATCTTTCACATTTTCTAAAACATGGTATGTGAACAAACTAAATGTTTCGGGTAAAATAAGTATTTTTTAAAAAATGCAGTTTTGCCGCCTTTTGATGGCGCACCCACATTAAATATTGTTTTTCACATGTTTATAAGTTCAATTTGACAAAATAAAATTATTATTTGGAATCAGGATATAAAAATTTACTTTCGATAAATTTTTCATATTATTCTAAAAACTTTCATATTTTAATGAATAGTTAAAACACGCTATATTTTACTTAAAAACAACTTTTTTCATCGTAATAATTTATATGGTTAAATTATAATATTGAATGATTTTAAAGTATAAATAGAATATATTTTTACCATTTAATATAATTTATGTCATTAGCATTGATTTTTCATTGAATTCATAGGTAAAATCATTTCAATCTTTTGCAATGTTTTAACTTTTAAAACCCGTTTTCTTAACAATGGGATTAATTTTAAATTAATTACTGCAACTTATGTGTTTTGAATTTTGAAAAATGGATTCAATATTTGAATTCAGTGGGTCCAAATTAAGTTAACAAGTTACTTTTATTTTTTTGATATTATGAATAGTAACTACGATAATTTTTATTTACTACAGTTAAAGGTAAATCTCGTAATTAAGGGTAAAAATAAGATTATAAAATTACACTAACACTTGAACAAATCCTATTGGATGAATAAAAGTCTAACCATATCACCTAAGGGTCGGACTAGATTAATTTCAAGGACTTTTGACCATGAAATAATATAATTATTATTAAAATCAAAGAAAGTGACAACATGTCACTCTCTTAAATATTATAAGTGTAATAATTTTAATTTAGTGATAAAAATCGTATAACTTAGGATATAAATGGTCCCTATAAAGATAAAAAAAATTATCTACATCATATGAAATTATTTATAATTTTTAGGGATTAAATAATTATCATTAATTATGAGACAATAGTGATGTTGAAATTATTTTATTGATTGATATATAAAATAAATGATTTTAAAAGTATTAAAATAAATATTATATGAACTATTTAATGTGCTCCACTAATTTTCTAGATAAATATGACATGTTATTAATCTATTAAATATTTTATTTCTAACATATCTTCTGTATATATTTTATTTAAATTCAACTAAATGAATAGTGTCAACAATGACACTATTGTTATTTTATAAAATTACTTATTATAAAATTGTTTAAAAATCAAAAAAATATTTAAAAATTATAAATTAAAATTTATATGGTGTAAAATGCAATAAATCACACAATTATGGACAATTCACAACATATATGTAATTATTTATAATGATTTAAAATTTATAATATTATTACCACAAATAAAATTAAATAGATTATATAAGGATAAATCAAGTTGATAATGTTTAAAATAAATTCCCAACTTTTTTAAATTTTATTTGTTGATGATATTACAACCCTATCTCATCTAATCTTCAGATTTGAGTCATTTTGGATATTTTTAAGTGCGGTTGGAATTTATTATAAATTAATATTTCTTATAATTCCAAAGGTGCCCCTCTCCTCCCTTATAAAAGGGAACCTCCTCCCTCTCATCTTTACACAACTTTGAGCCTTCAAGATCGGCCAAACTCTGCCCTTTTCCCTTCTCAACTTCCCTAGAAATATTCTATAGGTCTTGGTCTTCTTCAAAGACTAATTATAGTCCCCTAAGAGAAGGTTTGAAAGTGGCGTGTCGAAGAAGAGGTAATATTCGTTACCGATTCTTTCAAATTTATTTCTTCTTCTACTTCCTCTTATTTAATTGTTCCATTATGAAGTAATAAAATAAGTATCACTCATATAATTATAATTTATTATAAATATGAAACAACCATATTCCACCTTCTATCCATTCTACGGAAAACGAAATCACCGCGCGTGCGTACATACGGAATACCGTCGCCACGCCGTGGTGTAATCTGTTTTCCAACACCACGTTAATTTTATGGGTATAATGGTGTAAAGAATAACTATATGTGAATATTGTTAAGTTATATTTATTCTGGAATAGTATACATACACCTCAATACAATATCCCCGATCATGGGAATGATATCATCACTCGTGCGTACGTACGGATTACCGTCTCCACGACGCGATGAGATTCATTCTCCATGTTAACCACTCAAGAATGATTATAAAGTATATATACTGAATAATAATGAAATATATGACATTATAAAGCTACTTTATTTATGTATATATATATATATGTCAACTACTTACTTCAATTCACGTCAATAATGAAAAGAAAACATCGTTCATGCGTACGTATGACCTACCATCTCCATGAATGATGTATTTCATTTCATTTTATATATCTATCATATATATATGCTGAATATATTATATATAAATCATGTTTAACATTCTGTAATTATGTAAATTAGGATATAACTAACAATATCAAGAACAAAAAGTCGAAACACGTACATTAAATGAAACGATTTTACCCAAATCGCTGCTTTTACATTGAATTTACGAAAGAACGGGTAATATAAAGTCATACATAAACTATATATGATATCTTAACAATGAATATGATTCTGTAATAAGTCAATTACCTTATTTAAATCATTATACAGGAGGTTCATATAAATACGAATCATATCGAACATAAGGTAAGGGATAATGTTGCAATCTCAATTGTTTTCTATCCGAGACTGCTTATACGTAAGTATTTACTGGGGTAATATTTATCATCCATGTCCAAGTTTTATAAAAATGTTTTCATATATGTTTAAAGTCATTTTTACCCATTTTTTACTCTAACTACATGGTATGTAAGGAATCTTTTTTTTGATTACCATATGTGGTACTTTTTGACTTTTCCAGCAAAAGTACGAGAAGAATGTTTTTTTAACTTATACAACATGAATGGATTTTTACGGTTTCATAACGCCTTATTTTAAGGAAGCTTTCTCTACAAGATTTCATAAACATTTTCAATAAAATCCTTTTCTTTTAAAATTTAATGGCATTATTTTAAAAGAAAATGATTTTCAAGAAAAAAAGGATATTTTCCTCAAAAATTCATTTCAAGTGTTTTACCAAAACCATTTTCCATCCAAGATGACATTATTTCATATGTGTATGTTTCAAGTATAATGTCTCTATGATTGACATGGTTTAACTTTTCTTATGATGAAATATCTATTTGTTCTATATGGATTATGCGATTATGGGATGATGTTTATGAAACCCATTATATTCTTTGGGTTATGATAAATGTTTTATGTTTATTTTGTGGAACAAGTAAGAATGATTTCATTATGAGATTTGTTGGACCTATATATCCCTCCAATGCATTGGGTAAATATTTATATCTCATGAGATAGACATGTATGGAATGGAAAGTTAAAGTGTTTCAATAATACAGGAATGGAACGAGGAGTGAACTCAATTCCGAAAGGGAATTTGTGCACTAAGATGGTCTTGGCAGCAATGCCTTCGCTACTATGGAAATTATAACATGTGCTTAATGGTTTCCACAATTACATGTTTTATTCCCATGATATTTTATCAGGATTAATGTTTCTTTATGATCTATTCCTTATGTACTTCCATGTTTTATGTCAATGCCCAAGATTTTGATGTTTAAACATTATGTTCATGTTTTTAAGTTCAAATGTATATGATTTGTTTTATTTTTTCCATGATTACCCTTACTGATCATTTGAGATCACTCTTTATATGTTTTCTTTTCCTCAGGATTTAAAGAAAGGTTTTAGGTAAGAAAAAAAGGTAAGATCTTTATGTGAGATGTTGAAGATCATTCACCATGATTAGAAGATTATATTCTGAGTTTCTGAAGACATTAAACTATTACGATCCTTTGGTGTTTTTTTTGTTATGTATTAAGTCTTACCAAAAAGTAAAGTAATTTCTATGTATGTCATGCTTTGGGTCTCTTCAATAAATTCAAATAACCAAATGAATTTTATGACCATGTAATCTCATGGATGTTCACTAATTTTATATAACTTTAATTCTAGAAAACCAATTTCATCTTACATGTTTATCCATTCATGAAAAAAAGTAAACTAATTAGAAAACCTAGGGAAAAAATGGACCGAACAATGAAATTGAACAACTTAACTCATCAAAAAATTCAGGAATGAACTTAAAAAGGTTATAAAAAATATTTTACATATATAAGAGGTTATTTAATTTTTAATTAATGAACCTAATTTTATTATTCTGGTTATTAATATCAAGTGGAGAACACCATCAGACTTAAGGTAAGGGATCCTCTCTATTTCAATTTTATTCAAGATTATCCTCTATGTTATAACCTTTTATGTGTAATTATTATTGACAAGGTATGATTAATAACAGACCCCACACTATCCTCATGATTTTTATGTTTTTTAAACCCATTTATCTTTCATTAACCCCTCTTAAGTATTCATGATACTATGCCGATATTCCGTAAGGAATTCATCCCGAACCTCCTTTATTCTTTCGGGTTTCATTATCATTATTTTTCCCTAAATAGGTTATGTATTATTCCTATGTTAAACTTATAAATGATATGTGAATGTTCCAAAATCATGTATAGAGTTATATTTATCACTCTCTTTCGGGGATATACATGTTTTTAAGTTATTCCCTACTCAATACTTCTCAATAAGCAAACTTGTTTTGAGGGAGCTTCCCATATTCTAACCTGATTTCAAGTAAACTATATATTGTATTATAAGACACCATTGTCTTTTTAAAATAAATCTTTTTTATTGTGAAAATATTCTCGGTTCACTTATAGTTTTGTATAAAGGATTTTTCTCTTTTCTATTTTAAAGTCTCTATAGTATTTTACTTAAAACCGCATAAAAATGTTTTAATGCAAAAATTTATTAAATAATTTTCTTACATATTTACACTTGTACTTAACATCACTAACCATGATACATGAATATTTTCCTTTATGAATTCCCATGAATATTTTAGTTCCATTCTTTCATGGACACTTTTATAATCTTCCTATTTTTTATGCTTTATGACATGAATGTGGTACCCAATTCTTTCAATTGGAAACCCATGGTTTTGTAAGATTGATAATGTATGTTTATTTATGTAGAAAACATATTCATGGAAAGTTAATATGGGTGTGCACATATATAAATCCAATGCATTGGGTATAATTAAGTCTCATTATATGTTATGTGCGACGGTCTTGGCAGTTAGCCTTGGCTTGTGCTACTATGTGAAACAATCTTGACGGTTAGCTTTGAATCATAATAAAGTCATGTTTTTTGTTGCTTCCACATTTCTATGACTCCATGTTTATATGATTCCTTGTTTATATGTTAAGGTTACATATGTTACATGCCTTTTTATAACAATATCTCATACCCTGTATTCCTTGTCTTAATGCTTTGTTATTATGACTATTCCCTTACTAGCCTATTTAGCTCATCCCTTTGTTCATGTGTTACCCATGGTACCCTATGAATATTTTTGAGCACAATGTAAGTTAGGAGTTAAATTTTATGATTAAATGAATAAGTTTTGTTTAGTCCCATGTTTTTAGTTTTATGTACCTAGTCTTTAAAGACACTAGACTTCATGCTCCTCAGTTTGTAATATGATGTATAATTATGCTTAAAATCCTGAAATGGTTTGTGAAAAGGCTAGGGTCACTATATCCCATGTTTTCACAACCCATATCAGATCTCATATATTACCTACATGATGATAGAATGTTTTTCACATTTAATACTTAGTTTTTTATTTTATTACCCATAATTGACTCTTTTTTTAATGAAACCAGAAATAAAATATGATGAAACTACATGAGGGGAATATTAGTTTATATATAAGTAGGGAGTAATAGAATAAAAAAATTTACATAATGAACAATCCAATTTATTATGAAATGTAATATAAAATATAATAAAAAACATCCATTGTTCAACAATTGTGGAATAACCCTCACATAAATGAATCAAAGTTAGTGTTTTAATACTAAAAGGATGAAAATGATTCTTTATAGAATAGATTATGAATCAGGAACTCCACTATTTTATTCTTATGAACAACTGAATGAAAAGAGAACTGGAAGATGGGTCACCATGGATGAAAAGGAAGATGGAACATGCTCGTAGGTATTAATGTCATTTGGATTCAGATTTGAAGAGGTGTAGGCTATGACTGTAATTTGGGGGAAATTATATAGCAATGGTCATTTAAAACTGTTATTATAGAAAATGTATACCAAATATATTTAAAAAACCAATTCTATACCATGGGAACCAAGAACACTATAAAAAGAGTTCATTAGAACCATTTCTATTGACATCAATGTTTCAACCTACACCAAAAGTTTCAAATAAAGATTGGTATAATGTTCAGATATGCCAAAATTTATTGTAAAACCTTTGGAAAATGTTATTTTTTGGTCCCCTATACAAACAGTTTTTCCAAACCATTGGTATAGATTATGTATTAACTAATTATACCAACAGTTTTGAAAATCATTGGTATAGGTCCACAACTGTTGCCCAAGTTTCTAGTAGTGATCAGTGAACTATATATAACATGGTCATGACACAAACACTACTATATATATATACTAAATGATCCATACTGAAAAAGGATCACTTTACACACCCAAAAGACAAAAATAAACAGAGATAAAGAGGTCCCCGCAATAAGAAGACTATGGACATGAATGTTTTTTTTTCTATTATCACCTTCTAGTACCACCAAGGTCAACTAAAATCATGTTACCCAAGGCAACCATGCATTAACTATAAACAAGAATTTCTAACTCCCAATCTACAAGACAATCTCTAAATATATACATCATCTTCATATACACATCATGTGAGGGCCTAAGGCCCTTTCAGGGGTGAGTATAAACAATCGTAGAAAGAAACCCTAGAATCAAAATATGAATTTTTACCCAATAATCTATCTAAAAAGTCTTAATATGGGTGAGATCAACTAGAATGAAATTAAAGAAATGATTAAAATATGAATTATAATAAGATGTATTTGGGGAATAAATATTTCCCTATCATCATTATTGCAACCCATTGAAATTCATACCTTATGAGAAATTACAGATGAATAGAGAACAAAAAAATCCAACAAATTTAGAAGTGGGTTGCTTTCCACATGTGACATCTCAACAGAAACCCAAGGGTTCATGGGGAATCAATAGTCTCAAAGTATCCAAACTACAGTACCTTTTTTCCATATAACACAATCCTTGTTGAAACATGCATGAAGGTCAAGGGGGTACCGATCCCTATTGTTCACACCACTGATACCATACCACAATATCAATAACCCATGGGGGAACCTATACCTAGATGAAGAATAAGTAGTAGAAAATGGTTACTAACCCTTAATATCACAAAAAACATAGATATGATGTAAAGGGGAGAACAAGGATGTATGAGAGTCATATTATACTAAAACAAGTATTGGAGAAATCAACACATAACTCTAAGTGTACAAAATAAAATAATATGATAATCTAACATAACATCTCTAGAACCATAGTAGATGACCTATTTCTCATTTTGGAATAATACAATAGTCTAAGTAGTACCAACAACATTTATAGAGGAACCATGGTTCAATCATGATAGGTAGTACCAAACCATATCAATAGTTGGTTGGGGACCTACTCAACATTGGTTCCAAGTGTGTACTAACCCCATAATAATATAGGGGACCCACAACCAGAGCATGTGTGGGAGTACCCAACTTAACGATGATAGAATACGGGAGACCCACACACTATAACAACATGCCTCAATGGGGGGAGGTGTCAATATCGAGAATTATTCAACTGGCTCACACAATCCCGACCATCATCCTTATAGATATAAAACAAAAATATCCCCATATCACCTTTTAAACTGACCTAGATTTCTAAATAGACAAAACCTATGTGATATACATAGAAAAATAATCAATATAGGTTATTTATTTATCGAAAACACGCATTAGATGAAAAATATGAATTTCCTTATATCATATACAAAAAAGTTTCATGATGGGACCAACAATCTATTCCATGAGATAGAATTATGTTACTCATATTGGTCTTGAAATTTTATTCTTGATATCTAGATCGTGATACAAAAAATGGAGCATCAATATAACATCCTGATGAAAAGTTACAACCCAAATAGTATATAATAATAATAATAATGATGATAATAATAATAATTATAATATTATTATTAGGATAATAATTAGTATATATGTTTGGAGAGGGAAAATTCACTTATCCAACCCCTACTCCTTCCTATCAGTCACTTCCACTCACAAATAACCCCCTTTATTTATTACTTATTTTTTATCTATATTTTTTTGTGGTTTTTATCTATATTAGACATTTACCAATTAATTTTAGTCAGCACAAGTGACAGACTAGTAAACCTTTTCATCAAGCTCATGACTTTTCTCCCTTCCACCATGAAGACTGTGATCATATGTCATGGACACCATCACTGACTTTGAAAAAGTCCCCACAAAGCTTCACTAACTTTTTAACGCTACCATCAAGGAAACTCCCACATGACTTGTTGTCACTACCCATCATGAATCAACACTAGAATCCACTTCTGACCAAACTGAGGGATGGAACTAATTTTCTGTCACACATTAAAAAGACTAATGGAAAGGGGAGAAACATAAATCATATTTATGTTTTTTTAATTCATCATCAAAGACACAAAAATATATTAAGAATAGGATCCAACATGATTAATTTGACATTAAATATAAACATAATTGAATAAAATTTAAAATTAAAATATTTTCTTGTTTTATTGAACATCAATAAATCAATCCATCAAAACAAAAGTTTTGTTTGTTTTTTCCATAATTGAAGAGCTTAGTCTGCCCAATGATCCCCTCCAATTCCTCTCCCTTCATCTAAAGTTTTTTTGGGCATAACCGTATCATAGGAAGATAAAAATAATCTTATGTAGGGAGGGGTACTAGGGTTAGGTAATTAATTTGATTAGTTATTTTATTAATTAAAATTATAACCATGAAACCACCGATTAATCCTAATAGAAACTCATGAAATGGAGTTCCTTGGGTAAACCAACAATTTTTAATACAACAGTGGTATTTTATCTATCATTTGAAGCTTAATTTCATAATGAATTCATAATTATCATCATATTATTTTAGTTTTATCAAATAATATTTTTATACTTAAAATATTATTTTTGAGCTCCTCTTGGGAACATAATTTTGCAGAAAATCAAAATTTCATCCAAAATCTATCTTATAAATATTAAAAATCTGAAAAACTAAAAACGGAGGCCAACAAAATACCATTTTAGCTCTAGGATTAATATTTATTTAGTAATGTAAACTAAAAATATCACAAAACTCCACATGTTCATAAATTATAAAAAACTCAATGTTAGGATAATCAACTCATTTTGAGATCAATAGAAACATTAGAAATTTTTTTCAATTACATCTACAATGTTAAATTTACCATTTTAACCTAGGTGGTTCACAATTTTAGGCCCTAAAAATATAGATATGCCTCATTCTAGAAAAAAATGGTCACTACATCCTCCCCTCTTTCAACCCTTTTTATTCTCAAAAAATAAACAACAGGATCTATTAAAAAAGAATGATAATGAAACTACCTTATGTGTAAAACCCACCACTTCTTAAAATTCATTAATCATTGATGGTCCATGATAAAAAAACTCGTTACTCAGTTATCTAGGAAGGGAACATTATCTTGCATCCTTAAGTATACAAGATCCATCCCACCTTGCGATAGAATCTAAGAGAGAACACACCTCTTCCCAAGAAGTGTTTTTCTAAGCCTCCATACTCATGTATAAAACTCATTTGAAGGTCATGTTACTACATTGGATGATATAAAACCTTGAATCTTTGAAATCCCATTCAGAACAACTCATTTTCAAAGTTACCACTTGATAGGAGCATCTATTTCCCCAAATTAAATGAGCATTCATGATAGTTTTCTTATAAGATCAATACATATATGCTACATGATAATAGATAATGATTCAGAAATATTTCACACTAACACCAAAATAGTTGAAAAGTATCATGATCATCTAATCCCACATCAGTTTCTCCATTATCTCTCACCAGTAGTGCATGCACACCAATGTCATAATCTCATTCCATTGATTCTATATGTCATTTCATTCCCAATATTAGTTATTCAAATGAATCCTACATCTAAACCCTAATTTATAACTAGTCCACATCAACTTGAAATGATAAAAAAGTATCATTTTCATTATATATTAAAAAAGGATACCAGTGAGCATATCAGGTATAACACTAATCCCATAGCAACTTTCTAGCATCACCATTGCCCATCGGGTGGTTGAATCCTCCTCAATCTAAAGAAACCAATTATGGACATTCAAATTACTCTACTCTATCTACTCCAAACCCTAGGATAAATCCTTATAAGTGGAAATATTCCAAAAATACCAAATACAAACCTCCCACCAGACACATAGTAAGAGTGTCTATGTGATTTGAGCACAAACAAAGATTCTTTGGGAACACCACATTGAGGGTCGTACTCTACCAGGGAAGTATCCAATCATGAGTCTTATTTGGGTACATAGAATAAATATCAAAAGAAAAAATTCCATCAACCAAATAAAGTGGCCATAGTTCCGCCTACCAACATGAAAACCATTTGGGTCCATCACCTAAGGATGTTGGTCCCATAAGAATACTATGTTGATATCATCCCCAATGGTCTCTCTCACCCAAGGAAAGAGTGCTAGGCCACCACTATTGACTGAAGATGAGAAATATATCCCTATCCATTGAAGAAATAATTGATCCCAAGATAAAAAACATATACCTCCTCCATTATTTTGACATAGATTCCACTGTTTGAATTATCAACTACTGTGATTATACTACACCATACAGATCCCACCAACCACTACATTCCTAACATCAAAGAGTTCAACACTACTCCATTAATCCGAATCCCATACAATGGGATTTTATTTCACAGCTAATACTCTCATGGTATGAATATGTAATTCCCTAAAACACCTAACATGATCCCCCTTAAATTGATAAAATGATAGATGTTTTATATTAACTCCATAACAACTACAAGGTTCTCATCATTACTCTTATAAATATTTTCACATTATATCCTAAGTGAAATTTGATTCATATAATGATCTCTGATCAAGGAAAAACCTTGCGTTTCCTTTTAGATTCATTAACATATTCTTATATATTCAAAGGACATGGAATCTTGCCCGTGTATATAGGGTATAGAGTCACACTTTCCATATTATGGGAATATGACTTTAACTTCTTGATAATGGGATCCACTCACCAAACCCATGGGGATAAAAATCTTTGCAAGGTGTGGATATCCACTCACTTACTCAAACACTCAAAAATACATAGAAATATAAATTACACCTAAATTCCTACCACGATAGGTACCACTAAAAGACAATATACATCAATGGAAACTCTACAATTGACTTAATTATTGATTTAGGTTCCACCATAATTTCCAAAATTTGAACATCTGATTTAAAATTGATAACTCACTCATATTCCATCTTGTATGGGTGCCCCTGAAGAAAGTACACAAATCACACTTGGATCATCAATTAATAATGCCTAACCATATCCAATCAACAGAACAATATTTCATCAATTCTTATTGTTATCACTTCACAAATGAGAGGAAATTTCCATAGTTGGTGTCTATGAGAGTGGATCGATTCATATTTCATATCTAACTAATATTGAACTATAATATACTTCTAAAAATAGTTTCTTGATTGGAAAAAAGGCCTAAAAAATGGAATTCATGGGTCTTATTTCCACCTCACTTGTGGAGTTTCATCTACAAAACCACTGGCTATCATCATGAAAAAGACAAGCCTGCTTGAAATATATTAATTCTCTCTTAGGGGACATTGACATAAGTATTTTTTTTGGGAAAACACAACCAAAAATCTATAAATCCTCCACTAGTATCTCCTCTTGAACTATTTAGTATAAAAAATTATACTACCAAACATATCCAACAAACAACTTATGATGTCCATGTGCCTTAATTAATACTTATACATGGTTCTGATTCCCTATAGATGGCCCCAACAACCATAGAAAAACATAATCTTGAACATGGTATCAAACACCATACACAATAAATTAGTTCCATCCTGAGTTTGAGAGATACATTTTCTAGTAATGGATCATTGTTCCATATAGAAAAATCAATTAAAGAAACAACATTAATTCAATAAAATACTGAACTAAATGGAAACACAAGTTTCAAAAACTAACTAATCCACTATCATCTGAGGATCATATTCGTCTCATAATCCCATGGGTTTCATAACACACACATCATACCAAAACCATACGTAGTCTTGTATAACTCAGAATGAACCAAAATCTTATCTACTTGGAAGGTCTTCACTAAACATATAGTGGGAGAAACTTCCTCAAAGAACATGACTAGCATGTCTCTCAATCAGGTTTAATAATAAACATCTCATTGATTTTATAATTGGTAGAAAGAGGCCCAACCATAGGATCTATCTCATCATGACCTTGCCTCAATATAAAATATAGTTTTAAATTGTTAGGATACTTTATTTTATATAAATTACCCATAAATATTATAGTATATTCTAATGAGAAAAAGTGGTAAAGAAATTAAAGATCGTATCCAACCACTATATTATGAATTTATCAAATTGTATGATGATTAAAGTGATTCATGAAAGATACATTTCAATAAAAATGTTATCAAATACTTGGAGAATAGATACACATTCCACTACACCTATTATGGTCTCCTTGGTATGATAACTACACTAAATACCCCCTTTCCATAATTTCCATAGATTCCCAAAATAGTTCTCACTAGACTGGTAACTCCAAAATCTATCCCTCAGAAAAAAACATCTTTGATAATACTCTAAATTTACTCAACCCACTAGATCCAAACTTAGGATGGTGTTAATCCATGTGTTCCACCTCTAGAATGACTCTAATAGGCTAGGGGCTAGTGTGTAGACTTGAGTATGCATGAATCACAATACGGGAGGCCATAACCTATGTCAACCTATAACAGATAAATATCTTTAATTCATATCAATAACCAATATTATATATATTATCGCTGAATTTTATACATCACGTGAACAAGGTAACCACTAAGATCTTCATAGATACCCATAACACAAATTATAATGAAAAATGGGCATGATATATTATTAACATCCACAAAGAAAATTGATATAAAAAACTGATATATATATTTCCCCATAGTAATATAGCTCTAAACAAGAACACCACCCACTACAGTCACTTACTAATACCACCATGATCCACTAATACCATATCCCCAAATGTATCTATGTTTTAGATCTTAAAAAGACACACCAACTCCTTTCCCAAAAGTCTATCTTTAAACTTGTGAATCATCTACATATATAGAACACATGTAGACCAAAATACCATGTGAGGGTGAGTTTAAACATAAATAGTATAACACCATGAAACCATAAAGGAAATATAACACAATAAGTTAAATAAAATCCTTCAGTATGGGTGATATCAATAGGAAGGAAAGGAAATAAATGATTTGGATATTTATTACAGCCAAGATTTATTGGGATTGATAGATTTCCCAATCATCTCATCCAAAACACATGGTGATTTTCACCACAGGAAGAACTAAGGATTCTTAGAGAAATAAAAATAACATGATTTTTGAAGTCAATATTCAGTGAACATTGTATATCAGAGGAAACCTTAGGGTTTTTTTAGGAATTACAAGTCTCAAAATATACCCACTACACCACCTTTCTTCCAAAAATCCATTGGAAACTATAAAGGAGGAATTTATCTTCACTAAATTATGCTATCTAATTGAGGGTACATGGTTGAAATTTCAGTCGATGCTTTATTTTCAGCTATCCAAATTGTATTACCCTAACAAGTATAGTACTAGTAAGGGGATGAACGACAGGGAAAATGAGTTATTTTTTCCTTTCTTATCAATTTTGAACTTGATTTAATGATGTTTACTGAAGTTAAAGTCGATTTTTTATGTTTTGATGAAAAGAGTGATTGGATTTTAGTTTCTTAGAAAATTTTCTTAAAGGATAAATAAAAACACGATAATTTGGATTGATGAAAATTTAATGGGAAATGCGTCGAGGCTTTGGATTTTAAGAGGTTGTAATTAAATCAATTTTTATATGAGGTTGTTCTGTTCATGATAATTCACATATCTGGGATTAATTATGCACAGAACCACCCTTGGTCTGTTATGTTTTTCTTAAATTAGTGGAAGTCAATTTCATTGGTCCAAAAATTGATTTCACTTAATTTATATTAATTTCACCCCTATTGAGATGATTAAAACACCCAATGTCCATGGTTGTTTTTAACTGTAATTCCTTATGGAAACCTAGAAATACCATTATTGGTCCGATACCAGATTTATAGTGATATTTGAAAAGGTTTAATAAATAATTATGAGGAGAAAATGATGAACAATACAATCAGAACATCATAATTGATAAATTACAAAATTCATTTGTCCATAGCCCCAACACATAGAAAATTTAGCTACTCATTGGGTAGCTATTAATTAAAGAACTTATAGTACGTGGATGTATCTTGTTAAAAGCCTTGGAGTGTAGGTCATCAGGAAGGTAGCACAAAAGAACCTTCCTTTTTCTCTCTTCTCCTCTTCTTTATTTTTGTTCTTCTCTTCTAGGACATACATGAAGTGGTCTCCCTTCAAACAGAATGAAATCTAATGGAAAATGAATGACTAACACTATAACTTAGAGGGCCTACCACATATTTATTGATTTTAGGAGTACATGATGTGTATCGGAAAGGACATAACCTATACTATTTTCAACGTGCTTTTTCTATCATTTTCTCCACCAGTGGGTGACATAACACACCATCTTTCACTTGAAACATGACGCTGCCTGGTAGGTGGAGGTACACGGTGTGTAGATCCGACACACACAACATGTTGCCTCTTTAATTAGCCACCAATCACTTCTAAAATGTAAAACACGATGTGTACATGATTTCGGTAACATGGGAATGTACTTGGGATGGACAATCCATGTCGGGGTTCTAGGCCACCAGGTGTATCTGAAAGTACACGACATGTAGTTTGGAATTTTTTTCTAACTTTCCCCAATTTCTGTCTTTGTCATGGAAATACCTGAAAAGCATTATGATAACCAAATTACAACATTTTATCTCCAAAATAACTTGTATCTGGTGAAAAATTGTTTAAAAAACTTGATAAAATGTACGAAAATTTATACAAAAATCATGCACTTGAACCCCCCCTCTTAGTCATTTTCTTGTCCTCAAGAAAAATCTCAATATCTAATTGATCGTATCCATATTCCAAAAAGGGAAATATTTGACATTAATTATACTTATAAATACTATAGGTATAGAAAATAATTTTATAAATACAAAAAAAAATATTTCAATTTTTAAATGATATAATAATCATGCCTCCTTTATAGTTTTAATTATGAAACTTTCATTCTCTTTTATGCACATCGTTAAAAATTTCACAAGTACACATACAACATAATGATTTTCCTTACCAGAAAATAATACTCTCATCACTCAAGATCATTTTATCAGACTTTTTCTCAATCTTAAGTATATTCAATCTATCCATTGGATTTAAAGTGTTCTCATTATCTACTTTATAAAATTAAATCACAAAAATCATGAGGGATTTCATTAAGGATCAAATGTTTCTGAGGCTAAGGGACGATATGTAATAATGAGAAAAATAATCTCAGAGGCTTGAGAAAGAAGTATAAATTCTTATACAACAAGGAATGATATTCAAAAATTATAGATCAACAAAAATCTATCCCCAATCAAGATCTCTTAAAAAGGATATCATCACCATGATATTATTTTTCCAAAATGGGTTCATAAACCATCATTAAAGTGTAATAAATGAACTTGGTCCCACTTTTTTATTAGAAAATGGACCACAATGAATAAAAAGGATAGTAGGCTATGGAACCCTTTTTCCCAAATGAAGAAATGACAAACTCCCCCACACGTAAGTTCATGGTTTCTCATCAAAATGTATCATGAAAAACCAAAAATCCCTCTCTAAAGCTCAACTGAATAATCCTAAAAATTTATAAATAATTAGGGTAGGAAGGGAAAATTGGATTGTAATGTAGCTGCCTATCAAGGTTGTTCATGGTTTCAAAGGGTTTACGAAGATCAGATGTAGGGTAGGTCTCAATGTCAAAGGGGTTAAAAAACAATAAAATTCCTAAATAATTTTAGTGAGATTAAAACATCTTCATGTTTTGATGAGAAGATATTGCAAATTTTGGTAGTTATGTATATCCCAAGAATCTCTCAAGAAAGAGGGTATGAGAAGGAATATGTCAAAATGATTTAGAATACCTCTTGGGAATATGAAAAAAGATAAAGGGTCAATCAGGTCATAGAATAAATAAAAATCAATTGTATAAATTTTTTGTAGACATCCATTATTTTATGTCTGAAAATTAAACATATCAGTAATCGTCTTGACAAAATTTATTAAAATTTTAAAATAACTATTTATCTTTTAAAATTCTCAACTTTTCCTTTATTATTTACAATTATAATTAACCAAAAAGTTTCTATAGTTTAAAATATTTCATCTATTAATGATTTATCCTAGATTAGTTTAAGGTAAAAAAATTAGTGTAGGTAGAGAGGCTCCCCCACACTGAATAGGGAACATGGTCCCCCCAAGTTCTATATAAAGGGGAAGAAGGTGATGTGGGGACACAACAATGAAACAAGATGAGGGGACGTAATGGAAGAAGTAAAACGAGAAATAAAAAAACTATGGAATCCATGAAAACAATACTCCTCCTATGTCTAGGTGAACAAAGATAGAAAGTGGTGGATAAGTAAAGCCCAAAGCATGCCACGGTACCCATGACAGTCATGGAGAGAGAAAACTGCAGGCATAAACAACAGTACACATGCACAAGATATCACAAAAAGATATATATATATATATATACATATATATATAATGGATGAAATTTCCCCAAAAACTAGTCAGGAGGTCGTCTCCGAAGAGGCATCATGTTGTATAGAAGCAGTCGACAAAGAAGGATCAGTAGCCGTGGAAGCTGGGGGCTTGAAAGCTGCACTCAGAATAGAAGTTGTAGTAGCTAGAGCCACAGGATATGGATGCAGAATAAAAGGCTCGAAATCTATCATCGAACTGGCAATATTAGTGGTAGGAGCTGATCCTGTAGTGGAGAAGAGAAATGAATATGTTTCCAATGCTGTAAACAGCAGTGGAGCTGCAAAAGAAGGTCCAGGAGCCGAAGGAGCTAAAGGACCATGGGGTAGAGGAATACCTTTTGGAGTTGGTGGCCTAGAACCAACTACTTTTTTTTATTCATTAATAAATACGTTATAAAATCTTGATTGATCTTTTTCATGACAATGCATGTGATACTGTCCTAAGGATAGCTGTTGCATTAAAGGGTTATCGCGGATCCCTACTATGATGAAAACCCAGAAGTGACATAATACTGTTCTTGAATATATGTTCTGTGGATGGATGATGTTATTTGAGGGACACGAATAATACAGGCCATTAGAGGCGAGGAATCATAAAACGTAGAGGAACCTTCTCATGGAGTGCACCCTTGGTAATATCCAGGAGGATATTATGAGAACAAGACTTTCTAGTATGAAGTTCACATTTCATAGTTTCATTAGATGTTCCTATTTGCGGACGTGTGTATTGGGCCTTAAACTTTAAGATTATTATTAATGGGTATCAAAACTCGTGCACTTAGATGTATTGACTAAAACTGTGATGAAACACTATTTTAAGTGAGGCAGGATACATTGGGTGGGTCACAAGTGATATTGCATTAATAGATAATGTGAGAAAGGATTTGTCCTTTCTGTTCCATAACAGAACTAGATATCTCAGGTCCTTTTATAGAATTTATATAACCAAAATAAATCCATTTCCATGGTGAGGAATGAGAAAGTTCAATTGTAGAAAGTCAAAGAAATAATTATTGAGCACATGGGTTGATGACACCATCATGCAACCCGCTTTATTCGAGATATCGAGACAACGTGATTATATTACATGGTAAGCATTTGCAGGAGGTGACACATCATTCGGCACTAACTTCTTTATTTATGGGTTCCTTGGCATGTTGAAAGATGATAACCTTGGACTTTAGGTAGGCTCCACCTAATTCCACTAAGAAATAGTCTTAGAGGGTCACACACTAAGTGTGTCCAGGTATCTCAATTAAATATTAATTTAAAAAGTTAAATAAAGATTATTCCCGATTGTGGTTTAATAATTATTCGAGGATGCCTGATCACATTTATTTCGACACTGTTATTCTAGAGAATATATTTTAGGCAAAATAATATATTTATTAGCGAGTAATGTAGTGATATTTATTTTTCAAATAAATATACATTATTCAAGGTCTAATAAATTTGGTGGAGGAAATAAAGAAAAATGGAAAAATAAAAGTACATGCCGTGTATATTAAATATTCACTCCATGTATTTTTTTCTCTGGTAATTTATGAGAAATAAATATTATTTTTTTAATTAAATAATATTAGGTGTAATTCGCTGGGCACGTGTCAGGTAATAATAATAGTCAACTGTTATTATTAGACATGGGGTATTACTAAGAATTAAATAAAATGAATAAATTATTTTGGGTAATTAATTCATTTTATTTTTCTATGTAATTAAAAATCCTAATTATATATTTCTTATTAGCCATTCCATTTTTTTGGGTGTTCAAAATGGATTTGAAAAAGCTTTCAAGCTAAGATAGAATTATTTTTCCACTAATAATGCACTCAAGCTACGAGAGAGATATCCACCTCCAATGGATCAAGGTGATCGAAGGAGGACATTGCAAGAGAAGGCTCTTCTGTGCTAGCAACCAGATATCCCTTCAGCGATGTCCAGAGATACATGGAGCATGTGTGGGTCACCGCTAGAGGAATCCTACACTTTTATTCTATGACACAATGACGGATCAAATCGAATCGTGATTGGAAACATCAACAAAGAAAGAATTCCATCAAGGTAATTCTCATCAATTAATTAAATTAATTATATTCAACATATGATGATACTATATATGGTTCTGGGACTCCTCTCTTTTTCTTTCTTGTTTTTAGTTCTATTCTGAAGATCCGGCTTTTTATTATCATGATGGATCTCAGATTGATCATTGTTAAAGCTAAAATTAAAGTTGGGTACACCCACTAACGTGCTTCTGCTGCGCCTGGAGCCTACAAGTGGTATCAGTGGGCTCATATCTTTGATTATAATTATTTAGTTTTTTCGTTGGTGATTTACGCATTTAATAATTTAGTTGTTTCAATTAAAGTTAATCATTATTTATATTTGAATCTTGAGATCTATTCCCCCTCTCTCGTTTCTCTTTTACCGTACAGAAACTAATTTTTCTTTTAATTTTGATTAAAATAAAATAGAGGATCTCATCTAGAGGTTCCAAATGTTTCTGTCCATACGACACTAGAATACACAGTATGTATTCGGAAGTACACACTATGAAGTCTAGGTTCAATGCATCAGATTGATATTCCAAATAAAGCAATGTATTGGATTATTCCAAAGTCATAAATGATACCGTGTGTTGACTAGGAACAGGTGGCACACAGTATCTGGATTACACGCTGTGTGGCGCCTGAAACATAGTGTGTAGTCCCTTCGGGTTAGGGTTGGACTGTGTATCCCATACATAGCTTTCCCGACTATAAACCATGTAACACGGATACTACACGGCGTGTGTCCCATATGAACATGCCATGTACTCTGAAAATTTCCGAAGTACATAAACACGCCATGTCCCCAGGCATGTACTTCAGATGGATGGTGAACAAAAGTATATTCCATGTAGTCAGAACTACACACTGTGTACTCATCCAAATTATGCATATTTATTAAAATTTGTTATTATATTATACAAACCCTTGAGACATGTTGTATAGTGCTGGCATAAAGCTGAGGCACAACACATGATAGGTGTTATATATATATATGTGTTTAAATTAATATCTTTGTAAATGGTAATTCACCGGGTTGCCTCCAAGGTACAAGTTACGTACAATGATAATTTTAAATAAATTTATTTTTTTTAAAATTATGATGCTTGATAATCTCAAGGAAATTCAGAAAAAGGGTTTAAGATAAAAGGATTGATTAATTAATGATAATTAATTGATTCGAGCATGATTTATCTTAAACAAGAATGATTAAATAATTGAATGCTAGTTTTATTTATGTGTAAATATCATTGCATGTATGGATGATCATGAGCTAGACCCAGACCTTTGTATGTGAATGGTTTTCTTAATCTATTTATTTAAATTAAATTTGTTGGCCTGCGAGCCTTCTCCTAATTAATATGTAGGGCCTACGCGCCCAATGTTTCTTTTATGTAAAAATCCCTTTTACCCCTCACCTACGTGTGAGATAAATTAATATGTAATAGATAGAGCTCCCAAGCTAGTGGAGGCGGCTCAAGTTAGAATCCAAGGTGAAACCAATCTAAGGAGATACAAAGGTGGACAGGTGGAAAGATGTAAACACGACCCAAAAGGTTCAAGGTGTTTCTCCCCTAGGACTTGGGTTACTTTATCAGACACTAGATAAGGTAACCGATAGAACAAACTCATGATCATACCATTTATTTTATTTCTTTCAGTTTCATGGTTTATTTATTGTGGCTCTCTTGTTATGATCACACAATTAATGAATTAAACCAAGCATGAAAGATGGAACTAAAATAAAACTGGCTTATGTGTAAATATTATCTTAGACATGGTTAATCACTTATGTATATCCCACTTAATATTAATAAGCATGTAATCAAAGAAAATAAAGTGTAAATTTACGTATAAGGATAAAATACCTCAAATAAATATTAAGTCGGTATAACCTTACATAATCTTGGTTAGAATCGAACCATAGTTCAAAGTTCTTGACTAACCATAGTTGGGGTGCTTTAAATTATCAGGGATTTATAATTCAAGGTTTCGGGTTGACGTGACTTGGTTTTCATGAAGGGTTGACTGCCACAGTAGGACTTGGTGTGACCAAGAGGCAAATGTTGAGGAAATCCAAAATAAAAGGATTTCAGGATTGGGGAGTCAACTCAGCAGATCAGGGATCTATGAGTTAAGATAGTTGGCATTTAGAATTCCTACCTAAAACCCTTCAATTTTCTTGATCAACCCTAGCTAGGGTAATGCAATGAGAAATATGGACCCTTTACACTAGAATATTTATGCAAAAGAATATTCTTAAGTCAATGGTGAAGGCTATTGGATTTCAATAAAATAGTGGGAGACTAATAAGTATTAATTTATTTATTTGTCTAAGTTTTACAATAAAGTACTAAACCTTTTCCCATCTTAAATTGTAGAAACAGCAAGAAAATGAATTCAAACATATCATTGATAACCATACTCTAGAAGGAAAACCTTATTACTGGCACCAATTTCCAATAGTGGAAGAGGCATTTACACGTCATCCTTCACCACAAGAAGAAATTGTATGTTCTATAAGAACCTATTTCAGTTTTACCTGGGATAGAGGGCAATGATAAAGAATTATCTCTCTATATGAAACATATGGATGATGCCACATATGTCCAATGTTTCATGCTATCAGCGATGTATAATGATCTCTTGAAGCAATATGAAAACATGGACGCATATAGAATGATGTCTCACCTTAAGGATCTCTACTAAGAGAAGGAGAGACATGAGAGTTATGAGATCTCCAACGATTTGTTAAAAAAATCTTGGAGAGTCTGCGCCAGCTGGCCCTCACGTAGTCAAGCTTATTGGCTACATTGAATTCCTAGAAATATTAGGAATTATGCTCCTAGATGAGTTGCGTACATATCTCATCCTATAATCACTTCTGAAGACCTTCTCTAGCTTCATTGTCAACTACAACACGAGAAACAATTAGAAGAGTCTATCGGAACTTATGACCTTAATTCGCCAGGTAGATAAGGACACGGGGCATGAAAAACCCAAAGTTATTATGGCGAATAAGTAAAGGAAGGACAAGGAAAAGGGGATAATGACTTATAAACGGTCTGATGCCCCCGAGCACTGTCCCTCCAAGAAGGGGAAGATCCAAAGGCAGTGCAAGGAATGGGATGCACTATGTTTTGCATGTGGAAAGAAAGGCCACTAGAAGAAGAACTGCACCCAGAAGCATGGGGACACTAAAGGTGAATTCGTTATCAATTGTAATCTATCCATTTCTACATATTGGGCATTAGATATAGATTTTGGGGCTCACACATGTATTCAAATGCATTAACCAAGTATATTTAGAAAGATTTCTATAGGAGAGGTGGATCTTCGAGATACCAATGGCACAAGGCTGGCTCTATTAGCCATTGGCGATTACCACCTCTCATTTCAAACTGGGATGATTTTGGTTTTACATAACTGTTATTATGTGCCTAGTGTTACAAAAAACATAATTTCTGTATCTTTTTTAGATATGGATGGATTTATTTTCATGTTTGAAAAAAAGGGTAGTCTCTTTTATAAGAACAACGTATATTATGGTATGGTGTATTTAAATAATGGTGTATATGTATTAAATTATGAAAATAAAGTGTTGAAAATCAATAACAAAATAGACTCACATGACTCATACATCACCTAGTTGTGGAATCTCCATCATGGTCATGTAAATGAGAAGTGCTTGAAAAAGATCTTCCAAGAAGTCTATTTAGACTTTACTGAGCTAAAACCACTTGATTGATGTCACGCTTGTTTACAAGGTAAAATGAACAAGCCGCCTTTTTGTGGACAAGGTGAAAGGGCCACAATGATTCTATTATTGGTGGACATGGTTGTGTGTGGACCATTTCCATTAGAATCTAGAGGTGGATATTCTTACTTCATTACCTTCACTGATGATTTGAGTAGATATGGATATGTTTATTTAATGAGTTATAATTCAGAATTCTTAGATAAATTTAAGGAATTCAAGAATGAATTAGATAATTAGCTTGGTAAGAAGATAAAGAAGCTTCAATCCGATCTAGGTGGAGAATATCTAAACCAAGAGTTCATCGATATTCTACGAGAGTCTGGGATTCTATCTTTGCTCACACCTCTTTATACACTATAGTGGAATGGTGTTAGTGAAAGGAGGAACCACGCCTTGTTGGACATGGTGAGGTTAATGATGAGTCATGCAGATCTTCAATTATCCTTTTGGGGATATGAATTATAGACTACAGTATACACATTAAACTGATTACCAAACAAGGTGGAAAATGGAATTCCCTCCAAGTTATGGAATGTAAAGAAATCCGTTTTGTCACACACATGTGTATGGGGATGCGAGTCATTTGTTAAGGCCTTCTCAGGAAAAAAACTTGCACCCCGAGGAATGAGGTGTATCTTTATAGGATATCCCAAGTAAATTAAAGGATATTACCTATATAACCCATCACAAAAGAATGTGTCTGTTGCCAGGAAAACCGTCTTTCTTGAGTGGGAGAAAATCTTAAGAAAGGATAGTGGGAGAAAGATTGGCTTTGATGAAGTTGATGCTCAAGATACACATGAGTTGGTACAGGAACAAGTTCCACAGGTCCCTGTGGAAGAGGTTCCAGAAACACAAGTACTGCATAGGAGCTCAAGATTGGTTAGGGAACCAGAGAGATTTGGTTTCCTAGTCACCAAGGTTGTTGAATCATTATTGTTGGACAATGATGAACCTCTATTCCACAAGGAATTATTAGAAAGCTCAGAAGCAGCAAGATGGCTAGAAGCTATTATTTCTGAGATGGATTCCATGTATTAGAACTAAACCTGGGTTTTGGTCGATGATCTAGTTGATGTAAATCCTGTTGGATGAAAATGGGTATTCAAGAGAAAACTGGACATGGAAGGTCAAGTTAGCACCTATAAAACATGGATATTGGCTAAGCGATTTAGATAGAGTCAAGGAATTGACTATGATGAAACCTTCTCTCCATTTTACATGTTTAAATACATAAGAATCATACTTTCCATAACATCTTACCATGACTATGAGATTTGGAAAATGGATTTCAAAACAGCATTCCTTAATGGGAACCTTCAGGAAGATGTCTATATGACACAACCAGAAGGGTTTGTGACACCAGGTGAAGCCAAATGGGTTTGTAAGTACCAGAAATCCATTTGTGGATTAAATCAATAATCTAGGTCATAGAAAATTATATTTTATGAATCCATAAAAGAATTTGGTTTCATTAGGAACGAATATGAGCCATGGATTTATAATCGGTTTAATGGGAATGTGATCATTATCCTAGTAGTATATGTTGATGACATATTTCTTATTGGAAATGATGTGCCAGTCTTACAGTCGTTTAAGGACTGTTTGAACAAGAGTTTCTTCATGAAGAACTTGGGTGAATAAACCTACATTCTTGGGATCAAGATCATTCGTGATAGATCCAAGAGGTTTCTTGGACTAAGTTCAGGTACATACACTGACCATATACTAAAGAGATTTAGTATGGAACAATACAAGAGGGGATTGGTTCCAGTGTCACATGGACTACATCTTTCTAAGAAGATGTGTCCTAAAAAACAATAAGATTAAGATAGAATGAGTAAGATACCATACACTTAGGCTATAGGATCCATCATGTCTTCCATGTTATGTAGCAGGATTGATGTTGCCTATGCACTAAGCATGGTAGACAGATATCAAGTAGATCCAAGAGAAAAACATTGGGATCCTATTAAGACAATCCTTATGTATATGAGAATAACTAAGGATACGTTCCTGGTGTATGGAGGAGATGAGAAGATTGTCATTATAGGGTATGAAGATGATGGTTTTAGACAGATCAAATGTTCTGAAGTCGCAATCTGGATATGTTTTCTATTTCAATGGAGGAGCTATGAGCCGGAAGAGTTCAAATCAACTCTTTGTCACCGATTCTATAGTGGAGTCTGAATATATAGCAGCTTCTTATGCATCCAAGGAAGCCGTCTGGATTCAGAACTTTTTCCAAGAGCTTGATGTGGGGCCAAACAGAAAAGATCTAATCACATTGTATTGTGATAATACTACAACGGTGGCTCTTGCAAAAGAACCAAGGTCACCTCAATGGACAAAACACATACTCCGTAAGTATCACCTTTTGAGATATTTCTATTAATGGGATGATTTTGCAGTGAGAAGAGTGTCCACGGAGGAGAACGTGGTGGACCCCATGACTAAAGCCCTATCTCAACATAAGCATGAATAACATGTAAGAGCTAGCGGGTTAAAGGATGTTAGAAGTTGCCTCTAATCCAAGTGGTATTCTGTTAGAGTTGGTGGCCTATAACCAACTACTTTGTACTTAATTCATTAATAAATACCTTATCACATCTTGATTGTTCTTCTACATGACAATGCCTGTGATAATGTCTTAAGGATAACTATTTCATTAAAGGGTCATAGTGGATCCCTGCTATGATGAGAACCTAGAAGTGCTATAACACTATTCTTGAATATATGTTCTATGGTTTTATGATGTTACTGGAGAGACAAAAATAATACAAGATATTAGGAGCGAGGACTCATAAAACATTGAGGTGCCTTCTCATAGTGTGCACCCTTGGTAATGTCTATGAGGATATTATGAGAATGAGATCATCCAGTAAGAAATATTCATTTCATAGTGTCATTGGATGTTCCTATCCGCGGAAATGTGTATTGGTCTATAGAATTTAAGATTATTATTAATGGGTAACACAAATCGTGCACTTAGATGTATTAATGAAAACTACGACGTCACACTGTTCATAGAAAGGTAGGATATGTTGGGTGCATCATGAGTGATATTGAATTAATAGATAATGTGAGAAAGGATGTGTTCCTTATGTTCCATAACAGAAGTAGATATCTCAGGCCCTTTGATGGAATTGATATAGCCTAAATAAATCCCTAGACATGGCGAGGAATGGGGAAGTTCAATATTGGAAAGTCATAGAAAGAATTGTTGAGAACATGGGTTGATGACACTAGAATTAAACCCATTTGATTTGAGATATTGAGACAAAGGGATTATATTACACGGTAAGCGTTAGTCAGAGGTGACACGTCAACCTTGGAAATTTGGAGGGATCCACCTAATTCCACTGAGAGAGAGGCCTAGAGGGTCACACACTAAGTGTGTCCAAGTATCTTAGTTAGATATTAATTTAACAAGTTAAATAATGATTATTCCCGATTTTGGTTTAATAATTATTTAAGGATACCAAATCACATTTATTTTGACACTAGTTATTCGAGAGAATATATTTTGGGTGAAATAATATCTTTATTAGCGAGTAATGCAGTGATATTTATTTTAGAAAAAAATAGCAATTATTCAAGGTCTAATAAATGTGGTGGAGGAAATAAAGGAAAATAGAAAAATAAAAGTACACATCGTGTATATTAAATATACGCGACGTGTATTTTTTTCTCTTGGAATTTATGAGAAATAAATACTATTTATTTAATTAATTAATATTATGTGTAATTTTCTGGGCACATGTTAAGTAATAATAATATTCTACTATTATTATTAGACAAGTGGTATTACTAAGAATTAAATGAAATGAATAAATGCTTTCGGGTAATTAATTCATTTTATTATTCTATGTAATTAAAATCCCAATTATACATTTCTCATTAGCTTAGATGTTTTTTGTGGGTGTGCACAACAGATTTGAAAAATCTCTCAATCCAAGAGAGAGTTATTTTTCCACCGAGAATGCTTTCAAGCTATGATAGAGAGATCCACCTCAATCGGATCAAGGTGATCGAAGGAATGCATCACATGTAAAGGCTCTTCTATGCTAGCACCCGGAGATCCCTTTGGTGACCTCCAGAGATACGTGGAGCACATGTGGATCACCACTAGAGGAATCCTACCCTTGGATTCTATGACGCAATGATGGATCACATCGAATTGTGACCAGAAACATCGATGATGAAAAAATTACTTCAAGGTAATTCTTGTCAGTTAATTAAATTAATTATAACCAACATATGATGGTACTATCTATGGTTCTGGGAATCCCCTATTTTTTTATCATTTTTCTTCTATTCCGAAGATCCAGTTTTTTATTATCATGATGGATCTTGGATTGATCGTTTTTAATGCTAAAACTAATGTTGGATACACCAACAAACACACTTCCGTTGCGCCCATAACATACAATACCATGATGATGAAGAAGAATCCCCAATATCTACTCGATATTACTATGATTCTGATCCATAGTATCTTGGTGGTGCTCTAGCTCAGCTAGAAAGAGGGTAAAGGAGAGATCAATTGTAGGTGTAGAAGAAGGTGGGGTGGGAGAAGGAACAAAATAAGAAGGAAGGGTGGAAGAATAAGGAAGGATAGGATAAGGGGGGAAAGGTGGGGAAGGAGGGGAAAGTGCAACCTCGAGGGCAGGAGGGTCGGCAGGAGGTGGTAGTGGGTCCTGGGAAAGAATGTAAGTGCCCCTGTTTTTGGACCAATACCCTGCGAATAAGCATAAGAAAGTCCATCCATTGGGGGAACCTAAGCGGTCATGGGGGAGGGAAGGAAAAAAAATGCCAAGGGGGTAGGCTAAGAATGTGGAGTAGAACCCAACGTTCAAGTTTTCCCTTATGGCTGATGAACATGGTATGAAAGTATGAGGTAGAAAGGTAGGGTAAGTCTGGGTAGTACTTCCAGATGAAAGAGGCGAGGAGCTCCATGTCACGGCTAGTCACAACTCCCATAACCTAGTGGTGGGGAAACAAGATGGCGCTAAATAACTGGTGGGTGAAATGGAGGATATGGCCAATAATGAGGGTACTCTTCTGAAAAGTGGGGGTGTAACACTGGTCGGGTCTAGTAATATCCTGCCACATGGAAATGACCTCAGAACGCTCGGGGTAGGTCAGGGTGGAGATAGGGGGTGTGGTGATGAGATGGGGATAGAAACCACACCCTTGGCCAAAATAGATCATGGTAAGGGAAAAAGGCCATCCGCCCAGTCAAAATTGGACTATTGGGACAATTGTTTTTGGTGTCTCTTGGTACTCAGGCCTGTTGAACTCAAACGAAGAAGAAAACTCAAAAAATAAATCTTAGAAAATTGTTGTGTTGTCTTGAAAGATCACGAGTAACAGTTTATGCTTGAGGAGATCCTCTAACTCTATCCAAATTACCAACATCTGAGGCACACTGCTGTCAAGATAATGGATGCTCAATGAGATCGGGCAGTGAGAGAAGTGCATGACTCTGTCGTGCACCAGGTCTGTAACAGGGAACACCTTGCAAGGAAAGGGTATACCCATAGTGGTCGACTAGGCGGTGCTGTAGCAGAGGATGGCTCTGGTGGCACAACGGTCATAGTAGACAAAGGACCATTGGACGTGGTGGCCGATAAAGGATAAACTAATACTGATGAGGGATTAGGAGGTGAGGAAGCTGGTGGTGAAGAAAGGGTGGTTCTCAGAGGCCCCGTTAAGGGTGGTAGGATCAGCCTCTTCCAATGTAATGAGTGGTGGTAAGATGACCAATAGATGAGGCTAGTACACCAGGAAGTCTGGGGATGGTGTCGTCATGGGCTGGAGTCATATCTAGTGAAACGTGGGCATCTCTCAATCAGTAGTAGAGGCAGTCTACTTCCCACAAATAGGAACTCTGTCTGACATATCTTTAAAATGAAAAAAAATAAAACAAAAGAAAATGAAATGAAAAAGAAAAACAAGAAAATGTAACAAAAACCAAAAAAGTAAAAGAACACGACATATATATCTAGAGTACACAACGTGTAGTGTATATGGGTTAGAAACCCGTGTTCTCTAGATATACTTGCTGAGTGGGCATGTCACTAGATATGAAAGGATACATGGCATGTACCGAACATACATTCCATGTACATTCAAAGTGGTCCTGACTATGTGTTTCAAAGACACGACCACTATCTGAGTGGATCCAAAAATGAAGTATACACCTTGTGAATGTACAACACAGTGTGTGTAACAATAGTGTTCATATGGTCGTATGGAGTGATAGAACTGGGTTGTCACAGAGAAGTGGTATACATGGAGCATTTCTAACATACATGTCATGTGTGTAAACATGCTGCGTGTGGCCATGTGAAGGGGGAACCCAAGAACGATTCTGGATGGTACATTGTGTATACCAAACATACACATAATGTAATTTCAAATTTCGAATTGTCCAATGTGTGGATGTGTAAAATAATACAATGTAGAGACCCAAATCTTGACGTACATGGACATTAAATTACTTTTGCGGAATACTTAATACATGACAAAAACAGATGCCTAAAGACCGTATTAGTTTAGTGTCTTTGGAAACTCAGAACGTAATCTTCTAATCATGGTGAAAGATCTTCAACATCTCCAATAAAGATCTCATCCTTTTGGTTTTCTTACCAAAAAACTTTTTTATATCCTAGGGAAAAGAAAACATAAAGAGTGCGAGCTCAAATTCTCAGTAAGAGTAAACATAGATAACTAAAACAATCCATAAACATTTGAATGAAAAAACTTGAACATAAAATCTAAACATCAAAATCATGAGCAAAGACATAAATATTGGAAGTACGTAAGAAATATATCATAAAGGAACATAAATCATGATAAAATAGCATGGTAATAAAACTTGTGATTGTGGAAACCATTAAGCACATGATATGATTTCCATAGAAGCCAAGGCATTGCTGCCAAGACTATCTTAGTGGACAAAGTCCCTTTCTGAATCGAGTTCACTCCTCGTTCTTGTCCTGTATCACTGAACCAGATTAACTTACCATTCCATCCATGTCTATATCATGAGATATAAATCTTTACCCAATTCATTGGAGGGAGATATAGGTCCCACCCATCTCATAATGAAATCATTCTTACTTGTGCCACAAAATAAACTTAAAATATTCATCATAACACAAAGAATAAAATGGGTTTCATAAGCATCATCCCATCATCACATAATCCATATAAAACAAATGTATGTTTCATTATAAGAAAAGTGAAACCATGTAAATCATAGATACATTATACTTGAAACATACACATATGAAATAATTTCATCTTAGATGGAAAATGGTTTTGATAAAACACTTGAAATGAATTCTTGAGGAAAATATCCTTTCTTCTTCAAAATCATTTTCTTTTCACAAAATGCCAATAAATTTTAAAATAAAAGTATTTTTTTGAAAATATTCATGACATATTTTAGATTAATCTTCATGAAAATATGGCATTATAAAACCGTAAAAATCCGTTCATGCTGTATATGTTAAAAAAAACATTCTTCTCATACTTTTGCTGGAAATGTCAAAAAGTTCCTCGTATGGTAAACAAAATAAAGACTCCTTCCATACGATGTGGTAAAAGTAAAAATTGGGTAAAAATGAATTTAATAAAACATGGAAGAAATTTAAACATTTTATAAAAACATTTTGAGAACATATGGACTTAGATGATAAAAATAACCCCAGTAAATACTTACGAATAAACAATCTCGGATAAGAATGAGATTGGAATAATTATCCCTTACCTTATGTCTGATATGCTTCGTATGTATCCGAAACTCCTGTATAATGATTTAAATAATGTCATTGAATTATTACAGAATCATATTAATTGTTATGATATCATATATGGTGTACTTATGACTTTATATTACCCGTTCTTTTGTAAATTTGATGTAAAAGCAGTGATTTGGGTAAAATCGTTTCATTTATTGTACGTGTTTCGACTTGTTGATCTTAATATTATTACATATATCCTGATTTAATTAATTCCATAATGTAAAACATGATTTATATATTATATATATCCAGCATATACATATATATATATGATAGATCGATAAATGGAATGAAATACAGCGTTCATGGAGATGGTAGGCTGTTCGTACGCATGAACGCTGTTTTCGTTTCCTTATTGAATTGAATGGAATTAAGTAGATGAAATACATATATATATATATATATGTATACATAAATTCAGTATCATTATTATGTCATATATTTCATTATTATTCATTATATATACTTTATAACCATTCATGAATGGTTAACATGGAGAATGAATCTCATCGCGTCGTGGAGAGGGTAGTCCGTACGTACGCACGAGCGATGATATCAATCCCATTATTGTGGAATTATATTGAAGTTTATGTATAATATTTCAGAATTAATATCACATTACAATAATCATATACAGTTATTTATTCACACCATTATACCCATCCAAGTATGGTGGTGGTCGAAAACGGATTACACCACGACGCGGAGACGATATTCCGTACGTAAGCACGTACGGTGAGTTCATTTTCTGTAGGATGGATAGAAGGTGAAATAGAGTTGTTTCATATTTATAATAACATATCAATATATTATAGATACTGATGTTATTAATTTATAATGAAACAACTAAATAATAAGAAGATGAAGAAGAAAGAAAACTTAAAATAATTGGCAGAAGAGATTACCTCTTTTTCGACACACCTCCTTTAAGCTTCTTCTTAGGGAACTAGAGCTCATATTTTGAGAAGAAAAGAACCTCAAGAATTTTTCTAGGGAAGTGTAGAAGAGAAATGGTCAGGATTTTGCCGAGCTTCAAGGCTCAAAAGGGTGTGAATAGAAGAGGGAAAGGGAGGAGAGGGGCACTTTTGGAAAAACTTAAAATATTATTTTATTATAAAGTCATATTCTGTTTTTAATAGCTCCAAATTGATTTATTTCGAAGATACGGTGGGGATGGGTTGAAATATTTTCAACCAATATGTTTTAGACGAGTTTAGGTTACTATTTTAACCTTATCTTTTAGACTTAATTCTAAGTTAAATAATTTAACTTTTACCGTGTCTTCTTGTTTTCATACACTATATGGTTAATAAACTTTCTATAACAAGCCAAACGAACCCTAAGTGGTTCATTATTAATATATATAACCTTATATAAGTCATTTTTACGAACCTTAGATTTTTATGAATAAAATAAAAATTAATAATATAATATTTGTTTTAAAAACAATTTTATGTCAATTTTGACACTATTTGGTAATTGATTTTTGTGAAAATCATAACAGCATGATTAGTTCGAACCAAGTAAACTAAATCAATAATAACATGTCATATTAACCAATAAAATTAGTTTAATTTGTAAAAACCCTTAAATTACATTTATTTGGGTATTTATAACATCAATTATGTTAATATTTTATTAATAAGGTAATTACTGTATCATCATTGTGTCAAAATTAAGTTAGATTATTTAATGTCTAAAAACTAAAAATAAAATACCATTAGGTAGGAAATATTTCTATCATTCTAATTAATATTTATAGTCTAATTTATTGTATTTATAACCATATATTAAAAATGTTTTAGTTAATAAACTTCGATTTTAACTATTTTAACTCTTCTTTAAATAAAATAATAATAAATGTCCTAATCTAATCCAAGTGGACCTAAAGGGAAAAATTTTATTCCCAAGGTTGCTTTTGGTCGAGTTACACTTATCCAATAGAATTAGTACATGTGTTAGGGTAATAATAATATCATTTTTACCCTTAATTACTCAATTTACTTTTAACCGTGGTAAACAAAAGTAAAAAGTTACTTTTCACCAAAAAATATTTTTATCTTATTGAACAAAATTTTACAACTTGATATTAACCGTGTCTCTTAGATTTTCAAAATTCCACTCATAGAAGCGGTAAAAGTATGTTTTATGTAAATTTGGAAAAAGCTCCTAGGAGGTAGGTAAAAGACGATGGAAAGTTCAATAAAATGTTTATATATCTAAAATTAATATAAAATGACTCCAATGAATTACATTGAACTTATATAGGTATTATGTATCAATTTTTACCTAATATAAATTTAAATAAAATAAATAATTATTTAAATAAAAAATTCGGTTTTTAAATAGTATCCTAGTGTTTTCACTATTCATCAAAAATTGAATGTTTTCAGAAAAATACCAAAAATTTATCCTAGGCTAATTTCGATATTCCGAATCCAAAAATGAAGTCCATTTTGAATGATAAAATTTATAAAATTTATAAAATTTCAAAAATTGGATATTACTATTCATAACGGCTAGTCTGTATAATATTTTAATAACATATCGTTGTTTAGTGAAACTCGATATTGCGTACAACACATGCTATCGTGAAAGGTAGTGATTGCGTATAATGTAAGCCAAGTCAGGGTTGAGTGTAGTGCAAGACTCCTTTGTTGTTGCGTATAACAGAATCCAACAATATTTCATTTATACATTGAATATATATATATATATACACTCAATGTTTCTTAGAATAACTACTATCAAACAGACATAAAATTTTGTGTAACATGATCCAAGAATAGTGTTGTGTATAACACAAGATAATATTTGTGTAGTGTAAAACAAAAGACATCAATGAAATTAAAAAGAATAATTCTCATAAAATCTCGGGTTATTACACACACGACGTCTATTCTTTATTTCATGCCTGTGTAATATGGAAGACGAACTAGCGGATAATCCAAAAAACAACCTAAATTCTATAAAAACTGGGAAATAAGGAGTTTAGAATGGAATACCTAATGTGAGGATCAAACTGCAGAAGAAATCAGACTGAAAAACACACAAATTCAGCAGATTTGAGGTAGGGAGGTCGTGCGGCATGCGGGAGAAGAAAATGCTGAGGGGGGAACTGTGCAACATGGAGTGTGGCCGCATAGGGTATCCGAATTTTATAGACATCATACACGACATGTACTATAGATGAAACACTATGTAGTTTTTAGGAAGACAATATGTATATAGAATAATTATTATAGTAAACTATATAATAATTAATATTAATATATTAAAATAAATGAAATATATAACTATATATAATTTACTAAAAATAAATCTATACACATAATGTTTTGGAAAAATACATGATGTATGTTCTTATATTGGAAAAAGAGAAGTACAACCTTTGGTCCGGTGCTTGGGGTGAGGTTCAAACCAGCGATAGGCCATTATGAATGGAAGCCCTCAACCACAAGAGCAAAGGTTTTACTACTGCTAATGTTTATGAATTTATAAATTTTATAATGTACAAGACCAAAGCTATACAGGATGGGGTAAAGGCACGACATGTGGTTTTCAATTGGACAAAAAAGGATGAAGTAGGGATATTAGCTGAGTTCAAACTCGAGTCTTTTGGATCCAGGGCTGAGACTCTACTAATATTTCAATTTCTCCCGCATGTATTCTTTTATTTTGAAAATAATTTCAGTTTTTAATGAAAACATAGTTCACGTGACGTATATCAAAATGCATGTTGTGTGGTTTTATTAAAAGGAAAAATAATAGAAATGGTACGATTGTCATGATTCGAACCCATGTCTTTTAGAACCGGGTTAAGACCCTAACCAACTGATCCATCCCCCTCATGGGTTTAATTATATTTAAACACACACACACACACACACACACATATATATATATATATATTATTTTGAATAATAGTACACACAGCGTGTAAGAAATCATGAGTATAAAAAGGAGGAGCCCCGTGCTGAAGGTAGGTATGGAGGGATTCGAATAGGTGACTGCTCGGATAAACTCCAGTGACATTACCATCAGAATCAGAATCATCACTCTATATTAATTAGTTAATCTATATATTTATAATATTATAACTAAAAATGAAAATTAATTAGTACAAGGCTTGTGTATAGGGGGTACAAGACGTGTAGCCTCTGGGTTTCCTCCTAGGAAGTGCCTTTCTTTTTGGTCATTGGCTCGACCGACTTACCTTAGGATACCTAAGATGCATGGTTGAGAGTGTTCCCAATGTGTGTTCAATGTGATGGTAAGTCTTTATCTTTTGTTCATTTACCTTGAACGATTGACCATTCTTTATAGAAATTTCTACCTCTCCATGATGGAATACTCGTATAACTCAGAATGGTCCCAATCTTCATGATTTTATATTTCCTGGGAATAGTTGATGATGAGAGTTAACAAATAGTACCTGATCACTAGGTTGGAAAGAATTTCTTGAAATCATTTGGTCATGGATTGATCTCATCTTCTCCTTGTACAGCTTGGATTTCTCATATGCCTCCAATCAGATTTCAACATGTTCTGATAGTTGGAACTTACGCTTCTCTTCAGCTGCATTTAGATCAAAATTCAGGACCTTGACAACCCAGTAAGATTTTTACTCCAAATCTATAAGCATATGGAGTGGATTTCCATTGATGAGGTGAAATAGGGACATCCCCAGTGGCATCTTGAAAGTGGTATGATATTCCCACAATGTATCGTCTATCTTCTTGGACCAGTCTTTACTTGAAGTGTTCACTATTGTATTTAGAATATACGTGAGATCACGGTAGGAGAGATCTAATTTTCCACTAGACTAGGGATGATATGGCATCCCCATTTGATGATTCACTCCATACTTCTACTATACTTCTTTCATCAATGTGTTTTCGAAGTGGGTCCCTCCATCGCTGATCAGTAGACGGGGAACGCCAAACCTGGTAAAAATTCATTTCTTTAAGAAGGCCATGAAAACGGTGGCCATGTCATGTGTAGTAGAAGGGGCTTCTAACCACTTGGATACATAGTCGACACAGACCAGGATATAAGTATTTCCAAAAGATGGGTGAAATGGCCCCATGAAGTCGATGCCCCAAATTTCAATGATTTCAACCTCTAGGATGGGGTGCTAGGGCATCTCAGCTCTACACCCCACATTACTAATTATTTGGCAGCGATCACAATGGGAAAAAAGGCTCATGCATCTCTATGCATGTTGAGCCCGAAAAACCTAGACTGCCAGATCCTTGCTATAGTACACTCTGGCCCATGATGTCCCCCAATAGGCGAGGCATGACAGAATTTTAGGACTCCATAAACATCAGTTTCCGGGATGCAACGTCAGATCACCCCATAACCACATGATTAGAAGAGTAGAGGAGCTTCCCAGAAGTACCTATTGACATTAGATAGAAACCTCTTCCACTACGGGAAGGAGAGGTCGGGGTGGACAGAACCTGTAACAAAAAAATATCAATATCAGCTTACTAGGGTCATGGTGATTTTTTGACTGAAAAGAGGTGCTCATTGGGAAAATCCACTTTGATATCTCAATCATTCTCCTTCTCTAAATGAGGCATCTCTATGAGGGATAAATGATCAACAAAAACATTATCAATTCAATTATTGTCACGGATCTCCAGATCAAATTTTTGTAGCAGAAGTTAGCAATGGATCAGTCATGGATTCACATATTTCTTGTTCTCTGGGTACTTTAGTTCTATATGGTCAATATAAACAATAACATTAGATAGAACTATGTTAGAACAAAACCTTTAAAATGAAAACACCACTACCAGTATCTTATTTTCTGTGGTAGTTCAGTTCATATGTGCCTCATTGAACATCCTACTGGCATACTAGATGAGTTAGAAAATTTGGTCAAACCACGGGCCCAAGACTGCTCCCACCGTGTAGTGGCTGGCATCACACATCACTTCAAATTGCTCTGCCCAGTTGAGAGCTATCATCACTGTAGCTTACACCAAGTGCTGATTCAGGTGCTCAAAATCTATAGTGCATTCATCATAGAACTCAAAAATGACATCCTTGGTTATAAGGTTAGTGAGGGGATGAGATATCATTGAGAAGTTGCGAAAAAACCACCTATAGAAACCGCATGCCCAAAGAATATGGGGATGGCACTTATGGAAGTCGGAATGGGAAGTAGTGAAATGACTTCTATCTTTTCCATGTCCACCTCTATCCCATTCACTGAGATTATTTGGCCACAGATGATTCCACTCTACACCATGAAATGACACTTTTCCCAATTCAAAACTAGGTTAGTGTTTTGAAACTTTCCAAAATAAGCTCCTGGTGCTGCCAGAAAGTGGTGATTGATTTTCTGTAAATGGGAAAATCATCCATGAATACATCCAGAATCTATTCTACCCAGTCATTAATGGTATCCAACATGCATCACTAGAAGGTGTTGGGAGCATTGGACAACCAAATTACATCCTTTGGTAAGAAAACATACCGTAAGGGCAAGTAAATGTTCTTTTCTCTTGATCCTCTGGAGCAATGGAAATATGATTATAACCAGAATAGACATCTAGGAAGTAGTATAACTTGTTCTCCAAAAGTCTCTCTAGCATATGATCCCTGAAGGGTAGGGGGAAATGATCCTTCCTCGTGGCTTCATTCATCTTCCTTTTATCCACACAGGCTCTCCAGCCCATGACAATTCATATAGGGATGAGCTCTTCTTGTCATTTGAAATCACAGTGATACCCCCCTTTTTAGGTGCCACTTTCAGGGGAATCACCCAATGACTATCTGATATGGAGTAAATTATTCCTGCATCCAGCAACATGATTACCTATTTCTTCACGACTTCCTTCATTGGGGGGGGGGGTTCAGGCGTCGTTGTGGTTGCCAGGATGGATTTTCTCTTTATTCGAGCAGTAACTTGTAGGTGCAAATGCTAGGGATGATTCCCTTAAAGTCTACAAATGTCCACCCAATAGACTGTTTTCACCACTTAAAAACCCGTAGAAGTGCATCCTTTTTCTATACTGACAGTTCTGCACTAAATATGATGAGCAATGTATGATGGTCTCCCAAATACCCGTACTACAGGGAAGATGGGAGAGGCTTCAGTTCTAGTGCATGCTCTTTTAGAATCCAAGGTACAAGTGGTTGTACCTCTACCCACTCGATAATTTTTGGAATAATAGAACACTAAGAGTAGTGGCCTCCCTAGCCTTCTAGGAATTTCAGGTCCTCTGGTGCTTCATCAACTAGAATGTCTAGAAAGACCATGTTATCTAGGGTGGAAGAACATACCAGATCATATCTCTTTCTGATCAAGTGATCATCCATGGTATTCAATTCATAACATCTGTAACAAGCCATGATTTTATAGTATGTTATCTCATTAAAGTAATTCAATAGCTTGCGCTACACGCAACACCAAGTTCGAACACACCACAACTTACCAAACTAGCTGTTCAAAAAGAGGTTATGAATAGTATTAACTTTATTTTTAATTTTATATAATCTATATAATTTTAACATCTATATTATTTTTTTAGATATAATATTATAACAAATTCATTTTTTCAGATAAAAGAAGTATTTTTTAAAAAATGAAATGTTACTGCCTTTTAATGGAAAACCTTTTTTAAAACCAATATTTGACAGTTTTATATATTCAATTTAATGAAATTAAATTCTTATTTATAAGAGGGACAAAAAAATTTATTTTGGAAATTTTTTTGGTACTTTTCTAATAACTTTAATATTTTGATGAATAGTGAAAAATACTATGTTTTAATTGAAAACAACTCTTTTAATCAAAATATTTTAAAGTGTTAAATTATGAATTTTAATGGTTTTGAAGTATAATTAGATTATATTTTTATCATTTAATACAATTTAGTTAATTATAAGTAATTTAACATTTAAATTTTACATAAAAAACATGTCATTGTTTTGATTGTTTTTACTCGGTAAAAAACTGCTTATTTTGCTTTGACAACTAGAATTAATTTTAAATTAATTAATTAAAATTCTATGTTTGAATTTGGTAAAATATAATTCATTTTTTAATTATGAATATCAAAATTATCTTAGGGTAAATTTTTGGTATTTTTCTGAAAACATTAAATTTTTAATGAATAGTGAAAAACACTGTGTTATTGTTTTAAACCGACTTTTTTTAAAGAATTATTTATTTTATTTAAATTTATTATAATTAAATATAAATATATAATACCTATATAAGTTCAATTTAATTGATTAGAGTCATTTTATAATAAAGTTAGATGGATGAAGTTTTATTGAACTTTTTACCGTATTTTACCCACCTTCTTGGAGCTTTTACAAATTTGCATAAAATGTAATCTTACTACTTCTGTGAGTTGAATTTTGAATATCTAAGAGACACGGTTGATATAAATATGTAAAATTTGGTTTAATAAGATGAAAATAATTTTTTTTGAATAGTAACTTTTGACTTTTATTTACCACGATTAAAAGTAAATTGGGTAATTAAGGGAAAACATGATATTATAATTACCATAACACATGTAATAATTCTATTGAATAAATTTAATTAGACCAAAAATCATTATGAATAAAATATGATCCTCTTTGGAAAACATTTATTATATTAGGACATTTATTTTTATTTTATTTAAAGAAGAGTTAAAAGTGTTAAATTCCATGTTTAATAACTAAACCATTTTTATATAGGGTTAGACACAATATAAATTCTACTTTAAATATTCATTATAAATTTAAAAATATATCATACATAATGTTATTTTATTTATAATTTTTAGACATTAAATAATTTAATTTATTTATGACACAATGATGATGTGGTAATTACCTTATTAATGAAATATTAAAATAATTGATATTATAAATATCCAAATAAATGTAAATTGAGACTTATGATGAATTAAAGTAATTTTATAGGTTAATATTACATTTTAGGGTTGATTAGATAATTTTTGTCGAAGTGATAAGGTTTTTACGACTTTCACAAAAAGAAAATACCAAATAGTGTCAAAATTGACATAAATTAGTTTTTAAAAAAGATACTATAATATTGGTTGATTTAATATTCCTAAAAATCTAAGGTTTGTCCAAAAGGCTTAAATAATATTATATATGTCATTAATTAACAACTTTAGGTTCTCTTTATAAGTTTATAGTAATTTTATTTACCATATAGTTTAAGAATACAAGATGACACGGTAAAAGTTAAACTATTTAACAAAGAGTTAAATGTTAAAGATAAGGATACAATGGTAACCTAAACTTGTCTAAAACCTATTTTATGGGAGTCTTTAGAACCATACCCACCATATACAAGAAATAAATCATTTTTAATCCATTTTAAACAAAAAATTATTTTATTATAAAATAATATTTCATGATTTTCCTAATGTGACCCTCACTCGTCTTATAAAAGAGTACTTCACCTTCTCTCAAAATCACACATCCAAAGCCATTTTTCTTGCCCAAAACCAACCCAAATATCCTCCAAACTTTCCTTCATTTGACTTAGAGGGATTAATTTGATCATAAATCTAACCTATGGAGCCCTTTTGATCAACTCAAAAGGAAACACCCGAAGAAGAGGTAATAATTTCACCACCCTCTTTCAATTTTTTTTTTCTTACACTTCCTCTTTCTTTGTTGTTTCCATACCAAAATAATAAATACATTACCTTAAACATACTGTGATGTTATTATAAATATTTTAAAACCATATTCATTATTCTATCTATCGTATAAATGAAAAAGTCACCATACATGCGTACGAACGACTTATCGTCTCCACGTCGTGGTGTAGTCTATTATTCAAACACATCGTTTTTTGGATGGGTATAATAATGAGTATAAGTGATTTAAATAATATATATAACTTGTTAATGATTTTTTATATATGATATACAATCCAATTACATACTATTTAACCATCAATATAATTATACTGTCACTCATGCGTACGTATGGATTACTCTCTCCATGACGCGCTGATATCTATTTCCACATTCACCATTAAAAGATGACTATAAAAATATATATTATTAATAAGTATGTAATATATGACATAATAATTCTACTGGATATATATATATATGTTTGTATGTATTTATATATATCATATTCACTTACTTCCGTTCAATACGATATGAAAATGGAAATAGCGTTTATGCGTACGTATGACCTACCGTCTCCATAAATGGTTCCTTAAATTTCATATATCTATCTATAATAAATATTTATATTCTAAATATATATGATATATAAATCAATTATTATATTTTATAAGTATTTAAATCATGATCTAAATGATACGATCAAGAATAACATGTTAAAACACGCACGATAAAGAACGCGATTATTACCCAAAACGTTAATTTAACATTGAAATAATTATTAAATGGGTAATATAAAGTCATAAATAAATCATGTATGATATAATAAATATGAATATGGTTCTGTTATAATTTAATAACATACTATGGTCATTATACAGGAGGTTGAGCATACCCATGACCAAAGGAAACTACTAGGTAAGAGTTAATTCCTCAATCACATTATTATTTGATATTATTTATGTGTATGTTTTTACTAGGACATATTTATTATCCATGTACATGTTTCATAAAATAGTTTTCAAAAGGATTATTTTTAAGGGAATCTTGAACTAAAAAATCATTTTAAATGTTTTAATGATTTATTCTTCTAATCCTTTCTCATTAATGTCCATGTATTCAAAATGATTTTAAGGATTTATTTATATAGACATGAATGTTTTCAAATGATAATTCCTTTCAAATGTTTCAAAGAAGTATGGGACACATTGATTCAAAACTATCTTTTAAATTAATTTTTTTATAAATTATTTAACTTTTAAATGATTTCCTGAAAAATGGTTATTTCTCTCAAAGATTTTTACTGATCATTTTCAACTATGTCAACATCCTTTACGGGATATTATTCTTGATCAAGGTTGATTTGTTATACATATATTCCATATTGTATTGAAGGTTTTGTGATATGTTTGACCATGGATGTGTTATTTTTATACTATTCATGGTTTGTGGACAAAGTATTGAAATTTTGTAAGCTAGTTTTAGTACGAATGTTTATGTTATGTCAAACATTTTCAAATGAGGAATGCATTGAACTTAGTAAGTGATGGGTGGAGCCTGCTACAGATCCTCGATGCATCGGTATGTATCATGAGACAAACTAGTGTCTTGGAACTAAGAATTGAAAAAATATTATTTGTAGTCTTGGCACAAGGCCTTTACTATGTGGTTATGAAGTCTGGCATTATGCATTCCATCATAATGAAATTAGCTATTGATATTACATGTTATTATTTGACTAGTAGAAAATCCACATTAATATGTAAATGGAATTATTTGATTTATCATTTCCATATTATGTTGATGTTTAAGTTTAAAAGGATGTCTTTTAGTTTTATACATTGCCTAAAATGTTTATGCTTATTTGCGAAAGTTTATGCTATATTGTTATCCTTACTAAACATTTGAGCTCACCCCTTTCTTATGTTTTATTTTCCTAGGATTTGAAAAGTGTTTTATGATTGATATATAGGGTTAACATAGGGGATTAATGGAATTATCAAAGGATCATTTATGTTGTGTTTTATTTTCTAATGTGTAATTTAACATTCATGTATGTAATCTATTTTCAAAGACTGCTAAACTGATCAGTCTTTCCGAACTTGATTCCATGTAGTCATGCCAATGAATTAAAATAATGCACCAACTCTGGGTAATTGGGGTCAAGGCTCTACAGTTAGTATTAGAGGAAGTTTAGTACATACCTTGAAAACTTGATTTAGAAAAACTATGATTAGAGAACAATACCCTAAGATATACATTGAGGAATAGTATACAAGAACATCCTTTAATTTTGGTAATGTAATGATTTTGTGTATTTTTGAAGCAATACATCCCTATCTGGATATGAGCAGGTAGAGGTGGCTCTAGAAAAGATATATCGTGGAGTGAAAACTTTGAAAGGAGTTTTGAGCTTGACCTGAGGTATCCTGGTACACGATAATAGGCCTCGCTGCACTCTTGGTTATGACCCTCCTGGGGGATATGCTTGGGATAATTCACATTTTCATTACAAGAAATTATAAAGAATTTATGAGTAAATGCTTACTCAAAGAATTTTTTTTTATGATTATAGATTATATGCATAATCATTTCAATTTATGTTAGGTATTTTACAAGTTTAAATTTATGGATTGCGATTCATAAACTAACCTAGGGTATTCCATATTTAGAAATGTCACCTAGTAGAAGGAATGAAAATTTTCGGAATACGCATGATCGAAAGATTAATAAGGATCATATATTTTGGGGAATTAAGTCCACATTTAAAAAGGAAATAGTCTCCCACGTAGTCTCATCATATGAAGAAATTATATTATGTGTTAATAAGAAAAGTAAAGAATTATCTATGTCCTATGGATTTGAAGGGAAGCAAGAGAAGAAAGGGATGAAAGAGAGAAATATGGATAATGGGAAGAGGGGAAAGAAGGATTTTCCCATATATGTTAACTATAGAAAGAATCACCTAGGTAAATGCTTGAAGGTAATGGGAGTTTTTCATAAGTGTGTAGAAAATGGTCACCAAGAACGTGATTTCAAGGATAAGAAAATGGTTTCAAATGTACAATGCTTCATCTACAAGGATTTGGACACTAAGCGAATCAATGTCCAAATCATTAGAGTATATCACAAATGCTGTTATTGGATAATAATCAAGTTATGATACTACTGAAGATGAAGTAGAATTATTATAGTTCTTCGGTTGTTATTAAATTATTGTGTAATTTGAGTGTTTTATTAATTATGTACATGTTATAAGAATTATAGAGTATATAAGGATTGTAATGCAGTACTATTTCATTAAGGACTTGAGATTGTGTGGAACCAAGAAAAGTGACTCAATAGCAGGTTAATTGTTTTTGAAAATATATGGTTGAGAAAAAGATAAACTATAATATAGTTCTGATACTGAGGTAGTGATTTGGAATAATATATGATTGATTTGGATAAATTATATTGGATATTTTTGATTACTTAGAAACTGATTAATGATTTGTATATTCCATCATTGTTGGAGTTTACAAAATTTTTGGATAGAAGGAGTATATCATGTGTTCTATAAGTAAAAAGGGAGAATGAATGTAATCAATAATGTTTTAAGGTAATTCGGGGTGTTATAGTGTTTTAAAATAATACATGATGAAGGTATTCACATGTTATTATTTGGAAAATGATCTTTATTATGTTTACCTTTATTATAAATTCTGGACTGTGAGTTTGGAAAAATATATTTTGGATTAGTCTAAAGGTTTGAATCGATTACATTTGAAATTGGATATTATTGTTATGATTAAATAATTTCTTGAGATTATTTTTGGATTGTCATAAAAAGGACAACCCAGAGGTCGGCCGACAACCAGTCGTGTCCAGCAAGGCCGTGAGACTTGAACCAGCAACTATAGAGCGACAAGGGGGCATCACCTACCACTTTCCTACAAGATGTCCTAGTTTGTATAATTTAGTTTTTTTAAATGTTCGGACAGATAAATTATAAATTCTTTTTTTTGGAACCCTATACAATTAGGATAAATAGAATAATTTTGGATTCTATTATATTTTGGAGTGAAAGATGAATTTGTGTTAGGAATTAGTTGAAGGATGAAACTCTATTTTTCAAGTATATATATATATATATAATCTTATTCTATGAATAAATTAATTTTTAAACTTTAGGTAGGGGATTTTAAAACCAAAAATGTGTTACCCTAATACCATATGTTTTGTTGAACCGATGATATTTTACATCATCTTAGATTGATGGCTTTGAGGCCTTCAATTTTACACTTGTTTGTGATTGATGACCTAAATCACTCCCTATAAATATTTAAATTTTCCACCAATTATGTGTCCCTAATTTCCACCAATGTTCTCCTAATAAAGATCATAATTTGTTGGTGACTTTTTCATTTCCCTTTACCTCTAATTAAGACTAAATTTTATTAAACTAATGTCCAATGTGGGTTTTCCACAAAGTTATTTCTCTATTTTTAATCATTCATTTTCGGATAACAATTTTAATTTGTGAGGGATCAATTTATTAAAGGGGGTTTAATTTAACACTCCAATATTTTATTGAATGTTATTTCATTAATGTAATTCAATAGCTTCCACTACACGCAACACCGAGTTCGAACGCACCACAACTGACCAAACTGGCCATTCAAAAAGTGGTTATTAATAGTATTAACTACATTTTGAATATTATATGATCTATATAATTTTAAAATACATATTATGTGTTTCTTATACATAATATAATAACAAATTCATTTTTTAATATAAAATAACTATTTTGAAAAAAAGTAAAATTTTACCACCTTTTAATGGAGAACCCTTTTTAAAAAAAATATTTGAATCTTTTATATAATAAATTTAATGAAATTACATTCTCATTTATAAGTGAGACATAAAAATTTAGTTTGAACAAATTTTTTGTACTTTTTTGATAACTTTCATATTTTTATGAATAGTTAAAAATACTATGTTTTAATTGAAAAGAACTATTTTAATAAAAATAATTTTAGTCTTAAATTATGAATTTGAATGGTTTTGAAGTATAATTATATTATATTTTTATCATTTAATACAATTTAGGTCATTATAAGTAATTTCACATTTAAATTTGACATAAAAACTTGTCAAACATTTGATAGTTTTTTAAAAACCTGCTTTTTGGCTTTGACAATGGGAATTAATTTCAAATTAATTAATGAAACTTATATGTTTTTAATTTGGTAAAATGGAATTCATTTTTTAATTAGGGATATCAAAATTATCTTGGAGTAAATTTTGGGTATTTTTCTGAAAACATTCGATTTTTGATGAATAGTGAAAAACAATGTGTTATTGTTTAAAACTGACTTTTTATTTAAATAATTATTTATTTTATTTAAATTTACTTTTAGTAAAAATAGATATATAATACCTATATAAGTTCAATTTAATTCATTGGATTCATTTTATAATAAAATTAGATGTATAAATTTTTATTGAACTTTTTACCGTCTTTTACCCAACATCTAGGAGAATTTGAAAATTTACAGAAAACGTAATTTCACCGCTTATGTGAGTTGAATTTCAAAAATCCAAGAAACACGGTTGATATTAGTAAGTAAAATGTGGTTCAATAAGATGAAAATAGTTTTCGGCGAGTAGAAACTTTTGACTTTTATTTATCACAGTTAAAATTAAATAGGGTAATTAAGGGTAAAATGATATTATAATTACCCTAAAACATGTCCTAATTCTATTTGATAAGTGTAATTCGACCATAAATAACCTTATGAGTGAAATATAATCCTATTTGGTCAAATTTGATTATATTCGGGCATTTATTATTATTTTATTTAAAGAAGAGTTAAAAGTGTTAAATTCAATGTTTAACAAGTAAACCATTTTTTATATAGGGTTACACAAAATATAAATTTGACAATAAATATTAATTAGAAAGATAAAAATATTTCCTATATAATGTTATTTTATTTATAATTTTTAGACATTAAATATTTTAATTTATTTATGACACTATGATGATGCAGTAATTTCCTTATTAATGAAATATTAAAATAATTGATATTATAAATAACCACATAAATGTAAATTGAGACTTCTGTTGTATTACACTAATTTTATAAGTTAATAAGACATGTTATGGTTGATTAGATAAATATCTTACGAAGTGATAATGTTTTTATGACTTTCACAGAAACAAAATACCAAATAGTGTCAAAATTGACATAAATTAGTTTTTAAAACAAATACTATATTATTGGTTGAATGAATATTACTAAATATATAAGGTTTGGAAAAAGGTCTTAAATAATATTATATATGTAATTAATTAACCACTTGTGGTTCTCTTGGAAGCTTAGAGTAAGTTTATGAACCATATAGTTTAAGAACACAAGAAGACACAGTAAAAGTTAAACTATTAAACTATGAGTTAAATATAAAAGATGAGGTTAAAATCATAACCGAAACTTGTATACAATGTATTGGTTGAGAGGTTTTCGACCCATCCTCACCTTATACTAGAAATAAATCATTTTTTATCCATTATAAACCGAAAATTATTTTATTGTAAAATAATTTTTCAATATTTTCCTAAAGTGACCCTCACCTCTCTTATAAAATGGTACATCCAATTCTCTAAAAATCACACCCCAAAGCCATTTGTCTTGGCCAAAACCTACCAAAATCTCCTCCAAACTTTCCTCCCTTAGACCTAGATGTCTTAATTTGATAAGATATCCTAAATATGGAGCCATTTTGATCAACTCAAAAGGAAAGACCCAAAGGAGAAGTAATAATTTCACCACTCTCTTTAAAGCTCTTTTCTTTTTACACTTCCCATTTCTTTGTTTTTTCTACACCAAAATAATAAATCCAGTACCTTCTACATACTGTTATGTTTTTGTAAACATGGTACATCCATATTTTTTATTCTATCCATCCTATAAATGACAATGTCACCATTGGTGCATACGTAGAGTCTACCAACTCCACGTCGTGGTGTAGTTTGTTATTCAAATACTTCATTATTTGGATGAGTATAATAATGTGTATAACTAATGTAAATAATAAATATAACATGTTAATGATTCTGTATATATGATATAACATCCAATTAATTTCAATTTCACCATCAATATAATGATATTGTCGCTCGTGTGTACGTACAGATTACCATCTCCACGACGTGATGAGATTCATTTACACGTTCACCATTCAACCATGATTATAAAAATATATATTATTAATAAGCATGTAATATATGACATAATAATGATACTATATATATATATGTACTTACATATATCTTATTAACTTACTTTAGTTCAATACGATATGAAAACGGAAACAACCTTTATGCCTACGTACAGCTTAACATCTCCATAAACAGTGACTTCCATTTCATATATCTATCTATTGTAAATATTTATATTCTAAATATATATGATATATAAATCATGTTTTATATTATATAAGTATTTAAATCATGATCTAAATTATATGATCAATAATAACAAGTTAATACACGTACGATAAAGAAAGCGATTATTACCCAAAATGTTAATTTAACATGGAAATAATTATTAAATGGTTTGTATAAATTCATAAATGTATCAAGTATGATATATAAAATATGAATTTGGTTCTGGTGTAATTTAATAACATTATATGGTCATTATACATGTTGTTAAATGTACCCTTGACCAAAAGAAAGTAAAAGGTAAGGGTTAATTCCTCAATCACATTACAATCCGAGATTGTTTATGTGTATGTTTTTACTAGGACATATATATTATGCATGTCCATGTCTTATAAAAGAGTTTTTAAAAGGATTATTTTTAAAGGACTATTAAACTAAAAAATCATTTTATATTTTTAATGATTTATTCTTCTAATCCATCCTCATTAATGTCAATGTTTTAAAACTGATTTTAAGGATTTATTTATATGGTCATGAATGTTTTAAAATGGTAATTATTTTCAAAAGTTTCAACGTTTTATGGGACAATTTTATTCAAAACTATCTTTTAAAAGACTTATTTTATAAATTATGTTACTTTTAAATGATTTCATGAAAAATTGACATTTCTCTCAATGATTTTTACTGATCATTTTCATCGATGTCAACATCCTTTACGGGATATTATTCTTGATCAAGGTTGATTTATTATACATCTCTTCAATATTTTATTGATGGTTTTGTGATATTTTTTACTATGGATGTGTTATTTTTATACCACTCATGGTTTATGGATAAAGTATTGACATTTCTTATGCTAGTTTTAATACGAATGTTTATGTTATGTTTAAACCTTTTCATATGAGGAATGCATTGGACATAGTAAGTGATGGGTGTTTCCTGCTATAGCTCCTTGATGCATTGGTAGGTCTCATGAGATAAACTAGTGTCTTGGCACAAGGTCTTGAAAAAATATTATTTGTAGTCTTGGAACAAGGCTTGGACTATGGGGTTATGAGGTCTGGCATTATGAATTCCATCATTACGTAATTTTCAATTGATATTACATATGATTATTTAACTAGTAAATATACCTAGGAATAAGTAAATGGAATTATTTGATTTATCATTTCCATATTATTCTGAAGTTTATGTTTAAAAGGATTTTGTTTTAGTTTTATACATTGCCTTAAATGTTTATACTTATTTTTTAAAGTTTCATTTATATTGTTATCATTAATAAGTGTTTGAGATCACCCATTTTATTTTATTTTCCTAGGATTCTAATAAGTATTTTATGATTGATAAGCAGGGTTAAGATAGGGGATTAATGGAATTCATAAAGGATCATTTTTGTTGTGTTTTGTTTTCTAATGTGTAATGTAATATTCATGTATGTAATCTATTTTCCAAAATTGATAAACTGATCAGTCTGTCGGGACTTGATTCCTTTTAATCATGTGAATGTATTAAAATAATGCACCGACTTTAGGTGACTGGGGTCATGACATTACAATTGGTATCATAGAAAGTTTAGTACATACATTGGAAACTAGATTTAGAAAAACTCAGATTATAGAACATTACCCAAAGATAGATATTAAGGATTAGTATAAAATAACTTTCTATAATCTTGGTAATGTAGAAATTTTGTATATTTTCCAAGTAATACATCCCTATCTGAATACGGGGAGGTAGAGGTGGCTCTGGCACAGATGTCCCTAAGAGTGAAAACTCTGACAAAGGGTTTCGAGCTTCACCTGGGGTATCATGGTGCACGACAATAGGCCTTGATGCACTCTTGGTTACGACACTCCCGAGGGATAGGCTTAGGATAATTCACATTTTCATTATAAGAAATTACGAAGGATTTAGGAGTAAATGATGAATAAAAGAAAACATTTTATGATTATAGATTATGTGCATAATATTTTCAATTTATGACAGGTATTTTACAAGTTTGGAATTATGCATTGCAATTCAAAAACTAACCTAGTGTATGCCATTGTTTAGAAATGGCGCCAAGTAGAAGGAATGAGAATTACAGGAATACACATGATCGGAAGATTAAGAAGGATTGTAACTTTCATGGTATTAAGCCAACATTTAAAAGGGAAATAGTCTCCCATGTTTTCTCATCATATGAAGAAATAATATAATGTGCTAATAAGATAAATAAATAATTATTTGATTCCTATGGGCTTTGAAGGGAAGTAAGAGAATAAAAGGATGGAAGAGAGAAATTTGGATAAAGGGAAGAGGGGAAAGAAGGATTTTCCCATATGTGATAACTTTGGAAATAGTCACCTTGGTAAATGCTTGAAGGAAATGAGAGTTTTTTATAAGTGTGGAGAAAAAGGAAACCAAGTATGTGATTGCAAGGATAAGAAAATGGTTTCAAATGTACAATGCTTCATCTGTAAGGAGTTGGGACACTACGTGAATTAATGTTCAAATCATTAGAGTATACCCCAAATGATTCTATTGGATAATAATCAAGTTAAGATACTACCAAAGATGAAAAGGAATGATTAGAGGTCTTATGTTGTTATTTAAGTACTATGTCATTTGATAATTTTATTAATGATTTACTTTTTATAAGAATTATAGAGTATATAAGGATTGTACTATAGTACTATTTCATTAAGGACTTGAGATTGTGTGGAACTAAGAAAATTTAGTGAATAGAAGGTTAATTTTTTTTGGAAAATATATGGTTGAGAGAAAGATAAACCATAATATAGTTTTGATATTGAGATAGTGATTTTGGTATAATATATGATTGATTTGGGTAAATTTTATTGGATATTCTTGATTACCTTGAAACTGATTAATGATTTTTATATTCCATCATTGTTGGAGTTTAGAACATTTTTGTATAGAAGGAGTATATCCAGTATTCCATAAGGAATATGGGAGCATGAATGTAATTAATAATATTTTATGGTAATTCAGGGCGTTACAATGTTATAAAAGAATACATGACTGACTGAAAATTAATTTTTTATTTCAAAATCACTTTTGAGGAAAACGTTGGAAACCCGGAATAACACCATACAAGAAATAACCAAGAACAATACTACAAGAAACTGCTCCTACCTAGAAAATACAATGTTATGTCAAGCCACCACCTCACATGACCGCACGACAAGCTGTCCCGCGTATGGTTGCATGAGCCTGGTGCTGATGGAAAAGACATAACCTCTAATTCATCCAAATCCAAATGGTCATGCACAGATGAAAGCTTCCTGCTCTGAATCATCATCTGGAGCTAATCCTTGTAAATGGATGGGTTCTTAAACCATCAAAATTCAGAATAAAAACCAAATTCCAAAAACTGTCTCAAATCCCGCTCAATAAAGATTTCAAAACCACCACTGAGAATTTTCAAATTTCAAATCCATAAAACCACCACAAAGCAATAAAAATCATCCCTGATCTCCCAGAATTAGTCACTCGAACTCACATCCCAAAGGACCAAGAAGACCACCACACTGCTCCGCCTCAGAGAGACTAGAGGAATCCTAGAACCCGAGTAGAGAACCATGCAAACAAATACATGACAAATCATCGACGATAACTTAAATTGGCCCCATCACGTCACTTTTTCCATAATAATATCAACTCGAGCATCACCATCATGAGATATCAACATCAAAACCACCACATGACAAAACCATTGGAGAAAATCAAAGCGCATCGCAGATGCAACTGGAGGAACTGAAACACGCATCATAGAGGCGACTGGAGCGACTGGAAATCACATCACAGAGGTGACTGGAGAAACCAGAGACACTCATAATAGAGGCAAATGGAGTAGGAAAAGAGTACATCACAAATACTAGAACCATAAAACTGGAAACCACGATCAAAATCAAACAACTTCATCCCAAAAAAACAAACCTCAGAAAAAACCAGCAAGCAAACAAAAACAAAAATGATCACTGAGAGGGAGAGGTAAACGACTCTGGAGAAGACCAGAGTGCATTGTAGAGGCATTCAGAGCAATAGAAACACGCATTGCAGTAGCAAATAATGCAGCTAAAGTGTGCATCATAGAAATGATTGGACCAACTAGAGACGTGGATCAAAAATGCCTCCAAAGCAGCATACGAGCGCATCTCTGGTCCGAGAACCACTACCACTAGGATCCAGAACCCCCTGAAAATCACAAGATTCAACATTGAAACAATCATTCTAAATAAACCAGGTTCAATGTCACATTATATTCATCAAAACTGTAACCTCACCCAATTTGGGAAAAAGAGACCAGAAACCTTGCCTCCTCCACAAACACTCAAATCTAGACCTCCAAGAAAACCACCTGCCAAGCCAGAACCCCATCCACCAACAACCATTGAAACCCCCTTTTCCATCCCAAAAAATTCTAGTTTTCCAACAAAATAATCGAAATAAATGCAGATGAAATGAGAAAAGAAATTCCGAGATCGAAAGAAACACTTCAAGATTCTGATTATCGATACCAAGTCTGTCTGCCACCAATCCTCCTCCATTTCCTCCTCTGAGTCCAAGCCCCTATCTCTGCAACACACGACTGTAGGAGGGAACGTGGTTCGAAGACACCCCCATTTCCACGTGAGCATGAAATCATCCCAGATCTGATCTTTAGCAACTGTTAGGGATCACCAACATTAGGATTTCCATCTTCGATATCGGAACTGGAATAAGGAATGAAACCCAGTTTCGAGAATCAGTCGACAGTGATGCTTAGGTGAGCTTGATCCGAGTATTCCTCATCCATGTGAAAACTTCGGGTATTCTTCCTCATATCTAAGCATAGTCAGAAACAATGGTCGGCTTCCTCAAATCGCGACAGTAGTAGATCAGATTTGCAGGCCTCAACGACGGTGGTGAGGGCACGATTCATATTTCTTATCCAGAGTTTCTGCCATCCGAACCGATTCATCCTTGCTGAGACATCAGTCCACCGCACAGAACCCCCAACCCTAGGGCGCTCCCAAGAGTAGAGAATATATGATGAAGGTATTCACATGTTATTACGTGGAAAAAGGATCTTCATTATGTTTACCTTTCTTAAAAATTTTGGACAGTGAATTTGTAAAAAAGTATTTTGGATAAGTCTAAAGGTTGGAATCGATTAAGTTTGACATTGGATACTATTGTTAAAGTTAAATAATTTCTTGAGATTAGTTTTGGATTTTCATAAAAAGGACAACCCAGAGGTCGGGCGACAACCAGTCACGTCCTGTAAGGCCACGAGACATAAGCCCGCAACCAAAGAGAGATAAGGGGGAATTAACTACCACTAGCCTATGTGATGTCCTAGTTTGTATAATTTATTTTTTTAAATGGTCTGACAGATAAATTTTAAATTTATTTTTTTGGATCCCTATATGATTAGGATAAATAGAATAATTTTGGATTCTATTATCTTTTGGAGTGAAAGATAGTTTTTTGAAGGAATTAGTTAAATGCTGAATCTCTACTTGTCAAATATATATATATATATATATATAGATATATATTTCTTCTTATTCTATGAATTAATTAATTTTGAAACTTTATGGAAGGGATATTAAAACCAAAAATGTGTTACCCTAATACCGTATGTTTAGTTGAAATGAAGACATTTTACATCATCTTAGATTTATGGCTTTGAGGCCATCAATTTTATACTTATATCGGATTGATGACCTCAATCACTCCCAATAAATATTTACCATTTTCCTCCAATTAGCTGCTTATAATTTCCACCAATGTACTTCTAATCGAGATGATAAATTGGTAGTGAATTTTTCATTTCCTTTTCCTACTAATTAAGTCTATATTTTATTAACCTAATGTATGATGTGGGTTTTCCACAAAGGTATTTTTCGATTTTTAATCATTTATTTTCAAAATCCAATTTTAAATTGCATGGATTCCATTTGTTGAAGGAGGGGAGAATATAACACCCAAAGAATTTATAGTAAGTTCTCTCATTAAATTAATTCAATAACTCACACTTCACACAACACCGAGTTCGAACACACCACAACTTACCAAACTAGTAATTCAAAAAGGGATTATAAATAGTATTAACTAAATTTTGAATCTTATATATTCTATGTAATTTTAACAACTATATTATGTGTTTTTAGAAATAATATAAGAACAAATTCATTTTTTCAAATAAAAGAAGTATTTTTCAAAAAAATGCAATTTTACTGCCTTTTAATATAGAACACTTTTTTAAAACAAATATTTGACAGTTTTACATATTCAATTTAATGAAATTAAATTCTTATTTAGAATTGGGACATAAAAATTTATTTTGGACAAATTTTTGGTACTTTTCTCATATCTTTCATATTTTTAGGAATAGTGAAAAATACTATGTTTTAATTGAAAAATACTTATTTAATCAAAATAATTTATAGTGTTAAATTATGAATTTGAATGGTTTTTATGTATAATTAGATTTTATTTTTATCATTTAATAAAATTTAGGTCATTATAAGTAATTTCACATTAAAATTTGACATAAACACAAGATAATATTTTGATATTTTTTCCTTTTTAAAAACCTACTTTTTGGTTTTGAAAACTGGAATTAATTTTAAATTAATTAATTATACTTCTATCTAATATATAAAATAATAATTATAATATATATATATATATTTACTTATATATATCTAATTCACTTACTTCCATTCAATACTATATGAAAACGAAAACAACATTTATGAATACGTACGACCTACCGTCTCTATAAATGGTGCCTCACATTTATTATATATATCTATTATGATTATACATATTATAAATACATATGATATATAAATCAAGGTTTATATTATATAAGTATCTAAATCAAGATCTAATTTATACGATCAAGAATAACAAGTTAAAACAAGTACGATAAAGAAAGTGATTATTACCCAAAATGTTAATTTAACGTGAAAAACATTATTAAATGGGTAGTATAATGTCATAAATGAATCATGTATGATATAATAAATATTAATATGGTTCTGTTAGAATTTAATAACATACTATGATGATTATATAAGAGGTTAAATGTATCCTCAACCAAAGGAAAGTTCAAGTTAAGAGTTAATTCCTGAATCCCATTATTATCTGAGATTGTTTTTGTGTATGTTTTTACTGGGACATATTTATTATCCATGTCCATGTTTCATAAAAGAGTTTTAAAAAGGACTATTTTAAATGTACAATTTAACTAGAAAAACATTTAAATGTTTTAGATATTTATTCTTATAAACCTTTCTCATTAATGTCCTTGTTTTCAAAATGATTTTAAAGATTTATTTATATGGACATAAATGTTTTAAAATGTTAATTCCATTAAAAAGTTTCAAAGTGGTATGAAATATTTTGATTCAAAACTATCTCTTAAATGAATTATTTTATAAATTATGTTACTTTTAAATGATCTCATTAAAAATGGATATTTCTCTCAATGATTTTTACTTGTCATTTTCAACTATGTGAACATCCTTTACGGGATATTATTCTTGATAAAGGTTGATTTATTATACACATATTCAATAATATATTGAAGGTTTTGTTATATATTTGACTGTGTATGTGTTATTTTTATATCATTCATGGTTTATGGATAAAGTATTTACATTTTGTACACTAGTTTTAGTACGAATGTTTATGTTTTTTTAAAGCATTTCATATGAGGAATGCATTGGACTTAGTAAGTGATGGGTGGAGCTTGCTATAGCTCCTCGATGAATCAATAGGTCTCATGAGACAATCTAGTGTATTGGAACAAGGCCTTGACAAAATCTTATTAATAGTCTTGGCACAAGGCCTTTACTCTGTGGTTATGAAGTCTGGAATTATGCATTCCATCATTATAAAATTAGCTATTGATATTACATGCGATTATTTGACTAGTAGAATATCCATGTGAATAAGTAAATGTAATTATTTGATTATTCTTTTCCATATTATGCAGCAGTTTATGTTTAAAAGTATTTTTATTTACATTTATACATTTACTTAAATGTTTATGCTTATTTTTGAATGTTTCCTCTATATTATTATCCTTACTGAGCATTTTAACTCACCCCTTTTTAATGTTTTATTTTCCTAGTACTCAAAGATGTGTTTTATGATTGATATCCATGGTTAATCTAGGGGATAAATAGAATTCTAAAAGGAACATTTATATTGTGTTTTATTTTCCAATGTGCAATGAAACATCCATGTATGTAATCTTTTTTCCAAGACTGCTAAATTGATTTGTCTTTGAGACTTGATTCTTTGTAATCATGCCAATGAATTAAAATAATGCACCGAATCTAGGTAACTGGGGTCTGGGATTTACAGTTGGTATTAGAGGAAGTTTAGTACATACCTTGGAAACTATATTTTGAAAAACTATGATAAGAGAACATTACCCTAAGATATACTTTGAGGATTTGTATTGAGGAACATCCTCGAATTTTGGTAATGTAGATATTTTGTGTATTTTACAAGAAATACATCCCTGTATGGATAAGAGTAGGTAGAGGGTGCTCTAACATAGATGTACCTAGGAGTGAAAATTATGATAAGGAGTTTTGGGCTTGACCTAGGGTATCTGGGTACATGACAATAGGCCTTGCTGCACTCTTGGTTATGACACTCTCGGGGGATATGATTAGGATAATTCACATTTTCATTACAAGAAATTATGAAGTATTTAGGAGTAAATGTTTACTCAAAGAAAACATTTTATAATTATAAATTATATGCATAATCATTTTAATTTACGTTAGGTATTTTACATGTTTGGAATTATGCATTGCAATTGTAGAGACCCAAAGCATGAAGTACATGGACATTACATTACTTTCAGGGAATAATTAATACATAACAAAAACAAACACAAAAGGACCGTAATAGTTTAGTGTCTTTGGAAACTCAGAATATAATCTTCTAATCATGGTGAAATATCTTCAACATCTCCCATAAAGATCTTCCCCTTTTTTCTTACCTAAAACCTTTCATTATATCCTAGGGAAAATAAAACATAAAAGGGGTGAGATCAAATGCTCAGAATGGGTAAACATAGAGAATATAAAACAATCCTTAGACATTTGAATTTAAAAAAACATGAGCATAAAATCTAAACATCAAAATCTTGAGCAATGACATAAAACATGGCAGTACGTAAGGCATAGATCATGAAGAAACATTAATCACGAAAAATTAGCATGGGAATAAAACATGTAATTGTGGCAACCACTAAGCACATGATTTGATCTCCATAGTAGCCAAGGCATTGCTGCCAAGACCATCTTAGTGGACAAATCCCCTTTCTGAATCGAGTTCACTCCTCATTCTAGTCCTGTATTACTGAACCGGTTTAAATTTCCGTTCCATCCATGTCTATCTCATGAGATATAAATCTTTACCCAATTCATTGGAAGGAGATATAGGTCCCACCAATCTCATAATGAAATTATTCTTACTTTTGCCACAAAATAAACATACATCATTCATAATAACCCAATAAATAAAATGGGTTTCATAAACATCATCCCATCATCACATAATCCATATAAAAGAAATGGATACCATTTCATAAAAAGAAAAGTGAAACCATGTAAATCATAGAAACATTATACTTGAAACATACACATATGAAATAATGTCATCTTATATAAAAAATGGTTTTGATAAAACACTTAAAATGAATTCTTGATGGAAATATCCTTTCTTCTTCAAAATCATTCCTTTTCCACAAAATGTCATGAAATTTTAAAAGAAAATAATTTTTTTGAAAATAGTCCTGAAATATTTTGGAAGAAGCTTCATGAAAATTAGGCTTTATAAAACCGTAAAAATCCTTTCATGCCGTATAAGTTAAAAAAATCATTCTTCTCGTACTTTTTCTGGAAAAGTCAAAAAAGTACATCGTAACGTAAAAAAAAAGAAAGATTCCTTACATACCATACAATAAAAGTCAAAAATGGGTAAAAATGACTTTAAAAATACATGAAACCATTTTTAGAAAACATGGACATGGATGATAGATATAACCCCAGTGAATACTTACGAATAAACAATCTCGGATAAAAATGAGATTGGAAATGTTATCCCTTACCTTAGGTCCGATATGCTTTGTACTTATCCGAACCTCCTATATAATGATTTAAATAATGTCATTGACTTATTACAGAATCATATTCATTGTTATTATATCATATATGTTTCACTTATGACTTTATATTACCCGTTCTTCTGTAAATTCCATGTTAAAGCAGCGTTTTGGGTAAAATCATTTCATTTATCGTATGTGTTTCGACTTGTCGTTCTTTATATTATTACTTATATCCCAATTTAGATAATTCCAGAATGTAAAAAATGATTTATATATAATATATATTCATCATATACATATATATATATATTATATATTGATAAAATGAATGAAATACACCGTTCATAGAGACGGTAGGCCGTACGTACGCATGAACGCTGTTTTCGTTTCCTTATTGAATTGAATGAAACTTAATAGATTACATACATACATATATATAAATAAATCCAGTAGCATTTTTATTTCATATATTTCATTATTATTCATTATATAAACTTTATGATCATTCATGTATGGTTAACATGGAGAATGAATCTCATCCCGTCGTGGAGACAGTAGTCCGTACGTACGCACGAGCGATGATATCGTTTCCATAATTACTGAATAGAATTGGAGTAGATGGTATAATATATCAGAATCAGTATGATGTTATAATAACCATATATAGTTATTCTTTACACCATTATACCCATCCATGTAAGGTGTTGGTGGAAAAACAGATTTCACCACGGCGTGTAGACGGTATTCCGTACGTACGCACGCGCGGTGATTTTGTTTTCCGTAGGATGGATAGATGGTGAAATAGGGTTGTCTTATACTTATAATAACATATCATTATATGAGTTATACATATGTTATTACATCATAATGAAACATCTAAAGAAGAAGAAGAAGTGGAAGAAGAAATAAAGTTGAAAGAATCTGTAACGGACATTACCTCTTCTTTAAAATGCCTCTTTGAGAACTCCTCTTAGGGCACTAAAATTGGTCTTTGAAGAAGACAAAAACCTCTAGTATGTTTCTATGGAAGTGGAGAAGAGAATTGGGTAGGGTGTGGCCGAGCTTGAAGGCTCAAAGTGGTGTGAGTAATAGAGGGAGGAAGTGCCCTTTTATAAGGGAGGAGAGGGACACCTTTGGAAAACCTAAAAATATTATTTTATTATAAAGTCATATTCGGTTTTAAATAGATCCAAACGGATTTATTTATAATCTAAAGTGGGTATGGGTCGAAATAATTTTATCCAATATAATTTAGACAAGTTTAGGTTTCCATTTTAAACTTATCATTTAGATTTAACTTTAAGTTAAATAATTTTACTTTTACCGCGTCTTCTTGTTTTCTTACACTATAAGGTTAATAAACTTACTACAACAAGACAAAAGAACCCCAGGTTGTTTATTATTAATATATATATCCTTATCTAAGTCAGTTTGCGGAACCTTAGATTTTTAGGAATAAAATAACAATTAATAATATAATATTTGTTTTAGAAACTATTTTATGTCAATTTTGACACTATTTGGTAATTTATTTTTGTGAAAATCATAACAGAATTATTAGTTCTAAAAAAGATAAATAAATCAAAACTAAAATTTCATATTAACCTATAAAATTGGTGAAATTCATAAAAAGTCTCAAATTACATTTATTTGGGTATTTATAACATCAATTATGTCAGTATTCCATTAATAAGATAATTACTGCATCATCTTTGTGTCATAAATAAATTCAATTATTTAATGTATAAAAATTATAAATAAAATACCATTATGTAGGAAATCGTTTTATATTTCTAACTAATATTTATAGTCGAATTTATCTTATGTATAACCCTATATGAAAAATGATTTACTTATTACACATTGATTTTAACTATTTTAACCCTTCTTTAAATAAATCAATATTAAATGTCCTAATCTTATCCAAGTGAGCATAAATGGTCATATTTTATTACTAAGGTTGTTTTTTTTCTAATTACACTTTTCCAATAGAATTAGGACATGTTTAGGGTAATAATAATATCATTTTTACCCTTAATTATCCTATTTACTTTTAACCGTGGTAAATAAAAGTAAAAAAGTTATTATTCACCAAAAATTATTTAATCTCATTGAACCAAATTTTAGTCCTTGATATTAACCGTGTATCTAGGATTTTTGAAATTGAATTCACATAAGTGGTAAAATTTATTTTAAATTAAAAAAAGTCAGTTTTTTAACTACCACTAAGTGGTTTCACTATTCATCAAAAAATGATGTTTTTCAGAAAAATACCAAAAATTCAGCCTAAGCATTATTTGATATTCTGAATTCAAAATTGATGTCTATTTTTAAAAATTTATAAAATATAAGTGGAATTAATTAATTTTAAATTTAAATCCTGTTATCAAAACAAATAGCGTGTTCTTAAGAAACAAAAACAATCAAAAGATTGATACTTGTTTGTATCCAATTTCAAAGTGAAATCAATTCCAATGAACAAAATTGGATTAAATGGTAAAAATATATTCTAATTACACTTTAAAACAAATTAAAAAGATAATCTAACCATATAAATTATTGTGATGAAAAAAGTTGTTTTTAATTAAAATATAGCGTGTTTTTACTATTCATTAAAATATGAAAGTTATCAGAATAATATGAAAAATTTATCCAAAGTAAATTTTTTATTTCTTGATTCTAATGAAGAATTCTATTTTGTAAAATGGAACTTATAGACATGTAAAAAACAAGACTTAAGGTGGGTGCGTCATCAATAGGTGGAAAAACTGCAATTTTTGAAAAATACATATTTTACACAAAAAATTTATTTTGTTCTCATAAAGTATTCTAGAAAATGTGAAAGATGAATAATAATGTTATAAAATTAAAAATTTAGTTAATACTATTCATAAAGTCTAGTCCATAATAATATTATAACAATATATCATTGTTTAGTGAAACCAGGTATTGCGTACAACACACGCTATCGAGGAAGGTCGTGATTGCGTGTAATGCAAGCCAAGTCAGGGTTGCGTGTTGCGAAAGACTCCTATGTTGTTTCGTATAACAGAATCAAACCATATTTCATTTATACATTGAATATATATATATATACACTCAATATTTCATAGAATAACTACTCTCAATATTGTGTGTAACATGATCCAAGAATAGTGTTGTGTATACTGCAAGCTCATACGGTGTTGCGTATAGTGCAAGGCAATATTGTTTTATCTTACAACACAAGACATCGATGAAATTAAAAGAATATTTTTCATAAAATATTGGGGTGTTACATTCTACCCCCCTTAAAATGAATTTCTCCCTAGAAATTCGTCGGGGTTATAAATCATTTACTATTTATAGAAACCCACATCGTAAAAAGGAATACTAAAACATAATTTAAAAAACTAAAGTATGAAATGTAATGATTAACCAAAGTAACTCATCACTGGGTTTCCATATAGGAGAACATAGGTGAAAATATGGATATGGAAGAAAAATCTAACCATCAAGTTCTGATGGAGAGTGGTAGAGAACATGGCTGTGAAAAAGCCAATAATCACAAAGCCATAGATTAGTGATGATCTAAGGTACCATCTGATTCATCGGATATAAGAGCACTAGGACAACATTTTTGGTTTTCAATATCATTTCCCTAAAGTTGAAAATTTTTAATTAGAAGAAATAATTGCTTGATTTTGGTACATTCTCACTGTTGTTCATGCTTTGAACAATTTACACTTCATCTCTTAATGAAATGAAGTTGAATATTTTATTCATGAAGTGATAACAGATTATGAGATAGAATGATGGGTCATTCCATCTATCTCAAAGAAAAGGATATAAAAAGTTATCGAATACATAAGTCCATGTAAGGTGAGGTTAATCATATATGATTCCAAACATAGACTTATACTTCATCTATCATACCACATAATAATATAAAACTAGTTTCTACTCACCTGGGACTTCTTGTTGGCCAGTGGTAGGCAATAAAGGCCTGGCGCACTTCGGTTGTGGGTTCGATTCCCACAGCCTTTTCCGACGCGATGGGATTTCGCCCGTCCTGCAGGTTGTCCTTTTTCTAAAACTAAATTACTATAACATCCCAACAATAATGTCGAAAAAAGTTCTATTCTTGAACAATACTAACTTATGTACAACATAATCCATTCCAATCTTTAGTCTTATATAAAATACTTCGGTCCAATCTCATAGTATAAATAAAATTATTACTTGAAATGTCACATAATAATCACGTGAATGACATCATTTATCCCCCATATATCATAAGATATATCTTGTTGGTCAAATTACAAACATGTGAATACCTTAATCATGTATTCTCTTGAAGAATAAATACCCCTTGAATCTTAGTGAAAACATGAATGTTGTTGAATTTTAACACTTTCGACATACCAAAATTATCAAAATTCTATATACTCAAACCATGATATCACTTATTCCTTATATCAATAATGATCTCATGAATACTATCAAATAACTCATTATCTCCTTATCCTTTCATTATGCACATATCATCTACCTTTCATTTTTTTTGAACAACCTTTCATGGTTACTGGTACCATTCATCATATACTTTCAAAACTCACGCAAAGGAAATAGTGTAACAATCCTTAGATTTTTTCTTTATTCCATAGTACCATACATTATTCTTGATAAACATACAATCATTATACTACCTTCTTAAACCATTGATCGAGCTTCAACAATTATTTTATCTCACATATCATTTGTAGCCTCTTCATCATCATCAATATAAATACTACCCATACGGACATGATGATTCTTTTCATGAGACTTTCCTTTAGGGAATTGATTTTCATAATGCTCGTATATTTCCACATTTAAAACATTTAATCATTGTTGAAGTCTTAGAAATACCATTATCCTTGTCCATGGTGTGAACTAAACCTTTTCCATTGCAATTACTGGCTTTGTGTCCTTCTTCCCACACCCAAAGCATCTTCCAATTCCTTTGAAACAGTCCCCTTTATGTGTCTTCCCACATGACTTACATGAGGGAAATTGAACTTTCTTTCTTCTATGATCATCATGAAACTCCATCTTTCTCTTATTATTTGTGTCAAGAAACTTACCAAAGTTGAGATTATTGATCATATTATGAGATTTCTGATTAGGAATAATTACAATGTTTGGACTTCCAAATCCTGTTTCATTTTGTTGCTTATGAAGAATATCATTCCATTGTCCATAATATCCTCCATTATCATGAATCTTCCTGTTTCCAGCCATTTTCTAAAACTCAAAAAGAATATTGTGAGAAGCAAAAATCATGCTAGGGAAAAAACATAGTAAAGGGGGATTACCCTCAATATCTAACATCTTAGATTAAATTATAAGATCGTTACCGTAATTCTAGGACTATAACCTATACTTATACTTAACCTTTAGGGACATCCCTAGACATACCTTAGAAATATCTCTAGGGATCTCACTAAAGTTCTCGCATCCTAGTTTCCAAAGTTTGACTAATCCTTTCCTCTGATACCAACTGTAGAGACCCAAATATTTACGTACATGGAAATTACATTACTTTTGCGGAATAATTAATACATAACAAAAACAGACACACAAGGACTGTAATAGTTTAGTGTCTTTGGAAACTCAGAATATAATCTTCTAATCGTGGTGAAAGATCTTCAACATCTCCCATAAAGATCTTCCCCTTTTTTTCTTACCTAAAACCTTTCTTTATATCCTGGGAAAAAGAAAACATAAAAGGGGTGAGCTCAAATGCTCATTAAGGGTAAGCATAGAGAACATAAAACAATCCTTAGACATTTGAATGTAAAAAAACATGAGCATAAAATCTAAAAATCAAAATCTTGAGCAATGACATAAAACATGGCAGTACATAAGGCATAGATCATGAAGAAACATTAATCATGATAAATTATCATGGGAATAAAACATGTAATTGTGGAAACCATTAAGAACATGATATGATTTCTATATTCGCCAAGGCATTGCTACCAAGACCATCTTAGTGGACAAAGTCCCTTTCTGAATCGAGTTCACTCCTCGTTCTATTCATGTATTACTGAAATGGTTTAACTTGCCATTCCATCCATGTCTATATCATGAGATATAAATCTTTACCCAATGCATTGGAGGGAGATATAGGTCCCACCCATCTCATAATGAAATCATTCTTACTTGTTCCACAAAATAAACATACATTATTCATAATAGCCCAATAAATAAAATGGGTTTCATAAACTTCATCCCATCATCACATAATCCATATAAATAAAATGGATATCATTTCATAATAAGAAAATTGAAACCATGTATATCATAGAAACATGATACTTGAAACATACACATATGAAATAATGTCATCTTAGATGAAAAATGGTTTTGATAAAACACATGAAATGAATTCTTGAGGAAAATATCCTTTATTCTTCAAAATCGTTCTCTTTCCACAAAATGTCATGAAATTTTAAAAGAAAAGGATTTTGTTGAAAATAGTCCTGAAATCTTTTGGAGGAAGCTTCATGAAAATAAGTCTTTATAAAACCATAAAAATCCTTTCAAGGCGTATAAGTTAAAAAAACGTTTTTCTCATACTTTTGCCAGAAAAGTCAAAAAAGTACCTCGTAACGTAAAAGAAAGAAATAATACTTACATACCATGTAGTAAAAGTCAAAAATGGGTAAAAAGGACATTAAAAATACATGAATCCATTTTTAGAAAATAGGGACATGTATGATAGATATAACCCTAGTGAATAGTTACGAATAAACAATCTCGGATAAAAATGAGATTGGAAAAGTTATCTCTTACCTTATGTTTGATATGCTTCGTACGTATCCAAAACTCCTATATAATGATTTAAATAATTTCATTGACTTATTACAGAATCATATTCATTGTTATGATATCATATATGTTTCACTTATGACTTTATATTACCCGTTCTTTTGTAAATTCCATGTTAAAGCATCGTTTTGGGTAAAATCATTTCATTTATCGTATGTGTTTCGACTTGTTGTTATTTATATTATTAATTATATCCCAATTTACATAAATCAAGAATTTAAAACATGATTTATATATAATATATATTCATAATATACATATATATATATTATAGATCGATAAAAGGAATGAAATACATCGTTCATGGAGACGGTTGGCCGTACGTACGCATGAACACTGTTTTCGTTTCCTTATTGAATTGAATGAAACTAAATAGATGACATACATATATATATACATAAATCCAGTAGAATTATTATTTCATATATTTAATTATTATTCATTATATAAACTTTATGATCATTCATGTATGGTTAACATGGAGAATGAATGTCATCGCGTCGTGGAGATGGTAGTCCGTACGTACACACGAGTGATGATATCATTACCATAATTATTGAATAGAATTGGAGTGGATGGTATAATATATCAGAATCAGTATGATGTTATAATAAACATATATAGTTATTCATTACACGATTATACCCATCCATGTAAGGTGTTCGTGGAAAAACAGATTTCACCACGGCGTGGAGACGGTATTCCGTACGTACGCATGCATGGTGATTTCGTTTTCCGTAGGATGGATAGATGGTGAAATATGTTTATTTAATAATTATAATAACATATCAGTATATGAGTTATACTGATGTTATTACATCATAATTAAACAACTAAATAAGAAGAAGTGGAAGAAGAAATAAAGTTGAAAGAATCGGTAACGAACATTACCTCTTCTTTGAAACACCTCTTTGAGACCTCCTCTTAAGGCACTAAAATTGGACTTTGAAGAAAACAAGAACCTCTAGTATGTTACTATGGAAGTGGAGAAGAGAATATTACAGGTTTTTTCTGAGCTTTATGGCTAAAAGTAGTGTGAGGATGAGAGGGAAGAGGTGCCCTTTTATAAGGGAGGAGATGGGCACTTTTGGAAAACCTAAAAATATTATTTTATTATAAAGTCATTTTCGGTTTTATATAGATCCAGATTCATTTATTTCTAAGATAAGGTGGGTATGGGTCGAAATCCCCTCATCCAATATAATTTAGACAAGTTTAGGTTTCGATTTTAACCTAATCATTTAGATTTAACTTTAAGTTAAATAATTTTACTTTTACCGTGTCTTCTTGTTTTCTTACAGTATAAGGTTAATAAAGTTACTATAACATTCCAAAAGAACCCCAAGTTGTTTATTATTAATATATATAACCTTATATAACTCATTTGGTTAAAACTTAGATTTTTAGGAAAAAATAACAATGAATAATATAATATTTGTTTTAGAAACTATTTTATGTCAATTTTGACACTATTTGGAAATTGATTTTTTTGAAAATCATAAAAGAATGATTAGTTCCAAAAACTTTACTTAAATCACATATAACATGTCATATTAACCTATAAAATTAGTGAAATTCATAAAAAGTCTCAAATTACATTAATTTAGGTATTTATAACATCAATTGTGTCAATATTTCATTAATAAGATAATTACTACATCATCTTTGTGTAATAAATAAATTAAAATATTTAATGTCTAAAAATTATAAATAAAATACCATAATGTAGTAAATATCTTTATTTTTCTAACGAATATTTATAGTCTAATTTATCTTATGTATAACCGTATATTAAAAATTATTTACTTATTAAATGTTGATTTTAACTATTTTAACCCTTCTCTAAATAAATTAATATTAAATTTCCTAATCTTATCCAAGTGGGCCGAAATGGTCATATTTTATTCCTAAGATTGTTTTTGGATGAATTAAACTTATCCAATAGAATTAGGATATGTTTGAGGGTAATAATAATATCATTTTTACCCTTAATTATCCTATTAACTTTTAATCGTGGTAAATAAAAGTAAAAAAGTTACTATTCACCAAAAATTATTTTCATCTCATTGAACCACATTTTAGTCCTAGATATTAATCGTGTCTCTCGGATTTTTGAAATTCAATTCACAGAAGTGATAAAAGTTTATTTAAATTAAAAAAAGTCAGTTTTTTAACTACCACAAAGTGGTTTCACTATTAATCAAAAATTGTAGTTTTTCAGAAAAATACCAAAAATTAAGCCTAAGCATTATTTGATATTCCGAACTCAAAATTGATGTCTATTTTTCCAAATTCACGACATATAATTGGCATTAATTAATTTTAAATTTAATTCCCGTTATCAAAACAAATAGCGTGTTTTTAAGAAACAAAAACAATCAAAAGATTGATACTTGTTTATATCCAATTTCAAAGTGAAATTAATTCAAATGAAAAAAATTGGATTAAATGGTAAAAATATATTCTAATTAAACTTTAAAACCAATTAAAAAGATAATCTAACCATATAAATTATCACGATGAAAAAAGTTGTTTTTAATTAAAATATAGCGTGTTTTTACTATTCATCAAAATATGAAAGTTATCAGAATAATATTAAAAATTTATCCAAAGTAAATTTTTATATCATGATTCCAAATAAGAATTTTAGTTTTTCAAATTAAACTTATATACATGTCAAAAACAATATTTAAGGTGGGTGCGTTATCAAAGGCGGAAAAACTGCAATTTTTGAAAAATACATATTTTACAAGAAAAATTTATTTTGTTCTCATACCATATTCTAGAAAATGTTTAAGATGAATAATAATGTTATTAAATTAAAAATGTAGTTAATACTATTCCTAATGGCTAGTCCATAATAATATTATAACTATATATCGTTGTTTAGTGAAACCTGGTATTGCGTACAACACACGCTATCGAGAAAGGTCGCGATTGCGTGTAATGAAAGCCAAGTCAAGGTTGCATGTTGTGCAAGACTCCTTCGTTGTTTCATATAACAGAATCAAACCATATTTCATTTATACATTGAATATATATATATATATACACTTAATGTTTCATAGAATAACTACTATCAAAATTGTGTGTAACATGATCCAAGAATAGTGTTGTGTATACTACAAGCTCATACGGTGTTGCGTATAGCGCAAGACAATCTTGTTGTATATTACAACACAAGACATCAATGAAATTAAAAGAATATTTTTCATAAAATCTCGGGGTGTTACAACGATTCACAAACTAACCTAGTGTATGACATTTTTAGAAATAGCTCCTAGTAGAAGGATTAAAAATTTTAGGAATACGCATGATCGAAAGATTAAGAAGGATCATATATTTCATGGTATTAAGTCAAAATTTAAAAGGAAAATAGTCTCCCACGTATTCTCATATTATGAAGAAAAAATATCATGTATTTATAAAATAAGTAAATAATTCTTTGAGTCCCATGGATTTGAAGGTGAGAAAGAGAAGAAAACGATGGAAGAGAGAAAGATGGATAAAGGGAAGTGGGTAAAGAATGATTTTACCATATGTGATAACTGTGGAAAGAATAACCTAGGTAAATTCTGGAAGGGAAATAGAGTTTACTATAAGCGTGGATAAAAAGGACACCAAGTACATGATTGCAAGGATTAGAAAAAGGTTTCAAATTTACAATGCTTCATCAGCAAGGAGTTGGGACACTACGCAAATCAATTTTCAAATCATCAGAGAACACCCATAATACTTCTATTGGATAATAATCAAGTTATGATACTACTGAAGATGAAGATAAATTATTAGAGTTCTTAGGTTGTTATTAAAGTATTGTGTCATTTGAGTACTATAATAATTATGTACATGTTATAAGAATTATAGAGTATATAAGGATTTTACTACAACACTATTTCATTAAAGACTTGAGATTATGTCGAACAATGAAAAGTGACATAATAGTAGGTTATTTTTTTATAAAATATATGGTTTATAGAAGGATAAACCCTAATTTAGTTTTGATACTGAGGTAGTGATTTTGGAATAATATATGATTGATTTGTATATATTATATTGGATATTCTTGATTACCTTGAAGCTGATTAATGTTTTGTATATTCCATCATTGTTGGAGTTTACAACATTTTTGGATAGAAGGAGTATATCCAGTATTTTATTAGTAATAAGGGAGCATGAATGTAATAAATATGGGTTTATGGTAATTCGGGGTGTTACAGTGCTTGAAAAAAATCAACGATGAAGGTATTCACATGTTATTAAGTGGAAAAAGGATCTTTATAGTGTTTACCTTTCTAATAAAGTTTGGACTGTGAGTTTGGACAAAAGTATTTTGGATAAGTCTAAAAGTTGGAATCGATTAATTTTGACATTGGATACTATTGTTAAGGTTAAATAATTTCTTGAGATTATTTTTGGATTATCATAAAAAGTATAACCCGGAGATCAGGTGACAACCAGTCGCATCCGGTAAGGCTGTGAGATTTGAACCCGCAATTGAAGAGCAACATGGGTGCATGGCCTACCACTGGATTATGTGATGTCCTAGTTTTTATAATGTAGTTCTTTAAGTTGTCTGAAATATAAATTATAAATTCATTTCTTTGGAACTCTATACGATTAGAATAAATGGAATATTTTTGAATTCTATTATCCTTTGGAGTGAAAGATGAGTTTGCAGTATAAATTAGTTGAAGGATGAAACTCTACTTTTCCAGTATATATATATCTCTTCTTATTATATGAATAAATTAATTCTTAAACCTTGGTAAATAGATCTTAAAACCAAAATTGTGTTACCCTAATACCATATGTTTTTTTTAACCGATGATATTTTACATCATCTTAGATTGATGGCTTTGAGGCCCTCAATTTTACACTTGTTTTTGATTGATGACCTGAATCACTCCTTATAAATATTTAATTTTTCCTCCAATTATGTGTGTCTAATTTCAACCAAGGTTCTCCTAATCCAGATCATAATATTGTGGTGAATTTTTCATTTCCCTTTCCCTCTAATTAAGACTAAATTTTATTAACCCAATGTCCGATTTGGGTTTTCCCCAAAAGTATTTTTCTTTTTTTAATCAATTTTTTTTTTCAAATAATAATTTTATATTGTGAGGAAACAATTTATTGAATAATTAGTGAATGTAATACCCCAAGATTTTATATAATTTTATCCCATTAATGTAATTCAATATCTTGCGCTACAAGTAACAACGAGTTCGAACGCACCACAACTGACCAAACTAGCAGTTCAAAAAGAGGTTATGAATAGTATTAACTAGATTTTGAATATTATATTATCTATATAATTTTATCATCCACATTATGTGATTCTTATACATAATATAAAAACCAATTCATTTTTTCATATAAAAGAAGTATTTTTCAAAAAATGCAATTTTACTGCCTTTTAATGGTGAACCCTTTTTAAAAACAATATTTAACACTTTTATATATTAAATTTAATGAAATTAAATTCTTATTTAGAATCGGGACATAAATATTTAGTTTTAACAAAATTTTGGTACTTTCTGTTCACTTTCATATTTTTAGGAATAATGAAAAATACTATGTTTTAATTGAAAAAAACATCTTTAATCGAAATAATTTGTAGTCTTAAATTATGAATTTTAATGGTTTTTAAGAATAATTAGATTATATTTTTATCATATAATACAATTTATGTCATTATAATTAATTTCACGTTTAAATTTGACATAAACACTTGTCAGTCTTTTGATAATTTTTACCTTTAAAAACTCTATTTTTTGGATTTGACAACAGGAATTAATTTTAAATTAATTAATGCAACATATACATTTGGAATTTTGTAAAATATAATTAACTTTTTAATTAGGAATATCAAAATTTTCTGAGGGTGAATTTTTGGTATTTTTATGAAAACATTCAATTTATGAGAAATAGTGAAAAACACAGTGTTATTGTATAAAAATGACTTTTTATTCAAATAATTATTTATTTATTTTAAATTTATCTTAAGTAAAAATAGATATATAAAACCTATATAAGTTCAATGTAATTCATTTGATTCAATTTATAAAAAAATTAGATGTATAAACTTTTATTGAACTTTTTATCGTCTTTTACCCACATTCTAGGAGCATTTACAAGTTTGCATAAAACATAATTTTACCACTTCCGTGAGATGAATTTAAAAAATCTGAGAGAAACGATTGATATCAGTAAGTAAAATTTGGTTTATTAAGTTTAAAATATTTTTTGGTGAATAGTAACTTTTAAATTTTATTTTTGATCGTTAAAAGTAAATAGGGTAATTAAGGGTAAAAATGATATTATAATTATCCTAACACAGGTACAAATTTTGTTGGATAAGTGTAATTCGAACAAAAAAAACTTATGAATAAAATATTATCCTCTTTGGTCTGCATGGATTAGATTAAGAAATTTATTATTATTTTATTTAAAGAAGATTTAAAAGTGTTAAATTCAAAGTTTAATAACTAAAGCATTTTTTATATATTAGTAAAAACAATATAAATTCGACTATAAATATTTATTAGAAAGATAAATTATTTTCTACATAATGGTATTTTATTTATAATTTTTATACATTAAATAATTTAATTTATTTATGACACAATGATGATTCAGTAATTACCTTATTAATGAAATATTAAAATAATTGATATTATAAATATCCAAATAAATGTAAATTGAGACTTTTGATGAATTCCAATAATTTTATAAGTTAATATGAAATTTTAGGGTTGAATAGATAATTTTTTTTCTAAGTGATATGGTTGTTATGACTTTTACAGAAACAAAATAAAAAACAGTGTCAAAATTGACATAAATTTGTTTTTAAAACAAATACTATATTATTGGTTGATATAATATACCTAAAAATATATGGTTTGGAAAAAGGGATTAAATAATAATATATATGTCATTAATTAACCACTTGAGGTTCTCTTAGATGTTTAGAGTAAGTTTATTAACCATATATTTTAAGAATAGAAGAAGACACATTAAAATTTAAGCTATTTAACTAATAGTTAAATCTAAAACATGAGGTTAAAATAATAACCAAAACTTGTATAAAACCTATTGTTTGAGAGGTTTTCGACCCATACCCACCTTATCCTAGAAATAAATTATTTTTGATCCATTTTAAACCGAAATTGTTTTATTATAAAATAATATTTCAATCTTTTTCCTATAGTGACCCTCACCTCTCTTATAAAAGGGCACATCCCATTCTCTCAAAAGCACACCTCCAAAGACATTTGTCTCAACCACACCCTACCAAAATCTCCTCCCATATTTACTTCCTTCGACCTAGATGCCTTAATTTTATTAGATAGCCAACATAAGGAGCCATTTTGATTAACTCAAATTGAAATACCCGGAGAAGAGGTAATAATTTCACCACCCACTTTCAAGTTCATTTATTCATACATTTCCTATTTATTTTTTGTTTCCATACCAAAATAATAATTCCAGTACCTTCTACATACTGTGATATTGTTATAAATATTTTTCAACAATATTTTTTATTCTATCCATCCTATAAATAACAAAGTCATCATCAGTGCGTACGTACAGTTCACCATCTCCACGTCGTGTAGTTTGTTATTCGAACACTTCATTATTTGTATGAACATAATAATGATTATAAATGATGTCAATAATAAATATAACATGTTAATGATTATGTATATATGATATACCATCCCATTACGTACAATTTCACCATCAATATAATGATATTGTCGCTCGTGTGTACGTACGGATTACCGTCTCCACGAAGTGATAAGATTCATTTCCACGTTCACCATTCGATGATGATTACAAAAATATATATTATTAATAAGTAAATAATATATAAAATAATATTTATACTAGATATATATATATAATTACTTATATATATCTTATTCACTTACTTCAGTTCAATACGATATGAAAACAGAAACAACATTTATGCGTACGTACGACCTACCGTCTCCATAAATGGTACCTTCCATTTCATATATCTATCTATTATAAATATTTATATTCTAAATATATATGATATATATATCAAGTACTATATTTTATATGTATTTAAATCATGATCTAAAAGACACAATCAAGACTAAGAATTTAAAACACATACGATAAAGAAAGTGATTATTACCCAAAATGTTAATTTAACATGGAAATCATTATTAAATGGTTAGTATAAAGTCATAAATGAATAATGTATCATATAATAAATATAAATATGGTTCTGGTATAATTTAATAACTTGTTTTGGTCATTATACAGGATATTAAATGTACCCTTGACTAAAGGAAAGTGTAAGGTAAGGGTTAATTCCTCAATCTCATTATTATCTGAGATTGTTTATGTGTATGTTTTTACTAGGACATATATATTATCCATGTCCATGTTTTTTAAAATAGTTTTAAAAAGTATCCCTTTTAAAGGACTCTTTAACTAAAAAATCATTTTAAATGTTTTAAATATTTATTCTTCTAAACCTTTCTCATTAATTTCCATGTTTTAAAAATGCTTTTAAGGATTTATTTATATAGACATGAATGTTTTAAAATGATAATTCCATTAAAAAGTACCAAAGTGGTATGGGACACTTTGATTTAAAACTATATTTTAAATGACTTACTTTATAAATTATGTGAATTTTAAATTATTTAATGAAAAAACGATATTTCTCTCAAAGATTTTTACTGATCATTTTCAACTATATCAACATCATTTACGAGATATTATTCTTGATCAAGGTTGATTTATTATACATATCTTCCATATTTCATTGAAGTTTTTTTGATATGTTTTACAGTGGATGGGTTATTTTTATACCATTCATGGTTTATGGATAAAGTATTGACATTTCTTATTGTAGTTTTAATATGAATGTTTATGTTATGTTTAAACTATTTCATATGAGGAATGCATTGAACTTAGTAAGTGATGGGTGGAGCCACTAATAGCTCCACGATGCATTGGTACATATAATGAGACAAACTAGTGTCTCGGTATAAGGCCTTGAAAAAATATTATTTGTAGCCTTGGCACATGGCCTTGACTATGTGGTTATGAAGTTTGACATTATGCATTACATCATTATGAAATTAGGTATTGAAATTACGTGTGATTATTCTACAAGTGGAATATACATGTGAATAATTAAATGGAATTATTTGATTTATCTTTTCCATATTATGTTGAAGTTTAAGATTAAAAGGATTTTGTTTTAGTTTTATACATTGCTTTAAATGTTAATGCTTATTTTTTAAAGCTTCCACTATATTTTTATCCTTACTTAGTGTTTGAGCCCACCCCTTTATTTTGTTTTATTTTCCTAGGATTCCAAGAAGTGTTTTATGATAGATAATTAGGGTTAAGAAAGGGGATTAATGGCATTATAAAAGGATCGTTTATGTTGTGTTTTATTTTCTAATGTGTAATGTAACATTCATGTATGTAATCTATATTCCAAGATAGCTAAACTGACCAGTCTTTAAGGAATTGAATCCTTGTAATCATGCCAATGTATTAAAATAATGCATTGACTCTGGGTAACTAGGGTCTGGGCCTTACAGTTGGTATCAGAGGAAGTTCAGTACATACCATGGAAACTAGATTTAGAAAAACTATGATTATAGAACTTTACCCTAACATAGACTTTGAGGATTAATATAGAATAACTTCCTAGAATTTTGGTAATGTAGAGATTTTGTTTATTTTCCAAGAAATACATCCCTATATGGATACGAGTAGGAAGAGGCGACTCTAGCACATAGGTATCTTGGAGTGAAAACTCTGAAAAAGAGTTTCAACCTTGACCTAAGGTATCCTGGTACATGAAAATAGGCCTTACTGCACTCTAGGTTTCGACCCTCCCAGGGGATATTCTTAGGATAATTCATATTTTCATTACAAGCAATTATAAATGATTTATGAGTAAATGATTACTCAAATAAAAAATTTTATGATTGTACATTATATGAATAATCTTTTCAATTTATGTTAGGTATTTTACAAGTTTGGAATTATGATTTGAAATTCATAAACTAACCTAGTGTATGCCATTTTCAAAAATTTCACCTAGTAGAAGGAATGAGATTTTTTTGAATACACATGATCTAAAGATTAAGAAGGATCATATATTTTATGGTATTATGCCAACATTTAAAAGAGAAATAGTCTCCCATGTATTCTCATCATATGAAGATATAGTATAATGTGTTAATAAGATATGTAAAGAATTATCTGGGTTCTATGGATTTTAGGGAAGAAAGACAAGAAAAGGATGGAAGAAAGAATGATGGGTAAAGGGAATATGGGAAAAATACTTCTCCCATATGTGATAATTGTGGAAATAATTACCTTGGTAAATGCTTGAAGGGAATGAGAGTTTGTTTATAAGTGTGAAGAAAAAGGACACCAAGTACATGATTGAAAGTATAAGAAAAATGTGTCAAATGTACAATGCTTCATCTGTAAGAAGTTGGGACACTACGCGAATCAATGTTCAAATCATCAAAGTATACCCCAAATACTGATATTGGATAATAATCATGTTATGATACATCCAAAGATGAAGAGGAATGATTAGAGTTCTTATGTTGTTAATAAATTACTGGTTCATTTTAGTATTGTATGAATGATGTACATGTTATAATAATTATAGAGTATATAAGGATTTTACTACAGTACTATTTCATTAAGGACTTGAGATTGTGTGGAACCAAGAAAGGTGAGTGAATAGCAGGTTAAATGTTTTGTAAAATATATGTTTGAGAGAAAGATAAACCATAATATAGTTCTGATACCGAGGTAGTGATTTTGGAATAAAATTTGATTCATTTAGATAAATTATATTATATATTCTTGATTACCTTGAAACTGATTAATGATTTTTATATTCCATCTTTTTTGGAGTTTACAAAATTTTTGGATTGAAGGAGTATATCCGGTTTTTTATAATGAATATGGGAGCATGATTGTAATCAATAAGTCTTTATGGTAATTCTGGGTGTCAAAGTGTTTTAAAAGAATACATTATGACATTATTCACATGTTATTACATGGCAAAAGGATCTTCATTGTGTTTACGTTTCTTATAAATTTTTGGACTGTGAGTTTTGAAAGAAGTATTTTGGATAATTCTAATGTTTGGAATCGATTAAGTTTGACACTGGATAATATTGTTAAGGTTAAATCATTTCGTGAGATTATTTTTGGATTGTCATAAAAAGGACAACCCAGAGGTTGGGCGACAACCAGTCACGTCTAGAAAGGCCATGGGACTTGAACCCACAACCGAAGAGCGACATGGGTGAATCACCTACCACTAGCCTACGTGATGTCTTGGTTTGTATAATGTATTTTTTTAAATGGTCTGAAAAATAAATTTTAAATTCATTTTTGTGGAACCCTATAATATTAGGATAAATAGAATATTTTTGAATTATATTATCTTTTGGAGTAGAAGATGAGTTTGTGGAAGGAATTATTTGAAGGATGAAACTCTACTTATCCAATATATATATATATATATATATATATATATATTTCCTCTTATTCTATGAATAAATTAATTCTAAAACATTAGGTAATGGATCTTAAAACCAAAAATGTGTAACCCTAATACCATATGATTTGTTGAACTGATGATATTTTACATCATCATAGATTGATGGCTTTGAGGCCATCAATTTTACACTTGTTTTTGAATGATAACCTCAATCAATACCAATAAATATTTACCTTTTACCTCCAATTATGTGTCTCTAATTTCACCAATGTTCTTCTAATCAAGATCATAATTTGGTGGTGACTTTTTCATTTCCCTTTCCTACTAATTAAGACTAACTTTTATTATCCCATTGTCCGATGTGTGTTTTCCACAAAGTTATTTTTCTATTTTTAATCATTTATTTTCAAAAACAATTTTAAATTTCTAGGAAACAATTTATTGAAGTAGGGGAGAATGTAACACCCCAATATTTTATAGTAATTTATCTCATTAAAGTAATTCAATAGCATGTGCTAAACATAACACCAAGTTTGAACGCACCACAACTTACCAAACTAGCCATTCAAAAATTAGATATGAATAGTACTATCCACATTTTAAATATTATATAATCTATATAATTTTAATATCTATATTATGTGTTTTTTATACATAATATAAGAAAAATTTCATTTTTTAGATAAAAGAAATATTTGCAAACAAAATGAAATTTTATTTCATTTTAATGGAGACCCTTTTTTGAAACCAATATTTGTGACTTTTATATATTCAATTTAGTGAAATTAAGTTATTATTTAGAATAGGGACATAAATATTTAGTTTGGACAATTTTTTTGTAATTTTCTTATAACTTTCATATTTTGAGGAATAGTGAAAAATACTATGATTTAATTGAAAACTACTTTTATAATCGAAATAAATTATAGTGTTAAACTATGAATTTGAATGTTTTTAAAGTATAATGAGATTATAGTTTTATCATTTAACAAAATTTATGTCATTATATGTAATTTCACATTTAAATTTTACATAAACAGATGTCAATCTTTTGATAATTTTTACTTTTTAAAAGACTACATTTTGGATTTGACAATAGAAATTAATTTTTAATTAATAAATGCGACTTCTATGTTTCAAATTTGGTAAAATAGAATTAATTTTTGAATTAAGAATATCAAAATTAGCTTAGGGTGAATTTTTGGCATTTTTCTGAAAACATTAAATTTTTAATGAATAGTTAAAAACACTGTGTTATTGCTTAAAAATGACATTTTATTTAAATAATTATTTATTTTATTTAAATTTATTTTAATTAAAAAATAGATATATAATAGATATATATGTTCAATGTAATTAATTTTAGTCATTTTATAATACAATTAAATATATACATTTTTGTGGAACTTTTTACCGTCTTTTACCCTCCTTCTAGGAGCATCTGCAAATTTGCATAAAACGTAATTTTACCACTTCTGTGAGTTGAATTTAAAATATATGAGAGACATTATTGATATTAGTAAGTAAAATGTGCTTCAATAAGATGAAAATAATTTTTGGGTGATAGTAACTTTTGACTTTTATTTACCACTGTTAAAAGTAAATAAGGTAATTATTGGTAAAAATGATATTATAATTTCCCTAGCACATCTCTTAATTCTATTGGATAAGTTTAATTCTACCAAAAAAAATCTTATGAATAAAATATGATCCTATTTGGTCCACTTGTATTGTGCTAGGATATTTATTATTATTTTATTTAAAGAAGAGTTGAAATTGTTACATTTAATGATTAATAACTAAGACATTTTTATATAGAATTACACACAATATAAATTAGACTATAAATATTCATTAGAAATTTAAACATATTTACTAAATAATGGTATTTTTTTATAATTTTTATACATTAAATAATTTAATTTATTTATGACACAATGATGATGTAGTAATTACATTATTAATGAAATATTAAAATAATTGATATTATAAATATCTAAATAAATGTAAATTAAGACTTATGATAAATTAAACTAATTTTATAGGTTAATATGTGATGTAATGGTTTATTAGATAATTTTTTTTGAAGTGATAAGGTTGTTATGACTTTCACAAAAACAAAACACCAAATAGTGCCAAAATTGACATAAATTAGTTTTTAAAACAAATACTATATTATTGGTTGATATAATATTCCTTAAAATATAAAGTTTAGAAAAAAGGCTTAAATAATATTATATATTTCATTAATTAACCACTTTGGGTTATCTTTTATGTTTATTGTTTTTTTATTAACCATATAGTTTAATAATACAAGAAGACAAGGTAAAAGTTAAATTATTTAACTATGAGTTAAATATAAAATATAAGGGTAAAATGGTAACCTAAACTTGTCTAAAATCTATTGGTTTAGAGGTTTTTGACCCATCCGCACCTTATACTAGAAATAAATTATTTTTAAGGCATTAGAAACCGAAAATGTGTTTATTATAAAATAATATTTCATGCTTTTCCTAAAGTGACCCTCACCATTATTATAAAAGGGTACTTCCCTTCTCCCAAAATAACACCTCCAAAGCCATTTGGCTCAGCCATGACATGCAAAAATCTCCTCACAACATTCCTCCCTTAGACCTAGAGGAATTACTTTGATCATAAAGCCAACCTATGGATCCCTTTTGATCAACTCAAAAGGAAACACCCGATGACGAGGTAATAATTTCACCACCCTCTTTCAAGTTCTTTTCTTATTACAATTCAACTTTATTTGTTGTTTCCATACCAAAATAAAAACTCAAATACCTTATACATACTTTTATTTTATTATAAATATGGTAAAACTATATTAGTTATTCTATCCATCCTATAAATGAAAAATTCACCAAACATGCGTACGTACGACTTACCCTTCCACATCGTGGTGTAGTTGGTTATTCAAACACTTCATTATTTGGATGAGTATAATAATGAATATAACTAATTTAAATAATAAACACAACATATTAATTATTATGTATATATGATATAACATCCAATTACAGACGATTTCACCAATAATATAATGATATTGTTGCTCATGCGTACGTACGGATTACCGTCTCCTTGATGTGATGAGATTCATTTCCACGTTCACCATTCAATGATGATTATAAAAATATATATTATTAATAATTATATAATTTATGACATAATAATTCTTCAAGAGATATATATATATATATATATTTACTTACATATATCTTATTAACTTACCTCCATTCAATATGATATGAAAACAGAAACAAAGTTTATGTGTACATACGACCTACTGTCCCCATAAACGGTTCCCTCCATTTCATATATATATATATATCTATTATAAATATTCATATTCTAAATATATATTATATAACAATCAAGGTTTATATTCTGGAAGTATTTAAATGATGATCTAAATGATATGATCAAGAATAAAAAGTTAATACACATACGATAAAGAAAGCGATTATTACCCAAAATGTTAATTTAACATGGAAATCATTATTAAATGGGTTGTATAAAGTAATAAATGAATCATGCATGATATAATAAATACAAATATGGTTCTGGTATAATTTTATAACATACTATGTTCATTATACAAGAGGTTAAACGTACCCTCAACCAAAGGAAATGGCAAGGTAAGGGTTAATTCCTCAATCCCATTATTATCTGAGATTGTTTATGAGTAAGGTTTTACTTGGAAATATTTTTTATCCTTTTATATGTTTAATTAAAGAGTTTTAAAAATTATTGTTCTTAAGGGACTCTTTAACTAAATATTCATTTTAAATATTGTAATGATTTATTCTTTTAACCCACTCTTATTAATGCCCATGTTTTCAAATTGATTTTATGGATTTATTTATATGGACATGAGTTTTTTAAAATGTTAATTACTTTAAAAAATTTCAAAGTTGTATGGGACAATTTGATTCAAAAATATCTTTTATAGGACTTCCTTTAAAAATTATGTGACTTTTAAATGATTTCATGATAAAAGGATATTACTCTCAAAGATTTTTACTGATCATTTCCAACTATGTCAACATCCTTTACAAGATATTATTCTTAATCAAGTTTGATTTATTATAGATATCTTTCATATTGTATTGAAGATTTTGTGATATGTTTGACTGTGGATGTGTTATTTTTATACCATTCATGGTTTATGGATAAATTATTGACATTTAATATGCTAGTTTTAATATTAATTTTTTTGTTATGTTTAAACCTTTTTATATGTAGAATGCATTGGAATTAGTAAGTGATTTCTGGAGCACGCTATAGCTCCTCGATGCATCGGTAGGTCTCATGAGACAAACTACTGTCTTGGTATAATGCCTTGAAAAAATCTTATTTGTATTCTTGTCACACGACCTTGATTATGTGATTATGAAGTATGGCATTATGAATTCCATCATTATGAAATTAGATATTGATATCTCATGTGATTATTCGACTTGTAGAATATCCTTGTGAATAAGTAAATGGATTTATTTGATTTATATTTTCCATATTGTTCTGAAGTTTAAGTTTAAAAGGGTATTGTTTTAGTTTTATACATTGCCTCAAATGTTTATGCTTATTTGTTAAAGTTTCTACTATATTGTTATCCTTACTGAGCATTTGAGCTCACCCCTTTCTTATGTTTTATTTTCCCAGGATTCCAAGAAGTGTTTTATGATTGATATGTAGGGTTAAGCTAGGGGATTAATGGAATTCTCAATGGATCATTTCTATTGCATTTTATTTTCTAATGTTTAATGTAACAATCATGTATGTAATATATTTTACAAGAATGCAAAAATGATTGGTCTTTCTGGACTTGATTCCATGTAATCATGCCAATGTATTAAAATAATGCATCGACTCTAGGTAACCAGGGTTTGGCCATTACAGTAACCCTCATGTTATGATAAGGATACTTTCCTGACAGCTTTGAGAACATTTTAGGAGACTCGTTCATCTTCTAATTTGAAAATCAGCCCTCCATGATGTATGTTGATCAATACCTTCTTAGTGGCCAAGAAAGGCCTTCCCTGAATGAGATGAACCTCTTGGTCTTCCTCCATGTCGAGGATGATGAAATATTCAGGGTGGATTAAACTTCCCACATTTACCAGCACGTCCTCAAGTATCCCTTCAAATATTTGATGGATCAGTCAACAAGCTGAAGGGCTACTCTGGTATGATTCAGATCATTGAGCCCTAGTATCTTAAAAACTCTGAAGGGCATGGTTTGACGCTGGAGACTAAATCCTCGAGGGCCTTCCCAAACTTACATGGTCCAATAGTTCGTGGGATAATGAAGCTACATGGGTCCTAGAGCATGGGAGGAATCAAATTCTATATGACTAATGAGCACTCCTTGGTTAGTGTAATGGTACTTAGATCCTCCATCTTCCTTTTGTTGGAGAAAATATCCTTCATGAATTTCGCATATGTGGGTATCTTATTCAGTGCCTCTGCAATTGGAATGTTGATGTGAAAATTCATGAACACTTTCGTAAAATTTCCGAACTGGTGGTACAACTTTCTCTGCTTCATCCTTTCCAGGTAGAGTAGGGCAGGCTCGAAGGGTTTGACAACCTCATTTACTTTACCCTATGTAGCCTCTTTTGGTGGGCTTTTGGAGGAGGAGGGGTCTGTGACTATACCTTCTTCATCAATAAGGGGTATAGGTGCACCTAGCTGTGCCGGTTACTTTTGGTGTAGCTCTTTTCCACACCATATTGTGATAGCATGGGCCTCATCCCTTGGGTTATTCTCAGTGTTACCTGGTAGTGTACCAGGATGCCTCCTTGAGAGTTTGTTTTCTGGCTAGAAAATTTGGTTCTACATGCCTCAAATGGAATCCTACTTATTCTATAATCTGGTCTTATTATTATATATAAAATTTTTCATGAGATCCTTTAATCATGAGGTATTCTCTTGTTGAGGTGGTTGTGTAGATGGGGGAGGCAATGGCTGCCACAACTGCTGCAGGAGAGTGTTTTGATTCCCTTGCTACTGGTAAGATCCCTATTGGGGATACTATTTCCTCAGGTAATGGCTCTGATACTAGATCTGACCGTATCTGGGCAGTAGCTGGGGTGGAGAATTTTGCTGCTGTTGGCCCCATCCTGTGTTCTGGTGATCACTCTATGCCGGGTTTTGGTACTACCAGAACTGGTTCGACCCTTAGTTTCAAGCAACATAGCTCACCTTGCTTGTTGAAGGGAAGGCTGTTGGTCCCCGAGCATTCCCCCATGATATGGTTATCACAACATTTGTTGCATGATGGATGGTTCACCGTATGTACATGGGATGTGCCCTTTAGATTCAGCATGTTGATCATTTTAGAAACAACATCTAACTGGGTAACAAACATAGTAGTGGAATCAATATTGTTCAGAACTCAAATTTTTGTGACCCGCTCGGAATGAAACAAAAAGATATTGGAAGACATGTCTTCCAGTAGTTCGAAAAGAAATTAGGGGGACTTCCTCATAACCGTACTTCCAGCAGCAGAATCCACCAAGAACTTTGTGTTCGTCGTCATTCCTCTGTAGAAGTTTTGGGCCTACATTTAGAGTGTGAGTCCGTGGTGTGGGAATTTGCGCAACATCTTCTTGAAAAAATCCCATTAATCATACAATGGCTCTGAGTTGTGCTACTACAAGTAGTTTATAAAGTTCTACAAGGATACTTTCTTTGAAGGTGGGAAATATTTGGACAAGAACGCCAGGGATGACTCCTCCTAGGTGAGCATAGATTGCTGCAGAAAACCTTTGATCCAGTATTTCTCCATATCCCTTAGAGGGAAGGGGAAAATGAGAAAAAAATGATGCCTGTGGACACTCCATGGTAGCAGAATGTGTCGTAGTCCTCTAGGAAATTGGAGAGATGGGCATTGGGGTCCTCTCTGGGCAGGCCGCCAAACAAAACATTGTTTTGGATTAGCTGCATGATGGAAGGATTGATATCAAAGGGTTGGGCCTACAACGGTGGAAAAAAAATTCCTGTGTCATCTCTATGAATAGATGACATGCCGTACTCCATGATATTACTGTGTGGAGGCTACTACTGAGGGAGTGGAGGTGAAAAATATTACTGCTCTTAAGGGGCGAAGTATGGCCCATGAACGGGCTAGAGGTATAGAATCTACTTCGGTTGGAACTGTTGGGGCTACTGTGGGCCATATCATGGAGCAAGTGGAGCTTTCTAGTTCCTGTTTTCATCTGTGCTAAATGGTTGTCCAGTTCTTTGGACATAAGCTAGAGATCCCTCTTAATTTTGTTCCATAGGATTATTTTTGTTTTGCTCGTCCATGAGAGTATGTTGTTTCCTAAAAAGCATCTGTTCGATCTCTAGGTCAGTTAGAAGAAGATCCGATGACTCAGTGATTTTAGAACAAGTACGGTGGCCACTAATATACCTAAGAACCAGCACACCACCAAGCACACCAAGTTTAAATGATGAAGAAGAAAGATAAACAGAAATGGGATTAGAAAAGAAATTTTTGGGATTTTTTTATTTTCACTAAATTTGATACAAACTTGATTTAAACAGAAACAAAATTAACTCTCACTTCCCTGAAAACGACACCAAAATTTGGTTTTCATTTCTACCTAAGAGTTATTTTAAGCTATCCAAATTGTATTACCCTAACGTGTATAGTACTATTATGGGGTCAAACCACATGGAAAAATAGTTAGTTTTATCTTGATTATCAATTTTCTACTTGATTTAATGAAGTGTACTAAATTGAATGTTGATTTTTTATGTTTTCATGAAAAGGGTGATTGGATTTTAGCTTCCTTGAATATTTAAAGAAAGGATAAAGAAAAACACGAGAATTTGGTTTGATGCCAATGTGGAGGGAAATGCATCATGGATGTGGATTTTAAGAGGTTGTTATTAAATCAATTTTCTTATATAGTTGTGTTGTTCATGATAATTCACATCTCTGGGATTAATTATCTAATGAAACACCATAGGCATGGAATGTTTTTTAAATAAATGGATGTCAATTTCATTGGTCCAAAAATTGATTTCTCTTAATTTATATTAATTACTTCCCTTATTAGATGATTAAAACACCCAGTGGTCCTGGAGGTTTTTAATCATAATTCCCTAAATATCCCTATAAATTTTATTCTTGGTACAATATGAGATTTCAAGTGATATTTGGAAAGGTTTAATAAGGAATTTTGAGGAATAAAAGATGAACAATATAATTAAAAAATCACAATTGATAAATTAAAACATTCATTTTTCCACATCCCCAATAGATAGGGAATTTAGCTACTCATGGAGTAGCTATTAATTAATTAACTTGTAGTACCTAGAAGAATCTTCTTAAAAGACTTGGAGCGAAGTTCGTCAATATGGTAGTATGAATGTACCTTCCTTTCTCTCTCCCCTCGTCTTCTTTCTCTATCTTCTTCTCTTCTAGGCCATACCCAAAGTGGTGTTCCTTCGAATTGAATAAAATCTGAATAAAAATGAATAACTAACTCACAAACTTGGAGGGTCTGCCACTTATTTATATGTTTTAGGGGTACAGAACATGTACTAGAAAGTAAACAACGTGAACTATTTTAAACACACTTTTTCTATCTTTTTCTCTGACAGTGGGTGACCTAACACGCCGTCTTTGACTTAGAACATAGCGCCACCTAGTAGGTGGAAGGAAACGATGTGTTGAGATGGTATACACGATGTTTTCTCTATTTCATTGGCCACCAAAATCTTTTAGAAGGGAATACCCAGAATGTACGAGCTTTTGGAAAGTTGGGAATGTACTTAGGATGGCCAATCCATGTTAGATATTTATTTATATAATATTTGATATTTATTTATCAAAAATATGTATCTAATGAAAAATATACATTTCAGAATATAATATATGAATGAATTTACATGATGGTATTTGGGGCCCATTAAATGAGACAAAAATATATAACACATATTATCTTGAAATGTTTTCTCCAATGTCTAGTTTATTATACTACAAACCGATGTCCCAGTGAAAAGTTAAAATGGAAACAATATATAATAATAATAATAATAAGAATAATATTATTATAATAATTATTATATTATATAGTTAGGGGTCAAATTTTAGTAGTAATTCCCTCTTCAATCTCCAATTAACCATTACCTCTCTCAAATTAGACCCATATTTCTTATTTACCTATGTCATATAAAAAACAAAAAATAACTAAAATAATGATAGCTAGAACCCATCTACATGTGGAAAGTGAATTTTTTCCACTGGTCACCACCTCAAACACCAATGAAGTCAAGAATACACTACATCATAGGGTGTTCTTTATATTTACCTATGTTAGATAAAAAAATATTCACATATACACATATAATATATGTAGGGTGTGGGATAGATATTTCAAGTAGTATTACTATATATGTTCTAAGTAATGTCATTACATTTCATTTTGAGTAATGAATGTTTGAATTACATATATGAAATTGTTTATTTTATATTTTCTAAATAATAATAATATTGATATGAACGTATGAATTTTGAAGTCAATAAGTTTCATGATAATGTTAAATAAAACTAAGGAAATAAATATATTTTAAGAGATTTTTTTTAAAATAATGTATCCTTAGTGGATAGAAAATGAAAAATGCTAAGAAATCTATGATCATCATTCTAATAGTGGCTGTAATAAAAATACTATACACATTATATCCATAAGAATATATTAACCCACATCCAAATTCAATCAAACCACTATCCTGAGTATCATAATAATGTATCTTAAAGCCTATGATGGAAGTGACACAATTGAATCATGGCTGCACATACTATTTAGAGTTACATCTTGAATTGAATGTCACAAGTTAAGTATAGTGACATAATCCTATCATAGGGTGTGGAAAAAAAATTATTTCTTCTATGATAAATTTAATTTTAGTTGTATTCCAAGGAGGAGTTCACAAAATCTATCATATATTTTTAGTCAGTTAAAAAAAGGGGGTTTGTTTTAAGTTTGTGATTTTGAAAGAAAAGATAAACATTGAAGTAATATAGTCTGAATCATGTTGATGATAAATGTGATTAGGTCATATTAAGTGTCTACATGGAATTATATGATATTTTTTACGATGTTTTCACTTATATCATTGTTAATTGATAAGTATATGGTTCATTAACCGATTCACCAAACACCTTAGACTTAAGATTATTGTGGATACTGATATAATAGTGATTACTTATTGACCAATATTCCTTATTGTGTGTGTGTAAGGTCAATAAACCACTCCTAAAATACCTAGTAAACAACCAATCACATTTAGATGTTCTTATGTAATTCAACTCACAACTTACACACACATGTAATAAATTAAAAGAAATGCACAACATAAAACAACTTTTTCTTTTTAGTAAATTTTCCCATGGTGGATGGATATGATGTGATATCAACCAAGGTGTTAATATATAACACATTAAATTATTTAAAATAAAACTTAATAAAAATATTTAGATAGTTAATGTGAACTAATATAAATTAAAATGGAAGGTATATTTCATTAAATCATGAGGGACCGAGTATTTTAATGGATAACCCTACCTTATCTAATCAATTAGGATTTAAAATTCCATCCAAAGGGAAAAATGAATAATAGGGAAGAGGGGGTACTTGAAAATATAATAAAAAAATAAAATTAAATAGAAAAAATGACATAACACCAACAATATGCACTCTCCATCCTCTATCATGCAACATCACCTCCTACTCTATAATTTTCCTTCTTTTTTAGACATGAAATTTCATCATATTTTCCTTTGTTCAAACATTTTATATATTATAATTTTATTATTTTAAAATGTTTAATCAATTATCAATGGTTCAAATCTCTATGATATTGAAATCTATTTTTTGACTTTTCATGTTTCTTTTGCTGTAATTTTATCAAACATAATCAATGAAAAAGACTATTATTAATTTCATTAATGCTGACATGGTATCTAAAAACCTTATCTCAAAGTCCATACGAATCCATCAATGTCAACCTTTTTTTCATCCTTTGTATTGTTTTATGCAAATGAACGAATGATACATATATAATTTTAACATAGACAATTCTTATGAAAAAAACATCATGGGTAAAAAATAAGACCTTTGTAGGTGGAAAATGACATATAAGATTGATAGATCATAGATATGTTGATAAAAATGACACTGTCATAGAGAATATAAATCCTATGTTGGGTTAAATACACATATATCGAGACAAAAAAACCTACACATAAAAATATTTTTCCAAATTTTAGCCGTCAGACCTGCACAAATCCCACATTTATTTAATAAATCATTTTTGTTAAATATTTCTTCTAAATAATGTAATAATCATAAAAAACCAATAATTAAACATAAATATTATTTTAATAATTTTAAATATATATAAAATAATTAAAATTCAATATTTAAACCATTTTCACAATTAAATCCAAAATAATCCTATAATCTAAATTTGTGACAGTTACTCATAAAACGATTACATTATTGGATTTAAATCCATAAAAATATTAATAAAAAATTTATGAAAATATTATCTTGTTAATTTTATGACACATTATTATTAAAATCCAAAAAAATTAAATATAAAAAATATTACCAAAGAAAAATTCAAATTCTAAGCTAAAGTGAGTTACAATTTTCAACATCGTGTTCCCAATTCTTATCATGGCCCTAGAATGATGTTGATTCCAATTTAGTCATTATATATATTAAAATAGTTTCTAAGTCAATTTTCCTCTCATGAAAACTTATACCCACCTTCCCTAAAATGTTCCACTCAACACCCAAATATGAATTTTGAGAATTTATTTTATTATTCCAATTCCACACATGTTGCACCATAGACATGATAATTTTTTTCATCTCCACATAATAATTTATGTATTTTTTCTTATCATGAGGTAATTTTCATGGTTACTTTCAGGCTCATGGTTAGTAGTTCTCATTGAAAAAACATCTGAGGTAGATTAGTTGTTTGGATCTATTTTGAAACATAATACATGATTTTATATTTCATTTAAGAATGGATTCTGACCACTATTCCTCTTCCACTGATATATAATCAATCCCTTCCATTTATAAAAGGATATATCAAACTCTTTAATAATTTCAAAAGTATTAAGTATTTCATTTCTCAACTTCCTTCACCAGGTGACATATTCTTTTCTTTTTATTTTTTTTGTTACAATCATAATGGAAGATATGGAAAATAAAAATAATTATTTTTGGTATGAGTTCTCACATGACTTAAATTAGGAAGTATTTACATTATTTTTTATTAATTATAGGTCCTTTATTCCATATATGTACAGTAATTCCTTTTAATTAGTTACTTTTTGAAAGGCTTCACATATTTCATCATATTAGAGAATCTTTTAGTTCCCATATAACTCCAATTTCAGACTAAATTATTATTCATCTTATTGGTGAACCCAACATTGATATATTAATCATCAATGTGATTTTTATTCCCTCTTTCTCCCTATGTTATCTTTGTTTAATATTTTCATTTAGATATAGTTCCACCATTTTTGTTTTGGAATTCTTGTCCAAATTTATTTTTTAGATGGAAAGAGAGGTATATTTCACTTCAAACAGTGTTAGAGTACTATAAATATCTTTTAATTATATCTAAGAAGTATTATTGTAATTTATGTCCTATTTTCTTGTATTGGTAGCATAAAAGTTTCATCACACCTCTCTTCTTCCCAAAAATATTTTGATAAAAAGTTGCGTCATCTCACTTTCTCCCATATCTCACAAATGAAATCATGCTATATCATGGATTATATTTTATAGAAATGTGGATAAATATATTTAGATTATAATTTTCAATCCGAAAAAATTTAATCATGGATAATAAAGTAAAAAATGAATTAATATCAATTCATGGTAGAATATAGAGTGAACTGTAAATTGAGCTTTTATTCAAAAAGAATGCCTAAATTATTTAGAATCAAAAGTACTTAAATTATAATTGATTATAAATATATTATTTAGAAAATTATGGTCATTAAAAAATGTCATGGTTCTCTCAAAAAATATTTTATCATTAATAATATTTAAAAATTGGTTTCGAAGCCCGTCGGGTAATTTATTTAATATCTCAGATAGTATACCATGGAATGATATTTAAAAATAACCAGTCCTTATAAGAATTTCCATCACTTAAAATGTGAATTAATATTTTCTTTCATTTATACAAGGTGACTAAATATTTTAAAAATTTTACACAACATTAACAAAGATTTAATAATTTAATAGTGTTTACATTAAGCTAAAATATTTTTTTAAAAAAAATAAAAAATAATAGAATCAAATATTTTTTGAGACAATAATAATTTTTTTAAAAAATTTCTATCTTAAACTACAAAGTTTCCTCCCATATAGATAAATTATATAGTTTAAAAAATTAATAAAAGTAGATTTAAAATTTGTGAATAGTTAAGATGGAATCGCAACAATAAAAAATGTTCTAAGGAGAGGAAAACATGATGGTTATTATTGATCAATATGTTGGAGGAGTTTGATATCCACTATTAGTTTTTGGGGATGTTTTCATAGAATATCATTAGTTATTTCCCATTAATAAAAAGTGTTTCTTGTGTCCTTAATTAAAAATATTACGACAATGAAAATTATATACACAAGTAACAATAAATGGACCTTCCCATCAGGAAAAAAATTTACCAAGAATGAGCATGAGTATTTATTTTTATGACAACACTAGGTAATTAAGATGGAATCCTTTTGTGGAATTATCTTTTCATGAGACAGTAAAATAATTTTTTTTATAGAATTATCAAAATCTTCTATTTTAATATTCACTAGTTCTTATAGCAGTAATATCCTCTCTATTATAGCTCCATATACGTCCAAATTATTTTCTCTCACAACGCATTAATCTTTGTGTTCCAACTCCATAGGTATGTGTCATGTATTTTGATACATCATCTAGTATGGACTCATTCAAAATTTAAGTTTCTTAGGATATCCCATAATCCCATAAAATTTCATATAACCTTTTTATCCAATCCTTTTTATTTGGTTTTCTATGTTTTATAAAATTTATTTAACTTCTATATTGGACACTTTAACATTAATATTAGTTTATGGATGGTAAGGTGTGTATATAATGTGATATAGTATATATTGTCTAAAAAATTCCTCCATGAACCTATTTTAAAAGTGGTTTCCTTTGTGAATGATTATTAAACTTGAATATCCAAACTTATAAAACAAGTTAATCCTGAAAAAATCCCACAAAAAATTAGCATCATCAATTTTTTCAGCCTCATCTTCATCCAATTGTGATAAAAATTCATAATAAAAGATATGAGAATTTATTAATGACATTGGAAAGGGTACCATTAAATATATTCCCCATACTGCAAAACATTTCATGAAAACTAATTGTAATCTGGGAAATTTATTTTCTTTTCAAAATATTTACCTTAAATTAATATTTCTCACACTTTTTTAAAAATACAACTGTATCGTTAAAAAATATAGGACAATAAATTCAACATTCTAAAAATTTATTTTTTTATCCCTTGAGATCAAAAGTGGAAACCATGGGTTAAAGTGTGAAAAATTCAAAAATAGGTTAAATTTTACTTTTAGGTAAACATCTATTTATCAATTAATCATTATAAATTTCTCATATATATATATATATATTTCAAAATATAAAATTTTAATTAAGATTTTAGTTTTTAAATTTGATAGGGTTTTATGTGAGATAGTACCTAAAACGATACTAGAAAATTTACCATGTAAATATGACAAGGTATCTCTCTTACAATGAAGTATAATTATTCTCTTATATTTTGATCATTTAAATTGTATTTGATAAGAATTTCTATTTAAGCGGTGTCAGGAAATATACTCAGGTGATTGGCCACTTGTTCCCCAACTCCTTTATTATATTTGATTTTCATGTTTAACTCTTACATAAGTTACATCCATCAAACCTACATTGGTTTGGATTTATCTTTCTTTATTAATCATCTATGTATTGTATGATTATAAAATACCACGAAATTAGTTCTGATAATATAGTATTATAATTTATATAAAAAACACCAAGAAATTTATTTTCATTAGTGGTATAGGTGATTTGGGTAGCATATAAGGTTACTAAGGAACTGGAAATGATATGAGGTTTTCCCTCAATTCTATAGGAATGAATTTCTCCCACAGCTTGGTCGGAAGCATCATATTGTTTCACAAACGGTTACTCCAAGTTTATTGGATACATCATTGGTGGTTTGATTAATCCAATACTTAGTCCAGAAAAAGTTTCCTTTCACTCAAAATTAAAAACTAATTTAGTAACATTTATAATTAAAGTAGATATTTTAAGGGAAGTATTAATTAAATTCTTGATAAACCTATTAAAAACACTACATTTATATAGAAAGACCTTACATGTTTTACATAAGTTGGGTATGGCATAAAATGTTTTTCATCAATTTAAAATATAGACACCGAAATTTATTTTTGTGAAATGACATGACATAAGAATATTAATTTCATCACCATGAAATTAAATTTATAAAAATTCAAAACAAAGTTCTTATTAATTAATTTTTTTAATAAAATTCCAAAATTTTCAAACAATGTCAAAATAATTTCCAAAAATGATAATGTCATCCCAAAATACCTCTAGAAAATTTCTAATATGTTCTGAATATATACTTACCATACACCTAGAAAATTTTACTATGGAATTTCATAACTCAAACGGAATCCACTTATATGAAATGATTATAAAGGGATATGTAAAGTTTTTTTTCTATTTGTCCTCTAAAGAAATTAGAAAATTAAAATATATTGATATACCATCTATGAAACAATAGTGAGTTTTCTATACAAACCTTTTCAATATCTAGTCAATAAAAAGGATGGAGGTATTGATCTTTCATAGCTACCTGATTAAAATTTATATAATCTATACACACTCACCAGTTATTCTGAATTCTTATATAGATGAAATAATTTTTTCCATTATTCACAATGGTCAATCCTATTTTCTTGGGAACTACATAGATTGGACAAACCCATTGTGAGTTAGAGATTGTGTAAATTATGTATTCTTCCAAAAAATTATCTATCTATATTTACACTAAATTTATTATGGTTTGAATTATACTTATTTGGTCCTACCAAAAAGGATTATAACTATCCTCAATTAAAATTCTCTAAGATAATTTTTTATTCTTAATTCCTAGAATATCACTTAAACCACACTATATTCTCACACATTTCATTTAAAAAGATAAATTAATTTATGTTATTTTCTAGGGAGAGTACTATTGAATATTATCACCATTAATTTTTATCCTTACATTAAGTAAATATACTTAAATATATGGGTATTGGTTTCAATTCTATATTTAGTGGTTGTTCAACATTTGAAATCAAATTTTGGGTTTTCACTTCCATAACATGAATTTTCATCACAAAAGATGAAATATAATATACTCCATTAATAAATAAACAATCTAAGACAAAAAAACTCAAAATATACATCTTACACTACACTAAAAATAGACTCGCTGGAGTATTGGATATATTAATTATTCATATAATTTTTATTAATTAACTCTTTTACTATGGATAAAAATTTATGTAACATAACTGGGTCTATAACTAGTTCAACTTATTCATAGTGGAAAAATGTAAGGAGTGAATGATTAGATATAGAGTGATTTATAGATTCATATATTTTTAAATTGATTATGGTCTCTCTAAACACCCTAGTGAGTTTTCCTTAATTTACATTGATAATTATTATAGATGTATTCAGTAATATCCTCTTTATAAATGAGGGGTTAATTCCATTAATCTCTATCTTCTGCTATGTTTAGAACATAGAAGTCAGCTCGGAAAATATGATTATTCACTCAAACCAATACATCTTCCATGTAGCACATTGAAAAAAAATAAAAGGTATATTTTCAAGATACAAAACCACTATTGTGGGCTTCAATTACCCCATATGAAAAAATGTAAACATTAAGTGGGGAATCATTTTAACATAAGCACGAAAATTAAATAAATTAAATAAAAAATTTATGATACCAATGGTAAAAGGGATCTAAAATATCCATGGATCATGAAATTTGTTATGAAATGTTGGTGTTATAAGGGTTTATTCAATTCTCTCTAAACTAATCCTTTTATTCCCTTGAAGATTTATTTTCATTGTAAAAAGTTTTTAATGAACATATAAGTATTTTTAATTTTCTTGAGGGATTAATATGGGGTATATTAATTTATAATTATTTTAATGTTTCCATAATTTCCATTTGTATTTGTTCCTATTAGATTTTTTTGTATGCTATAATCCATGATAGGAATGGAAATAAAATGTCTTTCTTCTCTCTTCACTGAAATTTATGTGGAATCACTTATCATTTCTTCCTCATTGGACTAGATTTATCTTATTCCTACTTTTTTTATTCACATGGATTACTAGACTGATTCCTAGGTTCTTCAACAACTGGTTCTGCTTGATTGTGTTTATCTTTCTCTACATCATGATATTTAATGCCAGGTTGTGATTGTCCATATTCACGTTTTTATTCTCCATCATTAATTCTATGTTTTCCCCTAGTGTAGGTGTGATCATGTTGTGAGTATCTTTATTAATTATAGTGGTTATCTATTTTACACTCTCTTTTTAGTTTTGTATTGTATGAGATGGTAGTTTCCATGGGGTTTTATTAAAAATTTCTAAATTACTGTCGAAATTTATTATTAAATCATCAACTTTATTTCTAAGGTCTCCAACCATGATTTTTAAATAGTATAATAGGGCTTGGTTGAAAGTTTTGGGATGATAAAAATATTTCTTTTTTTTATAGGGTGTGTTTGATAGGGTTGTTGGTTATAATATTTTCAATGAGATTATTGAAATAGTGGGGCTTTGTGGATTTTTTTGTTGCTTGTAAGGGGGTATGGTAAGTACTAATTTTGGTAGGGGTAATTGGTTTCCTATTAATAATTTAAATTTATATATTTGAATTAGGGATTTATTCTGTATCCTTGATTTCGTTCCTAAAATTTCCTTGGATGAATGAATGCTACAAAACTCTTCAAGCCCTATACATCCATACACAGGTTAGTGAAATGGTTAGGTGATGAGAGTAAACCATATAACTTAACTGATTATTTTTCTATCCTTAATATAATTCAAATAAATTTTTCTCATAATTTTGTTAGCTCTTCATGTCAATATTGTAAAAATAGATATGAGCTAGGCAGTTTTGACCTCATATATTCTACTTACACCATTACCACTTATGCCAATATATTATGATTTCTGAGGAATATTCTCAACAAATCTATTTGATTCTTATGCTGATTTATATATAAAGTATCCTCTTGATGAGAAATCTAAAAAGGTCCAATCATTTTGTAACACCCCAAGATTTAATACAACATTATCTCATTAAAGTAATTCAATAGCTTGCACTACATGCAACATCGAGTTCGAACGCTGCACAACTTACCAAAATAGTCATTAAAAAAGAGGTTATGAATAGTATTAACTACATTTTGAATATTATATACTCTATATAATTTTAACCCCCATATTATGTGTTTCTTAGACATAATATTAAAACAAATGCAATTGATCAATTAAAGGAAGTATTTTTCAAAAATGAAATTTTACCGCCTACTAATGGTGAATTTTTTAAATTTAATACCGGAAACTTTCACAATAAATTTGACAAAATAAAATTCTTATTTAGAAGCAGGACATAAAAATTTAGTTTGGAAAATTTTTTGGTACTTTTCTGATAACTTTCATATTTTGAGGAATAGTGAAAAATACTATGTTTTAATTCAAAACAACTTTATTAATAAAAATAATTTATAGTTTTAAATTATGAATTTTAATGGGTTTTAAGTATAATTGTATTATATTTTTATATCATTTAGCACAATGTAGGTTATTATATGTAATTTCACTTTTAAATTTGACATAAACACATGTTAATATTTTGATAGTTTTTACTTTTTTAAACCCCCACATTTTGGATTTGACAACGGATATTAATTTTAAAATAAATAAAGCAAATTCTATGTTTTGAATTTGTTAAAATAGAAATCATTTTTTAATTAGGAATATCAAAATTATATTTCGGTAATTTTTTGGTATTTTTCTGAAAACATTCAATTTTTGATGAATAGTGAAAACACTAAGTTATTGTTTAAAACCAACTTTTTATTTAAACAACTATTTATTTTATTTAAATTTATTTTAAGTCAAAATAGATATATAATACCTCTATAAGTTCAATTTAATTCATTGAAGTGATTTTATAATAATATTATATGTATAAAATTTTATTTAACTTTTTAAGGTTTTTACCCAGCTTCTAGAAGCATTTGAATGTTTGCATAAAAAATAATTTTACTGCTTCTGTGAGTTGAATTTAAAAAATAAGAGAGACATTTTTGACATCATTAAGTAAAATTTGGCTTAAAAAGATGAAAATAATTTTTATTTAATAATAACTTTTTGACTTTTTTGTAATGCGGTTAAAAGTAAATTGGGTAATTAAGGGTAAAAATGATATTATTATTACAGTAAAACATGTCCTAATTCTATTTTATAAGTGTATTCTGATGAAAAATAACCTTATTAATAAAATATGATCATATTTGGTTCAATTGGATTAGATTAGCATATTTATTATTATTTTATTTAAAGAAGAGTTAAAAGTGTTAAATTCAAAGTTTAATAACGAAAATTTTTTATATAAGGTTACACACAATATAAATTCAACTATAAATATTAATTATAAATATAAAAATATTTCCCAAATAATTTTATTTTATTTATAATTTTTATACATCATATAATTTAATTTATTTATGACATAATGATGATGCAATAATTACTTTATTAATGAAATATTAAAATAATTCATATTATAAATATCCAAATAAATGTAAATTGAGACTTATGATAGATTCCAGTAATTTTATAGATTAATATGACTTGTTAGTGTTGATTAGATAATTTGTTTTCGAAGTGATAAGGTTGTTATGACTTTAGAAAAACAAAATACCAAATAGTGTCAAAATTAACATATATTAGTTTTTAAAACAAATACTATATTATTGGTTGATATAATATTCTTAAAAATCTATGGCTCTTAAAAAGGCCTTAAATAATATTATATATGTCATTAATGAACCACTTGAGGTTTTTTTGGATGTATAGAGTAAGTTTATTAATCATATAGTGTATGAACAGAAGAAGACACAGTAAAAGTTAAACTACTTAACTAAGAGTTAAATATAAAAGATAAGGTTAAAATGGTAAACTGAACTTGTCTAAAACCTTTTTATTGAAATTATTTAGACCCATAACCTCCAAAGGCTCAAAACTAAATTCATTGGGAGCCATTATAAACCGAATATGACTGTATAATAAATTAAAATTTTAATCTTTTTCTAAAGTGACCCTAACCCCTCTTATAAAAGGGAACTTTCCCTTCTCTCAAAATCACACCTCCAAAGTCATTTGGCTCGACCAAACACTACCCAAATATCCTCTCAAATCCCCTCACATCATCCTAGAGACCTTAATTTGAAAAAAAACCCAATTTAAAGATCCATTTTGATCAACTCAAAAGGAAACTCTCGAAGAAGAGGTAGTAATTTCACCACCCTCTTTCAAGTTAATTGTTTCTTCCACTTCCACTTTCATTGTTGTTTCCATACCAAAATAATAACTACAGTACCTTATACATATTTTTATGTTGTTATAAATATGGTACAACAATATTTGTTATTTTATCCATCCTATGAATGACAAAGTCACCATACACACGTATGTACGACTTACCGTCTCCACATCGTGGAGTAGTTTATTATTCAAACACTTCATTATTTTAATGAGTATAATAATGAGAAAAAATGATGTAAATAATAAATATAACATGTTAATGATTCTGTATATATTATATTACATCCAATTACATATTATTTCACCATCAATATAATGATATTGTCGCTCGTGCGTACTTATGGATTACCGTCTCCACGACGCGATGAGATTCATTCCCTCATTCACCATTCAACGATGATTAAAAAAATATATATTATTAATAAGTACATAATATATGAAATAATAATTCTACTGGATATATATATATGTATGTATGTATGTATGTAATTACATATATCTTATTCACTTACTTCCGTTCAATACGACATGAAAACGGAAACATCGTCTATGCATACGCTCAGCCTACCATCTCTATAAATGGTGCCTTCCATTTCATATATCATTCTAATATAAATATATATATTATAAATATATTTGATATATAAATCATTTTTTATATTCTAGATTTATTAAAATCATGATCTAAATGATATGATCAAGAATAACAAGTTAAAACATGTACGATAAAGAAAGCGATTATTACCCAAAATGTTAATTTAACATAGAAATCATTATCAAATGGGTAGTATAAAGTCATAAATGAATAATTTATGTTATAATAAATATAAATATGGTTATTTTATAATTTAATAACATACTATGGTCATTATATCTAAGGTTAAATGTACCCTCTAACAAAGGAATGTGCAAGCTAAGGGTTAATTCCACAATCTCATTGTTATTCGAGATTGTTTATGGGTAAGTTTTTACTAGGACATATTTATTATCCATGTCCATGTTTCCTAAAGAAGTTTTAAAAGGGATTATTTTTAAGGGACTCTTTTATTTAAACATCATTTTAAACCTTTTAAATATTTATTCTTCTAAATCATTCTTATTAATGTCCATGTTTTCAAAATGCTTTTTAAGGATTTATTTATATGGACATGAATTCTTTTAAAATGTTAATTCCATTAAAAATATTAAATGTGGTATGTGAAACTTTGATTAAAAAAAGTCTTTAAATTTATTCCTTTCTAAATTGTGTGGGATAATTATCTCAAAGAGTTTTATAAATCATTTACATTTATGTCAACATACTTTGATGGATTTTAAAATTATTTGAAGTTGATTTATTATGATACAAATATTCCATATTGTATTGAAGGATTTGTGAAATTTTTGACTATGTATGTGTTATTTTTATACCATTCATGGTTTAGGGATAATGTATTTAAATTTCATATGCTAGTTTTAATATGAATTTTTATGTTATGTTTAAAACATTTCATATGAGTAATGCATTGGACTTAATAAGTGACGAGTGGAGACCACTATAGATCTTTGATTCATTGGTAAGTCAAATGAGACATTCTAGTGTCTTGGAAGAAGGCATTGAAAAAATATTATTTGGAGTCTGGGCACAAGGCCTAGACTATGTTGTTATGATGTCTGGAATTATGCATTCCATCATTATGAAATTGGCTATTGATATTATATGTTATTATTAAACTTATAGAATATCCATGTGAATAAGTAAATGGAATTATTGGATTTATCTTTTCCATATTATGATGAAGTTTGAGTTTAAAAGGATTTTGTTTTAGTTTTATACATTTCCATAAAAATTTATACTTATTTATGATTTTTACGCTATATTGTTAGTTTTACTGAGCATCTGAGCTCACCCCTTTCTATTATTTTATTTTTCCCAGGATGCGAAGAAGTATATTATGACTGACCTGTATGAATAATCTAAGGGATATGATTATGGTCAATGGACACAATGTTGTTGGTGTTTTTAATTTTATAATTTAAAGTAGAGTTCATATATATAATCTATTTTCCAAGACACCTAAACTGATCGGTCCTTCAAGACACGATTCCTTATAATCATACCAATGTATTAAAATAATGCACTGAATCTAGGTAACTGGGGTATGGGCATTACAGTTGGTATTAGAGGAAGTTTATTATATACCTTGGAAACTAAATTTAGGAAAACTTTCATTAGAGAACATTTCCCTAAGATAGACTTTGAGGATTATTATAGAATAACATCTTAGAATTTTGGTAATGTAGATATTTTGTGTATTTTCCAAGTAGTACATCTCTATCTGGATACGAGCAGGTAGAGGTGGATCTGGAACAGATGTACCTTGAAGTGAAAAATCTGACAAGGTGTTTCGGGCTTGACCACGGGTGTTCTAGTACATGACAATGGGCCTTGCTGCAATGTTGATTATGACACTCCGGGGGGATATGCTTAGGATAATTCACATTTTTATTACAAGCCATTATGAAGGATTTAAGAGTAAATAATTCCTCAAAGAAACCATTTTCTGATTATATATTATATGAATAATCTTTTCAATTTATTTTAGGTATTTTACAAGTTTGGAATTATGCATTTCGATTCATAAACTAACCTAGCATATGACATTGTTTAGAAATGGCACCCAGTAGAAGGAATGAGAATTCGAGCAATACACTTGATCGAAACATTAAGAAGAAAAATATCTTTCATGGTATTAAGCCAACATTTAAAATGGAAATAGTCACCCAAATATTCACATCATATAATAAAATAGTATCATTTGTTAATAAGATAACTAAATAATTCTATGAGTGTTATGGCTTTGATGGGAAGCAAGTGAAGAAAAGGATGTAAGATAGAAATATAGATAAAGGGAAGAGGGGAATGAAATATTGTCCCATATGTGATAACTGTTGAAAGAATAACCTTGGTAAATTATTTAAGGGAATGAGTGTTTGTTATATGTGTGGAGAATAATTACACCAAGTACGTGATTGCAAGGGTTATAAAAAGGTTTCAAATGTAAAATTCTTCATCTGCATGGAGTTGTGACACTATGCGAATCAATGTCCAAATCATCAGATTATACCACAAATGATGCTGTTAGCTAATAATCAAATTATTATATTACCAAAGATGAAGTTTAATGACTAATTTTCTTATGTTGATATTAATGAATTATGTCATTTGAATATTGTATCAATAATTTACTGGTTATAATAATTATAGAGTATATAAGGATTGTATTGCACCACTATTTCATTAAGGACTTGAGATTGTGTGGAACCAAGAAAGGTGACTCAACAACAGGTTAATTTTTTTGGAAGACATATTGTTAAAAGAATGATAAACCATAATATAGTTATGACACTGAGGTAGTGATTTTGGAATTATATATGATTGATTTGGATAAATTATATTGGATATTCTTTATTATTTGGAAACTGATTAATGATTTTCATATTCCATCATTGTTGGAGTTTACAACATTTTTGGATACAAGGAGTATATTTAGTATTCTATAAGGAATAAGGGAGAATGAATGTAATTAATATGGTTTTATGGTAATTTGGGGTGTTATAGTGTTTTAAAAGAATACATGATGAAGGTATTCACATTTTATTACGTGGAAAAAAGGATCTTCATTGTGTTTAGATTTCTTATAAATTTTGGACTGTGAGTTTGGACAGAAGTATTTTGGATAAGTATAAAGGTTGGAATCTATTAAGTTTGACATTGGAAATTATTGTTAAGGTTACATAATTTTTTGATTTTTTTTGGATTTTCATAAAAAGGACAACTCGGAGGTCGGGTGACAATATGTCGCCTCCGACATGGCCACGAGACCTGAACACGGAACCGAAGAGAGACAAGGGTGAATCACCTACCACTATCCTACGTGATGTCTTGTTTTGTATAATGTAGTTTTTTTAAATGGTCTGAGTGATAAATTATGAATTCATTTTTTTGGAACCCTATATGATTAGGATAAATAGAATTTTTTTTAATTTTATTATCTTTTAGAGTGAAAGTTGAGTTTATGGAAGGAATTATTTTAAGGATGAAACTCTAATCATCAAGTGTATATATATATGTATATTCCTCTTATTCTATGAATAAATTAATTCTTAAACATTAGGGAAGGGATCTTAAAACAAAAAACAAGTTACCCTAATGCCATATATTTTGTTGAACCACTGATATTTTACATCATCTTAGATTGATGGCTTTGAGGCCCTCAATTTTACACTTTCATTGTGATTGATAACCTCAATCACTCCCTATAAATATTTATGTATTTCCTCTAATTATGTTTCTCTAATTTTCACCAATGTTCTTATAATGGAGATCATAATTTTGTGGTGCGTTTTCATTTCCTTTCCCTTCTAATTAAGACTTAATTTTATTAACCCAATGTCCGATGTGGGTTTTCCCCAAAGGTATTTTTCTATTTTTAAACATTTATTTTTGAAGAACAATTTCAAATTTCAAGGAAGAAATTTATTAAAGGAAGGTAGAATGTAACACCCCAAGATTTTATATTACATTATCTCATTTGAGTAATTAAATAGCTTGTTCTACACGTAACACCAAATTCGAACGCACCACAACATACCAAACTGGCTGTTCAAAAAGAGGTTATGAATAGTATTAACTTTATTTTGAATATTATATAATCTATATAATTTTAACACCCATATTATTTTTTTCTTAGACATAATATAAGAACAAATGAAATTTTTTAAATAAAATATGTAATTTTCAGAAAAGAAAATTTACCGCCTACTAATGGTGAATTTTTTAAATTCAATACATGAAAATTTTATATTAAATTTGAAAAAAATAAACTTCTTATTTAGAAGTGGTACATAAAAATATAGTTTGTAGAATTTTTTTGGTAATTTTCTAATAACTTTCATATTTTTATGATGAGTGAAAAATATTATGTTTTAATTGATTTTTTTTAATTGAAATAATTTATTATGTTAAATTATGAAATTTAATGGTTTTGAAGTATAATTAGATTATATTTTTATTATTTAGAGAAATTTATGTTATTATAAGTAATTTCAGTTTTAAATTTTACATAAACACCTGTAAATCTTTTGATAGTTTTTACATTATTAAATACCCACTTTTTGGCTTTGAACGTGGGAATTAATTTTAAATTAATTAATGAAACTAATATGGTTATAATTTGGTAAAATAGAATTCATTTTTGAATCATTAATATCAAAATTAGCTTAGGGTGATTTTTTTGTATTTTTCTGAAAATATTCCATTATTGATGAATAGTTAAAAACACTGCGTTATTATTTAAAACCGAATTTTTATTTAAATAATTAATTATTTTATTTAAATTAATTTTAAGTAAAAATATATTTATAATACCTATATAATTATAATTTAATTCAATGGTGTCATTTTATAGTAAAAATAGATGTATAAAATTTTATTGAACTTTTTAACGTTTTTACCCACTTTCTACAAGAATTTGCAAATTTTTATAAAACATAATTTTACCACTTATGAGAGTTTAATTTCAAAAATCCAAGAGACACTGTTGACATTAGTAAGTAAAATGTGGTTCAATAAGATGAAAATAATTTTTGGTGAATAGTAACTCATGACTTTTTTTTACCGCGGTTAAAAGTAAATAGGGTAATTAAGGGTAGAAATGATATTATAGTTACCCTAAAAAATGTTCTAATTCTATTGGGTAAGTTTAATTTGACGAAAAAAAAACCTTTTGAGTAAAATATGATCATCTTTGTTTAACTTGGATTATATTATGACATTTATTATTATTTTATTTAAAGAAGAGTTAAAAGTGTTAAATTCAACGTTTAATAAATAAACCATTTTTTATATAGGGGTAAAAACAATATAAATTCGACTATAAATATTCATTAGAAATTTAAAATTATTTTATACATAATAGTATTTTATATATAATTTTTAGACAATAAATAATTTAATTTATTTATGTCACAATGATGATTTGGTAAATACCTTTTTAATGAAATATTAAAATAATTGATATTATAAATATCCAAATAAATGTAAATTGAGACTTTTGATGAATTAAAATAATTTTATTGGTTAATATGACTTGTTAGGGTTCATTAGATAAATTGTTTTCGAAGTGATATGGTTTTTATTACATTCACAAAAACAAAATACAAAAAAGTGTCAAAATTAACAGAAATTAGTTTTAAAAACAAATACTATATTATTGGTTGATATAATATTCCTAAAAATGTAAGCATTGGAAAAATATCTTAAATAATATTATATATTTCATTAAAGAACTGGTTTAGGTTTTCTTGGATGTTTAGAGTACATTTATTAACCATATAGAGTAAGAATACACGAATACACGGTAAAAGTTAAACTACTTAACAAAGAGTTAAATTTAAAAGATAAGGTTAAAATGGTAACCTAAACTTGTCTAAAACCTATTGGTTGAGAGGATTTATACCCATAACCAGATAATGAACTAAATAAATTCATTTTGAGCCATTATAAACGAATATTATTGTATAATAAATTAATATTTTAAGCATTTCCAAAAGTGACCCTCACCTCTCTAATAAAAGGGCACTTCCCCTTCTCTCAAAATCACACCACCAATGCCATTTGGATTGGCCAAAACTATCCCAAATATCCTCCCAACTCCCCTCAAATCAACCTAGAGTCCTTAATTTTATCATAAATCCAACTTAAGGACCCCTTTTGATTAACTCAAACAGAAACACCCATAGAAGTGGTTATAATTTCCCCACCCTCTTTCAAGTTATTTTCTTCTTCCACATCCTCTTTCTTTGTTGTTTCCAAAAAAAAATAATAAATCCAATAACTCATACATACTGTGATTTTATTATAAATATGGTACAACCATATTCATTATTATATCAATCCTATAAATGACAAATTCACCATACGTGCGTACGTATGACTTACCTTCTCCACGTTGTGGTGTAGTTTGTTATTCAAACACTTCATTATTTTTATGGGTACAGTAATGTCTATAAATGATGTCAATAATAAATATAACATTCTAATGATTCATTATATATGATATACCATCCAATTAATTATGGTTTCACCATCAATATAATGATATTTTCGCTCGTGTGTACGTACAGATTACCGTCTCCATGACACAATGAGATTCATTTCCAAATTAACCATTCAACGATGATTATAAAAATATATATTATTAATAAGTATGTAATATATGACATAATAACTCTAATGTAGAGATATATAAATATATGTATGTATGTATGTATGTATTTACATATATATTATTCACTTACTTCCATTCAATATGATATGAAAATGGAAACATCGTCTTTGCGTACGTATGACCAACCGTCTCTAGAAACTATGCCTTCCATTTCATATATCAATCTATTATAAATATTTATATTCTAAATATATTTGACATATAAATCAATTTTTATATCCTGGATGTATTTAAATCATGATATAAATGATATGATCAAAAATAGCATGTTAAAGACGTATGATAAAGAAAGCGATTGTTACCCACAATGCTAATTTAACATGGAAATCATTATTAAATTAGTGATATAAAGTCATAAATGATTCTTGTATGATATAATAACTATTAATATATTTCTGGAATAATTTAATAACATACAATGGTCATTATACATGAGGTTAAACGTACCCTCGACCAATGGAAAGTGCAAGGTATGGGTTAATTTCTCAATCTCATTATTATTTGAGATTGTTTGTGGGTATGTTTTTACTGGGACATATTTATTATCCATGTCCATGTTTTATAAAAGAGTTTTAAAATGGATTATTTTTAAGGGAATATTTAATTAATACATCATTTTAAATGTTTTAAATATTTATTCTTCTAAATCATTTTCATTAATTTCCATGTTTTCAAAATTGTTTTTATGTATTTATTTATATGGACATGAATGTTTTTAAAATGTTAATTCCATTATAAAGTTTCAAAGTGGTATGGGAATATTTGATTCAAAAGTGTCTTTAAATGTATTCCTTCCTAAAACGTGTGACTTTTAAATGTTTTCATGAAAAAGGGATATTTCTCACAAAGAGTTTTAAAAATAATTTTCATCCATGTCAACATCCTTTGATGGATTTTAAACTTGTTTGATGTTGATTTATTATGATACAAATCATCCATATTATATTGAAGGTTTTGGGATATGTTTGACTGTGGATGCATTATTTTTATACCATTCATGGTTTATGGATAAAGTATTGAAAATTCGTAAGAAAGTTTTAATACTCATGTTTATATTATGTTTAAACATTTTAATATGAGTAATGCATTGGACATAGCAAGTGACGGGTGGAGCCCACTAAGGATCCTCGATTCATCGGTAGGTCTCAGGAGACAAACTAGTGTTTTGGAACTAGGGATTGACAAAATTTTATTTGTATTCTTGGAACAAGGCCATCACTATGTGGTTATAAAATATGGAATTATGCATTCCATCATTAAGAAATTGGATATTGATATTACATGTGATTATTTGACTAGTAGAATATAAAAGTGAATAAGTAAATAGAATTTTTTGATTTATCTTTTCCATATTATGTGGAAGTTTAAGTTTTAAAGGATTTTGTTTTAGTTTTATACATTGCCTTAAATATTTATTCTTATTTATGAAAGTTTCCAGTATATTGTTATCCTTACTAAGCATTTGAGCACACCCCTTTCAATTTTATTATTTTTCCCAGGATGCGAAGAAGTATATTATGACTGAACTGCAGAGATAATCTAAGGGATATGATTGTGGTCAATGGGGAAAATTTTGTTGTAGTTTTTTATAATGTAATGTAACGTTCATGTATATAATTAATTTTCAAAGACTGCTAAACTGATCGGTACTTTAGGACTTTATTCCTCATAATCATAGGAATGTATTAAAATAATGCATAGACTCTGGGTAACTGGGGTCAGGGCGTTACACATTTTCCATAAAGACTTGAAAAAATAAAACTAGAAAGTGGTTCTCCTTGATAGCTTGACATGGGAAAATAGAATATAGCTTCGTAAACCATTCCTAGTACTCCTAAATATTATCTATATTATAATTTAAGTTGGAAGATATTTCTTTTACTAATAGATATTCTCCTCAAGGTATTAAAGAATATCTGAATAAAGATTCTCTACATGCCATCTCTATCCTAGATCTTTCCTGGTTATAGGATGTATAATGATTAATTTTACATTCCTTTAAGTGAATAGGATAATTCCATCCACTTTACATACTCCACATAAAATCCATAGGTTTTTAGTGTAAAGAATTCATGTGGTAAGTACATGATATATATATTTTTTGGTTTTCAACTACATGGCCATGGAATTATTTCATTATTTTACAAAATTTGTTTTTTAAATTCCAAGTCACTCTACAAAGAAGGAATAGTAATTTAGTTACATTGATTAACAAATTGAGGTGTACAAAAGCCTATGAGCGTCTAGTTGGGATTTCTATCCATGATGATGGTCTTTAAGTGAACATTTTTTATTTTCACTAGAATTTTTAAGAGAAAATTTCTCAAAGTTTGATAAAACATTTATGTTTCTTAGTTTAGTCATCATTAATTAAATTTTATGATCTAAATAAGACCCTATTTAAATTTATTATCCAGTCGTACAATTGAGAGTAAGATTTTTTTTTATTTTGGAACAACCCCCCAAAAAATAGTTCCATGTTTTGATACACACCCACCAAAGAGTGTGGAGAAATCCATTATTTCTCGTAGGTAAAATGTATTTATATTGGTAACATCAGGTTAACTCATAAAGAGGAATTCATAAAATCTATCATCAATTCAATTTTTGTAAAAAAATGATTTTTATGTTTATTATATTGAAAGAAAAAGGAATCCATGATTAATAATTGTTTTAATAATGAATATTATAATAATTACTTGTTTAGTGGTAGGATTCCACTTTCAATGATGTCATTTTCCCAAAAATATATATTATTTTTCTCTTTGATAATTGATAAGTTCAAGGTTTCTTATTTGATTCACCAAACACATTAGGAAGAATATTATTATGATATAATAATATAAAAGTGATTATTTATTTATTATCCACCATTTACACGTGTTTTTAAATTTATTTAAATAGTCATAAACATTCACAGAAATACATAATTAGGTGTTGACATTCATTGGTAATTAAGAAGTAACCCTCTGCTTCCACACACATACAAAACATTCATAGATAGTAACCACCTAAGACAACTCATTACATTAAGAAAATATGCAACATTTATAGGATGATTGTAGGTTATCAACCTAGGTAGTAATTGTGATAATGTTTAATGCATTGAAATAAAATTATATTAAAAAGGTTAGATTGTCACTACAAATGAAAATCAATTAATATAAAAGATTTTTTCCATTAAAGTACATGGGATCAAGCATTAAAAGGGTAAACCTTACAATCCCTAATTAATTATGATTTAATCACCCATAAAAAGGGTAACAAAGAATATCATAGAATAATAATTTGTTGAAAATATATGAAAATTGAAAATATAATAGAATCAATGAATGAACTCCAATAGTTCACACTCCCCAACCTTTAATGCACAAAGTCCCCTACAAATCATACTTATTACATATTTTATAAACATGTAGTTTCATATTATTTACCTATAGAAAAAATCTAATATATTATACACTTTTGATTTTATAATGTTTTCTTCTTTATCGAGGATTCAAATATCATTGAGACCCTCAACTATTATTTTTAGTTTACTTGATTACATAGATATAATTTTATTTAAAATTATACATGTGAAAAAGTCTTATTAATATCAGGCATGACGACATGAAATCCAAAAACCATATCTCTAATTCAATATGAATCCCTTTAAATCCACTTGTTTTCATCCTTCAAATGAATTTTTGATAAGGAATGAATGACATGTACATACTTGAAATTAAAAAATATGCTCATGGAAAATACACATACGTATGTGAGAAATGAATATAATAATGGTGAATTTTGACATGTATTCTTAGAATATCAAATGTATATAGATCCAAATGATACATTTACTAAGAATATCACTCCTACAGTGGGATAAAATAAACATACACAAATCCAAAAAAAAACCTAGTGGAATTCCATTTTCCAAATTTTAGTATTTGATCATGAAACCCTTCCACATTTCATTATTGAACGATTTTTTTATATTCCTTATAAACTATTTAAAAAATCAGAAATATAATAAATAATAAATATATGTTTTATTATAATAATTTTGAATACATATAAACCAATTAAAATTAAATATTTAAAATATTTTCAATATCAAACCCAAAATACATATATAACATAAATATATGACAATTACTCATAAAATTAAAAAACTATTTCATTTATAAAATTAAAATATTAAGAAAAATATATGAAAATACTATATTGTTAGAGGGTTTCTGTATAAAATTTCATGGAACATGTCATATAATCTCTTATAGTACCCAAGTCATTTCCCAATGAATATTTCATTGATTCATGGTTCTGTGTGAACCAAATACAGTTCATGAATTCACCCATTTTATAAATATTGATAATTTATCAATGAAACAAGGTAATATGGGTAATGATCAAAAATAATAGAGAAGGACAATAAAAGGGTGATTCATGAATTATCCTTCTTCATATTCTTATCAACAGTTAAAATATAGAATTATTTATTGGAAACCTCAGCAATAAATAATATAATTCATACCTAACCTCATTTTTAAACAATTATATTTAATTCCATGAAAAATAAAGTCTGGAAATTTTTACAAACACATTATGGGAATCAGAATGAAAAAATACATTATTGTATTTTGAAACATAAACATCACTATAACTTTTTAAAACTAACAAAAAACAACACGATTTTAAATGGTCATAAAAATATTTTAATTGGTATAATTGTTACTCAAAACATCATTTAAATAAACCAATATCTCATAATTCTTATGTTAAAGAGATTGAAATAGGCCCAACATCCAATAATTAATGAATCTTTTTACCAAGAATGTTTTTACACTAAAACAAGAGAAAATAAATCTTTAATATATAATATTACACCTTAATACAAAAAATCCCCATATAAATATTTGGAAATTTATAAACCTTGGCCACCATGGATATAGGAGAGAAAATTTTACCATCTTAATGCCAAACCAACAAAATTGGATAGGATCACAATGAATCTAACTTTATGTGTATCCCCCAGACCCTAATGGTTGAAAATAAATTTTTGAGGGTTTAAAAATGTAAATGGGGGATGATTTAGTCTTAAATATATAATAAAAATTTATATAAGAACATAAAGATAATAAAAATATGATTCATGAGAAAAACATGAAAAATATAATAATATAAATGGATAAGTATAAAATGACAATAACCGATAACATCCTAGAGTAAGACCTGAAAATCAAAAAAAAATCTAATAGAAAATAAAAGTTCCAAACGTTATACTTTCCCATTCTCTAGATGATTACTACTTCTAAGCTCTCATATCCATCCAAAAAAATGATTTCATCAAAACACCTAAATAGTGAAGTTATAGAACTTTCCCAAACCTAAATGACATTGAACAATATCTGTATACACACCAAGATTCATATTTTGTGGTTGAGTATATAAAATATGTTTAAAATACTCCAACAATTCGTACACAAATCACTTAATCAAAAAATTGATTAAGTATTATATAAAACATAAGGAAAGAATAATATTAATATGCAAGGAAAAGGTAAACAACATAAATTACTCACACTAAACTTACAACATTATTAAACCCCAATTTTTCTAAATGTAAACCACACCTATACTCACACACTTACGTGATAAACTTACTGAACAATATAATTTACCAATCCATTCCATCTAAGATCCATTCTACCAACCCAGTGCATGAACCATCCAATGCGTTCTATGAATGGTCTAAACTAATGAGAATAAATTTATCCCTAAACCAAGTTATAACTGGGATGCATCGTCCATGTTCACACCTAATAAAAACTGATATCCAAGCCATTCCTAAATAATCCCTATCAAATTCATTATTAGAACATGAAAAATCACGCCAATTACAATCCACTATTATACCAAAACTATGTTTCCAAAAACAATTTACCAAATATAAATTTAATCAACACCATTAGAGAACACACATTCTCACCCTAACTCACAATCAAAGAAAATACTACCCCAAACCTAAATCATCATTTTTAATCAAAACCATAATTTATATACTATTTCAACCTTGTTATGAGAAACACCCATAATGATTTATTAAACCATTTTACCATAATATAATATTTAACTAAGATTTATAGATATAATTAATTGTAATTAAACACAAGAATGTATTTTTTAATAAAATCCCATGATTTCTTCACATAAATAGAGAAAAATAGGGACCAACAGCCCCAAATAATGACTCCATGATGAAACCACACCACACCCACATTGATCCTAACTCTAAAAACCCTATTATGATAGTTCAGAACAAAATACATGTCAAAACACACCCTAACCACAATATATAAAAATTTAATACTTATAACAGATATTCTTCGCCAAAAAATGGTAATATAAGGGAGGATATGTACATATATAAGTATTGACTTTGATCCCTAATAAAAATTATATAAGGTTCAAAGAGTGGGAGCTCTAAAATTAATAGAACCACTGATATCATCCAATGAAAACCTATGGTTTCAATTCCCTATCAAGAAGGAGATAAATGATATTTGAGGGGGGGATTAGGTTATAGTTTTTTAGTAATTTTTAATTTCATCCATGGTTTAGTTTCATGGTTTGGGAAACTATGTTTCAATTATGTGAGTGTTAGTGTATGTAACCCATATTGCATGTTTTTTTCAAATATTTTATCAAACAATACACCAAATATCTTAATGTAATGATATAAAGTTGAAAAAGGTTTCTTTATTGGTATATAATTTACCCAAATCATTTTCACACTATTCAAATTCCAAAAATCTTCATTCTATACTACATGAATTACCTAAGATTAGTGCATGGTTTACCCTAATCATGTGGAAAATGTGTGTAGTTCAATAACCCAAAAAAACCCTTTGAACCATTTTAAATATAATGAAACGAACCATAACATCTTCAAATTATAAAATAAATTGAAAAAAATATAAATACCACAAATTGGCAGGTGTTACATTATCCAATCGATTTGAATTTATATAGTTGGAAATTTTGAAGATGGTTGTGTAGATACCAAGGATTCTCATACAAAAATATCATATTTTTTAGATGAACATTCAATATATTTCATAAATACACATATGAAGACCATAATAGTTTAGTTTCTTTGGAGGTTAGAATCCCAATATTCTTTTTTCATGAAAGATCTTCAATATATCCCATAAAGATATTCCCACATGGTATTCTTCATAGAAATAACTTACCTAAAATAATTCTTTATAGCATGGGGAAAGGAAAAATTATAGAGGGTGATCCAAGATGCTAAGTAAAGGTGGAATGAGGAGATACCAACATATCATGAGAATAAGGTTATTAAAACAAGACAATAAAATTGGAAAACCAAACCTTACATATCATATATCATAAAATCGATTCATCAAATAAATATTGGCAGTTCATTAGACATAAATCATAATGGAATCAAATTACATGATCCATAAGAAATAAAATTTTCATAATACATAGATTTATGGTATATATATAAGATTATAACTTTGTGGACATGTATAAATAGATACATGTTCACTCATTATGTTAAGGACATAAAATCCATCCCTTTCATAATCATAGGGACATGCAACCTAGTCCACACAAAACCTTATGGAAATGATAGAAAAGTGCATGTATAATACTATGAACTCTTAATTTGGTTCACGGATAACATTGTGAACATGTTATTCGGTTTACACATAAAATTTCGAACATGTAATCAGGTTCATGCATAACATTTGGAATATGTAATTGGGTTCACACATAACATATTTTTTTCATGTGTTATACATATTTACCCAATTCATTGGTGGGGGAAATACATCCCACCTACTATATAGTCCATACTTCTGTATTCCATAAGATCATAAAACATTAATTACATCATAACCCATGAAAAGGGGTGTGGTTTATAAAAAATTCATTATAGTATTACCTGGGGAATGAAAAAGGTTTCATAAATATTTTTTCATCATAATAATAAAACATATAGAGAAATAATAAATATGGAATCACTAGATAATTTTTTTATTATATCTTAAGTAATATCAAAGTATGTCCTCAAATATAGAAAATAAAATTGAAAAATCACTAGGAATATTTCTTATGAACGATAAAATTTCCACTCTAAAAAACATATTTTAAAACCATATAACATTTTAAAAATATTTTTTATTTGAAAATAACTTTTGAAACTTATGAAGTAATATTTAAAAGTTTATTTTCCATGAAGGAGAGAAATTATGTACACATTAAAAAAACATTCTATTCACATTTTCAGTAAATTTCAAATGAGGATTTTATTGAAAGTTACAAAAATATTATTTTTAAAAAAGTTTTTGAAGTGTAAAAAATATAAAAATTAGTTTAAAAAATATTTTAGTAAAATTAAAACATTTTTTAATATATTTTTAAAGAACATGGGTATGGAAGAAAAAAGGGATTTTAACTAAACAGATAAATAAAGAATATTTTATTTAAAATATTATTTTAGAATCAGAAGAAATAGAGAGAGAAAAATGAAGGGAAAATATGTATTCTCATGAAATAATCACAGGATAAGAAATATAATTAGATTATTTAGATATGGATAATAATATTTCACCATAAAAAACATAATCATAAACAATCCTGATAATAATGAGATCCTAACATTAAACACATACTAATTTGGTACCTTTTGAATCGTAAACCACATTAAGGAATTACATCAAAATAAACTTTAAATATAATTAATAAAATAAAATTAATGATATAACATGTAAAATGGGCTATATACACACATCATAAATGAGTATAGGTTTAAAAAATAAAATCTATCTCAAATAAGGCAAATTGAGAAAAAAATCCAATACCGCTTTGGTAACTAATGAACCGTAAACCCCATGAAAGAGTGATCTTAAAATAGATCTGTAAATATACATTATTTCTAGAATAATTATACTACATTATATTCATGGTAAGTATATATAACAAATGAAAGAAATATTTTGTGAATATGTAATGAGACTCTCAAAAGTAAAAAGTGAGATGTAAATCCTTTACCTATTCTTTAGAAAACCTAATTAGGATTAACCTAAATACATCCTAGATTGGTTTTGAAATACCAAAATGGACTATAGGATGTGTGTAGGTATGTAATTAATACATCTAAGAAGTTATTATTTGATCCAATGGTTTTTTTAAGTGGAAATAAAAGGGGATATGAGGTGTCGTTTTATAAGTGAGGTGTGTGACACACTTGTAATTTTAGAAAATAAAAAGGTATAACCATTTTTCCAAAATTAAAAAATATTCCAAAATAGTCCATTATTAAAAATTATAGGTTATAAGGTCAAAATAATTCCCGAAAATGTGTGTTGGACAAGTATCTCATACATTTTACCCCTTATCTGTTTAGTTTAACCCCCCAATATCCTTGTTTTAACCTTAACTGCAATAATTAGTTTTCACTATTTTTACTATTATTTGCACTTAAAAATAATGTTGAAATTATTAGATAATACAAATTATGATGATAATAAATGTGAAATTTATTTTGAAAACATCCACTCATAGAAGTGAGAAAATCTCAATTAAAATTAATCCTAGAGACATGACAAAAAAGCGATTTTCCAAAGTGGAATGTTTAAAATGTTTAAAATGTTATTATGTAAAAATCAAGTATGAAATTGATTCTAATGAAATAAATTTTATTAGTATATATATATATATATATAATTAAACTAATTTTAATTTAAAAAGTTTTAAAATAATTTGTTAATTTATAAGTACTTTAAAGAAGTAATAATTCTTAATAAAAACTAGTATTTTTCACTATTAATAAAAAAATTCATCCTTTTAGAAATTTATAAAAAATGAACTCTAATATAATTTTTACATGATGAATTGAAAAATAATTTTAATTTTTCAATTTTTTTTTGAAATTTGAAACAATTATATTTAAAATAAATATGTAGAAGGTGAAGAAATTGTTTTTTAAAATATAGTTTTAAGATTAAAATAAAATTTTTGATTATCTCATACCTAGAAAAAACACAAGAATAATTTTAAAAAAATTTATTACGTATATAATATATAAGTTTTATTAAAATCATTTACCAAAAGTGATTTGTATAATTTATTGAGGTAAAATGTGTTTGTGTGCATAAAAATGGTTATTTCAGAAAAAGGTCACCTTTATTTTCAAATTTTTTATTTTAATTTATAATTAACAGGGAAGAAAATAATTTATTTTATATACATTTTCAACCCATATATTTTTGTAATTTATTTAATTTTATTCATACGCACCATTCCAAGTGCTAGGTGATAAATATCACATTAAATAATGATATTTTAATTATATTCCACGTGAAGTTTAAACTCAATGTTTCTAGTAATTAAAGATCCAATTAGTTTTGCTGGTAACATAGATTAACCTCCATATTACTTGTAATAAAAAATATTTAAAAGATTAAATTTATCAGAAAGAAATATTACACAAAATATCAGGGTGTTATAAGTGGTGGCCTTAAAATTTAAAGACTTTGCTCCATTATATCATATTCTAACTTCTATGACATCTCACAAATCCATCTATACTACTAAAACAAACCTTATAAAGATATGAATTAACCTGAAAATATATTGTATTAGCTATCCAAAAAATGAATCAATGTTTGAAATATTTTTACATCCATCTCATTTAAAATGTGATCCAAACTAATCATAAGAATAGAGTCGATCTCTTACTTGTTTTAAAGAGATTTTTGAAAAAAATGTATTTCACTCAATCTCAAAGAAAAATTAACCATTAAGTTGAATAACTAATAAAATTAATAATATGAAAGTTCCCAATGTATAAAGGTACCAACCTACCTTTCTTATATAGGTGATAGGTCTCTAATTTTTAAAGTACCTCTAATAATACATGATTCCAAACCTATAATGAAAATGGAAAATAAAAATTATTAGAATATGATATCTAATGGTTCTAAAAAATTTCCATTATGTACCTTTTCATTAAAATGTCCTTGATAATATCTCATAGAATATGTGTTCCATGAAAAACTTTTCACCTAAATCCATTCCAAAACTGGATACTAATGTGTAAGACCATAAAATACCTTAAATAGAGCCATATTAATAATTTATAGATGTAAATAGTTACATGAAAACTATAATAAAGTTAAATGGTTCTCCCATAGACCATAAAAGTTCTTCACACATGTTTTAAACATGTCCTATAGTTTTTTTAATAATCCTCTATTACAATGTATTCATTTGAAGATAGTATTCCACACTCATGTTAACTGGGTTACCAAGGGTTGTAGAAAATACTTCCAAAAAAATGAATGAAATATAGGGCCTTAGTTATATAAAAAGGTAATCTGTACCTTATCAAAATTCACAACTTAATAAATATATAACCGTGCCAAATATTTTACCAAATTGGTCTATCATTTTCGAATGGAGTGTCTTGATAGGTTAATTTCTTCAATATTCACCTAGATGGTATCATTATTTCAAAGATTCTTATAAATATAGTGATAAAAACGATGGGGATATTTCCCAAATCCATATTGTTATATATAACATTTGTAACATTCCAACTATTTATAAGTGTTTATCCTTAATTTGTAGATAGGTATATCACTTTTCTGGGTTCTAAACAACTTACTTGACCATCAGAAGTGGTTCTTCATTATGTTTTTATATGTTTTAATTACTCATATTGATAAAATAATTTGAGAGATGTTATATATAGTGTTATTATTCCATTAATAGCATAAAAAAATTTTGATCAATAAAATAAAAGATAAATTTTTTATTTTCTATCTATCCATTGATGGTTTTCCCACCATTGAGGTTTAACCTAATGACAGGGTTATTAGGGTAAAAAAACTAGGATTTATAGAATTTTTCAACCATGTTAGGAGTCTTCTAAAATGAAACAAAAACCTCATCAAATTTAAATAAATCCAATAATATACAGACAATTTCAAAAATAAATTTCATTGGTCCTAAAATTCATTATTGACTTCTCATTATTTTTAATTATGGAATACACCACTTTATTCATTCTGAATGGTATTTCCTTATCAAGGAAGTTGTTGGTGAGACTTGACATGGGAAATAATTAAAAATACATGAGAAAATACTACTAATTCTAAGTGATAAGGTTCATCAAGTTAACTATATTAGATACAATGCATTGATCCCATTAATACAAATAGAACTTCACTAAGAACATAGTGCAAGAAATATTATTCATAGTGATAGTAGAAGATTCTAAATTCCCTTTTTGAAATTTCATTATTATTGAATAATATTTAGTTATATATGTATTGATATCTAACCTATATTATTTTAGTTTTCTTTATTCTCAATCACAGAAACACATATTGAGTATAACAACCAAATAGTCACATAAAAAATTAAAATAATTTTAGATCTATATTTTATACGTCCTAAAAAATATTACTAAGAATAATTAAGGTTTAGTTTCTTTGTATACTAGATAAAAAATAATCTTGTTTCATGAATTATTTTCAAAACCTACATAAGTTTATTCTCACATAGTACCATTATAAGACATATAATGATTAAAAAATTTCTTCAAAACATAAGGAAATGAAAACATAAGAGAGGGTGAGGTCATATGTTTAGTAAGGGTAAACATGAGTGATATAAATTGATAATAATAAGTGAGAATATGAAAATCATAATAGAATAAGAACCTTATCATAACTTATGAACACATAACCAATACGAAATTGATTATAAATCATGGTCTATGATGTATGTCCTTATCACTAAAAATAAATGATTCATAATAGTTCATAATAATAAATAATCAACATGAACCAGGAGAGAATATATTAAGAATAAGACATAAGATTATGGAATACACATAAGAATATAATATCATTTCATTAATAACGGATCACTTCAAATATTATCATTGTGGGAAAGTCCATTAGTGGATTGGGTTCACTTCTTATTCCCTTTAACATAGTTGATAGTGTCCCATAGTACATTGACTTCACACCCAAATCCATTTCAAATTATCTCTTGGGATATCACGATTTACCAAATGCATTAGAGGGATATTTAATTCATATCCCACCCATCACATAATTAAAACCAAATATATTTTTTCCATAAGATCATTAAAACATTCGTCATTTCATAAAATCTTAATTAACATTTGGGAAAGAAATGAATTTTAGAAACAATTCCTTATAACATCATCACCATAGGACATTTTGAGAATTTTTTTTGATGGTATAATTATATAAATTCCTTTATAAAGCTTAAAATTATGTAAAGTACATCAACATAGATGAAAAAAATTTTTATATAAGCACTATAAAGACACTTAAAAAACAATAAGAAATATTTTTTTTTCTTTTTAACTTTATAAAAGTACAAAAAATATAGTAATATGATTTTATTTATAAAAACCATGGAAAATTTTAAATTAGTATTTGTAAAAAAGAAAATACATGATAGTGTGAAAATTTATTCATTAGGTAAATATTTAAAAGATATTATTTTCAAAATTTTATAAAAAATCAATTACAACTTTTACATAAAACTTTTCAATGAAATTAAAATACACTTTAAAATTTCATTACAAAATCATTAGGGTATAAAAAATAACTTTCAAAAAATATTTTAAACAACCTGAACATTGAAGAAAAAAATTCCCTATAAAAAAGGATAAATAAAACCATATTTTAATAAAAACCTTATTTTGGTCTTTTGGGTACCAAAGAGATTAAAAATTGAAATTATATTTAAAAACCCAAAAACAATTAACATAGAATATTTTAGATGGTGTTTATGAGATTTTGAACCTAAAATTCCCTCAATGGAAATTAAACCATAAAAGGATGCTAAAACGTAATATTGAAAAATAAAGTATTAACTTAAGTCCCAAATTTTTTTACACACTATATACTCTGGTATAGTAAAATTGTAATTATTATACATCTATACCAACACTATATTAAAAATTAAATTACTATATATTGTTCCCTTATAATTTTTAATACCCATTCATCAGAACATCCTTATTAAAATCAATATTCATGTGTAAAATATTATGTTCTCAATGCATGTTTCAGTTTTTAGACTCCATTCTATGAATAGTTGTCCTGGTTTCATCATATCTAGAATCTTAATCATTCCATTAATACCCAATTTATTCGTTTTATACACTTTTACAACCATCCATGTAAGGCGGTTGTGAAAAATTAATTACATCACTTTGTTGAGGAGGTAGTCTACACCTATGCATGATAAAGAATAATAAAAATTTTATAAATATCCTATAAATTTATTAAATACATCTATTTAACCATCCATGAGAGGTGATGATGAAAAAAATTAATGCATCGTTTCATGAAGGTGGTAGTTATCATATATGCATGAGCATCATTTTAAATTAATATTAGACAGAAAAGTTGTAGATAATGATTTATCAAAACAATAAAAATATTTCAGTATACTGATGACAGTGATTATATTATTTATATTTGTTATAGAATATTCTAATGAGTTTTAAAAATAAAAACACATGAATAAATTTAGAGAATATAATTACCTCTTCTTTGGGTGTTTTCCTTTGGATTACACATTAATCATTATTTGGATGAGATTTTAGTGACATCATAAATTTTGATTTATATGGAGGAGATTTAAAAAATTATTTTCTAAAATCATGGTTATGATAATGTTCTCAAAGTGTGTGGATAAGTGAGGAGATGAGATACCTTTTTATAAGTGTGGCGAGTGATACACATAGAAATACCCATATCATTAAAATAATATAAATTCATTTGAATGGAAATTAGAACAAAAATAGCTATTATTCAAGGATAGGTTAATTTTTAGTCTAAATACACTCATATAATAAAATTGGTACATGTGTTTATAATAAATTTATAATAATATTTTATGTTAAACCCCTTTAAACCCCTTAAACCCTTGTGGTGGTGATAAAATATTACCATGGAAGCATATTTATATTCCAAAAAATAGAATTTTACTTATTTAATAATATTTATTATGATAATTATAAGTGCGGATTCCATTTTAGAAAATTAAATATCTCATGGTGGAGAAAATTAATTCTGGTATCCACGTAAAAAACACATAAAACAATTTTTAGAAAAATTGTATCTTAAAGAATAAAAATAATTTTATTCTCATTCCTTTTATGGTGAAAAATATAGATGCATGATAATTTATTTTAATGAATATATTTTTAAAAAATTTATCTAAAATAATTCATTAATAGTGATTAATTTAATTTATTACGATAAAACACATTATGCACATGAAAAATAGTTTTTTTCAAAAACTATATCATTTTTCTTTCAAATGATTTTATATTTATTTATAAATAGTTGATAATAAATTTAGGAATGATAATTAATTTTTATTCACATCTATAAAATACTATTCTATATGTTTAAAAAAAAGAGAAGTAATCTTTTAAATTAAAAAATATATAAATAAATCATTTTTTTGTAAATAATTTTTATTAATTTTAACTAAAAATTATTTAGATATTATTACTTATCATTACATAACAATTTCCTAGATGTATTAATTAAATTTATTAATCAAAACATCAATTATATCAATAAATTTTGTTGATATCAATCCTCAAATGTGTTTATTTTAACAAAAATGTATAATTCAAAAAAATAGTTCAAAACAATTTTTTCAATAATAAATGGTATTTCCATGGGTGAATTATTCCCATTTTATAAATTCATATATTTTATCAATTTAATTTATATTTTTTATTTGAGTATTTAATTATTAAATTTAATAACTATTTATTCAGTTTTTTTGTGTTTCTTGAATGAATAGTTATTGTACTCATTGAATTTTATTAAGATAAATATATTATAAAATCTGAAGATGTTACATTCAACACCCTTATAATAATTTTAACATTGAGATTATGTTATTATAATGATAAAAAAATTTGAATACTTTTTCCTCATTATATCCTTGGTTCCCACATAACTTCCCCAAATTTAAGGTTTCACGAAAAAAATGTTTACCAAGTGAGAATTCTTAATCAAAATCAATTTTTTTATTTGATGTAATATATCCATCATTTGATCCTCAAATGAAAGATAAATTTCTAGATATACAACCACTATGTTTAGTATATGTGAAGGATAATGATATACCTTATTAGAAGTGATATGTAGAAAATATCACGAAATTTAGATTAGTTTGGTGGAATCTCCATGTGACAAGACACAATCATGATACTATCAAGAATCTCATAGTGACATATACATATGGGGATCGACTTCCCCTTACTTGGATATATTTAAAGGAATACATTATCCCCAATATGGATCTCTAGATCCCTCTATCGATTGTTAGTATAACTTTTCCATTGACTATGATCTACACTGATTCACTGCTGAATGACACTAACTTCCCTACTATTTCCTTAACTGTATTACATCATAATATTTTTTATTCTGTAACTTCATCCTATTATATTTGAGTTTTTCACTTATTTTCAATTAGGGATTAACAAAGATCCACACAAATTCTCTATTGAAATATATTATTGTAAAAAAATTAACCAAAGGAATGTGTTGATCCTAATAACCATTAAAATCTATAAAGGGAGATATAAACATATCTTCTAGGGTTTTAATGGTCATCCCAATATGACTATATTTTGGAGGATGATAGATTGTTCTAAAGATATGCACGAATTAATTGCTTATTGAAGATTTATCCAAAATTTTGATGTGATCCATAGATCATTATCAGATAGAATTGAGAGTGGTACTCTATGAATCCTTACCACTTTCATAATTTATATCCTGGAAAGATGATCAATTGAGAAATATTCTTTGATAACATTGATATGCATTTCTTCTGTAAGGCGATGGATACAACTGAATTTTTTTATAGAATTTAGAGGTCTTGGGGGCTCTACAAAGAAATATATGGTGAGTTTTTCCTATTTATATATAGGTAAAGGTAATGGTTACATCAACCCCTTATAATTTTTTCATTTCCCTTAACTTGCTGACATACCAGATATAGAGACACATACTATGAAATTTTATATTTAATATTTTAGCACTATAAATACTCTTTGATATAAATATATATCTTTGAAATTATTGTATAGATAAAGAATGCCGAGATATGTGATTTCTCCAAAATATCTTTCATCAATTCTAGTATTGAGGGGAAACATATATGATTACTATACCTTATCATCTGATCATGGTAAATGTTGAAATTTGAAACATTCCTTACCTTTTTTTACTACTATAAATCTTTCTTTTATTTCTATTTAAGCTTCATATAGATGTGTTTTTAAAAATTCAATTGTGAAAGATGCGATTTATCTACTTTATTATGTTTTCATGGTTTATAATCTAGTAATAAAAAATTATTATGACATTTTCAATCATCACCAGGGAAAATATTACTTGATATTTCTAACTCAGTGCATTGAATACATTGTTCACCTTCCTAGGGTGGTAATTTATTAACCAATAAAATTGTTAACTCAACTCCAACCATCACATTTATAGCATCTTCAATAACTCCTATGTGTATTTATATTTAAATATTTTAGTATTGTAATATATATTACACCTTTCACTGTAAATATTATGGCTACATATTTTTATATAAAAAATAATCACTTCTATATCCAAATCACGAGTCAAATAAATTTTATTGTGAATATTCAATTTTCATAAGGCAGACATTACTACCATTATATTTTACATAATAAATATTCCACATATTTATTTTATTAATAATTGTATATAAAAACCCCTTTCTGTTGGAGGGTATTGTATATATCAATGTGATAAACAATATTCTATTCTAATCTTCAAAATTATATTCACATTCATCTATCTAATGGAACATGGATCCTTTCAATGTATACTTGGTTAGTGGATTTAATAGTTATAAGAAATTTATCACAACGTATTGATATCAATCATCCAATCTAATAAAAATACAGATCTCATTCATAGTGGGTTTTCTAGGACATTATTCATTAACTTCTATCTTTGAGTAATCTACTAATATACCATCACATGTAATTAGAAAACCATAGAATGGTACATTATATAACTCAGGTTCAAACTTGATAAATTTGGCATACAATTTATCATTCGCAAAGGTCTTCAAAATAATCCTCAAATTATCATGATGCTATTACTTACTCTTGGAATATGCTATAATATCTTATATAAAGACTACCACAAATAGATATATGTATTATATAAAGACACTATTCATTAAATCCATGAAAAAATGGTATAATTAGTAATTGAAATTGGTATTATTATAAATTCATAGTGTTTATACCTCATATAGAATGCTATCTTGGGTATATCCTCCCTTTGACCCTTAAATAAGGATATATTGATCAATTATAAATGTTGTAAAATTATTAAGCCCCACGAAGTTGATCAAAAAAATCATTAATATACGGTAGATGATACGTTTTATCGATAATGACATAGTTATGATCTCGATAGTAAATTAAATATCACATTAACCCATCTATTTTAGTAATAAAATGAATAGGAACAACCCATGGTGATTTACTAGAGAATATGAAATTTATTTCTAGATTTCCATCGAGTTTCTTTTTAAATTCTTAAAACCCAATTTTGTTTATTATATAAGAAGTATTTTAAATAGGTATAGAACCAAGTATGAGTTCTATTTAAAATGAAACTTCATTATTTATGAGAAGACTAGGAAACTATTTTGGAAATACATCAGTATATTTCTGAACAATAGGAATATCTTTAATGTTGAGCTTAACCCAAACCATTTGACATAAATACACCCCATGAACATATAGTGACACCCATGTAATGAAATTAATTTATTTTAGATGTTTATATTGATCATAATACAAAAACAAAATTATAGGTTGATTCAGAAAATCAAATGTTACTTCCTTTCGTTGATAATGGATATGGGATATGTATAGAGATATCTAATACATGGCTAAATTACGTCAAATATAACTATAGGAAGAATAGAAATATTTATAGGAAGCATATACCCCTATAATTCAATCATAGTGGATATATATACTTGATATTAAATCCTTATTACATTTAGAGTTTTCACTGGAAAATAAATTATTAACCATTGAGATGGTTACGTGATACTCTCATAAAATTCTTCATATATAAAATATTGAGTATAACCTGAATCAAATAAGACATTTACAGTTCTAGGATAGATGATAATTGTACCTTCTTATACTTTATTCTCAAGATCCACTGCAATTATTGTGATTGCATAATACTTTAATTATTCCTTTCTTTTATGAGGTTGTTAATGAAAATTTTCATTTTTAACCATTGGATTCATGAACTTAGTATAAAAATGTATATACTCAAAACAATTGTAGCATTAGAGTGTGGGTGGTGTGTTTTTATGATCATTCCTCTCATTATTTGTATAACTATTCACATCTAATCAACATTAATTTTATAAATAGACTTAATTTCCTCACTTGGATCATGTAAATATCTCTTTAAGGAAAATATTTACATTCTTTTTTCCACACTTTTAGCAAAATGGAATATTAATTTTCATTACTCTCTGCTTTTTTTATTTTGAAACTCCTTAAAAATTAAATTTTTACTTATAGTCCAAAAATACATCAGAATAATTATATTATCCACTCTTTATTTATACCTTGATAGATCATCACACAATTTTTTCATAGATATAATTGTATCTTATAGGAAATTTATTTGAAATAAATTTCCTTAACATAATAAACAAACAAACAATTTTTCTTTCATGATTAATAATAAAATCAGAAGTGTACCATACAATTCTGGTGAATTTTTACTCATATATACTAATGAATTCATCATCCATATATTTTAATTATTGTAATTCCATCTCCATTTCAAGGAGAGTTTGAGTAAACCATTTATTTAAAAATACCTTCTTAAAATTTTCCAATTTCATAGATTCAATTTCTTCCTCTTGCCTCATCTAATTGATAAGAGTCCAACATCGATCTACTTAACCATCTAAACAATACAGAACCAACAGAACCTTCTCATGGTTTGATAACTATATAATAGAAAATATTTTATCTTTAGTATGGATCAATTTCTTATTAATTAGTGGATTTGAAGACACACTTTTGGAAGGTAGACATTTCCACATGAAAGACTAAATAAAGAGATTTTACTTCCTATCAAGGTTTGAATGTTTAATAGGATTCATGTTACCAATCATATCTTGTGATATTTGGGTTAGTACAGAAAATATACTTTTCATCATAGATCCCATTAAATTTGGATGATAATGAGGAGTTTAATTTCATTGGCCATAAAATTCACAATTAACATAATTCCTCATAGTTATAACCACTGACTAAAACCATAAAATGTAGTGTTAACATCAGAAATCAATAAACCAAGTGAGAATTCATATAATAATATAAATTAATCTAAATATTTACAAATTTATGAGGCCATCTTATCAACCAATTACATTTTATTTATAAATATAAGTTTTTATGGCCATTTCCTAATAGAATTTATCTCCTAAATATATTCAAATCTCCCATAATGGTTTATAAGGAGAATGTGGATTAACAAAATAATATCACTATAGTGTCAAATGAGGTGTAAAATTAGAACTTTTTATCATGTAACATGTGAATATTGATTTAATACCCAACCACCATTTTCAGATTTATTACCCCTTAGTGAATTTTCTTTAGTTCCTATATCGATATGTTTTTATCCCAATTAGGATATGTTTTTAGGAATCCACTCAATCCATACATTTTTAAAATTTAAGTATACATCTTATATTTAGGAATATCCCTTGGGTTATCATTAGGGTTTACTAATCCAAGTCCTTAATAATATCTATAACATTATATGATTCCAACTATAATAACCCAAAAATCTCTTACAGAAATATTAAATCATTTTTATGAATATTAAATACATATCATAATAATATGCACATAAGAACTGTAAATCATTAGTGTATTTGGAGAGTCGATACATAATAATATAACTTCTATAATGTTCTTCAACATTTTCAATAAATTTCTTCTCACATAGAAACATTCTTAGATATATCCTGCATAAAACAATTCTTTATAACATAGGGAAATGGGAACATAAGAAAGTGTGAGATCAGATGATCGGTAGGGGTAAACATGGGTTATTTTAATCAATGAGTATAAATGGGAATTAGATAAAAATAATTGAATGATAACGTGATCATAACATTAGAAAACATACTTAATTATAAGTAATAACAATGTTTAATCATCAATAATCAATAATGAGACATGAAAAAAAATATTATAAGCATAATAAATAAGTTTTTTGGAATAAACATTAGAATATAGTTTTTTATCGTTCTAGGTTTACTACCAATATAATACAAGTGTATAGAGATCCATAGTTTATTGAGTTCACTACCTATTCTCATAAACATAGTGAACATATTACCATAGTGGATTGGGTTCACTCCCCATTCCATTTAATATTATCTCTTTTGATATCAACATTTACATCATTAAAAGGAGGAATATATAATATTAATCCCACCATTACCTTAACAGAAACTATACAATTGTGATCCATAAGAGCATTAAAATATTAATCATTTCGTCATATATTAATTAACCCATAAGATGGAAATGAGTTTGATAAAATTTCCTTCGTATATAACTATCATATTCCATCTATAGAAATAAATTTGAATTTATAATTATATAATATACAAAATGAAGGATAATATTTTGGAAATTATGATTACTTAGATGATAAATAATTTTATAAAAGCATTACAATGATCCTTTGAAAAATTAGAATAAATATTATTTTCTTTTTTGTAACTTTTAAAAACATGAAAACATCCTAGAAATATAGGAATATGTTTTTTTAAAAACAATGGTACATTTTAAATTAAAATTTTTAATAGTGAATGATAATAAAGGTTGTATAAGTTAATCATTCTATAAATGATAAAAATATATTCTTTTCACACATATGTAAAAAGTCAAATATAACTTGTAAAAATAACAATGAAAAGAATATTTATAAGAAGTTTTCAATGAAATAAAAATATATATGAAAATTAAATTAAACAATCATTTTGTTATAGAAAATAATTATCTTGAGAAATTTTATAGAACATTGAAAAGGCAGAAAAAAATTCCTGACAAACAATGATAAATAAATTCATTATTTCTTTTAAACAATCTCTTCGTATTTTGAGAACAAAAGAGAGAAAAAAATGGAAGAATACATGAAAAACCAATAAATAACCATCATATAAGAAACTAAATGGGGTTTAAGAGATAAATAACACAAAATTCATTTAATATAGATTCAAACATAAATAATCCCTTTTAAAACATATATTTGAAACTAAATTGTTCTCTAAAGTCCCAAATTTCCACACACACTATACCACGATGTATAAAATATTTTGTATTATATTAAATAAATAATAGAACCACATAAATACTTATATTAATATTTATCATTCCATTATAATTTTAATTTACCCATTCATAAATAATTATTTATTAAAATTCATATATGGGAGAAAACTCTTCTATTTTCCATACATGTTTTCATTTGGTGATATTGGTCCTTTCACCTTCATCATGGTTTGATCATATAAAAATATTAATTATTAAATAAATAATATATTTATTTATTATATTCACTTTGATGACCACGCTTGTAGGGAGGTTATGGAAAATTAATTATATCACTTCCTAGCAGTGGTAGTCCACATGTACGCACGAATGATGTTTTCATTTGGTAAATGGATAGAAATAAAGGAAACTAAAAAATAATTTATCTTCATAGAATAATAATTATATAATAAATATCTTATATATTCATTAAATCCATTTATTTTTCCATCTATGATATGGGTTTATGAAAATTAAATAAATTTCTTTATAGAGGTGGTTATCTTCATACAAGCATGAATGAACTTTTTATTTTCCTGTTAGATAGAAAGGAGGTAGAGAATGAATATTCCATAAAATTAATAACATTTCAAAAAAAAAATAATTATACTGATTATATTATTTTAGGTTAGTTATATAGTATTTTTGGGAGGTTTATAATTTATTTTTAACTATGTAGTGGGAATTACAAGCAACCAAAAATAGAAACACTTGGGCACCCTAATGGGTCCAAACTCCTTTCTCCCCACTAGCATTTCCGTACACCCACTAAAGATCTTTTTATTATAATAATTTTATAGATATAAGGCCATGGAGTTTTATAAGATATATTAAAGGACCAAAGTCCCATAATTATATAGATTAGAGGCCCTGAGGATTTGGAAGCCCATTACACGACCCAATGCACACCACTCATATGCACATGTATGTGCCTCATTTATGTTTAATTCCCACCATCAGAACGTCAAAATCAATAACTATGAAAACCATGGGGGATAATTTAATAACTAAATATATATGAAATATTCATTGTGAAATGTCACTGATAATCCCACCCTTAATAGATCCTCTCCATTATCCATTACTGATAACCCTTAGCATGATCAACTAATGTGACCCTAGTCACTGATGTCATCAGAAAGAACTGAGTCCCACCATCGTTTACCTGCCTCTATGTGATGTGAATACCATAAAAAATATTCATGATTTTATTTCACTATAAATTTTCCTATAATTAAAATATCCCTTTCACTTAAATTCTTGAAAAATTGAAAGATAACTCCCTCTTAAGTGGGCCATCCAAAAATAAAATCCCACAATTGTGGGAAGTGAGGGAGTTTTGAACTATCGACTAGTAATGCAGTGGGATACTAGTGTTTTTGTGAGACCAAAACCTATATGTTTTTGGAGGATATGTTTTATGTGATTTAGGTTAATGTTGGTGAATCTAAGGTTCTCAATATTTGTGGATAAGTGAGGAGATCATGTTTCCAATTATAAGTGTCAGGAGTGGCACCCATGTAAATATCGTTATCTTTTAAATTATTTGAGGACATATTTATGGTAAAGTGGCATAAAATGGGATAATTATAGAATATATGATAATTTAATATCTATATACACTCAACCAATCATATTTTCACACATGTTAGTGATAATTATGGCCTTAACACTTAGGTTAACCACCTTTTAACCCTTTTAGCCCATACCTTGGTTAAATAATATTACCAATGTAACTTATTTCAATGACCAAAAATTAAGTTAACATTATTACCTAATATATATTATTATAATTTTAAATATTTTGTAAATTTTACTAGTTTTATTTTATTAAGGTGGAAGAAGGTATTTCTAAAATCTGAACACAAAACGCACAAACAAATTTCTAGAGATATTGTATCTTTAAGCATAAGAATGATTTTATTCTAATTAATTTAATAGTGACAACCATTATATGAATGCTAATTTATTATATTGGACATATTATCTTAATATTTAATTAAAATCATTCATTAGTAGTAGTTAATTGAATTTATTAGTATAAAATAGATTATGTACATAAAAATTCATATCTCAAAAATTATATCATTTTATATTAAAATGATTTTTTTCATTATTTATAACCAATTTATGATTAATGTATGAATTTTAATTTATTTTTTTAAATGTATATGAAAAAATATTCCTTTGGTTTAATTCTAAAAAAATGATAAATATTATCTTTTAAATAAAAACTTATATAAAAAAATGTTTGTAAATAATACCTTTCTGTTTAACCAAGAACTTTTAGACCATTATTACTTATCATCATTATATTTATTTTTATTAATTAAATAAATGGATATATACTAAACAACATAGTAATGGTGGCATAAAATATTTTATTTAGAGGGAATCTCCACTTACTAGATTGACTCCTTTAGGAGAAAACAAATCCATGCTGCGAATGCAAGTGATGGGCCCATCTTTTGAAGAATTTGATATTAAGAAATCTACAATTTTTTCCCTGTAGATAGGTATGAAGAATATACATGTTGTAATATCATTGGTAAATAAATAATATAATATTTTTTTATTTATTAAACTTTTGAATTAAATTTTAAGTTTACTTTAAAGGGTATGATATGTTCGATGGCGTACCAAATACGCAACAATGGGTTTCTTTGAAATCTTTTGTTGCCCATAATGCTGAGTCATACTGAAAAAAATAATATAATATTATTTTAAATGGTAGATAAAGCCTAGCCATTGTATTGGAGGGAATGGATAGAACTTACTACTATTTGAATATACATGTTTGTTAAATGTTTTTATATTTACCCAATAGATTTTAGGGTCTTAAAATAATAAAGAATCCGATTATAATCATAGTTTACTTTAAAAGGTTGATTTACCACCTTTTGATGGGGAACCCTATTTAAATATAGTTTTGGTCACTTTTATATATTCTATTTGACCAAATAAAATTATTCTTTAGTATCGGGATATCAAAATTTAATTTCGGTATATATTTGGTATTTCTCTATTAAAATTCTATTTTTAATGAAAAGTTAAAAATACTGCAATTTAATTCAAAACTACCTTTAATCTAATTTATTTATATTTTACGATTATATTTTTAATTGGTTTTAAAGTATAATTATATTATGTTTGAACAATTTAATCCAATTTTTATCATTGGAGGTAATTTCACTTTTAAATTGGACACAAACATGTGTCAATTTTTTAATAGTTATTATTTCTTAAAAACACGTTTTTTTGTTTTGACAGCAATTATTAATTTTAAATTAATTATTCCACTTCTTTGTTTTGCATATTGAAAAATTGATTCCATACTCGGAATCAGGAGATAATTTTTTTAATAGGTAAATTTTATTTTTATACATTATGAATATTATTTCAGTATATATTTTATTTACCATGGTTAATGGGTAAATCTGGTAAATAAGGGTAAACAAATATTATTATAATAATATAAAATTACCCTAACATGTTTCATAATCATATTGGTTGATAAATATTCAACGATGGGAATTATTGGGTAAATTTTGGGACCCCATGGAGCCAGTTGGGAGTGATAATGACACTTTATATTAATTAATTTAATGTAAAGACAGAAATGACATAAACAAATATCTTTAAGTAAATTAATTTTTACAAAGGGTTATATAAGTTTTCATTTCGAATATAATTTTTTTTGGAAATATTAAAATATTTCCTACATCGTGGTAGTTATTATTATTATTTTTATACATCATATAAATAAAATTATTTATGAAACAATAATGATTAAATGTTTACCTCATTAATAAATGATTTAAATAAATAAGATTATAAAAACTAAAAAATCATCCAAAACCTATCCAATTCCTATTGGATGATTTTATTTCGACCATGAGACATCTTATATTCATATATTTTTTTTTTGATTTTTAGAAACCAAAAATCATTATATAATAAAACAATATTTTCTCACTTTCCTAAAGTGCCCCTCCCCCGTATAAAAAGACCTCACTTCTATCCCATTTGTCACACCTCTCAAGTCTCTTGGATCATCAAAAACCAGCCCAAATAATCACTAAATATCCCTCTATTCCTCTTTTAAAACTTACCTTAGGTAGAAGTCACTTCAAGTAAACGTTTTGGTTCAAACCAATGAGAGATACCCAATTTAAAGGCAACGTCTTCTCTTAAGTCCTTTTGTTTTATTTTACATATCCAACCCCATATACTATTTTTATTCCTTTATTTTATATCAACACCAGTATACTAAAAATACTAGGTTGTTTTTATGAGAATTATTATAACTAAACTTACACACACCTCCATCTAATGGGTAAAGAACATAATGTTTCTATGGATGGAAAACTAAAGCCTCATGAAACGACGATTGTTCCATTATCTCCCACCGCCTCTTATGGTGGAAATTTTGTTGGAACTATATATATATATGATATATATTATTGTTATGTTTTCTTTAGGCTTTTTTATTTTTAATTTATATCATACCCTTATGGTTTCCATTATGAGTAAACGTGATAATTTCATTTGAGGTAGTGCGGACAACCGCCCCTGAAAGTGATATGAATCGTTCATAGAATACGTGGGATGTATAAATTATGGAGTTATTGAAATTATATATATGATATTATTCTGTAATTATAATATAACTATTTAATATTATGTTTTAATTCAATTAAAATACAAAATATAAATTAAAGTAGCGTTCATGCGTACGTACAACTAACCGTCTCCATGAACGGTGCATTTCATTTCTTATCTCCAAATGTTATATACTATTATAAATACATATATATACTAGATATATATGATATATATGATATATAAATCATGAATATCATTCTTGAGATAATTTACTCTTGACCATATGGACAACTTGTAATTATAAGGTGTTCATTTTTTATTCAAGTACCAAATATCGACAAAACGACCATTATTAACTTAAATGATTACATAATGTTTATAACATGGTAATTAGTGATATAAAATGAATAATAAACTTGAAAAGGGTTCTTAATCAAATTTTTTTTACATATGTTTAATATTTAGGAGGAACAAGGAACAAACAAGTCAAGTCGACATGAGGTAAGGGGTTTCCTATCTCACTTTTAATTCCGTGTAATTTCCATTATTGGCTACTAATTTATTGAATGTGGTGTATTGTGTACTGAAATTTGATATATATTATCATTATACTAATTATAATCATTTTATTATATTAATAATTTGGTGGTTATTTACTTTTTTTTCATATGACTCAATTGATTACAATGTGGTAAGTGATTTTCATCTCACTTTTTATTCCCGTGAGATTCATGCTATATTTTCCACTATTTACATTCTTGTGGTGTATGTGATACTCATGATTGTATTCATTGTGTAATATACTTAAAAATTTATGGGTATGTACATCTTCATTTTATGATCCTTCTTTCATGTGTTGTATGTTTCATAAGTTACCAAATCGGTAAGGGAACCTTTTAACCCAATTTCCATTACTTTGGCTAATCTTATAATTCTTAATTATGTCATGCTATGATTATGTGTGGAATCACTATTTATTTATTTATTCTATAATTTAAACTCCCCTTTTTGTGGATACAACTTTTGATACAGATAATCACTCTATTGATAATTTCTCAAGTCATCTATATGAACTAGATTAGAGTAGTTTTAATGCAATTTACATTCATTGAGATAAACATCCAAGTGATTTGTTTTGTCTTAAAAAGAACATGTGTGAATTTACTATGATTTATTTACACTGAATATCCAATCATATTGAGTGTAATTATATTTTTCACACATTATTAAGTAAATTATTTATCTTTAATCTAAGGATATGGTCTTTATAATGGATTTTATCTCAATTTACATTCCATTGAGACTTAATTATTGTTATGAACCTATTAACTCTTATGTGGTGTATATACTATCCTTTGGAATATTATTTCATGAATCCCTTTATTCTCATGATATTATAAAGTCCAGTTTAAATGTAATTACTCAATTATTTGTATTCAAGTGTCTATAATTTTGTTAAAAACTCATTAACTAAAATATCATTTTAAATATTTATTATTATAAATATTTATCATTAATTTCTATGCTTTAAAAATAGTTTTTAGGATTTATTTATATGGGCATTAATGTTTTCAAATTATAATTTAATTGAAAGTTTAAAAGTGGTATGGGACACTTTGATTCAAAAATCTCTTTGTTAAATGTTTTAAATTCTTATGAAAATGATTTGATAAATCATTGATTATGTTAATATCTTTAAATGAAATTTTGTGATTGCAATGGAGAAATCTTATATTTCCTTTATTCTTGTTTTAAGTGCGATGAATATGTTATGGTTCTTGGGAATTATTTATGTATACAAGTGGTTCCGTGATAAACCTAGGGTGGGTGAGCCCGAGATAGCTCTCCAATGCATTTGTTAACGCAATGAAGGTAAATGTTAATGTTTCTCCTAAGATATTTTTGGAATATATTGTGATGGGTATTCCAAATTTGACTCCCTATGTAGCTGTGATAGCTAAAATGTATGTATGTTATGAATGATATAAGTTACCATTATTATTTATGATTTGTGTGTGTTATTCATAAATATTATGATTTCGTAAGGTATATTATGATTGAAATGTATGGTTTCATTTATTTGTATTTATTGATGGGCTAATGTTTTTCTTCCTTATTTTATAACACTTACTGAGCTTTTTATGCTCCTACCATGTTTTTGAAATGTTTTCCACAGACCTTAAAGATGAATAGGGTCAAGGATGGGATCAAGGAAAAGTTATTCGATATAAAACATGGAACTAGACATGTTTATTTTAAAGAGTTTTTATTTTATGAAAAAAAGATACTGAGTATTAGTGTGTACATGTAATATTCAAGTTGTTATTTAATTGTTATTGCCTAATTCTCTAAAACTCTAAACCCAAAAAGATCTTTTATGTGTATTCTTGACATAATTCAAGATTGTATAATGTTTAAGGTTTGGTCCTTATAGTTGGTATTAGAGGTCACTTTAGATAACTTCATGGGTTAGGGTGTTCTTTATGAATAAGTGAAATAACCATAATGGTTATGATTTTAGAAAGAGTCATAGTTATTTTAGATAAAGTGAATCAGTTTAAGATAACATGAATAAGTCTATATTAGTATTTACCATCCTCATAAGATATTAAATGATTATTTTATTTATATACTCACACAGACCTTTTTGGTTTTAATAAATGGATGGATCTAGCATGCACCAAAGTAACAACAGATGTGTAAAAAACTATGACTGTTTTTTGAATGGGAAACTGAATGAAATGGGAGCTTCAATGAGAACTCCTTTGGTTATTATCAACCAAATATATGGAGTCATGATTGACAACCTGATCCATGGTGATTTTTATAAGGCATCATATATGTGAGAAACAAATCCCTATGGATGTTCAGGTAATAATCATAAAGGTATGTATGTTCAAAAACCAATGTGTCAAGGATGTGGAAAGAAACACATTGGAAAACGATTCAAAGGGATAGGAAGATGCTATTGATGTGGAAATTAAGGTCATAGAGAAAGAACCTAGCAAGGAAAAAGGAAGCATCTAGGTGACTCTAGGAAAGGGAAAGAAGTTATTTCTGAGGGATCAGTTGAATGTTTTAAATGCGGTGTGCATGGTCATTATACAAATATATTTCCTGGGAAGATGTTTTGGGAATGGGATCACCATAATAATAAAAATATATGTTTACCAATACCTAATGGAATTCCAATCAGGGATAAGGAAAGTAACAATGACCATTGAAAGGTATAAATTATTTCTTAACTGATGTTTAGACATTATTGAATCTTAGGATATTGCTCATGATTTTGTATGTAGAAAAGAAGTATTTCAGAATAATTTGGTAAAAAATGGTTAATGGATCATAAATAAAATTAAATGAATAAGAATTCAACATATAAGGGATTCAGGAGTATTGAATGATTTTAATATTGTGAAATTATTAAAGGTGTTAAGACTCTTCTGAGGATGATATTACTTTGGAATAATTTTTATAGTATGTGTTACCCTGAATTTTGATATATCAAAATGGTATTAAAGGAATATTTTATTGATGAGTAATGGTGGAATTTTATTTTGGAAGAATTTTTGCTTATATTTTGGATATATGATGATTTGGGTTATTTATGGAAATGATTAACCTGTCATAGAGAATTTTTTATTTGGTTAACTACAATTCAGTATGAGACATTAAGAGTAACTGATGTTATTTGGAGATAAAAGTTTATATTTATCTTAGAAGACTATGTGAATAAATCCTTCTAATATTTGGGTTTCAATATTAGTTTGGATTAATTAGAATAATTTTATAGATAGTTGTTTATTGAAAGTTCTTTGTTGAACTTTGGGTATTGTTTAAAATTTTTTGGAGATTAAGAGTATTTTTATTTTTATAAAAGATTATCCTTTTTCAATATTATCTGATCTTGTACTAACCATTTTGGTTTTGGTTAATGTCTAAAGACATGGGAAAAATATAGTTCATATTTTTTGGATTATATGATTCTCTAGAAGTTGATTATAGTGCTTTCAATTGGAACAAGTCTTCTTGAGTACTCATCATTTGGAGAAAAGGCGAGTTTGTGGTATAAATCTTGTAAAGGAAGAATGTTTACATGAAAAATAAGTATGTTTCCTTATTTTCTTATTCATGATCTTAAATAAATTCTCCAACGTTATGAAAAGTAATATAAAACAAAAACATTGTCTGTTAACTTTTCTTACAGGGGAATAAAAGATAGTTTAACCCGTCATAAATTTGTGATTTTTTGGTGGTTAAATTTATCCAAATCATGTTTTCTATCACTCTTAATCAGAAGATGATGATTTTTTTCTCCCCCATATCCATGTTTTTAGGGAATCCTAGTATATTTTGTCTCGAGTGACATTTTGTTTTTATCTTGTTTTATTTTAATGTGATAGAATTATTTACTCTTTTTCTGATGTGGAAATTTCAATGAAGTTTCCAATCCCAATTTTGAAATTGCGAGGACGCAATTTCCAAAAGGGGGTAAGGATGTAACATCTTGGGTAAATAAAGAATATAAAATTTTCATATTTATTAATTTTTTTGAATTAAATGCTAACTTTACTTAAAAGGGGATGATATGTTCGGCGGCGTACCCAATATGCAATAATGGATTTCTCTGAAATCTAATGTTGCACAAAATGCTGAGTCATACTGAAAAATAATAATATAATATTATTTTAAATGGTAGATAACTCCTAGCCATTTTATTGGGGGGAATGGATATAACTAAAAACAATATGAATATACATGTTTTTTAAATGTTTTTACATTCAGTTAATAAAATTTAGAGGCTTCAAATAAGAAATAATCTAATTTTAAGCATAATTTACTTCAAAAGGATGATTTACCGCCTTTTATTAGGGAAAATATTTAAATATAGTTTTGGTCACTTTTATATGTTCTATTTGACCAAATAAAATTGTTCTTTATAATTGGGACATCAAAATTTAATTTGGGTAATTTTTTGGTATTTTTCTGATAAAATTTATTTTTTATTAAAAAGTGAAAAATACTATATTTTAATTCAAAACTACCGTTTAATATAATTTATTTATATAGTTATATTATATTTTTAATTAATTTTAAAGTTTAATTATATTATTTTTAACCATTTAATCCAATTTTGGTCAGTTAAAGTAATTTTCATTTTAAATTGGACAAAAAGAAGTGTCAATATCTTGATAGTTATTATTTCTTAAAAACACGCATTTTGTTTTGACAACGGGAATTAATTTTAAATAAATTTCTTCTACTTATTTATTTTTAATATGAAATAATGGATTATATATTTGGAATTAGGAGGTAAAAATTCAGTTAATAGGTAACTTTTAGATTTATACACTATTAATATGATTTCAGTAAATATTTTATTTACCATGGTTATAAAGGGTAAATCTGGTAAATAAGGGGAATTTGTTTTATTATAATAATATAAAATTACCCTAACATGTTTCATAATAGTATATTTTGATACATATCCAACCATGATCATCCTTTGGTAAATTTTGGGACCCCATGGAGCCACTTGATAGTGATAATGACACTTTATATTAATTAATTTAGAATAAAGAAAAAATAACATAAAAAACAACTTTTAGTAAATTAATTTTTACATAAGATTATATAAGTTATAATTTCGACTATAAATATTATTTGGAAAGATAAAACGATTTAAATCATCATTTTATTATTTTTTATATTTTTTAGACAAAAATAAAATAAAATTATTAGTAACACAATAATGATGCAATGTTTACCTAAAAAATAATTGATTTATTTAAATTAGATTATAAAAACTAAAAAAATATCCAAAACCGGCCCAATTCCTATTAAATGATTTTATTTAGACCATGTGTCATCTTATCTTCTACTTTAAATAGTCTGGACCTTTATAAACCAAAAATCATGATATAATAAAATAATATTTTCACACTTTCCTAAAGAGCCCCTCCCCCATATAAAAATCCCCCACTTCTAACCATTTACTCACACCTATCAAGACACTTGGATCATTCAACCAATGCCCAAATAATCTCTCAGGATCCCTCTCTTCCTATTATAAGCCTTACCTTAGGCAGAAATCAATTCAAGCAAACTTTTTGGTTCGTACAAAATGGAGATACCCAATTTAAAGGTAATGTCTTATCTTAAGTACTTTTGTTTTATTTTACATCTCCAGCCCCCTAAACTCTTTTTATTGCATTATTTTATAAAAAAAAATTTCTCAATATAATAGGTTGTTTTTATGAGACATATTATTACTACACTAACACACACCTTCATCTAATGGGTAAACAACATACTGTTTCTGTGGACGGAAAACTAAAACCACACGAAACGATGATTATTCAATTAGCTCATAACGACTCTTATGGTGGCCATTATGATGGAACTATACTTATATATGATATATATTATTTTTATGTTTTCTTTATTCTTCTGTATTTATAATTTATACCATATTTTTGTGGTTTCCATTATGAGTAAACGCGATTATTTCATTTGACGAAGTGCGAACTACCGCCCCCTCAAAGTGATATGACTCTTTCATAACATACGTGGGATGAATAAAGGATGGATTTATTGAAATTATATATAGATATTATACTAGAATTATATTATAACTATTTATCATTATGTTTTCATTCAACTAAAATACGAAATAGAAATGAAATTAGCGTTCATGCGTACGTACGACTTACCGTCTCCATGAACGGTGCATTTCATTTCTTATCTCCAAATGATATGTACTATTATAATACATATATATACTAGATATATATGATATATACGATATCTAAATCATTAATATAATTATGGAGATAATTTAATCATGACCACATGGACAACTTGTAACTATAAGGTGTTCATTTCAGACTCAAGTACCAAATATCGGAAAAATGACCACTATTAACTTAAATGATTACATAATGCTTATAACATGGGAATAAGTGATATAAAAGGAATAATAAACATTAAAAAGTGTTATTAATCAATTATAAATTAACATATATATAATATTCAATACAAACAATGAACAAAAAAGTCAAGTCGGACACGAGGTAAGGGGTTTCTTATCATTTTTAATTTCGTGAGATTTCCATTGTTCACCAAAAATTTATTGAATGTTGTGTATTTTGTAATACAATTAGATATATATTATCATGATACTATTTATATACATGTCATTATATGAATAATTTGGTGTTTATTAAATTCTTTTCATATGAATTGATTGATTACAACATGGTAAGTGATTTTCATCTCACTTTTTATTAACGAGAAAGTCAAGATATATTTACCGCTATTTGCTTTTGTGTGGTGTATATTCTGACCATTATTTTATTCATTGTGTAATATAATTAAATTTATGGGTATTTACATCTTAATTTTATGATCCTTCTTTCATGGGTTGTTTGTTTCGTAAGTTACCAAATCGGTAAGGGAACCTTTTAATCCAATTTCCATTCATTTGGTTAATCTTCTAATTCTTAATTATGTCAAGCTATGATCATGTTTGGAATCACTATTTACTTATTTATGTTTCAATTTTCACTCCCATTTGTGTGAATATACTTTTGATACACATAATAACTCCATTGATAAATTCTCATGTCATCTATATGAACTTGATGAGGGTAATTTTAACTCAATTTCCATTCATTGAGATAAACATCCAAGTCATTTGTTTTGTCTTAAAAAGAACATGTGTGAATTTAATATGATTTATTTACATTGAATATACAATAATATTGAGTTTATTTATATTTTTCACACATTATTATGTAATTTATTTATCCTTAATCTAAGGATATGATCTTTATAAGGGATTTCATCTCAATTTACATTCCATTGAGACTTAATTGTTGTTATGCACCAATTAACTCTTAATTGGTTTATATACTATCCTTTGTCATATCATATCATGAATCACTTTATTATCATGATATTATAAAGTTATGATTAAATTCTCTTCCTCAATTATTTTTATTCAATCATCTCTAATTTTGTTAATAACTTTTTAACTAAAATATCATTTTAAATATTTATTCTTCTAAATATTTCTCATTAATGTCCATGTTTTCAAAATGGTTTTTAGGATTTATTTATATGTACATTAATGTTTTCAAATGATAATTTATTTAAAATTTTCAAAGTGGTATGAGACCCTTTGATTAGAAAATCTCTTTATTAAATGCTTTAAATGGTTTTGAAAATGGTTTGATAAAGCATTGATTATGTCTATATCTTGAAATGATATGTTGTGATTGCAATGTGGAAATGTTATATTTCTTTTATTATTGTTTTAAGTGTGATGAATATGTTATGGTTATTGGGATTTTTTATGTATACGGGTAGTTCTATGATAAACCTAGGGCGGGTGAGCCCGAGATAGCTCTCTAATGCATTTGGTAACGCGAAAAAGGTAAATGTTAATTTTTATCCTAAGATATTTATGGAATATATTGTTATGGGTATTACAAATTTGACTCCCTATGTAGTTGTGATTGCTAAAATTTATGTATGTTATGAATTCCATAAATTACCTTTAGGATTTATGATTTTTGTGTGTTATTTATTAATCTTATCATTTTGTAATGTATGTTATCATTGAAAAGTATGGTTTTGTTGATTTGTATTTATTGATGAGCTATTGTTTTCCTTCCTTATTTTATAACCCTTACTAAGCTTTTTATTCTCATCCAATGTGTTGGAAATGTTTTCCATAGGACTTAAAAATGAATAGGGTCAAATATGGGATCAAGGAAAAGTTATGCTGTCTAAAACATGGAACTAGATATGTTTCTTTATAAGATTTTTTATTTTATGAAAAAATATACTGATTAGTAGTGTCTACATGTAATACTCACGCTATTATGTAACAGTTATGGACTATTTCTCTAAAACTCTAAACCTAAAAAGATCCTCAATATGAATTATTTACATAATTAAAGATTATGTAATGTTTAAGGTGTTGTCCTTATAAATTGGGATGCTGATATAACTTCTGAACTTATTTATTATATATTTATTACATCATAGTGTTGATAAGAAGCCACACAATTAGTTGAAAATAGTTTTGGAGTTAGGTTAAAACGCACCAAGATCAATATTGTTATTCCTACAAAGAGGGTGACCTGTCAACACTTCATAGGACACTAACTAAAGAGACTCTCCATCACCAAGGAATGTTGTGAAAGTTATGATAATTACACACTTGGTATCATAAACCAAACTGTTTTGTGTCATAATACCTGTACTACACGAGCCATCAGAATTTAATTTGTTTCCAACACTATGTAGGGACCAGCAGATCCACCTACCCTGGAGATCAGAAGGGGTTGTAGACAGAGGGGTTATATTTTCTAAAATGGGTTTTATATAATAGTTATTGAAACAATCATTGTGATACAGAGAGAGATCAATCATTATATTTTTTTATGAGAATTAGATCTAGTTTTGAACTTGAGATACCCTTATGCCCTATGTTTTTTCAAGAATACCAGATCATCTAGAACCCTGAGGATATGATCAATTCTCATGATTTCCTCCCAATACTATTGTTATATACACCATGGAACCATTGTTTAAGGTAATAATCTCTCACAATATTTTACTAGATAGTAGTGAAATCTTCTAAGGTGTTCCATATAGTTTGCACCCAGTAAGCTTTAAAAAATAAATTCATGAAAGATTCTTCCTAGGACTAAATGAAACAGTAAAACCATGAAGCCAATTAAATAAATATGTAGTTTATTTGTTCATACTTAGGTAAGTAAGTATTCTCTATGTGCTGTAAAATAATTTTTTATTTTACTGGTATGCCATTACACCAAAGAAGCTCCATCATTTGTTTGGATTATTGTGGGTAGATGTCCTACATCGGTAGTCCTTACCTAAAAAAGATCCAGACAACCAGCCTATGAAAACTAACATATCAGGACTAGTAGAAATATAAATTTGGTAAAATAAGTTATTGTGATCATAATCGAATACAAAATGAGTGAATTTAGGATTCTCTTTTTCTAGTCAGAAACTCATATCTATAACTGGGAATTCAGTGAAGACGAGAGGTACCCCAACCAAGTTATCATGCCAAATGTTGATATCTACTCTACCTATAATACAACGAGTGTGGTTTTGTAGGACCATTATATGATGGTTAAAAAAATTATATAGGTAATAGAAGTTTCTTCTAGGACCCTCTATGTTCTTCCAATATTTTAGCATCATGGAACTACACCACAAAATATGAACCTCTCAAACCTCCCATGAAAATTTTGCATGAGCACCATGCATCTCACTGGAGATGCTTCAGATATTGATTATACCCTCATTTTCTAGTTTACCCATTCTTCCCCATGATTCCCAATGGTGTTTCCCATCTGAGTAGGCATCCCATATAAGATTGACATGAATTTTTTGAATACCTTTGATCACAGCTTTTGGAACTTTAATAGTAGAAAGTATATGCATTGTAATTAAGCTTAGTATAGTATTTACTAGGGTTATTACACCACATAAGGATAAGAATCAATTATTTTAGTTACTGATACACCTAGAGACCTATCGAACTCCTTTTTAAAATGATGAATTTGAATCCTACTAGAGGTAATTTCGGAGACTAAATATTCTAAAGGAAAACCTACCTTGTGAATTAACAACTCCCTTTCTGAGTGTTGGTTTTCTATGTCATTAATAAATTTATATTCAATTTCCTTTGTAACTCCAATTAAATTGTATCCCATTGATAATAGATGGTTCCAACCACTTTTATTAGAGTATCCGATGTTCTAGAATATATTTATAATTTCCATTTAAAAAGATAAAAAAATATGACAAGAGATTTTAATGTAACACACATAACATTGAAATGAATTATATCTCTTAGTTTTAATAACCACCCCATACCCAAAATTATATCAAATATATTTATCTCTAACATTTTATTCTACCAAATGAATCAAAAATTTTCACTAGTAATTAGACATGGTGAATAATTTAAGTCCCACGATATCTCATTTCTAAAACAGAGTTTTGGTACCCATCTCAGGAAACTTCATTATGACATTAAACTATATATTTACCCTTTAATGTATTATATCTACCATATAATAAGAAGAACTATTTAAATTCTAAAAATAATTCTGAAACTTCATCACAACACAATAAATCATCACTAAATGTTAACAAGTAATCATAAGGTTTCCACCAATCAATTAAAAACACTATTGATTTATTTAAAAGCATGGAAAAAATTTTGAATATGAAAAAAAGTTTTTTTATCACTTCTCTTTCAAAAAATCTCATCACAATAAAACACTTGAAAATAATTCTATAAAAATATACATTGAAAAAACCCTTTATAAAAATATGACAAAATCATTTTTACAATTCGTCTTAAAAAATATTATTAAAATTAAACCTTAAAAATATATATTTTTATTATAGAACCTCATTATCAATACAAACATTCCTTAATGAATTAATGAAATAAACCCCATAAAAACTTTAATAATATGAACACATTTTTTCATATTAATAAATTAATTATTATAGTTTTCATCATATCATGATTAATAAACCAAATTAATATGAATACTAGTCACATCATGTTTCAGAAATTTCAATAATATTAACTTATATTTTTTAACTAAGAATAAAAAAACACTATTAGTTTGGTGTCTTTGGACAATAAATACATATTACATTACATTAAATGAACATTCATCACATATCTTAATAAATCAAACAACAAGAACCTATTAGTTTGGTGTCTTTGGACAATAAATACATTTCTGACTAACTTTTAAAATATTCTTCAGTATCTCCCACAAATTATATTCACATGAGATACCGTTTTTATAATATTATTGATAATATTCCTTTTTATTTCCTTGGGATTGGAAAAATAAGAAAATGGTGATATTAGATGCCAAGTAAGGGTGAAAATGATAGACATATATCAAACCACATAAGTGAATATAAGATAAATTCATGGGTATGAGAACATTATCAAACTATATGAACATAACATAATAAAATCATACCCAATAAATCATTGAACACAAATCCTGAGTCCTGAAACAAATTTTTAGATATATCATACGAAATGATTCATATGGGTATGGAAATAAGTATTAATAATCATGAGGCATGAAAAGCATAAAAAAATACTATTTCATAACAAATATTTTTGGAAAACGAATGTGGGACATGCATACTTCTAAAAAAAATTTATAACAAGGATTATTAAAAATAAAATCATCACATATTGGAAAAAGTCCCATAGTGGATTGGATTCACTACATGTTCTTATCAACATAGTGAAGATAGTCCCATAGTGTATTGGGTTCACTCCCCATTCCCTTAACATAGTGGATATAACTCCATAGTGGGTTGGGTTCCCTCCCTATTCCATTATATTTAATATCATGAGATATAAATGTTTACCCAATTCATTTTAGGCCTATATAGTTATGGTCCCACCCATCACATATAGAAAAACAATATATATATATATATATGTGTGTGTGTGTGTGTGTGTGTGTGTATCCTATAAGAAAATGAAAACAATTATAATTACATCATAGCTTAATAAACACATGGGAATGAAATGTGTTTCTTGAAAATTTCCATAATTCATGGTCATAATAAATATAGAGAAAGAATTTAGATAATATACATAGAGAATTTACCAAGTGAAACATAAGTTACATTGGAGGATGATGATATATATGAAAAAATAATTAAAAAATAATTTAAAAATTGCATTGAAAATATATCATTTACTTTTTGATAAAATTTATTATAAAATTTAAATAAATTGTAAATCATAGGAATTCTAAAAGAAATGAGAAATATACGTAAAAATTACATTGAATAATTATTAAATCATGGAAAATAAGATATTTAAAGAAAATCGATGAAAATAGAGGGGGAATGAAATCATGAAGAAAACATTAATAAAGTCTCATTCGAAAATATTATAAAGAAAGTAAAATTCCACAAAAATTGATATTATAAAATCATATAACTATTTATAAGTAAATATAGAAATGAATATAAAAAATATAGACATGGAATAGAAATATTACTGAATGAAAAAAGTGTCAAGTTTGTCTCAACTTAAAAGAATTTTTTGGTTGAATTAAAATATCTCAGAACCTATACTCCTAAATCTGATGCTAAACTCAGAAAAATTAAATTTTATCTTTGATACAGATAATTGTGACAAAATGTTTTCCATCTAGATATTACAACATAAAAATAAATAAGTAGATCCTTTATATTCTCAATAACATTTTAGGTTTATGGTTTTATAGAATTATGTCAAAACACTACATAAATAATACCCATTTAGTTGGATGAGAATTCACCCTACTTAACTTAGCTTTTCTTATTTCAAATTAAATCATCATCATAATCTATATAAAATACAGTATGTAAATAATTAATTCAACCAAAATATTTATAACCTAGGGAAAAGGTGATAATAAAAAGGTGAGCTCAAATGATCAGTAAATGTAAACATAATCATTAATAATTGTTTGTCATGAGTGGGCATCAGAAGTGCATAATGGTATGATGACATAATCATTGTGCTTGAATGAATCATAAAAGAACTCATAACCATCAGTACGAAAATCATCATACATGAAACATGGAAAAAGTCTTTAAAAAAGGAAAAAGTCATCATAATTATTAACCATGAGCCATTTTATATTAATCTAGGTCAATGGAAATATGATAGACCCATATAAAAATTGAATAAATATGTTGTTATCTTGGGACATAATCATCATAGAACACCTACAGTACCATTATAGAACCCATAAAATTTGTATAACTATACGACCAACTTCGAAAATAATTTTCTAGAGAACATAATCATTAACCACTGCATTGGAGTGATATTTGAGTGAACCCATCATATAAGCTATAACGGTCTCACCCGATGCTATCTAGGCACACCCATCAAATATAATGTCCTTGATGCACAACATGAATAAATTATATAGATATTTCATCATAAAAGTAAAACAAATAATAATTATTCATATTTAAACCAAATAAACCATGGAAAAGGAATGGGTTTCATTTAAATGTCTTTGAAACATTATTAACTCCAATAAAAGAAAGGGGTTCCATAAAAATCTCTTTTAAACATGATTAACCCATGGAAAAGAAATATATTCCATAAAAATATCTTTAAAAAAATATTAATAAATATATATAAATAATGGGGATGGTATTATTACAAAATATCCCGATTTGATCATAATTAACAAAGATGGTTGTCGAAATTGATTAATGGAAATACCATTAAAAGAATAATTAAGACATTTCTAGTAAAATACAATTTTCATTTTGAAAATCAGTTATTAAAACATAAATCATTTTGAAAAATTATTTATTTAAAAATAAAAATAAAATCTTATAATGAAATATTTTGAAAATAATATAAAAAATTTCTAGAGAAAAATATACTTCCGTGTTTGAAAGTTTTTTTAATTATTTTTTATAAAACATGGTTTTGGAATAATTATTTTTTTCTATCAAAAAGATGATTTTCCATAAAAAATTTATTTTGAAATATTGAGTACATAATCATATTAAAATGTAGGGAAAACATGTATTCTAAAGACATAACCAGATGATAATAAAATTCATGAAAACTATTTATATGTAATTCATAATATTTCAATGCTGGAAACTTAATCAAAAATGATACTGATAAATGATGATATTTTAACAAGAAACTCTTACCCCTTTGGTTAAATTGAAGCATAATACCAATGAAAGTGTTAAATTAAATTATTAATAAAATAACATTATAATAAATAAATTCATGATATTTCATGTCAAATTTTCTTTATATAAGGCTCATATAAGAATATAGGTGGATAACATGACATAGGTCTTAAATAAGGAAAATTGTGACAAAAATCAATTACCTCTTTGGTAACTTTTGAACTATAGACTCTGTGAAATATAGATAATAAAATGTATATATAAATACCTAAAATTTTCATTATAATCACCATAAAATAAATTTATTTTTAGTATATACCCCACATAAAATAAATATATGGTGAATATAGAATGCGTCTCACAGAAGTAAAAAAGGTGAGACCAAAATACCTTTCCTCACGCTTCCTTTTGGTTGAATATGATTTATCCTACTGTATAGCAGTTTTAAACATGTTATTAAATTAATAAATACCAACATTAATATTTATAATATCATATATGGTCCTTTTATAATATCTTTATATGTGTTATTTAATAATTATTCATTAATTTTATTGTTTTGTTTTTAAATCATCTTGTTTTTCCATTTACCATTAATTTTTAAAGTCCTAGTTTTTGTTAATATAATATAGTTTTATAATCTCAAAAATAGTAATCATGAAATAATAATCATATTTATTCATCAATAATACTTTAAAACGAATATTTAAATATGGTTATAAAAAATAAAGTACATTATGATCATGTAGACGCTGGGCCGTATGTACGCAAGAGTATCATTTACATTTTTTAGTGAAAATTATAAATAAGAGGTAAGTAATATTTTATATTTTAATAATGATAATAGTTTCATATATAACATATTATTTCTTATATATATCATCCATCTGTTGTGGTGATGAAAATAGAGTCACACCGCTTCATGAAAATGGTAGTCCATACATGAAAGAACGATGTTAACATATTTTTAGTGTAGAAAACTAAAATGATATATTAAATTTTTAGAGTGATAAATATTTTCTAAATATCATAATTAATTCATTTAAATAACAAATAATCTTTAAATTTTTCCATAATATCTTCTATGTGAATAATTAGTGAGAAAATGAATCACATCTCTTCGTGAGGTGACAGTCCTTCATACACATGAACAATGTTATTGCAACCTCTATAGAATGAAAAGTAAAACATGTATATGATATAATGAATACATATGTATAATTTTATTATAAATTTAATATATATATTTAATATTTATCAACATAACTATCCATTAAATGTGGTAACGGAAAAACAAATGACATGGGTTTGTGAGAGGTTTGTCCCTCATACACACAAAAAACAATTTCAAAAACCATTTTATATAACTATATTTTATTTTAGATAATTCCATTATTATTAAAAATCACATTTTTTTGATATTGAGAGGTTATTTTATCAAAATATTTTAATAATAATTGAAGGAGGTGGATAAAACAATAAAATAAAGATGTTTGTTGAAGAACTTTACATTCTCTTCGCATATCCTTATCAAGTTTCCTCTAAAAACTTCCTCGGTTGGATTTATGTCCATAATAAGGATTATATAAGGAGGTTAGGGACGTTATTAAGTAATTTGGGTAGGTATTTGACAATAAAATTGTATGGAGAGGTGTGAATATGTGAGGGGAGTGAGTGCCTTTTTATAGTTGAGTAGTGACATTTTTGTAAATACATAAAATTATTCACTATTAGAAGGTCAAAATTACCACAAGATGATATAAAATTGATATTTAATGTTTGGATCTATTTTTTGGTCAATTATAACCTCCATAATAAAATAAATACATATTTTATTTATTTTTTTCATTAAATTATAAGTTTCCATATTTTTACAATTTTGGTTTTTCACCAGGCTAACTATTTTTCTAACATATGAAATTTATATTTTAAGACTAAAATAAAATGATACTTATCAGATAATTTGTACCCAATTATTATAAATATTAAACCCAATATATTGAATAAAAAATCACACATGTGTTGAAAATTAATTTTAACACAAGTGCATGTAACACGCAAAAACATCATGTTAACCATTACAATGCCAACCGAGTTGTTATTATTTAGGGGTCAATATAATTATTATAAAAGAACAATTGGTTTTTGAATAGACCAAATTTTATATTTTTAAACATTTTTTAATCACTTGGAATAATATAGGTGATTTTTATTAAATTTAAATCATTTAATAAAATATTATTTATTATAAAATAACATTAATGCCCACTTTGACATTATTCATTAAATTTGAATTAAAAAATAAAAATAAAATAATGGAATTAAAATATAAAAATTTAAAAACTATGTAACTTGATATATTAATCTAAAAAATTTATTTAACATAATAAATATTTTAATTTTAATATTTTTTTATATCATTTATTTTATTTATTTATTTATTAAATTATTAATATGTTGTCATTTATTAAGCATTTTATGTAATTATTTCTTCTCTAAAATTTAAAATAAAATTTTATCATAAAAAATTATCATTTATATTATAATTGTAACGCCCCGACCCCAGCTACCCAGAGTCGGTGCATTAATTTGTAACATTGGCATGATCACAAAAGATCAAGTCTCGAAAGACCGATTAGTTTAGTAGCCTTGGAAACACTAGATACATTCGTAAACGTTACATTACATCATAAAGTGAAAAACTACAATAACAAAGTCTCCATAGTCCACTCTCATATCCTCTTATGACAATCCCTGCAGTTCATTCATAAAATACTTCTTCACATCCTGGAAAATATTAAAACATTGAAAGGGGTGAGCTCAGATGCTCAGTAAGGATAACAATATTGCAGAAGCCTTCATAAATAAACATAAACATTTAAGGCAATGTATAACTAAAACAAAAGCCTTTTAAACTTGAACATCAACATAATATGGAAAAAGTAAAATGAGATAATTCCATTTACTTCTTCACATGGATATTCTACTGGTCGAATAATCACATGAAATATCATTAACCACTTTCATGATGAGGGAATGTATAATGCCGTACATTCTGAAACATTCTGTCAAGGCCTCGGCCAAGACGTCTAAAATGATTAAGGCCTCGGCCAAAACCATAAATCAAATTGGGAAAGGTCCTTAGCCAATTCCACGTCTAGTTGTCTCATGAGACCTACCGATGCATCGAGGAGCTATAGCGGGCTCCACCCGTCACTTATTATGTCCAATACATTCCTCATATGAATAGGTTTAAACATATCATAAACCATAACATAATCATATCACATAAAACATGCATAAAGGAAACATAACATTTCCACATTTCAATCACAAGATATCAATACAACACATTGATATAATAAAAACGATTTCAAAACCATTTTCAATACCAATATAAAAGAAAGTTAAAACTTTGTATTTATTTTTCATTAAAAAAATGATGGCTTGTATAGGAAGCCGAAACTCAAATAAAGGTCACGGCGGCGGAGAAGTCGTTGTCGCCGCATAAGTACGGAAAGAAAAACATTCCCTTTTGTCGTTTAGCAAAACGCTTCATATAAAAAAGATTCCTTTTGAATAAATGTAAAAGTCAAAGGGGTTTATACACTGTACAAAAGAAATTTGTGTATAAAACAAAATATGCCTCAATGAAAGGAGATTGAGACGAAGTCCCATAAAAAGATCATTTTTAAATAAAATATATCTATTATGTGTATTCACTATATGTACACATAAATAAAGTATAAATACAATATACGACGTAATAATATCATGACATAATTTGAAAGTAGGAGATTAACCCAAAGAATGGAAGTTGGGTTATGAAATTCCCTTACCTCGTGTCTGACTTGACTCAACCGTTCTTTAACCTCCTGAATAATAAACTAGATTTAATTTATACCTTATTAAGAACAATTTTCAATTTAATTATCTTTATTATATCACTTATTACAACGATATGAACATTATGTAATTATTTAAGTTAATAATGGTCGTTTTGTCGATCTTTGGTACTTGAGTCAATAATAAACTTCTTATAATTACAAGTTGTTTATGTGGTAGAATATCCATTATCTCCAGAATTATATTCATTATTTATATGTCATATATATCTTATATATACAGTATATACATTCATTTATAATATTACGTAACATTTAGAGGTAAGAAATGAAATGCACCGTTCATGGAGACGGTAAGCCGTACGTACGCATGAACGCTACTTTCATTTCAATTTCATATTTAATGGAACGAAATCATAATGATATAAATGTATAATATAATTCCAGTATAACATAGTGTATAATACCATTTACTCCATCCTTTATACATCCCACATATGGCATTAACGATTCAAATCACTTTGAGGGGGCGGTAGTCTGCACTTCCTAAAATGAAATTATCGCGTTTTACCCATAATGGAAATGATAAATTATGCCATAAATGAGAAATACAGAAGAATAAGTAAAACATAAACATATTATATATCATATATAAAAATAGTGACATCTTAATGGCCACCTTTGAAGGTGTTATATGAGTGTTGAACAATCATCGTTTCGTGAGGTAGAAATTTGCCATCCACAGAAACTGTATGTTCTTTAACCATTAGATGTAGGTGTGTGTAAGTGTAGCTCGAATCCTTCTTATAACAACATCCTAGTATATTGAGGATACTGGTGTTGTTACAAAAGAAATGAATAAAAAGAGTTTAGGGTGTTGGAGAAGAAAAATAAAACAAAACAACATTAGAGAAGACATTACCTCAAAATCGGGTAACTCTTTTTCGTTTGAGCCAAAGGCTTCCTTGGGAAGAGTTATTCCCAAAGTGCGGCTTCTAGGAGTAAGGGAGGGAGGTTGTGAGAGTATTTGGGAAGAGGTTGGCCGAGCCAAATGGCTTGAATGTGTGAATAAGGTGGGAGAGGTGGGGGCCTTTTATAAGTGGAGAGGAGGGGCACTCTTGGAAAGTAAAGAAAAGTCACTTTATTATAAAATGAGTTTCGGATTTTAGAGGTCCCACACTTATATAATTCGAGGATAATATGATAAGGGTTCGAAATATACTCATCCAATATTCTTTGGACAAGTTTAAGCCTTAGATTTTACAGTATCTTTTCATTTTATTAAAATCGTTAAATAATGAGGTCATCGCTGCATCATCATGATGTCATAAATAATTTAATTTATTTAATGTCTAAAAATTATAAAAAAAATACTATGATGTAGGAAATACTTTTATATTTCTAATTAATATTTATAATCAAAATTTGGACTTGTGTAACCCCACTTAAAAACTGTTTTAGTAAAACAACTCATGTTTGTGTCAATTTAATTTTAACATTAAATAAATATATATTAATGTCATTTTCCAACCAAAGTGGCTCCATGGGGTCCCCAAGTTGACCCATGGGTTGTCTTGGTCGCCATGACTCATCCAATATATGTAGGACAAGTGTCAAGCTCATCTCATATTATTAAAACATTATTTTTACCTTAAACTACACTAATTTCCTCTAATCGCGATTAAGAACTTAAAAGTTACTATTAACGAAAAATTATTTTAATCTCATTGAACCACATTTTACTTCTTAATGACAACCATGTACGTCGGATTTTTGAAAATCAAATCACAGAAGTGGTAATATTTCATTTTAACGAAAAATCAGTTTTTAACAACCACTTAGTGGTTTCACTATTCATCAAAAATTGAAGTTTTTCAGAATAAGGCCAAAATTTTACCCTAAGATATAATTGATATTCCGAATTCAAAAATGATGTCTATTTTACAAAATTCCAAACATATAAGTTGAATTAATTAATTTTATAATTAATTCCTTCTGTTACAACAAATAGCGTGTTTTTAAGAAACAATTTATATCAAAAGATTGGCAATTATTTATATCCAAATTCAATGTTAAATTAATTCTAATGACCACCATTGGATAAAATGGTAAAAATATATTCTAATTATACTTTAAAACCACTAAATAGTTTAATTTATCACTATAAATTATTTTGATTAAAAAAGTTGTTTTTAAGTATTTTTCACTATTCATAAAAAATAGAAGTTCTCAGATAAATACCAAAAATTCAACATAGGCTAATTTTGATATTCCAAATCCAAAAATGAAGTCCATTTTGATAAATAAAATTTATAAAATTTATAAAATTTCAAAAAGTAGGTATTACTATTCACAACAGCTAGTTTAATTCGTTGTGGTGTGTGTTAGAGTTCGAGGTTGCGTACAACACACGCTATTGCATTATTCGAAGGTAAACGTACCGTGGAAGCTTGGGGTGTTACATTCTCCCCTCCTCCAATAAATTGCGTCCTCGCAATTTGAAAAAAAAATTTCTTTGAAAATAAAAGGTTGAAAAGAGAAAATACCTTTGTGGAAAACCCACATCGGAAATAAGGTTAATAAATATATAACATTAAAAGAAAGCAAGATAAGTACAAAGGTCACCCGATATAGCCCATTCTAGGATTCTATGAAAAATATGGATATGGAGGAGAAAAAACCATCAAGGTCTGATGGAGAGTTATAGAAAACAGGATTAGGAGAAATTTTAACTACAAGATAATCACAAACTTGTGATTGGTTAAACGGTCTTTGAATCCCCAGTTGGAAAAGTTTACCGACAACCTTTTTGTTTTAAGTTACCTTTTATAATGTTGGGGAATTTATTTAGGAGATTTACTAAGAACATAAGGGAATATACATACTTGTTATGTATACCTTCATTCGTTAATAAATTTTTACCACAATCCCATTTTTTACTCCAAATGGTAACATAACTCAAAAATATTCTTTTTATCCTAATTGTATAAGGTTCCAAATATTAACACATACCATTTAGATTAGTAAAACTATTTTGTAATAACCAGGGACTTCTTGTGGGCTAGTGGTAGGAAATAAAGGCTTGTCGCACTATGGTTGTGGGTTTGATTCCTGCAGCTTTGTCCAACGCGACGGGTTATTCCCCACCCTTCAGGTTGTCCTTTTCCTAAAACTATAGTATTATAATATTCCACAAATAATCTTCAGAAATGCTTTAACCTTAAACAATACTATCCATGGTTCAACTTAATCCATTCCAACCTTAATAGTTATCCAAAATACCATTGTCCAGACTTTCTCTAAAAGGTCTCTAAATTCCAAAATCAATTGTAACATCAGATTCCCCAAACAAAGAAAAGTTTCACTTATTGTCACATACTAAAAATATGATTACCTTAATCATATTAAAACCTTAATGAAAACAACACGTACTGTAGTACAATCCTTATATATATATCACATTATTCTAATAACCAGAATATAATCCACGAGTCCAAAAGAACCAATACATTAATTACTCCGCTTCAACTGTAGTAATAGCATAAGATTGTCCTTGATCCCTTGGCCTTTTCTGAGGTAAGTTTCCCTGACGCTTAGGAAATTTATTCGCATAATGCCCCATTTCTCTAGAATTGTAGCATTCAAATTTGATAGCCTCTTTCTTTCCCATGCAATCACGAGCCTAGTGACCTTTTTCTCCACATTTATAACAAAATCCCATTCCTTTTAGGCAAGTACCAGGGTGATTCTTCCCACAATTATCACATAAGGGAAAATCCTTCTTTCCCTTTTTCCCTTTATCTGTCTCTTGTTCCACCGTTCTCTTCTTCTCTTGCTTTACTTTGTTGTCATAAGACTTAGAGAATTCCTTTTCTGTCTTGATAGAACACGAGACAATATCTTCGTATGTTGAGAACGATTGTGATACTAAAGCTCGACGGAGAAATGGCTTTAACCCATCAAAGAAACGATCAATCTTACTTCTTGGGTTACGTATATAATCTGCAGCATGCCTCGCTAACCTTGTAAAGTTGGCCTCATACTTTGCGACATTCTCATCATCCTTTTGTCTCAGACACAAAAATTTCCTTTCCATATCTTCTCGATGGTCACGAGGAAAGTATTTTTCTAAGAAAAGCTCTTTGAACTCCCTCCATTCCATATTCGATATGTCATCATCTTCCTTTGTGTTTTGAATCAGCGACCACCACTGATCGGCATCTCCAGTGAGGCGGTAAACTGCCATGACAACCTTCTCCCTTTCACTACTCCCCAAGGCATGGAATATTTTCTCTAAGGAATTTATCCATTGCTCAGCTACTATAGGATTTGTACTCCCATTGAAGGTTGGTGGTTGTTGACTCATGAAACGGTCTAGCATTGATCCTCCACATTGCGGATCAGGGTGATCCATACAAGTAAGGTTATTATTCATAACCTGAGTGAGTTGTCCCAGTATGGTAATAAGTTGATCAGCACCAGTTGTATCTCCAGATCCACAATAATTATCTTGAGAAGGAGGGCAATCCCTACATGGAGTTCGTGCATTGATACGGTTTCCAATCCTTCCACTAGGTGCCATTTCTAAACAATGGCATAAACTAGATTAGTTTATGAATCAAAATACATAATCCCATACTTATAAAACACTTAACATATATTGAACTATTTGTTGAGTCAATAAGGTTTTCCTTATGACTTTTCCATTCCTTCTTGTTTTGAAAATCACAAACACCTTATCTTTAAGGAAAAATGCTTTCTTAAGGAAAATTGCTTTTATAAGGAAAATTGCTTTCTTAAGGAAAATCACTTTTATAAGAAAAATTATCCTTATCATATTTTCATCCATATTTTTCTTAAGTATGAGTTTCAGATTCATTTTCTCGGAATCATTGAAACTTTGATATAAAGCATTCTGTTTTAGGGTTTGGATTCTGGAAAAGAACTATAAGGAAGTTTCATTCCGAATTCCGGATATAAACTCTGACTAAGTTCTATTCCAGATTCAGGTTACGAATTTAGAAGAAAAATTCTCATTACGAATTCCAATGAAGAATTCTCATTACAAATTCCAATGAAGAATTCCCATTACGAATTCTAATGAAGAAATCTCATTCCGAATTCTCATTACGAATTCTGATAAAGAATTCTCATTACGAATTCTGATGATGAATTCTCATTACGAATTCTGATGATGAATTCTCATTACGAATTCTGATGATGAAGTCTCATTACGAATTCTGATGATGAATTCTCATTACGATTTCTGATGACGAATTCTCATTACAAATTCTGATGATGAATTCTCATTACGATTTCTGATGACGAATTCCTATTCCGAATTTTCATTCCGAATTCACCTATTAAACAGAATCTGATTATCATTGTTTTATACACTCTGAATTTATTCATTCTGAACCATCACTCCGAAGTTTCTATTCCGAACCTTTATGTTAGAGTTTAAAACGATGTCGTACATTCAGTTACACTCACTTTGTTATAAAACGATGTCGTCCATTTTGTTATAAACTAACCGTTGTCTAAGTGACACGTGTACAGGTCCCTCCGATCTTTAAGGAAAATATGACCGTTGGAGAGGAGCCGACCTTACCTATAAATAGAAGCTCATTTGAAAGAGCTCGATGCTGATTGCTGAAAAAGTGTTTACATGCTGTTGAAGTGATTTCTAGAGAGAGAGTCTCTTATTAACTCTCAAAGCTTCGTGCGACTCCGAATGTTAGTGATTACATTCGAGGGCTTCCGGGGATAGGAAGACAGAGGTGCCGACTACCTTAAAGATTGAGGGCTTTCTTGCTGAGAAAGACATAGGTTGCCAACTACCTTGAAGTTGAGGGCTTGCGGGGATAGCAAGACAGAGACTCCGATCTTTGTATCGAGGGCTTACCCTGGTGTGGGTAAGACAGACTTGCTTGAAAGTATAAATCAAGGGACCTTTATCCAAGGTTGTTGGATACCCTTCACTTTGGGTTAAAAGACTATTATCTTGTTACTAGTATTTTTACTACTTGTTTTTATTCCGCTGTAATTTGTATCTTAAGGAATGTATAACTTTCTTATACTTCCTTACTTACTCTGATTCATTTAGATTCTATACGCTTTAAGGTAGAATCTCATATTGTAACTTTTGTAAAGTTTCAATTTCCGGAACCATATTTCCGGAACCTACTTTTGAAATCACTTTCCAAGTTCAGTTTGGTGTTAGAGGTGTTGTGAATTTACTTAGTTTAACTTTGTTAAACTTAGCCCTTTCCTTTTCTTAAGGAAACTATAGTTTCTTAACTAACTTTAAAGGTTCCAAAGGAATTTTTTAAAGTATACAATTCACCCCCCCTCTTGTATATTGAGCATCTCATTTTATATTTCGATCCTACAATTGGTATCAGAGGTTGGAAACCTCTTACTCTATACCATTCTTACATTTGGTATCAGAGCAGGTTACTGAAATACTTGTACTCACATACAAGTTTTTCTTGCTCACCTTTTCATTCCGAACTTTGTCATTCCGATTTATCCATTCCGAACTTTTCTTATTCCGAAATTTGTTATTACGAATCTTTGCTACTAACAAGTTTGTGTGCAAAGTTATTTTTAGTATGACAGGAATTAATGTTGGATCTATTGACAATCTGAATCCTACAAGACCACCTATATTTGATGGTAATGATTATGAATACTGGAGAGATCGTATGAAGACATTTGTTATCAATACTGGAGTAGATAACTTTGTCATGCTTACTGGTGATTATAAAATTCCTGACAAGGAAGTCAGAACCTTTACTAACCAGGAAAAGCAAGAATATCAACTCAACTATAAGGTACGCAATACTTTACTATGTTCAATGACCAGAAATATATATAGCCAAATTTCTTCTTGTGAAGCAGCTAACTGTATATGGAAGAAGTTAGAGGTTACACACTTCGGAACTTCTAAGGTGATTGAGACTAGAAGAGCTATGCTTAGAGCTGAACATCATGGCTTCAATTTTCCTTATGGAGAACCTATCTGTAAAGTTCAACAAAGATTTATGACTATCGTCAACAGTCTACAATCTATGGGAGAGAATGGTTTAGATGATGAAGCTCTTGTGGACAAGATAATTGACATTATGCCCAATGAGTGGGAATCCAAGAGAACAGCTATAGATGAGAACAGGAAGGTCACTCAAATTACTCTTGATGAGCTTTTTGGAACTCTTCTACAACATGAAACAAGAATGAAGAGAGATGCTGACAACATCAAGAAGAAGAATGGAAATGGTACTGTTGCTTTTACTACAACTTCAAATCAGATGAAAGCTAAGACTCCTGAAAGAGTAACCAGATCCAAGTCTAAGAAAGTTATTTTCCAATCCGAATCTAGTGAGAGTGATGTCTCAGAAAATGAATTATCCAATCTTTCTCGAAGGATGAACAAGATAGCTGGACAGAGAAACTTTCAATCCAAGTATAAGAAAAAGGACAGGAAAGATAAGAAAGATGGAGAAATAACATGTTATGAATGTAAAAGAGCTGGACATATTGGACCAGATTGCCCTATGCTCAAAAAGAAAGAAAGAAAGGAAAGACATTCAGACAGGAACAGAAATAAGTATTACAAAGCTAAAGCTAAGAAAGTTCTGAAAGCTAATGACACCTGGAGTGCCAGTGGTGGTGACTCTTCAGATGAATCTTCTGATTATGAATCTTCAGGACAGAAGAATCTTGGTCTTATAGCCAGATTACCTAATGGTAATCATTGTCTTATGGCTAAGGTACGAAATGCTGAATCTCTGACCAATGTTTCCTTAAATACTAATGATAATAAGTATTATAACTCTTCTGATGAAGAATCATCTTCTGATGAGGAAAATACTTTACCTACTTATGAATAAGTCTCTAGGTTTGCTGAACTTCTTGAGATTGAGAATTCCAAACTCAACAAGAAACTTGATAAGGCAAATTCTAAGAATTCTATTCTTACTAAAGAGATATCGGATCTTTCTAAAGATCTTGATAAGAAAAATGATGATTTTGAAAGTATTTCAAAAAATCTTGAGGAAGTAAGTTCTGAGAAGAATAAACTTTCTAAAGAGTAAGAAAAAGTAATTTCTAATAAAAATGTTTTCGAGCCTAACTCTAGTTCAAAAACTAATGATTTTGAGAATAAAAACTTGGTTATAAAACTCAAGTCCGAAATTTTTTCCTTAAAGAAGTGTTTATCAAACTTTACCCATGGTAAAGAAAATTTTGATAAGATGTATTCCCAAATACGACCATTAAGGAATAAATCCGGATTTGGTTATACCCATGCAAAACTAGTTTTCAGTAACAATTATTTTGTTCCTCAAAGTGCCCCATTTTGTACTAAGTGTCAATGTGGTGGTCACTGGGAAAAAAATTGTTCCTTAAACAAAACCCAATCCTTAGGTTTTCATAAAGCTTATTTTTCTAAGAAAATGTGGGTTCCAAAAATTTTATTGTCTGGAAATCTCGGATCCAAGAAAGTTTGGATTCCGAAAGTCTAATTTTCTTCTTGATTTCAGGAAAATAAAGAAAGTTCCAGCAACAATATTTGGTACATGGATAGTGGATGTTCCCGGCACATGACTGGTAACAAAAGCTTTTTTGAAAAGATTATCAAAACGAAAGGAGGAAAGGTAACTTTCGGAGACAATGCTAAGGGAGAGATTGTTGGTATTGGTAATATAGTTTTTCTCGGTAAAACTTTGATTTCAAATGTTCTTTTTGTTAAAGGTCTTAAGCACAACCTCATTAGCATAAGTCAGTTATGTGATGAAGGTTACCTTGTGAATTTTAGAAATGATAAATGCTTAGTTCACAAATCCAAGGAAGAATTTATTCTCTCAGCCAACATGCAAGAGAATGTTTACACCTTAAACTTAGAAGACCTAAGAAGCCAAGATTTACCTTGCCTAAGTGCAATGGAAGATCATTCTTGGTTATGGCATAGAAGACTAGGACACTGTAATATAAGAAACCTATGTAAACTCTCTAAGAAGAAACTTGTTAAGGATCTACCGGAGCTTAGATTTGATTCTTCTAAAGTTTGTGATCCTTGTCAATATGGCAAGCAACATAAATCTAGTTTTAAGTCAATCAGTGAAGTCTCAACAACCGATGCATTACAGTTAGTGCACATGGATCTTTTTGGTCCAACAAAAACTGGAAGTATTGGAGGCAAATACTATGTGTTTGTTCTAGTTGATGATTACACTAGATTTACTTGGGTCTATTTTCTAGAAAATAAATATGAAGCTTTTTATTATTTCAAAAGTTTTAGAGCTCAAGTTAAAAATGAGAAAAACCTTCCATTGAAAACTATTCATAGTGATCATGGAGGAGAATTTCAAAATTCTGATTTTGAAACTTTTTGTAGTAATAAAGGTATTACTCACAATTTTTCAGCACCTAGAACTCCTCAACAGAATGGTGTAGTTGAAAGAAGAAATAGAATTCTTCAAGAGATAACTAGAACCATGTTGAGTGAATATTCTATTGCTAGACATTTCTGGGCTGAAGCTGTAAGTACTGCTTGTTATACTATAAATCGAGTTTTGATTAGACCTTTTCTTAATAAAACTCCTTATGAGTTATGGAATGGTAGAAAACCTAGACTTTCCTACTTCAAGGTTTTTGGTTGCAAAGTATTCATTTTGAATACTAAAGATAACTTACATAAATTTGCACCAAAGTCTGATGAAGGAATTTTCTTAGGTTATTCCACAACCTCTAAGGCTTATAGAGTTTTTAATAAAAATACTTGTACTGTTGAGGAAACAGTGCATGTGAAATTTGATGAGTCAGATACTTTTGTCTTTAAACCACCTCAACTTACATCTTCGGATTTGTTTTCAAAAACTGATTATCAACCTTTGATAGAAGAACCTTCTGATAAGGAAATTGTTCTAGAAGATACTTCTGAAACATTTACCCCATAAGACTTTCTACCCTATGTTGATGAACAGGTTTTACAAAACCCAAATCAGGTGTTTCTTAAGAATCATCCCAGTGATAGTATCATTGGTGATGTAAATCAACCTGTAAGGACTAGAAGTTCCTTAAGAAATGAAGTAGAACATCTAGCATTTCTTTCCCAATTAGAACCTAAAAGCACTGACGAAGCTTTAGGTGATGATGATTGGATCAAAGCAATGCAAGATGAACTAAATGAATTCGAAAGGAATAAAGTCTGGACCTTGGTTGAAAGACCTAAGGAAACTTCTGTTATTGGAGTAAAATGGGTTTTCAGAAATAAATGTGATGAAAATGGAGTCATTGTTAGAAATAAAGCTAGACTTGTTGCTAAAGGTTATAATCAGCAAGAAGGAATAGACTATGAAGAAACCTATGCTCCAGTAGCTAGACTTGAATCTATCCGTATTCTACTTGCCTTTGCAGCATTCTTTAATTTCAAACTTTTCCAAATGGATGTGAAATATGCTTTTCTTAATGGTTATGTTCAAGAGGAAGTTTTTGTTGAACAACCTCCTGGCTTTGAAGATACAAAACATCCTGATCATGTTTTTAGACTTACCAAAGCTCTGTATGGCCTTAAACAAACCCCACGAGCATGGTATGATAGACTCACTGGATTTTTGCTTCAAAATAACTATGTTAAGGGAAATGCATATCCAACCATTTTTATAAAGAAAGATAAGAAAAATGTTTTGATTGTTCAAATTTATGTTGATGACATTATATTTGGTTCAACTCAGCAATCTTTGACTGACTCTTTTGCTAGTCTAATGAAATCTGAGTTTGAAATGAGTATGATGGGTGAGTTAACATTTTTCCTTGGTTTTCAAATTTCTCAAAAACCAGAAGGAACCTACATATCTCAACATAAGTATATTAAAGATCTTCTTAAAAAGTATGGTTATGACAACACTAAGAGTATAAGTACTCCTATTGGTACCTCAAACTCTTTAGATCTTGATGAAGCTGGGAAACCAGTAGATCAAACATCTTTTAGAGGTATGATTGGAAGTTTACTTTACTTAATAGCTAGTCGACCAGACTTAATGTTTTCAGTATGCTTATGTGCAAGATATCAATCCAATCCTAAGTAATCTCACCAAAAGGCAGTAAAAAGAATTTTTCGCTACCTTAAGGGAACCATGGATCTAGGATTATTTTATACTTCTGGAAATGATTTTGTTCTAAAAAGATTTTCCGATGCTGACTTTGGTGGATGTAGAATGGATAGAAAGAGTACATCCGGAACTTGTCATTTCTTAGGAGATTCATTAGTTTCTTGGTCCTGCAAGAAGCAACATTCAGTTGCACTCTCCACTACTGAAGCTGAATATGTAGCAGCTAGATGTTGTTGTGCACAAGTGTTGTGGATGCAACACACACTCACAGACTATGGATTGAGTTTTAATAAAACTCAAATTTTGTGTGATAACACAAGTGCCATTGCACTAAGTAAAAACCCTGCATATCACTCCCGTGCAAAACACATAGATATTAGGCATCACTTTCTTAGGGATCACACACTTAAAGGAGATATTATTCTTCAGTTTATCGGAACGCAAGATCAACTTGCTGATATATTCACAAAATCTTTTCCTTCTGATAGATTTGAATATATTAAACAGAAGTTAGGAATGATAACCATAAGGTAATCTTTCTTAATTAACTTTCTGTTGAAAAAGTCTCCTTACAGTAATAAACTCCTTTTCATAGGGGGAGTACATATGATTGTTTGTTTAACAAAGTTTTTCAAAATTTGTTTTCAAACTTTTCAGAACGAAGATTTCCGGAATGAAAATTTCCGGAATGAAACTTTTCCAGAATGGATATTTTCGTACAGAATACTTCTGGAATGGAAGTATTCGTATTGAAAATTTCCGAAATGAAAAACTTTCGTAGTGGTATTTTCATAACGAAACTTTCGTACTGAATCTTCTATAACAAGTATTTTATTTACTTTTTCGTATTTAGTTTTTCATATTTAGTTTTTCGTATTGAGTTTTTCATATTTAGTTTTTCATATTGAGTTTTTCGTATTGAGTTTTTCGTATTGAGTTTTTCGTATTGAGTTTTTCGTATTGAGTTTTTCGTATTTACTTTTTCGTATCGAGTTTTTCGTAGTCATCTTTATATTACCCATTACGAATAACTTTCCTAAGCTAATCCGAAAGGTATGATTTCCTTACTGAAGTATTCGTAATCATATTTTACTTGCTGGCAGTTTCTTATATTTTGTTTTCAGATTTTAGATTTCTTAATTCTGTGTTTTAATAAAACCTCAAAAAGATCGGATTCGAGCTCTCAACCGTCAGATTTGATCTCAGTTCATTCTAAACCGTTAGATCAATCGTGGAAGGTGAACGGTCATCCCATTGCCTATATAAAGGGGACCCAATTTCTTGTCCCACATCGATTTCAAGCTCTTGCGTCCTAAAGCTCTGACTCTCCAATTTAAGGCCGTTCCGAACCACAGTTTTCTTCGCTCCGAACTTCAGTCTTCTCCGTTCCAAATTTCCCAGAGAACTTCAGATCCGAATATCTGTAGAGTTAGCATCTCAAGAAATGTCTTCAACCAAGACTATATCTCAGTGGTTAGTATACAGAGAAAGGTTAGTTCATCTGACTTTCTTCAGCAACTACGATTCTGTCATTTCGAAGAATATCAAGTTGAATGGCTGGGAAGATGTTGCGGTATCAAAAACCAGCAACCAAGATGAAGTGTACTCAGATTTTCTTATTGAGTTTTATGAGTCAGTTGCTTTCTTCGAGGAAGATAATAGAGAAAAATTTTTGTTCAAATCATATGGCAAGACATATAAGCTTTCTTACACCAAGGCTGCAAGCTTGGTAGGGTTATCTTATGAAGGTGAAGCTGAATTTATTTCTCACGTATTGCCGGATTCCAACGGTAGCTTCAACAAGTAAAAAGCCTTAGAAACTCTCGGATTGGATGATGACAAGGCTCCGAAAATTGAAAGCCTATCTACAAACTTCTGGATTCTGGAGTTATGGGTGCAAGGGCTTATTGTACCGAGAAAAGGTGATAAGGATAGCTTGAAGAAGAGTGAGATATATATCTTAGATTTCCTGATAAATCTAAGGAAGTTTAACCTGATGAAGCATATTCTTCTTAATATTGAGAATTTGAAGAAGGGGAATCTGAGAGCTCAGATCGTAATGTACCAAGCAATATTACCAAAGCTCATAGTTCGGTGCCTAGAGTCTTTCAAGGTAGCTTGCAGTTCTAAGCCGAGAGTTTGCAAGATCATGCTGCTTAGTGATGGCACGCATAAAAGAATGAATATATCTTTTGACAAGATGTCTGGGAAGTTTATTGATCTACCTCCACAAGAAGAAGTAGCTCCGAAATCTGCTGATCCAGAATCATCCAAGCCAGCAAGGAAGAGAAAGCTGAAAGAAGTGGAAGAACAAGGAGAAAATCCCAAGTCTAAGGAAGTCCACTCCGCACCGCCAAAGCCTAAGAAGAAGAAGACCTATCCTGATGAGGTTGTTACAAAGTGGAGAGCTGACAAAGAGAAGAGGAAAGAAGGGGATCCGCAGTTCGGATTGGACCCTGCGGAAGCTAAATCTTTGAAGGAGAAAGCTGCTGATGAGCTTGAGAAACAAGCTAAGGAAAAGAAGCTTAAGAAGAAAATGTCAGAAGCTGAGGCAGTCCAAGCGTTGTTGAAGTTCAATGAAATGGTTTCAGCAACAATTCCAGTTCCGAGAACTTTTTCCCTGGAATCTCTACCTGAGACTCCAGGAAGAAATCTTGTTGCTTCGGAAGAGGCTGTTGCCACAAATACTGAGGAAGTAGAACAAGTGGAACAAGTTGAAGAGGCTTCTGAAGGAAGTGGTGAGACAGGAGATGTGCTAAAATAGGTAGATGAGTACAAGGGAACTCCTTCGGAACACTTATCACTCCGGACTTCAGAAGCTGAATCTTAGAAGTTACTTACTCCTGCGATGGAAGAAGAGAAAAGAGAAGAAGAACTTGCCTATCATGGAGAAGAATAACAACTTTTACATGATATTGCTCAGATGGGAAACGTAGAGGTTGGTGTTCAAGAAGTTGCTGATGAGGAAGATTTGGTTGTTCAAGTTTCTGACAGTGAAAAGAAAACTCCGGAACAGGATTCTATTCCGGAAAAAGATAAGGGAAAGAAAATTCTTACCGAGACTCCGAGCTCAGTAGTAAGAAAGAGGAAGGAAGCAGGTAGTTCTTCTAAGAGGAAGTTGGAGCTTATTGAGGAAGAAAATTTTCCTAGCAAGGTTTCGGATTCGGAGTCATCCTCGTTGGGGCATGACTTTGTTGTTCAGTCCTTAAAGAAGTTGGTAGGAACCATTCCAACCTTCTCTAGTATTGAATCTAGATGCCAGATGCTCCAACATGCGTTGAATCAGAAAACCGACTCCGTATCGATGGTTATGGATAAGTGTGTTGAGATTGAAGCTCAGTTCAAAACATTCTTTATTGGTTACGAAGCTCATAAAAGATCTTGTAAGAGGATGACAAGCTGGTCGAAGAAGAATGTGGAAGATATGAGGTTGCTTGATGAGTTTCAAGATAATGTTAAGGATGCCTTTGAGACCGAAGACAAGAAGATTAATGAGATGACTGCATCCTTCAAAGAGAAATTGACAGAGGAAAAGAACTTTCGGATTTAGGAAGTGAGAGATCTAAATGGAAAGCTCAATTCCGTTAATCAAAGTTGGAAATTTGAAAGGGATTATCGGATCGAGTTTGAAGAAAGGATGAAGGCTCAGGAAGAGAAGATGAAATCTCAGGAAGAAAAGTTGAAGGCTCAGGAAGAAATAATTGAAGCTCAGTCAGCAAGAATAGTCGTCTTAGAGAAGCAAGCAGAGGAAGATCACAAAGACTTAAAGAAGATCAAGACGATTCTTAAGGGGATAATGTCGAAGGAGAAATATCCGAAATAACCAATCCGATCTTTTTGTTGTATTTTTGTTGTTGTCGAGATTCCAATTTTAATGAAGGTTGTACTTGTTGTTTCTATTGTTTTCATTACTAATTTTTCAGCTACTTTGTTAAGTTTTTCCATTCCCTCCAATTCTTTTTGAAAATCACAAAGGGGGAGAAGGAAAAGTTCCTTAAGAAAAATAGGAACTCTAATAAGAGTTTATCAAATGGGGAGAAAGAAAAATACCCAAGGAAAAAGAACTCTAATAAGAGTTTGTTTAAGGGGGAGTTTTTCTTAAAGAAGACCTTCTTATGAAACATCACTCCGGAAATATGAATACGATCCTTAGAGTTTCAAAGCCTAAGGGGGAGTTAGTAGTATTCATCTATATCCTTAAACCAAGGGAGATAAGCTTTAATGTGTTTCTTTCTTCTTGGAATAGCTTTTTCGTAAGGATTCTTGTTCTTTCCAAAAAAGGGGGAGATTGTTGAGTCAATAAGGTTTTCCTTATGACTTTTCCATTCCTTCTTGTTTTGAAAATCACAAACACCTTATCTTTAAGGAAAATTGCTTTCTTAAGGAAAATTGCTTTTATAATGAAAATTGCTTTCTTAAGGAAAATCGCTTTTATAAGAAAAATTATCCTTATCATATTTTCATCCATATTTTTCTTAAGTATGAGTTTCGGATTCATTTTCTCGGAATTATTGAAACTTTGATATAAAGCATTCTGTTTTAGGGTTCAGATTCTGGACAAGAACTATAAGGAAGTTTCATTCTGAATTCCGGATATGAACTCTGACTAAGTTCTATTCCAGATTCAGGTTACGAATTCAGAAGAAAAATTCTCATTACGAATTCCAATGAAGAATTCTCATTACGAATTCCAATGAAGAATTCCCATTAAGAATTCTAATGAAGAAATCTCATTCCGAATTCTCATTACGAATTCTGATAAAGAATTCTCATTACGAATTCTGATGACGAATTCTCATTACGGATTCTGATGATGAATTCTCATTACGAATTCTGATGATGAAGTCTCATTACGAATTCCGATGATGAATTCTCATTACGATTTCTGATGACGAATTCTCATTACGAATTCTGATGATGAATTCTCATTACGATTTCTGATGACGAATTCCTATTCCGAATTTTCATTCTGAATTCACCTATTAAACAGAATCTGATTATCATTGTTTTATACACTCTGAATTTATTCATTCTGAACCTTCACTCCGAAGTTTCTATTCCGAACCTTTATGTTAGAGTTTAAAACGATGTCGTACATTCAGTTACACTCACTTTGTTATAAAACGATGTCGTCCATTTTGTTATAAACTAACCGTTGTCTAAGTGACACGTGTATAGGTCCCTCCGATCTTTAAGGAAAATATGACCGTTGGAGAGGAGCCGACCTTACCTATAAATAGGAGCTCATTTGAAAGAGCTCGATGCTGATTGCTGAAAAAGTGTTTACATGCTGTTGAAGTGATTTCTAGAGAGAGAGTCTCTTATTAACTCTCAAAGCTTCGCGCGACTCCGAATGTTAGTGATTACATTCGAGGGCTTTCGGGGATAGGAAGACAGAGGTGCCGACTACCTTAAAGATCGAGGGATTTCTTGCTGAGAAAGACAGAGGTTGCCAACTACCTTGAAGTTGAGGGCTTGTGGGGATAGCAAGACAGAGACTCCGATCTTCATATCGAGGGCTTACCCTGGTGTGGGTAAGATAGACTTGCTTGAAAGTATAAATCAAGGGACCTTTATCCAAGGTTGTTGGATACCCTTCACTTTGGGTTAAAAGACTATTATCTTGTTACTAGTAGTTTTACTACTTGTTTTTATTCCGCTGTAATTTGTATCTTAAGGAAAGTATAACTTTATTATACTTCCTTACTTACTCTGATTCATTTAGATTCTATACACTTTAAGGTAGAATCTCATATTGTAACTTTTGTTAAGTTTCAATTTCCGGAACCATATTTCCGGAACCTACTTTTGAAATCACTTTCCAAGTTCAGTTTGGTGTTAGAGGTGTTGTGAATTTACTTAGTTTAACTTCGTTAATCTTAGCCCTTTCCTTTTCTTAAGGAAACTATAGTTTCTTAACTAACTTTAAAGGTTCCAAAGGAATTTTTTAAAGTATACAATTCACCCCCCCTCTTGTATATTGAGCATCTCATTTTATATTTCGATCCTACAATTGGTATCAGAGGTTGGAAACCTCTTACTCTATACCATTCTTACACTATTTATGGATATAATCCATAATCATAAAAATGTTTTCTTTGAGGAATTATATACTCATAAACCCTTCATAATGATTTGTAAAGAAAATGAGAATTATCCTAAGCATATGCCCCGGGAGTGTCGTAACCAAGAGTGCAGCAAGGCCCGTTGTCGTGCACCAGTTCCCGTTCGAGTCTAGCACAAAGCGGTGCTTTCGGGTTTTACCCCTAGGAACAACTGTGCCAGAGCCGCCTCTACCTGCTCGTATCCAGATAGGGATGTATTGCTAGGAAAACTCACAAAATCTCTATAATACCAAAATTCTAGGAAGTTATTCTATACTAATCCTCAAAGTTCATATTAGGTCTACATGCTCTAATCAGAGTTTATCTAAATCTGGCTTCCAAGGTTTGTACTAAACTTCCTCTGATACCAACTGTAACGCCCCGACCCCAGCTACCCAGAGTAGGTGCATTACTTCGTAACATTGGCATGATCACAAAAGATCAAGTCTCGAAAGACCGATTAGTTTAGTAGCCTTGGAAACACTAGATACATTCGTAAACGTTACATTACATCATAAAGTGAAAAACTACAATAACAAAGTCTCCATAGTGCACTCTCATATCCTCTTCTGACAATCCCTACAGGTCATTCATAAAATACTTCTTCACATCCTGGAAAATATTAAAACATTGAAAGGGGTGAGCTCAGATGCTCAGTAAGGATAACAATATTGCGGAAGCCTTCATAAATAAAAATAAACATTTAAGGAAATATATAACTAAAACAAAAGCCTTTTAAACTTGAACATCAACATAATATGGCAAATGTAAAATGAGATAATGCCATTTACTTCTTCACATGGATATTCTACTGGTCGAATAATCACATGAAATATCATTAACCACTTTAATGATGAGGGAATGTATAATGCCGGACATTCTGAAACATTTTGTCAAGGCCTCGGCCAAGACTTTTAAAATGATTAAGGCCTCGGCCAAAACCATAAATCAAATTGGGAAAGGGCCTCGGCCAATTCCACGTCTAGTTGTCTCATGAGACCTACCGATGCATTGAGGAGCTATAGCGGGCTCCACCCGTCACTTATTAAGTCCAATACATTCCTCATATGAATAGGTTTAAACATATCATAAACCATAACATAATCATATCACATAAAACATGCATAAAGGAAACATAACATTTCCACATTTCAATCACAAGATATCAATACAACACATTGATATAATAAAAACGCTTTCAAAACCATTTTCAATACCAAAATAAAAGAAAGTTAAAACTTTGTATTTATTTTTCATTAAAAAACTGATGGCTTGTATAGGAAGCCGAAACTCAAATAAAGGTCACGGCGGCGGAGAAGCTGTTGTCACCGCATAAGTACGTAAAGAAAAACATTCCCTTTTGTCATTTAGCAAAACGCTTCATATAAAAAAGATTCCTTTTGAATAAATGTAAAAGTCAAAGGGGTTTATACACTGTACAAAAGAAATTTGTGTATAAAACAAAATATGCCTCAATGAATGGAGATTGAGACGAAGTCCCTTAAAAAGATAATTTTTAAATAAAATATATCTATTATGTGTATTCAATATATGTACACATAAAGAAAGTATAAATACAATATATGACATAATAATATCATGACATAATTTGAAAGTAGGAGATTAACCCAAAGAATGGAAGTTGTGTTATGAAATTCCATTACCTCGTGTCTGACTTGACTCAACCGTTCTTTAACCTCCTTAATAATAAACTAGATTTAATATATACCTTATTAAGAACCATTTTCAATTTCATTATCCTTATTATATCACTTATTACAACGATATGAACATTATGTAATTATTTAAGTTAATAACGGTCGTTTTGTCGATCTTTGGTACTTGAGTCAACAATAAACTTCTTATAATTACAAGTTGTTTATGTGGTAGAATATCCATTATATCTAGAATTATATTCATGATTTAGATGTCATATATATCTTATATATCCAGTATATAAATTCATTTATAATATTACGTAACATTTAGAGGTAAGAAATGAAATGCACCGTTCATGGAGACGGTAAGCCGTACGTACGCATGAACGCTACTTTCAATTCAATTTCATATTTAATGGAACTAAATCATAATGATATAAATGTATAATATAATTCCAGTATAACATAGTGTATAATACCATTTACTCCATCGTTTATACATCCCACATATGGCATTAACGATTCAAATCACTTTGAGGGGGCGGTAGTCCGTACTTCCTAAAATGAAATTATAGCGTTTTAACCATAATGGAAATCATAAAGTATGCCATAAATGAGAAATACAGAAGCATAAGTAAAACTTAAATATATTATATATCATATATAAAAATAGTGACATCTTAATGTCCACCTTTGAAGGTGCTATATGAGTGTGGAACAATCATCGTTTCGTGAGGCAGAAATTCGCCATCCACAGAAACCGTATGTTCTTTAACCATTAGATGTAGGTGTGTGTAAGTGTAGCTATAATACTTCTTATAAAAACATCCTAGTATATTTAGGATACTGGTGTTGTTAAAAAATAAATGAATAAAAAGAGTTTAGTGGGTTGGAGAAGAAAAATAAAACAAAACAACATTAGAGAAGACATTACCTCAAAATCGGGTAACTCTTTTTGGTTTGAGCCAAAGGATTCCTTGGGAAGAGTTGTGCCCAAAGTGAGGCTTCTAGTAGTATGGGAGGGAAGTTTGGAGAGTATTTGGGCAGAGGTTGGATGAGCCAAATGGCTTGAATGTGTGAATAAGGTGGGAGAGGTGGGGGCCTTTTATAAGTGGAGAGGAGGGGCACTCTTGGAAAGTAAAGAAAGGTCACTTTATTATAAAATGCGTTTCGGATTTTAGAGGTCCCACACTTATATAATTCGAGGATAAGATGATAAGGGTTCGAAATATACTCATCCAATAGGCTTTGGAAAAGTGTAAGCCTTGGATTTTACAATATCTTTTCATTTTATTAAAATCGCTAAATAATGAGGTCATCGCTACATCATCATGATGTCATAAATAATTTAATTTTTTAATGTATAAAAATTATAAAAAAATACTATGATGTAGGAAATCGTTTTAGCTTTCTAATGAATATTTATAATCAAAATTTGGACTTGTGTAACCCCACTTACAAACTGTTTTAGTAAAACAACTCATGTTTGTGTCAATTTAATTTTAACATTAAATAAATATATATTAATGTCATTTTCCAACCAAAGTGGCTCCATGAGGTCCCCAAGTTGACCCATGGGTTGTATTGGTTGGCCATGACTCATCCAATAGAAGTAGGACAAGTGTCAATCTCATCTCATATTATTAAAACATTATTTTTACCTTAAACTACACTAATTACCTCTAATCGCGATTAAGAACTTAAAAGTTACTATTCACCAAAAATTATTTTAATCTCATTGAACCACATTTTACTTCTTAATGACAACCATGTATGTCGGATTTTTGAAAATCAAATCACAGAAGTGGTAATATTTCATTTTAATGAAAAATCAGTTTTTAACAACCACTTAGTGGTTTCACTATTAATCAAAAATTGAAGTTTTTTAGAATAAGGCCAAAATTTTACCCTAAGCTATAATTGATATTCCGAATTCAAAAATGATGTCTATTTTACAAAATTACAATCATATAAGTTGAATTAATTAATTTTATAATTAATTCCCGCTGTTACAACAAATAGCGTGTTTTTAAGAAACAATTTATATCAAAAGATTGGCAATTGTTTATGTCCAATTTCAATGTTAAATTAATTCTAATGACCACCAATGGATAAAATGGTAAAAATATATTCTAATTATACTTTAAAACCACTAAATAGTATAATTTATCACTATAAATTATTTTGATTAAAAAAGTTTTTTTTAAGTATTTTTCACTATTCATCAAAAATAGAAGTTCTCAGAAAAATACCAAAAATTCAACATAGGGTAATTTCGATATTCCGAATCCAAAAAATGAAGTCCATTTGGATAAATAAAATTTATAAAATTTCAAAAAGTAGGTATTACTATTCACAACGGCTAGTTTAATTCGTTGTGGTGTGTGTTAGAGTTCGAGGTTGCGTACAACACACGCTATTGCATTATTCGTAGGGAAACGTACCGTGGAAGCTTGGGGTGTTACAATAATATAACGTTAATAATAAAATTTATGTCATTTTTCACCATCCCAAGGGTATGTAGATATTAAAGGCAAGGATAGTTACCTTTTTTTCTTTTTTTTACTTAACTTATTATATGGGCAGATTCACAGGGACTTATAACTAAATTTCCATATTTTATATGGCTTAATTTAAAAATAAAAAATATAATAATGAAAATTAAATAAGATAGTTTTTTTTCACTTCTACTCTTATCATTTTAGTTTAACCCCCAGAAAATCTACTTTTACCATAACCACGTTAAATATTTTTTTTTACTTTTTTCAATAATAATTTTGGTAAAAAATTATGTTGAACGAAATATATAATATATATTATGTTGACTAAAAATATATATTAAATTTTTTCTAAATTTAATTCATATAAGTGGGAAAATTTAATTTAATATTAATCTTGAAGAAAAGATGAAAAAACGAGTTTTGAATTGGAAATACTGAGAAGTTTATAATGTTTTTATATAAAAAATAAATATGAGAATGATTAAAATGAAATTAATTATATTATTTGTTATAAAATTTATCTAATATTTCATTAAACACAATTCATGATATAAATTAATAATTTAAATCATGTTAACAAAAAGGTTGTTTTTAATTAAAATTCAGTATTTTTCAATATTAATAAAACATGAAACTGTTTAGAAAAATAAAAACAAATCCACATTAAGATAATTTTTGTATTCTAATTTTAATAATGTTTTTTATTATTTCAAATAAATTTTCAAATAGTGATAATGTTTAATTTAAAATTATATGCACAAAGGGTGAGTAAACCGTCTTAGAAAAATACAAATTTTTAGAAAAAATTTCTTTTTATTTTAATTTATTATTATTTTACATTTAAAGAATAGATAATAATATTATTTATTTATAAAACATATAATTTTAATAATTTATTTAGTACTATTCACAATTTCTAATTTAATGTGTATGTTTTAATGGATGTATATATCATGGGTCACTTAAGGTCAACATTTTATTTCATTAATGTTATTGACTATAATTTCATTCATTCAAAAAAGTGTGTTGTTATATAATCATACATTTATTAACTTACATCCTTGAAATTTGAAATTTATATTGGTTGTCAGTGGATGGACATTTTAATGAATTTTGTTTTATAGTCACATCATAAAAAGGGTTAATAAGATATCCTCCAAATAATAGAGAAAGGGAAGTACAAAGGTCATACAGAATAACACATAACTCAATTTCCAAATAATAGTACATATGATGGAATAAAAGAAAAGAACAAATAATTATAGATAGTTGTTGAGGTTAGTGATCAAAATTATGTAAATTATCAATGGGACATTATGGGCCTCAAAACCATAAATCTGCGATGATGGAAAGACCATCAGTTCAAAAAATTGAAGTTACTAGGATATAATTTCTCTTTCAAGATACTGTTCCAAGAGTTTAAGAATTATATTACCATAATTATTAAGATAATATGGTAATATAATTTCTTGGTTATTATAATTTGACAATTTATTTAATTTCCACAACAATCTCATCTTTTTCTCCGAATGATGTGTATTCAAGATATTTTTTAATGCATGAAGCACTAAAAGAAATCTTTTAAATGATGGTATAAATATAAAATGGATAAATGTTTATTACAACTATATTTTGACATTTAACAAAACCAAAATTTTTATCACATGGAAAGATAATTACAATATGAGAAAACAATTATATTATACATTAATCTTTAAAATTATATAGTAATACACAAAGTATAATCTAAATCATTCCTTAATAACCTTATAAACAAAGGGTGTTTTAGCCTGTAATTTTATTTCATAACATTAAGATTCCAAGCCAAAAAATATAATTATATATCTTTTATTTATTTTCATTAATCATATAGTCACCAAATCCTTTTCAATATCTTGATTGTCTATATGATAAAACATGTGTTCCCATGATTACCCCAATATCCAAGATCACATAATCCATAAAGATATTAGTACCATAAAAAATACTACCAGAAAATGTAAATGAATACTTCACATTAAAACAAATCCTCACATACACTTAAGCCCAGAAATTAAACGCTTAAATATTCATTAATCATTTTAAGATCTCATCTCTAAGAACCTCAAAGGGGTGTCCAAGATTTTGAACTTATAATAAAAATTAATCTTATAAACCTAATATGGTATCCATAACTCTTAGGATAAAATCACATGAGATTATAATAATATCCAAATTTATCTAAACTGACCTATAATACCCTCTATAGAATCCCATATCATGCACTCTCAGATCCGATGTGGAAATCGTAAGCTTTTCATTTTTATCTTTGGTACTGATAATTGTCACCCATTTCTTGTATATCCTAAACATACAAAATTAAAAGGATAAACATGATCCCTTATATTCTCAAGGAAATTTTAGGTTTAAAGTTTTATATAATTTGGAAAAACACATATATAAACAATAATCATGTTATTAAATGAAAATTTCCCACCACTTAACCCATCTTTTCTTATTTCACATTAATTCATCATTATTATCCATAAGAAATACCCTCTATACATAATTCACTCAATCTGATTATTTAACATGGGGGACAAGAAACAAAATAAGGGCGATATATAATGCTTAGTAAGGGTAAACATAAGCATCAACAATTTAATTTCATCAATGAGCATAAGAAGTGAATAAACATATGATGAAATAATCAGAGTGCATGGGGGAATAGTATAAGAAATCATGCCCACAAATACACAAGTAATTAAACATGAAACATGAAATAGGGATTCAACAAAGTCAAGATTAATTAGAATCAATAATCATGAGCTATGTGATATTAATCTTGTTTGATGTAAACACTATAAACCCAAAGTAAACATAGATAAAACATTTTGGAATCTTTGAAGATCATCATTATAGAACAATTACAGATCCCTTATAATTAGAGTAAACATATGGGTGAATTATATTATTATTATTTGAAAAACATAATAATTACACCATACATTGGAGTTCTATCTAGGTAAACTAATCTTATAAGATATAACGGGATCAACTGGTTAAATTTGGGAACACCCATATTATATAATGTCTAATAGTAATAACATGAATAATGTAAAAAGAGATTTCCTTATACTACTCATAGAAACAATAATTATTCTTCTATAACCATATTAACACATTGAAAATAAGTTGTTTTCATTTAAATATATATTAAAAATGATTAAATCATGTAAAACATATTTGTTTCATAACAATATTTTTGAAACATGATTAATTCATGAAAAAGAAACATGTCCCATAACAATCATTTTGAATCAATTTTAATTCTTCTAGAGAAGGAATGAAGATGATATAATTAAAAAATATACCCATTGGACAATTAGTAATAATAAAGGTTTTTTAAACTACTAAATGGAAATACTATTAGAATATCTTTAAAGAAATATTTATGAAAATACCCTTTTTATTTTGAAAACCACTTTTTAAAACATAAAAAATTTGAAAATAATTTTCTTTTAAAATAACATTGAAATATTATAAAATAATATTTTATAAAAAAATAAATCATTAATGAAAAAAATAATCTTCTATAATTTAAAAAAACTTTTTAAATATATTTTTTAAAATATTTTTAGAATACATAGTTTTGGATGAAAAAGAGTTTTCGACCGAAAAGATGACTTTTCAGAAAACAATATTTTTATAAACTATTGAATACTTAAATAGAGTAAAATGAAAGAAAAACATGTATTATTATGATATAACTAGAGGATACAAGAATTATTGAGAATAATTAATATTTTTATCATAATATTTCAATATTGGAGACTTAATCACAAATAATCCCAACAAACGAAGAGATTCTAACATGAAACTCTAAACACATTTGTAATAATGGATTGTAAGACCCATGATAGGATTAAATTAAATAAAACTTAATATACAATTATAATTACTAAATTTATGATATTAAATTTCAAATTTTCTGTATATACACCTTATAAAATAAAGTTTTTTCATAAAATGACATAAGTCTAAAAGAAGGAATTTTTTTTAGAAAAACCCATTATAGCTTTGGTAAATTATGAACTTTAAACCCCATGAAAGAGTGATAGTAAAATATATATGAAAATTAAAATATTTTTCATTATAATTTTAATAAAATAAATTCACTGAAATTATATACAATATATAAAATAAATAAGTGGTGAATATGTCATGTGTCTCACAGAATGTAAAAAAGGTGATACAAAAATACCTTACCTCTTGCTTCCTTTTAGTTGAACATGATTTATCCTTCAATATAGTGGTTTAAAAATATTATTAACTTATTAAAGACCATATTAATATTTATAATATAATATATTGTATTTTTTACAGCACTATGCACCCATTCATTAATAATAGTTCATTATTGTCATTGTTTTTAGTGTTAATTGCCTTGTTTTCGGATTAATGCTTAATTATGAATGTACCGATTATTGAGAATATAATATATTTATACCATATACATAATAAAAATAATGAAATAATTATAATATTTATATATAAATTTTTCTTTTAAAACCAATCATGACAAATGGTTATGAAAAATAAAGTATATTACGATCATGGAGACGACGGGCATCACACAAGTATGTGTAATGTTTCTATTTTTCAATGATCATTATAGAAAGAACTGAAGTACAATTTTATCTTTAAAAAATTATAATAATATAATTAAAACCATATTATTTAATATATATTTCTATCATGTTGTGGGTTGATAAAAAGAGAGTCATATCACATCATGAAGGTGGTAGTCTACACTCACACGAACAATGTAATCATTTTTTAGTGTAAAAAATATAATTCTATTCTTTAATGAATGATTAATATTTCTTTAATATAATAATTATTTCATGTATATACGGTATAATCTTTATAATTATCTTTAATATCTTCAATGTAAAGTGTTAGTGAGAAAACAAAATCACATTGCTTCATGAGGCGGTAGTCCACCGTACACACGAACGTTGTTATTGTATCCCCTAAGAAATGGAAACTAGAAAATAATGGATGAAATATAAAGAATCAAAATATATAATTATGTTATAAATATCATATATGTACTTTATATTCATTATCTTAACAAATAGTTAAAGTTTGTAATAGAATAATGAATGACATCAGTTGATGAGGAGATAATATGCCATACATACAAATGATGACTTTGTAACCCATTTGATGGAAGTAGAGATGATTGTAGGTCATAATGTTTTTATAAAAATATAAAAATATATTTGATACAATAAGTTTATTTTATAATCTTGGTTTAATAATAATTTGAGGAGTAAAAAAATTAAATAAAGACGCTCGTTGAAGAACATTACCTCCTCTTCTGGTATCCTTTTTATGTTTACACTAAATCAATCCTAGTTTGGTTTTATTTCCAAAATAAGTATTATTGGAAGGGGAGGGTTGTTTGAAAGTGTTTTGCGAATTCATCTTCCAATACAAATTTCTTGAGAGGTGTGAATAAGTGGAGTGAGTGAGTGGATTTTTTTTAGTTGGGGAGTGATATTTTTGTAAACACCTGATAGTATTCACTATTAGGACGTCAATATTACATAAAGTGGAACCAAAATTGAAAATTTAAGGTGTTATGGGATAATATGGTCTATAAAAACCTCCATAACATAATTAAACACATGTTTTATACATTTTTTATTTTAGCTTCTACGTTTCCTCAATTTTATAATTTTGGGTAATCCCAACGTTAACCAGTTTTCTAACTTAGGTAACTTTTCTTTTAAGACTAAAATAAAATTATACTTTTTATATAATTTGGAACCAATGATTATAAATATGAAATAAAATTTATCAAAAAAATGTGGTTTGAAAATTAATTTTCACACAAGGGCGTGTAACGTGCAAAGGGCATCGTTTTAACCTTAACAACACTAATATAGTTTTTAGTATTTTAGGGTCAATATAATCACTATAAAAGAAATAATTGTATGTGAATAGACCATATTTGATATTTTTAACATATTAAAAATAAATTTTAATAATATGTTACTTTTAGTATCTTTAAATAATTTAATAAAATATCATTTATAATATAATAAAATTAATGTAAATTTTGGCATTATTCATTAAATTTGAAAATAAAAATTTAAAGACAATGATGAAATTCAAATATGTCATTTTAAAACATTTTTAAAATTATATATTCATCAAAAAAGTTAATTTAAAAGTATAATTAATTAAATTTAATAAAATTTAATATTTTTTATCATTTTTAGGTAATTATTAACGAAATATTTATTATATTGGCATTTCATAAGAATTTTTATTAATTATTTAATATAAAAAAATTAAATATAAATTATTTTGATGAAAAAACTCATTTATATTTTAAGACGACGTACATAACATAAACTATGTTGAATTTTTTTCCATCCAAAAGCTTCTTAGATATTAATAGTATAGAAGGTTCCATTTTTGTCTCTTTCATTACATAACTTATTATATGGGTCATATTCAAAGGATTGTGGAAATAAATATAAATATTTAATATAATTTAACATAAAATTGTGAAATATAATAATAAAAATAAATTAATATAATATTTTATTTTATTTCCACTATAATCATTTTAATTTAACCCATGGTAAATCCATTTTTACCTTAAATGGTATAAATTATTATTATTGTTTTCACTGTTCATTTAGGTAACATATTAAGTTGAACCTATTATAAATTATATTACGATGATTAAAAATGTAGAATCCATTTTTTCTAAATTAAATTGATAGATTTTGATAAATATAATTTAAAATTAATCCCACAGACTTGAGGACAAAGCATGTTTCTAAAAATAAAATATTCAAATGTTTAAAATATTTTATATCCAAATTCAAAATTATAATGATTAAAATGGAATAAATAATATAAATTAATCTAAAATTGAACTATTATTACATTAAAACCAATTTAGAAATATAATTTAACATTATAAATTATTTAAACAAAATGAAGTTTTCAATTAAAATTAAGTATATTTCACTATTCATCATAAAATGAAACCTTTCAGAAAAATAAAAAAAATACACTCGAAGATAATTTTGGTATTAATATTTAAAAAATGATGTTTATTTTCTAAAATAAATTTTCTAAATTTGGTAATTGTTTTTAAATTATCCAGGCAGAGTGCGATTAAACAATCATTTAGAAAAATACTATTTTTTGAAAAGATTTTTTATATGATATTTATTTAATTTAAAATCAATAGTATCCATTTTATTAATGTTTAAACCATAAAATTTTTATAATTTATTTAGTACTATTAATACCTTCCAATTTAACAAAAATGTTATAATTATTATATATATTATGAACTATTTAAACCTGGTGTTGCATGGCCTTTACACTATCGTGTATAATTTTCTTCTTTTAAAAAACATAGGTTGGTGCATTAATTGTGAGAAAATTGACGTTACATGTTAATAATTCCTTTAAACATAAAAATACATAAATTAAATGAAAATAAATTGATTTTTAGTGACAAATAATAAAAATTTCCATATAATAAAATTTTAGTCATAAATAATATCGATTTCAAAGTGAGACTAAAAAAAGATGGCCTTAAGACATTATTAACATTTGAATAAAAATACCACAAAAGATATAACATGATATGTATTTCTAATTACAATTAAATCCATGAGAATTATTTTTAAAATTCAAATATGGTGCAATATTCTGCCCACAAAAAATAAAACAAGTGGGGAATATATAACACATATCAATGAAATAAAATTGAGATGATAAAAACTGAAATTTACTCTTGAATTCTATGCAGAAACATTTAACTTATGTATATTAAATATAAAAATAATAATCACTTATTTTAGAACCCTATTAATATTTATTTCCATTTATTCTCCTAAATTATAATAATTTATTACACATATATTATGTATTTATTATTTATTTTAGTCATCAAATGATGGTAATTTGATTATTTCATATATGTTTTAAAATGTTAATGTTGATTATAATTATTTGATAATATGTTCATTATTAATATATTATTAAAGTTAATGTAATTGTTTTTCATTATTTATTTATTTATTCACATTTTCATTTGATGGAAGGTACGAGTATAGATCATGAGAATGAAATACATGATAAGTATGTTTCATCTAATTTACCATTAAAAACAAATTAATTTATAAGGAACATTAATTTTTCTTTCCCTTTTTAATAATCCATTTTAATAATGAAAATTAATCTTTATAATCATATATTACCCATGCTAATGTGTGGATACTTATTAATGATTAAAATGAGAGTGTTAACATAAAATCATTGATGTGGGTGGTTTAACAAACGTAAATAAGAACATGATATACTAAGGAATGAGTAAGAGATTATACGAATATAATAGTGATATAGTTTTAATGAATTATTAATTACATTAATATAAAATCCTTTTAGTGGATAATTTTATTTATATATTTTTGATATTGAAAGATAATTTAAAAATCTAGAGAAGCACATGATTACTTTTTTGAATTCAGTTTTCTTTAAACGAGTTCCTTCATAATTAAATTGTTAGAAAATATAGTAGTTATTCAGTAGATAAGTGGAGGATAAGAGTTTTTTTTGGAGTGGTTATTAGAGAGTTCCTTTTATATGTGAGTTTGAGTGACATTTTTGTAATTTCTTTTTACATAATGGTTAAAGAAGGTAATTTTTTAAAATAAAAAAAGACCCATAAGTAAAATAATCCAATGAGTATTAAAATTCTCTCAATTATCCATTTTTTCTTTCATTTATATATGTTTGATGCATCATTTTAAACATATTGTATTTTTTAGTTTTTATAGTATATTAGGGACACACACTATTCAAAAAAGTTTCTTTTTTATGCCAAGTAATGAAACAAGCATTCTTAACTTAATTTTATGTGGTGATTAAAATTTTGAAATCTATTTTATCTAGTTATAATTTTAAATAATAGGAATTTTACTTTTATGTGAAAAATAAAATATATTGAAAAATTATTTATATAGAAAAATGTAATTTTTAATCTTTATGTGTTCGCATAATTATTTCACATTAATTACTAATTAAATAAGTGATAATATAATAATACAGACTGAAACATTTAATTTAATTTGTATTATCTTTTATAAATAATATATTTAACTTATTTGTATCAAAAACACAAATCTTTGGAAAAAACTTCTTCGGTAAAAATATCATTTTTTTGATAAATGATTTTAATCATACCCTGTTAATTATTTTAATTAATAACCACTATATATAATCAATAAAATTTTATTATAATATTTCATTGAATTTTATAAACACATTAAATCATTATTTTTAATAATATTAATAATAACAATAATATGTAATTTAACAAATAAATATTTTTAATAAAATATTTTAATTAATTATTTGTATTTTATTCTATTATTTTTTTTGGAAATTATATTATATTTAATTTGTTACTAAATAATAGACAAATTCAATGTATTTATTGTATACATGTATAGAAAATGACTGTAAAAACAATGTTTATATCTCCATCTCCTATATATCTAAAAACCTTATTCCTAATGACAATATATACAATGACCATATATCCAATGAACACATGTACACCGATCATTTTAAATTCCTATATGTTGATATACATATATATCAATAATTGTTTTTTATATTATCTAATTTCATTGTTAATATGTTTATCATATTTCTAATGTGTCATATTGTTTTTATTATTATCATCCAGGGTATGATCTTCATAGAATATCCGGATGATGAGAATTTCATCCTTTGTATTATTTTTATTTACTTTTGGTTTAATTACTTTAGTAATCTTATTGATTATATTTCATTTACATATCTAGTAATGTTCAATTTATATTATAATATTATACCATAATGAAATAAATCAATATTGATTTTATTTTATTATTTCATGTATCACATTTTTTTTCAAATAAAGTATTTATATAAAGAAGAATATATAATAAAACCAAATGATGTAACATTCTACCCACCTTAAATGAATTTCTCCACCAAAATTCCATTACTCTAATGAAAATATGAGGTTATATCTCCTTGTTACATTTTATGGTTCCAATGATACATTTTAAAACACGTGATTCATTTAATAAAATTTAATCAGATGAGTGATCATGTTTCATAGTACTTTTTCTGTGTGATCTATGAATTCAACCAGTTTTTCCTTATAAGAAAGATTATATTCCAATTGCACAACTTATGAGTTATATACAGGTGAAGGGATAGATATGTACTTCCTAAAAATGATACATGGAAATCATAATATACTAGAGATAGTTTCTATGGATGTTAAAGATGATCAGATACCATCCCCATATGATCAAGGATTTGAAATAAGACAATATTTCAAAGGTTAAAATTTCCATTCTTCCAAAATATCATAGCACTCTTCCATAGGGATATTCAAAGGAATAAATTGTATTAAACGTAAAAAACTAAATCATGTCGAGGATTTTAAGTTTAAAGATTTTGTTGACTTAGTGAAATATTAATGTTTTATTAAATGATTTAAATATTCTATAACATTTCCTAAGAAAGATCCAATGACATCAGCTTATTCTATCAAAATTATTCCCAACATATTGGAGTTCTACACCTATTCCCATATATATCCTCATAATGTGCTATTTAATTACTATTATGGGAAAAAATTTATATGAGAAAACTACCAAGGGAAGGTGTTGATCCCAAATTCTATTAAAATACATTGACTAGGATCACAACATATCTTCTTGATTTTGAATGGCCCTATCTGATTGACTATCAATATGAGGGTAGTAAACAATAGTGAAGCTCATCTTTAAATCCATTTTTATGAAAAATTATCTATAATTTCAAGGAAAACATAAAATCCTAATCAGATAAAATTGAGATTGGTACACCATGCCTCCTTACAACTTACTTAATGTATATCGTTGAATGATGATAGAGTAAGAAATATTCTCAAATAATAGTAAGGAAGTGACACATACAAAAAAATTACTGCTTGACAATATAACAATTGATAAAATAAAATAATTCCAACAAATATTAAGTTTTTTTGTATTAGTTATAGGGACTCAAAACATTGTTTTCTAATAGTTATCTCATAGTTAAAATTGTTTACCTATATTATTAATAAATATTTTATAACCAATAGTGACTATATTACTATTAATTAATTTTTTAGAAAAATATTTTACCATAAGAAAAATATATAGAAATAAATTATTAATTAAATTTTTTATTAATAATTGATTGTATATTTATTAATTATCTATCTTTAATAATTTTTTTATTATAATATATGATTATATTTTTGAATTTAAATATTGATAATTTAAAAACATTATTTTTAAAATAATAAATATATATATCATAATTAAAATATTTTTTTAAAATATTATTACACTTGGATAACAATATATAAAAAACTGAAAATGATGATTGATTTTAATAAAATTTTCCATCAACCCCTTAATAATCCCTATCCTAATAAAGTTTTCCCACTCTATATGAACCCAAATATAATCACTTTACACACATCCAATATTTGTTGATTTTTAACTGAATCCCTATTATAATCACCTCAATATAAATATTACTCTCCTGAAATCTAATCTGTAACCTTTAACTAATTATATTACGTTTGATAATGAACTACATGTTTTACATCCACATCATATAGTAGTTCTCAACACTATACACTTTGATTTCTTTAACTAGAGTTCATCCAGTTACACCACCAGACTCCTTCAACAAAGGAGTAATGAAAATATTGCCTTTAATTTAGTGTTTCTTTAATAATGTTAGTTTAATATTATTTGTGATAATAAATTAAATTTTTAATGATATTTTTCCTAATAATTTTTATATAAAAAATAGAAATGTTGATAAAAATATTAGTCTATATCATTGGTTTTTATAAAATGAATTTAGTTTTTAATCCTTATTTAGGTTCCATTCAAGATGAAATATTCCAAACCTTTTTCTTGGTTTATAATTATTTTATTAATAAATTAATGAAGTCATGTTTGGTGACATGCATTGAAAATGGATAATGTTTTCACTTATTTACTTATTTTGAATATCTAATATTTATAATATGTTGTTCCTACATGTCCTTAGATATCATACCAATTATCTCCCATGGATCCCTTCCAGATTATCTCTAATAGAAATCTATATGGTCTCTCATTTTAGGTGACTGATAATTAGTTGTTTTTATAATAGGTTTTATATGATTGAAAAAAATTTCATAGTATCAATATTATATTACTAAGGATATAAAACCAAATAATCATTTAAGAATACGATTCATCTAAATGTGTTACTCATATTTCCTTATTTAACTTTTATTTTGTAACTTATTCTTTTACTTTAAAAAAATATGATATTTTTTACTCATTCAAATTGGTTTTTATAAACATATTTTAATTTTAGGAATTAATGTGATTATAAATCATTAAAATGGTTATGTTCTAAAATAGATCTCAATTTGTTTAATTATAATAAACAAAAAAATATTTTCCAAAATTCTTATCAAGTATGAAAAGTGTTATAAGTTGTTTTTACATGGTATTATAAAAAATTCCCTTAAAACCGATGTTTTAGTATTTCTTAAACCTATAAAATTACTATTTTTTATATTTTTTATTCATATTTAATTTTTAATAATTATTGTAAAAAAACACTAAATTTATACAATTATATCTAGTGGTTTAATTATTTTGAGCTTCCAATGGTTATTGTTTTAAGTATGACACATTTAGATCTAGAGGTTGTGATGATTTTGTGAATTTTTGGGATAAAAAAACAATAAAAACCTATATTAGGTGAATTTGAAAATCCATTAGATTTCATGAATTTCATATATAATAATATTTATTTCTTTTAAATTACTAAAAATACCCATTCATAATTAACCATTTATCTTTTATAAAATATCTTTTTCTATTGTTTTTTACATCTAGTTATACATATAAAGAGGGAGAGAAGAAAAAATAATCTCTACTATATGAAAACATAATTTTAATGTTTTTAAATGGAAATCATGAATTTTTTTATATTTAATATTGATAGTTTTCTATATCTCTTTTCAAGGTGATTTTATTCATTAATTAACATGTTAGTGATTTTTTATAAAATTATAAAAGATATAAAAAATCTCATGCACATAACTAGGGCAGTTGGGTATGATGGATGTGAAGGACATCAACCACATTCCCCACTCTTACCAAACAGGACCCCACCACATATTATATATTCATCATCATTTGTTGATCTAGCACCAAAAATCATCAGCTCAGTAATATCTAAAATCAAACCATGTCATCATCTCTAATACAAAAATAAGAGTGGGGAAGATGGGTTGTCTAACCATATAATTCACCAAAATCTTGGGGGCTTGGGGAAAATAACTAGAACACAAAAAATAGGTAATTGGGAAGGATATTTGAATATATTGGGGTGTATGTTAAAATAAATTTAAAATACAAGGTAAATAGATTGAAAAAATATAGAAACTATCTTTTAACTTTAACTACAATTTAGTACTATACAACACCACCACTACAAATCATGGAAATCATCACAACCACTACCACCACTAAATTCATCCCACCACACAATCACAAAACATATCCACACAACATATACTTTTAATGACATGCTCATCCATTTATATAAATTTACCAATTATAAGTGAAGATAATATCATTAATGTTCTATTCATTTAATCCAATTACCACATATCAATTTTAATTCATTATTATTTAATTTTGGTCACTATATTTCTATTTCAATAATTTAAATTCACTCCACAGATAACTGGGAAAATAGTATAATCACAATATATAAAAACTCACCAATCTCATATCCACCATCATCACAACAGAAGATAGTCCAATCCATTATCACAATTGATCTTTATGAACATAAAAATCACATTATAACCAATAAACAACATCCCTCATAATATCCCATGCTAAAAAACAATCGCTTCACTACACAATGCATTCCTCATCAAAAAAAGTCACTACCATCATCAGTAAAACCTACCACAAGATTTGTAGACATGACAAAAGGCACCACAAGAATATAAACACATATAATTACATTCAAAATTCATCACTTTATCACAAATTCAATTTAAGTTAATTCACATATTATCCCTTATTATTCAGTGTGGTTATTATAACAAAATCCCATATTTTCAGGGGAATCCTATTCATTAGCTGAGTATAAGTGATTATCCTATATCATGCAAGGTGAAATCCAGCAAACACTATAATGTTAACATTCCATAATGGTCTTAGAAATTATAAGGCTCTCAACAACCTTTATTTTTAGAAACACCATCAAGACTGTATAACCACATATTAAACAGCATAATTGCATTAAACTCATGCGATTTCTTACCATTTCCATTAAGTGTTGGTTAATCAAATTAATTCTTTTCTTATAATGACCAATACAGTCCTCCTAAAATAAGATACAAACATATAATCCCCACACATTAACATAAAGAGGGATATATCAAGGATCCACTATGAAATTAATTTTTCTATTCCATATGAACAATTAGGTGGGGAAGAAATATTATGAATAACACAACCTTTCAAGGAAAACCTATACCAAATTGAATCAAAATAATGACTCATAAAATTCATAGCCCAACCATTGCCTGATAAAAATGATATCCTCACTAAGAATTACCCAAAATACGAACATGAGGAATCATAGGAGAGAGGTGATGAATTCAACATGGATTTCGATATTAATCCTCTGAATGTGAAGGATAAAACCTAGTGGAAAGGGGTTTAAAGGTCCTCTAAAAATTATCCTATAAATCTCCCATAACTATATAGAAGTGAGAGACGAATGGGATAAATTAGAGGGTCTCCAAAATTTATAAACAAACAATAATTTGACCCATTCATGAAACATAACACATATCTACATCGTGAATATTCATGATACCCACCAATTTTATCAATGAAATAATTTCTAGTCATTAATACCTTTTATGAAATGTTAAAATATTATCTACTAAATGGCATGAATATTTATGTTTTAATTCAATAATTTTTGAATAATACTTTCAATTATGGAATTAATGAATCACATAATTGCCTTTCGAATAATTAGGATGTGAATCTCTCACCCCTAGATGCGAACAACAATTACTATCATGAACCCAAGTTCACATAATAAAAAATCCTATGAAAAGTAATTTCAGCTTCAAACCCCATATAACCTTCTGTGAGGTTCCTCCAAACACCATCAACTCCCAAAACAATAAGGTAATGGGAAAATAGGGCACAAAAAACTAAAGAATATTTCAAACAATTTATGTATATTTATTTTTTATCATGTGATGGAATAAAAAAAGTATTCCTGGATGAAGCCATAAAGCCTATTCCATATTTTATATTTATGTTATTTTAAAATTCACCATTTGAGTTATTCAATTTACCAAACCCAATAAGTGAAAGTGGTGGTTTCCATTAAAATGAATCTTATACAAATTCACAATAATCATGTTATTTCATGGACTAAGACAAGGAATAGATCATAATAAAGTATTTTTTCAATGCTTGATCTAAGAGACCATAGTCAAAATATATATATGCTAGATGATAAACTCCATAAGAATTGTGTGATTTTTCTAGAAGGTTTATCATAATATTTTTCATTTATATTTAGTAATTATTTCAGTTTAAGCTCTAAGATAATGCAAAAATCACATAAAAATTTAATTGGACTGTTTCACATACTGGTTTTCACTTATTGAAAAGTATACGCATCCCACGTCTGTTTTCTTTATAGAGAAAATACAGTAAATATCACATCAAAAATAATAAGTAGAACAATAATTGATGATTTTTTAAGTGTAAAATTAATCATTACAGATCCAAAAAGAGTCCATTATTTGGAAAAGATTACGAATCCAATAATATTTTCATATCATGGTATTTTCAACATCAATTATGCATTTGAAGAATTCATTGGAGAGGTTAGTTGAAAGTTACCTAATATTTAAAAAATATATGTGAATTGAAAATGAAACAAGGTTAGGATACTTATGGTTTATATAATATTGATTTTATAGAATAATAATTTCAAAATAACCATTTTTTATATTTAACTATTTTTTTTAAAATATAAACTCACATAAATCACACATTATTAGTTTCTCTGTATAATTTATAATATAAATCGTGATGATTTGTACATATAAAATATATGAGTCCTATGTTATTGGTTTTCAATTTTTTACTAATTTTGAGGTAAAAACAATTAAACATGTTTAAAATTTATGCTGTTTTGGAAATGAATAAATGATAGAAAGAATGATATCTTGTTTTATAAATTCTAATTTCATAGGATTAGGGTTTTGTTTAGGATTCCATCCAATTTATATGTCATTTTTTTAATTTTTATATGTTTACAAAGTGTGATTATCATGATCATGGAAGTGGATTTTAAATTTGAAAAGAATATGGAAATACCTTCCATCACTAAGGATCAAATAACTCAGCTAAATACCCACTTTATTCTTTGTTATCATTTTTAATAAAACAATTCTCATTTTACTAGTATCATCTTTTGAGTTTTTTTTAAATTTTTGTGCAATATTGATTAGATGATGGTGAAGAATTTTATTCCTAGAATTTCATAGTACAATTGAGTATCTTTAGAGTAAGAGGAATCTGAGTGTAGGATATGGGGTTTCATAGGGCTTTTTATTTACTTTTCATCAATTCTTTGTGTATTTTAAAAATTTGTTTCAGTATTTATATAATAACATTTTACTATAAATTCATATATTTTTTTTTTCAAATATAATAACTCCATGTTTCAACAAGACTTATATAAGATAATTTTATAATTATTATATAACTATTATAACATGAATATTTTTTATAAGTAGATTAATAAATTAAATGTTTTTCTAACTAATATGTTAATATAAACACATATATAATTTTTTTGAAAAATAATTTTTTAACATATATAAATTGTTATTATTAATTTCAATAATATATTAATTAATATTGTTAACAATATTATCAGTTAAAAGATAAATGTTGATAATAATATTACCAATACTTTTTATGATTTTTGGGTTAAAATTTTGACTAATTGATATATTGTATTTTGGTATTTTGTTTAACTTCTATAGTACACTTTTATCTATAACTATAACTTTTAGGGGAAATGTTTTTACCAGTAAACTAGTGATAGATATATATATATATATTGATAAAATGATTTACCAACAAAAAATATAGTCTTACCAACATATATACCCTTATCAAAAAAAGTGAGATATTTTTTCTTGAGAAATGATATGGACTCACTTTTAATGTAATAGATTATAATAAAAATGGCATGATGACCTCAAAATTTATAAGGAATGCATACATCAAAAACCGTAGTGATGTTCTTACATTTATATATAGGTATGTGTAATGGTTTCATTATCCCCTTATACTTTTAACATTTAAACATAACATGTTTTCAAGCCATATATTGAGATATGCAATATTCAATCTCTCTATTCACCTCGAAAAATTATTATTGAGAACTATATACACATCTGTGATTGAGAAATGGATATAGAATGATGAGCTATTTGAATTATCCAACAACTCTTTTTTTCCATTATACTATTAAAGCGATACATATTAACTTCTATAATCTTATAATTACATACTTATCCATATTGAATTCGAACATAACCATTAAAATATTTTATATATCAATATCCTCCTTATATTCTTCCTTGATCTTCAAATGGATGGATGGTTGAATAGTCATTTTGGAAAGTTATGATTTCTACACTTACTATATGAATTCAAAGAAAATAATTTTTAGAGACATGAGTATTATCTATTTAAATACAAATCATGAAATAATTATCATAATCCCTAATACTCATAGCATTATCCACCCTTTTTTCCTTCAATGTGTGGTAATATTTTGAGAATTTATAGTTCTTGATCAACTCCAACCATCTATTGTTGTTTATGTTCAGCTACTTTTGTGTGAATATATACTTTAATATGTTTTAATCATTACAAATTTCACACTTTTTACCATAATTATAATTCCTCTATATCATTAATGAAAATATTACCAATAAATGATCTAAATAATGTACTAGGTAATGTTTCCCATGAATCATTAATTGATTCATGGAAAAATATACTAATATATATTTTTTAATGGTTACACATACCATTTCCTTATTTGATTCATTATTGTATATCATAATCCATCTTCTACTATAGGGTAGTATGATTGTGGGTGAAATAACCAACCTTATACTAAGAACTTTGAAATTGTATTAAAATTAATCTATCTAAATAAACATGATTACATTCTAAATTAACATGTATAAAGTATTTGATGGTCATAATAATTTTTTTCAAACAGTATCAATATTATCCAACCAATCAAAGAAAAATGTGGATCTCTGTTATATAGGTTGTTCCTAGAAATTATTGAACCCCCTCCATCATTCAAGGATCTAAAGATATATAATCACTTATTATTACATAACTAATAAATGATAATTTATATAGACATAAATCACACTTTCTAAATTTGGCATATAATTTCCCCCTTTCAATGTTTTCAACACAATCCTCTGATGATCTTCATGAACTTCCTTTCCCTATTAATATAAGACAATAACATATATAGAAACTCCCAAATTTTCTTAGGTAATAATTAAAAACTCTATTTACTAAATTCATAGATACGAAATAGGTATTTTTAATTTCTAATGACCTAACTATGAATTCATAATGTATTTATATTTGCAAAAATTTATCTTGGGTACATCCATTATTTTCCCCCCTAAATGATGATATGTATACCAAAGGTTAATATTTTAGAAGTATTGATCCTCTCATGACCCCTCACTCTAAAGGTACCCTTCTTGTTCTGATAATGAATGAAATAACCCCTAGGGTCCTACCTCTAGTAGGTCTTGGGTTGGATACTAGAACTAAGAGTATACAAATATCAATATGGTAGGAACTTCCCTATATAATATATGTATGATCAAGATATAGGACATCAATGATGAATCAAATCCATTATATAATATAAAAAATCAAAAACTATCCCACAATGCATGTGTGAATAAAATATATACAGGTAAAAGTCTCTAAATAAATACCAAAAGAAAATATATGGTAGTAACACAATAATGGTCTAAGGGTCTGAGATACTATTGTCCAACATGATCCATGTGGTTCTCTTAAAAACCGGAAAATATATTTATATACATAGGGTGAGAAAACAAGTATACTTAATAGGAAAACCAACTTATATCACGCAAGAATAAAAGAAACATAGTAATCAACTAGTTAGAAAATAAAAGAGACAACACCTAAACAAGACAAATAACCAATCCAAAACCTTACCATAATACACTCACAACATAATTTCAAACAATTATAATTACATATAATGAAGTATATTGTTAAGGAGTACCTCGCACTACTTTCTAACTAATTAGCGGATCTCACACCCCAATAATGTATGTTCGTGTGGTCCACTTGTTATGTATCACAACCATAATGGTGAAAATAAGGATATCACATAACATCACATCCCATCTATAGACACTTGGGATATCACATCATATCTAATCACATCTATCTTAGGAACACCTAAACTATCACATCACATCTCGTCCCATAAATTTAGTATAAGGGTATCATGAACAAGATGGACATCAACCTATTTCCCACCTTCTATCATGCATGACCCTTACAATAATCTATCTAATCACATATCACATAATGAAAATTGGACATCACAACCCATACATTCCATCATTACTAGGATGAGGGTGTGGATAAGATTAGATGGTTAGCCATCCATCCCCATCATCAAGATGTTAGAAAAAATACGCCCATCTTTTAGTCTTCGGCACTAGGTTCTCGACATGAGGGGAATATAGAAAATGACAATGAAATAATATATATAAATATACATACATACATATATATATATAAATCCACACACAATCATATCCCAAGGGTTCACAACATGAGCACCAACCAACCTCACAACACCACCACTTTCACTACCCCAACTAAATGCACCAAACCACACAAAAAACAACAAGAAACACGTCAAAATTCAAATATTACTTACAAATTTGTCTAATTTATAGAATTTAAATTACCAATATATTTTATTTAAATAACCCATTCATTTAATTTTTCTATCCCACTTATTAATCATATATTCATTAACCATTCATCCCATGTCCTTTCAATTCATCATTAACCATTTCATTCTATCACTACCCATGAACATAGCATGAATCTGACCAAAAAATAATATGAATAACATGGAATCCCACATAAATAATTTTTATCATTATCATTACATTTTGATTCCTGGAAACCCCATATCACCACATTTTATAGGCCCCACCACCACATCATTCCAACCACAAATTAATTAATTTCTATCACATACCAAATCTCATATCACAATGCCACATCACATTATCCACATCACACCATACATATACTAAAAAAATATACTACTCATGCATCAAAAAATACTATAATGACACCCCACACTTCCTGTTTCACAAGCACATTCAACATTTGTCAAATAATACTTTTTAGATTTAGCATATAGTATTTTAATCAATTTCTGTTATTTATTTTAGGTAATTTTCACAAAAAAATATTTCCATGTGAAACCAATTCATTTCTTGAGTATAAGTTATTATCCTTTTAAAAAAAGGTGATGGAAAAACAACTATCACACATCATTGATTCCAAAATGAATTTCAAATCTACATAAACAAAATCTACCAACCACAATGATTTTAATTATTATAATAAGAATTGATAATCTCAATATCATAATATCAAAATCTATAAAAACATGAATATCATTCCCCATCCCCTTAAATTTCAATTAAAATTGTTAATTATCTTCATTAATATAGATGAGAACCATCTAGAATAGTGTAAACACAACCATAAACCCCCCACATGATTTAGAAAAGGATAAAGTAGGGATACCTTACCTCAACCCAATATTTTTTTTAGATTTTCAAAAATCCACTTTGTGGTTTTGTGATAACCACATACAACCCTAGAAAAAACAAACTAATCACATTCTTGAACAACAAACGACTAACTAGAACTAAAAACTATGTTAAATTTCAAAAAAAAAAGTGGACAAATTCAAATATCAAATAACCAAAAAAATGGCCTAATTAAAATTTTAAAACACCATCGAAACTATCCACACCTTACGCCACACACCTGAAAGAAGATTAACTTTTATGTTAATATCTTGTCACTAATGCAATTCATCATCGTCATCCCATAGATTCTATACTACACTCTATAAAACCTTCATCAGTAGTCATATGAGAATTAATAACTCATTTAGAACTATGATGATGAAAAACCTTCAATAGTCCCACATAGAGGGAAACCATGAAGAAACACCTAGAAGAAACAAACATTACCTAAGACCTTGAATAACCAAGACCATATGACCATTTCTGCAAAAATATAACCACCATACAGTAAATCATGTACCCATGCTCTATCACCACCACCATTATCATCATGTCACCATCATGATATGAAACTGTCTTCAAAGTAGAAAATCTACAAAACCATTAAAAAAACCACCAGAAAAGCCTCCAAACCACCATCCTACCAAAACTAGAATAACACCTTATCTTCCTAATCCACTTCTCACACTCCCAAACCTTCTTGAATAACTAATAAAAGGCCATATTTGAGTTTTTTGTGTTGGGATAGGCCAAAAGAGTTAGGTGGATGAGAAAAAGATGTAGACACTATAGGGATATAGTATTAAAGAACCTATACATGGACCACACTAAAACACCAAAACACCAAAAAACCAAAACAACAAAAATCTAAGAACGAGATCAAAACTCCACTGTCCCCATCCCTAGCCAAATATGGTTCCATCGTGCTAGACCAAAATGGGGTCTATTATGATGGGAATGTTGAAAAGAGAAGATGAGGAGGGAAAAATATTGGGAAACTAGGAATATGGATGAGGGAGAAACACACCATAACCACAAACTAATAGTATCAAAACCTAGTGTCAAACACCAATGAATTGGGGAAGAATGTTTTCTTTGGGAAACACATCGATGACCCATGAAATGTGATAAAAATAGAACACTGACTAATTTCAAGGAGATCTAGAAGTTTATACCTAGTATAGAAAGTATAAGACCACGACTCAACCAATATAAGATTGCCACATCCAAACTAAAAACGGAGGGGACTGTGATGAAACACCTCTCACTACATCATTGTCCTTCCAATAAAACTGAACTCTGATATTTGAGGATATTCAAAAGACATAGATCCTATAAAAAAGGAAAGGGACCATGATGCAGCCCAGATCACTATGCCATAGACCCCAACAACCTAGAATATGATTCAACACAAATATTATTCCATGGAGAACTATTAAAAATATGAAAGAACCTTTAAAAACCAACCTCTAGAACTCCACGACATATCCATGCTCTCTATTCAATACCCATCACATATCAAGAAGGGATACACCGTAGACATGTCTCCAGAGTATAGAAACACCTAAATTAGAAAAGCACTAAAAATATCCTTTAAGGTTATTATGCCGCAACCTACCACCTTACATTGTATCAAACCCATTATAGTGAAGTCTCCTACCTTTACACCACATCCATTCCAAAAGTGGTAGTGGAACCTCTCTTATCCTATTGAATACAAAAAAACACCTTAGAATATCTGTTGACACCTCAGTTACCACAATTAATGAATTTTAATAGGTTAGATGGTCTGAACTATTACAACCGATACCTCCAAAAATATTATATCCGCAAAGAATGAAAACAAATCTAGATGAAAATTAAAGGATGTCCAAAAAAATCCATGGAGATACATTTCACGGAATTCATTATTTCGTAGTATCAAACACACCTCTTAACTAACATGTTGAACCCATCTGAAAAAATTCAACAAAAATTCCTCAAATATGCTTCACCACACTACCATACATTGTTTTCCCCTAGAAACAATAGAACACCATTTCATAAAAATTCATTCCACCAAATCAAGCTTCAAAATTCAAAATCCACCAATCAAAAATACCAACATACAATAATTCCCTAAGAAAATAATTTATGGAATTCCATATTACATGTCAAAATATTATCCACTTTGGGAAGCACTAACTCACCCCAATATTTTTTATCTTGGAAATTTTTTAATGAAACTTATTTAAGAATTCGGTTTTATCATCTTTGTATGCTTATTGCTTTAAAATAGAAAACATATCAAGAAGTCAGATCATCTCGTAAAACATAAATATTGAAAAATCATATCTTCAAGACAAAAGAAGGAAAAAAATTATAGCTAAAAAAACATCATATAATGGGAATTCATCTATGTGTCATGCTCCCTACTCATGCTCCCAAGTTATCTCATATAGGCCACAATTCATACAAAGAATATGAATAGAAGGAATGGTCTATATTAAAAAAACTTCTCTCAATGATCTTAGATATCCACTAGCCTCTCCATGTTCTTCACATCATCATTAATATCCCAATCTCCCCAGTCAAATACATTAGAGTCATAATGAAGATAAAGATGGAACTGAGAGTTATAGAAGAATTCATGAATCCAATACAGACATGAAAAAGTACCAACTGATAAGATACCTTGAAAAGACACACTAAAACATTTAAAGACCCAATAAAATCTGATGAGAGGTTACTCCCTTTTCCAAACCTATACTTCTCTAATTGAGGGAGACATTCAAGTACACATGGTCCCCGACCTCGAAATCCAAGTTCCTCCTCTTATGATCGACCTAAGACATTTTTCATTTATTTGATGATTTCATCATCTCATGACCAAGATGGAACGTCTCTACCATTCTGTACACCACATTAGGTCCAAGAACTACTGACTGTCTATCTTTACTATCACACAATAAAGAGTGACATGAACACACGTACAAGGCCACAAATGAGAAAATAACTATTAATTAGTGATAAATATTATTATAAGAAAACTCAACATAAGGAATGTGTTTCAACCAAAATATAATAAATTCAACGATAAACACTCGCAACACATCCTTTAGCATCTGGATGGACTGCTCCATCTGTCAATCCATTTGAGTTTGGAAAATAGTGATGAGGTATTACTGAGTGGAAAAGTAATCCTATAAGACCATATTGTTTTTAAAGTGAAACATGAATATCAATAAAAGAAACTTGACTTAATATTTCCATGAAATTACAACACCTCATCCACATAACTTCTAACTGAATCATCAACAACATCCAACTCCTTGATCACTAAGATATGGAATGATTTCATCAACTGATGCACAATTACCCAGAAAACATTACAACCACCCTAAGATCGGGTTTACCCTATGATGAAATCAGTCACGATTTCATCTCATTTCCACATGGGGACAAAAAAAGAATACAAAAAACAACTAATAACATGATTCTTAGCCTTTGACTTCTAGAAAATGAAACTCCAGCCCACAAACTCTACCACCAACCATTTCATCAGAGGCCACCAAAACGATATACTTAATCTATAGTACATCTTGGATACACTTGGGTGTTCCCCTAAATGTGAGCTATGAATACTCTAATGGAATTCCATACACATATCTACCAATACAAACAACCTCCCCTAAAATAACATCTGATTTTGACCATCCTCAAACTATCCCTTCGTAATGTCACCATGACAAACACAATCTTGCATCACCTCTAACATAGAGTCTCCCCATTGAGACTCCTCCATCTGCTACATCAAATAATAATACACCATTATTTGAAATAATTATCCTATACCATAAACCACCCTCAATCTAAGTACAAGGATGAAACTCCTACATCACCCTCTAAGAATATAAAAACTCTCTAAAATATCCCTATATGATTTACTACTCAAAGACATAGCCAAAACATTCTTCTTTATTAAGGAGTAGGAGATATAAAAATCATAGACTAGGAGGAACTCCATGCACCTTCACTTTTGCTGATTCAGAGGACACTATGAAAAGATATACATCATGGTCTTGTGATCCATTAAGACCATAAATATCTCCCCAATGAAGTAATAACATCACAAAATCATTAAAAAAACCATATCTAGAAACAGATCATCGGTTTCATATTTATGATCATGAAGGTATATATTCCTAGACCTACAATAGATAAAATCTTTTTAATATATCAATATAAATACCAATCCTAGATTATAAGTGTCACATAACTACTCAAACAACAAAAACTTTATTGAAATCTAAATTACTCGGGCCCTGATTAAATCCCCATTTAGGTTACCAATCACTTCTTAACATTGATCATTTCAGATAAAACTTGATCCTTCATGCTCAAATAAGTCAATGTGACTGAAATACATGATAAATCATAAACAAACCTCTGATAATATCTCATGAGTTTTAGGAAGTTACAAACCTCCACCAAATTATTAGGTGCTACCAAGAAACCACTACCTCAGACTTTAATGGGTACACAACCACACCCTATTGAGAAACCACATTCCTAAAGAAATACAACTTTCATGACTAGAACATACACTTATAAAATATTCTATATATTTGGTGGTGTCCAAGAACTTGTTAGATAGCTCTAATATTATCATAATGGTACCCCTATAACTTCAAGTAGATCAATATGTTGTCAATAAAAAAAATATGGGTTGGTCACAAAATTCACGAAATGATGAGTTCATGAGCCCCATTATTTCAACCAGTGCACTCATGGCACCATTCAACATAACCATGAACTTAAGGTGCCCATACCTAAAATTGGAGGTAGTCTATGGAACATAATCCCCCTTCACCATAAATTGGTGATATCAAAACCACATATGGATATCCAAAAACCAACTAGATCCCATAAAATAGTAAAAATAATAATCTATCCTCAGAATTGAGAAAAGATTATTGATTTTAACATTATTAAAACTTTGACAGAATGTACATGACTTATGACTACCATACACCTTCTTGTAAAATAACATCAGAGTGACCCACGATGACACACTAGGCTAGTTAAAAAACTATAAATCAAATATTCTATATGGACCCTCAAATAATACTAAACAAATGGTTCTATATGATAGGATTACATCAAAATCAGATAATCACTGGTCTGTAAGTCTATCCCAAACTCAATGTCATGTTCATTGGGTTTCATCACAACCACCTTGGGAAAACATCCTAAAAATCTTTGAAAACTATGGGAACCCCATATTTCCTTGAATCTACTGATTCCATTGAAAAATAATCCATTATAGAAATGAAGGGCTATACAAATTCACTACAAAACTGAAAAATCCAGTAGAAACCAAAAACAACAGATTTTCCATCCATATATGGAAACACAACTCTTATCCAGAAGCAGTTGATAACAATATAGAGAGAAAACAAACATTTGTTACTAAGACTTACATCTTATGGCTTCTTCTAGAATAAGAACAAATTACCATGTGACTTATGAGGGCCCATCATTATTCTAAACCCACACTCATCAAACAGGCTATTCAAGTCTCTAACTAGAATAGTCAAAACTAGGGAATGATATGCCTCTATATGTCTAGTACCAAAGCAAAGAATAGAGTGGGAGAAAAAAGGAGTAAAAATATCTAGAATGAAACTAAAAAAATAAGCTTGATGAAAAACTAATCATATCTCAAATTATCTCTATCCCCAATTGCAATGCAGACTCCACTACGTATTACTGGCTATTCCAAAATCCTCTACATCTCTACTGATGACCACCTCCATGACCACAAATAGGACAAGGTCCTTAACGAAGAGAAACATCATGAGCTTATCTTAAACCTTATATATCTTCTATTTTTATATCATTTTCCTTCTTCCCCTTTTTTATAAAATTTTCATACTGGTGACTATGACAAAAAATGTATAGGACCTGACTACCTCTACAAAACTGAGCTCAAAGAACAACTGGGTATTGATCCTGATGATTTCTATGAACCCTATCAAAAACACTATTCAATATCCCCTAGTAAGATAATAAAAATTACATAAACTATATGTCTAAAAGGTATAATGTTTTGGTTGGATCTATTTTAGACAAAACCTCAATGTCCATGGCTCTTGAGATCCTCCACTGATACATCTTCTCCTCAAAGAACCATACTAGTTCCTCTCCTCTAGTAATACACCTCACGAGCATATCAAATAGACCACCCCTACTTATTTTAATCCTTTGGACATGTTAGTAATCTAAATGAGTAATTGTATACTGGATCAAAGTAAAAAAGAACATCCTCAAGACATCTGACATGAGTCTCATCATCTGAAAAGAGGCCGAGGAAAAAATTCAATAGATCCATGAACTTTATTCCCATATCCCACAAATACATTATCCCATAATAAAGGGAGATAATATAAAACATCTTCAATTCCTTAATGGTTAGTAAAATAAACACTTCTTGTAACTCCCTTAGAAATTCAACCCAAGAAACATCATCCTCCTTCAACTCTATAGGAAACAGTGTCCACCACTAATGCACAGAACCTCATATCTTATTAATTTCTAAAAGATACTGGTACTCTAATGTGGTCTAAATCAAATTAATAGAAATATTATGATATTAAAACCTACTCTAGGTTTCAATATTGGAAACACTACACTTTTACTTTCCAAAAGACTAACAATAAAAATCACACAATTTACTCTGCCACTGACCATATTTCTCAGCTGGATTTAACTTATAGTGATATTCTAGATTAGCCAGATGAACTTACACTACCTAAACTAAATTTTTATGATTACCATGAGACATAGATAAATGATAAAAAAGTATATCACAATACCAATAATAATGGAATTTTTAAAGATTTATTTTATTCATTTTTACTCATTTAAACTTTTACAAAACGTCTTAATTAAAACAAGAACACAAGTTAATCATGATGTATTCACCTCTCTAAGGTATTTACCCTGCAAGCACTACCAACTCACTTAGTCATTTATTAGGCTCAGATTCTTTGATCTAGATCACGAGGGGCCCTAAAATCCCATCTCCTATTAATCATTCCCTATAACATTTCATGAACAAAGACCAACCAATTCTATTTCCTTACCAATCCATGAAATCCTCACTATGACTAACTCTAAAACTCCATCCAATCTATAAACCATCACCTATAATACTATGATGTCATGAACCCTCTCTCTAAATACACCCCTTATAGAATGAAAATAAAGGGATATAATGACCACCCATGTTTTGCATCCATTAGTTCATAGGTTTGGAAATATCACAGAGAATATATAATTCTCAATATTTGAGTAACTACCCACTATAATATATTTTTGATTAAGAGTGTATCACCCCCAGTTTCAAGTAAGTTATCCTTAATTTATATATTTTAAGTATATAAAGTGTTTGGATGATGTTTGGGAGGGTTTGGAAAAAAATTTGGATTTTTTTGGGGATTTTATACAGGTGAACGGTAAGAGAATAGTTTGTGGAAACCATGCTACTCCTATAAGAAACTGTGAACAGTGAGACCTGAGCTAAGGGGAATAAGCACGAGTAGTTTCATGATTTTCCATAACCATGTGGGAACCTAATAAAAACCATTCAAGGTGGGACATCGGGATTGTTTAGATTTGTCACACTGTTTGTCTAACTATGTGGGAAAACTATGTGATATCCTTCTTAAAGTAGTGTCTAGTGTGTGGTCAGTGCATTGTTTTTCCTAACAGTGTGACTAACCATCCATGGATTAAAGACAAGATCTTAAAAAGTGTACCTTGGTCGAGTTTTTTTAATCCCTATTTATTTCTCCCAATTGTCCCTAACATGATATTTATCCTTCCCAAATGTTGTGGAACCCTTCCCTATCGAATTGGAAGTGATATGAAGGCGTTTCTTGGGGAGTTGAAGCCCAACTCCAATAGTAAGTCATATTTTATGTTATTTTTCATGTTTTTTCATATATATAACTTTCCCCCTATTAGTTTCTTAGATATAGTCCATTTTTGATTGATATATGGTTTTTTTATTCTATTCATAGTTAGTTTTTGATTTTTTTTATGTTAGTGGAAGAGATATGTGGTGGGTTTTTTTGTGACTCAACCCGGTTTTGTGGGCGTTTTCATGCTGTTATTGGTTTTCTATATAATTCCCAAAGTAGGTGACTTCACTCTTGACTCCAATTATTAGAAATTGTAGTCTTTATTTAAAATTGATTGTTTTTTTGAAATCTACTATGAAATTTTTGTTAAATGTTTGAAGGAAACCTTATTAAGTGATGTGTTATGAAATTGTGAAAATCAAGAGTTTTTTTTGGAAAGTGAATTTCCTAACTTGATTTTAAAATTATTATTTTAAAATTTTTGATTGGTTTTTACTAATGGAAAATTTTTATAAATAAATGGTTGGTTTTATTGAAATGGTGTTCATAGAATGATTTTAAATAAAATAACGGCTATATTAAACTGGTTTTTTCTGGGTTTTTGGCATAAAAGTTGGTATGTGTTCATGTGCATTGGGATAGATAAGTTTATGATGTTTCCCCCATAATTTATGGGATGGATAAGGGTATGAAATTTTAACTCTAAAAGTAGAATGGATAATGGTATGAAGTATCATTATAGGATGGATAAGGATATAAACATTCCCATATCAGAATGGTTTTCCTAGTGATGACATGGTGAATGGATGAATCACTACTCATGAGTATATGGACATGAATGGTTGATTGAATCATTGGATTTGTGGATATTTGTAATGACGGGGATGATTCCGAAAAATGGAATTTTTCAAATGGTTTTAATTTATGGTTTTGTTTTTTTCAATGGAAAAAAATTTTGGTTTAGAAAACTATTTTTTATAGAAATAGTTTTGGTTTGTGATAATTAATTTTTTTTATATAAATTGTTTTATATAAATTATTTTATATAATTGTGCTAAAATTTTATTCCATGTGGTCTATATAGGGAATTAATTTGTGGAAAACCTATTGAGTTTCCTTACTCACCCATTCTTTGGAATATTGGTGCTTTTGCATATATAGTTTGTCGAAACATAGGAAAAGGTAAAGTATTACAATTAACTAGTTGATCATAGTGATAATTGGGATGTATTATGGAGTTATATCATGGATAATAGTTGGAGATATGGAGTTATGTCATTTAGGTCCTAGGGTTCTATTGTTTTTTCTTCCTCTTCATACATTGATATTAGTTTTCTTCCATTTTGGTACTCTTTTGTAGTTTGTTGTGATATCAATGGATTACATTGATTTTTTTACATTGTTATCATGAATCATGAAATGGTTCTTTGTTTATGGTATGTTTGATTGGGTTGTTTAATTTTCAAATGTAAAACCATCTCCCATAAGTTAATGAATCCCTTGTAATTTATTGATGGCATTTGGTGTCTTGGGGACGTCGCTTAAGGTTAAGTAATGTCCTTCCATCTTCTCAAGATAACAAGAAGGGGTAGGATTTTATAGAGATATATGATATAAATGATAAATAAAATCCTTTACATAATTTATATGAAAACCAAAACCATACCACAATGCATATGTAAATAAAATTGATATATTTAAAGGTCTCTAAATAAATACCGACTAAATACCAAAAGAAAAGACAAGGTAGGGAGAGATAAAATTCCATGTTTCTGAGCTAGTAATATACGTAATGTTCTTTGAGATCCTCCTAAAAACTAAAAAATAGTTCTATAAATTCAGGGTTATCATTCAAGTATATACAGTAGGAAAACCAAAGTCTTTCATAAACATGTGGAAGAAGCATACAAATTTTCTTGTTGGAAAAAACAAAACCAACATCACCCAAAGAGGTCAACTAATCAATCCCCGACCTCACCATGAAACACTCACCATATAATGTAATATATGTAAAATCAAATTATATCATGTATATCAATAAAGGGAACCCGCCACTACTTAACCAATGATTCTTCACTCTCAAACCACCACAATGTACGTCCAAATGATCCCGCCTCTTCCATATCACAACCTACCCTTAGAACCTTAGGATATCACATCACATGAAATCCTGCACACAGACACCGAGACCATCTCATCACCTCTCATCACATACCAGCTATAGAAAACCTGACCATGACATCACATATCATCACATAACCGGATTAGTATGATATTGTAAATATGAAAGAAATAAACCCTGCACCCCTACTACTATGAACGACCACCACCATAATCCATCTCATCACATATCTCAAAAAGATACCTAGTCTATCACAAACCATGCATTTCATACTGTCCTTGATGTGGGAGTGGGGAGGATCTGGTGTCCAAACATCCAACCATAACACTAAGATGTTATGAAAAGTCCCCCAACTATATTTTATAAGCACTAACTTGTAAACATGGTTTGATAATGTATAAAAAAATTCAAGGATATAAATGTTTTTATATAAAAAGGAACTCACATGGCCAATATAAGGACTCACATCATTATCATTGAATAACCTCACAACACCACCACCTTCTCTATGACTACTAAATAGACAACACCACATAACAAACTATAATACACACTTCATACTTTACCCATTATTTAAAAATTTCACTAAATTATAGATGTCACTTTACCAAACAATTTCATTTAAACATCCAATACATTTCATATTCCCAACCAAATTATTAATCATTAATTAATTAACCATTTAACCCATTAAATTTCAATTCATAATTAACCATTTCATTCTAGTACTTCAGAGCATATAACATGAATCCAACTACAAAATAACAAGAATAACATGAAATCCCATAAAAAAATCATCATCATAATGCATCATTTTTATTCTTGAAAACCCTATATAAAAAAAAGCACATCTAACCACTTCCACATTATAACCACATCTTGACCACTTTCCATCACACACCACATCTACAATCAAAGGACCTCCTCACATTCCCCACATCTCATCACATATCCTCCACAACCTAGGTACTTTTCTTGTATCACAATAAATAAAAATCCATACAAAACATCCAATTGCAAAAATATAATACAAATTAATTACATATTTTTTTTAGAATTGGAATAGGGTCTTTTCAAACATTTCACTTATTTATTCAAGTGAATAACTTCACCGACCATATTTCAATGAGCAATCAATTCATTATCCGTGTTTAAGTAATTAATCATTTAAATCAATGGGAAGATAAAAAATACAGATCAAGGATTCAAAAACACATGAAGAAGTATCATGAACAATGGCTACCATATTAATTGATTTTTAGTGTTATAATAATCATGGATAAACTCAACATCACAATATCAAAATCTATAAAAACATGATAATAATTCCACTTACCCTTAAATTATAATTAACATGGTTAATTTTCATTATTTATATAGATGAAAAAAATATTCCAAAGGTTAAAAAATAATAAAACCCAACCCTATGACACCAAACCATGAGAAACAAGGAATATAATAACTTAAATAAGTCTTTTTTAATCTTATGTGAGATGTTGGATTAAGAGAAAGTCCACCATGAAACACCAAAACTAGGGAGAACACCTCTAATAGAATAGAACAAAACAACAAAATCAACCTCTCACCAAAAAATCATAAAAAAGGGGTATCCCATTGAAAAATAACTGCCAAACAAGAAAAAGTAGGAAAAAATAAAAAGGACAAGAGATAAACTCATATAAACCACTAACAGTTGATCTATAAACCCCAGATGAAATTAAAATGATTAGGGGATAATGCTTCTCTTTGAGACACACTAGGTTTACCCATAAAATGAGTAGGGGGATTAATTGGGTTCAAGGGGATCTAAAAATTTATACCTATCTTGGAAAACAAAAGACTATTTTACAAAATTAGTTTTATTTTAAGTCATTATATTACTTATAAAATTGTAAATAAAAATTTATGTTTCAAAAAAATACCAACACTTAATTTATCATTTTTAAACATTTATTAACTTATTCTAGGATATATATATATATATATATATATAATATTTTCCCTTATGAGATAACTATTTTTTATACATTCATAGTTGAGATTATTATTCTAATAGACACATTACTATTCCTAATGGTCACATTATAATTCCAATGGCCATGTTAATATTTAATAGTATGTCCGAGTTTGTTTAAGATTAGTGTTGCATGCCTCGTAAGTTATCAAATAAAATTCAATTTATTTTAGAAGATATATACCATAAAATAATGGGTTGTTATAAAATGGTATTTAATATTTTAATTTTTATAATTTCATTTTAGGGGTTTTTCCTTTAAATTTACAAAGTGGGAAATCATATCTTTACTCAATTTCTATTCATTTGGTTATATTACTCTTTATTGACATTATTATGTATTGATTTTGTGTGTAATGGATTTTTTTGTTCTTTTATTCTTTATTTCGACTTCATTTATGTTTTTTTACATTTGATAAACATAATCAATTTCATGATTAATTATCCAATTCAATGGTCAGATTTTTTAAGGCATATTTGTATCAAATTCTCTTTCTTTGAGACATATGTTTATGAAACGAAAATATATTAAGTTTTGTGGTTTATTTACAACCATTATACATGTTACATCAAAAAATCATTATTTTTATTATATTTAAAGTATACTTTTATGTTTTTCATTAATGAGTCTTATGGTTGAAGAGTTAACGAAGTGGGAAATTCTTTATGTTGCAATATAATTTATTTCGAGATTGTTTATATTTATTGTTCCTTGGGGAGAAATAACATGATATTATTTTATCGAACCACATATATTTATTATCAAATGTTAATTAATCTGTATGACATGTATTATTTCTATTTCCTTCTTTAAGGGCTAAATAAACATCAATAATTTCATTTTTAACTGATATCGATCATGTAATTTCTTTTTGATCAGTTATCTTTATCTTATATATAATTTTTTTATAAAATGTTTTAATAAATATTCTTCATAAAAATAAATTATTATCATAATGATATTTTATATGGTCTTTTATATTATTTTAAAAGTTTTCTAAATAATGTTTTTTAATATTTTCCAAATGTGTCACTTTCGACTCCCTTTTACAAAATGTTTCAAAAATAATGTTTATTTCAAACATTTACAACATGAACAAATTTTTCCACAATAAATAAATTTTTTCTACCTTAACCTTACTTTATCTATTTTCATGTTGAATTTAAAATAATACTATTTTCATAATATTTTGATAATTTTTAGTTTGGAAAATTATTTTTCAATGTGAATATATTTGTTTTCCTTAAGAAAATTCTCAATAATATTTTATTTGTTTTTACATTCATCAATTTCAACAAAAATTAATGTTACTTAGGACCCACTATAGATATTATGTAATGATACTATCCTCATTCTTTCTTTGCATTAGTTATTATTTTTTCAAAGAGATGTTTATGGATCCCATTTATTATAAATTGGAAAATCATGTTTCAAAGAGATTGTTATGGAACCCATTTTTTCCCATAGGTTAATCATGTTTCAAATTAATGGTTATGGAACTAATTTATTTTCCCTACATTGATCATTTTTTAAAGAGAGGGTTATTTTACCCATTTATTTTCCATGATTTAATATAGTTTTGAAAATATTAACCATTTTATCTCTAATTTTAGGATGTAATTAATTCTCTATTCATGAACAATACATGGAAATTACCAATAATCATTAGTGATCCTAGATAGAATTGGGAAATACAATTATAGATTATATGATTGGTGTACCTATATATCATCTAGTGAGACCAATATATCTTATATGATCAGTTCCCAAGATAGCATCATGTGGGCTAGATATTTCTGTTAGGATTGGTGAGCCCAAATCGCACTGGGAGATCCTAATATTTCTTATACTATGTGTGCTCCAAGATAGTTCTCAATACATTGGGTAATATTTAGTCGTCTTAATAGAAAATAAGGAGTGGACTAGTCGTGTTTTTCTCTTAGGGATTTCACTATGCCCCGTTGATTTATTAATCAATTTTAAAGTGGGTTATAAAGATAATGTTTCAAATATTCTAACACATTTAATTTTTTTTATGGATATAAATGCTTCTTATGATTAATATTGATATCACATGGTTCATGATTATTGGGTTTGATGAATATTTACTTTGTTAAAGCCTTATTTTAGGTTTTAAATTTTAAGGATCTATGTATTTAAGGGAATGGATATTCTTATGTTATGATCATTAATTTAAATCATGACATCATACCCTTATGATCTTCTTATGATCACTGATGACATTCAATTGTTAATGCATATTTTTACCTTACTGAGCATTTGAGCCCAACCTTCTTATGTTTCCTTTCCCCTATGTTACAATAAATTATTTTGAATGAATTAGATATATAATGGTTTCATATGCATGATGACAATGGCATAATTTTAAATTATAAAAGTAGGGTTATGTGAAAAAAATTCTCATTTATAGGCATGGTTATTATTTATGTAATATTTTGTCCAAATAATTATAAAATGTAAACCTAAAATTTCCTTGATAATGGAAGTGATCCAATATTTATTTTTGTTATTTTGTGTTTTAGATGAAAAAAATGGGTCACCTTCATCTGTATCAAATCTAGAAATGTAATATTTATGATTTCAACAGCGGATTTAGGAGTGGGGGTTCCAAGTTGTTATAGTTGGCATAAAAGAAATGTTTAATACAATATTATAGATTAAGATGTTTTAATAATATGTTATCTTAAGAGTTGTGGATACCATCATAGTTTTATATTATTATTATTTATCATAATTTCAAAGTCTTAGTAACACATTTTGACTTTTATAGTGTGAGATCCTAAAGTAATTAATTATTATTAAAAATATGTTTTGTTGGATTAATGTATAGGTAAAGCCTTAGTTTAATATGAAGTATTCATTTAAATTTTGTGGAAATAAATTTTAAGGTTTGTATATGATTTTTTTATTTGATCTTGGATTTTGAAGTCATCATAGAAACCGATGTTTTATCATATATATGACCATGATACTGAAAAGTGTTTTAGTAATAAGTGATTAATGTTATTTCATAAGAAGATTAATATATTTATGGGTCTGTATACTGTAAGGTATGACAGAAATTTTTAGGGTGAAACACTCTTTAATTTTGAGGTTAATTAAGTTATTTTTGATATATAATCATTTATATATGGAATGATTTAGTTTTGACTTTGGGTATTATAATTTACATTTATAGATTAATATATAATTTCACCATATAAAGGCTTATTAATTTTTGGAATTATATTACCATGTGATAAATTTTTTGGTTTTGGATAATTTATAATTATCTATGAAATATCTTGTGTATCCCTTTTATGGTTATGTGGGCCTTTAAATGTTTTTTTAGTTCTTAAAGAATGAAAAATTCATCTTGACTGAATTTTTATCATTTGGAGAAAATGATTATAGTTTGGTGGAAACAGATTGATGGAATTTATCCCAACATATAGATTAAGTATATTTCATTATTTTATTAGTCTATATGGTAAATAACTCTTCAAAGTTAGAAAAAGGTTCTTGAAAAAAAATGTTATCCTATTACCATTTTTTTGTGGATATCAATGACATTTTCACACCTCTTTGGTTTATAGTTTTTTGGTTGTTGAATTTCTCAGGAACATTATACTGATTTTGATAAATGATATATCTTAATATCCATTATTATTTATACTTTATGAGTATCTTACATGTCAAGATATTCACTTCCCACCAATGTTATCCTATATGGAAACCAAGTATGTGTTATTCAATATGACCCATATACTTCCTTTTCCCTATTATCAATAGGATGTTTTATTATCCCCTTTTATGATGTGAGTATCTAAAAAGTATATTTTAATGTTTGAAAACATTAGTTATAGAGAAAATTTTAAAATTTTTGGGAAGAAAGGTATTAATGGTATGAGTATTTAACACAAAAATTTTTAGAAAATACAACTATTATTGACATCATATTCGACACACAGTACTGCGTTTAAAAGGAATAGGGAATATAAAACCACAATAACCTAGACATTAATATTTTTAGTGCTAATAATATAAAGTAATTTATGATATATATATATATTTAAACAAAAATAAATTATTAATAAATTTTTAGTAAATAATAAATCAATTTTTAGATTGTAATTTTCTTTTTCAAAAATATGTTTTCTTCAAAAAATATTTTCGTTGATTTTCATAAATAATATTACAATTAATTTTTCTAAATATTTGAAAATTAATTTTATAAAATTAATTTAATTTATGAAATTTTCATATCAAAATTTACTTTGGGTGAATTTTTTTATTTTTTAGAAAATATTGATTTCTTCGTGAATAGAGAAAACACCATTTTTTGTAATAATATAATTTATATTCGATAAATTCCAAATATATAAAAGTATAATTTTGTTTTGAACATAAATTCATGTAAAATACGTATTTTAAGTTATATTCTAACAAATTAATTTCATTTTAATCATATTTATATTTCATTTTAGAGTAAGTATATTTGTGGGTCTAAAAACGGGTTTTTTCTGAAAAGTATTTTAAAGAGCATAATGTTTCAACTATTTAAGTAATTAAAAAAAACCTAATAAAGAAAAATTTAAATTAAACTTATATATTATTTATAAATACAAATTAATTTAGATTCATACCATTATTATTATTTTTCATAGATTTAATATAAAATCTTATTTTTCTTAATAAATGAACTTCTTAAAAACCCATTTTTCATCACGTATATGGGGTTATTTTTAAATTTAAATTTTCTATTTATGTTAATTGAATTTTAGAAAATGTATTATATATTTTTAATCAGAATAATTTAAATTATATAATAATGACATGGTAAATTTATTACTCTAATGAATAGTGAAAACAAAAAAAATTAATTATCACTGTTATGGTGAAAACCATTTTACTAGAGTGTTAAACTAAAAGTATATGGGAAAAAATGACCTAAAACATGTATATAACTATTTTAAATCCATATTTAGAACTTATTATGTTCAATTTTCAATAATTATCCTTATAGGATCTATGTGACATTTGAAAAAATTAGGTAGACCATTTTTTGTTAAAATAATTACAAGTGTTTCACTCACCTACTTTATAAAATGCCACCCCTCCCCTATATTCTTAGAACCATAAAACGCCCTTGGCCCAGTGAATCCATATAAAAATTATTTCTTAAATTCCCTAAACACGTCCAAGATTCCTTCTTGGATTAAAATTCTATCCTATGAAGGCTTTTGGTTCTACTTAAAGATGTTATCTGAAGAAGAGGTATCATGCTTAACCAAGAATTTTTATTTTATTTATTCATACATTTCCTTAAAATATTGATAAATTATGATTATTTAATAAGAAAATTATGTTAAATATAATTATATGTTTTTATATTATTGTGATAACCTCAATCTATCTCTTATTCCATCAAATGGGATTTGAAGTAATCATAAGTATGTAAACAGGACTACCACCTCATGAACCGATCAATACTAAAAATATGATCTATACCAATGGTTTTGGGAAAATAGTTGGTATAGTTCAATAATTTGGACCTATACCAATGGTTTTGGGAAAACCGTTGGTATAGGTCACTAATTTGAGTCTATACCAACAATTTTCCCAAAACCGTTGGTATAGTTCACTAATTTGGAACTATACCAACGGTTTAGCCAAAACCGTTGGTATAGGTCCATTATAGAGACTCTATACCAACGGTTTTGTCCAAACCATTGGTATAGGTCCCCCCTATACCAAAGTTTTGTCTAAAACTTTTGGTATAGGTCCCAAAATCAAAGAACATATACCAACGGTTCTCAAAACTGTTGGAATAGGTTTATACCAATGGTTTTGAGAACCATTTGTATAGGTACATGTATTTTTAATGGAATCTTATTACAGAGGAAATTAAATAAATAAAAATTTAAAATACTTGTGATAATTCATATATTTATTTATGAAATTAAGTTCACAAAAGTATGTATGGTTAGTGGTTCGGTCATTCAATCACAAATGGGAGTCCTGGGATTAAACGCAACCGAATGATTGTGTTTTGAATTACATATACCGACAGTTTTATAGAACCGTTCGTATGGATTTTCATATTACTTATACCAACGGGTTTGAAAATGGTTGGTATAGGTCTATACCAACAGTTTTGGGAAAAGATTTGGTATAGAACTATCCCCACTGATTACTTGGCAACAGTTCTCCAAACCATTGGTATAGGCTATACCAATGGTTTGGGGGCCTCTACCAACGGTTCCAAACCATTGGTATAAGATATTTTTCCAATAGTGGATGTCATCTGTTTTCCATCATCAACTCTCAAGGATAGATGTAATGGTTGACTCAATGTATAAATATTTTAATGGTAAAATATTTATTCTTTTTTAAATATGATATCAAATATTCCTTTTTTACTTACAATTAAATGGGGGATACAATAATGACGCTCGGGTATACAATGATCTATCTTCTCACGATGCAATTTGAATTTTTTTTCACTAAATCTATGAATGGAAGGTAATAAAAACTTTAAATGAATATATTTGATAAACATGACATACTTAAAATATTAATTATATGTTTTCATTCTAAAAATATAACATGTCAACTTTTTTCTTAAACTAAAAAATGATAACGTTGTTCATGCACAAGTGTGAACTACCACCTCCATGAAGCGATGTCATTATTCTCTTCATCCTAATCACAAAATTTGGATGATATATATTATTATATTTTATGAAATAATTTGTAATTTTTTATATTATTATGTTTAATGAAAAATAAAATATTTCTTACCTTTATTACATATTGATCATTGAAAAATGGAAACGTCACTCATGCGTGTATATGACCTACCATCTCCATGATTGTAACATAGCTCATTTTTTAACCATATATCATGAATTGTTTTAAAATTATAATTTATGTATAAATATTATAAATATATAATAATAATTATTCTATATTTTTTAAACTATGACCTCTTTGATCATAGTGAACACAAAGAATCCATTATGAAACAATTTACTCAATACCCAAAATACACCCGATGTGGAATTAATAGATTAACTATTTGAATATTTAATAAAAAAGAATTAAAATTAATGATTTATTTATTAGTTATTAATCTTGAATGTAATTCATGAGAAATCATATAATTGATTTAATCTTTTAATATGGGAGTTAATGAACATATTAGGTAGTTGGATTGGAGGTAACAGTTTCTCACCTCACATTTTATTTCTGTGATACATATTCCATATTAACAACTTGTTTTTATTATTATTTTTCTTTAATACACCTTTTAAAAGTAATAAAGTAAATAATTCATACATCATGTTATTTTATTTCTCTATTTTAATTATTATATTCATGGGAAATTTAATTGAAATTTACAAAGTGGTAAAGAATTTATTATCTAAAATTACTTTTCATTGGTTTATATTTTTTGTTCATTGACCTTATTATGTCATTATAATGTGTTTATTAATTTTTCAATTTATTATTTTATATTTAAAATTATTTTTTATGGGTTTACATTGTTTACACAAAATCTATCCAATTATTAATTTTAAAATTCAATGGTATGATTTTTACAAGGATTATTCATCTCAATTTACCTTTGTTGGATACATAAGTTTATGATATAAAACTATATTCATTTGTGAGGGGTATAATTTTATATCATGAAAATAAAATTTTCAAGGATATTTAACGTATCATTTTATTTTATTCATTCCTCGGTCTTATGAGTGATGAGTTAAAAAAGTAAAAAAGGATTTATGATACTAACTATTTTATTAAAAGATTGTTTATGTTCAATATTCCTCTAGAGATAATAATATAATATTATTTTTTTTAAACAACAAAAATTTATTCTCCAATATTTATGATTTTTTATCATGTATTATTTCAATTTCCTCTCTTGTTGATTAATGAATCATCAATAATTTCAATTGTATGTGATACTTAAAATATAATTTATTTTAAATTAGCTATCTTTATCTTCCATGTTCATATTTTATAAAATGTTTTCAAAAACCATCTTCTTAAAAAGAAATTATTTTCCTAAAAAACTTTTACAGGGTATTTGATTTTATTTTAAAATGTTTTTAATAGAATCGTAGTAACGTTTTCCAAATGAGTCGATTTTGGCCCACTTTTACAAAATGTTTCCCAAGGATTGTTTATTTTTAACATTTACTACATGAATGGATTTTTCCACAATTATGAACATTATTTTATTTAATCCATCATTTCAATGTTTCTGTATATTTTTCAAATAAAATAACTGTTTAAATTGTGAATATTTTTTTTAAAAATTTATTTACAAAGTGAAAAGGGTTTTTTCCAAAAGAATGCATTTAATGATCTTTTAATAATATATCCATCCATCAAAATCAATAAACCTTGATGTTACTTATGCTCCCCTTGGGATACAATATAATGATACCATCCTCATTATTTCTCTAGACGAATTATGATTGTTTCAAAGAGATGGTTATTGAACTCATTTTTTTCCATGGGTTAATCATTGTTCAATGATATTGTTATGGAACTGATTTCCTTTCCTTTAGTTAATCATGTTTCAAAGATACAGTTTCATAACATGTTTCTTTTTTATATGTTTATCATGTTCTAGAGAGATTATTATGGAACACATTTATTTCCTATGAGTTAATCATGTTCTGAAAATATTTAATGTTTATATATGATTTTATGATGTAATGAATTATCAATTAATGAATGGTAATTAGAAATTATTGATGATGATGGGTGCACCTAGATAGTTTTATGTGATCAACTTATGGATTATACGATGGGTACACCATGATAGCCCCGGGTGATCCTGATAAAACTTATATGATGGGTGCGCCTTGATAGTCCCGAGTAAGCTAGATATAACTTTTATGATGGGTGACCCTAAATAGAACTGGGTGGGACCTATATAGAATATATCATGGATGAGACAATAAAATGATTCAATTAATTAGGTAATGTTTCCATGTCATAATAGAAAACAATGATGGATTTACTAGAAATCTTAATAGATTAATTTAACTAGGATCCAATTATTTATGACACGAGTTTAAAATGGGTTATGAAGATAATGATTCCAAGATAAAAACATGTATTATTTATTATTTATATGGTAATAAATTTTTACTCTGATCAATATTGATATCATATGGATCATGATTAATTATTTTGATGACTCCCTCTTTTTGGAAATCCTTCTGCCACTTTTTCATGTTTGATTATCCATGTAATGATTGGTATAAATAGTTTTATGATATGATCATTCAATTTAATTTGATTGTTTGAGATGATTTTCGAAATAATGATAACAACTTATTTAAAATAAATTATAAAATAATTTAAATTTTTAATAATCTATACTTATATCAAATAATGTATTGAAAACACTAATTTTTGATAACTATCATACAATTCTATTTAGATGTTAAAAAAATAGTAAACCAATTTAAATTTAAACAAATAAAAAACAATAAATAACAATATAATTTTAAATAAGTTGTTTGATCTCAATCCATAACATAATCCCTTCCACTTATCAATAACCTCATTCTATCCAATTTAATATTAAATAAACAAATCCATCACCTAGATCATGATTTATAGATAGCATCACACAAGGTTGTCCAAGAATAGAGACTCTTCCCTTATTATTAATGGGATAAATAAAATCCAGGCCACACATTACCTCTTCATCATTTTTTTAGAGGATACATGTGAAATTATTGGAGGGAGTATAAATTACTCTTAATTTTCTCTTAAGAGATTGTTTTATATAGATAAAAAGAGAAATATAAAATAGAGAAAATTATATAAAGAATAAATAGAAAGAAAAAACATTAAAGGTAAGAAATATGGTGCTACTCAATTAGAATATATTCAGTTGTACATGAATCTATTGAATGTTTATTTGGGAGGATCGTGGAAAAGATTCATAGGAACTTTGGGATAACAGAGTATTTTATGGAATTATAAAAAACTCATATTTTCAGAAAAAGTGAAAGTGTGGGCTCCACTATTATTCTCTATATGATCCTGTGTTTACCTCTCTCTCTCTCTCTTATTCACATGATTGAGTTTTCTTCTTAAAATTATATTAATAAAAATTATTCATTGGAGAAAAATATATATTTTTTAAATGAACTACACTTTAATTAATTTTAAAAACATGACATTGCAGAATTGAAATTCACTATAGATAATATTGTCAAGGAAAGTGGTCTATACTTAAATTATGATCATATGTCATGGAAGGTCAGAAAAACAACTTGATACAATTAGTTATCATGGTTAGTTGATGTGGTAGGTTTTTTGGGATGGTTTATTCCTTTATGCGGCCAGTTCATGGGATCCTGTGGTACATATTCTTCTTTATGCAGTTATTATAATAATAAACATAGTTAATACATTACATAATGGAAAATTTATTACCTTGGCATGGTAACATGATTTATTTATGATGTAGATAATTTCTTTCATGGTAATAACGCCTCTATCACATAGTAGATTTATTTTACATGGGATTAGGTGAATCTAAATTCATGGTAAGATCAACATCAATTCACAATTAGTTCATGAAATTACCATATTTTGTTCACTTTATGCATGGTAATTCATTTTTCCATGTTTTCCGGTGGGGTAAAACATGTCATAAGGTGACATGGTTACTTAAACTTCATGTTCAGTTTAAATTTTTTTCACGGTAATCACATTATTCTTTTGGTAGGCTATCACGGTAAGTACCAAATATAGAATTTTTTTTTTCAATTTTATCCAATAATACATTTACTAATAGAACACATGAAATTCATGGATAACATTGTAAAAATTATTTCCAATCAATTAAATTGGGAGGTTTTTGATAAAACTAACAATATTAACATTTTTGACGATCAAAAATCATGAAATTTAATTTAAAATGAATTAACTACAGTAGAAGTATATTTTTATAGGATGGAATTAATTGGATAGAAAGTTATAGAAACAATTAAAAGTATTCTAATGAATTAAATTAATTTCAATTAATCACCACTCCTGATTTTGGTATTATCAAAAAGGAAATGAATAAATCAAGAAAAAATTTATGAGGGATAAACAAAGAGGAATAAAAATTTTATTATTTCATTAATATCACAAATGAGATTAAAAAAGGATTACAAGAATTCCCTATCCAAGATCCAAATTTGACTCTGAATATGGGACATATTTAATATCTATAGGAAGGATATGTTCATTTTCTTCAGATGTAGAGGTATGAGAAGAGGTAGTCCAAGGATTAGATGTGGAGGAAAGCTAATCAAGGATGAAAAATATGTACAAATATAATAGTTTATAAATGGATTGTCTTGGATATAAGATGAAAGGATTGACGTTAAAGTTTTAGTGGTAGTCGGTAGGAGAATATTAATGGACAAAGGGGTAGAAAAATTTCTTGATGATTATGTAGATATGGTTCCACCAACAGGGTAAACTCACTAAATTCTTGAGAATTATTCTCCACATCCTGAAGGAAATCATATATATTATCCATTAAATATTCCAAAAATAGAGTCGAAGCCTTGATCCTTTCAACTTGTGACATAAAAGTATGATTTAAGGGAGGAATATTTGAATCCCAACCAAGTATTCTAAAAAACAATTTAAATAATACTTATTAAAGATGCATCTAAGATAGTAATCAATAGCCTTATTGATGTATTATCTATATTTTCATTCCTATTTAACATTTCCCTTAAAATTACAATGTCCTAGAAACATGGGTATAAAATCCATTGATCAATGATTCTCATATCTTTGTAAACTCATTAAAGAAATATTTAAATTATCACTAAATATTTTTCAGATATTTTATTCATAATGGACAGAATAAACATGAGGATCTAGAGAAGATGTTGGAAACATAAAACAAATAGACCTCTCGTCTTACTGAATCATCATTTCATAAATATAATTTTGTAGAGAACCTATGTTTTCTTTGAGATCATTAATCAAATTTTTCATAAAATTCAATTTAAGATAAAATAATTTCTAGAGATTAAAAATTACAAGGAACACAATTCGTTTAATATCTGATTCTCTAGAAGGATTCAGAGAATTTACAAAACTAGGAATAAATTCCTCATAAAAACTTATAAGGTAATATTTTAATTCATCCAAAATAATCGCTAAAACATATTATATAGAATGAATAGAGGTAGATGGAAAATAATCTAGTTTCCTACCATCTAATTTAGGGACACCCTCCACTAATTCAACTATAATTGCCTGATCTGAAATTCTACCATCAACATCAACTTCTTTCTCGTGAATAGCTAGGGAATCATACTTAATATATTCACTATAGGAACTTCCTTTCTCATATTCATCGCCATCATTGGTTGGTGTAAGAACAATGATATCTGGGTGAGTATGGCCAAGTAAAGGCATCATTGGAGATACCTCATGTCTCTGTTCAGTATCTATTAATGCAATAAGAGATCCATCTGGAACTATTTGAGTAGAAGGGGTAAAAGGTCCACCATGTCCAGGTAAAATTCCTACACTATCATATGAATTTTGTTAGTCCAATACAAAAATATATATCAAGGGATTTCTCCCCCATAATAGGGGTATATTTAATATGTTATCTGGGAGTGCTACCAATCATCAATGTTACACCTAAACCATTTTCATCACTTTCATAGTCCTCAAAACCATCCAATTCTAGAATATAACCTCTCACAAAAACCTCTATATCCAGCAGATCCTCAGACTACATCTTATCTTCAGGCTATGTAAATGTCAATAGAGATTTATGGGGTCCAACTAATTTGAATTGAGAGGATTCATAGATATCCTCATGAGATAGTCTAGCTTTTTAATCACATCTTCCATTTTATCATCTTCTTCATTATCTTTCTCGTTGTAAACCAACTCATCACCTAAATACAGAACAATATCATTAGCTTACAAGAATTGAACTATAATATCCCTAGGTATAATAAGATACTTTACTGGTTCAATCATTTTATATAACTTTGATGGGTCATCTTCCCATTCCCTTTTATAAGGGTTCATATTTTACCCTCATTTTCAAACAAATACGTTGTGTAATGTAGAACCATATGATGAGGTAATTTGTTTAATTTTGTAAAGAACTTGGACATATACTCTAAAAAGATTTAAATAATCTTTGGATAATTTAAAGAACAAATTTTTTAACCAGGATTACAAAATTCAACAAAATGTATCATACAATATTTTCTCATGTTAGTATGAACACCATTCTTAATAAAAAATGATAATCCTAATGCCATACAAAATTAAAATTTCCTTTTATTAGAAAAATATGATGATTTCTATACTTGAATAAAAACATCCATTCACCATTTAACTCAGCATTAATACGTCTTATATGAGGTACATTTCCATTGATCTCATTTAAAACACTACAAAACTCAAAGTGTGCATTATTAACTGGATACAAGATCATGTAATCTCCAAAATATCCTTTTTATCTTATACAAAATCACATTTTCCTTTGCCTTGAAGAGAATTATAAAACACCATCATTTATAATTGATTTAACTACACCATATTATTCTTTAAGGAATAAATCATGGTGTGCATAAAATTATTTAATAAGATTTGAATACAAAGGTGTAATATTTTCAATGAACCAAATATCCGAACTTTGTTTCTAAATAGGATGACAAAATAGAAATTTATTCAATTTCAACCCTTATTAATTTATTTCTTTTTATGTAGAGACATGATGATCAACCATGTGTATAATGTTTGAGTTCACTATAGCACTTCTGATGGATTTTTATTTCTTAATATTCCTTGAATGATGTGACTAATTAGGAAATGTGGTGTCTTAGATATAATTTATCCACAGTATTTGTGGTTCAATTTTTTTTCTTTAAAGATTTAGGTTTGAGGAAGATATATTCGGAATATGAAGGTTTAGGTTGAAGTTGGAGAAAATTATATTCAGATTAAAGGAGAGGATTTGAAAGAGATGAAGAATATTCTGGGAAAATATAAGCATTGATTCAAATTTGAACTCAAAATTAATTTTAATCTTTTAAAGAATAGAATAATAATAAAATTACATAAAATCTCAACAGAATATTTTTTTAAAACAATATATTGAAACTCACATGGTTCGTTTACAGACTAAATATCCATGAAAAAAATAGGATAAGCATTTTGTTCGTGACCTCACGGTTGGTTTAAAAACTACCTGAATGAAATTTTCAAGGTAGTTAGTGGTGTAAATGTGAATGAATACTTGTGGTATCTATAGTGACTGCAAGATTATGTTTTCATAGTATGTATACTAGCCAAATGAAAATAACTTAACATCACCATACTAATCGGGTGAAGCATACTACATAGTTTCTTTCAGAAAATCATAAAAAAAATGGTTAAAACATTTATCACAGATATTTAATAACTGTAACTAAATAAAAATCATTTAGAAAACATTTATCAGTCTCAATTCATGTATGATATAATTTATTCTCTCAACATTAAAATGCTATGTAAATATATCAGAAAGGTGATGTTTGGTACCAATGAAGTCAAGAGTTATATCACCTTTTTGAAAATGATTAATCATAAAGTGATGTATTGTATCAATTTTACTTATTCAGTAATTTGATATAGTATTTCCAAAGAATATTTTTCATGCTTTAATTATCAAAATTGGTACTAAAATTTAATAACTCAAAACCATAGTCTAGTAATCGATGTTTTATCTGCATATTTTTATACAACATCTACGAACAACTATATACTCATGTTTAGTAGTGGATAATGCAAGAAAGTTCTATTTATTATTATACCATGAAATTGGAGAAATTTCCAAAATGTTTCTTGTTCAAGAAGTTATTTTTTAATATAACCTACATCTATAAATATTGTTACTAAATAACTCACTAAATCAAATGCAATTCCCCTGGAATAAATTTTTTTTATATTTCGTTAATTTTGAGGTATTTAGAAATTATTTTCACTATAAGTAAATGATACAATTTAGGTTTTTCTTGAAAAATATCACAAAAACACACTCTAAATATTATATTAGTCTAGTTAGTAGTTAATTATGGTAATATTCTAGTCAAACGTATATAAGTGGATTAATCAACACGTTTCCATGTTTCATTATGATCCATCTTATTCTTAGTACTCTCGGAAGTATCACTAACATATGTACTATCCTTGAAATGTTTTTTCATCATTTTTGTAAACTCAGTTCACAAATAAATTCTTAAAGATACAAATATAACATAATCAACATAAGTTTTTACTTATAACATATCTAGTTAGTTTTCTAATAAACTAGGGTGGGAAAATTATCAAGTTAGTAAAACATTTTTAAATTTAAAAATTTCATAACATATCATACTAAACTCTTGGAGACATTTTTAACCATATAATGATTTTTTTAATTTTAAAAAATTATTTGGAAAGTGTTGGTTTTGAAACCTTGGGGGTTTTCAAAAAAGAAATATCCATAATTATATAATAATTTATGAATTCAGTATTGATACTTATTTTATATAGTTTTAAATCCAAATGTTCTGCATAGGCAAGAAACATTCTGATGGAATCAAGTCTTGCTGGTGGTGAAAGGTTTTCCTCATAGAAAATACCTTATTCTTAGAAATATCCATACGAAACAAACATATATTTTTTTCTAACCATTGTTATATAATTATCATCATTTTTCTAAAAACCAATTTAGGAATAATGGTTTGATATTCTTATAGACTTTTAATATACTTAAAAACATTATTTTTTGAAACTGATTTAATTATTCTGGTATAGCTGTTAAATAGATTTCATCATTCATTATATCAATGATTTTAGTTAGGTTCAAGATGTAAAATAAAGTATTTTCTGTTTAATATAGTTATTTATAGAAACACTTCTATGAGTTACTTTATCTAGATATCCTATAACTACTTCATATGGGTGATAAATATGAGTCTTAAAATCTTTAGGAATATAATTGTTTTCCACCACATTTTCATCTATAGGTTCCGGATGTTCATCAGAACTCAGAGAATTTTTATAGGACTTTTTAGTAAAATTGATGTCCATATTAGAAAGATAGTCCTCCATGTTTTCTAATGGATTCTTAGGATCATGTGGATTTGTATCATCAAACAATAAATAAACAATTACATCCATAATCATACTTATTTTATTAAATACACTATATGATTCATTGGATATAGAATATCCAAGGAAAACTCTTTCATCACTACTGGATGAAATTTTATTTAATTTACTGTAAATTAAGTATAAATTCTTTACAACCAAAAACTCAAAACTAATTAACATTTGATTTTCTATAGTTCCATAATTTATTAGGGGTTTTCATTAAAAGTGTTCTAATTAAACCTATATTGGTTATATAGAAAGAAATATTTACCTTTTTTCCAAAAAAACAAAGGTGAATCTTATTTATTTAGCATGGTCTATGATATTAAGAATTTTATTTCTTCTCTATACTATACCATTCTCTTGTGGGGTCTTAGGATCATAAAAGTTATGATTATAGATATATTTTTAGCATTAGGATTTAATCTCTTTATTTTCAAACTCAAAAACATGATCAATTATTAATGATTTAATTTTATTTAAACTAAGATTCTATATAGATCAATTATATTTAGAAAAAGGAAAGAGATTCAATCTTATGAATAAAGAAAAGCAACCATGTATATCTTGAATAATAATCCACTATAACCAAGAAACAACATTTTCATATTGATCTATAAACTCTAGAAGGTCCAAAAAAATCCATGTGAACCAATTCCAAATTTTGAAAATTTTAGACTTATTTCTTTTGTAAGAAAAATATTTTGTGTCAGTATCTATTTTGATTGGGATTAAATACTTTTTCTAATAGGAATTATTGATGGGGAAGATCCATAACTAATACTTTCTTAGTCATATTTTTATGTGAGTGAATATTCTAATGGACTAGTCACCCATTCAAAAGATATTATTTTTTATGAAAGACACTCACACAAGAAATATTCTACAAGAATGAATAATTTAATAATATAGTAAAAATACTTTCTTTTTATCATGGAATTAAATACTAAATCATTCTTGGCATAAAAAACTTTCTATTCTTTCTTTCAAACTAGAAAAAAATAATCATTACATAATTTAAAAATTATAAAAATGTTATAAATTAATATATCTATAAATAAACTTTATAAATTAAAAGCATACTAGAGTTCCTGATTTGGCCTTGCCCTATGACTTTTTTATTTCAAATTTTCATTAAATGTGACATGTCCACTATGAAATTTAATAAGTTTCTTAATGCATGAGTAGTATCTTTAAAAATGTTGAGGGTATCCACTATCTTGAAACCATAATTTCTGACTATAAAACATCAAGTGGGTTTCCTATAGAATAAGTTTAAACAAGAAATTGTTTTGGTAAAAATATTTTTCTTAGTCTAGATATATTAGTAACAATTGATGTAGAAATAAAAAATTTCATTAATGCTTTTCTAAAATTAGAACATAGACATTCAGAAATAATAAATTTCCATGACCAATATAATAAGAACTACTTTTAGAACTAGAAAAATTGTAACTAGATGAAAAATATATTCCTTTTTATTTTAATATTTCTAGGATGGTATCCTATACCTAATGTATATTTAGGTGTTTTTTGTTTACTATGAATATGGGTTCGAGTTTTTCTTCCATTTGTAAATCTCCCTATATCCATATATAATTTTTCATTATATAGGATAGGATCATTATTTTCCATAATTAGTTGAGCATTATTATCCTTTTTTACTATAGGATCTATTTTAACATTAACATACCTTACATGATCCTTATTTAATCTTTTTTATTTATTATTTGATTCATTTTATGTTTCTAACAACTTGTAACAATATTAAAATAATTCATCATTGGATATTTTTTTCAGCATAATTTTCTTTTTTAGAATTATTTGAAATGTGATCAGGATATTTAGAAAAAACATTATATTCCTCATACATTTTTTTTTCATAAATCACATATTTTTTTTCCATTTATTTCTCCTCTTGTAGAGTCGATATCACTTGAGGTATCCTCAAAGGAACTCCAAGTGTATTTCATATCAATTTAATAATTTTCTCCTTTGAAATAATATTTCTTATGCTACATCAACTGGGCACATTCAATATTGATATGCCATTTCCTTTTACACTAATAACATATTACTTCATTGGAAGTATAGACCTTTTTCATTTATTTTCTCTAATTCACTATAATAACATATTTACCTTTATATGTTTTTTCTTGAATAACTTCTTAATCCTATAGAACATTTTTAATTATATGTCTAGCTAATCCATTTCTTCATCACAGCCTAAAGGTGATTCCTCACCACTTAATCTTTCATCTTTTACCTTATCTTTTTATTTATATTTAGAAGTATGAAGGGATATTAACTACCTTTTGGGTTTATCTACTTACTCTTTTTTCACTTTATTTTCTTCTTCATTCTTCATGAGATCTCAAATTATATATTTTAATAGTAGTGTATTCATGTCATATGACTCAATAATGGACATAAATATTCCTTTTTATATGTCTAGTAAGCATCTCAAAAGTCACATCCCTTGATCCTTGTGTTCAATTGTATTACTGAGTGCATAATTTTTTTTTAAAAAACTCATTAAACCTGAGATATATATCCTAAATTAATTAATAAATATTTGTGTTGAAATTATTATATTTAATAGTATTGGTATTTAAATGAATTTCATTATCATTATAAATTCCTTCATGGGATATGGAAAGAGTATCCCAAATATCAAATGTAGTGGTATGTGTAGATATTATGTTAAATCCATATTCTCTTAATGTAATGTATTTATCAATCACATCTTTACAATTACATTCTTACGATCCCATAGTCTAATAAATCCAAGTATCTCTAGGAGTGTGAGTTTTTTCATATTTATCTTTTATAATAGTCCATATTTCAAAAACCCATACATTCTAAAAGATTTTTCTTTGTAATTTATCATTGAGAATAATTTTTTCAATTAAAATAAGTTTGTCTATTAGTGGGGTTCCTTCTTGTATATAATTACACATGATGAATTAAAATTAGATAAAACTAAAATTAAAGATGTTTAAATGAAACAAGATAATAGAAAAATGGAATTTTGAATGTTCTCTAATACAAAATATTGGTCCTAGTGGAAAACTGAAGAGGGGTGGGGGTGAATTTCATTTCTAATAACATTTCAATTTATTTTTTTTTTAAAAAAACTCTCATAATTTGATAAAATCACCAAGTTAATAAAATTAGAAGAAATATATAATTTGATCGTTTGATAATATTATCAAAATCTCAATCATTGCTCAAATAAAAAACATTTTAAAATAATTTGACTTTTGAAATGAGTCTAATCATATCAAACACTATATTTAAAATTATAATTTAAGTTAACTATTAGAATATAGGTTTTTAGATGTTAAAAAATAGTGAACTATCTAGAATTAAAATAATGAAAATGAATATAATAAATCATAACAGAAATTTAAACCTGGGGTTTGGTCTAAATATGAGACTTAATCCTCACCACTTTTTAATCACTTTCATCAAAATAGTTCGTTATTAAATAAAATCATCCACTACCTGGATCAGGTTTTCCTGAAAAACAAGCACTGGGCTATCCAGGCACAAATCCTCTTCCACATTATTCATGGGTTAAAAATAGATACTTGTAAAACATGACATCTTCCATAGTTACATTTGGGAATAAATTAAAAATTATTTGAGATTGTATCAAGTACCCTCCAGTTTAGCCTGGGAGACTCTCTAAAATTGATAAATAGAGATATAAAAAAGAATGCTCCAATTTAAAGCATAAAAAAACAAAAAAACATAAAGGATGAGAAATGTGGTGCAACTCTATCTGAATAGATTTAGTTTTCCATGAGTCTTTGAATTATTATTTGGAAGGAATTAGGAGAATATTCATAGAAAGATGAGGGAAAAATAGTGTCATAGTGAAATATTAAGGATTATTATTTTTTAATAGCAGTTCACATGTAGTATCATCTATTATTCTCTATAGAAGTGTGTGTTCGGTTCTTCCTCTTATTCAAACAATTGGGTTTTCTTCTTAAAAATATCTTCATCAGAATTAACCCTAGAATAATAATCAATACAATGTAAAATGATCCGAATCATAAATAAATGATCCAAAGACTTACTATTGGATATTTCAAATGATCTACTACTAAGTTGGACACAAAAATATTTTTATAATTAAAGAATAGTTAGTTGTCATGGAAACATGACATGGTCAGTGGGCACAAAAAGTTGATGCAAAATGTTTTGATGGTCAATTTATTTCTTCATGTGATCAGTTAACTTGAACATGTAGTATGCATTCCTCTCTATGTAGTTACTACAATAACAGGTGAGGTTAATACCTTACATATTTAAAATTTTACTTACATTGTAATTATATATTTATTTCTTCATATGGTTGATATTTCCCTTCTTGGTGTAAATATCTCCATCACACGGTATGTTGATTGTGCATGCAGTAAATTGATTCTCAAATCACCTCACACTCAACTCTAGTTACCTACCAATTTATATCATTGATATATTTTGTTTATATGATGAATGATAGGTATTTTTAAGTAGTTTGGAGAGTAAAATGCATAGTAAGGTGACCTGGTTAGTTAATATTTATCACACTGTAACCACCTTACTCATGCGTTAGTTTTTCCTGATATGTTATAGAATTAGATAATTTTGAATGTTTATCATGAAATTCATTTACTAAAATTAAACATTAAATTTATTATTAACATCGTAATCATAATTTTGGATCATTAAAATAAAGAGATTCAATATAAATATAATAGTTTCTATGTTTATTCAATGATGAATTAATCTTTTCATCATAGGTTGTTAGCGGATATAATATATTGAAATCATTCCATTATCAAACTAAAATATATAATTGAAAACATATGATAAATTTTACAATTTAGAGAATCATATTCCTAGTCTACTTCTAAATGGTGGATTAATGACATAACCTAACTCCATTGATAATTTTAAGGTAGATTGGTTGTGGTGTCGATGTGTAATTGAAAACCTCTCTTGACTGGTGATAGAATACTCAAGAATGATGGAATTTTCTGGGTATGTATTTGTTAATAAATCATTTTGATTCTTTTTTCATATTTAATTTATTTTACATTAATAGATTTTGTTGTATTTATGTTCATTAGATAGATCCGTGGGTCTCTTCTAGAATAAAAAATAAATTCCTGATCCGTTCTTCATAAGATGACATATTTAGTGAATTGGTATCCATTAGATTAAAATATATTGGAATAGTCCCTTTTGTCTGACATTGTAAGGTATGTGATTCAATGATCACCATATTGAAATGGACATTCCATGATTTTAGTTCTAATCTTATTTATTGAACTGAAATCTAAATTACACATCCTTGATGTTTGATCATAATCTATATGGGTGAATGATGTGATAATGTCTTTGTTCTTTTAATGAACCCTGGAGTTATATATCAATTATAATGAGTTAGGAAGTTCCTTATCATTTTGGGATCTTGTATACACTTTTTTCCTTCATATAAATCTTGTGTGGGTATACATTTATACTCATGATTTATTATGATCACATGTGTGTGTATTTATAGACCATGAAAATAGTTTTAATGCTTGATTCAATGAGTATTTATGTAAAGACCTGGAAATTTCAAGGAAATTTTTTTCTTAATTTTCCTTGGAATTTTACAAGAACGCAGTTTCTGACGACACTTGATTCTGAGGCCTGGTGTGCCTGGAATTTTTATCCGAAGTTTAGCTCGGGTACGTTCAGTGAACGAATGAGCGGGTTTTCATAACTTTTGAACTGGTGCTCGAAATAGAATTCTGAGGGCACTGATGATTTCGCAGCGCCAGTAATTTCTTAGGAACGCCTTTTCCGAAGTTTCGTTTACACGGGAGGATTTGTTAAAATTTGTGGACGGTAAAATAAAATTGAGCTTCAATTTTATTTTATTTTTACTAAGTGGTTAATCTTTGGGTGGAAGTTGGGTAACCACCCAAGAGAGGTTATGAGGGCGGTGGGGCCCACATGAACCCCACCCCCTCATTTTCCCTAACCCCCCTTAACCTCTTTTTAATGACAACATTTAATTAAGTGGGTAAAATTCAATTTTTGAATTTCAAAACATAAGTCATGTTAATAAAAAAAGTGAAGCACTTATTTTATTTTTGGGTTGGACTTGTTGTGTGGAGTCTTTGGGAGGAAAGGAAAAGCTCTAGAAGTTCTTCTTCCTCAATGAAGAACATGAAGAATGCGAAGAACTCTGACCTCTGACGAAGGTCGACAAGAACGCCAGATCCTTGGAGATCGACGACGCGACGCCGACAAATCTTTTATCCGTGACACGACGATCCTCCTTCCGCGACACCTTCTTCCGTGATGTTCAATTCCGCGAGGAACCTCTGTTCAACTACGCTCGAGGTAGGGGTTTTATTGTTGTTTTTATTCGTAAATTCTTATGTTGACGTTCTTCGTGAATTGATGCCACTTGCTATCGTTTAACGGGAGGGGGCCGGACCGTACAAACACGACCGAACTTCCTCCCTTGTATGTTGTGTTGTTGCGGTTCGAAGAAAGAGGTGCGGTGCAACGACACTGCTCGGGAACATACGACAAGGGTGTGCGGAGCCATCGCACCTTGCCATTGAATTTGAAGAAGGTCACGGCGCCGTCACGCCGCGCCAGAGAACCCCGAAAACACCACGACCGGAGAGGGGCCGCGGCGGAGTGGCGCCGTGCCGGTCGGACCTAGGCCGTGGTTTAGGCCACAACAGAGCAGGGACCGGCGACTGGTTCCGGGCCGCCGACGTCGGAGCAGGGGGACCGGCCAGCGCCGGTCCCATGGTGGCAACAGCCGGCCAGCCAGCACCAGCCGGGCCGGGCCGCTCCCAAGCGGGACGGACCTGGACCCGGATCGGTTCGACTAGGTTTGGGCCGACCCAGGGGGTACCGGGCCGGGTCGGACCGGGCCCGAACCCCCTTATACCGGACCACTCACGGTCATTTGCCTATAACATGGGATGTAGACCCCCGATCGACATACCGTCAGCTGTGATGCGATCCTTGGATCGAGACGATCCTTTCGGTATATTAAACTCAAGGTTTCGAAGAACTTTGGGTTCAGTCGGGTTGGTTCGTACACAAAACCAACCGGGCCCTCGGAGTGAAAACGCTTATAACTAGAGCTCCAGACGTCCGATTGACGTGCCGTCGACTTTGATGTATTCCTCTAAGTGAGAAGGACCTTTTGGCTTACTCTGCACGAGGATTGGACATAGTTGGAGTATGGTCGGGTTGGTTTTGGCTTAAAAACCAACTGGACCCCTGGGACGAAAAAGCCAATAACTCTCAGACCAGGCGTCAGATTGACGCGCCGTCTCTGTCGTTGAGTTCCTGTTGACGATACATAACTTTTGGATACATCAACTCCAGACTATGGGTCTGTTGATGTATCATCCCCTCGGCTCGTGGAGTGGACCCTCCCGAACGAGCTTGCTGTGTGGGGGAACCCTAGAGCTGGCTGCGACTGCGACGCTGATGACGACTATACAGAAATCCTCCGTGGATTTGACGGCGATGACTACAGCACTCAGCGATCCTACATGGATCAGTGCTACTGATCCTATGTGGGTCATATCTTGTATGGGTCAACGCTCAGTGGTCCTGTGTGGGCCAGCGCCTACAGATCCTGTGTGGGTCCGATCCTGTGTGGGTCATTGCTGGGGTTAGTACCTATCGATCCTGTGTGGGTCCGGAAACATAGATGAATTAGTGGCTACATCTGATCGTCTCTATCATCTTAAGAAGATGTATACCTGTGTGAGATGAATCTTGACTTTCAATACTTATCATTGATAAGTTTTACTTGATATCCTGTGTGGATTACATTATGCTTTCCTGTGTGGATTGGTTTTTGATTTCTTATGTGGACTGGCTTGTACTTGAGCTCGGATGTTGGAGCCGAACGAGAATTGATGACTTAGGTATATGTATGGGCATATATCTAAGTAGTGTTAGATGTTACTTCATGATTGTATCTTTCTTTTGTGGATTATCCTTTGTGGATTCTGGGAGACCTTCGGGGGTCTCGGGGTCCCTACTGAGTAGCTTATACTCACCCATACACGGGCTATGCCCGCACGAAGTTGGGTTGGTTGCAGACGACCGACATCGCTGGTCGTGGTTGAGGCTTTCGAAGCAGGTCGGTACCTAGAGGTGGACCACTAGGCGGGACGTACTCGGAGAGGACGGCTGGACCTGAGGAGCTGTGGAGGCTATCTGTACCCACCCTTCAAGTGGGACTACCAGTGGACGGCTTGAGGCTGTGGCTCTAATTTTCAGTTGTTGTACTCCCTTTTCAGTTGTACTTTACTTTCAGTTTGGATTTGTATTCTGGCCCACTTACTTTTCCGCACTTACTATTGTACTCAATTTTTGTTTAGTGTTTACTTCTGCTTTCTTTCTCTGTGGTGTTTGTTTACTTTACAAATGCAATGCCTTCCCTTTTTACCGAGAATTACGCGTTGGTGCTAGTCGCCAGCCCCTGGCCTATGCAAGGCGGGCTTGGGGAAGTCCCGACATGTGCCCCATGGATAGGTCGTGAAAAATTGGTATCAGAGGAGTTTGGTTCTACCGCTGAACTCATGACTCTGATCTTTTTCTTTGTGAAGCAATAGTGTTAAGAGTATTCAGTGTGGTTATCAGTCCAGGGAGTCCAGTGTTGGTGAGGCAGCTGATGTATCCATACACCAGGACCCTGACTTCTGATTTCTGACTTAATGCATGAAAACATTAATTGCACGTGTGTTACAAGTTTTCTTTGTGATTACTTTGTGTCAGCTCACCAGCTATACTGTTTGACCGTGGTGCACCTGTTTCTTTTCAGGATGGCCCCACGATGGCAGGCAACAAGGGTTCTGAGCGTTGTGCGTGACGACAGCCCACCGAGTGATGAGGCCTCAGTACAAGGCCCTTTTTCAGCAGAGGCACTGGTGGTACCTCTACCCGTCGAGCCGCCGATGCTACCATCCCCTGCCGCCGCTGATGCACGTCTCCTTACGGCACTGAACGAGTTTCAGCGTCAGCGACCGCCTAGGTTATATGGGTAGACCTAACCTCATGCAGCCGAGGATTGGTTGGAGGAATTTGTACGAGTTTTCAGGTTAGTGAGGACACCAGTAGACCTCATGGTGATCCTCGTAGCGAGACTCCTGCACGCGGCAGCCGACAGATGGTGGAGCTTGATGCTCCAGGTGCACGACGAGGCATCTCTTCTCTGGACAGACTTTGAGAGCCTCTTCCGCTTGGAGTTCATCCCAGCCACCCTCTATGCAGTTAGCATACAGGAACTTCTACAGCTACGGCAGGGCAGCTTGACGGTCGCTTATTACTCAACGAGATTTACTGATCTCTCACGCTATTCGACAGACATGGTACGAGACCCATTCTTCTGGGCCCGGACCTTTGAGCAGGGATTGAGGCATGAGATCAGGGCATCGCTGATCTCCCTTAGCATTCCGACACAGGAAGAAGTACTAGAGAAAGGCCTTATCATTGAGAGCTTTCTTGATGAGCCTACACCAGCAACGAGATCTACCACAGGGCGGCACATAGCGGAGTCTTCTGCAACCGGTAGTAGACAGATGTCGCAGAGGTCCAAGCGGACCAGGCCATCGAGCGGACGACCACAGGATACTAGCTCAGAGGTGCGGGGCACACACAGTAGATATAGTCTTATGAGTGGAAGACAGTGCTATGCATGGAGTGGGAAGGGACACATGGCTCGTGACTGCCTGACCCGCAGTGCAGAGGAGCAGCAGACGGTTGAGAAACCACCCAGGCAGAGGGAGAGGTTGGACCATGGTGGTCCGCAGGGAGCAGGCGAACGAGGTCGAGGAGGTGGTCAAGTTGCAGGTGGTGGACGCCGTTTTTAGGCTCTACCACCACCACCACCAGGAAAGTTTTAAAACCTAGGATGAGGAAAATGATATTAATAAGGTAAATAAAATTATAGAAAATATTATACAATAAGACCCATAAAAACATTTTCTTAAAACATAACTTTTTTACTATGAAAAATGAATCATATTTTCAAATAGATCAATATATTAATTTTTAAAAATATAAAATATATGATGAAAACTCATTAGAAAGAATAAAAAATTCACTTAGGTGAATTCAGACATCACTATCCATATAACACATACAAATTAAATAACCAATTGGTCAACAATAATCTTTAGAATACCTAATGTATTTGAGAGCTATTTGGGGACAACCATTATACAAGCTATAACAGGCTCACCCAACACTATCACAGAACACCCTTCTTATAATATTTAATAGCTTCAACCAATACTCTATATGAACACCCATCATAAATAATTTATGAGGAACATATCATGAATAAAATCTTTTAAGACTCTTTTAAACCCATGTGTAAAACAATTTTGAATATATAAATACCCCTTTTTTGTAAAAATAAAATTTAAAATATATAAAATTCACTTATAATAATGAATTAAATTTTTCATAAAATGACTATGAAAATTTATAAATTAAACATTAATTCATTGAGGCATCATTAAATTGGGAAATTATGTTCATGTCATATATTCTAAAGAAACTTATCTTTTGACCTTTGAAAAAATATTTGAGAGAGGATCTTTAAGAGACAATTTTTTAAAGAATGTCTTATACATAATTCCATAGAAAGATTCAATTTTGAAAAAATTGGAAATAAAATAAAAAATATATTTTTTAAATAAAGTTATTTTCATAATAATATTTTAATTAAAATTAATATAAGAATATTTAAATTATAGAGAAATATCTAGAAAATAAATCCTTAAAACATTTAAAATGATATTTTTAATTAAATATTCCCTTAAAAGGAGTCTGATTCAACACAAGAATTATTTCTCTTAATGAATAATAAACTTAGGTTAATTATTTACTATATTTAGAACCCTTATCATGTTTTTTATTCGTTTTATTTAAATTATAACCTTGTTATAACAATTACTTAATTATGTATGTTCACGTTGGACGTTTTGAAGATATTCGGTACTTGATTGGAAAACGAATTTGGTATGATATCTCTAGTAAAAGTGGTCATTATTCAATCATCATAAGAAAAATATTCATGAAATTATTATAATTATTATATATTAATTTTAATTTTAAATCCATCCATTAAATATTGTTTTAAAAAATTAACTGCGTTACAAACATAGATACAATAGGCTGTACGTACACGTGATTACCATTCCATTTTTCAATGAAAAATATGGAAAGAAGTTAATTATAGTTTTATGTTTATATAATGTTAATAATATCATTAATATCATATTATTATTTACATATATTTACATATATCAACCATGTCATGCAGTGATGAATAATTAATCACATATCTTCATGGAGGTGATAATTCACTCGTATACATGAAAAATGTTTTCATTTTTACACGACTAGAAAGATAATAATGTAAATAATAAGTTATATATTCACAATGAAAAATATGTAAATAATATAATATATAATAATTAATTCCAAAATTATAACTAGTTTTGAGTGATGGTTATGGAAAAAAAATTATATTGGTCCATGAGGCGGTAGTCCACCATACACTTGAATAATACATAATTTAATCATTTGATGAAAGTGGAAAAAGATTTCACGACCCATCCCCTAGGGCCCGTCTCGTGACTAACCCAATCGCACCTTCCATAGGCTAGAGGCTGGTGACTATCACCAAAGTTGTAAATCCCTGATCTGGTAAGGCATTGCCTTTATAAACTGAACACACACAACAGAGTACGCAACTGGAAGTAAAACACAAAGTAAACACTACATACAAAAGAGAGTGCTAAAAGTAAAGGGGGCCAAAAATACAATCTGAACAGTAAAGTAAAGGGAAATGAAAAATTACAACTGAAAGAAGAAAAGTAAAGCAGCCACTGGGTCATCCTCTGGGGATCCTACCTGAAGGGTAGGAACAGACCGCCTCCTCAGCACTCCACGCCCGTCCGTCCTCTCCGTGTACCATCTCGCCGATTGGTCCACCTATGGGTACCGTCTAGTTATGCTATTCTCTACCTCAGTTAGCACTATCCGTCATCAGAAAACAACACAACGAGTTGCGAGCGTAGCCCATGCAGGGGTGAGTATAACGATAATCAGTAGGGATCCCGAGACCCTCAAGCTCTCACTAAATCCAACAAGGATAAAACACAAGTATGATATCAAGAGATAACCATCACTTATGTATATTCCCATACATACACCTAAGTAAAATTTTAACCCATCTCATTGTTGAGGTAAACATAAATTTCATCAACTCAGCTCAAACCAAGATTTTATTCAAGGGGTGTAGTATAAAGTAACAACCCCAGTCACTCTGTCGAAAACCTTAGTAGATGGTGTACTCCTCCTCTATCGAGTACAGTGGGCCTGCCACATCACACAGAGGCACTTCCCACCTTCTTGGACAGCTGTGAAACTCGTCTTGTCGAGTACCGTGGGTCTTCTACGTCACATAGAGGTGCTCCCCACTGTGGGTCTGTCGCGCTCACACAGAGGCGCTCTCCTTTGTAGCCTGCTGAGGTACTCTTCATGTCGAGTACCATTGGTGTGCCGCATATCACAGAGGTGATCCCAACTATGGGTATACCGCATCACACAAAGGCGCTTTCAATTGGGCTAGTCGAAACACTCCGAGTCGAAAGTTCAACAGTCGTATGGTCTCATCCAACTACTAGGTCTCCGCATTCCGCTGACTCATCTCGGGGAGGATTCGCTCCACGAGCTACTGGTCAATACTTCGACTATCATGAAGTCCCATTTTGATGTATCTCAAGGGTCTGCCTTGTCATAGAGTTCTCAAAGCAACCAACGACGTGCTAATCAGATGCCCAATCTGTGTGTTATTGGCATTTCCGATCAAGGGGCCCGGTTAGTTATTAGGTTCAAACCAACCAGACCATATTCCAACTGTGACCAAACCTCAAGTGGGATATGCCAAAAGAACCCTCTCACTCAAATATTTCCATCACCATGGACGGTTTTTCGATCAGACACCCGTAACCCAAGATTCTAATGAAAAGGTGTCTTCGGGTCAAACGGTTTCAGACTAGGGTCCGACCCAATCTGCGGGTCCGACCCGGCCTGAGGGGGAGACCCAGCTCGAGGGTGGACTAGCCCGAAGAGATCCAGGATCAGGGGGGTTGACCCGTGGGCAGCCAAGAAGGAGGGGGCGGCCTAGCCTGAGGGAAGGCCGACCCGAGGGGGCGGCCTGACCGGACGGGGCGGCCCGCATGGCCCGGTTGCTGGTGGCCCGCATGGCCAACATGATGGAGGCCCGCGGAGCCTACTGGCGGGCGGGCCCGACAGCCCGGCTTGCCGCGTATTGGGGGGGGGGGGTGTTACCCCTGTCTTTTGTAACGGACAGCATGTGGTGTCGTCCCAGTCTCCGTGGGACCCTTCAGGTCCCGCTTGTAGCTCGCACAGGTGGCTGGCTCAGTCGACCACCCTCCTCTGTCCGCCGTGGCCTATGGCCATGGTTTGGCTTCGGCGCGGTGTGACGGCGCCGCTCCCAGCCCGTCTGACCGCCACGGCCTTCGTGGCCATGGCTCCTTATTCCACCACGGTGCGACGACACTGCATCCCTACGGCACCACCACGAACATCACGCCGTCGGTTTCCTTTACAGTCGTCCTGATGCCCATCGGTTTTCATTGCGGTCAGCCTAACGCCGACCGTCGTTGCTCTGCCTCCATCGTCAACAAACGAGTACAACAAGGGGAGGGTCGAGTTGTGTTTGTGCGGTCCGAGCCCTCCTCATTATGGTGATATCAATTGGAAACTCTCAAACCATTAATTGAACGATGAAGAATGAGAATAAATTCAACTCAAACCCCCACCCCGCTTGTCGATCGCTGATGGTGGAATGAGGGAAATGGCAGATGTCGATTCTTTAACGCCGGGCAGCGTTCAGGGTAGGAGACTGAGGAAGAATCATCATCAGCATTCTTTGTAGTCGACTCCTTATCTTTTGGCTCGGTTAAATATTGAGTAAAGAGTTATTTGTTCTTCGGTGGACGAAGAAGAGGCGTTCTTCGTGGGTGAAAGTTCTTCATTGGAGAGTTCTTCTCCTCCCCAAGCTCCACCAAAATGCTAACAAAAAATAATAAAGGAATCGTCTATTATTTGTTGGCACTACAACACAAATAGTTGTGTTTAATTAAATGAGACAACTCATTTAATTACTGGTGTGGAATTGATTCAAATTCAAATTAGGGGAGGTGGAGAGTTTTAATTAAATGTAGAGAGGTTTTCAAATAATTAATGGGGAGTTAAAGGGGATTTTAAAACCCATGTGGGCCCCACCAAGGATATCCTCCCATGGGAGGTCATGTGTGGGTAGCCCCCACCACCATAACCTCCCACGGGAGGTTAGGGTGTGGTGGCCCCCACCACTAACCACCAATTCGAGGTTTTAACCACCTCAAAAAGCTAACTATTATTTCTATTTGACTTAATTTAAAACCCCCAAAATCTAACTCCCATTCTCACTAGAACACAACTGCGGTGAAGGTATCACTAAGAAATTACCGACACTGCAAGTTCAACAGTGCCCTCAGATTTCATTTCCGAGCACCGGTTCAAAAGTTATAAAATCCCGTTTGTACATTTACTGATCGTACCTAAAAAAAATTCATAAATTGATTCCAGGCACACCGGGCCTCGAAATCAAGCACCGTAAATTTTCACGGATTCGTAAAATTCTCATGTATTATAAAAAAAATTCCATAAGAATTTTGGGTCTTTACAACCTCCCTACATCAGGGCATTATGTCCCTATCAGCTACAACTTGAACTAAGTGAACAAATGGGGTTACTGAGCATGCATCTGAGCCTCCCGCTCCCATGTTCTCTCCTAGAGGTTCCCGTGCTGCCAGCGAACACACACCAGAGGTATCAACCGTCCACGAAGGACCTACTCCTGTTGATCCTCTATATCCAATGGATCCTCCATGAAAGTATCCTCATCATTTATGTCCAACTCTCCATGGTCGATGATGTGGGAAGGGTTGTCGGCATATCTCCTCAGCTAAGATACGTGGAAGAAGTCATGAACCCAGTGCAACTGAGGTGGAAGATCTAGGTGGTAAGCCACGTCGCCTACTCTGCTGAGGACTTGAAAAGGTCCAATGAACCTTGGAGATAAATTTCTGCCTCGGCCAAATATCTGTTGTTCACATTGAGGTGAGACGCATAGGAAGACATGGTCGCCATCCTTGAACGCTAGAGGCCTCTGTCACCTGTCATCATATGACTTATACCTGCTCTGTGCAGTCTTCATCCGCTCCTCGATGATGTGAACCTTCTCCGTGGTTACCCGTAACATCTCTGGTCCCACTAGTGATAACTTTCCTGGGTCTATCCAGCATAGTGGCGATCTACATAGTCGACCATACAAGGCCTCAAAAGGTGCCATACTGATGGTGGAGTGATAGCACTTTTTGTAGGAGAACTCGACCAAAGGCAATTGATACTCCCAATTGCGACCAAAGTCGAGGACACATACAAGGATCATGTCCTCGAGGGTCTAGATGGTCCGCTCAGTCTGACCATCTGTCTATGGATGAAAGGCGGGGCTCAAGCGAAGCTGTGTCCCAAAAGCCTCATGCAACCCCTTCCATAGCCGAGAATTAAACCGTGCATAATGTTCGGAGACAATTGAAGATGGTACTCCATGAAAACGCACAATCTCTTGTACATAGAGGCATCCCAAGCTCTCTACAGAGCCCTTCTCTCTGATCGGTAGGAAGTGGACCGACATGGTGAGTCAGCCAACGGTCACCCATATTGAATCATGACTCAGGGATGTACATGGAAGACCCGTCACAAAGTCCATGGATATCCCTTCCCACTTCAACTCTGGGACCTCTAAGAGCTGAACCAAGCATGTTGGTACATGTTGCTCTACATTCACTTGTTGAAAAGTGAGGCATCATGAGACAAACTCCACTACTACCTTCTTTATACATGGAAACCAGTGTTGTCGTCTGAGGTCCTGATACATTTTCTCCACTCTTAGATATACAACTAGAGGGGAGGTGTGAAACTCCCTCAAAACATCCTCCTAAAGTCCAACTGGTACCAAGGTACGTCCCCTGAAAAGGATGATGTGCTCCCTACATTCAGGAAATCCATCAGGTGCCTGCCCTATTGATATCTGAGAACGTCGGGTCTTACAGTCAGTGTCTCCACGTTGCGCCTCCGTGACTCGCTGAAGAAGTGGAGGAGTGACTATAAGAGAATGTAGATAGGCTGCTCCATCCATATCCACAAGGGATATTTGTAAGGCATCCAACTTCTCTATCGCCTCTCCTAGAAGCTGTATACCAGATCTCCAGCTGAGAGCATCCACAACAACGTTCCCCTTCCAATGATTATAGACTATTTAAAAGTCATAGTTTGGGAAAAACTCATGCCATCGTCGTTGTCTCAGGTTCAGGTCCTTCTGAGAGAAGATATACCTAAGACTCTTATGATCAGAGTACACGGTAAAATATTGGCCCATAAGATAGTGCCTTCACATCTACAAGGAAAATACCACTACTGCTAACTCTAGGTCATGGGTCGCGTAGTTCTGCTCATGTTGTCTCAACTGCCGAAAACCATATGCAATCACTGTTCACTCAATTATCAGGACACACCCGAGTCTAGTCCTTGATGCATTTTAGTAAACTACATACCCGACACCCTCCTCTAGAAGCCTCAATATGGGGGCACTAGTCATCCTCTGCCTCAGCTTTTGAAAGCTCTGATAGAATCTATCCAACCACAAGAAGGGTTTCCCCTTCTTCTTTAAGGATAATAGTGGCGTTGCAACTCTGGAGTACTCTAGAACGATCCTCCAGTTGTATCCAGCCAAGCCGAAGGAACTCCGTACCTCTGATACCAATTTTTCAATACCAGTCCCTTAGGGCTCGTATCGTGACTACCCCAATCCCACCTTCTATAGGATATAGGCTGGAGACTTGCACCAAAGGCGTAAATCCCTAAACTGGGAAGGAATTGCCTTTATAAACTGAACACACACAAAAGAGTACACAACTGGAAGTAAAACACCAAGTAAAAACTATATACAAAAGAGAGTACTAAAAGAAAAGGGGGCCAGAAATACAAGCCCAACAGTAAAGTACAAGGAAAAGAAAATGTAAAACTGAAAGAAGAAAAGTAATGTAGCCACTATGTTTTCATCTGGGGTTCCTACTTGAAGGGTAGGTACAGATGGACTCCTCATCACTCCACGTCGATCCGTCCCCTCCGTGTACCGTCTCACCGAGTGGTCCACCTCTGGGTACCATCAAGTTCTTATATTCTCTACCTCAGTCAGCATTGTCTGTCATTTGCAACCAACACAATGAGGTGCGAGCATAGCCCGTGCATGGGTGAGTATAACGATACTGAGTAGGGACCTCGACACTCTCAAGGTCTCACTAAATCACAAAAGGATAAACCACAAGTATGAAATCAATAGATAACCATTACTTAGGTATATTCCTATATATATACAAAAGTTTTCTAGTAAACCATCTCATTCGTGAGGTAAACATAAAATTCATTAACTCTTCTCAAACCAGGATTTTATTCAAGGGGGTAGTATAAAGTAACAACCCCAATCACTCTATCGGAAACCTCAGCTGATTGTGTAATCCTCTCTATCGAGTATATTGGGCCTTCCCATCACATAGAGGCACTTCCCACCTTCCTGGTCTACATTGGTACTCCTCCTGTTGATTACCATGGGTCTGATACATCCCACAGAGGCACTCCCCACTGTGGGTATACCACGCTCACACAGAGGCATCCCCCATCGTAGCCTACTGAGGTACTCCTCCTGTCGAGTATCATGGGTCTACTACGTAACACAGAGGCACTTCCCAGTGTGGCCCTACCACGTCACACAAATGAGCTTCCCACTAGGCTAGTTGAAACACTCCGAGTCCAAAGGTCAGCAGTCGTCTGGTGTCAGTCAGCTACTAGGTCTCAGCAATCCGCTCGCTCGTCTCAGGGAGGATATTCTCCACAGGTTACTGGTCGATACTTAAACTGTCATGAAGTCCCAAGTAGAAGTATCTCAAAGGTCCGACTCATCATTGGGGTCTCAACGCAATAGACAAGAAGTCAATCAGACGGCAGGTTTGTGAGTTTTTGGCATTTCCATTCCATGGGCCCAGTTAGTTCTTAGGTTCCAACAAACCCAACCATATTCCAACTGTGACCAAACCTCAAGGGAGATATTCCAAAACAACCGTGTCACTCTAATATTTCTGTCTCCATGGACGGTTCTTTGTTCTGACACCCATATCCCAATATATGGTCAAGAAGGTATGTTCAGGTCAAAAAGTTTCGGACTGGGGTCTGACCCAGTCTGCGGGTCCGACCTGGCCCGAGGGGGCAACCCAGCTCTAGGGCATCCCAGTCCGAGGGTAGCATGACCTGAGGGGGGGGGGGGGGACAGGGGAGAGTGGGCGGCCCATCATGAGGGGGTGGCCCGTAGGCCCGTGGAGCCCAGTTGGATGGCGGCCCATGTGGATGGGCCAGCCGGCCGGCAGCCCGCGGGCTAGCGGCCCAGGTTGCGGGCTGGCCGACGGCTAGATGGTCTATCTGGATGGATGCTCGGTGGATCGGTTGGCCGCGTATGGAGGGGGGGGGGGGTGGGTGTTACACCCCTGTCTTCAAAAATGGCTGGTGCGTGGCACCAGCCCAGTCTCCGCAGGACCCTTCGGGTCCCATCTGTAGTGCGCACTATGGGTCGTCTCAGCCAGTCACCCTCCTCTGTCTACCGCGACCTATGGTTGCGGTTCTTCTCTGATGCGGCACAAAAACACCGCGCCCATCCCATCCGACCGCTGCGACCTTCATGGCCGAGACCCCTTCTTCTGGCGCGGTGAAACAACAACGCACCCCTCCGGCACCGCCAAGGCCAGCCTGGCCGCGGCATGGTTCTCTGTGCGGCGTGACAACACCGCGCCCCTTCGGAGACCTGGCAGCCTTCGCGCCACCGGTTTCCTTCATTGTCGGCTGGACGCCGGCTGGTTTCCTTTGCTGTCGGCCCAACGCTGGCCAATTTCCTTTGCGGTCAGCCCGACGTCGACCGGTTTCCTTTGTGGTCAGCCCGGCGTCGACTGCCATTGCTCTGCCTCCATCATCAACAAATGATAACAACACGGGGGAGGGTCCTGCCATGTTCGTGAAGTCCATGCCCTCATTATGGTGATATCAATCGACAACTCTAAAACCATAAATTGAATGATGAAGAATGGGAATAAATTCAACTCAAACCCCTAGGACTCTTGTCGATCAGTGACGGTGGAAGGATAGGAATGGCGGACATCGATTCATTGACATCAAGAAGCGTCTAGGGTAAGAGACCAATGAAGAAGCGTCTTCGGCATTCTTCGAGGTCGGCTCCTTCTCTTTTGGCTTGGTCGAAAATTAAGGAAAGGGTTCATCATTCTTCGGTGCATGATGAAGAGGCGTTCTTCGTGGGCGATGGTTATTCATTTGAGATTTCTTCTCCTCCCCAAGCTTCACCAAAATTCCAACAAAAAATAATAGAGGAATCATCTATTATTTTTTGGTACTACAACACAAATAGTTGTGTTTAATTAAATGAGACAACTTATTTAATTAATGGTGTGGTTTTGATTCAAATTCAAATTAGGGGAGGTGGGGAGTTTTAATTAAATTAAGAAAGGTGTTTAAATAATTAATGGGGAGTTAAAGGGGGTTTTAAAACCCATGTGGTCTCCACCAAGGATATCCTTCCAAGGGAGGTTATGTGTGGGTGGGACCCACAACCATAACCTCCCATGGGAGGTTAGGGTGTGGTGACCCCCACCACTAACCACCACTTGGAGGTTTAAACCACCTCAAAAATAAAGATAAGCTAACTCAATCTTTTATTTAACTTAATTAAAAACCCCCAAAATCTAACTCCCACTCTCTCTAGAAGGAAACTGCAGTGAAGGTCTCACTTTGAAATTACCGATGTTTTGAGTTCAACAGTGCCCTCAGATTTCAATTCCGAGCACCGGTTCAAAAGATATAAAATCCTGATCGTATGTTTATTGAATGTTCCTGAACAAAACTTCCGAAATTGATTCTGGGCACACCGGGCCATAGAATCCAGTGCCGTAAATTTTCGGGGAATCGTAAAATTCCCATGTATTTAAAAGAAAATTCCACGGAATTTCCAGGTCATTACAATGGATATGGATCATGACACAACCATAATTTCAGAAAATAATATTGAGTCTGCTGGATTTAGTTTTTATCATGGATGATGTTTGTTTGAAGGATGTGGAAGAATAAACCAAACAGAAACATTTGATTAAAAACTATAGATTTTTTTCAGAAAAGCTCTTCTTCATAACACAATATGACCAATAAGGTTGGTGATCTGTGTAATCTAATTTATTTAGGATGAGGGGAGGGATTCTAGGAAGTTACATGGGTGGATATTGTCCAAAAAAAAATTCCTTTTAAGTGTGATTGATTGAGTGATGTTGTTCCTATTCATAAGAGGGTGAGAGACACTTTTATAATTTCTAAAAAGATTAAAATATATTAAGACCATTTTAGAGCCTAAGACTTAAATATGGACAATAAGTTCAAAGACCATGAAATTATATATCACTTATTTTATCCTTGTAATTATCTAATATTTTCTTGATTTTCAAATAATTTAATAAAATATTAATTCCATAAAATATCATTATTTTCAAATTTGATATTAATTAAATACCATAGTGTGGGAAGTTAGACTTTTCATAAAAGAATATACTGTAATGGACTCAATGTCAACCAAGTAGCTCCAAAAAGACATATATTAGATCCATGAATCTCTTTTTGTTGAATATTACCCATCCAATAAAATTTATACAAATTTTAGGATAAGTTACTAATCCTCATCATATTATTTTTACCCTTAATTACATGATTTACCCATAACCGTGTTAATAAAAATCACTAAATTTACTATTATATTTGTTAAAAAATAAAAGGTACCTCTTTAATAAATTATAAACTTATGATTATAAATAAGGAATAAATTATTCAAAATAAAAAATACATTAGTTTAGAAATTAATTTAAAATTAAATTAGAAAAAATGAAACAAAAAGCAGTTTTTTCGAAAAAATTCCATTTCTAAAGATAATTTGTTTCTATACTAAATTTAAGTATAATATCCATTTCAAAAACCATATATGTTTTATTATAAATTTAATAGAACTGATTATAGTTTAAAACTAAACCAATAATAATTTTACTATTTAAATTAAATGCAATTTTCAAAATAAAACCTTTATTTTTCACTCTTCATTGATAAGTTAATATTTTTTAGAAAATTATCAAACATTCATCCAATGATAATATTGAAATTATGAAACCAAAATTGAAATTATTTTTTTCAAATAAATTTTCGAAAACATCTCAGAAGTTATTATAATATTCATTCATAAAAATCATGAAAACGCATTTTTGAAGAAAATATATTTCTTGAGATTAAAATTACAATACAATATTATCATTTAAAAAGAATTTAAAAAAAATTATATTGATTCAATATATTATATTTTATTCATAAAATCATTCTAATTCATACCCGCTTGTTTAATGACTTGGTTATAATGGTCACTCCTAAATAATAATATTAGTTGTTCATTTATGCGTGATGTGGTATAACTTGTATGTTATTAAACATTATGTTTACATTAAAAAACATAGGATGTTTTATTCTCTCCCATTTAAATATTCTAGTCTTCACAATTTAGTCTTTGGATAAAAAACCAGGGGTTTGAATTTTCAAAATATATTTTTATTTAAGACCCACATAAAAAAAATAATACTTCATCTTGAACATTGAGAAATGTGTGGAGGTCACCTAAGATAACACATAATTAGTTTCCATGTAGAAAATCATGGATAGGGAAGAAAAGACTAGCACCCAAGAATTGATATAGAGTGATTGAGAACATGGTCATGGTATGGTTAAACATTATAAAAACAAAACTTTGATATATTAAAAGGTCATTGATTTCTAGGTAAGGAATGTAGAAAAATAAAGTTTCTTCTTTCAAGGTTACTTTACTACATAGTCAATGAACATGAAGAAATTAACTTATTGGATAAGATTAAATTCATTATTTAATAACTTTATACCAAAAACACATATTTTATTCCAAATTATGAGTATAATTTGTCATTCCTGCATTACTAAAATAAACTTCTACATATCAAAAAATCTAGAAAATAAAAATAATAAATTCCCCATATCTTTTGAAATTAACCACATTCAAAATTATTATAATAAGATAAGATAATTTCCAAAGCAATTATCTCCAAAATTCATTATCCTTACCCAAAATTTAGCAAATAAATATTCTTAAAATTACTAATAAAATATTCTAGAATAATAGTGTATCCCGAAAATTAAAAGTATTTATTATATAGAGATCTAAGACAAATTTATAACCAAATATCATCAATCACTCTTAATGTATCACACCAAAAATATAATTTCATAAATAACATAATCTCAATGATATGATACTCATTATTATATATAACCGGAATCACTATAAGAAAAATGGAAATAATATATACTTCCAAAATATAATTCAACCACTATTCCAAAAATAAAATGCTATAATATTATTTTTAGGTTAATATTATAGAGATCCAAAAATAGTGAATGTATTTTAAAATAATATTAATTACTTAATCATAACATCATTTTATAATATCATTATTATATCTATGATAAAACATATGTTACAAAATTTATGTTATTCTTCATATATGAAATTTTATAACTAAAAAAGAAAAAAATTATACTAACTAGGAATTAAAATTGGCCACTGGTAGGAAATATACCCTTGATTTGAGGTTCAAAACTCATCGCCTTTCCATTAGATTAACATTCTAAATGAAATAATATAATCACTTATATTTAGTGTAAAAAAAATTCTGAATACCAATATACTATCTAAAACCCTTGAGATAAACTAAGAAAAATTATAGATTTTGTGTAATATAAACACACATTAAAATATGAGATTTGTTGGAACAACATATATCTTTAAAAAAATATTCCCCTTATCAATACTCATAATACCCATTGAATAATAAGAAAAATATTTATGAAAAAAAATATTTAGTGATATTTTAATTTTGTATTTTAGAAATCTCATTTTTCCTATCCCAACAAAAATCGTGGTATCCTTTTTCTGCTCCCCAATTTTTTGATATAAAAAATAATTAGGATAGGGAAAATTAATACGAGCAATATTTTATATGAATAAGTATAAATAGTTAATAGTACTGAATATAAACTGAATTTTACATGATTTTTTATTAACTTAAGAAATAGAAAATAGTAAAATTCGATAAACAATAAGAAACATGATTAAATAATTCAATATAAGATCCAATAATAAAGAAGAAAAGAAATCATAATACAAGAATAGTGAATTGATTCTAAAAATTAGGTCAAGGAATATCCAAAACACATTCATGAAAACATTAACATGAAATAGAGAAAATCATTAAAAACATGAAGGATAATTATGTAAGAATTCAAATTATTTCTTGAAACATGATTCAAATGTTTGTAAAATTACCAATCAACCAAACAAGTAAACCATGGAAGTGTTTCCATTAAGATACATGATTTTTTTTTCAAATGTGTTTTTTGGAAAATATATGCCGGTTAGAGGGTATAAAGAATGTGGGAAAAGATGAATCAGTTGTTTCACCAACAAAATCACCCAATTTCATCAAAGATTATCTAAATCCCACTTGATTACTTCGATCGATCATTACAGAAGTAGATTAAATGATGAGTGGAACTTTTTATGACATTTTGAAACTGAACTTATCTATATGAGAATAAGATATCATTGAAGATGGTTCAGGTAAATGTAAAGATAGTTTTTTAGAAAACCAAAGATTTTCCTTTTGGTAGGTTTCTATAGGGTCATGGATTTCATTTAGTCTTTAAGAGGTAGAAGCATAGATATTGATAATTGGAGGTATTAGAAGACATATCCCTATAATTTGAAATATACAGTTGGAAAAATAATATATTATTCTTTACATTTAATTTTATGCAGAAACCAAGAAGAGTTGTAATTCCATTCCAGACCCCTTGAGAAAATTTTACAAAGAAAGTCAATACATATAGCTTCTTGGAAAAATCAACAACATATTTGTGAAACACTTAAAACTGATTAACTGAATTAATAACTATGGGATCAATATAAAAAATTATTTAATTGGTGTAGATATGTGATACTCTTAAGGTTTATAAAATGCAATGACCTCTTCTTCATCATATTTTTCTTATGAAGGATCTATCTTTAAACTGATTATAAATAACTGATATAACTCTACAAACATCTCTTCTATGAAATAAAAATTGTTTTATAAAGATCCTTCTGTTCTTTTTAATCAAATAGTAATTAAACTGACATCCATTCTCATTTATGACATATGTTTTTGATCTTCTGGAATATTTTCATATAAAAAAGAGGTGATCTGCTTTTTGGAATGATCAATAGACAGAAGAGATTATTTTTAAAAACTATAATCAATTTGAATTCCTCTATTATATCCCAATGAAGAGCCTAAATAATTTATTTTGATATAAGGACACATTATATTGAATCTATGGTAGAATTAATCATGTATATTTCTAGAGACACTCCCTATATCCATGAGAGTATATCCACTTGATTGGTGACTTCTCTAATAGGTTCCTTTGATAACGTTTTCAAAGTGGATTTAACAAAAATATTTGACTAATAAATAAAATATTTAGTGGTTATATGCTCTTATTGTGTCCTAATTTTATTTTTGGACCCAACCAACCTAGTTTCCATTTTTTCTACTTTATAAATCAACTTAGAGTATCTATCTTGATCTCTCTCAGCAACTTCCTTATCAGATTCCAGATCTAATTAATTTTAACACTCTACAAGGATAAGAGATTATATATATATATGTTTACTTCTGTGATTTGAGGATCATAAACATGTTGGTTTTCTACCACCTGAGCGACTTCTTCGGCACATAGTGATTTTACAGACTGCTATCTGAATCTTATTCATGAAATCAACTGATTTAACTCCCAAGATGGAAACATTTTAATAATAGGGGTGGCACCTAACATTGATGACGTGGTATTTTATTGAAGAAAATTTATCAATCACATAACTACTAAGGCTAATATTTCTTTATCAAAAGAATCTATCATAGAAGAAGGAAGATCAAGAGAAGTTGGTGAACATACATGAGGAATAGTTTTCCCTCTAGGATGAATAAGAACACTGACTCATTTTTTACTTTTGGAAAAAGTATCATCCTCAAGAACATCTCTTACTTCCACAAATTGAATTGTTTTGTTTTACCAAAATATGTATATGTGCATGAGTCTGAAAAATAACTCCACTAGTAAATACCACACTAGATAGCTTCCTATAATTCAATGTGGGATAAAATTTTAATTATTCTTAAGAATTTATGTGTATAATCATACTTAATGAAACATTACCATATATAATACCTCACATTAAGATGTTTTCACTTAACATTTACAATCCATGATAATGAGTTGTAATTATTTATCCATACAAACACCACCATTATGAAGGGCTAGGGGTAATATCCTCCATAACATTTTAGATTGAATTGATTATCAATCATGAGAAAATAAAATAAAGTAACATTATAAGAACCCAACCTTAAACATTACATAATCTTCAATTAAATGAATAATTCACATTGAAGATCTTTTCAGTTTTAGAGTTTTAGAGAATTAGGCTATAATTATTACATTACATCTCAAAAATTACAAGTTAGACACTTCTACTCAGTTTCCAATTATTTTTATAAAATAAAAAAATTTTAAAAAAGATTCATGTTTGGTCCCATGTTTTAGACAACATGACTTTTCCTTGATCCCATCCTTGAACCTATTCATCATTAGGTCCTGTGAAAACATTTTACAACATGGGATGAGAAAAAAAAGCTTAGTAAGGGTTATAAAAAAAAGAAAACAATAGTTTATCATTTCATAAAAAAATAAGCTCTCTAACATACATCATGAAATCATAAGATTTATGAATAAAAAATAGAAAACATAAATCATAAAGGTAACTTTTGGCATCCATAACATACTTATGTTGTAGATTTCAAAGCTACGTAGGGAGTTATATTTGGAATACCCATCACTATATATTCCCTAAATCTTTAAGGAGAAACATTCATGTTTACCTTGGTCACATTACCCAATGCATTAGATTGCTATATTGGGCTCACTTTCCCTAGGTTTATCATGGAACCACCTTTATATGTAACAATGTCCAAAAACCATAACATATTAATAACACATAAAACAACCATAAAAGAAATATAAAATTTACACATTTCGATCAGAATACATAATTTAAATATATTTAAATAATCAATATATTATCAAAACCATTTTCAAAACAAATAAATGTAAAAAGAGTAAATTGTATTTACTTTCCTTTTAAAAACATTACAGCTTGTTAAGGATGCCAAATATCAAATAATACTCACGGGGGTGCAATGGTCGTTGTCACCACTTATGTAAATAAGAAACATTATTTTTTATTATTTAGTAAAATGAATTATAGAAAAAGATTACTTATGAATGAAAAGAAATTCAAAAAAGTTTATACGGATTATAAAAGAAAGTCATGTGTTAAAACAAAATATTCCTCAATGAAAGGAGACTGTGATGAAGTCCCTTACCTAGTGTCCGTCTTGACCCATACGTTCTTTAATCTCATTAATAATAAAGTTATGTTAATTTATACTTACTTAAGAACCTTTTTCAAAAATTTTATTCCATTTATATCACATATTACCATGTTATAAACATAATGTAATCATTTAAGTTTAAAACGGTCATTTTGTCGATATTTGATACTTGTGTCAAAAATGAACTTCTTATATTTAGAAGTTGAATATGTAGTCAAAAGTTCATTATATCCAGAATTATATTCATTATTTAGATATCATATATATAATATATATCCAGTATATACATTTATTTATAATAGTACATAATATTTGAGGGTAAGAAATGAAATACATCGTTCATGGAGATGATATGTCCTACGTACGCATGAACGCTACTTTCAATTATATTTCTTATTTTAATGGAATTAAAACATAAATATACATAGGTATATTATAATGCCAATATAAAATCATATATTATATCACTAAATCCATCCTTTATATTTACCACATATAGAATTAACAAGTCATATCACATTGAGGGGGCGGGAGTCCGCACTTCCTCAATTGAAATTATCATGTATACCCATAATGGAAACCCTAAAGGTAATCTTTAAATTAAAAATAAAGATGAATAGAAACAATATAAATAAAACATATATCATATAAAAACATTGTCCCATAATAATTTCTCCCATAAGAGGCGGTAGGAGATAATTGAATAATCATTATTTTGTAAGGTGTTAGTTTCTCATCCTCAGAAACAGTATGTTCTTTACCCATTAGATAGAGGTTTGTGAAAGTATAGTTATAATACTTCTCAAAACAAAATCCTAGTATATTAAGGATACTATTTTTGTTACAAAAGAAAATAATAAAATGAGTTTAGGGGTTGAAGAAGTAAAATAAATGTAACAAATTTAAGAGAAATTGTTACTTTTAATTCGGGTAACTCCCTTTGGTTGAAACCAAAATGACTTCTTCAAGTGCCTTATGCCTAAGTTAAGGATTCTAGAGGAATATTGGGATCTTGAGATATTATTAGGTAATGGTATGGATGAACCAAGGGTCTTGAGAGGTGTGAGAAATGGGTTAGAAATAACGGTTTTTATAAGGGGGAGGAGCGGGTCTTTATGAAATTGTGAAAATATTATTTTTTTATATAATGTTTTTAGGTTTATAAAGGTAATGAACTTATTAAAGATGAAGATAAGATGACTCATGGTAGAAATAAAATCATCCAATAAAAATATTACTGGTTTTGGATATTATTTTAATCATTGTAATATTATTTATTTAAATCATTTATTAATGAGGTAAACACTGCCTCATTATTGTGTCATAAATAATTTTATTTATTTGATGTATAAAAATGATAAAAAATAACATGATTTATGAAATAATCTAGATTTTAAAAAAAAATATTTATAGTAGAAGAGATAAATTATATTACCCCATGAAATAATAGTTTACTTAAAGATATTTGTTTATATCATTTTTTCATTACTTTAAATTAAATAATATAATGTGTCATTATCACTCTTAAGTGGCCCCATGGGGTCCCAAATATACCCAAGGATGCCCATGGTAGCCCATGACTCATAAAATAAGGTTATGAAAAGTGTTAAGGTAGTTATTTATTATTATGATATTCCTTTTACCACGAATTACTATATTTACCTTTAACCGTGGTAAATAATACTCAAAAGTTATTATTCAATAAAAATTATTTTAATCAAATTAAACAACATTTTACATACTAATAACAACCACATATATATATATATATATATATATATATATATATCAGATTTTTGAAATTCAATCCAAATACATAAGGGGAAAAATTTCACTTAAATGAAAAAGCCAAATTTTAACTACAACTTGGTGGTTTCAGTATTCATCAAAAATTGATGTTTTTCAGAAAAATAGCAAAAATTCAGCCAAAGATATATTTGATATTCCAAATTAAAAAATGATGTCCATTTTACCAAATTCAAAACATATATGTTTTATTAATTAATTTAAAATTAATTCTCGTTGTCAAAACAAAAATCATGTTTTTAAGAAATATTAACTATAAAAAGATTGACACTTGTGTATGTCCAATTTCAATGTGATATTAATCCCAATGAAAAAAATTGGATTAAATGGTAAAAATATAATCTAAAAATATAAATAAATTAGATTAAAAGACATTTTTGAATTAAAATACTGTGTTTTTCACTATTCATCAAAAAATGAATTTTATCATAAAAAGAGAAAATTTTTACCAAAAGTGAATTTTGATGTCCAAATTATAAAGAAGAATTTTATTTTGTCTAATAGAACATATAAAAGTGATCAATACTAGATTTAAAGATGGTTCACCATCAAAACATGGTAATTTTACCATTTAAAAATTATTAGAGTATTTATACTTCAAATTATATTAATTCACATTTTAAGCCTCTAAATTTTATTGGATAAATGTTAAAAAAATTAACAAACATGTATTATCATATTTTAGTTAGTTTTATTCATTCCAGCCAATAAAACGATTAGGAATTAACTAAAATTTAAAATAATATTATTATATTGTTAGTGTGCAATATAAGATTTTAAAAAAACATTTTGTTGTGTATCGGGTACGCCATAGAACATAGAAACCCCTTTAAAGTAAAATTAAAATTTAATTCCCAAAATATTAATTAAAATAAAAATTTATTATTTCTTTATTTACCTAGGATGTTACAAAAATCATGAAAGAATATATCTTCAAACTCACCCTTACGATGTGTGATGATAGACTAAATAGAATTTATAACAATTTTTTTTGAATTTAAACATACTTCATCATTTTCTTGTCAAAATACACTATTCTATGTAAGGACAACATGATTTCCGATAGTCCCACTTCATCTGAAGCAACTAAATATGAAGTAAATTATAAATACTCATTATGAGGTCATTTAAACACATTAATTATTGCTAGAGAGGTTATCAAAATGATTTTATGTTTCACTGTCATTATTATCATGTCTTCTTTATCACTAAAATGAAATATATTTGTGTCATTGAAATCCCAAAATTCATTCTCAATCAAAATAATACATTATTATTTCGTTAATGATAAGTTATAATCCTTGATAGTTGATGAACTATGTATGAAACATGTACGTTCCATCTAGAAAATTATAATTTATTTATCTTCCACTTAACACTTTCCTTCACATCATTGGTCACTTAATTTTATTCTAAGATACATGATTGGTTTATTTTGTAAACACCATTACGCATGAGGTTTAAAAGATTAGAGGGTTAGGACATAGAGTTTTGGATAACAAAGAGACAAAGATTCAAAATATTTCTTGGTTTTCACCCATATAATTGTCTACTTTTTATTTGTTTTACTTTAATTGATGGTTCATGTAGTGATGTAGAGAGAAATCATTACAAAAAATAGGCAACGTTTCCTATTTGATGTGTATAGTGATTAAAATAGTGACACAAAATTCGGAATATATAATTTATTTAATTAAATAAAAAGATTAATATACTACATGAATAAAATCTAAATCAATCAATCTTCAATAAATCTAATTTAGATATGATAAAATCAAATCAGTCCATAGGTAATGGTTTAGTAAAAATGGATACTAATTTATTTTCTATGAAATAAAATCTAAATGGATATCAATTTTTTTTGCATTATCTCCTAAAGAATAATGTCTTAAATCTATATGTTTTTTATAGATTGGTTTATTTTATTTTTTGAAATTTTAATACAGATTTTGTTTTCAAATTTGATTGAAACCAAAATAAAATTAAATCCAAAATCCATTAGATTGTGTTTCATATACAATACTTGTTTATAAAAAAATCCTATTGTAATATATTCTACTTTAGTAGGTTATAATATTATAGAGTGTTGTCTCTTACATGACCATGTAACTAGAGATTTTCAATAAAAATGGTAGGTTCTTGGGTTGATTTTCTTATATAGTCTACTTCGAATAAAATCTGTATCTGAATATGAATCTAAATTAAAATATGATGTTTTAGAAAAATAATAGAAAAAGATACAATCCCATTTAAATATCTTAAATCTTTTTTCAAATAATTTAAATGATATTATTTTATATTAGATTGAAATATAGCATAAAGACATAGTGAACACATAATGTATGGTCTATTTGAAACAAGATAAGTAAAACAACCCACAATTACACTATACCAATTGTTTTCAATAGGTTTTCTAGTCTCAAATATATTAAGTTTAATATTGGAGCTCATTTGATTTGAATCAGCCTTATCATTTTCACATTCCTAATTATGAAGTAAATAAAGTATGAATTTTCATTATATTAATACATTTCCAAAAAAAATTTAGTAGATTTGAAATCCTAGAAAATAGTTTAAGTCACCCAGTATACTCATTTAAAATAAATTTTCATATGATTTTGAAAAATCATAACATATTTTTTGGTTTGTTCATCAAAAAATAACTTCCTAATTTTTTTTACTTAAAAGATATTCATGGATGATGTTTTCATAAATATTGTAGGATATTCCATTCCTACTATAAATTAATGTGATAAACTAAAATAGCTTAATCTCTTATACCATGATCTTGGTGTTTTTCTAAGTCTATATAGGTCTTTTATAACTTTAAAAACCAAATTTTAGATGTTTGGGTTTTCACAATAAGGAGTTTGTTAAAAAAAACCTCCTCCACTGAAAATAAATTTACAAAAAAAGATTTAACAACCATATTATATAACTTAAAATTCATATAATATACATATTTTAGTATAATTTTTATTTACCATATTCCAACTATAGTGGAAAATGTTTCTTAATAACGTATTTCTTCTCTTTGATTAGATCATTTTTCAACTAATATAGCTTTATTTACAGTGATTAATCCATGACCATATTTTTTGATTCTAAATACCGATTTTGTTCCAATAATAGGATAATAAGAGTTTATATCAACTAATTACCATAATTTGTTCCTTTTTAACATATTTAACTCTTCTTTCATAAATAAAAAACAATATTCATCAGTAAAGGCTTCCTATAATTTTTTTTTGTTCTCACTAGGATAAAAAGGTAGAGAATTCAACTTGTTTACATATATTTATTATTGTATTAAATCCATTATCATATATTCCTATAACTATTTCCAATTTAAGGTTCATTATATTTCTATTTAATCTAGGAATCACACATTTTGATTCAATATCATAAATCATTACTGGATTTGGTTAAACATAAATAAGTTACAAATCATAATCCTTGTTATTTTTAAAGATAATTTCAAGTATGATGTGCTTATGAGTATCATTTAACAAATAAGTTTGAGTTATGTTGTCATAAAATGATCTATTTCATCAAACAAAACACGAGTTGATTCATCAACAATGCCCGAACTATTTTTAAAAACAATATAGGCTTTAGAAGTTGTAGAATAACCTCGTACGATACGTTAATTTGCATTGTATCAAATTTACCCATATTATCCTAGATATTTAAGATATATAATTTCATCCAAATACTTTAATGTATTCTACATTTGGTTTTTCATTATTCCTTAATTCTCATGGAGTTTTCGTTAAAATAGTTATTATCAGAACTATATTGATGACATAACAATTGTGTAAATAGATTGAGCCTAAAAATGAGTGGGCTTGTTATATTCACATAACATAGTTCAAGAAATTTCTTACAAAGTTATATTCCTCTTTTCAAAAACACTATTATTTTGATGTGTCTTAGGGTTAAATAAATTATGTTTAATACCTTATTTTGTGAAATATGAAATAAATACATGATTATATAATTCTCCCCAACAACCACTTATCAAAGTAACAATTTAAACATCTTTATCATTTTTCACAAGCTTATATAAATCAATATAAACAGAATAAAAATGAATTTTACTTCTTAAAATGTAAACCCATGTGAAGATTGAAAAAATCATTAATTAACACATTGATAAATGATTCACTAGAAATACTTACAGTTCTAGTAAGTTTGAATAGATCCAATTGAATATCTTCCAAAATTCAATATATGCAAACCAATTTATATGGTTTAAAATATGACCTGTGTTGATTTACTATGTAAATTTCATCACATTATTTCTTCTTATCCAATTTAGGGTCAGGAAATTTAGACATCAAATGTTATTTAAACAGATTTTTTTCAGGAGTGGACATTACAATTTCCAAGACTTAATTTAACAATCCACAACTTATCAATTTAATCATTCAAATTGTTTAAAATTTTTTCTACACAAATAATTAATATTTAGTATTTTAACATTATGAGTCTATGGTGCTTTGAACTAAATAGAATTTTCATTGAAAACTGCACATTCATTGTTAGAAAAATCAACTGAATAATCATCACCACAAAGTTGAGAAACACTTATTAGGTTATTCTTTAAGACTTTAATATAGATATTTTTTTATTAGGATAGATTGAGTATTTCAAAAAGATCAGATACCAATAATTTTACATTTTTCATTGTCACCAATTGTGACATATCCTCCATATATCATTTATTGTGTATAAATGTTTGATAAATATACAATCGTTTGTCTTAAGAAAACACTTTCCTGAAACCAATTTTTATTTTTCTCATCTAGGTTTTACTTATAATGATAAATTATATGACATGATTTTTTGTTTCCCAAATTCCATTGTGTCCAAAAAATTTAGTTACAAAAGAATTGAATTTCTGAATCTCTGTGTGCCTTCCAAAAAAATAACAACATGTTTTGAAAAATATTTTGTATGAAAAGAATTTATAATTAAAAAAATTGAGTTTTATTAATATTATATATGTTGGTATAATATACCATTTATCTAAAATGATATTAGGTTACTTTGTAATGTTTTTGGTTTTTAGAACTAGGTACAATATAGATTTTTTTTAAATTTGGTTATTTCACCTTGAATTCTTTTTAAAAAATATTATTTTATGTTAATTTAATCCATGAATTCTTTTTAATTAACATTCCCTTTTATTGAAAATTATTGAAACATATTTAAATTTATGGACCTCCCATTTTCATGTTTTCAATTTTGTTAATTTTCTCAATACATGACACAATAGACTATTCTAAATGATTCTTCATATATAAAATTTATATATTTAGATCCTCTTATTATTTAAAATATTTATTGTATGAACTCTTGAGGGATTTATTTTTCTATTACAAAAATTCATATTTAGTTTCCAATATGGTACAATATTCATTTAATTCATAACATGAGAAATTATCATTTTCTGATTCAAACTCATGCTCAAAATTATAATAAGAATTTACGTCATTTGAATGTTTCATAAAATACAGGTTAATATTTTGATTAAGTGTATAATCTTATAATTTTGAGGATTTTAATTTCCAAGATTCTTCGGATGAACTCTATGTGGCCTTCATATCTTTTATTTATTTCATGTTATATTTTATATTTCTAAACAATATTTCGTCAGACTTTTTATTTTCAAGCTATTATGTGAAGCATAGATTGATGTTTCCCATAATTGTTTTAGTCAAAAAATATTACTTATATATATTTTTCATGTTGCTTCCTATACTTGTTAAAGGTTATTATGAAGCATATTATATTTTTATCAAATGTTATGAAATTTATCGAAAATGATGAATGTTCATTATTTGATCTAGAATAGGTAGATGAATCTTATTATTTTTATGTTTTAGAGGTTTCTATTATGTTATTCTTCTTATCATCCTTTAAAGTAGAAACATACATGGAAACATTTTCTTTCTCTACTATTTTATTTTCTCTAGCGTCACCTTCCATTTAAGATTCATACATCATAACAGTTTTAATGAGATCTTTTATTTTGAAATTCATTACATATATTTATTTTTTTATGGAAGTTGATATTCCAATCAACTTGGAAAATATGACTCATAAATATTTTAAGTATTTCTTAAGATCAGTAATTGTTGTTCTTAGAGAAGCATTATTTTTTAAAATCTTAGTAATTCTTCCACTAATCTGAGTAATGGTTTCGCCATCTAAAATTTTGAATTTACTAATGTTATTGTTTGTCAGAGTGGATACTCAAGAAGGGGGTTAATTGAGTTCCAAATAAAAATTTATGTTAACAATATTTCTTTTAAAATCCCCAATTTATAAAACAAGTTAAACTGTAGTGAACTTGTAACACTATAAAGGTTCAATTAGGTTCTCAAAAGATTGATTAGGTCTCAGTTAATTTAATCCGAAGATTAAATTATATTTTGAAACTAATATAATGATTTATAATAGTTACAAACACTTTTTAGATTAACTTTCTAAGTAACTTTAAATTATATTTGTATTTCAATGTAATTAGCATCGAAATACAAAATATATAGTATATTTTAAACTTAATCTAAGAATGCAAAGTAGATGTAAATCAAGTGGTTCAGTCTCAAGATGAGACCTAATCCAATTCACTTTTTGATCACCTTCCACCAAGAAGTTTATATATATAAACTTCTGATCCACACCCTGGATCAGGGTTAACAATAGTTCACACTATCCATGCCACGCAGGGACCTCTACCATAGTTTTCATGGGAAAACAAATAATTATTAGGCCACACAGGGACCTCTTCGACAGTTGTCGTGGGTAAGAAAGGGTAAAGATTATAGTATGAAGATTTTCGAATCCTCCAGTTCAGCGTAGGAGACAATATGTGTGTAATATATATAGAGTACTAAAACTTCTCAAAAGTAAACCAAATAATCTCTAAGATTAACTAGAAAATAGTTTAGAAAGATCTAGTGATTAGCAGTGCAGCTCTGGACTCGTTGGATTAAGTAGAAATGCTTCTGAGTCCTTCTCTGGTTTTTCTGTTGAAAAACACAGTGCCGTGGGTCAGCTTGTGTTCTTCCCGAGTGAAGATATTTTCTTGATTCCAATGTACTTCGTGTGTTCTTCAGTAGTGTTGGATTGAATGTATGGGACAAATATTTTCTTGAAGATCTTACAATATGTTCTTCACTGTTGTGCTTAGGATTGTCTTTCTGTTCAGTATAGAGCACTTGAGTTTCTTGATTTTTCTATATTGTTTTCTCTCATGTGCACAGTTATCATTATATTCGAATGAATGAGGTTGAGCCGAAAGGTTCCATGTATTTTTTGCCTCATACTTCGTAATATGTATACAAATAAACACTAATTATGTCAGTGCATTAAAGTCATCAAATATGACTGTTAAAAACATAAATAGTATAACGACAAAAGAGTTTAAGAAACGGTGTCACAGTAGATATGAAAACGTTGTCTCCTTCACGGTACGTCCTTCACGGTGTCTTCTTCACAGTGTGTCCTTCATGGTGTGTCCTTCACAGTGTCTTATTCAAGGTGTGTCCATCCTGGTTTGTCCTTCACGGTTTCTTCTTCACAGTGTCTCCGTGTCACAATGTCTTGCTCACGATGTCTGAGTCACAGTTTCTGTCTTTTCAGTTTCTAGATGACTGTGTCTGGCTCACTATGTCTGGAACTTAGACAAATAGAATGTCTGGAAAACTGTGTCTATTCATAGAGTCTTGCTTCATGATGTCAGGCTTACTGTGTCACGGTGTCTGGTGGTCACGATGTCCCATTAGTCACGGTGCCTGTATCTTGCTCAAAATGTCTGACTTACTGTGTCAAGCTTCACGGTGTCTTGTACATAGCTAAATAACTGTATTTAGACATAAAAAATAATAGGCATAAAATTAATTGAGCATAACAATTATAAAGTATAAGATGACTTGAAACATAAATACACATGATTAATAAGATTTGTGAGATTTGAGATCATTAATAAGATTTGTAATTATTATTGATATTTGTGATCCTTAAAACATGATTAATACACGAGGAGTCCAACAGTTATGTTTGGAAGTATCATATTTATGACTTTTAACAGTATATATACCTTCATATGAAACTAGTATAGTAGTCCAAATATCATTAACTTTTTGGTATTGAGAAACTTGGTTAACCTAATATAGTCATAATCCACAAATCATATTATTCATATATTTATAATTCAGAGCATAGTCTACTTCAGTTGTAGCTTCCAATATTTCAGTTTATACATTTGTAATTTTATAAGGCTTTAATTATTTACGAAAAACCTTTAATCCAACTTTATTCAATTATATGGTTATGAAAGATTTCAGAAAACCATATTTTTTGCTATTAAATTTAAGGATCTCTGACCATTAACATATCTTCCCAGTAATGAGCCATAACAGTCATCTGAAAATAGATCTATGGAAATAAAACTATATAATCTATGAACTAAAGAGTCCCAAGATTTGATACCAATTATTTCCGTAGAGATACGTATAAATATAAACCCAAGAGGGGGTGGGTGAATAGAGTTCCTAGATTTTCATTACATTGAACCACATTCTTTTAGGAATGTGAGTTCAAATAATTTACTTAATGAAAATAGGAAGTGGTAATATAAAATCATAATGTAAAAATATTTAACATGGGATATTTTTAGTGGTTAGAGGAATATAAATCCTCTAGTGCACTCTACCAATACTCAACTCTATGAGTTTAGTGATATTCACTATGATATCCTTGTTTTTGGGGGCTCCTAGCTAAGTACTTGTAGTTGTTAATTTTTACAATGGTACATGAGATTTCAACCAGGATCTCCCTTTAAAATACCAAACCAGTTAATTAACACACTCAAATAAAATGATTGTAAGAAAATAGAAATGAATGAATATTTAATTAAATTATCCTACTTATAGTTGTAAGAATATATCAAATGTAGTTAAAGACATGTCCTAAGAAGATGTTTCTCTTCAATGTAAAACTCCTGAATATCTTTAGTGAAATTGATAAACTTTTAATCACTTAAAAAAATTTCATGAGATGTTTTCTATATAAATACATTAATTTTTACAATTTTCAATGTATTCATAAATGTGTGTTTAATGTTGTATGTCTCTATTTCATGTTTTTTCACATAGTGTATAACTATTTCATTTATATCTCCTATATGAATTTTAACATACTAATATTGGACAATCATGATGGTAAAATTGATAATCCTATGATAAGACATGATATTAATGGCTTTCTTAAATTCTTTCATATTATAGAAAGTACTTCTACAATAATGATATTAGAAATATTCTCCATTTTTAGATCTTTCTATTCTTTGAAAAATGACATTTTATACCAATTGATATTTCTCTAAATGGAAAATACCTTTTATGACATATCCCAAAAGAATTAAATTAATTATAAATAAATTATGAAATTAATAATATCATTCTGCATAATAGATAGGTATTTATAATATATCCAATAGATAGAACTTTTATCAGAAGATAAAAATCTTAATTACATTATATGATAAAAAATTATCTAAATTATACCTTGTGTAAGATAAATTGAATTCATAATTACAAAGAATAATTCTTTATTTTAAGAAAAATATGTCACTAATGTGTGTTACTTTTCATTCAAAACATCATCTCACACTCATAAGATAATATTTTATGAATAACCATTTAATTAGAAATTATTTTTTTATTAATGAAATCACACTAAAATAGATTACTTTTATATTTTAAATAGGAAATAAATTCCCGTTTGTCATATATTATCATACATAGTAAGACAAACATTATCGAATATTTTTTTAGATTCTGATTAGATGAATTATAATATTTTAGAACTTCAATTTTCAAAAGTTAAAATACTGTTTTGTATGTTGAACACTATAATTGGTGTAATATAATCACTTATAGTCATTATAATAGAAAATTAGTATAAAAATACATCATCTGAGACACTTGAGATAAAATCATTATAATTAAATTTGGGTATTTATTCATCATCAAAACAAATAAAAATACTGATATTTTAGAACAAAAAAAAGTATATCCCAAAATTACAACCATTCAAATAAGCTAGTTTAGAAAGATATTATCATCCTAATTTATTTGTACCTTAGCGTCCTAGTATCCTCTAGAGAAAACCATTCTGAATACAAAATGATTATATGAAGTAATATGTAAATATTTAAATGATATATCAAGGTAAAATAACTATATATTATAATACCTTTAATGTTTTTATTAAAATCACCCTAAAATATTGTAATATAAACCATGGATTTGATAACAACTATGATGAACCATAAAATAATCAACCATAAATACCTGATTTATGATAAATGATAAAATTTATCACATTTTCAATATATTTTCAGGTGAATGTTTTGTATAATTAGGTAAAACTTTACATAAATTTTTATATTTATACACAGTGACGATTTTTCCACATAAAACAAGCTCTGTATAAAGTCGGAGTATCTTTTTTCATGGTAACTCTCATAACATGAACTCCAAATTTATTAACATTTCTGATATTTCATAATGCTTGTGAAAAACATTTGAAATCAAGGGATGAGTAAAATAAATATTATTAGGGGAAATAAAATGAAAAAAACAAATTATTCTATTTATAAACCTAAAAAATCCATAACAATGTTTACCTTTTTCATAAAGAAACTTGAACACAAATATATGTTTACCATTCCCTGAAAAAAAATTGAATCACTAAATATATTTCTTAGAAAATTTCATATTCAATTATAATGTAATGAATAATAAATATAAGGATTTTTTTGAGAAAAATGAATACTCTTGAATAAATTTCCCTAAAAATATCCTTTCAAAATTTGTTAAATTCATAAGCATTCTCCTAAAACATAATCTCACATTATTTCCTTATGAAATAAAAAGTATTTCATTAAAAATAATTTAAATCATATCATATATGTACCATAGGAAATTATCCTTACATTAAACCATACAATATCCCTTAAAATGGAATAAAATAACTAGATAATTTCGATATCTCTTTAGAGTATCCTTTAACTATTAAACTCCATCACTTTTACCAAAATATTAGTGAGCTATATTGGGATCACCAAAACTCTGAGAAATATTGGGCACACACATAATTCATATAAAATTTACGTGAACTATAAAATAATTAAAATAGACATATATTTCACTCTTTTCATAAAACATGACTGAATTGGCATTTGGCCTCCTAAGTAATAACACTTTCATTTATCTCATAAAGATGGTAATAAATTTTTATTTCCATTTATTTTTTTAAATTTAAATTAAAAAACATTCATTGAAATATTTTATCTAAAAATAAACATTAAAACATATAAATGAAAATTGAAAATGAATATTTGATATGTTGGATATATAGGGTGACAAATCCGTATATGTTAGAATATATATTTTTTTTTCACATTTGTAAAAAGTCAAAAATAACCAATACCATTTTTTTATGAAATATTTCTTTTTAATTATTTATAAATAAAGTAAAAAATAATTTAAAATAAAATTTATCAATGTTTGATGTATAGTTAAAGACATTCTTGAAATTTTTAAAATAAATTTACATGTATAAAAATGTGTTGAAATGAAGTAATTAAAATTATATTTTTTAAAGAAAGTCCCAAAACTCGATCTCAAATCATATTGTTCATATCTATACCATCATGAGAAATAAAATTATATTATATATTAAATTCTTAGTTAAAAATTTTCATGTTCATTCTGTTATATGTTTTAACATTATTTCATTTTGTACCAAGTTTTATTTTGTTACTAAAATAACCATGTTTAGGTTGGATGTTTTGAGGATGTTCATTAAATATGTATAAAATGACTTTGGTAGGTTAAATATGGTAAAATTTATCACAATTATATAATATATCAAATATTAAAAATGATAAAATTCTATTTTTATAAATTGGTATTTTAATAACCATCTATGAAAGGCAGTCATTCAAAATGAAATACATCTTATCATGGGGGCGATATTACACACAAACACATGAGGGACATTTCCATTTTATTATTGGATGAAAAAATAATCTTGGAATTTATTTTTTAATTTCATAGAATCCTAATTTTGTTATAAATTTAACATATATTCATTATTTTTATACTTATTACTAACTCCATGATGCGGTAATGAATAGTTAATTATATCACTCCACGAAGGTGTTATTCCACACATGAGGACAAGTGAAATTATCAGTTTCGAACAAAAAAACGGTTAAGAAGGTAATTAATATAATAAAATTAAAATATAATAAAAATGTCATAAAATTATTATAAATTATTTAATTATATATTTATAACCATCCTTGTGAGAGAGTGATGAAAATTGAAACACATAGCTTCATGTTGGATATAGTCTACAAACACAAAATTGTGTGTTTTCATTTCCCATAGGGTTTAAAAGAGATAAAAAAGGGAAATTTAGTCAACATATTACAATTTAATTATAAATAATATACTTATTTAATTATTTTATAATGTTTTTTATACATTTTAGGGAGTTATAATAATAAATAAACATAAAATAGGTCGGTTAGGATTTATACATTCTCCTTGAATATCTCCCTTTGGCTTACACCATAAGCCCTATAAGATTTTTTTTATATAAATACAAGGGACTAGAAGATGTGGGGAGGGAATTTGGTAAGGTATTTTCATTGGTATTGGTTGATATAAAAGGCTCATGTTGTGTGAATATGAGAGGAGGTGGGGTGACCTTTTATAAGTGAGGGGAGTGTCACTCTCTTAATTATTCAAAGATTTAAAACAATATAAAGTATTATTCATGGTAAAGTCCCACTTGAAGAACTAAAATTAGAATATAAGGTGATAATGGTCAAATTTATATCATTTAATAAGAATAAATATATTATTTTGTGTCCTTATAACATATTTTTAGCATTAATTAACAAGTTTTAACCTTTTTACTGGGGTGAAGTCATTTTTACCAATGTTGCTATTCATAAAGACCAAAAAATGAAATTTAAATTATTAATAAATTTGACACTCATAATTAAAAATTATTATTAAAATTTAAAGATTAAATAAATATAATTTAATTAAATTAATAATAATAATATAAGAAAAAATTGAAGTGATTTGTTTTTTAAAAATGCATTTTTACCCTAAAAATGAAGTTATACCAAAATAAAATATAGTAAATATTCATATGAAATTTATTGAATTATATTTGATAATAAGAAACTAATTTGACTTCAAAAACAATAAAAATATAATAAACATTTTCTAAATATTTAAAAGTAACTTATTGTTTTAACAAAAAATGTTACATCGTGAATAACATAAGTAAGAACCTTGTATTCGATAGCACATGTCACACGTGTCTCCAAGTGCATAAGGTAATATAATATCAGGATACTTTATAATATATTTAATATTTAAAATAGATTCTATGTATTTGAATGCATGAAAAACCGAGTTGGTTTATGTTCCATGTGATAAACACCTTCCTCTATAGATTGAGTTACACACAAAAGCAACCTTCTTCAATTGCCTTCTTTATACACAATATCTTGTCTTATTGAGAAACAATTTGTCATTAAACCACTATTATTTAATAAAATAATATATATCCTAGACATTATATTAGAAGTTATGAATAGTATTTACTATGTTATGAAAATATGTGGTTAATAATAATATATTATTAATTTATATATTGAAAATTACTTATAAATGAATATAAGAACCAATTGAATATAAAAATATTTTTTTTTATAGAAAACTATATTTATGTTCACAAATATTTCTTACCCCAATATATTAAGTTGGTTACAATTAGTAATTGATATTAATGTAATAAATATTTTACATGTTAAATAAATTATTTTCGATATTCATCCAATAGAGTTGGTAAAAATAAGATAAGAGAAAACATAATATTTCACATAAAAACCTATATTTTTATTAAGGCATTTTACAACCTTTCACTGAAGAACCTATTTTAAATAATAAATTTGAAAATTTTATGAGTTTAATTTGATAAAATAAAATTTATTTTTGAATTTATAATTTCAGAATTTTCCTAGGATGAATTTTTGGGATTTTTCTAAGAAACATCATTTTTAGCGAACAGTGAAAAAATACAGCGTTTTGGTTAAAAACTGCATATTCATTTAAATAATTATTAATGTTAAATTATATTATATATTTGTTTTAAAGTAATATTGGATAAATTATAAATCTAGTAAAACAATTTATTTCACTATAATCAATTTATACATTTAAATGGAATGTAATAACATAACAATCTTTAGAACAATTTTATATTAAAACCAGTTAATCTATCTACCTGTGAGAGGAGAAATAATCCTAATTTTTTCGCTTATGTGATTTGAGTATTGAAAATCAGAAATAAATTTTTTTTAATCAAGATATTTTTTTGGTATAATAATATCATCTTATTTTGTACAAAAATTGTTAGTGAACGAGACTAAAATTAATTAGAGTGATTAAGATGTAATTAGGCATAAAATGGACTAAAACACTATGTTTAAGGGCCCAAATGACCTGTAAACTTTTTTAAAACTCTTTTTATGGAACAATTTCGGACATTAACCTTCCATTCACGAGTTTGGGTCATTTGGTATTACTTTTTCTAGGTATGAACATGTGTACACCCAACTTCTTTTCAAGAATAACAAGTGAGTCCTTTTCCTTCCATATAAATGGTCACCACTTCAACCCATTCCTCTCACATCTAAAACCTATTATATTTATCCAAGATCTACCTAAATAGAATCCCAATAACCCTTCCCTAGACCTAGAATACTCTTTTTTTTTGGATTAATACATTCCATGGATGCCTTTTGGTTTAATCCAAAAGAAGTTACCTGAATAAAAGGTAATGTATTTTCTCAATATCAATATATTCATTTCCATTATACAACCCATAAAATAAACTTATTATATTCTTGTATAAAAAAATAAGTATACTAAATTTATAAGGATGTTTCTATTCAGATATTTAGACCTACACTTGTGAAAACCACCATTTAATGGGTAACAAACATAATGTTTCTATGGATGGTGAACTACTACCTTACGAAATGATTAGTGTTTATTATTCCAATACCACCTATCATGGTGTAAATTATGATGTAAAATATAGTAGTTCTATATATGATATTTATTTTGTTTTTATTAATTTTTTATCCTTTTATTACATCTACTTTTAATATTTTTCATTTTATACTAATACGATAAGATCGATTGAGGAAGTGTGGACTACCGCCCCTTCAATGTGTGGTGATTCATTCACACTAAACATGGAATGTATAAAGGATGGTTTTAATTAAAATTATAAGGAATAGAAAAAACTATTATATTAATAAAATTATTAACTTTTTGGATATATATATATATCATTTTTTATTACCCTTTCACACACCTAATAATTGATAACGTTATTTGTGGATGTGTGGATTACCGCCTCCTTGACATGATACAATTTATTTATTATCATGATAATTATATATAAGTATGTATGATTATTTAATATGATATTTATTTTATAATTATAATTTTTTAATGATGTTTTGTTACTTAACTTTTTACCATAACAACCATTGAAAAATGACAACGTTACTCATGTGTACGTACAACCTACCGTCTCCATGATTTTAGCATGAATTATTTTTTCATAACCATAATAAATAAATGATTTTAAAATTTTAATTTATTTATAAATATGATAAATATTTCATGGTTTTTATTCTATATATGTTATATAAAGACCCCTTTGTCCATAGTTAACCAACAAAAGTTGTTTTGGACTCATAAACTGAATTTGATCAGAACACCTGATGTAAACCTTGTTGTTTAAGTACGTTCAAAAAACATGGTAATAATTGAAATAAAATTAATTATAAAAATGAAAGTGATTAGGAATAATGTATATAATTATCATAATTTTATTATACATTAAGGTCAAGAACATTTACAAGAAAGGAAACAAAAGATAAGAGATTCTTGCCTCATTTTCATTCCATGTGCCATACTTAATTACTGTTCTCCTAATTTATTATATATGGTCTACATAATTACATATTTACATAGAATATAATTAATTATATTATCTTCATGGTATTTATATGTTTAATTTAATTATTTTCACCTTTGGCTTATTCAATTAATTTGTTACTGCATTGGTAAGGAATTTCCATCTCACTTTTTAAATCTTTGAGATTAATGTCATGTTCACTACTTAATTATTTTGTGCTCCATAAAATATTCCCATTTTTATATATTAAATCATGAATCTCTATATTCTGATGATATTATAAGGTTTACATAATGTCATAACTTTATGGTGATTGTGATTTAAATGTTTCAAAGTGGTAGGGACACATTGGAATGTTTAATGATTATTCTCCTCAAATGTTGTCAATCTCACTTCCTTTTGTTATTGTTTATTTTCCTTGAAGAAATAACGTTATTTTATTCATTAATAATTCTAAATTTACTTGAATATACACATTCTAATTTAATGGATATTTTTATTGGGTAAACTATCTACTACTTTTCATATGGTTGTAACTTTGAAAATTATTTGAAAATTAATTATTTCTCATCCAACACGGGTACTTAATAAGGAATATTATGTATTTTGATTATTCAATATTCTGAATTAATTATAAATTAGGTGATGGTTTGTGCCTAGACTTTATATATATCTTCGATGCATTGAGATATCCTCCTATGCTAAACCTGTTGCACAAATTAAATGGTGGATAGATCTGTAGATTTAAACTATCCGAAGGATAATTCTAGACAGTATAGGTCCTCATATTCCTTAGAAATAACATCCATTAAGAAATAATTTCTCTCATGGAAGTTTCAATTATTATTCATCCCTGATATATTGCGTCGACGTTTCTATTGATAGATTTCATTATTTTCCAAAGATTAATGGAAAGTGAGTTTCATACCTTTCCATATTTATTTCTCCTAATCTATTTATTTTAATGGAATGAGTTTCTAGTTATTACCTTTCTATATTTCATATGTAATTTCTTCTATTTTATTGATTATAAGTAATGTGTGTTACGTTATTTAACTTTCCATATTGATTATTCACATTGATTCATTATATCTTCCACTCTATTGTGCCCTTACTGAGCATTTGAGATCACCCTTATTATGTTTTTTTTCTAAGAATCCAAGAATCTTACTATGAAATATATGTAGGTATTTAATAGATTGATTATAATTATACTCAAATCTATTTATTTGTTAATAAGGAAAAAAATATGTGGTAATAAATGTATTCGATTGTAATACAATACTCATTTTTGTATCTGGTTTACCAAGACTTCCAAACTTATTGGTCCTTTAGGGATTGATTCCTTGTAATCATGCTAGCGTATTTAGTATAAGACATCAACTCTGGTCTATCTATGTTTAGGTCACGACAATTGGTATTAAAGGATGTTTAGTAAAAATACTGGGAAATGGATTTAGGTAACTATACTTTAGAAAACATAATCTTCTGTTTGAATTTGAGGAATTATATATGAAAACACTATAATAATGGTAGAGTATAGATTATATGGGTCTTCCTAGTAATAAATCTCGGTCTGGATACTATAGGTGGACATGATTAGGGCACATATGTTCCTAGGAGTAGCAACTCTAACATGGTGTTCCATGATTGACTCAGGGTAATCTGGTACACGACAAAATGCCTTACTGCGCACCTAGATTGACACTCCCAAGGGATATGAATATGACAATCCAATTTTTCATTATTAAAAATGAAGGATTTGGATATATAATAAGTAACCTAGGATAAACATTAGAAGATTTAGATTGATGATAAGGTTTCATGATTTAGAAATCCAACTAATGATATTATAGATAAACCCTAGACCAAGGAAAGACCTATGTGGAAATAAAATGGATGAGGTAATTATGTATTGAAGTTTTATTGGAAAAAATTGATAAAATAATATTCAAGGTTTAATGTAATTTTAAGGATTTCCATCATATTTATATTTGTATTTTATATTAATATGGTTTTATAAAAGGAAAAACTATAGGCCGTGTGACAACCAATAAAATCCAACAAGGATATAGGACTTGAAGCCATGACCGAAGGACGATAATGGTTTCAAGACAACCACTGACCTACGCAATATCCTTGTTAATTTTAATTTTTTTAGTTAAAAAAATTAACTAATAGATCTTAATGATGAAGAAGTTGTAGAACATTTGATGAATTGAAATTAATATATCACTAAAATTATATTTCGGAAATATTAAAATAAAAATAGTGAGACTTTTCACTATTTTGTAGGTCTTATGATACTTTAAAAGTTTCTTTTAGTGAAATATGTATAAAAAATATTATTTTTGGTAATTATATTTTTGATATTAACGGGATGAATTAAAATTTTATAGAAGCACAAAAAAAATTTAGGATTGTTCATATGAGATTGAAAATTATAAAGTTAGAATATATTTTTTCTATTATTGGTCAGTAAAAGAATTACCCAACATTTGGAAAATGACTTCAGAATAAAATGTTGTCCTAATACCTTAATTTATTTTGAACAAATAGTCTTCTAAATTATTATATATTTATTGAATGGAGGCCCTCAACTTTACATTAACCATTCACTTCTTTTTGATTGGTGACCTCATTAACTCATTATAAAAATTTATGCTTTTTCTACAAGTACATATCTCAATTTTCCACAAATGTTATCATACATAGAATCCTAGTTACATGGTGTTCCATGTGACCTTTATACATTACATTCTTTCTTTTATAGAGGATGACTTATGAACCCTTCCCATGATATGGGATTTTAATGTAGGAAGTAGATAACAATATATCAAAATGATAAAGTTTAAACTGAGGGGATTCAATTTATATAAGTGCAGGAGATTTTGACGCCCTAAAACCATAATTAATAATGTTTTATTTGATAGAGTGTATGACATGTGTCTCCATGTGCGTATGGTAATATAATATTCAAATAAATTATAATATATTTACTATTTAAAATATATTCGATGTATTTCAATTATTATAACACTGAGTTGATTTTTATTACATGAAATAGATACCTTAATATATAGCTTGTGTTACACACAAATGTTACCTTATTTGATGGCTTCCTCTACATGTAATATCAATCCTTATTGAGAAACAATTTATAATTAAAGCATTATTATTTAATACAATAATATATAACCTAGACATTATATTCGAACCTATTTATATTATTAACTAAATTATCAAATATATTGTTTATTATAATATATTTTTAAATCATAGGATTAAATTTTTTTAGAAATGAATATATGAACCAAAATAATTTAAAAAGAATATTTTTTTTGAAACCAATTTTTCTGTTCACAATGAAGTTTTACCCTAATAGATTAAATTAATTACAATTAGTTAGTGATATTAATGTATTAAATATGTTACATATTCAATCAGTTATTTTTACCATTCATCCAATAGATTTGGTATTCATAAGATTAGAGAAAACCCAATATTTCAAAGAAAACCCTATATTTTTATTATGGAATTTTTACTGTCTATTAATGGAGAACCAATTTTAAATACTAATTTTTAAAATTTTATTTATTTAATTAGATAAAAGAAACTTAATTTTTGAATTAAATATTTAAAAAATATATTAGGATGAATTTTTGTGATTTTTCTGAGAAACATCATTTTTAGTGAATAATGAACAATAATGCGTTTTAGTTAAAAACTCCATTTTTGTTTAAAAAATCAATAATGTTAAATTATATTATAAATTTGTGTCAAAGAATAAATGGATTAATTATATATCTATTAATAAAATTTAATTCATTAGAATCGGTTTATCTTTTTAAATTGAATATAAAAATATAACAATCTTTTGAAATTTTTTCAACTACAACTAGTAAATCTGTCTATTTTAAGATTTTCATTAATCCAAAATTTTCTGCTTCTGTGATTTGAATTTTTAAAATCTGACATTGAACATTATAATCAATATAATATTTTTGGTATAGAAATATCACCTTTTTTCATAAAAAATGATTAGTTACAGTTATTAAAATTAATTATAGTGATTAAAGTGCAATTAGGCTTAAAAATGGACAGAAGTCCTCAGTATAAGAGCACAAATGGCCTATCCACTTGTCCAAAACACATTTTATATAATTATTTCAGTAATTAACCTTTAATTAATGAGTTTGGGTGGTTTGGTATGACTTTTTTTAGGTTATAACATGTGTACACCTAACTTCTTTTCAAGAATACCAAGTTAGTCATTTTCCTTCCCTATAAAAGGCCACCAACTCTACCATTCCTCACATATCTACAAACTCTTATGTTCATCCATGATCTTCCCAAATGGGATCCCAAAATCCCTCATCTATACCTATATTCCTACCTTTGTTCATAACACATTCCAATTATTCATTTAGGTTTAAACCAAAAGAATTTACCCGATTAAAAGGTAATGTTTTTTTGTCAGTCTCTCTAGTTTAATTTCCATTATACTACCTATAAAATATCCTTGTTATAATATTCTATAAAAACAATTATCCTAAATATACAATTATTTTAATATTCTGTCATTTTACCTACCCCTTCACACACCCCCATCTAATGGGAAAATAACATAATATTTCTGTGGACAACGAACTACTACCTCAAAAAATGATGATTGTTATTTCTTCCATCAGAACCATTCATGGAGGCCATTATTATGTAAAATATTTTTATATTATATAAGATATTTATTGTGTCTTTATACTTCTATAATCCTTTTAAAAAACCTACCATTAATACTTTCCATTTTACGATAATATGCTAACATTGTTTGAGAAAGTGTGGACTACCGCCCCTGAAAGCACTGTGATTCATTCACACTAAACAAGTAATGTATAATGTATTGTTTTAATTAAATATAGGATAAATTTAAAAAATACATATGATATTAATTAATTAATTAAAAATATATATATATTTCAAGTTCTTTATTACACTTTCACACACTTAAAAAGTGATAACGTTATTTGTGGACGTGTGAACTACTACCTCTTCAACAGGATGTGATTCATTTTGAATAAAAATAATTCTATATATAAGTATGAATGATTAAATAATATGGTATTTATTATATAATCACAATTATTTAATGATATGGTGTTACTTACCTTCTTTTTATTAAGACCATTTAAAAATGGCTACGTTACTCATGCGTACGTACAATCTACTGTCTCCATGATTGTAACATTAATTCATTTTTCATAACCATATTTAATTATTGATTTTAAAAGTATAGTTTATTTATAAATATGATAACTTTTTCATTTTTATTATAATTTAGATTTTATATAAATACCCTTTTGACCATAGTTGACCTATGAAAGTTGTTTTTGACACATAAACCAAAATTTTCCAAAACACTGGATGCAAACATAATTGTTTTGGTCATTGTACAGAACATGGTAATAAGGAAAATAAGATTAATTATAAACATGAAAAATGTAATTGAAAATTTATAAAATTTATATATGTTTATTATACAGGAGGTTAAAGAATTTTTACCCAAAATGAAAAAAAGGTATGGGATTCTAATCCCATTTTCATTGTATGAGGTATACTTAATTATTGTTCCCAGAATTTCATATATATGGTGTAAATATTGCCACATTGACATATAATAACGTAAATTATATTATTTTTATTGTATTTAAATTTTTTATTTAATGTGTTTTACCTTTTGGTTTTCTAATTCATTTTTAACATATTAGTAAGGGATTTCCATCTCAAATTTTTAATCTGTGAGATTAATGTAAAATTTAATACACACTTCTTTTTTATGCCATAAATACTTCACATTTTGATATATTATATCATGAATCTCATTATTCTCATGAAATTATAATATTCATTTAATGTCATACCTTTCATGTGATTATGATTTTAAATTTTCAATGTCGTATGAGACACTTTGGAATATTTACTGATTATTCTCCTCGAATGTTCTTAATCTCACTTTATTTTGTGATTTTCTATTTCCCTTGAAGTAATAACTTTATTGAAATCATTTTTAATTGAAAATTTACTTAAATATATACATTTTCATTCAATATATATTGTTATTTCATAAACGATATTACATTTTTCATATAGTGTTTACTTTGATAGTTATTTGATAAATCCTTATTTTTCATCTAATATGGGTATTTGATAAGGTAAATTATTTATTTTGATTATTCAATATGTGGAATTTTTTTGACATGAAGTGGATAGTGGAGCCCAAACATTATATAGCTCTTCTATGCATCAATAGGTTCTCCTGATACAAACATGTTGAACAAATTAAATAGAGGATAGATCTATAGGTTGAAACTATCCAAAGAATTGATCTTGATAGTACCGGTCCTCACGTTCCTTAGAAATGACATCCATTAAGAAAAAATTTCCCTCATAGTAGTTTCAGCTGTTATTCAACCATGATATTTTGCATCGATATATCTATGGATATATTACATTTTGGTTCATTCATTAATGGCTTCTGTTTTAGCTTCATACATTTCTATATTTATTTTGATTTATCAAGTTATTTGAATGGAATGTGTTTCTAGTTTTTACTTTTCCATATTGGTTATGTAATTTCATTCAGTTTATTGATTAAATTTAATTTGTGTTTAGTAATTTACATTTCCATATTGACTATTCACATTGATTCATTTTTAATTATGTTATATTTTCCCCTTACTTAGCATTAGAGCTCACCATTTTTAAGTTTCTTTATTTAAGATTCCAAGAAACATACTATGAAATAAATTTATGGATTTACAAGATGGATTAGATTTATTCATAGAGCTATTTATTTTTTTTATGAGAAAATAAATTATCTTTTAATCAATGTATTAATTTTTAATACAATACTTATTTATGTATTTTGTTTACTAAGAAAACTAAACTGATCGGTCCTTTAGGGAATGATTCCTTGTAATTGTGCAAATTTATTTAGTATTAGACACCAACTCTAGGATACTTGGGAGTGGATCATTAAATTTCAAATCAAAGGAAGTTTAGAATAAACCTTGGGAACCTCATTTTGGAAAACCAAAACTAGAAAACATAAACCTAAGGTAAAATTAGAATGAGTATAGTTGAAAACCATATAATTTTTGTAATGTATATATTATGTTGGTCTACACATAAATACATACCTATCTAGATACTACAAGTGGAAGTGGTTCTGGCGCATATGTACCTAGGAGTAATAAAACTAAAAATGTGTTTGGACTTGACTCGGGTTAATGTGGTACATGAAAAGGGGCCTTAATACGCACCTGGATTGACACTCACAAGGGATATGAATAGGACAATCTAATATTTATTTACAAAAGATTATGAAGTATTTGGGTACATAATATGTAACCTAGGTCGAACCTAAGGAGTTTTAGATTGAATATAAGGTGTCATGATTTTGAAATCCAACTAACAATATTATAGATAAACCCTAGACCAAGGAAGGAACTATGTGGAAATAAAATGGATATTGTATTTATGTATTGAGGATATATTGAAACCCGTAGTTAAAATGATATTTATAGATTTTTCTGATTTCAAGGATGTTTATCATATTTATATTTGGATGTTATATTAATATGGTTTTAGAAAAGGATAACCTTTATGCTAGGTAACAATCAATAAAATCAGTAAGGGCTATGAGACATGAACCCATGACCGAAGGTCAATAATGGTTTCATGCTAACCCCTGAAATATGCAATGTCTTTATTAATTTTTGTTATTTTTAGTCAATCAATTTAATGAATAAATATTAATTATGAAATGTTAGTAACACTTTTAAGGATTATAAATTAATCTATTAAACATATTTATTTTCAGAGATATTTAAATTCCAATATTATGAAATGTCAATATTTTATAGGCCTTACGATCTTTTAAAAGTATCTTTTAGTGCTTCATGAAAAAGAAAAATTTGTTACTGGTAATTATATTTTTTGAGAGTAAAGAGATGAATTATAATTTTATTAAAGAACAAAAAAAATTTGCATTGTTTATATGAGATTAAAACCAATAAAGTAATAATATTTAATTATATTATGGTTTAGTAAATGAATTATCCAATAATAGGAAAATGAATTTAAAATAAAACATTGTCCTAATACCTTACATTATGTTGAACTAATGGTATTATAAATCATCTTCGATTTATGGATTTGAGGCCCTCAACTTTCCATTAATCATTCACTTGTTTTTAATTAATGACCTCATTCACTCTTTATAAATATTTATGAATTTCATCAATGTACATATACCTACTTTCAAATAATGTTCTTCTAGATAGAAACCTAATTACATTGTATTTTATGTGACCTTTATACATTCCATTCTCTCTTTTATAGAGGATTACTTCTGAACCCTTCTCAAGATGTGTGATTTCAATATAGTAGGTATCTAACAATATATCACCATGGTGAAGTTTAAATTTTGGGAAAATAATTTAAATAAGGTGGGGGAGAATGTGACACCCTTAAAAATTTAAGTAAGAACCTTTTCATCGATAGTCTATCGGGCCTGTATCACCAAGTACGTAAGGTAACATAATATCCCAATAGATAATGACATATTTACTATTTCAAATAGATTATATTTATTTCTATATATGAAACACTATGTCTGGTTACGTTACAGACAAGAGATACCTTTCTTTATATATCGCGTTACATGAAAAATCAACCTTCATCAATATTTATCCCTACATTCAATAAAATGTCTTACTGAGAAACAATCTAAAATTAAAGCATTATTATTTGATACAATAATATATAACCTAGACATTATATTAGAGGTTATGAATATTATTAAATAAATTAAGAAAATATATAGTTTATAATAATATTTTATTAGTTCAATGTTTGAAAATTTATTTGAAATGAATATAAGAAACAGTTTAATATAAAAAGAATATTTTTATAGAAAACTATTTTTATGTTTACAAATCTGTTTTACCATAATAGATAAAATTAATTACAATTAGTGAGTGATATTAATGTAATATATATGTTAAATATTCAATGAATTATATTTTATAATAATCCCATAGATTTGGTAAACACAAGATAAGATAAAACCCAATATTTCACATAAAAACCAATACTTTTATTAAGACATTTTTACTACATTTTAATGAAGACCCAATTTAAATTGCAAATACATAACTTTATTCAATTTATTTTGATAAAATAATCATTATTTTGAAATTCAAAATGTCAAAATTATCTTAGTATTAATTTTTTGTATTTTTCCAAGAATCTTCATTTTTTAATAAATAGTGAAAGATACCACGTTTTAGTTAAAAACTACCATTTTGTTTAAATAATTATTAACATTATACTATATTTATTTTATTAAAAGTAAAATTGGGTAAATTATAAATCTATTAATAAAACTTAGTTCATTAGAATCAGTTTACCTTTTTAACTTTAATATAAACACATAACAATCATGTAAGCTTTTTTCTGCTAAAACCAATTAATCTATCTATTTATGAGACTAGAAATAATCCTATTTTTTTTTGGATTTTATGATTTGAATTTTTAAAATATAACATAAAAAATTGTAATCAATATTGTATTTTTATCTAATAAGGTAAAATTAATTTTGGACAAAAATGATTACCGAAAGTGATTAACTTTAATCATAGTGATTAAGGTGCCATTAAGCTTAAGTGGACTAAAACCCAATGTTTAAAGGCCCAAATGACCATTACATTTGTCCAAACCTCATTTTATCGAACTATTTCGGCCATTAACCATCCATTCGTGAGTTAGTTTTGGTTTGGATTGACTTTTTTAAGGTAAAACCATGTGCACACCGAACATCTTTTGATGAATATCAAGAGAGTCATTTTCCTTCCCTAGAAAAGACCACCACCACTTCCCATTACACAAACCTCTAAAACCACTTAATTCAGAAAAGGTCTTCCCAAATGGCCTCCCAAAATCCCTCCCCTTGATATTAAATCGTCCCTATCGGAATAATACCTCCCATGGATTCCTTTTAGTTTAAACCAAAAGAAGTTACTCGATTGATAGGTAATATCTGTTCTCCAGCTCTATAGTTTCATTTCTATCCTCAAACAACAAAATCACTTTATTATGTTCTTTTATTAAAAAAATAGTATCATAAATATACTAAAATTTTGTTACTCTGATATTTTTACCTACACATTCACACACCACCATCCAATGGGTTGCGAAAAACTATTTCTATGGACGACGTACTACTACCTCACAAAATGATGATTTTTCATTCATTCATTATGACCTCTCGTAGTGGACATTATTATTTCAAATTTATTTATATTATATGTGATATTTACTGTGTATTTATATTTTTGTAATCATTTTATTACTCCTGCCTTTAATACATTCTATTTTACGGTAATTCAATAACATCATTTGAGGACGTGGGGACTTCCGCCCCCTCAAAGCTTTGTGCTTCATTCACAATAAACAAGAAAATATAATGGTTGGTTTTAATTAAACATATGTTCCATAAAAAACATATATATTATATTAATGAAATAAATAACTCTATGGATATTTATATATCATTTTCGTTATTAACCATTCAAACACTTAAAAATTGATAACGTTATTCTTGGACGTGTGGACTGTCGCCTCCTCGACATGATTTGATTCCTTTTTCATTAAAAGAATTATATATATAAGTACATGTGATTAAAAAATATGGTATTATTTATATAATTATCATTCTATAATTATTTGGTGTCACTTACCTTCTTTCCATAATGACCATTTAAAAATGGAAACTTTACTCATGCATACGTACATCTTACCGTCTCCATGATGGTAACATTAATTAACTTTTCATAAACATAATTAATTATAAATTTGAAAATTATAATTTATGTATAAATATGATGATTAATTCATTTTTATTTTTCTATAGATGTTATATAAAAACCCCATTGACCATATTTGTCCTACCAATGTTGTTTTTGACACATAAACCTAATTTTGTCAAAACACTCAACGTAAACTTAATTTTATATGTTTTTATAAAAAACATGGTAATAAGTTAAATAAAAGTAATTATAAACATAAAAAGGTTTTGAATAATGTTTAAAATTAACATATTTTTATTATACAGGATGTTAATGAACTTTCACCTGAATGGAAACAAAAGGTAAGGGATTCTTGTCTCATTTTCATTCCGTGAGGCATACTTAATTGTTTTTCACATAATTTCTTATATATGGTGTATATACAGCCACTTTGACATATAATATCATTAATTATATTATATTAATGTTATTTAAATATTTTATTTAATTATTAATACCTTTTGGTCTTCCAATTAATTTGTAACCACTTTGGTAAGGGATTTCCATCTCACATTTTAAATCTGTAAGATTAATATCAACTCATTTTGTGATTTTTAATTTTCCTTGAAGATATAAGATTATTGTAATAATTTTTAATTGTAAATTTACTTGAATATACATATTCTCATTCAATGGATATTAGTATTGGCTAAACTATATACCATTTTTCATATTGTTTTTACATTAATAGTTATTTAATAAATCTGTATTTATCATCCCATATGCGTATTTGAAAAAGGAATATTATTTATTTTAATTATTAAATATGTGTAATTACTTATACATATAGTGATGATTGGTGCCTAAAATTTATATAGATCTTTTATGTATCGATAGGTTGTCATGAGACAAACAAGTTGAATAAATTAATTGGATGATAGTTCCACAATTTTAAACTATCTGAAGGATAGATCTTGATAGTATAGGTTCTCATGTTCTCTAGACATGGCTTACATTAAGAAAGGACTCACCTCATAGTAGTTTCAGCTATTACTCATCCATGAGATTTTTTTTGACATAACAATGGATTCATTTCATTTCATATCATTGATTACAAATAAGTGTTTTAGTTTCATTCATTGTCATATTTATTTTTTCCTCATCCAGTTATTTGAATGGAATGTGTTTCCTATTATTACCTTTAGATATTTATAATGTAAATTAATTTTTTATATCAATTAAAAGGAATGTGTGTTCAATTATTTACATTTCCATATTTAATATTCACATTAATTCATTATTTTTTTTGCTCTATTTATCTCATACTGAGCATTTGAGGTCACCCTTATTATGTTTCTTTCACTATAAATCCATGAACCATACTATAAATGATATTTATGGATTTACTAGATGGATTTGAGTTATCCTTGGAGTGTTTTATTTCCATTTATGAAAAAAACATATTGTAATCAATTTAGTCATTTGTAATACAATACAATTTTATGTATCTGGTTTACAAAGATAACTAAAATGGTTGGTCCTTTAGGGATTGATTCCTTGTAATCATGCCAATGCATTTACTAGAAGACACTAGCATTGGGCTATCTAGGAGTGGGTCACTAAAAAAATTAGTATTCTTTCAGTATTCATAAAAATATCAATCTTATTATAAAAAAACTAAAAATTTAATCTAAGCTAATTTAGTTATGATAAATCCAAAAAAAATATAATTTTATAAATTTAAATTTAAAAAATTTAAAATATTAATTTTTAAATAAAACCACATTTTTTTGGAAAAAATATATTTGAGAAAAAAACTATTTATTTTATGATAAAAAATTCATATAAATTTACCATATTTAATATTAATATATAAAATATACTTTTAATCATTAATAAGATATAAAATTTATTTATTACTTACATTACATGGGTTGTAAAATTTACTCCTGACATCTAAAAAAGTGATTTATCCTCAAGTATAATAAATATAAACATTTTCATAACCTATTTTAAAAAATTATTCATATATATTACCATATTCTTATTTTATTATAAATATATTAGTCAGATATTTTTTATTTTCATCACTAGACCTTATTACTTTTTATTGTTTCATAGAAGTTTCATTGTGGAAATGTAGATCCTCATTCATTAATAACAAGGTCATCATTGACATATTATATAAGTTAGTGAAATACTTATTATTCAACAATTTATTTAGTCCCAAGTTCTATTAATGGAATTTATGGATATGTATCACAAAAAGGGAATCCAAAATGAACTTGTTTCTGGTAATTTATTGGTAAAAAGTAGTTAATTTATAATGACAATTATTTTTTCTCTCTTCAATAACTATATTACTAAAATAAATTACTCATTAATAATATATAGTACAGTTATTAATGTCATTATACTTACTCTTGATGAATATGATGATTTTGGTGTAATGTCATCCTTGTGGGTGATTGAATTGACCTAAATAAGAACAAACTACACTAATGGATAAGTAAGGTTTTAAAGTAATGTAATTGTAAAATAATTATCATATAATCATAATGATGTTAAAATAACATCATTAGATAAGACAATTATTTTTACAAAGATTTTAAAATTTAATTTAATTGAAAAATGTAGAGAAAAACATTGAATCATTGATGAATTTGCATCTTCTAGTAGTGTGTTTGTTTAGAATGAAGAATTTTGGCCTCCTTGTTGGGACTAGAGGAAACCAAAATTATTAGAATAATTTTGGAGTATACATATTTTCCAGTATTAAATAAAAAACTTATGTATATTATTGATTTGGTATGGTGGATGATATTCCCTTTTATATATGAGTTTGACTATTAGTTTTTCAATTACTCATTATTTAATGGTTAAGGATGGTAATTTTTTAGTTGAAAAGCCATCTTTAAAATTATTAATCTTATTCTATAATTAAATATTCTTGATGTTTTTTACATTTATAACATGTTTTATTTTTATATGTTTATCATCAATGGTATAAACTTCTTGAAATATCACGTTGGTGAAAATTTCAATATGGTAGTATTTTTATATACTTTTGGTTTCATTATTTTAATAATTTTACTATTTATGTTTTATTTAGTTATATAATAATGTATGTTACATAATATTTTAATAATTAATCATAATAAAATAAAACAATATTCATTTTAAGTTATAGTATCATGTGTCATATTATATCAAACATAATATTTATTTAAATAAGAATAAATTTGAAAATCATAGAGTGTAGCATTCTATACCTTACAATAATTTAACCCTATAAATTTATCTACCATGATGAAAACAAATAAGGTTACTTCTTCCTCACTACAACTTTATGTTCTCACATTTCATCATCAATATTATGATTCCACAATATATGTGTAACTTGGCGAGTGATCCTATTTCACTGTACTTTATCTCTAAGATCCATGTTTCCCATTAATTTTTCCTCCCAAGACAGATAATGTTAAATTTCTAAAACTTTTAATTTGAGTGGATATAGAGGGTGTAATATGTAATTTAAAAAAAGTGATTTATGGGACACACAATCGACTTTTGATATTTTTCAGGAATGTTCATGATGATAAGATATCATCCCCACATGATTAAGTATTTTAACGGGGCCATTGTACAAATAGATTTACATTCCCTTCTTCCAAAATTTCATAACCCTATTCAATCGTTATATTCTAAGGAATGCCTTGTATCTAACTTTAAACACCAAATATCATCTATGATATTTTGTATAATACCTTTTTTTAGATTGAGTTTTTTTTGTTGTGTCTCAAAATAGTTTTAATCTTATCTAACATTCCTTAAGAGATATCTGATCATAGTAGTTTTTTCACTCTTGCATCAACCAAACATGTTAGAATTAAGAGATTAATCCCATACAAAGCCTAATATAGTTTATTTGAATTATTTAATGGAATATTTTCTTATATAATAACTATACCTAAGAAAGGTATTGGTCCTAACATCCTTTGAAATATATTGGTCAGGAACATAACATATCTTTTATAGTTTAAATGGTAATTTTAGACAGAATATGAATATTGGGATTATTAATGGTCATGAAGGAAAATATATACACAATCCTTGTTAATTAATTCACTTGAACATAATGATAAACATGAGATATTGATCAAATGAAATTGAGAGTTATAGTCTATAATGATTTTCCACTCGATATATGTGTATCATGTTATATTTATTAGGTGACAAATATTATAAAAAATCAATTAAATCAAATATATTTATATAAAGATAAAATAAAACTCAAATTTAATTATATAATTTAGATGTAATGTAAATAACTACCTTGAAAGCCATAGTGATTTTCTTTTATTTCCATATTATAACACCCCCTTATTTTATAATATATTAACAAAATTAATTTCATAGATAGCTGGTGATACATACAACCCCATGTCTATGTTAATAGTAATTTAGTAAAATATATTAAAATTTTAATAACCAAATTTTGAATAATATTTATAAAAATTTTAGATAAAGAAAATAAATTTATATGCAAGTCCACATTTTTATTAAAGTCATTGAATGATTCAAAAATACATCTTTCCGCAAAAAGGTTTTTTTATAAATAAATAATACAATTATTTTTTTAAAACTTTTGAAAATTATTTAATTTGATTTTCTAAAATCATCATGACAATATTATCTTAGAGTGATTTTTTGGATTTTTGCTAAAATGTTTCATTTTATAGTGAATATTAAAATACTGAGTGTAACATCCCAAGTAAGTAATGAATAATAGATATTTTTTATCTATGTCTATTAATTATTAAGATAGTGTTATAGCGGCTTAAAATGAAAATAAATACAATCTTATGCATGGAATACACTAATATTCTTAAAAGATTGTTTTACTGCCTTTTGATGACAAACCATTTTTGAATCTATATTTTGACAATTTTATAAACTATGTTTGTCAAAATAAACTTATCCTTTATGATTGGGACATCAAAATTCACCTTGTGTGAATTTTTGGTATTTTTCTGACAATGTTCATTTTTTAATGAATAGTGAAAAATACTGCATTTTACATCAAAACTACTTTTTAATATAATTTATTTATATGATTAGATTATGCTTTGAATTTGTTTTGAAGTGAAATTATAATATATTTTTACCATTTTATCCAATGGTGGTCATTGGAATCAATTTCACTTTGAAATTAGACTTAAACTGGTGTCAATCTTTTGATACTTATTGTTTTGTAAAAACACGCTATTTGCTCTGGCAGCGGGAATTAATTATTGAATTAATTAATGTGACTTATATGATTTGAATTTTGTAAAATGGACTTCATTTTTGAATTCGGAATATCAAATATAGCTTAGGGTGAATTTTTGGTAATTTTCTGAAAAACTTCGATTTTTGATGAATAGTGAAACCACTAAGTGATAATCAAGCAAACTGATTTTTCAGTTAAATGAAAGTTTACCACTAATGTGTATTGAATTTTGAAAATCCGACATACATGGTTGTCATTAGTATGTAAAATGTGGTTCAATGAGATTATAATAATTTTTTGGTGAATAGTAACTTATTAAGTTCTTAATCACGATTAGTGGTAATTAGGGTAGTTTAAGGTATAAATAATACTTTAATAAACTGAAATGACCTAGACACATGTCCCAACCTCATTGGTTGTGTCATGGCCGACCATGAAATGCCATGGGTCAACTTGGGGACACCATGGATCCACTTTTTTTGGGAAATGACATAAATTACTTTTTATATAATGTTAAAGTGAAAATGACACAAACATAATATCTTTTACGAAAACAATTTTTAAGTGGGGTTATACAAGTCCAAATTTTGATTATTAATAGTCATTGGAAAGATACAAAGCTTTCCTATATCATAGTATTTTGTTTATAATTTTTAGACATTAAATAAATTAAATTATTTATGACATAATAATGATGCAGCGATGACATCATTATTTGACGATTTAAATAAAATAGAAAGATAATGTAAAATCTATGAACTACACATGTCCAAAACCAATTGGATGAGTGGATTTCGAAGACTTATCACCTTATCCACGAATTATATCAATGTGGTACCTTTTAAAACCGAAACAAATTTTCAAATAAAGTAATATTTCTTTACTTTCCAAAAGTGCCCCTCCTCTCCTCTTATAAAAGGCCCCCACCTCTACCTCATTTCAAACACTCTTCAAGCCTTTGGATCGGCCAAACCCTGCCCATTTCCTCTCTCCACATCCCTCTCCTAATCCTAGAGGATTCCCTTTGGGGAGAATCCTTTCAAAGGAAGCCTTTAGGCTCAACTCAAAAGGAGTTACACTTTTAAAGGTAATTCTTTCTCTCATGTTCATTTGTTTTATTTTGCTTCTCCAACCCCCTAATATCTTTTTTATTTACTTCTTTTGTAACAACACCAGTATAATAAATATACTAGGATGTTTTTGTAAGATTTATTTGAGCTACACTCTCACACAACTACATCAAATGGTTAAAGAACATACGGTTTCCATGGATGGCAAAATTCTGCCTCCCGAAACGATGATTGTTAAAAACTCATTTAACACCTTCAAAGGTGGACATTATGATGTCACTATTTTTATATATGATATATAATATGTTTATGTTTTCCTTAAGCTTCTGTTTTTTTATTTTGGGCATACCTTTATGGTTTCCATTATGGGTAAAGTACGATATCTTCATTTTAGGAAGTGCGGACTACCGCCCCCTAAAAGTGATTTGATTCGTTAATACCATATGTGGGATGTGTAAAGGATAAAGTTAATGATATTATATATGTTATTATACTGGAATTATAATATACTCTTATATCATTATGATTCCATTCCAGAAAATATGAAATAGAAATGGAAGTAGCGTTCATGCGTACGTACGGCTTACCGTCTCCATGAACGGTGCATTTCATTTATTACCTCTAAATGATTATGTAATATTATAAATACATGTATGGACTGGATATATATGACATATATGATATCTACATCATGAATACCATTCTGGATATAATGAACCTTTGACCAAATTAACAACATGTAAGTGTAAGAAGTCTATTTTTGACTTAAGAACCAAATACCGACAAAATGAACATTGTTAACTTAACAGATTACATGATGTTCATAACATGGTATAAAAGTAATAATGAACTTGAAAAAGGTTCTTAAGAAAGTAGATATTAACTCAAGTTTATTATTCAGGAGATTAAATAACGGTCGGGTCAAGTCGGATACGAGGTATGGGACTTCGTCTCAATCTCCTTTCATTGAGGCATATTTTATTTTATACACAACTTTCTTTTGTACAGTGTATTGACTTTTACGTTTATTCAAAAGGAATCTTTTTTATACGAAGCATTTACTAAACGAAAAAAGGGAATGTTTTTGTCATACGTATGCGGCGACAACGACTTCTCCGCCGTCGTAACCGTTATTTGAGTTTCGGCTTCCTCTACAACCCATACCTTTTTTTAAAAGAAAAATAAATACCATGTTTTACTTTGGTATTGAAAATGGTTTTCATAATGTTTTTATTTTATCAATGTGTTGTATTGATATCTCATGATTGAAATGTGGAAATGTTATGTTTCCTTTATGCATGTTTTATGTGATATGATTATGTTATGGTTCTTGGGAATTATTATGAAGACGGGTGGTTCCGTGATACACTAAGGGCGGGTGAGCCTGTTATAGCTCTCCAATGCATTGGGTAACGCGAAGGAGTGAAACGTTAAGGTTTCTCCGAAGAGATTTTAGGGAATATACTGTGATGGGTATTCAAAAACGTAACCAAGAGGGTTACTCCCTACGTAAGAATGTTATGAATGCCTCAAGTTACCTTTATGTCTTATGGTTTCTATGATTTATTCATGATTTTATGAGGTATGTTAAAGTGCCTATGTTTTATGGGTAATGTATGATTTCATTCTTATGTATATATGAACTCATGTTTCCTTTCCATGTTTTTATAACCCATACTGAGCTTTTTATTCTCATCCCAAGTTTTTTTGAAATGTTTTTCACAGGTCAAGGGAAAGGTACATGATAAGATGATAGAGTCAAGGATGTGTCAAGAAATAATCCATGTTTTATTTTAAATGTGTTTCCATTGATGGGAATGAAGAATACTATCTTTATGTAACCACTTTGTTTATATGTGGAATGTAATGCAAGTTTTATGATCTAATTCTCTAAAACTCTAAACCCAAAAAGATCCTCAATGTGTAATCTTGTAATAACTCAAGATTAAGTAAGGTTTAAGGCTGGGGCCTTATAGTTGGTATCAGAGGTCGGTTTAGATAACTTTAGGAGTTAGAATTATATTAAATGATTATCCAAAAATATTTTTTTTTGAAATTATATAGCATTTACGGATTACCATGTTGCTTCACCTAATGTATTTCAGTGTTAAGAATGGTTTGTCGTAGAGGAAACAGAATAGCTTTTCTGGGAAGGCATACAGTGGGAAATGACCTTTCAAATCAGTATCCTGAAATGGTCAGAATCGGAACTAAACAGTTTGTTGCAGTGATAGCTCAGTTGAATCAGAAAAAAAAAGTTGTGGAAGAATGGCCAAGACCCACAAATGTAACCGAGATTCGTAGCTTACTTGGTTTGGAGGGATATTACCGAAGGTTTGTTAGAAATTTTTCATGGTTATCTAGTCCAATGACTAAGCTAACTCGTAAGGGTGTTAAGTTTATCTGGACAAAAGAATGTGATGATTGTTTTCAGGAATTGAAAAGAAGATTGGTGAATGCTCCAGTTTTGGCACTACCTTCCAGGAATGGTGAGTTTGTTATATACAGTGATGCTTCATTGAAAGGACTTGGTTGCATCCTAATGCAGAATGATCAGGTAATTGCTTATGCTTCACGACAGTTGAAAACTCATGAGGTAAATTACCCTACACATGATTTGGAACTAGCTGCTGTTGTTTTTGCTTTAAAAATTTGGAGGCATCATTTGTATGGAGTAAAGTGTGAAATATATACCGATCACAAAAGTTTAAAGTATATATTCACTCAGAAAGAGTTAAACATGAGACAAAGGAGATGGCTGGAATTAATCAAGGATTATGATTGTACAATTCATTACCATCCGGGAAAAGCAAATAAAGTGGCTGATGCTTTGAGTCGAAAAAGTAATGCTTCATTAACAATGTTGCGTTTGGAACGTGATCCTTTGGTTAAGGATTTGATGAAATTTGGCATAGAAGTTGTTGGTGCAGGAAGTCCTGTTTTGTTTCAGGTATCAGTGAGATATTCTCTATCAGATAGAATCAAGCAAGCACAGAAGCAAGACAGTGAGATGCAGAAAAAGGTAGAGCTGGTTCAGAAAGGTAAGTTGCCTGAATTCAACATTGATAATGATTGTGTTTTGAGATTTGGTAGAAGAGATGGTAGAAAAAGTTCAGCTGATTCAGAAACACATGAGAACAGCTCAGAGCAGGAAGAAGAGTTATGCGGATAACCGGAGGAAGGATCTATCTTTTGAGGTAGGTGATCATGTTTTTCTCAAGGTTTCTCCTTGGAAAAGTGTGATGAGATTTGGTAAGAAAGGAAAGTTGAGTCCGAGGTTCATTGGACCATACGAAATTCTAGAGAGAGTTGGATCAGTTGCATACAGAGTGGCTTTACCTCCGAGTATATCTCAGGTACACAATGTTTTTCACGTTTCGATGTTGAGAAAGTACATGCCAGATCCATCTCATGTTTTGAGCCCAGAGGTAGTTCAGCTGGAAGAGAACCTATCTTATGAGGAACAACTAGTCCAGATTCTTGACCACAGAGAGAAAGTGTTACGGAATAAGGTGATTCATCAGGTAAAGGTTTTGTGGAAAAACCACATGATTAAAGAGGCAACATGGGAATCTGAAAATGCAATGAGGGATAAGTACCCCCATTTATTCGATAAGTAAAAATTGCGGGGACGCAATTTTATAAAGGGGGGAAGGATGTAACATCCCAAGTAAGTAATGAATAATAGATATTTTTTATCTATGTCTATTAATGATTAAGATAGTGTTATAGCGGCTTAAAATGAAAATAAATACAATCTTATGCATGGAATACACTAATATTCTTAAAAGATTGTTTTACTGCCTCTTGATGGAAAACCATTTTTGAATCTATATTTTGACAATTTTATAAACTATGTTTGTCAAAATAAACTTATCCTTTATTATTGGGACATCAAAATTCACCTTGTGTGAATTTTTGGTATTTTTCTGACAATGTTCATTTTTTAATGAATAGTGAAAAATACTGCATTTTACATCAAAACTACTTTTTAATATAATTTATTTATATGATTAGATTATGTTTTGAATTGGTTTTGAAGTGAAATTAGAATATATTTTTACCATTTTATCCAATGGTGGTCATTGGAATCAATTTCACTTTGAAATTAGACTTAAACTGGTGTCAATCTTTTGATACTTATTGTTTTGTAAAAACACGCTATTTGCTCTGGCAGCGGGAATTAATTACTGAATTAATTAATGTGACTTATATGATTGAATTTTGTAAAATGGACTTCATTTTTGAATTTGGAATATCAAATATAGCTTAGGGTGAATTTTTGGTAATTTTCGGAAAAACTTCGATTTTTGATGAATAGTGAAACCACTAAGTGATAATCAAGCAAACTGATTTTTCAGTTAAATGAAAGTTTACCACTAATGTGTATTGAATTTTGAAAATCCGACATACATGGTTGTCATTAGTATGTAAAATGTGGTTCAATGAGATTATAATAATTTTTTGGTGAATAGTAACTTATTAAGTTCTTAATCACGATTAGTGGTAATTAGGGTAGTTTAAGGTATAAATAATACTTTAATAAAATGAAATGACCTAGAAACATGTCCCAACCTCATTGGTTGTGTCATGGCCGACCATGAAATTCCATGGGTCAACTTGGGGACACCATGGATCCACTTGTTTTTAGAAATGACATAAATTACTTTTTATTTAATGTTAAAGTGAAAATGACACAAACATAATATGTTTTACGAAAACAATTTTTAAGTGGGTTTATACACGTCAAAATTTTGATTATAAATAGTCATTGGAAAGATACAAAGATTTACTATATCATAGTATTTTTTTATAATTTTTAGACATTAAATAAATTAAATTATTTATGACATAATAATGATGCAGCGATGACATCATTATTTGACGATTTAAATAAAATAGAAAGATAATGTAAAATCTATGAACTACACATGTCCAAAACCAATTATATGAGTGTATTTCGAAGCCTTATCACCATATCCACTAATTATATCAATGTGGGACCTTTTAAAACCGAAACACATTTTCAAATAAAGTAATATTTCTTTACTTTCCAAAAGTGCCCCTCCTCTCCTCTTATAAAAGGCCCCCACCTCTACCTCATTTCACACACTCTTCAAGCCTTTGGCTCGGCCAACCCATGCCCATTTCCCCTATCCACATCCCTCTCCTCATCCTAGAGGATTCCCTTTGGGCATAATCCTTTCAAAGGAAGCCTTTAGGCTCAACTCAAAAGGAGTTACACTTTTAAAGGTAATTCTTTCTCTCATGTTCATTTGTTTTATTTTGCTTCTCCAACCCCCTAATCTCATTTTATTTACTTATTTTGTAACAACACCAGTATCATCAATATACTAGGATGTTGTTATAATATTTATTTGAGCTACACTCTCACACAACTACATCAAATGGTTAAAGAACATACGGTTTCCGTGGATGGTGAAATTCTGCCTCCCGAAACGATGATTGTTCAACACTCATTTAACACCTTCAAAGGTGGCCATTATGATGTCACTATTTTTATATATGATATATAATATGATTATGTTTTCCTTAAGCTTATGTGTTTTTATTTTGGGCATACCTTTATGGTTTCCATTATGGGTAAAACACGATATCTTCATTTTAGGAAGTGCGGACTACCGCCCCCTAAAAGTGATTTGATTCGTTAATACCATATGTGGGATGTGTAAAGGATAAAGTTAATGATATTATATATGTTATTATACTGGAATTATAATATACTCTTATATCATTATGATTCCATTCCAGAAAATATGAAATAGAAATGGAAGTAGCGTTCATGCGTACGTACGGCTTACCGTCTCCATGAACGGTGCATTTCATTTCTTACCTCTAAATGATTATGTAATATTATAAATACATGTATGTACTGGATATATATGACATATATGATATCTACATCATGAATACCATTCTGGATATAATGAACCTTTGACCAAATTAACAACATGTAAGTGTAAGAAGTCTATTTTTGACTTAAGAACCAAATACCGACAAAATGAACATTGTTAACTTAACAGATTACATGATGTTCATAACATGGTATAAAAGGAATAATGAACTTGAAAAAGGTTCTTAAGCAAGTTGAGATTAACTCAAGTTTATTATTCAGGAGATTAAAGAACGTTCGGGTCAAGTCAGATACGAGGTATGGGACTTCGTCTCAATCTCCTTTCATTGAGGCATATTTTATTTTATACACAACTTTCTTTTGTACGGTGTATAAACCCCTTTGACTTTTACGTTTATTCAAAAGGAATCTTTTTTATACGAAGCGTTTACTAAACGACAAAAGGGAATGTTTTTGTCGTACGTATGCGGTGACAATGACTTCTCCGCCGTCGTAACCGTTATTTGAGTTTCGGCTTCCTCTACAAGCCATACCTTTTTTTTAAAAGAAAAATAAATACCATGTTTTACTTTGGTATTGAAAATGGTTTTCATAATGTTTTTATTATATCAATGTGTTGTATTGATATATCGTGATTGAAATGTGGAAATGTTATGTTTCCTTTATGCATGTTTTATGTGATATGATTATGTTATGGTTCTTGGGCATTATTATAAAGACGGGTGGTTCCATGATAAACTAAGGGCGGGTGAGCCCGTTATAGCTCTCCAATGCATTGGGTAACGCGAAGGAGTGAAATGTTAAGGTTTCTCCGAAGAGATTTTAGGGAATATACTGTGATGGGTATTCCAAAACGTAACCAAGAGGGTTACTCCCTACGTAAGAATGTTATGAATGCCTCAAGTTACCTTTATGTCTTATGGTTTCTATGATTTATTCATGATTTTATGAGGTATGTTAAAGTGCCTATGTTTTATGGGTAATGTATGATTTCATTCTTATGTATATATGAACTCATGTTTCCTTTCCATGTTTTTATAACCCATACAAAGCTTTTTATGCTCATCCCAAGTTTTTTTGAAATGTTTTTCACAGGTCAAGGGAAAGGTACATGATAAGATGATAGAGTCAAGGATGTGTCAAGAAATAATCCATGTTTTATTTTAAATGTGTTTCCATTGATGGGAATGAAGAATACTATCTTTATGTAACCACTTTGTTTATATGTGGAATGTAATGCAAGTTTTATGATCTAATTCTCTAAAACTCTAAACCCAAAAAGATCCTCAATGTGTAATCTTGTAATAACTCATGATTAAGTAAGGTTTAAGGCTGGGGCCTTATACTGAGTTTTATTAAAAACATTATTTTTTTGCAAATTTACAATGTTTTATTATATTTTATTTTTTTCAAAGAAAAATTAGTTCCCTTATAGTTTTATAAATCCAATTATGATTTTTTGAATCAATTTGAAAAATTATTTTTTATAAAAAATGGTTTCTAATTAAAAATCAATTTTATAAAAAAATTCTTTGTGTTTGATGATTTTACCATAAATAAATTTATGCCAATTCTAAAAATTTAATATTGAAATTTTTTAATCATATTTGGAATTATTATTTCCTGATTTTTTTAATAGGTCATTTTATTTTTGGACTTTATGAATAATCACCTTGTTAAAAATTAGTTACCTCAGTAATAATAAAACATGAAAAATAAGGTTAAAACATTGGGATGAGGATTTAAAATTTCCATTAAACATACCATTACCATATTAAATGGGATGTTTTCATTAATTTTTATCCAAGATTTTAATATATGGACACTTGGTTCCAATTTTCTTTGATTATGAGCTTTATATTAATATATGAAAAGAATAAGTACAAAATGTCACTCGATTTATTTTAAAATATCAAAACATTTTAACTATGTGTAAAAAAAGGATAAGTTCTACTATAAATGAATATTTTAAATTTATATTATTTAATCACACAATTTTTAGTGTTTAATAATTAACATAAATTCATACGCAACGTCGATACAATATTTATTCAATTAATAGAAAAAAACTAAATGATTTTTAAAATCGTAAAAGTAATACAACGTTGATGGATTATTATGATCCAATATTTTTTAGATAAATATAACATTTTATCACTGTGTTAAATTTTTATATTCGAAATTCATTTCTTTTATGTCATTTTCAATGCCCAATTGTGTGAATAGTTCTTAAAAATGACATGAATGGAATTTTATGATAAAATTGTTTTAAAAAATAAAAATCATGAAAGATGACAAGTAAGATTATAATGGATATAAAATTTCATCCATTGATCATTTATTGTCCAATTTTTAACTTATAATTAAAATTATAACCCCATATATTAAATCCATTGCCATGATTGAGATTAAAATTACTTAATTAAGATGTTAAAGAAAAATAAAATGCTTCAAATGAGACCAAAACCTATCTAAATTTAATTAGATGGTTATATTTAGAAATTATCCAAATTTTTACAAATATTTTTCCATTTGAAACCATTTTATTGATAATTAATTAATTATATTTTAATTCTTTTGATAATTCCATGTGTTTCCTTTCCCTCCCTTTTAAAAGAAAACTTCAATATTTTCCTTACACAAATTTGAGCCGTATATCTCTACCAAAACCTACCCATTCTTATTATAAAATTATCTATCCACTAATTTTAGGTTATTTTTTATTTATAAGACTATTAATATGGTCCTTAATAAGTGATATTATGGAGTGGTACTAGAGAATATGTAATCATCTTACCCAACTGATTTCAACTTATTTATTTTTTCACCTTTCATAAATCGATATTATTCATCATAAAATAATAAATTAAGTGTAATTAATATATTTATATGATACTTAGATTATTTATCCACAAATATACTCCCTATATTCTATCAAATGGGATGTGAAAGTATCACTCGTTTGTACGTGCGGGATACTACCTCCCCATAGTGATACAATTCATTTTCCATAACCATTTTTTGTGATGGTACTTATGATGTTTTTAATGTATATACTTAATATTTATAACATACATGTTCTTATAAAATTATAATATTATATCAACCTTATTACCTGCCTAGACATTAGAAAATGATAACTTCGCTTCCGCGTACCTCTGGACTACCACCTCCACGGAACGATGTGATTCGTTTTTTATTTCCACATAAAGTGGATGGTAATAATGATATATTTAATGAATATATATGATATATTTATATATATGATATAAAAATTAACCCATAAATATGAATTATAATTTCATATTCTTTAACTCCAACTATTGAAAAGGGAAACACAAAGTCCACGTGTACGTACGACCTACCATCTCCATGAATAGTGAAATTCATTTTCCTATCACTACATTTTATAGATGTATATAATTTTGTATAATTAATATATATATATATATTATATCTATATCATGAATAAAAATTTGTATATTATGGAATCACATCCAATATAAAAATATTGGAACTGACGTACCAATGCATGCTTGATAAACGATGCAGTTATCCGTTGGAATAATGATTTAAATAATTTTTTTTATAATCATGTGATAAAATGTTATATGAAAATAATTTTAAGTTATATATATATTATTATAATTAAATAAGAAATTTTTAATAAATTTTTAATTATTATAAATTTGGTTTTAATGAGTATGAAGAAATAAAATAATTTAGGTAAGGGATTTACATCTTAATACCATTTTAGTAGAGATTTTTTAAGATTGAATTTACATTAATGAAATTATATGATGCTTATCAGATAAGTAAATTTATTTTTTCTTATTATCTAATTAGTTATTTAGAACACATTTTTTATTTTAATTTTTCCTAATATAAGTACGCAAAATACTAAAATATTTTTTCAATGAAAACCCTCTGTGTTTTACTATTCGATCAAAAATATGTTTTCTTCCATATAAGTGTTTTCTTAAAAATGTTTTGAAGAATATTTTTAATATTATTTTATAATGTCTTAAATTAATTTTTTACATATTTTTTACTTTTGTAAATGGTTTAAATGTAAATATCTTGTTGTTTTTCGAATGAGGTACTTTTGACTTTTTTTAAAATATAAAAATAATCATTATTTTATGGTACACGACATGAATGAAATTTTATAACATAATAAATATTAATTTATGTTAATATTCCTTTAAAATATTCCATGTTTTTCTCAAATAATTTTCCCATAGTATGTTGTTAATTTTTATATTTTAATTAATTTATTTAGAAATAAAAATCGTATTCTCCTCAATAAGTGTTATAGAAATATTTCGAATAAAATCTTCATTAATGATAACATCCTTTGATATTACATAACATTTACATGGGATATGATCCAATGATACCATTATTAATATTTATATATATGGATTATTATTAGGATGATGAATTGGTTACAAAACCCATTAATTTTTCATTGGTAATGCAATGATGAATTTTTGAAATGTTCATGAAACCCATTTTCTTCCCACAAGTTATGATATGATTATATGATAAATATTTTATAATATTTTGGCACAAAAATGAATATATTATATTATGTTATGGGTTGAAATATAATTATATATCCCTAAAATTCGTTGGGCAATTCTTTATATCTCATTGAGATAATTATGGGAAACGAGTCGATTTTCTTGAGCTTCTATGGGGAATAAGTTGTCCTGCTTGATCCACTATGGGGAAATATTTGATGTTCCTGATCCAATATAAGAAATATGTAATGATTCATATTTTGATATGATTTTATTGTCTCAATATTAATCCTTGAAATATTAAAATTTTTCAATACCTCTGATGGTGCCACATTTTTAGGACATGAACTTATGGTTTATGATTGATTTTTGATGAATTATCACTCTTATGATTAATATATTTTAATTAATTTTTTTGTAGATACTATTTATTTTTATTCATGAAATTATGGGTATGATAATGTAATGTTATTTTATTGATTTCATACCCTTATTCTTATCTTATGTTTATATATGAGCGTCAATTGATATATCCTAATTTACTATTACTGATCATCTCAGCTCACCCTTTACATCGTTTCTATTCCCCTGATTATGAATAATGGTTTATATGTGGTATTTAAATGATGTTTTTTGAGTGAAAGGATATTTATAGAATATTTTTAGGGTATTTAATAAAATACTAATATTGGTTGTCCAATCTCCAACTAAACTATACATGTATGATCCTCATCAGTGTATTTGTGAAATGTATTCAATATTCAGATAAACATATATAGTATTTATATATGAAAATCTTGGGTATCTTTAGTTGGTGTTAGTGGATAATTTTTGTCATTCATTGAATATTAGTAATAGGGAACATTGGTGGAACCCTTGAGAATAAGTTCAGGTATAAGATAATATCCTAAAGTTTTGAAATTGAATATATTATGTCATTTTTATAGAAATAGACCGCTAACCGAAAAAAATATGTAGAAATAATTTTGGAATATATGAATCTAGGGGAAATAACCCCAAAAAAATTTGGTCAAGTATATTCTATCCTTCATTCTGGTGCTTAGTGAGTGTGCCCTTACCCAACAACCATTTTAAAACTCTCAGGGAATATTCATTAGCTAATTCACATTTTAATATGAACCATTGTGAAGGATTTAAATATAATATAATCATATATGAACAAGGATAAAGCTATATTTGTATGTATTGTGAAGAAAGTGTCCTAATAGAGACATTCTATGAATTATTTGTCATTATTATATGATTGATCACTCTGATTAACAATGTTTGGTGATCATGAAAACCATTTTGATTTTTGTATGGAATTAACGATAGAATGATGATGTTTATGTGTTAATATGTATGTTAAAATATTTAAGTAATCTATTTTATAGTAGTAAATTTTATTCCACTATATCAATGAAATTTTTAAGAAATTTTAGTCATACCCTCAATGACTAGATGATGAATTAGCAGTGAAAACTCATAAGGGATAGACAATCATATATCATGTATATATTTACTCTCCAATTGGAAGATTGTGGGAAAGTGATCCTCAGAAAATTATTCGATTCTCCATTTTATGAATTTTAATGTGATTCTAGGGATTTATTGAATTTATTTATATAGAGGCCATATCAATTGTTAAGGAAAGGAAGTCAAGTTTGATAATCAGAATGAACTAATAATCATTTATCATTGAGGGTATGTATATGAACATATAATGTAAATTTCTTCTATCATGTGGTTATTAATTTCATTACACGAATAGTATTTATCTCATATGGTTAGGTAAAAACTCAAAAATAAGTATACTACTATTTTATGGGATATTGTTGATGTCTTTCTATAAATTGTTTTGGTCTTTCTATAAATTGTGAAGTTCAGTTTCCAATAGAACCCATACCTAGTGATAAAATAATTTCAATGACCCCATATATAATGTATCTAGTTGAGTTGTAGGAATTGAATAAGAAATTATAGTATAATCCTCAAAAGGGATTAATGATATCCTATGAATTTCCAAGGGGTTCCCATGTTATTTTTGTTATAAAGAAATACATGATAATGTATCGTTACATTGAATATCGAGAACTTAAAAATACCAATTTCAAGAACCATTGTCCTCTACCCTATGTTGATGAATTATTTTATCAATTATGAAGAGGTAATAGTTTGATAATATTTTATATCACTATATTTATATACAACTAATGGGTTAAATAGAGGATATATTCAATATATCCTTCTGTATGAGGTATGATTATTATAAATTTATTTTAATTACATTTAAAATTACTAATTACCTTTATATATTTGTGGATTAAATTAATATAGAATTTATATGATACCTTGATAAATTTGTTGTAGTATTTATAGATGATATTCTAATATATTCAATGATATAGGAAGAGAATGAAGATATTTTGATATTTTGTTAGAGAACATGAGGATGGATAATTTGTACAAAAAAATTACCAAGTGTAAATTTTCTCCTTTGAAATTTTCAATATTGGGTCATATAACATCTGGTGCAGGAATATCAGTATATTCTTTATAGATTTATCGTATTGATAAATAGCCAAGAAGAACCACAGTAACCATAGCCCATAGTTTTCTTGGGTTCTATTGATATTAATAATCCATTTTGAGATATTTATAATAGATATATAACCAACTAACCAGGTTTACTTAGAATGGGGTTATGTTCTTTTGGAAATATGAGTGTGAGGATAATTTCAAGGAATATAAAAAAAGCCTAGAGACATTACCTATGTTCTTCTACAATATAGTGGATAAGGTTTTTTGATATATATTGATTCATTGATGAATGGACTAGGAATTTTCCTTATGTTGAATGATATAGTGATGTCATATGACTCATAATAATTGTAAATAAATATGGAATATTACCTGAATCTTGATTGGCAGTTGGAAGCACTAATGTTTTGTGTTAAAAATATGGATGAATTGTCTTGACAGTTTATATTGAAACATATATATGAAAAATAATTAATTGGAATATATATTTACAAATAAATAGTTAAAAATATTCCAGATAAGAGTTTTTGAATTTGTTCAGTACCATCATTTCTTGATACACTACCACCATGAGAAGATGAATAAGGTGGCTGATGCTTTGCATTGGAAGGACCATAATAGTTTGGGTATAATGAATATTGAATGAGATCCAATAAAATTGTATTATTAAAAGATAAAACATATAATCCTGATAAAGGTGATATATTTTTTGTTTCTCATATGAATGTTTGAGCATCCATTCATGATAATATTAGAGAGGCATCGGGGGAAGATATAAAAAACTGTTGAAATTGAGAATTTTTCCAAATTTCATCCATGAAAATGATGTAATCGTAAGATTAGAGAATAGAATATGTGTTATGTAAATACTATAAATGAAGAAGGAAATTTTACGTGATGATTATAATTCATCATTCACCGATATCTTGGAAGTACTAAGATGCATATAGATCTGATAAAATAATTTTAGTAAGACAACATGAAAATGGATAGTGCAAAGAATGTATCATGATTCCTGATTTTTGTGAGGGTTATGATTGATGGAAATTAGTCAAAGGGGATGTTACAACTATTACCTATACCAGAATGGAAATGGTAAATCATTACAATAGATTTTTCTAATTGAATCCCCAAAAAAATATAAAGTCCATAGTGGTATTTTCGTCATAGATAACTTTCTTATGATGTGAACACCCTTTATTACTATCAGATAACCTTTCATTTTTAATCATATTTCCATGTTACAAACTAATAAAGTGGTAAGATTTCATGGAGTTCCACATTCCTTTTCATCTAATCAGGATATAATGTTTACCTTAATGTTATGGAGAACTAATCAAAGGGATTTGGATATAGAGTTTATTTTTAATAGTGTATATCATTATAAAAATTATACTATAAGAGGACCATTTAGACTCATAAATAAATGGAGAAATATTTCTATATATATTTCAATGGTATTTGAAATCAATAACTTCACTTGGTGGAATTTTCTTACAAGAATAACATTCACTAAACATTTATATGTATCATTATGAAGACGTCTATGGATGATTTTTTCGAATTCTAATGTTTTTGGACAAATATTGAGAAATAAATATAGTGGGACCTGTTCTATAAGATGAAATGGAAGAGAAGGTTATATCCATTTAGCATCATATAAGAGAATCTCAAATTCTATAAAAAAATTATGCCAACAATCATCCGAGAGATATGATGTTGAATGTTTGTGAAAATGGTATTTATGGAAATATATCTTTGGAAGAAGGTTAGGATATTCGTAAATATAGAAAAACTGAGCTATAATTATAGCGGACCCTTTAAAATTCTTAATCATATTTGGATGATAGGTTATTATCTAAAACTCCGATGAATCTCAACCATGTTCAAAATATTTTTCACTTATCTCTCTTAAAGAAATACATGAATGACCCTTCACATGTAAAAAACATAGAGCCCATACATTTGGAGAAAGTTGTCTCCTATGAGGAATAACTTGTCGATATTTTGAAATTGGCTCTTTAAAAATTGATTCCATATATTTAATCAATATGTATATATTTGTTAAATATTTTTATTTGTTTTTTTTCATTATAAATAGCAACCTTGAAAAAAAATTGTCTCCTCAGTAATTGGAAAATAGGTAAAATAGAGATAAAATTTTTGTATAGGGATTTATAACTTCTATAACACTTTATTATATCTTATTTATTGGGTGGAGTTCCTCTATGTCCATCCAAGTGTTGTATATATAGAAACATAGTTATATTTTTCTTCTATTATGACCTTTATATGAAATTAAGAAATGAATAAATACCACATGATACTCTATTGAATTTAAAATCTCAATATTTTTTTACAAATGAATAAAAATACATTAATTTCTATTATAAATGTATATATGAAAAATAAATTAATTTATTTAATCATATTAATTTCTTTAATCATATTAATTTATTTAATATTTTTAGATATTGGATAATTACATTAAATCCTTATGCAACGACTACAAAGTAATCATTCAATTAATAAGAAAATAAGGTAAATGATTTTAAAATATCAAAAGTAATAAAATTTTGATGAATTATCATGTTCCATGAATTTTTTAGATGAATATAACATATAAGATATGTGTGAAATATGTATATTTTAATTCCATTACATTCATGTTCTTTTCAATGTAAAATTATATGTGTATTTATTAAAATGAAATTAATAGTATTTTATTATAGAAACATTTTATTAAATTATCTAACAAACATAAAAACTTTCTATGATTACATATATGATGATAATGGATAAGAAATATCATCCTTTGGTAATTTTTGAGCATGTTCTCTCCAAGCCCTGTCCATTCCTAACAACTTCAAAACCATACCCCCGACTCCTAACTCACTCTAAAACACCCCAACCAATTAATTATAATCAATTATAATTAATTAAACACTTCTCTTCAAATTCAATATGTGACTAAGAAAATACTAGATACACTCAAATAACTATATCCATGAGAAAACCCTATCTGATGACCAATTTCATTCTCTAAACCACATTACAAGAAAAAACCATAACCAATGGATACAATATGATCAATAATTAAACTAATTTTAAGGGAAAACACCTCTAAAATTGGTGGTGTAACATACCTATATCATAATAATTTATTTCAATTTTATGACTCTATTTTGAGACCCTCTATATCCAATAAATGTGAATTCCATTTGAAAATTGGTTGATCGCACCATGATTTGGTGGAATCAACACCAAAATACGTAAAAGAATAGCTAAAAATTTATAGTAGAGGAAATGAATTATTTGGGGAATACATTTAAGAATAAAATATACATATAATAACTAATGAATAAAAAAACACCGAAATCAAGGGGTTTAATGTAGGAGGAATGGAAAGGAAGACCCCTTGGGTTTCATGCACCTTAAAGACGATTATGGGTGGGAATGGGTAAAAACTATGGGTATTTTTGACATTTAATAATTTTAATTAAAATATGTGTAGCCACATGGGTTTTCCACATAATTTTCCAAACCATCCACCACCTTTGTGTTAGTAAATTCCAATATACGACCTCCCTAGATGGTTTGGTCACATAATCCTCTAGAAATTTTCCAACAACACACCCCACATGGGTTGTATAAATGTTTCCAGAAGACATTTTCCAATACCTAGGTCTAAGAATTCTCATAGAGTTTACTATAATATCATCTTGGTTTCCCTTAAAGTGTTTTCTCGCTGCAACAACATACCATGAACTATATAAATTGAACTAAAAGTCATCTTTTATAAAAGAAACCAAACAATTTCTTCTAAATCATGAATCCCAAAATTTGTACATTTGTTAGTGTTCTCAAAAACCATACAACTTTATTCCCATATTACCAAAACATGAATAAAAACACAATGATCCTATTATTTCGGAGAAAATATCATAAAAACTCTAGATGATCACACATTTATATTCATGATCTAAATTGTGGTTCTAAAAAATAGTCAACCAACCTAAAACCTCAATTTTTCCCTAAACTATAATGGTCTATAAAAGGGGTGTGAAATTACCAAAACAAGGGATAAAAGCAAGACCTCAACCCAAAAATGAATTTCATTTCATCTATAAAATATCTTAACACTTGGATTATTACTTCCCTTTGGTAGTTATGATCTAAATCTCTTTAGGGAGAATCATTTTTTCCTTTTCAACAAATATCTTTAGTTGGTATTAAATAAATATATATTTAAATAATTAAAAATTCACTGATTTTATCCCCCATATTATTTTATATATAATATTATATTGGACATATTTTTAATCATCTATTTTTAACATGTCCATCATTTTTTAAATTTTGATTCATTACCAGTAGCAAAAATATTATCATTAAAATTAACTATTTTCTTTCCCTTTAGCATTTAAAATATGTACTTATTATGGATACCATGTAATTAAATTAAAATTAGTGTGTCCAACTTATTTTCACAAACCAAAACAATCTCTAATAGCCTTTAGATAATCCATTTTTACAACCTCTCTGACTCATTATTATGAATATTAACCAGCATAAAAATTAGAATGTATTTTCCATGGATTGATTCTCTTTGAAATTATTGATTTCTCCCTTTTTATATGATATTTATTAAAAAATAGATATGGTCCATTATGTGGAATCCCTTACCAGAATAGGAAAAAATTATCTTTGGTTTGACATCCTTATAATCTATCCATTATGACTTCTTGGGATTACATTATCCAGATTGATTTTCTTATTTCGATCAATAGGAAGTAATGATTTTTTTCCTTATGTGGTTACCTTAATGTTATTATCTTATCCTCACATCATAATATGATTTGGGATTGGTCAATATGTACATGAATTCACCATAATTTTGACCACCACTATTTCAATAATCATATAATCTATGAAGTGATTAAAATTTGTTAACCAACAATAGATTATTCTTAAAATGTGATTATTATTTCTATCTAGAAGACCACTTCAATATTTCATAATTTATTTCATTTAGTTACATCACCTACAATGTTCATAGGATGAAATACTCCACCTAGAATAATGGGAATTATATATAAACCTCTATTATCACCATCTATGGTTAATGAGTCTATTACATTTTGAAGTAAATTTAGTCAAGATAGATTTTTATTCAAATTGTATTTGGTTCATATCACTATTTCTGTGGATCCATTAGGATAAAAAATTATTAGAAATTATTTCATGCACCCTTGATTACATATTGGGTTTAAAATCATTTTTTCCATACTTTTAAAGATTTTAATATATGTGTTTTACTAGAATATAATACCAATTCAGAGGATACTAATTTTTTCACAACAATTAGTAGATTTCTATATGAGATATTTTTTTTATTTATCGAGATATGATTTCCAGATATTCCTTAAAAAATATGAGTCATATTTTATGTTATAAAGCCATTAAATTCTTATATATATATATATATATTCTCATAAATTTTAGAAGTCACATGTTAAGACTTATCCATATTTTATAACATAGTTTATAGTTCAAGGAACATTAAAATGATTTTGAATTTCTCAACTAGAAATATCTTCATTCTATCTCACAATTATTCCTTCATATCTATAATATTTTTTTCATTCATTATACATAACTCTTGTAAATAAATTTCAAGTTTGTTTATTTATTTTTCTTTAACATTAAATTTGTAATCATTGACATTCATGGAGACATTATGTATTTTAATTAATGAATATATCATTTTCTTGAAACATTCTAAAAAAATCTATCATAAAAAATACATACAGTTCTTCATTAATTAAATAAATTCATCCACCTCAATGTAATAAATATTCTTCCTTAGCTTTCACCAGTTTTATGAGGTTATTTAATTTACTCACCTTTTGAACAAATTCACCTTCCATTAGATCATTTTTATATTCCATATATGAATTTTCATCATATATTGTATTTATATTTGATAATATGTGTCTGAAAAAATCAATTGGAACCATTTAACATATTCCTTTAATGAAACTATACATCTTTCCTTTCCCTATTTATTATCGTTTTTCAATGTACAAAAACATGTGTTGTAAAATAACTAGAATCATAATTCTCTATCAGAGGATCTTTATGGAACACATCAATTATATAATTAATATATTTTATAAAAAACAATAGTATAAAAATAATTCCAATCCAATAAAATGTAAAATTTTCATTGATACTAATTGAATTAACCATTGGGACCTGGTGCAGACACTTAAGGTAGGGGTGCGTCATGTGTAACCAATGTTATTCTAAATTAAAAAATAATCTTACTAACCTTTTATCCAATTTTGTTTTTAATCAAAATTCACTTATTAATATGTAAATGGATCTTTTTATCTATTATTAATCAATTACACTTCATGTAATTCTAGAAATAAGGTAATTTCATGTGCAAATTGTTTTTATAAAGTATGACTCCTCTAAGGAAACCAAATTCATTATATGGTTTGGTTTCACCAAATCAATTTTTTCAAATATAATTGCAAAAGTAAAATAATTTTTATTGGGATATTTATTATTATTCACCCTCTCATATCTTACGTTTTTGAGTTACACCATATTACACAAGATAGTTTTAACAATATTTTAGCCCTAATGGCCTGAAGGCCTTTATTTTTATTGATTTTTGATATCCCCCCTTCCAAAGGATGAGGGGGACCCTTACAAGTTTCGTAGGTTCACAGATTACATGGCATATAGGCTTATGAGATTACTTAACCCGAAGGTATTAGAGAATTCCACCAGACTATCTACAAGGAACTACCCCTCCCCAGCATCTGCATCATGATAGTAGATCTCCACATTCGCATGGCCGTCTGACTAGGCTTCCCATGCAAGCACAGGCTGTTCCTGATGGTATAGCCATACCCACTCATTCAGAAAAATCCATTTGGCTCTGCTCTGGTAAGGCCACCTGGAATGAAGCCTCTTTTAGAGATACTCCTTTTTTGTAGAGTCTTTCTGGGGAAACCATTTGTGTCCTGATGGCCTTGAAGTGGCCCGAAGGCCTTAATGTTGGCCTGAAATCCCTACTGACCCGAAGGCCTGGGTGGCCCGAATTCCTTAAGGTCTCCAAGCCTATACCAATGGCCCAAGGTGAATAGTTCAAGCTACTACAGTACTGAACAATACCTGATATAGTACCTTCTATAGTGCCTTCTACAGTTCCCGCACAATGTAAAATTCTGCTACAGTCCCTGTATAGAGTACAGTTTTTCTACAAAAGCACACAATGTACAGTTCTACTACAGTACTGCTATAGTGACTACTATAGTCTGCTATAGTGCCCTGAAAATATGCCTCTACTTGGTTTTGAACCTGGGTCTCGTGGATACACATAAGGATACCTCACCAACTGGGTTGAGGTTCATGTTCACTTTTCACAATATTTTACTAGTGCATTGGTCATTATATAACATCTTATTTTCCTTAGTATCATGAAAGGTCTTTTAACTTCCTTCCACCCTTTTAATTTGGACGATTATTTCTAAAAATGTGTTTCTATATCCATAGAATCTATATCCAATATCTAAAATTGATTATTCATCTTCTTTATGATATTTTTCTAAATCTCAAATAACATGGTCTATATAAATCATATCCTTTCATCTAAATATACTTTTCATTGTATTTGATAATATCTATAAATTCAATCTTTAAGGAATTCAATGAAAACAATATTCAGTCATTCTTTATGCACATCAGTATTCTTTGACTCTTCTTCTTATTTCACTCTCACTACTTCTATGAAACTTAATATCATAGGTTTTTATTCTTATCTTCCATTAAAAATTGAAATGATTTTACCCATAGAACTAGGTCTGCATATCTAATAATTTGATACCATATTATCTTTATTATTTGTCACTATATTATCTTCCTCATACTCTCTTGGTTTAGTTCCACATTATTTTCAGAAGAGATTTCTTATATTTTCCCCATTAGGTTGAAATATATTTTTTTGTACAGATGACTTTAATTAAATCATGGGTCTTTATAAATCTCCAAAAATGTAAATATTTTAGGAGTTACATGAAAAATTATTACATCACACACACACAACCTTTTAATGTTATCCAAATCCCTTTTAATGAAATGTTTTCATAAGTTGAATACCAAGAATGAACTTCTTTATTTTTAGCTCATTTTTTATTCTTGGTCGAATAAATATTCTGTATTAGAATTTATAGTAGGCTATAGTTCCTCATATCAAATAAATTATACCAAAAATTACTAAATAAAAATTTCATCCAAAGTGTATGAAAATTATACGTGTGTAACATCACATTTAAAGTGTGATAGATTGATTAAAACCTATAAGAACTCAATCATGAGTCTGTACATTCTAGCTAGAAGATGAGCCTTAGTTTCCTCTCATTCATATAGAATCAAAAATATCTTTTCTGTAGTTAATTCAATGAATTTTTACAAAATTTTATTTTAAATAAATTCCTGAATTAAATTAATAAATAATTTTCTCACTTTAATAATTTTTTACATTTATATTAATTTTTCCAAATTGATCCCCTTATTCTAAAATAGAAAAATATTCTTCCTTATAAATTCATTTTGAATCACCAATTCTTCTATAATGTTTTATTATATGAAGAAGAGTACTAACATCATCTTATTTATTACCCACTTTTGACCTGAAAATTTTATTTCCTAATATTCTCATTTGGAAGTAAAAATAATATAATAGTGATATAATCTTATTATCTTCGTAAAATATAATCTTGAATCATGTATTCATATTTCAAAATTTTTTAAAACATGGTAGACCAAATATTTAATAATCACTATATATTGTTAATCCCGAATTTTATTTTTAGAAGCTTTGGTAATTAGCCTACAACATTTATGAAATTTCACTGATGAATAATCCTTAGTGGGATGAAATTATTATTTGGAAGATCCCAATTCATTTTTATGATCATCATATATTCTTGTTCTAAAATTTATAAGATCATACATATTTTAAATGATTCTTATAAAAATTATTCTTACAGATCAACAAATTCATCAACACGAAGATGATGCTTACAATTCATCATCATTAAATAGATAAAAAATTATTATTACAAAAAAATATATACTGATATCTTCATAGATCCAAATGAACCTTACAAAGTAATATATAAATTTTTAATAAAATATTACAATGAATTTTTTCAAAACATTCACTATGCACGATCCTTACAAAAGTCCAAAAATCTTCAAATTTAGCTACAGTTCAATGTTTATAGTTCTGTTAAAACTAACATAGAAAAAAAATCAAATCCTCTCATTCGAAAATAAAAAAAATCTCAAACATCCCAAGTGAAATTAATTTACTATTAGTACTTATTAATACATATTAAACTCTTCACCATCATTAATAATTTATTACATAATTTAACTCAATTTTGAGTGACATACATATAACTTATACACCACTTGGATCAATCATTAATCTCATCTTTCTAAAATCGCCACTGAAATTTTTTTCATCACTATATATATTATATTTCTTGCTAAAAAAATACCCTGATAGATTCTTATAAACCTCATCTCTATTTTCACACAGTTTACAACACTTACTAAAGTTATTTCAACATGTTATGTTTTATATTTTTCCAAATCTAATTTATATATAATTGGACACCTTTGATGGTAACATGTATTTATATATCAGGAAGAGAAGAAAATCAAACATTTTATTTATGGGGGTTCTCTCCAATAAAAATCTCTATTATTATCCATTTATCATGATGATGAATTTTATAGGAAACAATAGAACCATTTCTTTACTACTTTCTTCAAATTTTATATTTAAAAAAACAAACCTACGATTTGTAGGGATACTAACTTAGCCACATATTTGTAATTTTATACATATAATGAGAGATTTAATCTACCATAACCATAATTTATAGGAAAAAAATTAATTTTTCTCCAGTGGATGGATTTTTATTCCATCACTCATCTTCAACACACATAGACATCTCTATAACAACTACATCGAAAAAATAAAACTATAGTACAGAGGGAACATCAAGGAGATATATTATTATAAATACCTTAGTAATCATATTCTTCCATACTTAAATAAATTACATTACAGTAATTTAATATTTAATGGAATCCATAATTTTGATTTTTTTCAATACTACTATTAAACAGTTTGTAGTGCATAATAATTCCTAAATAAATATTAAACTTCCATTTAAAATACAACAACCTCGACTCGAGTAACCTAGAGTTAGTGTCTATTTTTTTTACATTTTCATAGATACAAGTGGGAAAATCCTAACGGACTGATTTGTTTAGTAGTTTTCAAGAAATAGTTATATATATATATAAATATATATGATTCCAATTTTACATTGGTAATAGAAAATAAAAAATAATAATGGAAATGATTTTGGAATCGTTGAACTCATTCAAAGAGTTCTTCTTCATATCCTATGGAAAGGAAGAAAATAAGTGTGATTTACAATATTTATTAAGGGTTATTTATAATGGAAACTATCATGATTCAATAAAGAATAATCAATAGAGAAATTTAAATAACTGAACACAAATTACATTTAATCAATAACTCGACTATCATAATAAGTTATTAAATAATAAATATGGAAAGGTAAATTTCAAAAAACACATTCCTTTTAAAATCATTAACAAAAAATGAATCCATGGATAATATGAATGAAAAAAATTGAGGATAATAATAATTGGATTCTTAATTATGGAAATTATTAATTATGGATTTCATGATCCTAGAAATATATATATATATATATATATATATACTATAAAGATCTTTCATAAGAATACTATGTGTAAAAAACATATTTAATTTGGAAAAATGATTTCACTCTATGAAATATGAATAAATAAAAGAATTATATTATTTTGGGCCCCACTAATAATTTCTTTTCCAAATCATTCCTCATATATATAATTATCAATTTAATTCATGAATCAAAATTCCTTATAGACAAATATCTCTACTGAGTAAAGGATATATATTTATCAACATTTCCATAGTTAATGAAATAAAATTCAAAGTAAAAACTATTTGTAAAAATCGTATACTATTTACGAAATAATCATATTAATGATACAATTAATATTTATATTTATGAGAAATGTAATTTTTAAAGAAAAATGATCACATGAAATTTATTATCTTAAGGTAATGTTGGAAATAATAATATTAATCATCCAATGAGTGGTGACCATCGGTTGATCCAGATTATATGTATTTCCAGTAAATTAAAGACATTTGTAAGAATAAATGAATTGGATGTGAAATATTAAAATATGATTTCTTAAAAGATTTATTGTTGTAAAACCATTGAAAATGAGAAAAAAATTGATATTTTTTAAAATGGTTATGGTGGTGGGGATGTCTGTTATCAACATATACGTTATAAAAAACAATCATTTTGACTTCTTTATCGAAAATGTATGTTTTGAAAAATATAACTATTCATTTCGAACCCTTTTTAATAGTAAAAGATTACATAAAATGTCATTAATAAATAATTTTTGTAAATAGAAGGAAATTTTTAAAACTATTTTTAAAAACATGGTAATATAATAAAAATGTATCTGATTTAAATATAAATAAAATATTTTTTTAAAAAAAACATTTTTTTATTGACTAATGTACCACATAGGGGACAATATAGAATAAAATATATTAATCCTTAAATATTCTTTTTATTAGAAAATTATTATATATTTTTAGGGATTAATGATAAGATTCCTTTAATGAGAGTAAGAGGAATCACAAAAGAAAGCGATATTATAATAAAGATTCTTACCACTTTGGTAACATTGAAATTGTAACTGCGTTAAATAATAAAAATGTATTGAAACATTAACCATCATGGAAAAATGTTTAATCATTTTTAATATTTCATACATTCTATATATACACCACATAAAATTGAATATGTGTATATTGAAAAATTGTATCAATAGATTGGAAATTGAGATGAAATTCCATGTAACTTGGTAACTTTCATTTAAAATATATTTGGATTAAATAATATGAATTGAAACCTGATATACCATAATGAATGAATATATTCATGACATAAAATAACAAAGGAGAAACATAAACATAAAAATAAATGAAATTAGATTCATAACATAAAAATATTCCTTAATGAATATAAATTGATATTAATTCCATTACCTCATGAATTCCTTTAGTAGAACATATTTTAACATCCTATATTATTATTTTATGGATGTTATTAATTTATTCCATAACCATATAGATATTTATAATATCATATATGACCCTATTATAACATTTTATGACTTGTTGGTAAATAATATTTCATTTTTTAAAGGTGAGGTAAGTAGCTCATTTATTAAAATAAAAATGAATTTTCAAAGAGAAACAGACAATACAAAACGAATGAAAGATAGTTTAGAGACTTTTGAATGAGTAAACATGTTATAGAGAGGTAAACAGTCACCCTTACCATGCTGATGTTGACCCTTATCCAATTTTTGACATGCACTCAAGGCCCCCTCCATTATATGGAAGTCCAACATCACATTTTTCCAGTGCTTATTCATGATCCAAAGCCTGAACATTTGATTTCTCAACAAATTAATTACTACCTAAAAGAATCCAAAAATAATTATGAGTATGGACCTTCAAGGATTATTTATTTTCTATATTCTAAACCATGTCCAAGTTTGGTGTAGGAGAGAGAGCCTTTATCTTATCCAACATGGAAGCTTCCACATTGGAATACCCATATCTAGCTTTTCTAGGGACATGCGCACCAGCATGAGGCCTACCTATCAAAGGATCATTAGAAGGTGGGGTATAATTTTTGTGTCTATCCATAACAAGAGAATAGAAAACTTGAAAAAGTTGGATGTTCCTAGAATTTATATCAAGGCTAAAATCATCTACCCTATAGGGAACGAAGTAGGTGTGACTGCTGGATGACGAGAAACATCACAAGATGCATTCATATTTGAAAAATCACAAGTAAGGTTGCTACCCTGATTGTGTGTCCGCACAAGTTCAAATTAAAACTTTCTAATGTATATAGAAATATGATTATTATGTTCAAGAGTGGAACCAAAAGAATCATTCTTTAAAATATGTTTAGTATGAAATTGTAATTTTTAGTTAAAAGTGTATGATATTTTGTTTTTGGTTTTCATTAAAGTAGTGTAAATAAAAATTATTTTTCTCTTTCGGTCTGAATATAATACTTATTTATCATTCCAAAAATCAAAATAATCCTCCATATGTGCATCAAATTACATGTTAGGTAATTTTTTCATTGGATTCCCCTCTAACATGCTCATCATTAATGCCTCTTGATAAGGCATCTTCAAAGGACATCCATTCAATGGAAAGTTGAGACCCTCTTCAATGTCACCCTAAGATAAAAGGATCATCTCAATACAATTAGTGGGAACAATTATACTATTATTTTCATTAGAAGGGTTAAGTATTGGGTTATCATAACAACCATCATTTAATGAAATGACCGAAAGAGTATTTCTAGTAGCCATATTAGACTCTTCTTCAATAGAGGCTTATACCCCCAGGGGATTTGAAGTAGGAACATGCCCAATATTTACATATTCCTGATTTTGAGTCTGATCCACAATGGTATGTACATTCCTTGTATTTCTCTTTATTAAATAATACTACAATTCATGACCTCTAATTTTAAAATTAGAAAAAACAAAATAACATATACACATAGATTTTCAATGGCCAATAATTTTGAAAAAAAATCACAAAACAGAGGTGTTTTTTCAAATTCAATCTGAAGAAAAATTTCATCTTCTGGATTGGAGAGGACCACCTTATAGGTCAATGTAGCACATTAATCCACTTCAACCAATAAAAATGCATAATAACCATAACTAACCATTTAAGTATCATTTTCAATATTTTTTAAAATTAAAATTTTGGATGCAATTTCATAGAAGATGTCATGGTTCCATAACACCCGATTAAGTCCATGGGTTAAAACTCAAACCTATCTACAAGTATCCTCAAAATAAATCAAACTAAAATTTACCTTCCAATCATAATTCTGAAAAGTACCAGGCCCAAGGATAAGAAAACTAGAAATCTAGGATCGACCTTTAAATCTCAACTAAGGGGAAAAGTACATAAAAAACAGTGGCCAATAGAACCCCATTTTTAACCATCAAATATCCAAATAGATGATAAACAAGGGACCTGGTGTGCAACTTTACATGGTTTGGTTCCTTTCATTAGTAATATTTGAGTAATGAATAAAAATATAGATAAATAAAGTTGATATATTATGACATCATCTAAAGATGATACATGAGTGTTCAATCCTTTCTTGATGATTTATTTCCAAGGAATATTCGTAATCAAGGAAAAAAGATACTCTCAAAAAGCTAGTGAACTCTGAGCATCCCTTCAGTACTTCTACATCGAGCGGCTTAAATCTCAAAGGTGAAGATTTATTTCTATAAACCTGATAAGATGAGAAAAAATGGGTGGATTTTTATACTCATAGGGTGAAATAAGTAAATAATATCACAATGTGTTGTCGAGAGAGAAAATTCCCACTCATGATCCTCTTCCTTTCAATCATTGAAAATAATATTTCATTATTTTAATTTTTTTGGATGTTAATTTCCTTTTTTCTAATTTTTATTGTGTTATTAATGTTCTAATTGTTATGTATAAGATATATATATATAATTAATATTTGGAATTATCATAAATTTATAAATCTCATATTTATGAATTATATACATTTTTTATCAATTCTTGGAAGTTGTATGTAGAAAATGATTCACATAGATTCATGGAGACGGTAAGATGTGTATGTATGAACAAGATAAAATATCATTTCCATAAAATGTTAAAGGGTAAGGAAGTTGAGGCCATATTGATTTTAACAAAATAATATCATGAAATATTTATCATATATATTCATTATTTCAATCATTATGACTATTCATGAGAGTCATGGATGGAAAACAATTACATCATTTCAAAAGTGAAATATCCTCCATTCACACAAATGACGTATTCAATAATGAAAATAGAGGATATCAACAAAAATATATACCCATAGTTTAGAAAAACCCTAGGTATAGTGATCCTGGATAATTTTATACCAATAGTTTTAAAAACTGTTTGTATAGGTTGATCTATACGATTAGGTTTTCCAAAACCATGGGTATAGATCCTTAACATATTAGGATACCCTCTTATCCTCCCCTCTCCTCCTCGTAGATTACCCCTAAATCCCCTCCCATGCTCTGAGCATTGACCCCCCTCCCCTTCTCAGGTGTCTCTTCTCACACCATCCATATCTTCTTCCTTCATTTTTGGCATTTTGATGTCACTAACTTCGAGAGGAAAACCTTCCATCTATCCTCTTTATTATTATCCCATCACTTGAGCGACAATTAGTTATCTTCTATCATTATCTATTTTAATTATATGATTTTTTATTCTGAATTATTTGAAATTATATTAGTGAGTTATAAATCATTTTTCACATCTTCTAGCTATTATTTTCATATTTATATATGTAGGTGTTTATACTAGATCTTGTTGGAATCAATTCTATCATTGTATTTTTAAATTTATAATCTAATAGAGTTAAAATAAATTCGACTAAATCTTTGTAAGCACAATTTTAATTATAATTTTTTCATTTTGAATAGTATCATATGGATTTCTATAAATTTAACTTACATTTGAGATTCATTTGATGAATATTTTAGTGATTAAAATATTTTTAGAATTGGATGTAATATTTAGAATGTCAATAGGGGATTATTATGATTTTAATTATGCTTGAGTTATGTGATTTAATTTTTGAAATTTAATTTTTTATATCATGTACCATAGTTAAACTATTTATTGAATTGTTTGAACCCAAAATGAAATAATTGTATGATGATGCACCTGATTATACTAATATAAGTAAATATGGAATATTTCATTATCCATTAATGCCAATTATTCATTAATTCACTATTTTATTTATAGTACCTATCAATCATGTTTCTTAGAATTCATTATTATGATTTATACATGAATGGATGATAAAATATTCTTTTAAATAAATAAATTTGTAGATTTAAAATGATTAAGATTATTAAAACCTTTATTTTGTACAAATGTTTATAGAATAATTTTGTAAATGTCATTAAAAAATTATATAAGTTATAGAGTAATTCTTGTTATATCATATTTATTTTATGAAACATGGTTTTCATTGATAACATTTTATGTAATTCGCCAGGTTTTTTTAGGATAGAAATCTATGTTCGATTGTGTATGTGATACACAACAATGAACCCAAATAAAGAATGATTATATTCATATAACCATTTTATCCTTCTATTAAATTTTTAGATATAAGTTGGATTTACTACTTGATGATATATATATGTCTTGAATATATTGATAAATTCTTAGTAAATAATCAATATGTTCTTGATAATGTAATAGTGTTCTCCAAAATATTATTTTTATGATTATTATAATTATTTTTTAGAAAATTTAGAAAATTTATTTGATGGAATGAACTACATTTTTTAATTAAAATATGGTGTAAATGAGGAATTTTTTCTCTAAATATATATATATTTTTAGTTAATAGTGAAAAAACTATTTTTAGGTGAAATTCCAATTTATTTCGATAAATGAATTAATTTAAAATTACATTTTTCATCTTAATTTTATGTAAATGTTAAGTTATTATCACTTAGTTACATTTAATTAAATTAATTAAATATAAATGATCTTTATACTATATTTTAATACAACATTATTTCTATGATTAAAAATACATTTTTTGAAAACTATTTTAATTTTCATAATGCTTATCCTCTATAATTGATTAAAATAACCCCTCATGTGAAATTATATAAATTAAATATTTTGACTAAATATATATATTTATGAATTCAGGTCCATATAATGAATATTTATAGTTATATAGTTAATGAATAATCATTTTTTTCCTTAAAAAATTCATTTAAAAAAAACTACTTTCCATCATGGTCGCATGTTTAATATTAAATTAAATTTGTACACCTCTATGAACTGATTTTGTAAAATGATTTTTTTATTATGAATCATTGAAATTAATATTAGATAATAAGTTAAACCTAATTTTTGTGCAATATTAATAGTAAATAGAGTAAATATTAATTACAATTGTAAAAGGAAGATATGTCAATTAAGGGTAAAAATAAGTATCAAACTCTAGAAAAAATTAATCTTATAATTTTTAATATTTTTAATTATTTTCAATTAAATTATTATTATACTTGTTGTTTTTAATTTACAAATGATTAAGTAATTAGTTTGATAAAACTTATATTTTGATACAATAAGAACCAAATTATTTTGGGTAGTATTCAATTATGGAATATATTTTGATGAAATACTAGATTTTTGAAGCAAATTATATTTTAATAAAATATTTTTTTAAATAATATTCATCAAATATAAATTGTTATAAAATTTTTATGAAGTCAATTATAATTTTTATTACGTGTTCGAAAAATGATATTTTCAAAAAACTCCACAATTTCATAATAAATGTAGATTCTATTTTAAAAGAAAAATTAAGATATTTTGAAAATTATTTTGATAAAATACATTTTTTTTGTAATATTAACATAAAAATTGTCCAAAAGAGATTTTTTTAATTTTCTAAGACAGTCGAATCTTTGGGTAAAAATTAAATAATATATAAATATACACTGTGTATTATGACATCATAATGTACCAAAAGTAATTTAATAATTACTATGAAAGGGATATGTGACCAAATATATTATTCCATTTAAAAAAATTCTATTTTACTTTTATTTGATTTTTTTAAAGTCATTATGAATCCTCCTAAACTTATAATATATTTTAAGGTTTTAAAATCTATTATTTAAGAGCGTGACACACCACCACATATAAAAGGGAAATATTTTCTTAAGTTAAGACTTATTACTTATAAAATAATGATAACCACTAATAATTTTCAAAAACCATGTAATAACCATAGGTTGTTTTGTGGATATAGAAATTTTATTATGTAGAGTCCATAACCAAAATCATAATGAAATACCCCTCTTTTCAAATCATAACTGACCCAACATCCCATTTAACTTTACTAAAAATCCATTGATCATGATCATACTCTTTATTCCACTCTTTAGAGTCCCCCCAAGTCTCCCCTAACCTCTCAAGAGTCCCCTCCCAACCATTTTTAGTCACACACTCAAGTTACGGACCTCTATCTCCTTCTTTCAATTCAAGCACGTTCTTTGGAATTTTTATTCTTAATTGATGTTTTTAATGATGTAATTTATTTATAAACATACCCTACTATCCAATTTTTGTAATTTTAATGAGGTAACATTTATTATATCTCATTTTACTTTCACCCAAGTCGTTTTTATACTGAAATTCCATTAGGGATTTATCTCTTCTCATTTCCGTTCAAGAACTCCTTTTCTGTTTTATTTATTAAATTCCATTTTCTTTTGTGGGGATATGTTTTTATATATTAACCTTATTGTAAATTTATTTAATAAATTTTTAGATCCCCCTTTTCTCTTTCATGGAGCCTCTGATGATCCTTTATGTACACTTGTTACAATGGTGAAAGTTTATAAGGGATCTTTTCCTTTCTGCACATTATTCATCCATATTCATTACCATGTGTCTTTTATGTTTATTTAAATATAATGGGTTAAGTTATTTCATATCTCAATTTTGGTTTAATTTGTTTTAAAATGATTAAAAACCCCTTTTCTATCATAAACCCCTTTTTTAATTTTTATGTAACACATTTTTGCTGCTTGAATTTCATCACAATTTTCCATTAAAAACATTGGGTAGTGAATACCACAACCATTTTTCTATAAAATTTATTAATATTTATGCACATATACATATTTATTGGGGTATTTCATGTATATATTCCACATTCCTTCATCTTAGAATAAATTATGATGAGTAATGAATTCATTTTTATGATCTATTTTATACAAAAAAGCATGAGAATGAAATGAATATTATGGGTGTGCCTCTATAGCGCTTAAATGAATTGGGTAATGTATACAATCATGACAATTAAATTTGGGAAATGAAGTGAACGTGAATTCATTATGGGAATTTCTCTATGTGGATGTCTTTGTGGGTTTATCCTTAACCTATGTTTTTTATTATGTGTTTTATGTTGTTTCCTCATTTCTCATGTTATGATTATCATGATATATCACGCATTATTATTCATGTACCTTTTATTTCTCATTGATATTCCTATTTTATGATATGTATTAATTTTTCAATTTCTATTTCCATATTGGGATTTATAGCTCACACCTTACTTATGTATGCCCCTAGGTTATCCATTGCAGTTTTATTTATAAGGAATATTTCGATCATGTTAATGAAGTTGTCAATAAATATTTTATATTCCCTGTTTTATGTAGTTATGTAATATGCATAATTCTGAAATACATGAGAATTTTTGATCATCTGGGTTGTATTTAGTGTAGTATTATGTAACAAATCTTATATTAATGTGGAATAAATAGCATTGTTTTCATATTTGGAATTATAGGAATAGTTTGGTTTTTTAAGGGATTAGGATTTGAAAACTCTAGAAAAAAAACTAGGGATATGTATAAGTATAAGAAAACATCCCAATATTTTGGTATATATAGAGTAAGTGGTTTATCAAGAAAATACATCCCTATCTAGATACAACAAGTAGAGGTGTTTCGAGAATAGATGTACAGGTGTAAAAAATCTTACAATGTGTCTTAAGACTGACTTGAGGATTCATAGTATACATCAACAGGACTTACCACGCACCAGATTTGACCCTTCCATGGTATATGCTTTGATAAATACAAAATATCATTACGATACAAATTTATGGGAAGAACTAATTCTCATTACAATATATGTTAGGCAGAAGATCATGTATAACATATATTGAAGCCTATAAATTCATAATATAATGACATAAATGTAAATTATATGTTATCCCTATAATTTCATTATATTCACACATTTTTTTTTAAATTTTTTAAAAATATTCATCCTTAATATTTCTTTTATTCTAGATAATGGATAGAAACATGATGAATTGCGTAAAAAATCAATGTGAATCGAAATGTGATAAATTACCAAATGAGATTCTGAATCGGATGAATCAAGTTGGAAATATTATGATTATGAAAATCTTGATATCAAAAATCAGAATTAAAAATTGGAAAATTATTTAATTCCAAAAGACATGAATGAAGAGAATGACGAAATATCAAGGATGTCCATTAAATAAAGGTGATAATGGAAAGAAGACCAAATTTCCTTTGTGAGAAAAACTATGGAAAAAGGAACAATGTGGAATGGCACAAATGGAGTTGGATATGTTTTAAGTGTTTAACAAAATGGCTTAAATTAACCAATTTCCATTGAAAATATGTATAAGGCGATGAATGGATATAATTTTCAAAATAATGTATAACAACCATACATCTTATTATACATGTAAACATGATTTTTTACATAAGATATTTACATGATACAACATAGAAGATCAAGAGGTCTAGTGTCTTTTGGGATTAAGAACATTACATAATGACTTAAAACATGAAACAAGACATCTTTATTGAAAACATTCTTTACATGACCACTATATTCCCTCGTACTTAACATAGCATGAGATAACCTAAGGATATGTATAAGAAGAGGGTGAACTATAAAGACCAATAAGGGAGACAAAAGGCATAAAATGAATAATAAAATACATGTTCGGAAATAGGAATATCAACAGTGCCTAAAAGAAATTTGTACATAAAGTCATGATATAGCATGATTATCAAAACATGGAAATGTGGAAACAACACTTAACAAGGTATTAGCAAGAGAAAAATATCCTTGAACATGGATCACGAGTAAATACATATTTCATTTTAATTATAATGAGTAAAAAAACAGTGTACTTAGTGTATCCTAATACTAATATTTACCTAATGCATTGGAGTGCTATCCAGGCGCACCCTTCATAAACACTACATTTCATTCATAATTGCACCGCATAGATCATTCAACATGGCTTCATTAAGTATCATCATTTATTACATGATAAAGTAATTTAGAATTCATACATGAATCTATATAATCAATTATTAAATGTGCATAAATATTAAAACCCATGATTGGGAAATGAGAATGGTATTCACTAATCGATGACTTTGTCTTGGAAAATTCCAGTGCAATTTTGGCAGCATAACGGCGTGACAAAAGAATTAATAAAAATGACTGATGAGAAATAAAGGGGTTTATCATCATATTTATCTGAAATTTAATATAATGGCGACATATAGCTACATGTCCCAATATATGTTACAGAATTTGGATTCATAATAGAAAATAATTTCTTGAATTTAATGAGGAGAGAGAAATTGCATATTGGATTTTGACATAGTAATTAGTGTACATGGGAGGCATTAATGGTATATGAAGGGGTATATCATAATTCTAAAATAAAGAGGGAAGTATTGGGGAGGTTTAAAATCATACCCCAATATTTATAATTGAATCTAAAATGGTATAGAAACATAATGAAACTTGGATAAAAATGAGAGAGGAAGAAACCCCATACATAATTTCGACATGGTAACGAGTATATGTGAAGGAATAGATGAGAGATAATTGATTATATCATCATTAAAACATAAAGAGGATAATATAGGGGTGGTTTGAAATTATACCCCAACATATGTAATTGAAAATAAATGGGAATAACAATATTAAGAAACTTGGATAATAACTGAATGGAAGGAATCCCTTACTTTGAAGTGTGATTCCAAAAGCTTGGGAGGGCCTTGAGAGATGCTTCTTGGGAGATTGGGGTGACTTGAGAGGATTACAGAGATAAGGGGGAAGATGTTGGTCGAGATAAAAATTATTTTAATGAAGAGGAAGTGGGATCTTGGGAGGGTTTATAGTGGAAAAGTGAGAGAATTCATTATTATTTACGGGTTGGACCCTACACATTATACTAACCAAAACCAAAAAATAACGCATGTTTTTTCCAATGGGGAGTGGAAAACAATATTTTATAAGTCTAATGTCTGTACTTCTTAAAATATTATGCTTTCTTATGTAGAGGTGAGTCACACTCTCAACGAAATCAATTAAAAAAGTTAAAATGTTTTATAAGTCTTGGTGGGTCCACTAATGCTTTGTAAATTTAATCCAAAAAATCTAAAATCACATTATTTTAATTTTAAAATATATATTATCTGAGCATATCATTTACAGTATTTTATTACATCACTTTTGTTTCATTATAATGTCATAAAACACATTATATAATTAAATGATATTTCAATTTTTATCCAAAAATTCGACTCTCTCAGGAAATTATGAAAAATTCACCATTGGATAATTTCAACATCCTAATTCCAAAAATAATAGTAATTTTATCTTATTTTTTTTTTCTATATATGTGAATTTTCAGTTTTAAATTAAAAACCAACATTTATAAAAAAATTAATGGGTTTTGAAAAAAATAGATTTCAAACCACAATACAAATTACAATTGAATCCATAAAATTTATACGATCATTTATATTTAATAAAAATAAAATTAGTAATAATATTTTACTAAAATATTATTTAATTAAAAAATCCATTAATTAATCAAAATATATTTCGTAATTTAATATTAATTAAAAAATATTATTTTTTTCTTAATAAACTTTTTACAAAGTAACAATAATAAAAATGAATGTATATTATTTATAAAAAAAATAATTTTCATAGTAATAGTGCTAGGTTCTTGTTACATAACCCCTTAAAACACCCACGTAAGTCCAATGGGTAAGGTGAGAGATGGTGAAAGACTCTTGGGTGGCTTTGATAACATTTCTCGAGTGGTAATCTCTATCAACCACCACATCTCTTGTAGACAATTCCATTCAATCTTAACATGTTGAAGCTTGGCTTGGGATTGGTCAAGAGAAATGCCCAGTGATGCTGCCACCTTTCCGAGTTCCGAAAAATGGGCTTCGAATGGAGCAATTATACTGGATGAGGCCATCACTTCCTTTGTATCAGTAAATTGGATTTGTTAAAGCCTTATATTTATACTAATCATGTGATCATTGTTCAATGTCTATATTTGCAACAGTCATAATTGCTAACAATATTTTGAAATAAAAAATATAAAAGAAAGGAAGTGAATAATTTTTTTATAATAATTTTACTGAATAAGATATTTAATCAGATCAACAAGATTTTTCATTCACAAATATTTGGGTCATTACAATGTATCTTATATAATTATATGTTGTATGTGTAGAGAATTTGGGTATTACCCACACCAGTGCTCCCTTCTAAGGACTGATAAGCATGATGAGTTTCAAAAAATATCCAAGAAAAAGGGAATAGGTAATGTTGAATGATGATATGGATCAATATTATTGATATAAATGTAACCTATACTATGGAGTATTGTATTTCATGTTATATTTCAATTCATTCCCTCTTATAATTCTTGTAAGTTTTTTATGAACACAAAGTCACCACTCAAAATAATTTGAAATCATCAAAAAATGAGAATGTATTCCATGTTGAGGTTACTATGAATGTTCTTCATGAAAATATTATTAATCTTACGTTAGTGAAACATGATGTTTTCCTAGTTCTTGAATGGTTTACCTTTAATAAAATCAATATATATTTCTAGAATGCATTCACCATCTGTACCGTGAATCACCATTATATTCTATAAAAGTACAAGGATGAGTTCAAATATTTATTATTATGAATATTATTTCATTATAATAAATCATATATATGTCAACTATTTTGGTATAATGTTGTTCTTAGGATATGGAAATCATTAAAGTTCAATGATTAATGTATTTATGTCGGGCTATTTGAATTTTATGTTGTAAAAGTATTGTAAAATTAAAATTATGGATATAGGAATCAGGAAATATATAAGGATTTATACATATTAGTTTTCCTATATATAATTTCTATTGAATAGTACCAATAACCAACATATGTGATTTAGTGATAAAGTGATATTTTGGAAACAAATTATTGAGCGATTTATAACCCTTAATAGGTGAATGATTTTGGGATATACCTAGTGATTCTTGGAATGATATGTTTAAGGAAAATAGTACGTTTAAAAGCATTGATACAACTTTCGAACATTTATGTAACAGAAGTTTAGTATGTAATTTTAGAAAACATATTACATGAACAAATATTCTTATTTTTAGGTGATTAGTCATATTTTGGGAGATGTCTTATTTGGGTTGAGGAATATATACCCAATAGGATTATATGAGATTAATTATATTAAATTTTTTAGAGGTGTAAGAAAAATAGTATGAGAAAACCTTTAAGATTAAAAAAATCTTGAATTTTGAGGCTATTAGTGCAATATATGGGTATTTATTAAAGGAATGATCTCTGAAAAACCATTTGTTTCTTCAAAGAATATTTGAGATGAATATGTTACAGTATTCTCTCACTTTATTCTCACCATTTGATATTTAGTAATGATAAGAGATAGAACATGTTATTGCTTGGTGTACTATGTGATTTTTTTGGAGTTTATTCTAGTGCTAGAGGTTAAAAAAATCACCTGGACTTATCATCGTCTGGAGAAAAATATCAAATTGTATTTTGAATTAATTATACTTGACAAGAAATAATATTTCCTTATTCTTATATCTTAAAAGAGATTTTATGTCCTTATCTCTATAGAAATAATTTTTAATAACAAATATTTTCATATTCTGATGAATTCATGGTCATTTTATCCATCATTGATATATGGTTTTGTTTTAATTGAATTTATCCTTACCATTTTCCCAATGAATATCAATTCATTCTTTGGTGTTAGTTATCTCTTCTATTTACATGTTTTATCTTCCCACTAATGTTCTCATACAGGGAAACCTAGTTATATGATGACTTTGAAACTTCTTTTTCACTTTTTTCAAGTGGATGTTCTATTAACCCATTTTACAATGTGGGTTTTCAAATAATGTTGTTATCATGATTCAAAACATTTCTTACTTTGATCAAATTGAAATTTTGAGAAAACAATTTATTTAAGGTGGGAAGAATGTGACACCCTATGTTTTTTTTAAAATATAAAACTTTGTTCGAAAGCGTATGTGATAAAAGACAAAAAATCCAAAAAAAGAATGAGTTTTTGAATATAACAGTTATATCCTTCCATTAAATTTTTGGATATAATTATAATTAACTACTTTATGATATGTATATATATATATATCCAAAATAAATTTATAAATTCTTTGTAAATAATCAATCAATTGTTGATAATTTAATTTTTTTCTTCAAAATATAATATTTAAGAATATTATTATTAATTTATAGAAAATTTATCAATGTTATTTTATAAAACAAAAATAATTTTTTAATTAAATTATTTTTAAAATTTCAGTTTTTTTCTGAAAATATAGATTTTACTATGAGTACTGAAAAATATAGTTTTATATAAAATTTTCATTTATTTTCATAAATGAATTAATTTAGAAGAATATTTGTTTTACTTATTTTATATCAAGGTAATATAATCATTACATAGGAATTTTTAATAACATTTTTTAAAATTAAATCATCCTTATACAATATTTTAATAAAATTTTAGTTCTAGGATTACAAATTCAATTTTTCTGAAAACCATTTTAAAAAATTTAATGTATCTCCTTTATAATTGATTAAAATGAATATTGAAGTGAAATTATTTATATTACAAATTTTTATTACATATAAATACTTATGTTTTTAAATCCATATAATTAATATTTATAATCATATAGTTAAAGTGAAATCATCTTTTCCTTTAAAAATCGATTTTTTTGGAAAAACTACTTTTCATTGTGCTTATAGGATTCATATTAAATTAAATTATTCCACCAATTTGAATTTTATTTTATAAAATTTATTCCATATTTTTAATCACAATAATTAATATTATATAATAATTTCAACCTAATTATTTTATAGTATGAATTATTAGTGTATTAAATATTAATTATCAAGGTTAATGAGAAAAAGGTTAATTAAAGGAAAAAATTAGTTAAAAAAACTAGAAAAGAATTAACCCTTATATTATGAATAATTTTAATTAATTTTCATTTAAATTATTATTATAATTTTTCTTTTTTACTTTATAAATGATTAAGTAATTAGTTTGATAAAAATTATAATTTGATACAACAAAACACTAATAATTTTGTGTAGTATTCAATTAAAAAAATCATTTTTATGAATTAATTTTTTTCCAAACAAATAATATTTTAATAAAATATTTTTATTAAATAATTTTTATCATATATAAATAATCACAAAATTTTGATAAAGGCAAATATTTTTTTAAGTGCTTGGAAACTATTATTTTCCAAAAACACATCATTTATTAATTAAGGTAAATTTTATTCTAAAAGTAAAAATTCACATATTTAAAAAATTATTTCTGAAAAATTAATATTTTTTTAATCATAACAAAAAAATTATCCAATGGTTATTTTTAATATTTTATAAAACATTCAAATTATTGGGTAAAAATTAAATACTGTATAAATATACATTGTTTATTATGACATACAAATGACCTAAAAGTGATGTAATAATTACTATAAATGGGATACATGAACAAATATATGTTCCCCCATTAAAATAATGTGATTTTATGTTTATTTTATTAAATTTGTAAAGCCCTTTTGAATCCTCAAAAAAAACATATAACATATTTTAAGGTTTCAAAATTCATTTTTTAGGAGTGTGACTCACCTAAACATAATAAAGGGAATTATTTTATTAATTTATGAGTTTTTCCTTTTAAAATAATGATTACCACTCCCACATGGAAGAAAAAATAGGAAAACCCATTGTATGATTTGTGGTTTTGGATATTTTATTATGTAGAGTCCAAAATGTAAATAATAATGAAATCCCTATAAATTACTATATACACCCACCCAAACTCAAATTTATATTCAATAAAAGATCATTATCATGACCATACTCTTCCACACAATCTATATATTCCCTCAATGGTGCAAAAAGATATCAAGAATCCACTCCCAAGATTTTGAAGTCACACACTCAACTAAGGGATGTTACACTCTTTTCAATTTACCACATTATTTAGAATTTATCTTCTTAATTGAAATTTTCTATATTTAAATATATATATAAACATACCATATTGTAAAATTTATGATATTTAAATGATATATAATTTATTATCTATCATTTTTACCTTCACATAAGTTGTTACAATGCCAAAATTCTATAAAGAGTTCCTCTCTTCTCATTTCCATTCAAGATCTCCTTTTAAGTTAGGTATTTAAAATTTCATTTTATTTTTCTAGGATATTTTATTCTACATTTACCTTTATTTAATTTTATTATATAATTGATTATACCCCTTTTAACTCTCATTAATCCTCCCATGATCTTCATGTACACCTGTTACCATGTCGACATTTTATAAGGGATGTTTTCCTATATCATCTTTATTCAAGTATATTCTTTACATTATGTATTTTATATTAATTACCTTATGACACAATACATTATTAATTATATCCCTTAATGTTAAAAATCCATTATCAATCCATTTTTATAATTTTAATGTAAAATATCCATCATCAATCACTCATCCCCTTTATCTCTCATCAATCCATTTTATGAATTTTTATGTAAATCCCTTATGTTTTCAAAATTTCACCTCATTTTTCCATTACAAAAAAATTATATAGTGAATAAAATACCCATTTTTCTATTAACATTATGAATATTTATGAACATATACTAATTTATTAGGTAATTACATGTATCCATTCTATATTTTATGTTGTTATGTGATGTACCTAATTCCCAAATTCACTAATATATTGATCATCTATGTTTTTTTAGGTTTATTATTATCTAATAAACATAGTATTAATGTGAAATAAAGAGAAGGGTTGTTATATTTTACATATGAATTTAGTTCTTTAAGAAAACATTAAAGGTATAAACCTTAGTTTCATATATTTCTATCAACTATTGAGTATAACATGGTTCATTTTTAATAATGATTCCATAGATTATTTATCATATATTGAGTAGTTATACATTTATTTACAATAATTGTTAAATTATTGAAAACCAATCTAAACAATCTTTATATCAATTAAGAGGTCTTATATGTGGTGATGTGATGTTTGGGTGTCATAAAGTGGGATGGAACAGATTAATTATTTATTAATTATGAATATTACCCAAATTAAATACATCTTAAATTTAAATCTAACATCATATAAAATATATTTTCCTTTTATATTAATAACATAATAAATTTTTACCTAAAATTATTTCCTTTAATGGAGAAATTTTTCCCTCAAGTATTTTTTTTCAATTGGAAAGACCTATATGGATGAGAATTTTTTTGTCATAGTATTCCATAGTTTTTATTTATTCAAATATATCCACCTCATTTAGATTTCAATTACTATTCCTTATTTTTTTCTTAAGATATTATTTCTTATTTTTTAGGATTGATTGTAGTATTCTATAATGGTCACTTGTAGTATGCATTATGCCAGGTTTCCTATTAGTTTAATTTAATTTCTTCTGTTATATAATTTTAATTTGTATTTGAATTTAGATATAGTTCTTGAATTGTACTTAGTGTATTAGACAATTTCATGTTTACTTACCTATAATTTAGTATATGAAACTGTATAAATTTATATGATAGATCCACTAATATGGTATTTTTTCCATCTATGAATATGATTTGAATGAAGGGACTAACATTTAGATGTGCTGACTCTTTATGGGATATGATCGCAGTGATCTGATTCTGGCCAATTGCCCCATTCCCAAAATTATGGGAATAAAGCCCTCTTAAATCTATATACACTTTCCTATTTCTTATTTCATACAACATCAAGATTATATCTCCTTTATTACATTTTTATATTTTTTTATTAAAAAAATAGTTTCTATGATATTAGGATTATATGATTATTTATATTTATATAAATTATGGTAGAATTTCTGGGATATTATTATACCATTTTTATGGTTTTCATGTTTGGTGAAACATTGTTGTTATCCAAGAGTAAATGTTTTCCATCATAAATAAAATTTTATTTAATTGTATTAATTTCATATACAAAACATGGAAGTTTAAAAAATCATAATGGCATATGTATTTGACTGGATTATATAATAAATGTATCTCATTACATTTCTTAAACATTGTTTTCTTTTCAAATGGTAGGAATCGCTTATAGAATGTTTTATTTCTATTGTTTTTCGTGTTTCTAGATACTTGAATTATTTGAATAATTTCATATTAAAAATTATTTTAATTAATTTTGTTATTATGGTCTTCATTATTGATTTGAATATAAATTTTTTCCCTATAATAGAATGGATAAATGTTTGATGTTTCATAATGATCAGATTTCAACTGAGTTTCAAACGAATTGGGATATTTTTCTTATATTTTTAATTTGAAAATGCATCAGATTGAGGTTTTATTCAATTTATAGGTTATAATTTTGTTGGAAGACTATGGTTATGTTGGGAGTAAATTTTATATCATATTAAAAAATATATATTTCAAACAAACTATTATGTTCAGTATCATGATGGAGAGATGAGATAGTATTCTACTATTAATGAATGGAATGAAAGAGGTTATATAGAGAATTTGATATTTGATTGGTTTAAAGTTTCACACCATTAAGAGAGAGATAGTATTATTGTTCAGAAATACAATGACATCAATACAAAATAAGGAAAAAATAAATATGATGATGTTGAGAGAGTAAAAAACTTAATAGACGATTCTAGCAATCATATATATAAAGAATGTGCTAAAATAAAAAGGATGAAAATTTTATTGTGGTTATATCATGGGAAAACAATTTATGAAATTTATAATACCACTATTGATTTTATTAATAAATTTTTAATGGACTTTCTTCAATATGGTTTAGATATTCCATCAAATCATTCCAAATAACGAAAGTTAATTAAGAAGCTCATATTTTCTACTGTTAAAATTAATACTTATCTGAAATATTGTAGATAATTTTTGGAGGAAATAGAAGATGTTAGTGATAATAAATAATTTTGTACATCTCAATGGCATGAAAATGTAGATGGAATACCATTTCATGTTCTACATAAAATAATGTGGCACATCCCATTGATTTTTAGGCTCCAAAATATATTCATGTCTATAGAAATCTTAACGAATAATTGATGGAATGATAATGAGATAATTAAAGATAATGATGAGTTGCTTCATACTTCATATTCGTTAGGATGGATGGAATTGGATGCACAATGTCCAATTTTTTTAATGAAGGTGGGTAATGTCAAGTTGGGTCTCTTTTTTGATGGTTTTTAACCTTTTGGTTGGATGCTTACTACTCACAACACATGGCTAGTTTTTATTCAATTTTAAAATATAAAATCATATATGTTGATGAAAATTTTTCACATTATGGATTATACTAATATCTAGACCATATAATCTTGTAAATGATATAAAAATGTACTTGGGACCTTTAATAAGAGAGGTGAAGAAACTTTGGGATTTTGGTGTGTATACATTCAACGCTTCATCAAAAAACATATTTCAGATGGAAGATTCCATTCTATGGAATATAAATTATTTCTCTGGTTATGCAATGATGTATGGTTGGAATGTGAAGTTAAAACTATCTTGTCCTATTTTTTTGAATAATACACAATTGGGAAGACTTAAATATCATAATATTTTTATGTATATCTTTATTGATGATGCTTTCTGATGGATCATCAATATAGGATGAATCGTTGGATGTTTCAAAATACCAATGACACTGAACAACCACCTCAAAGTATTTTAGGAAATTATGTGACTAATAAATTGATACATTTCAGTTTTTCATTAGGGAAATATCATATTAAATCTGAAAAGTGGAATAATGTAGACACTAATTCCACTTACAATTGGGAAAATAAATGTATTTTTTTTAGTTTCCATATCACTCTAGAAATTTGTTACATCATTTTTTAAATTTAATTCACAATGATAAAATTATATTTGAAATTATTTCTATTAATTCCTCTAAATATAATGCAAATATCAACAAATGTCTTATATTCTTGTAGTGACTTGTTGGATTCAAATATTTATCCAGAATTGCCTCTTGTATGTTTCTATGAAAATGAATGAAAGTTACCTGTGATTTTTACATGATGACAAAGTTAGAGAAAACTAAATTTTTATATGTATTTTATAATATCATCATTCTTGATGGCTATTATATAAATATATCTAAATGAGACAACTGAATTGAGTTTATATAAAATTGTCTAAAATCTCAAGATTATCACATCTATATTCATGAATTGATTACAATTGATATAATTCATTTCTTATATAACAATATATGTTTGATAGTTATTAGCTTGTTTAATTTGTTATATACATTTATGATAAAATTTTATCTAAGTATTTCTTGATAAAAATTCTATAATATTGGGCATTAAATTTCTATTTGTTGGATAACAAATACCCCACTCATTTTTCACATGAATGTTGTATTTAACTATTCATATTCCAACAAAATAACTTATTTGGGGACCCATTTCTTTTTGGTGGATTTATCCTACTGAAATAAATATGTTTAGCATGAAATATTATGTCTCAATCAAGATACTCCTAGAAGTATTTATTGTGAGAGGTTATCTCGATCAAGAATATATGGATTTTTGTTGAATGAATTTTTCTACTGATCATACAAGACATAACTAGACAATGAGAAATGAAGATTAGTAGTGTGGGGAAATTGAGGACTCATTTTCCTTTCTTCCTCAAATAGGAGAAATCCCTAGGTATTATACATTGGATATATAGATCCTTAAAAGAAGTTTATTTGAAATCATATATTCTTTCTTAAATATGATTTTTATGACTATATCAAGTAAATAATTTTAATATTGATATGTTATAACATACTATTTCATTTCACATATTCCTTAAACACTTATTATTATTTTTTATAGTTTACCTAAAAACATATAAGTATAGTTCATCAATCTTTTCCATTGGTAAGAAGAGAGGATTTTCATAGAAATGAGATTCTTACAATGTTCAAATCAAAGGTATAATGATTAGTTTTATTAACATCAAATATATATATTTAAATAATTATATTATTCATATATATATATATTTTGGATTGATTTTAAATATTGAATATGTCTCTAAATAAATAAGAGAATTCGGTTTTGGTCCCAATTATTTGGTCTCTGAATGAAAATATTTAATAATCAATGGGTATAAATTTATTAGAACTGATCTAGTGGTGAAAATGTTAACTTAACATGATAACATTTGGTAATCTACTACAATGTAATCATATTCGGGTGCATCAGATAATATGAATTGATTTAAATATGTTTCTTAGTATTGACTTGTTGAGAAAACATTGTTATTATATTACTACTATTAAGGTCGAGTTAACATGATGAAATATAAATTGTTTGATTAAATAACTTATCATGGTAAATTTATTGATGACTATGTATTTAGAGTTATTAACTGGACTCAATTCCCATATACCGATGGACTATATATTTTGGCATCAATGGAAATAAACTGTTTTATGGGAATGATAATATATGACCTGATTATGGTGTCATTATTTAAGTAATATGAAGACATATTTTTTAGGATGGTGGAATTTTTTTTAAAAATATTTACCCCACATTGGGGTGGAGAAAAATATTTTATTTGATGACTAAAATTTTCTTATTGTGAGATTTCATGTTGAACTTCATGTAGTGTTGGGTAATATATAAAAGAAACCATATATGTTCATTGTTTATTAAGTATACCATGACATGGGTTTCTCATGTGTGTAAAAAAGAAATTATATAAATCTAACTTCAGTTTGGATGGATATAATTGTTTTAGTTTTGTTTTTATCATTTAATTAGTTTTATTTAAATTTAGAAAGCCAAATAGGCTTTGAAAAAATTTATAACTTAGTTTTAAATTATAGTTGATAAAATATATTATGACATTGCTTATTACTTCTTTTAATTCAATGTGGAATGATGGATTTTCAAAAAGTATTTCATGAAAATTAATATTTCATCCTTATTTATATGATGAAAGATATTTATGAAGTTATAAAGAAGTGATTATTTGATAATTATCGATAGATGAATGTGTTAGGGTTTCCTCCTTTGGTTTCATTAGTGGGTATACTAATTATAAATTTTTTTCATCTTCTTGATATTTAATGTCAAGTTATTATTGTTAATTATTTTTTAGGTATATAATTTGAAAATAGAGTTGACTTCTCATTATACTACTAGTATGGGTTTGAGTGTAGGTGATCCTAGAGCTACATGGACCACCTATCATACCTATTCGCACACTATACCACCTTTAGACACCCTGTCTACTATAAATTTTCTCCCTCCACTTGATCATTGGAAGATGTTCCCACACATTCCTCTATAATCATCTTATTTAGACTATTTTTTGATACCATGTATATTCCTCCTCCAAGGATGTTCCCATATATTCCATATCTATACCCTATGATTTATACACATCTCTTATATCCTTATCCAATTATGCCTACACCGCTTCCATTTATTATTATCCATCATGTATCTGATGATTCTTTTCCTTCAATATCCACCCCAAAACATACAGATGACTCGATCTATGCATTGGAACTAGAACATCCTTCAGAGGATACCGATCCAGAATAACCCACAGATCCATTAGAGCATAATAAGCAGCCAAAATCTGGTTTTTTATTACATGTGTGTCATATTATATAAATTATTTTTTTCTATGCATTTCTGAATTAATAATTTTATTTTATCATATCTTATTCAGTGAGATATTTTAATAGGTAATGTGGGCTCACCCATATACATGAATCCTTGAAACTCCATATACATGAATCCTTCAATCTTAAAATGTGTACCAATATTACCCAATAATCAAACAACACAACATCAAGAAATGATTAAATATTTGAAGAGAAACTAGTTTAAAATATTCATAATCTATAATGATTTTCATTGAAAATCTAACACTTAATAATGGTATTTAGTTTTTCTATAGGATGAATCGAAAAAAAACAAAGATAATATAATATATTTCAAAACTTTGGGGCACACATCAATTACTGATAATGAGAGGTACCATGTTATTTAACATGAATAAAAATGAAATCTATATTTATATTATTACCAAATGGACATGTAGATAAGTGGCCAAGTGGAAAACATCTCAAATGACTAAATGAAAAAATGGAAAAAATGGGAAAATGTCCAAATGGACAATTGTCTAATAAAAAAAATGACCAAATTCCCCAATGCCCAAATGTACAAATGGACAATTGTTTAGTTTTACAATGTTAAATTGAACATATTTCAAATTGGATAAATGACCAATTCTCAAAATGTCTTAATATCCACATGACCAAACAACATAACCCAAAAATAATCCTAACAAGTTACTTTAATATGAATAAAAATAATATTTATATTATTATTGTTACGAAATGAACCAACTGAATAATGGCCATGTGACCAAATGAGAAAATTTGTTAATGGCCCCATGGATAAATAGACCAATGGAAAAATAACCAAATTACCATAGAACCTAAAAAAAATAAACATAAACATGTAATGTAATATAAATAATAATAAAATCTATATTTATATTGTTACTGATTGACAAAATATCCAAATAACCCAATAAACAAATAGACAAATGAATAAAAAACCAAAAAACACACACCATAAAATGAACCTAACATATTAATTTAGTATGAATAGAAATAATGTTCATATTTATATTATTAACAAATGACCAAATGGTTAAATGTCTAATTTTACAAATGACCAATTCTCCAAATAGACAAATGAAAAATAGGAAAATTGGAAAAATAGCCAAAAGGAAAAACGGAAAATTTAAAAAAATGGAAGAATGAAAAAATGGTAAATATGGAAAATGGATAAATGGAAAATGGGATAATTTTCCAAATTATTTAATAACAAAATTCCAAATAATCCAAACCAAAGTACCAAAAAATGAACTTATTGACCAAATGATCAAAGTTACTATGTGACTGAATAACTAAATAATGTAACAAAAATAGAATTGGAACAAAATGTATATAAAATTGGAATCCATAACATACCTATGTTTAGAAACTTAATTAGTATGTGTTGAATATGTAATGTCGCTAGTAGTAAATCTATAATTAAATGTATATTTAGATGCTTCTTTATTTTAAACATTTATTCAACAGACCAAATTTTAATTCATTAATGGTATTTTAAATTTATATTACCCAATAATATACTATTATATTAATCATTTTCATTTATTGAATTAGGATTTGGGCATCGAAGGCATTGTGCCTTGAGCAAATTCATTTTTCTTGAATCGGATGAAAAATGATGGAAGTGCTTTAAATGCAGAGATATATAAAAATATTATGAATAATTTTATTTATATTTAAAAATGTGATATGTAATTCATAAATAAATATCTTGTTTAGATTTTCAATAGTATCCTAGGCAGTCCCTTGATGAGAACTAAAATGATGAATTCTCACCAAATTATCATTTGAGACGAGTATTTGGTGAGGAGAACCATGGGAGATTCTGATGTCGACTTAGAAAAAATATATTCCCCATTAGGTATTGGATATAATAGGGATACTTTAAAACCTATCAAACCCCAGAGATGAAAAATTGACCTTAATTATTATATGATGCCAAAAAATAGATCTACAAGAGAGTGAATGATGTAAAATGGTCATCCAACAATCCTCTAAAGCTATGTAAACTATATTTCAATCACTTCTATAAGAGGATGATACTATTTTTTATTCATGTATGGTATATTTGATCACATTATATGACACCCCTATTTATGTAAATTAGGTTCTTAGAGGTTTTTGATATTATGGTACTGGTGGTGGAGGTGATGATGATAAAGATGTTGGTTCATCGGGCATTGATGCTGATGATTATTATGATGACACTGGTGGTGATGGGGGACATATTGATCACCACCATTTTTGAGTTTAGTTAGATACATGTGTGGATATCTAAAAATAATTGATAATGTGAACTTTATATGTATGTTACAGTATTTTATGTTGTTGAAAAAATAATCTGGCTTGACGATTCATTGCTAAATATATTATAAGATTATTGCATTAAATGTGTACTAGGGTTTGTAATTTATTTCCAGGTTCTTTGGGAGGTTCTGGGTAGTGTTTCTACTGTCCAATTAGTGTAGGTCTTTATAACCATAGTTCATGAAATTATGGGTATACATGAATTCTGGTCAACCACCTATGCCCATTGTTCATATAATTGTGTGTTTAGGCATATAACCATGATTTCATGTGAATCGTGGGTATTAATATATCTTTATAGGATATACCTATAGTTTCTATAAAAACCAAGAGAATATTCTTATACAGATGGATAAGAACCCTTGGTTCGTAGAACCATTGGTATATCATATACCAATGGTTTTATAGTCTATACCCATGGTTCTAAATCATGGGTATAGGGTAAGATTTCTATTTTGTTTTGTTTCCCATTTGGTGGAGGTGGATATGAATAAATATAATTCCATTTACATAATAAATTCTCAGTAAATTAGAGAAACATGTATTATTATATTGGAATCATCAAAAAATAAGTCAAATTCAAATAATAATAAGGAAAAAGAAATGTCATAGTGAATCTTATTACCATCTCTTAGCAAGACCTCATTTGGATATCTTTTTAAGGACCCTAGGGTTGGTCTTTTTGGAAGAATAGTATATATAAAACGTGTATAAGGATATTTAGGTAGTATTTTGGTAGGGTTTTTTTGTGAAAATTTTCTTGAGATGTGTTAATTTGAAAAGGTATGGATTTTCTTTATTAAAGTGGTGAAATGGGACCTTCTTGGAAAATACAAGGAAATTTTCCAAAATAATAAAAAATGATAATTTAATTCTAAATAAAAATGGTTCAAAATGAACTTATATTTGACTTTGGGATGGATATGTTTAAAATATGGAAATATAATAGACCTTATACATTTTTTTGGAATTTTTAACCCTGATATTCTTAGTTAACCCTCAATAAACCTATTTTAACCATAACCAGGCTAATTAATTTTTACTATTTTCACTATTCATTATTGAAAAAATTTAGTTGATCATATTATGTAACATTAATTATTATGATTCCAAATATGGATTAAATTGTAACCAATTCAATTCAATTTAGTGAAATTTTTTTATTTTAATATAAAACTACAAATTATGTTGAAAATTGGGTTTTTGGGATATACATTTTGAAGCACAAAATGATCTTATTTTAACTATATGACTATTAATTAACATTGGATGGAATTAAAATCATATAGTCAGATATATAATATATTTATTTAATTTAAATAATACATAATTAAATATTTTCTATTAATTGAAATAGATATATAATATTCCATTTTAGACAAAACAATTCCATAAAAACTAAACAGTTTTATAAAAAATATTTCATTTTTTACTTCTAAATTATTATATCTTTACTTATATAAATTTCATAGTTAATAAATTATTAAATAATCATATTATAATAAAATAATTTATATAAAATTATTAATATTCAATTACTACATTTTCAAATAATCTTAAAATATTATTTGAAGAAAAAATTTCCAAAATTCCTTCTTAGACTATTTTGATCATGTTAGTTCAAAATTGATATTCATCCTATTATGAAAGAATTTTTTACATGGAATATTAAAATTAAAATTATATTAAATTTTTGTTAGAGTATAATTTTGTCTTATTATAATTGGGGTTGGGGGTTCCATTTATCCTAATCTATCAACGAGATTAAATTTATTTAAATTGAAATATATCATAAAGACCCATTGTGTTACATTTTTTCCTCCAAAAAAAGTTTCATCATTAAAATTTAATGGATAATATGTTCCCAAAATTTAGTGTAGTTTTTGTTTAGAACATCCTTTAGTTCCCATATTGTATCTTCCATTTTATGAATTCTCCAATGTGACTTTACTAGTCGAGAAATTTGATTCCTATAAAAATTCTCTCCATTATTAAGAATCTATATGAGTTACTCATTGTTAGATAGAACGGGTTCCAATAATATTTCATCAGAGGTGATAATATGAGCAAGGTATCACTTAAAATTCTTTAATAATGATATATAGAACACATCATGTATATTATAGATGGATGGTGACTTTCTTAAATGATAAGACACAAATTTAATTCTTTATTGGTTTTAAAAGTATCTAATATAAATGGGGAATAAATTTACCTTCTTAACAAACCTTATGACACCCTTCTATGATGATACTTTCCATAAAACATGATCTACCCCTTTAAATTATCTATTTTTCCTATGACCGTTGATATAACCATTTATTTTACATTGATCTAGTTGATATGGGGATGAATAGACATTACCTTTTCTATTTTTTCCACCACATGTTCTAGAATTACAAGATTACTTTCACCAATATCATCCAAATAAGTTAGGGCATGATATCTATTGCTATATAATTCTTCATAGGACATAATTTAATTACTTAATATAAATCAAAAATTTGTCTAAACAAATTAAAAACCCATAAATATATAACATTTTATCAAATATTTATCCTGGGAAAACATAAAGTAGCTCAAAATGTATCATACCAAATATGTGAATACCTTGATTATATATTCACCTAAATCATAGTAATAACCTAAGTTACCCTTAAACCTTATTGGAAATAATAATTATTTGAAATATTTACTATCTATTCATTACTCCAAGAAAATAAAAAATTATTGAAAATATTCCATAAATTTAAAAGATGCTATAAACTCCATCAGAGATAACATAAACCACTCTATCATCAAACCATTAATTAGTTCCATGGTGATCAATAATACCCCATTTAACTTATAAATGTAAACCATCTCAAAATATTTATAACAATTTAAGGATTATGAGTCTATTAATTATGTGTTTTTGAAAAATATCACCTTATCACTAAATCAATTTTCATTTTTACAAGTACCATTCTACATTTGCTTTCAAATTCTGAACAAAAAACTATAGTAATCCAATAGATTTATTTACTTGTTCTTAAAATGTAAATATCATTGATAAAATAATTCTATAACATTATTCTTTAATCCAAATACAAAATAATGTTAACTAGTTCAATTAGTCTATAAAAATCAAATAAGCTTTATTTTGATCCCTTGGCTTATTATGAGTTATATTAACATGCCACTTGGGGAATTAATTTGTATAGTGTCCCATATCCTTATAGTCGAAACACAAAACATGAAATCATTCTTTTATATCATTTCATTTACAATCTTGGAACCCCTTCTCTCCACACTAGAAGAAAACTCTCATTCCCATCAAGAAAGTACTAGAGCATTTCATTCCACAATTATCCCATTTAGATAAATCCTTATTTCTCTTTCTACCCTAATCCTAATATATCAATTTTTCCTATTAATGTCTTGATTATCTATGAATATAAAGAATCTATAAAATTCCATCTCTTTTTTGATGATTAATAATATTATTTCTTATATGATAAAACGGTTTGAGAAACTTGTGCCCTTAAAAGAATTGGATTATGACCTTAAGGGAAATACTCAATCTTTCATTTCATATTTAGTAGTAAATTCAGATAAATCATGGATATTATTGTAAAGGAATCCTCACAATCAACACCATTTTTTATTCCTTTTTTTTATCTATAGATATTTCTCTTCATTTCAGTATGCAATTCTTGAGGGAAATATTTTTCAATAAATTTCTCATTAAAATCATTACACTCCGTGTGTTTTATTTTTTCTTCCTCCCTAGTATTCATGATCAATGACCAATATTGGCCAAAATTTCAATTGATATAATACACTGAAACATTAAAAATTTCCTATTAATCATGTCCCAAAGAGAGAACTATATTCTCAAGAGACATAATACATTCCATGACAACCAATGGATTAGTAGACCCAAAAAAATGATGGGGGATTTTGTTGCATAAAAAATAAAATATAGGAGAATCACACTATGTAATAAAAGGTTTATACATTTAGTGATGGTTATTTTTCATGACCCATTTATGAAAAACTAATACAACCACGTTATGTTTAGATCCTATACCAGATGTATTGGCATCCTTAGTAGGGAAATATCAACATTTTTCATGAGTATTGAAACACTTCATTAGTATAGGAGTCATTTCTTGAAAATGGAATATGTTGGATTAGATCATGAAATTATGAATTTTAAAACACAATATATAATTCTAAATTTTGTGTAACACTAAAAATAAATTTTAAATTTGTGTATTTTTTTAATCTCATTATCTTAAAAAAGGTTTCTTTGGTTAAATAATTATTTTAAAATCCTTCATTGTTGGTTTTAAATAAAATTAGAATTATCTTAATATTATCCATTGGGAGTGTCAAACTAGGTGCATAGTATGGTTTCACTCACCGTGAACTGGAATGATAGCCAATATATACTCGTCCAACTCTTTTCAGGGTTATTACACATAGATATATGTGTTCCACTTCCATATTTAGTTGTATTATCCAAACAAGGCACATGAGCCTCATCCCAGTTGGTGAGGTATCCTTAGGTGCATTCATGAGACCGAGGTTCAAAACCAGGTAGAGGTATATTTCTTGTGTACTATAGCAGTATTGTACACTATGCAGTAATGTAGAAGAACTATACAATGTGCAGGTATTATAGTAGAAATGTACATTGTGCGAGGGTACTGTAGCAGGCACTGTAGTAGTTACTATAGCAGGTACTATTCGGTACTATAGTAGCTGAAACTATTCACCTTAGGCCATCAGTTTGGGCTTGGACTCCTTAAGGATTTTGGACCACCTAGGACTTTGGGTCAGTAGGGCTTTCAGGAAACTTTTAATGCCATTGGGCCACCTCCAGGTCTTTAGGCCACATGTTGTTTCCCCAAACAGTCTCTACAAAATAGGAGAAACCCCAGAAAAGGATTCAGAGGAGGTTCACTCACTATAGTAGTGCCAAATGGATTCTCAGAATGAGAGTGTATGGATATGCCATCTGGACCAGCCTATGCTTACACAAGAAGACTATCCAGACATCCATGTGAAGGTAGAGAGCTATTATCATGAGCAGATGCTGGGGAGGGGAAGTTCCATGTAGATAGTCTGGTTGAATTCTCTAAGACCTCCGGGTCATGTAATCTCATATGTCTACGAGCCTTGTAATCTCGGAGAATATGGGCCTTGTAAGGGTTCCCCCTCATCCCATGAAAGGGGGGGAATCAAAAATCAATAAAAAAATAAGGCCTTCATGCATTCAGGAAAACAAGGATTTATTTCTAGGAAAACCCACATAATATATTCATTAAAAAGATATTAGAATTTTATTATATAAATATCATCAATGTATATCGTTGTATTATGTTACATAATCAAAATTTTACTTTATATAGTTCCCAAGGATTCTAAGAAACTTTCTCTAACACCATCCACAACAACCCCTTATCTACTAACTTGGATACACTGGTCACTTTATTATATTAGCATTGAAACAAGTGGTCAAATCCAAAAGTACCAATAATTTTAGAATTTTGGTGAACCATATAAATAAAAGATACCCATTTTACATTGTTAATAGAAAATAAAATATAGTAATAGAAAAAATTTAACATCCTTGAACTCATTCCATGGAATATGTTTCATATCCTAGGAAAGGGAAATAAAATAAATGAGAGATCAAATGCTCAGTAATGGTTATATAGACTGGAATATATCATGAATCAATAAGGTATAATCAATAAGTAAGGATGAATAAATTAACAGATATTAAATTTAATTAATAAATTGAATAACACAATTAGAAAATACATAATCCAAATGTAAAGGTAATATCTAAAACCAACGTCATTTAATAACATGAAAAAAATGCATCAGTGGACAATATAAATGTGAAAATATCATGTATGATAATAAATAAATTCTCAACTATGGAAATGGTTAATTTTGGATTTCATTAGCTCCATCATCATGATATAAATACTATCAATAACATTCACAAGACAGTTTAAAACTATAGGTAAAAACCATTTTAATAGAGGTAACTAATTTGTCTCACAAGAACTAAAAATCTATCAAGGAGATCTATAATTCTGATCCCAACCCATTACTACCTATCTGAAGAATTATTCATATATCAAATGGTCTATCTAATTAAGGAATTAATATACCTTATGAATAAATGTCCAAATTCAGTAATGATTTCAGATTTATCAATATTTCTTCTATTAATCATATACCTTTCTTAGTAAAAACTATCTATAAAAATGGTATACATTATTATAAATAATCATATCCATGATTCAAAGAATTTGAATATATTAGATTAATTTACTTTCTAATAAAACGTCTAAGAAGAAAGTGATTTTCTCATGGAAAAGTTAACAATAAAAAAATTAATCAATAAATGAGAGGTGACCGCAATTCATTTGGAATATTATATTTTAAAATAAAATCATTTAATTTGGAATAATAAAGGAAAAATAAGTGAAATATTAAAATAAAAATTCATTAAAAAATTTCTTGTTAAATCTATTTAAAACATTTAAAATAATCTATATTTCAAAAAATAGTTATGATAGTGATGAAGTATGTTATCACCATATACATTAAAAACAATTATTTTTATTTTTTTGTAAAAAAAATCCTTTTAAAAGTAGTAGAAATATTATTTAGAATTATTTTTAAAATTCAAAAATAAAATAAAATCCCCTTTATAAATCATTCAAGTAAATAAAATTACATTTTTAAAATAATTTTTAAAATGATCGATATAGAAGTAATATATATTCGATTTAAAGAGAAATAAGATTGGCATTTCATTAAGACATTTAGATAATTGAATCATGATGAAAATAGGTGAATAATTTTAATAAAATATATATAATAATCATATATCTTGTGTATAAAGAAAATTATTGGATCTTGTGTAGTATAAATGATAAGATTCCAATAATGAGTATAAAAAATAAATTTCAAAAGAATATATGAATGTAAAATACATTCTTACCACTTTGGTAACATTCATATTATAAAATATTGAAAGAAAAAAAATTTATTAAAAAATTATCCATCAATAATAAATTTTTATTCCAGTTAGATACTGAAAATGGGTATTATATACACCACATCAATGTAAATAGGTTCTTATTAATAAATAAGTATCAAAGGAATAGAAATTGATACAAAATACCTTAAAACATGGTATTCATCAAATCAATTCCAATTAGATTAAATAATATTTATTTAAAATTAAAATAATATGATATATGAAGATATTCATGATATAAAAAAATCAACGTGAGAATATATACACCATAACAAAATAAACAAGGTGCGTAACATGAAAATATGCCTTAATGAAGGGAAATTGATTGGAAGTCCATTATCTCACAAATCCCTTTGATTGAAAATGATTTAAACTCTTATATAAGGCTTTTAAGAATGTTGTTATCATTTACTATAAATAGAAAAAAATTTGATATTTATAATATAATATATGATCCTCTAATAACATTTTAACACTCATTTGTTATTAATATTTCATTATATTTTTTGTTTTAGATCTAAATTTCCTTTTTTATCATGATTATTTGGTCATGAATGTTATATTTATTATGAATATGAAATAGATTAATCAAATAAAAAATTATAAAAATGATAAAAATATTATATAAAAATATTATATTATTTTTTATAATCTTCTAGAGCTTTGTGCCCAGAAAATGATTCACAATACTTCGTGGAGAAGGTAGGTCGTATGCACACATGGACGAAGATATAATCCCCATAATGGGTGAAAGGGTAAGTAATTAGATGATATATTAATGTTAACAAATAAATATAATGTCATATTTATCATATATATTAATTATTTCAAGCATTATCACTATCAATGAAAGTCAGTGTTGGAAGAAAAATGACAATGGGTAGTGAGAGGGTATTCCACCACAAACATGAACTGTAAAATCCCTGGTATTATAGAATAGGAATTTTTCATATTTATTAATAATTATGAATTAAATAGATATTTTACCTTGTATTAAATTCTATATCTGATAGCGTACCTATAATTCAATAACGAGTTTCCCTAAAATCATGTGTTGAAGGCAATACTATGTTATAACGAAAAATAATATATTTTTAATAATATTATTCAAATTGGTAAAAATAACAAATATATTTTATCAATGGTAATTTAGAAGGATAAATATACAATTTTTACACATATTTATTATTTTGATATTACATCCAATAAATTTTATAGTCGTAAAAATAAGAATATATCCAATTTTAAGCATAAGAAACTCTATTTTTAAAAGGTAGTTTAATCACCTTTTAATGGTCAACCATTTTTAAATAATATTTCTATTTAAAAAAACATCATTTTTAAAATAATAATATAATATTTTTATTATTGTGAATTTTTGGTATTTTTTGGACAAGTTTCATTGTTTAATGAATATTGAAAAATAATAATTTTTATTTAAAAACATCCTTTTCATATAATTTCTATAAAGGGATAAATTATTTTTTAAAATTATTTCGAAGTGTAATTTGATTAGGTTTTTATAAATTAACCTAACTTATGTTATTGGATTTAATTTCACTTTGAAAATGACGAAAAATAATATAGTATATTAGTGAATGTTTTTTCTGTAAAAAATGTAACTATATCCCATATTTGGGATTAAAATTAAATTAATTTCAACCAATTATATGATTTTAATTTGGAAAAACGGATTCCATTTTTGAAATAATCATAATTTATAATTTCTAATATTTTCAACTTAGTTTTTGACTAATATTATTAGTGAATGTGATTAAAATTGATTATATCATTTAAGAGAAAAATATGTTTAAGAAGGTAATGAACCACACATTGAGTGACCCAAATGACCTATAATATTTTTCAAAATCCATTAGATACCCATATTTAAACCCTAAACATTATTTTATCTATTTTTCTATTATTTTACCCAATTGGCGGTGGAAAATCAATGTGGATTTCCCTTTTAAAAAATTTACAAGAGGGGCACTCCTCCACTACCACTAGAAAAAAGCACTCACACCTCCCACTTCCTAACACCCATAAAGAAAATTTATCTAGACCAAGATCTACAAAAATATCTCATCAACATACCACCACTCATCTGATAGTCCTCAATTTGTTCTAAAATCCATCTAATGAACCCCTTTGGTGGAAGCCAATAAGAGATACCCGAATAAGTGATAATACCCTTCCTCAAGCTCTTTGATTTTATTTTCATTATAAAATTCTTCAAATATTCTTATTAAATTCTTGAAAAGTAAAATAAATATCCTAAATACTATTTAATTTTTTCATGATAAGGGTTCGACTAAAACTTACACGGACATCAATCTTATGGGTAATGAAGTTATTGTTCTTTAGTACGACGAACTACCGCCTCACGAAAAAATGTTGTTTATTTTTTTTCTTTACCAATTTTCTTGGTTGTACATTCTGTAGAAAAAACTATTTATATATGATATATATGATATTTATTCTCTATTTATTCTTCAATAATTATTTTATAACATATACTTTTATACATTCCATTTTTTGTAAGTACAATTACATCATTTGTGTAAGTATTGACTACTGCCTCCTCAAAGAATTGTGATACATTCATATAATACATGGAACATATTAAGAACGTGTTTAATTAAATATATGGGACAAACATAACTTATATATGAAATTAATTACATAATTACATTTTTGGGAATATAACGCATCCTTTTCTTTAATAGTTTTCCACATTCTAAAAAAAGTGATGACATCGTTGATGGATGCGTGGACTACCACCTCCTCGAAGTGATGTTATTCATTTTACAAAAACATAATTATTTATATATGTTTATAAGATTAAATATTAGGGTATATATGATATAATTATCATTTTGGAAATAAATATTTTTATTACCTTCTTTCCATAATAACCTATTTGACTATAGTTGACTTAATAAGTCGTTTTGACACAAAAACCAAATATGGTCAAAACACCTAATGAAAACATAATTTTTTATTTTGTTGAAAGAAAAAATTTATTAATAAAATAAACGTAAAAATATATATTAAAATGGTTCTCATGAAATTATATAATTAACATTTGTTTATTATACAGGATGGGAAAGACACATAAGACAATTTTGACCCAAGGGAAAAGATTTTGTCTCAATATCTTTTCATTGATTACTTCCATGAATATATGGAAATTTTTTATTTTATAAGGATTATATAAATCCCCTTTGACATTATATATGCAAATGTTATCAGTTATAATGTTATTTAATTTCTTATTAAATTTCATTCTTTCTTTTAGATTCTGATTTAAATGTTCAAAGATGAATGAGACACATTGAATGTATAAATATGTAATCCCCTCATCATGTATATATTACTAATATTATTTTTAATAATTATTTTATATGTATATAAAATGGTTGTGATGAAAATTTTATATTGATCTTTAATTTCATTCAAAGATCTTCGAAAATCAATATTGTCATGTTCTTTATATAAAACATATTGAAAAATGAAAAAAGGAATATTCTATTCTCAATGTAAATTATGAAATTGGATTTTCCACCACCTTGGGAATTATTTTACATTTGGACTCATTTGAATTATTTCATATTTCGATAAATTAAAAACCATATTTTTTTGTTTTTTGTTCTTAAAAATTTGTTTTTAAAATGGGTTGTTTATTCCAATATCAAGAAAGGTTTTCTTATGATTGAAAATGAAATTTAATGAGGGAAATGTTGAAAATTGAAATATTTTATGTGTTATTAATATATAAATTATACATGGACAATTTAATGGTGGTTCTATAACAAATAAATGATGGGTTGTTCCAGGATAAAGCAATTATGGGTGGGTCCATGATATCCCTTCAAATTATTGGGTATGGAAGTCGGCTGTATAAATATTCCATTAGTAATAGTGATGTATATAGAAGTAAACCATAAGGTTATTCCATTTATAAGAGATAAAATTAAAATGATGTTAAAAGTTACCTTTATGTATTTTATATTATATTTATGGGATTTATTTTAATCTTGTGACTAAAAAAAGTAAGAAATGAGATTATTATCAAAGGAAATTATTTAATACTTATAAATGTTGAAGTGTGTAACTTTTTGATAAATTGTCATGGATTTCAATTTTTTTAATGGTTTAATGATATCATTATTTTTATATCCTTTAATGAGGTTCTTCATTCTCATGCCACCTTTTTAATGTTTTTTCAGAAGACTTAAGGATGAGCGAGGGATTTGAAGAATTCATGTTGATAGTCCTAAAGAGTTTTCGTAAAAGATATATTGTTTTTTTTAAGTTTTACATGGTGGAAAAATGGAAACTAATAGGATATTTCCACTTTATATTTAATGGTTATTTTATGTATGATTTATAGATTAATTATCTAAAAATATAAAGCTAAAAAATATCCTTAATGTGAAAGAATGTAAAATTCTTGACATAACTTAATATTATGTAACATTTTAAGGGTGGGTCCTTATAGTTCATATTAATGGAATGGTTTACATAACTTTGGAATTTAGGACAATACTAGTCACATTCTCTTAGTGTTTTTTAATTATGGTTATTTTATAATGCTATATAATATAAATAATTAATTTTTTCTCCATCTAATGTATAATTGTTCAGAATAGATTTCCATAAAGGGTACAAGGAAGTTATAGTGGGTAGGAACTAAGAGGAAAATATCCTTCCCAATCAGCATCCCAATATGGTTGGAATCATAATGGGGAGTTTTTGTGGTGATTACTCAGTCGAATTAGGTTATAAGTTGTTGTGATGTCAATGAAAGAGAGAAACCAGATCTACCATTGAGGAATGTGGTGAGAGTAGATCATTTTATGTGACCAAATGCCTAATTAATTTAAGGATCATATGACAATATGATAGATGGAGGATGGTTTAAATCCCTAGAGAAGATAAAATGATCTATTATCACCACATTCCTCAAATATCTGGTAATGTGAAGATATTGAAGGCCTGGAATGATATGAATTTATGAATATTTTATTTGAGAAATATTTTCCTAAGGCTCTTAGACATAAGATGGAAAACCATTCATGGAATCTAGAAAAATGGAGGAATATTTTTTGGAAATATATGAAGAAAACATCACTATAATGGGGAGTTATGTCCCTAATTTTATATGATATATTGATATCATGATAAATTTGTTTTACTGAAGATTGAAGCCAGGATATAGATGATCATTGGATTTTAGTGAGTTCAAGAGCTGTAAGAAACATGGTCAATGCACTGATTAGGTAGAAATTTATTTTTTCTATGATCGTGTTTAGTATGAAAAGAATAAAAAATGAGGTCTAGTTAGTTGGAAATGTGAAAGAATTCATCAAATATGATTAGAGGTATGAAAACAAAATTCCCATCTTATGGGAAGTATAGTAAAAAGAATCCTCAATAATGTATTTCAATGTTTGGGAAGTTCTTATAATGTGGTATGATTATTCATATGGTTTTTTACTATAAATAATGTGATCATACAGTCAATTAAATGTTGGTGGTAAGATGTTTTAGTTGCAATGATTTAGGCCATTATGCCAATGTGTATCTATAGTTGATTACCCAGGGTGGAAACCATCAATACATAAAGAAAAAGGGTGTGGAATCTACTTTTTTCAACTACTTCATTTGAGTTAGGTCATAAAACTAAGTGTATATAGGTATGTTACCATTTTATTATAATTATTACAATACTCTATTTGAATCTAGATCTTCAAAATGTCTCTTTTCTGACAAACATGCTTGAAAATTGGAAATAACAATTCATTAATTATGATAGAATAAGTAGTAAAAAATATATGTGGAAGTGTTTTAGATAGTTTGATTTAAGGTAATATTCATGTAAACATTAATTGGATTTTATTTCCAATAAATATTTTGGAACCCTCTATAGTGGACTTTGATATCATTTAGGGTATGTATTGGATATCAGTTTATAAATCTAAAATTGATTGAAAATCCAAGAGAGTTTTATTTAATGACTTCATACCTTTGATAAAATACCAAGAATCTGACTAATTGATGAAATGTGAAAGTGAAAGTCATTTAGATTGTGTTGTTGTAGTTAATGAAATAGTTATGATTAGTCATTTCTCAGTATTAAATCAATTTACAGATGTTGTTTCTGATGAATTTCCTAATGTTGTTCTTGATCGAGAGGTTGAATTTACTATTGATTTAGTTCATGATGCTAAGCTTGTTTTAAACACACTTATATTATGTCTCAATTTGAAATTTTGGAATTAAAAAACCAATTGAAATAATTTCTTGATAAATGATTCATTTAATATATAACTTCATTCGGGGTGCACCTATTTTATTTTTGAAGAGAATGATTATTCCACGAGACATTATGTTGATTATATATATTTAAAAAACAACACTATTAAGAAAAAGTATTGTTTTCCTCATATAAATTATTTTTTTGATTAGATCCATGGAGATCAATGTTTATTAAAGATTGATTTGAGGTTTGGGTACCATCAACTGAAGGTAAAGTAGATTGACATGTCAAAAACATAATTTCAGATGGAGTATATGAATTCTGAGTTTTTAATTATTCTATTTGTGTAATCAAATACACCATATGTATTTATGAATCTTATAAATGGGGTATTACATTATTTTTTGGATCATTTTTATTTGTTTTTGTGGATGATATTTTTTTATATTAAAAAATCAATGAGGTGTATTATCCTTAGGGATTGTCTTGATTAATTGTTGACCCTGCTAAAATAATATTTGTTGAATAATTGTTGCCCCTGCCAAAATAATATTTGTTTTGATACATTATAATACGTAAAAATATTATTGAGATTCATAGTTTTCTCATATATTAATGATATTACTGATGGTTTTTTGAAATCCTTGTTCAATTATATAGCCCAAAAATTTTGTTAACTTGAAAGGGAGTAAGTTTTCACAGAACAAGAGAATTTAATATTTGTTTTTATGAACAAAATAGAATATTGGTCAATGCTCTAGTTTGTACCTTCATTCTAGAAATGGTGAATTATCCATCTATAGTGATCTCTCATTAAAAGGGCCTGATTGTGTACTAATTTAGGATGACAAGGTAATTTCGAATGATTCACGTTAGTTAAAAAATCATGACTTAAATTACCCTAAGCATGATTTGATGCTTCAATAAACATTATTTTTTTGTGACATCACCTTTTGGTTAATGATTTGATGAACTTCTTCCTAGATGTTTTTCATGTAGGTACATACCTTATTTTTTAAAGGTTTCATTGAAGAAATCTTTTTCAAAATGAATTAAATAAAATAAAAAGGTGGATCAATCTTTGAAAGAAAAGGTTGAATTCATTAAGAATTATAAGTTACCTAATTTTAATATTGATTTAAAAGGTGTTTTATTATTTAGTAAAAGATTATACGTGCCTTTTGATTTGCAGTTCATGAAAGTGTTGTTGATAGCAGCCCATAGTTCTCATTTTTTTCATTCAGCTTGGATGAACTATGATATACATAGACCTTCATAAGTAATACTTGTAGGAGGGAATAACTACTAAAAATAGGCGTTTATTAGAACTTTTATTTACCAATGATATAAAAAATAACTGATAAGTTGAATATTAATCAACAATAGAAATAGATTTGAAAAATTTAATCCTTTATCAGTGCTTTATATTTAACACTGATAAAGGGTTCCCTTTATCAGTGTTTTATTTTTAGCAATGATAAATGGTACCCTTTATCAATGATTTATTTTTATTACTGATAAAGGGTACCCTTTATCAGCATTATATTTTTATCACTCCTAAATGAATCCTTTATGAGAGCTTTTTTAGTGCTGATAAAGTTCCAATTAAATACACTGAAATAATTAAGTAAATAAAAATTTAAAAAAGTGTTTATTAAAAATAATTTACAAAATTTTATAAATTAAATAATTATTGATTAAAATGTATAAATTTATTACACTATATATAAACAATAAATACTAATCAATATTATGTATAAAATAAATAGATATATTCAAAATTTAATCTAAACAAATTAATAATAAAAATAAGTAAATTTTGAAAAATATTAATCATTATATTAATTACATGATTGTGTATAATGTTAATAAATAATATGTATTAAATATATAGATATATATTAATTTTTATAATTACTATTTATATAATACAAAATATTATTTATGATTTACATTAAATAGTTATATATTTGCGAATAATGGTTTATAATTAAAAATCGGTATGAATTAAAAATACTGACTAACTGAATCACGCAATGGTCAAAATTGAATTTCAATTGATTTTTTCAATTTATAACAAAGATCAAATGTATTATATTGAATTCACTTAAACATATTTAATGAAATTTTATATACATACAAACTCAAATTAGTTTTTTTAAATAATCAATTAATATTATTTATTATATATACATATTATGCTTTAATATTATCAATATGTATTAATTCATAATTTCAATACATATCAATTTTTTAATGATTCATATTAATCAAACATATCCAAATTTTCAATATTGTACTCATTTTTATTTATTTAATTTTACTAATTTTTAACAAGTATAAAATTAAGACTAAAATTTCATTAATAATGTTAAAAAAACATTTAAAAAAATATTTATAAATAGTAATAATCATAATTGTATATTTATTATTTTTATTAATTTTTAATCATAAATAAATAAATAATATTTTTTAAAAAATTATATATATAATTATAAATATTTATAATTATAAAATAAAAATAAATTTATTTAAATAATGTATATATTTACTATGTTTATATATATATATAATGATATAAATATTTAAAAAAAAGTATTTCTATTATTAAAAATAAATAATTATATATTTAAATAATTATAAAATTATTATTTTATAAAAAGTATTATTATAATAATTATAATGATATATAACAATTATACTTTTTAAAAAATTTATTATTAAAATAAGTATTATAAGTGTTCTTGAGTGTCTTTTTATCCCTGATAAATCTCTATCAATATCAGTGATAAAAATATTCCTGATAAAGATTCATTATAGAATCACTTATTAACTTAGCCCTAATAAAAAGTATGTTTATTGGGGATTTTCTTAGGCGTTGATAAAAGTGTCACTGTCTATTTTAAGAACCCTTACCATCACGCACCAGTTCATAATATCGGAATCTCTCCATGGATGTGACCTGCTATTGGCATTCCCCATTGTCAAATCCCTGATCTAATTTAGGCTAGAATCAATGATCCAACTATTTCAAGGCTCGAATCCAATTCTCGAGCGACTCAATAGTTGAAACCAACCATGGTTTAAGCGAAATACAATTTTTTAGATATATCTAATTTCCCGAGGTAATCCATCGAAACTTCTAATCCCACATATGTGTATATAAACAAGTCTAATTACACCATCCAATAATAAAACTATAGTAAAATTAATTTTTTAGATATATTGACGGATCATCTCCCTTGATACCATGTTGGACTCCTTTGGAAAACATTACTATTATGAAACATGAAATACATCCAGCGAAATGTTGCTTCATTTTTTAGTGAGGTATAATATGCACCCAATACATTTATTCTAAGAAATCATCATATTTTCAAGTGTTAAATTTTGGAAAACTAATCCATATAATGACCAGAGTGGTCATTGGTTTCGAATATTACCTTTCAAATCACTTGGATAATGAAATATCTGACATCATTGGGTTCTTATATTATGATGTGTGGAAACTAGAACTGAGAGAGTTGAGTGGGGAGAAACTGGAATATAGGGTCATCCCCTTCTATATAAAAGGTAATTCTAGATGTTGTTCCAAAAAATGGATGAGGAAATATCTGCCACATGTGAACAACTATATGTGGATATTTTTATGATATTTTTCCAAAGATAATAAGCCCTGAAATATGGTGTAAAATTAATGTATTTATTGATGATAACTATTACCTATTTCATGAATCTTGGGATAGATTTAGGGGTAACTTATAAAATGGAATAATGTAACGAATTCAATGAATCTATAAAATTAGATGAGATGAAAATTAAAAATATTTCATTTGATATCTTATTTATTTAACTACTTCTTCAAAAAATATATTGTTTTCGGTTATTATTTTTGAAATATTTAAATTTAAATTTAAATAATATCACTTAAATGTAAAATAAAAAATAAAAAAAGTGGTTCAAGGTTCTATAATCCTTGAACAATACTCTATAGGAAAAAATGATTCTGATATAAGTGGAAATTGATATTTTTATTTTGGTTGTTGAAGTATAGTCTAAAAATAAACAATCAAAATGATTAATTTTTTAGAAAAAACCTCGACATATTGGAGTTTTAAGATAATTAGTACTGTTTATTTTCATGTTACTGAATAAGAGTACATTAGTGATAGAATTTATTATTCTCAATCTATTAGGTTAGATCACAATTTTTCTGAATTTGATATTTTCTATAAAAATAATTTTATTTAATGGGAATTATTTCCTATTATTTAAATTTAAAAGAATATTTTAAATCAGTCATGAATAAATCTTATACCACTACATTAAACTAACTTTGACAAAATAAAATATTAATAATGATTGATTTAATTTAAATTAATAAATTTTAATAGAATCTATTTTGTTGAAATAAATATTATTTTCTTGGATAAAATCATTACACCATTAAAATCACACTTCATGTAACATTTATTATTTCGGATTTAATGATTTGAAATCATGCTATTTTCACCGTGGATTCATAATTCTACTGAATTTTATGGTTTAAAAAAAGATACTTAAATCCATTTTAATGGCCTCATAGTGGTAATATGAATCCTCGCATATGTGACCATCTCAATTACATGCCATAAAAAAATTCATTACAATACATTACCATGTCCTTTTATGTTATCAATTTAATAGAATTAAGAAATAAAAATAACAAAAAAACTCATGTATTTTTAAACTAATAAAAATATTTTGGAAACATATATGAAAGAAATTCATCCATAATAAGACTTCATTGTTTTTATTCGAATCATGCTCAAAATGTCACATTGTTCTTCCTCAGATCAAACTCTTGATGAATATATTTTATCCAATTGTCATCCTCGTTATACTCTTCAAATGATTCAGGATCTACTTGAAAAATTAGGGGTTTATAAACCCAATATGATATATTTATTTTATATTGAATGATTTAAGGATTCGATAAAATTTATCTTATTTTCTCATAATCCACCTCACTGTTTGATAGATTTGTTTGAAGAGATCTATTTGTGTTTTTTTTCACCATTCATCCTTTACCAACATCATATCCCAATGGTCAAACAAATTTTCACAATAAAATAATTATCCATATATTTAAGGTATTATTTCATATTAATGTTTTATTTATTTATTTTTAGTATTACTAATAGAATAATTTTTTACTTGTACAAGTGGATTTTTTTTGAGTTGGGTGGTTGGTTCGATGCAGCTAATACTCATGAGGGATTGGATTTTATACTTCAACTGATATAATGACAATAAGGACACGTGTCAAGAATGCATAAAACCATCAAGAAAAGGCTGATTCATAATACTTATTTTATTAATTTTTTCATCATTTTATATATTATTTTTAAGTTAATATTTTTATCAATTTTAGCTAATACTAATTTTAGTTTTTTGATATATATTTTCGGAATTCCTATTTTTCTTGAAACTGTCTGCAAAAAACAAAAAAAGAGATGAAAAGATTATTTCCCCCAATTTTAGCATGTTTTCTATTTTTATTTCCTTTCTTTGTCAAACTTCTGACACATTAATACGATTCAATGTTATTAAATGAAAAACCCTTCTCAATTTTTAAATCCTATTGTCTTGAAACATTAATAAAAAATAAAGGTTTTTTAGCTAAGAAAATCGAGTAAATATGAAGTGTTGGAAATTTAACATAGAAATAAAAACGAAATCATGGTAGAATTGTTAGTTAGTATTTTTTGAGCGTTTGGGTCATGGAATAAACAACCACAATTCAATACGACAACTAGTGTAGACAGTATTACTCCTAGTGCTTCTTTTTATTTAAAATTGAATTTAATTTAGTAAAAAAGAACAACTAGCATACACAAAATTGTGGACAAATATTTTGATTGTTTGGATATTTTATGGAAATGATACATAAGTCATTTGATACGTGTATGAATAATACACACCTCAATTTTATGCAAAATGTGACCACTAGGACTCAATGTGTTTGTTATCAGTTTAAAATTGATAGTTTTGTTAAAAAAATGTCACTCACTAAAATTTAAGAAAGCAAACACAAATTTTCATGATAATTTTGTCCATAGATTCATAAGTTATTTTTGACATTTAGGAATCGATCTCACCTGAAAATGATACATGATGTGATTATTATAGGTCAAAGTGCGTGTTTCAAGTTTAAGATTTAATTTTAGTAAAAAAAGTGATATAATAAAACATGATAACTCACATTCGTATTATTGTGATACTTGAAGACAATGACCCATAAGTCATTTTGATATATATAGGATTAATCCATACCTCAAAATGATGCATGGTATGACCAATATTACTCCAAGGGAATCTTTTTATTTAAAAATGACATCAAATTTAAATAAAACGGACAACTAACCTAAAACAATTAAGAAAACGTATTCAGATTGTCTTGAAACATTAAAAAAATGATTTGTATGTCATTTAAGAGGTGTTGGAATTAGTATTATCTCAATCTAATGTAGGGTGTGACTGGTGTGACTCTATGTACACCTTTTTATTTGAAAATGATATCAATTTAAATAAAAAAGACAAATGACCTACTAAAAACTGATAAACAAATCATATTGTTTTTATACGTTAGGGAAACTATCAAAAAGTAATTTGTGATGTTTATGAATCAGCTTCATCTCAATCCAATAATCGATGTGTCTATTATGACTTGATTTGTTTGTTATCAGTTTAAAATCAACAGTTTAGTTCAAAAAATGTCACTCTCTAAAAACCAATAAAATATGCTCATATATTCATTATAATTTAGGAAATTTATTAACCTGAAATTTTTTACATGTAGGAATCAATATCATGTCAAACAGATACACGATGTGATCCGTATGATTCAATGTGTGTCTTTTCAATTTAAAATGAAATTTTAGTAAAAAAGACAAGTGACGTACTCAAAACCGAGAAAATTCATTTTTATTAATTTGATGCATTATAAAAACTATCCACAATCCATTTGGGTAATGTAATAATTATCCTAACCTCAATCCAATGCATGGTGTGATAGATATGACTCAATGTATGTCTTTTTATTTAAAATTGGCATTAATTTTAGTAAAAAGGAAAACTCACATACTTAGTACCGACAAAACTCATTGAGAATATTTTTATACTTTCGAAAAATGATAAATATTTCATTTTTGATGTGTAGAAATCTTCCATACCTCAATATGATATATTATGTGTCTTTTATGACTCAATGTTTCTATTATAAGTTTAAAATCTATATTTTCATTCAAAAAGTTTCACTCACTGAAAAACATGGCAATGATCACATATTGTCTTTACAATGTTATAAAATGATTCACAAGTCATTTGTGAAATGTTGGAATCAATATCATGTCAAAATGGCACATGATATGACCTATATGTGTTAATGTTCATGTTTCCAGTTTAAAATAACATTTTAGTAAAAATGATGTGTGACACACTCAAAACTGGGAATTTTTTTGATTGTTTTGATACTTTAGTAAAATGATCCATTTTTCATTTAAGATAAGTAAGAATCATCCACACCTCAATACAATTCCTGGTGTGACCGGTATGACACCATGTTCATTTTTTTAATGTATAAGTATAATTTCAGTTTAAAACATGCATCAAATTTCAAAAACTGAGAAAATGAGCCTATATTATTTTCTCTTCATTTAAATTCATTATTTATACTTTATTTTCATATTTTGTGGTATTTTTGGGGCTATGGTGTACTGTTACATCACACTGCAGTGTTCCCCTTTATGATGGATTTTATAATCACTAATAATGGTTTCCTTTATCATCACATTTACATGTATTGATAAATGTTTACTTTATAGTCTCTTTTAAAGGAGATAATAAAGGAATATTTTATCAGTGATTTAATAAGAACTGATAAAGGACTCTTTTAGTAGTAGTGGAAAATGGTGAATATATCAGTGCTTTTTTCGTATTGATAACAAAATCTAAATTTTATTCTCTCTCCTGTAGTCAAAACTTATCTAGTGATAATAAAGGCTATTTTTAAAACATTTTAAGGCCAATTATGTAATTGAGAATGAAAATATATATTTCTAAATTTACCATGAATTTTTTTATATTTCAACAAGTTATAGAAGAGTGATTTTTATCTAAGGGGATTATACATCCTTTTCCAGTTCTAAAGTGGAAGTGAGAGAATTTGTCAACAGTTTTTTTGGTGGTGTTACCAAATAATTCCCATGTTAATAGTTCAATTTGGTTTGTCATTGATCGATTACCTATATCTGCACATTTCCATCCCATTAAAGAATAAATTTCTTTTGATTATATTTCAAGACTATGTATAAAAGATATTAACTTGTTACATGGAGTGTTTATATCCATTGAGTGGGAATGTGATCCTATGATCACATAGAATTTTTTTTAACGGACATTAGAACTCATTTAGAACAGAATTAAATTTTAGTACCACTTTACATCATTAATATGATGGATACTCTGAGTGGACGATTCCAAATATGGAAGATATGAATGATTATTTCTCAATGGATTACCAGGGAAGATGGGATCAGAATATTTCTTTGGTTGATTTCACTTACAATAAAAACTTTCATTCAAGTATATATATCTAACCATTTGAGGCATTATATGGATATCAGTGTCAAAAAATACTATTTTGGGATGATATAGGAGAGATGAAGTCTATAGGACCAGTGTTTTAAGAGGATATAATAGAGAAAGTTCATTATATTTAGAAACACATGAGAACATCTCAGAGTAGACATAATATTTATGTGGATAGATAGATAATATATAATTATTTTGACATAGGTGATCATGTATTTTTAAAGGGTTCTATATGGAAAAGTGTAATTCATTTTGGTAATAAGGGGAGGATGAGTCCATGGTTCATTGGAGCCTATGAAATCCTATAGAAAGTTGTAAAAGTTTTTTTTCGAGTGTCCTTACCTGTATGTTTATCTTAAGAACACAATGTATTTAATCTTTTAATGTTAAGGAAGTACATACCAGACTCAACTCATATTTTGAGCCCTGGATTTGTTCAGCTAGAAGAGAATCACTCCTATAAAGAAAAACAAATTCAAATTCATGACCATATAGAGTAGGTGTTTTAGAATAAGGTAGTTTAGTAGGTTACAGTTTTTTGATAAAAATCATATGGTTTTTAGGAAACATTGGAATATGAAAATTATACAAGGGAAAATTATCCCCACATATTTGATTAGTGAAAAAAATTGTGAGGATGAAATTTACCAAAGGGGTAAGGATGTAACATCACAGGTAATTACAGAATAATAATTTTTTATATTTATTAATATTTATGAATTATATGGTCGCATAACCATATAATGAATTATATTTCATATAGCATACCTGACACACAATAATGAGGGTCTCTAAAATCTAATGTTGCACACTAGATTGAGTTATACCAAAAAAATAATATTTTGTTAATAATATTAATTTATGTGGAAGTTATATCCTATCAATTTTATTTCTCGGAATGAACAATTATTACTATATTATTTTTAAACATGTTTATAAAATGTTTATTCATTCATCTAATATATTTTATAGGAATAAAATATGAATAAATCCAATTTTAAGCATAAAATTAACTATATTTTTAAAAGGTATTTTTACCACATTTTAATGGAGAACCCATTTTAAATCTCATTTTCGGAACATTTCTTGATTTTATATGAAAAAATAAACTTTATTTATGAAATCAAAACATAAAAATTAGGTTAGTTACAATTTTTGGTATTTTTCTATGATTAATTTATTTATGAATATTAAAAACTATGAAATTTAATTCAAAACAATTTTATCATCTAATTTATTTACAGGGATAACTTATTTTTTAAATTGTTTTATATTTTAAATATATTATTTTTATCAATTAACCCAATTTAAGTCTTTTTAATCAATTTTAATTATAAATTTAATATAAATACATAGAAAACTTTTAAATGTTTTTTACTTTAAAAACACATTGTCACGTCCCATATGTGGGATTAGATATAATTTAATTTCATCCAATTATGATATTGGAATTCTAAAAAATATATTACATATTTGGAATCATAATAATTTATAATTTATAATAATTTCAACTTAGATTTTTACCAAGGTGATTAGTGAATGTTATTAAAATTAATTACAACAATTAAGATAAAAACTAGGATAACAAGCGTCTAAACATAAAACTTGAGGGCCCAAATGACCTATAAAAATGTTAAAAAAAAATTTATGACCATATTTTGACCCTATATTTCATTTTGTATATATTTTTATCATTATTGGATCAACCATACATTGTCAAATGTGGGCGGAATTCCCTTTTCAAACATTTATAATCGCGTCACTCCTCATCTAGTATAAAAATGCAGTCACTCATCAAACATACTCACAACTATCAAGACACATTAGATCAACCAATATCTAAAAATATTTCTTCTTAAAATCTCTACAGTCATCCAATACTCTTCACTTTGGGTATAAATTCATCCAATGAATCCCTTTGGTTCAAACCAAAATGAGTTACCCGAATAAGAGGTAACACCATTCCTGAAGCAAATTTTTTCATTCTCTACTTCCTCTTATATTATTTTCCCATGTGGAAGTAATAAAATATGTATCATAAATTTACTATATTATTTTTTATTATAAGGTTTCAACCTATTGTTATACACACATCCATCTAATTGGTAATGAACTTACCATTATTGTTTACGGTGATCTACCACCTCACAAAATGAAGTTGCTCATTTTTCTTTTACCAACTTTCATGGTTGGTGCTTATAATTAAAATTATAATAATATATGATATATATGATATTTATTATGTCTTTATTCTTAGATAATTATTTTATATCACATACCATTATAAATTCCATTTTGAGTATGTATGATAACATTGTTTGTGGAAGTGTGGATTATCGCCTCCTCCAAGCGATGTGATACATTCACACACTACATGAAACATATTAAAAAAGGGTTTAATTAAATATTTATTGAATTAATAAATTATATATTCTATTAATGACATAATTATTTTTTGGAAACTATATACCATCATTTTCATGAACACCTTTCTATACACGGAAAAGGTGATAACACTATTCGTGGACGCATGCACTACTGCCTCCTCGAAGAGATGTGATTAATTTTACATCAAAACATTTATATATATATGTATATATGAATAAAAAATATTTTATATTTGATATAATTATGAATGTGTAAATATAATTTTTTATTTTCATTATTTGAATACCATTTATTTAAAACTGAGAATGTTACTCATGCGTACGTATGGTCTACCATCTCCATGATTGAATGGTTGCTTCTTTTTTAATAAATATATATCATGATTGGTTCTAAAATATTAAATAATTTTTATATATAATAATTACGTAATGATTATTCTTCTATATATGTTCATATAATAACCCCTTTAACCATATCTATGAAACCAAAGTCATTTTGACTCATAAACCAAATATGATCATAACACATGACGTAAACTTAATTGTTTAAGTAGGTGTATAAAACATTGTAATATGTGAAATAAAAGTAAAAATAATATTTAATAAGGCTCCAAAAAAGTATAAAATTAATATATGTTAATTATTAAATTATTTAGAGAAGTAGAACACAATTCGGACCTATGGTAGATAATTTTGCCTCAATCTCATTTCGTTGAGCCATTCATTGATTATATGCACCTTTATTCTTTTATAAGTGTCTTATAGAGATATTTTGACACTATATATCAATATTTTATCAATTCTCACGTTTTTTAATGTTTTATTATGTGTTATTATTTCATTTATATTATGATTTAGATGTTCAAAGTTGAATGGGATGCATTAATTTATTAAAGATGTAATCCCTTCTTCATATTGATATTATTGATATTATTTTTTAGAATTATTTATATGGATATAAAAACATTAATAAAATAAATTTTTTTCTTTTTTAATTATATTAAAATAATTATTGAAATGTAATATTTTTTGTGCTTTATACAGAATGTTTTGAAAAATGACAAAAATGAATGTTCTATTCCTAATTTATACTGTGACTATGAATTTTCCACCTCTATAGGCATTGTATTAGTTTTGGATTCCTTTGCAAGATTTCATGTTTCCTTAAAGAAAATAAATTTGGTCTTATTTTTGGGTATTTATTTATTCAAAATGGGTTTTTAAAATTGATTGATTATTTTAATATCTTTTAAAATTATCTTGTGATTGTAAATGATATTTTGTGAGTGAAATGTTGAAAATTTAAATCTTTTATGTGTTATGATTATATAAATTTTACTTGTACATATTACTGGTGGTTCTATAATAAACCAATGACAGGTGGTTCTATGATCAATAAAAAATGGGTGAGTCCATGATATCCCTCCATTAAATTGGGTATGGAAGTCAGCCGTATGGATATTCCATATGTAAAAGTGAAATGTATGGAAGTCGACTGTAAGTTTATTCCATTTATTAAAGTGAAAAGTATAATGATGTTCCAAGTAACCTTTATGTGATTTATAAGCTTGTTATGGGTTTTATGGTAATATTTTGATTAAAAAAATTATGAAATGATATTATTATAAAAGGAAAGTATTTAAAACTTATCAAGATTTTTAGTATTGATTTTTGTTAAGGATTCATGGATTTTAATGTTTATCAATGGACTATAAGTTACCTTATTCTTATATACCTTAATTATATTTTTATTCTCATCCAAAGTTTTTAAATTTTTTTTATAAAACTTAAGGATATGTAAGGGATTGGAATTATTCATGTTGATAGTCTCGTATAGTTGTTATAAAAGAGATCATGTTTCATTTCTTAACGTTTTATATAGTGAAAAAATAGATACTAATTGGAAGTGTCCAATTTGTATTTGATGGTTTTGTTTTATATGCGTTGTGGAAAATTCTCTATAAATATAATCAATAAATTATCCTAATGGATAAATAAAGAAATATTATTGACTTAACTCATGATTATGTAATGTTTTATGGTCGGGTCCTTATAGTAGTGAAAGATTTGTTTCTTGAAAACATAGAGATGGATAAATATTATCAATTAAACATAATAAAATATCCATATATGGTATATAATGTTTTTGTAATATTTGATATTTTAATAGACAATTTAATACTATAAAATAAGAATGAATAGGAATGAAATTAGTGATGACAATTACCTTCTCTTTTAGTAACCACTTTTGGATATCTTCTTAAGGAATGTTGAGTTGGTATTTTGGGAATACCATAATCTTTATAATATGTATAAGAATGTTGGGGAGCCGTTTATTTAGTGTTTTATCAATGAAATTGCCTTTTTTATGTGTGATTAAGTGAGTGGAGTTATTTCCCTTTTATAAGTGGGGAAATGGGAGCTTCTTAGAAATCACATGGGCATTGCCTAAAAGAATCCAAATTGATAGTCATTACAAATAATAATGCTTCCAAATTACATTATATTTTAATATTGAATTTATAAGGTCTAAATATTTCTATTAAATAGAAATAAGGGGAAATAACTATGTCTTTTAACCCTTAATCTCTTAGTTTAACCCCTGGTATACTTGTTTTATCCTTAAATAGGGTAATTATTTTTTAAACATTTTTACCATTAATTATTGAAAAAAATTAATGTTAAATAGTTATATAATAATAACTATTATGATTATAAATATTTAATATATTCTACCCAATTCATATTACATAAGTGAAAAATGTTAATTTAAATACTAACCTGCGAATCGTGTTTAAAAACAGTTTTTTAGGAAATACTTTTTTCAAGTATATGTTAATATTATATAAATTATGAGACTATTAATAATTATTTCATGGATTTAAATATTTATTGGTTGATATATAGTCTATTAGTCTAATTTAAACCATTTATCATTAAATATCATTCTAATTAACTAAAATGTATAGCCATTATTCCTTTTTCAACCGAAATAGTTTTCTAAAAAATAAATAGTTTGTAGAAAAATATTTCATTTTAACTCCATGATTTATTATATTTATTTATATAATATTCATATTTTATTAATTGCTAATTGAAAATTTTATGATATATTATCATAAAAAATTAGTAATATTTAAAAAATACATTTTTAATTAATCAGAAAATTCTATTTCTAAGGGAATATTTCAAAAAAAGTTCTAAACTTATTTTTGACCATGTAAGATAAAAATTTATAGTAATACTATCAAATTAGATTTTTTTGTTGCATAAACTATTGTATTGTTTGTTTCGTTAAATATTTATTCAAATAGAATGTTAACTTAAATTAATTTGATGTTTTGGGCTTCATGTATCACAATCTAGTAAAGAGAATTTTTTTAAGGAAATATATCATAAAATATTGAGGTGTTATATAAAAAGTTGAATGTGGGATTTCAAAACCATAATTCTCAAATGAATACCCATTAATGTATCTTTAATGGTATTTTGGTTTAATTATAATAAATTTATAGTGGAAGATAAAATGAATATAAAAAAGTTCAAATAAATAATTTTATAATCTTTATGAATTCCTTTTAATAAAACATATATAAAAAAAGAAATAAAATATATTTTTTTTAACAAAATATAAAATTAAAATGAAATTTCTAGATGATAATTAATATTTATATTTGATAATAAAATAATTATGAATTTTATATAGGAATTAACACATGTAGTGAGGATAAAAATTTACAAAAATAGGAGGATAATAGTTATTAACATTGTCATAAAAATTCATCAAAGAAAAATAACATAAAATAAAAATAATATTTCCCTAGTAATAGAGAAAATAATGTTTGAGATAGATAATAGAAGATATATCAATCTTATTTGAAATTGTTAATGTAGATATATTCTATCTTATAAGAAGAGAGATAGAATCAATAAAACCCTTATGAATTTGGTAAATTAATCATAAGAAAAAGAAAAGAGAAACCTATAATTTAATTTCAAATACCTTGGATAATATGTAAATTGTGATAAGATATGTTAATAGAGTGGTATATACAACATGTAAATATTCATTATTTTAGAATAGAAAACTGACTCAATGTGTGATAATTGAATCCAAAAAACATTGACAAACATAAAAAATTATAATGTAAGAATCATTTGAAAGGGAAATTGTGATAATAAAATGTAAATCCTTATAAAATAAACAGGATATATAATATAATAAAATCATATGATATAATAAACCAAACATATAAGAATATATTTAATTAATGGAGTTTATTACCATATAAATGATGGTTGAGCCACAAAAAAGACAGTCAATATTGTATTTTTTGATGCAAGAATAAATACATAATTGTATTATGAGAATGAATTAAAAATCATTATATACAAAAGATGAAGTAAAATATAAAAAAAATCATATGGTAGAATGTTCCAAACATGGTGTTGGATATAAATTTGAGTTATATTGATATTAGGATTGAAATAATATCTTCCTAATGGATATATTACAAGAGGAGAGATTGTGGATTTACAAAAATATTTTAAATGAATTTAAATTTTTAAAAAATTCAAAAAACTCATTAAGTAAAACCATTAGATTTAGACATGGCCCTTAGCCTGATTTACAACAGATCATAATCCTTATTTATTTTGATATATCAGAGTTAGATAATCATAAATAGAGTCAATATGATTTAATTAGTATAAAATATTAAAGTCACTATGGATCATATTAATCTAAGTAAATAAATTGTAATTTGAGTAATTTTAATAAAAAAAATTAGTAAAGGAAGATGAATATGATAACTCATTTTATTTTATATAAATGTAGAAGAATAACTACATGTACATAAACAAGAAATATAGTAGAAACATAATGTAATATTTTTTTACAACAATTATAAAAAAGATAAACCTATTTTATTTTTAAGAGTAAGGTATACAATAACCATGGCTAAATGTAAACCTTGTATTATACTTTAAATAATGTCTATATTTTCACTATAAAGAAATCTCTTGATATAAAAAAATCAACTATGACTTCCTAGAAATAGAATTCCTCAACCTTATGGATCATATTCTATATCCCATTATCCCCATGATCCCTGGGTCAAGATGATTAGATTCTTAATATTCCAATCCCTAGATTCCATTGATTATAATCACTACAATCAGAAACACAATTACAATATAAAAAAAATCGTAAAGAGAAAACCTGACTAGGTTTCCTTATCAAACCTATCTCTAAAGAGTTGTAAAATACTAGAAACAGGTTTCCCATGCTATTTAATATTTAGAAGAAATCAGAGAGAATGTAATCCAACAGTAGGACAACTAGTAATCAATAAAATATATCTACCCTAGACTCTTCAAATGATCAAGTATTTATAGGAATATTCCTAACAATCATATTTCCTTCCTAATAGTAATGTATTCTATGAGTTTATCACAATTCCTTGGACACCTCTAACATGAAACCTCATACGAATATTTCATAAATAAAGGTCCATTTTTGTATTGGATTACACCACCACAGTGTAAAAAAGTATTACTTATATTAGAAATACGTATTATGAATATGATAATAAACCCGAGTCTGTCTAATAGAATTTATTGTAATTTTCATTATGATAATTATAATGATGGATATTATGATGTTTACCGGTACATGTATCATTAATTTTTGTTCTTGGAATTTTCTAGTTCAAAAGGAAAGACGTGATGTCTTACAATAGTTATGATAAAAAATTTTTGATGTATATCGAACATTTAAGCATTTTGATAGTCAAAATGAATAAATATAATGTTTATATTAGAATATTTAAGAAAAATTTCTATCTATGGTAAACCATAATATTTTCTACAATAACCTTCTAAATAAATATGAAAATTAAATGTTAGTAAATGTTTTTTAAGAAGGTGTTTGTGATTTCCAGAACAAAAATAATAGAAAAGTGGAATATATAATTTCTAACACAACAAAAAGATGGATAATGTTCAAGAAGAAATATTGTAACTCAAATAATGGAAATTGAGATAACAAACAACCCTCATAAACAACAAGGTGATTGAACTATAAATCCATATGAGTGGAAATGAGAAACCCAATAAATTAAAAATGAATGTAAAAAATAGAAAAAATAATATTTATTCATTTAAAGATATTTAATTTGATATACAAATGAGGATAAATTAAACTGAAGAAAAATAAAAGAAAAGAATTGATTTTTGGAAACTAGATTGTAGAATTTGGGAAAATTTTGATCACATCTTCTCTAAATGGACAAATTTTGTTTTTTTAATTATTGGTCATAATTAATCATCCAAATGAGTGTATATAAATATTTTAATAATATCAAAGGTAAATTTTATTAATAACTTTAATTTATTAATCAATTATTATAAAAATATCATTTCTTTTATAAATATTTCTTAATATATATATATATATATTCTTATTATATGACACATACTTATTATTAAAAATCAAAAGGAGTACTTTAATAATTTAGGGATATTTTCTAAGTAATACTTCATAAATGTTTCATGATTTTTCATGATTTAAAGGAATTTGTTTCATCACTATTGAGAATGTCAAAAAACATAATTACATGGTTTTATTCAATTATGTATACATAATTTGACCCTTTGGTTATGTGTTTTGTTCGGTTTCCACATTGATTTGACCTAATATTCTAAATGATGAATAAAAATGATAAAATTTTCAGTTTTAAATCCTTCAAATAATCTTTTAATGGATCATGGGATCCCTATAAGGATATTGTTCATCATTTTATGAAGGATTTTGGGACATTATATTACATTGATTTCTATAAAATTACTAAAAATATAATTTTTATGTGAAATGAAAATAACCAATGAAATTTGAATAAAGAATACTATTAAGAAGTAATATATTATTATATATAATCCTTAGTAGGCACAAAAACACCCCATTTTTAATTTAAATCATTATAAAAACAAATAAACCCTAAAACTCTTAAAAAATAATCTTGACCAAATTAGAAACCCAAAAATTCAGAAATATTGATAAAATATTCATCAAATATTTTTCGCCAAATAATGTTATCCACATATAATGTCACAAATATATATATATATATAAAAATTATGTAAAGACCTATAAATTCCATAATTGTTTTAAATTATTTGGTAATATTATGAGTCTTCAAAAATTGACGGTGCGTGATTTCGAGGCCCGGTGTGCCCAGAACATAATTTTGAACTTTTTTTAAGGTATGTTCTGAAAATACATGGTTGGCGTTCTCTATCTTTTAAATCTATGCTCCAATTAAAAATCCAAAGGTTCCATTGAATCCACAGTTCCTGGATTCTCTTAATGAAAGAATAACTTCGACCGCTGTAGTTCGGGTGAAAAAGTTTGTTTTTTCAACGTTTAAAGAAACAATAAAATAAGATAAAATTTGTTATTTTATTATCCTACCACCTATTGAGCAGTGGTGGTGGGAACGATTGGTTTTCAATCTCTTTAAGGGCTTTAATCTTTAGTTTCGTAACCACACCATTGGGAATTAATTGGTTCATTAATTAACAACTCATTAATAAACTTCATTAATTCTTTAGATGTGTTACTCACAATTACCCTCTATTTAAATGGATCTTTGGTTGGGGTTTTTGACATGACATCTTCTAGAAAGGAACATATTTCAAAGTACCATGAAATTTTCCACCGATGGAGGACAAATTCTTGGGCGACAATGATCCAAGATTGATGATCATCAGTGACTGGTGTAGGTAGAAGAGGGTGGCGACGGACAACCATCAACTGTGGTGGAACAGGGGCGCCGCACAGTGCTACGATGGACTTAAGGTTGCGGCCATCGTTGGCCTACTGCGTTGTTAGTGGATGTGGCTCACCATCGTGTTTGGAAAAGGAGGGGGACACGCACCCATGGGTCCCATTGTAAATGGGTGGCACCATGTGGTGTCACAATTTTTCTAACTCGAATAGATTATTCCGTGTGAGAGGAGGACTGGTCCTGCGCCACCTAGGTCGGCCGCCCTGCTGGCAGACTGTACCCAGCCAGCAGTCTGACCCGGTTCCACTGCCTAGTGGGACAATCCCACCACAACCTAGCCCGCATGGCCCGGCCTATCCAGTTTGGTTCGGGATGAGTTGGCCCCCGATCACACCCAAACAGGTTCGCACTAGACCCAGACCCACATCGTCACCTTTTCAGAAAAAGGGTCATAATTGGAAAACCAGACATCTGTTTGATGAACCATATATGGCGCTGGAATTATAGAAAATAGAATATCATTTTTAGGTATTCTAATTGAGTTTTAATGAATTTTGGAGTATGGATGGGTTAGACAGTACCCAAATCCAACCTGGCCCTTGGCACTAAAATGCCTTTAACTCTCGGACTAGGTATTGGATTGACGCTCCGTCTATGGCGTTGGAACCCTTATGAAGTGACTGATCATTAGGACACATCTTTGTGAGACTTTGTTTTGGTTGAATTATGAACAATGGATTTAGTATCATATCCTTCTAAAATCGAGCGTACCATGTACGAGAATCCAATGGTTGTCTGAGACATGAAGAATGAATAGAGATCCTGTGTGGATCAGCACCTAGAGATCTTGTATGGATTAGAACCTAGTGATATTATGTGGGTCAGAACCTAGTGACCTTTTGTGGATTAGAACCTATAAATCATGTTTGGATCAACACTGAGTGATCCTGTGTGGATCAGTAGCAGACCCCTTGACAGAATAAGATGATCTAAATTTACTAAAAATAATCTATACTTTTGTACTTATGTTATACCTTTTCTGAGCTAAGTATTTTCCATTTTGTTATTTGATTGATATCATAATTCATGGTTTTACTTAGTGGAATTCTGAGATACCTTTGGGGGTCATGAGGTCCCTATAATGTATTGTTATACTCACCCCTGCACAGGCTATGCCCTCAACTTATTGTATCTTATGCAAACGACAATCAGATCAGCTGAGTCTTTAGAAGCCAGGACCAGGCATAACAAGAAGGTGACTGGTTGACATGGAGTGCTGTAGAGATGAACTATACCTACACTTTAGGTAGGATCCATTGTGGATGACCTCAGGTGCTATTTACTATTTTCTGTTGTAGTTGTATCTTTCATTTGGGCTTCTATTCCGGACCATTTATATTCAGTGAACACTTTTACTACTAGAGTTTTTCTTCATGGTTGCATCTTGTTATTTAATTAAAATGTGTTTGTAAAGGTTTAAAGGCAATGCCTTCCTAATTTTTGGATATACCTTTTCGGTGCTAGTCGCCAACACATAGCCTATGGAAGGTGGGCTTCAGATAGTCACGACACGGGCCCTCTGGGATAGGGTCATGATAAAGTGTTTTCAGAGGAGTTAGTTCTTCTGAATAACTAAGACTCTGATCTTTTCAATGGAGAAATAGTGTTATGTGATTTGATTTTGGTTTTTTGTTTGAGGAGTCTAATGTTTGTTCAGTGACATACTTATACATACAAGAAGACTCTGAATTCGGATTTCCAACTCGGTGCGTGAAATCATTGATTATGTGTGTTTTGGAAATGTTTTACTTTTAATATCTTTAGAGTCATCTCAGTAGGTATTACTTATTGACCATGATAGATTTATTTCTTTTAAGTATGTTTCCACATAGACAGCAATCCATGATTCGGAAGAGAGTACACGATGATGGCCCACCAAGCGACGAGGCTTCGGTGTAGGGTCCTCTTATGGTGTTGGAACCATAGAGTGGTGTACCATCAACACCATGACTCATAGGGCAGCATTTGCCTCCAGCCCATCTAAAAAATTGTGCACACTGACTGAGTGAATTGCATGAGTTCGATAGATAGAGGCCCTTAAGGATTAGAGGTGAGACAGATCCCCATGAAGCTGAGGACTGGCTAGAGGTTATGGAACATGTGTTTTTGTTTTGTTGGGACACCAGCAAATCATATAGTGATCCTTGCTGCAAGACTATTCTGGGGAAGATCAAGGATATGATAGATTATGTTTCTCTAGACACATGTAGAGGTGACTCTGTCCTGGATAGACGTAGATACCCTCTTCAGGGGAGAGTTAATACCAGCGGCATTACACTCAGTGCATATCCAGGAGCTTCTTCACTTATAAAAGGGAAACCTCTCAGTGGCCCAGTACTCGAGGAGATTCACTAACCTGTCATGCTATTCCACCTACATGGTATGAGACCAATTCTTCATGTCCCAAACTATTGAGCAGGGTCTATAGCAGGATATCAGAGTATCGATGACATCACTCAATATCCCAATGCCTGCTGGAGTGCTCGAGCGAGCATTATTGGAGGGGAGCTTCTTAGCTGAGCAAACACCAACAATGAGAGACATCGCTGAAATATAGGTAGCTGATTCATCTAAAGAATGTAGTATCTAGATGATGCAGAGGTCCAAGTGGGCCATAACATCCGGTGGACGACCCCAGGATGCATGGTTGGAGGTGCGGATCTCACGAGTTAGATAAGGTATTTTGAGAACTAAATCCTATCACTCGTGTAGTGGATAGGGACACATGGATATCGACTATCCAACTACCCATATAGACAATCATATAATGATAGAGAGAACCCCAAGGTAGATGTTGAGGCTTGATAAAGGGGTCCTTAGGTTAGCGGATGTGGGAGAGGAGTAAGTCTTGCAGCAGGTTGTGGATGACGGTTTGAGGTTCTACCACCACCACCCCTGGTGGTCCACCCCAACCATAGGGAGATTATGGATAGGGTGATATCAAAATTAAGTGGAAGAGGTCTATGACTATGGTTATTAGAGGTACGATCTAGGTCTATTACACCCTAACTACAATTCTTATAGATAGAGGTGTTGGTCACTCTATTATTTCCATGTCACTCATTCTATGATCATAGATTCCAATGGAGATGTTGGCTCGATCCTGATGATTAGAGACACATATGGGATAAGATTTGACAATTAAACACTGGTGAAGATAGTGTGAGCTCACTCTAGGTGGAGAGAGAATCGACATGGATCTCCTAGTAGCAACATATAGACCTTATGATATCATCTTGGGTATGGAATGGCTATCCATAGTCTATGATCTGAATGACGATTTTAGGAACAAAGTGTGGTGTGTCCATGAGGATGGGACCATGTTTTCCTTCACTGGAGAGAAGAAATCCTTTGCAGCATTGGATGAAATTTCTCTAAGGAGGGTGAAGCTAATCACTCATCATTTGGCTAGCCTCACCCTTGGTGTAGTAGACCAGAGGATTTTGATAAATCGTATAGTGGTGGACCAGTATACTGATGTCTTCCCTGATGATGTTATGGGACTCCCTCTTCATAGAGAGGCAGCCTTTTACATCAAAAATTACCCCAGGATAACACATATATCTACCCCAAAAAATCAGATTTCTCCCATGGAACCTCGTGAGTTGAGAATACAGTTGGAAGACTTACAGAAGAAGGGGATCGTAAGACTCAATGTTTTTCCATGGGAAGACCTGATTTTGTTCTCCATGAAGAAATATGGGAGTTTGAGGATTTGTATGGACTATCAGTTCCTGGATCAAGTGACTATGTAGAATAAGAATCCTTTATTGAGGATTGATGATCTCTTTGACCAGCTAAAGGGAGAACGAAGGTTTTCAAAGTTAGATATCAGATCAGGCTATCACCAGCTCAGGGTACGGAATGAGGATGTATCAAAGACAACCTTCAGATGTCGGTATGTCCATTATGAGTTCTTTGTGATTCCTTTCAGCATAACCAATGCTCCAGCAGAATTCATGTGACTCATGAATAGGATATTCCATCCATACCTTAATCTCTTCATGGTGGTCTACATAGACGACATATTAGTGTACTCTGTGACAGAGGAGGAGCACGCCACCCACCTGAAGATAGTTCTGGATACACACTAAGTGCAATAGTTTTATGGAAATCTCTCAAAGCGCCAATTCTGGTTATGTGAATTCCACTTCCTAGGGCACATTATCTCAGAGGATGGAGTTACAGTGGATCCAGAAAAGATAGAGGATGTTCTTTCATGGGAGCCACCTTGGAGTGTGACTGAGGTGCGGTGTTTCCTGGGATTGGCTGGGCACTATAAGATATTCATAGCTAACATTTCCAATTTTTCAGCACCCTTGTCTTCTTTGACATAGAAAGGACAACCCTTTTTATGGATGGAGAGATGCCAGCAGAGTTTTCGGAAGCTGAGATAGAGACTAAAGAGTAACCACATCTTCAGGCTACTAGAAGTGGGTGTTGGATATGTAGTGTACTGCAATGAATCAGGGACCAAACTAGGTTTTGTACTGATGCATGAGTGAGATATGATCGCCTACGGCTCATGGTAGATGAAAAAAGATTATCATAACTATTCTACCCATGACCTAGAGTTAGCATCAGTTGTCTTTACACTGAAGGTGTGAAGACACTAGTTGATGGGTGAACTATTTACTATTTACTCTGATAACAATAGTCTTAGGTATATATTCTCTCATAAGAACATGAAAATTAGATAGTGGTGATGGGTGGAGTTCCTCCTGGACTATGAATTTGAGATAGTATACAATCTTGTTAAGGGAAACGTAGTATCAAACACACTCAGCAGAATGTCTGCTCTATAATTGATGAGTGAGGTGATAGAGCAGCTAGAAACGTTGTAGAGATCATTGGTGGATAGTGATAGAGAATCCTACCTCTAGTATATGACTGTTACTCCCCCAATCCTTCTGTGAGTCAGGGAAACATAGCTTGGAGATGTAGAATATGAGGCCCGACATGCTCAGATATTCTCAGGACAGGCACCTGATGGATTTTTTGAAGGTGGGGAGCACATCATCCTCTTTATAGGATGAACCAAGGTACCAGTTACACCAAGAGATGAGGTGTTGGGGAAGATCCACACATCCCCTTTGGTGGTACATCCAAGAGTGGAAAAGATGTACTAAATCATCTGACATTAGTACTAGTGGACAGAGATTAAGGAAGAAGTGGCACAGTTCATTTCTCGATACCTCACTTTCCTGCAAGTGACGATCAAGAATCAAGTACCAGAAGGTTTAGATTAGCAACTTGAGGTGCCGGAGTGGAAGTGGGATGATATCTCCATGGACTTCGTGACAGGGCTACCACGTATGTATAGGGGCCACGATTCCATCTGGGTGATCGTTCACCGATTCACCATGTCCTTCCACTTCCTACCCATCTGAGAGTCGTGATATGTAGAGATGATGGGAGCCCCCTATGTACAGAAGATTTTAGGGCTTCATGAGGTTCCATCGATGATCATCTCATTTCGCGATGCATGTTTTACATTTTATTAGTAGAGGTGATTCCAGGTGGCATTTGGGAATCAGCTACAATTGAGCACCGCCTTTCACCCTCAGATTGGTATTCCGATGGAGCAGACCATACATACACTAGAAGACATTATTTTTCGTAACAAACCGAATCTGAAGCCACACAACTGGTTCCATGTACCTAGTTCGCCACATAAACTCAAGCGCATTTCCCCAAACGCCAGAGGATTCTGAATAGTAGCGAGATCCTTGGAGAGTCATTGGGGAAACTATGCCTTCATTTGGTGAAGTATACAAGGGAAAGGAAATAACAGTCATTAGTGGAAGCAGTAAAAATCAAACAATAACTGAAACTAAAAAGATGAATCAATGAATATATTGTATTTATGGGAATGATGCATCATGTACAAGTATCTAAGGAAAGAAGAAAACAAATCAACGTGTTGAAATATAACTTAGAAACAAAATACGAAATGTAAACAACAACTCCTCCATCATCGCAAGCCTAAGCTCGGTCCTATGCTCTCCAGCTCCAACCAGAAATCATGTACCTGAAGTAGAAGGGCCACAATCCCAACCCAAACCTTCAACCATATAACCTGTTTGGGCCGAAAAGCAGGAGCCAAATAGGGTGTGAGACTATTCCCAGTAGGTAACCACCAGAAGATCTGTACCCTACTGTCAGTGAGTAAAATAGCAGAAGTAAAGAAAGTAAATGTAGAAATGAACTAGGAGTACACAAGTAAACAATACAACCAATTACCATACACATTAATTTAACAATTTTTTGGTTTATTTAATTAAAAAACCAAGGAATCTAGCAAATCTCTCTATTCCAAGGTAAATAGGTAACAGAACATGCATCAAAAGACTACCTAAACATAAAAGTAGGACAAAAAGATCACAGCTTGTGCTTTGTCTTGGTGGACCAATCTAAACCAACCAAAAAAACCACATTCAAACTGACTATCTAGGTGGTTCAAACAATTAGACCCCTATAGTTAAGTAAACATACAATGGCACAGACACTGTGGGAAGCGCTCATGTCGATTCCCATGTGGTCTTGCAACGATAGCTACAGACTCTCTGAGGAAGCTCTTATGTCTAATTCCTCATGTGGTCTCGATAAATGAGTAATCTTAGGACACTCTTAGGATACACAAAGTCCAATTCTTGTAGGTCCTACATACAAAATAAATCCAACAAACCCCCTAGGGAAGCGCTAATCGTTTATTCCCTCTTTGGTCTCCCGCACAAGGTTCTCGCAGCCCTGAGCAGTTCAGTCGTGCATAATCGAATGTCAGAAACCCTATGTAAGTTGAGAATCTACTTGACTAAAAGATACAATGCATGAAATTAATTAAAATAACAGGAAACATATGCAATTAGTTATAAAAAATCTAGCAATTGTATTAGGGTTTTCCTTGCAAGCAAACTGTCCCAAGCTGCAACAAACAGCCAAACAAGGATAACACCCATGGGGTGATCCTAAAACATGAAAAAAAGAATATATTATAATAAATTAACCATAAGATAACAATAAATCTAAGGAAATTAAACAAAAGGACCAGAATCCCTAACCCAGGATACCCGAAACATGGGAATCCAACACTTTTTCACAAAAACTCAAAGACATTAAATGTAAGGAAACAATCCACCTACCTCGATCCTAGGAGATATATATACATGAACCTAGGCCCGTGAATCATCCTAGGATGGAGTATATCTGTAAAAACATCTAAAATGTTCATCCTATGATAACTCTCATAAGAGAAGGAATCAGGAAACGTGGCCAAAGAAGAACCAAGAACTCACCACTGTGATTCTATTGCAACAAACAGTGTTTGATTATGATAACCAGTGATAGATCGGTGGCTCAGAAAATATTCGGCCTCCTCGGATGATCTGGATAGAATTAGGCAAAGAAGAAGATGGAAAAAAAGGATTAGACCTAACCCTGGTTCGTTTAAGGAAAAACGAAAGTACACGACGTGTATTTCTGGAGTACACAACATGTACTTTCATTTTCTGTACTCTTCTTTAGGCAGCCTCAAAGTATCCATTACATGGCCATGTGTGTGGCCTTGAAATGGCCACCTCATAGCTTCCAGTTGCAACGAAGTACATGGTGTGTACTCATAAAGTACACATCGTGTTCTCTGAAAATTTCCAGATTTTTTTTATTTTTCTCAAAAACAACCAGAAAAGGAAAAACATACCAGAAAAGAAAATCTGGTTCTGAAAAACATCACCCCTTAAAGAAATTCGTCCATGAATTTCCCTAACAAGGTGGTGAAAAAGAAACCTCGAACAACTCTGGCCACTGTGATTGCATATCGGTCTCCCTCTCCCAAGTCTCGCCCTGTACACGGTCGTGCTGCCATAGCACCCGTTCCAGTGGAACAGACTTACCTTGGAGTACATTATCACTATGATCTACAATCCTGATAGGATTCTCCTTGAATAATTCATCCTGCTCCATCTCGACCACCATGGGTTGAAAAATATGATACAGGTCTGAGAAATAGCGTTGAAGTTGAGAAACTTGGAAGATGTTGTGCATAGCCTGTTACCTCTGAGGTAACTGCAACCTATAAGTAACCACCTCGATTCTCTACAAAACCTCAAATGACCTGATGTATCTTGGTGAAATATTTCCCTATCTCCTGATCCTCTTATGTCCCATCCTCGGGGTAACACATTAAAAAACCTGATCTATGACATTGAACACCAAAGGCCATCTCCGCTGATCAGCATAAGCTTTCTACCGAGACTATGTAGTAGCAATCCTTTTATAAATCAACTCCACATGTTCTGTGGTCTCCTGAACAAGACGAGGTCCCAGCATAGCTGCCTCCCCTACCTCTAGCCAACACAAGGGTGATCGGCATAACCTACCGTACAAAGCCTCATAGGGTGCCATCTGAATAGTTTCTTGAAAACTATTAGTGTAGGAAAGCTCCACTAGAGGTATATGTCTCTCCCAAGAACCTCCAAAATCAAGGATGCATGCTCGTAGCATGTCCTCTAGCACTTGAATCCTTCACTCTTACTGGACATCTGTCTGGGAATGGTAAGCTGTACTCATAAGTACCTTTGTACCAAAATGCCTCTATATCCCTTGATAGAAATGTGACGTGAAGTGAGCGTACCTATCAAAAATGATATAACTCAGAACCCCATGAAAGCGTACAATCTCACTGATGTACAAGCTTCCAAGCTCATCAACACTGAAGGTCTCCTTAATCGGAATGAAGTGAGAATCCTTTGTGATTCTGTCAATGAAAACCCATACTGTGTCATTCCCTTGAGGCGATCTCAGTAACCCTATCACGAAGTCCATCGCGACATCATTCCACTTCCACTCAAGAATGGGTAGCTGCTGTAAAAGCCATGCTGGTCGCTGGTGCTTCGCCTTCACGTGCTTATAGGTGGAACACCACAAGAAAAAACCAGAAACATCTCTCTTCATACCTGGACACCAATACTAGCGGTGTAGATCATGATACATCTCGGTGACGCTAGGATGAACTGCCCAAATTTAGGAATGAAAGTCTCACATTAGCTCCTCGCGTATATCTTCTGGCACCCATATGCATCATTGGAAATGCAAAATCTCACCCTCGCCTACGGTCCATCTGGGAAGAGGGTCCTCTCCTGACATTCTTTCCCATAGGACTATGCCTACATAATCTGATAGCAGACTCTTTTTAACTCAGTCAAAAAGGGTAGAGGTAATAGCTATAGAAGAAAGAAAATTCTGCACCAGTCTGTTGTGAACCTCCAAATGCATCTCAGAGAAGAGAGCAATAAGCATCCACTCACCACTGCCCTCCTAAACATCCTATATCTAATTCCTCCTGCTCAATGCATCAGCTACTGCATTGCCTTTCCCAGGTGTATAGGAAAGCTCAAAATCAAAGGACTAAAGATACTCAACCCACCTGCGCTATATTAGATTCAGATCACGCTGACTGAAGATGTACTTGAGACTTTTATGGTTAGTGAAAACCAAAAAATTCTCCCCCATAAGATAATGTCTCCATAAATGTAAGGCATGAACAACTACTCCCAGCTTGAGATCGTGCGTCAGTTCCTCTCACGTGGCCTCAACTGCCGAGACCCATACCCAATGACTCCATCTCCCTGAATAAGCACAGCTCCCAGCCAGACACCTGAAGCATCACAGTAAACAGTATAGCTCTTTCTCGGATCTAGCAAGACTAGTATCGATGCTGAAGTCAACCTCCCTTTCATCTCTTGAATGGATGACTCACAAGAATCTGACCATGAGAACTTTACACCCTCGTTGGTCAGACCTATCAGCGGTGCTGCTCTCATATTCTCTGGGTCCATTGATACTCCTGTCTCTGAGATAACATGACCCAAAAAGTGTATCTGATCTATCCAAAAGTGGCATTTAGAGAACATATAGTATTAGTGATGCTCCCTCAGTGTACTCAGAATGATCTCAAGATGGGTGTCATGGTCGTGTCGAGTATGATAGTACACCAAGAAATCGTCCATGAAGACCACCATGAAACAGTCTATGTATGGATGGAAAACTCGGTTCATCAGTTCCATGAAAACTACAGGCGCGTTCATGAGTCGAAATGGCATAACCATATACTCATATAGACAATACCTACTCCGAAAAGCTTTAATAGGTATAATATATGGTCTAACGTGCAACTGATGATAAACGGACCTCAAATCGATCTTCTAGAACAACTGAGCTCCTCGAAGCTGATCAAAGAGGTTAACAATCCTAGGAAAGGGATATCAGTTCTTGACCATCAACTAGATTAGCCTCCAATAATCCACACAATGCCTAAGGGTGCTGTCTTCCTTCTTCGAAAATAGGACAGACGAATCCCCAAAGAGAAGTAGAGGGTCAGATGAAACCCATTCCTTGCAAGTCCTCCATCTGCTACTTGAGCTCCTGAAACTCAGGTGTAGCCATCCTATATGGAGGAATGGACATCAGTGCCTCTCCTGGGATAAGCTCAATAAAAAATTCTACCTCATGATCTAGAGGCAAACCTAAAAATTCCTCTGGAAATACATCCCTGAAACTATCCACCACTGGAGGAAAGTCTAACTGTGAAGTCCCATGGTCATCTAGATACAGATTTGAAATCTGAGCTGTAACTCCACCTAGACCATGATTCTATGGTCCTTCTCTACTCGCCTAGACATCCCAATTGACCTTATGAATAATATATTTACCCTCTGGTGATATTATACTCACGCAGCGGTGATAACAGTCGACGACTTCCCAGAAGGGAATGAGCCAGTCCATTCCGAGAATGACATCATAGCCTATTTACTCTATTACAAAGAGGTCCCATATAAAGTGATACCTATCCACCTCCAGAGAGCACTCCTTGCACTGACGTACACTAGCTATCCTATTCCCCAACTGTGTTTCTAGTGTCAACATGTAACCAGAAGAAAAGATACAGAGCCCTAGGGTCTCCACAATAGCAACAGAGATAAAGCTATGTATAGCACCAGTGTCAAAGAGAGAAGAAGATAAAACTGAGATTACTACGATCGTTCCTTGAATAGTAGAAGGTCAAGGATCCTGCTCATGATGAATCCTCTCTACCACAAAAGTCTGGCCTGCAAAGCTTCCCTGTGTAGACTCCTGAGATCCCTGCGCTGACCTTCCCTAAGCCTGACCACTACGTCCATGGTCTCTACCCTCGCCTGAACGACCTGAAGAATTACAGCCCCTAGTCTGCTGCAGAACTGGTAATCCTGATCCTATATGCAGAGTCGAAAATGATCCTCATTCACTAGGCGCTGGAAGGAAAACCTTGCAGAAACGTTACAGATGACCCATCTGGCCGCATGTTCGGCACTCCACTGGGTCTATCGGGCACTAAGGCTTCTTATGACAGATTTTTTCACACTGATAGCACACCACTTGGTTTCCAAAAGGAAGATACCATCTACCAGAAGGAATAACTCCCTTCCTCAGGTCACCTCATGTAGACTCTCGGTGGCGCTTCCTGCTATCTATCTGAAATGAATTAGCCCTGGATGTTAAACTGCCCTTGTCCACAGCTCCCGTCTCTTTTATATTTCTCTCTGTGATAAGCGTCTGGTTGACCATCAGATTAATAGAAGTGAACTGAAAGATGTTCACTAGTGATCTGATATCCGGTCTGAGGTCGTACTCAAACTTCTTCGCTAAAAACAGCTCGACATTCCCTAGAACAAGATTGAAACATTGTAACTCTGTGAAGTAAGAGGAATACTCCATTACTTTGAGAGTACCCTACTACAGGTTCATGAACACTCTGGATCTGTCCTCCATCAGCATTGCCTAGTAGAAGTAGATCTAGAACGTACACTGAAACTTATCCCAAGCCATAGCTGGTTGGCTCCCTACCTACAAAACCACTTCCCACCATCTCTTGGTGGAATCTTGCAACACATATGTCGTGAGCTTCACACTCCTCTTTGGAGGCATCTCCAGGTGCTCGAAGATGGATAGCATGGTCTCTATCCATGAATCCTCATCCAATGGTCCCATATCCCCTATGAATGTTGGAGGATGATTCTGCTGAAAAACATATGTCTGCTCTGCCATAGATGGGTCAGGATGCTGGGCTCCCTAGAAGGTCCGCATGAATATCATGAAACCCTCTCTGAACTAAGTATTGGAATTAGTTTCTGAAATAAATGCAGGTTCCATGTCTGTAATGATAGGAGGAACTACTGGTAGTCCCTACTCTGCCATATTAGGCATATGGTCACTACCTTGCAACTGAAGGACAACCGGAGGACAGCTCAGTGCCATAGCTTTAAAAGGTAAAAATGACACCTCAGATTCAGGATTAACAAAGACAGAAAAATTGAAGGCACAAGAAGAAATATGGAAAAGAAGGCATTTAAGTTATTCAAAACATGACTAAATGGTGTGTTATTTCCCAACACAGCATATTCCCTCATGTCATTCACATGGGCATGTACTTATACCTAAACTGGCCGTGTAACACCCCAAATACACGACGTGTTTTCCTAACACACAGCGTGTACTTGAATCCTCTTCCCTACTCGAGTCCTTCTACACGGTTAAGCCACACGACTCCTCTAAGAAAAAACTACACGGCTTGTTCAAGAAAGACACAACATGTACTAGGAATTCCTTACATGTTCCGTGTTGTTAGGGACACGGCCTGACACACGGCCGACACTACACGGCATGTTCCAGATAGACACGACATGTGCGAGGAAGGGTAACACTGGCCCGTGTTTTTCGTGAAACGGTTGTGTACCTAGAACAAACTACATGGCATGTAAGATTTAGACATGACATGTTTGTGAAAATATACCATGACCCATGATGTGGGTGACATGGTCAGAGTACCTATTTCATACTACATGGAGTGCTAAACTAATACACGGTATGTTCCTATAAGATTTTTCAGAACCCCGTGTTTCTGCTCACACAGTTAGTGACACGGTTTAAAAACTACAGGACGTTTATTAATAAAATACATGCCGTGTATTTTTGGTTTTTCCGGGTAGTAGATCATAATACGCTTCGAATCCTAGAAAACAAAGAAAACCTGAGTTAAGGTGCCAAATTCCGTTCCGTGAGGTCCCATACTCCCCATGAATCAATGCTTGGTATCTTATACAATCTATAACAAGGAAACCAAGCAATGATCCACCAAATTTCGATCCTCGAGGGCCCATACACCTCTAAGACCAAATATTGGCGTCCATGTTAAAGAAACTCCAAACAAACGATACCATATCAACATAGCAGGCACTCTATCACATCATCTATCACAACAACATGCATATTCTATCACAAATTCTATCACAACAGCATGCAATTTCTAATTCAATTTAAATGGCATGGAAATATGCAAGACATGTGATTTTATAACAAGTTCCTATATGATGCATGAGATGGCATACCCTCTTCTCATCGAGTTTCAACAAAATAGAACCACAATAATACAAATAGTAACTGCACAACACAAGTCCACCACCCAACGAGGAAGTCAATTAAACTGTAACATTTTCAAAACTCGAAAAGGGAAATATTCGAGGTAACCTGTGTTTTCCCTATACATAGGTTCTAGAACACCCGAGCAAAACTATTTACCATTTACCTATTCCATCATATCCCTATATGATGTCTCTAAATAGTAAGTCAATAGAAAATAAAAGATACTCCTCTGATACCACATTGTAACGACTCGAATCTGGAGCCACTAAACTAGTGCCCCGTACCCGGTTCTCCACATGACGTCAAGTGTATTTCCCTAAACGCCAGAGGCTGCTGACTAGTAGTGAGGGCCTTGGAGAGTCATTGGGGAAAATATGCCCTCATTTGGTAAAGTATACAAGGGAATGGATATAATAGTGAATAGAGGAAGCAGTAAACAACATACAACAACTGAAACTAAACAAAATAAAAATGATTATAGTGTAATGATGAAAATGATGAAGTAGGTACAAGTATCTAAGGAAATCATCAAACACAACAACGTGTTGAAATACAACTGACAAAAAAAGTATGAAATGTAAAGAGCAACTCTTGCAGCATTGCAAGCCTAAGCCTGGTCCTATGCTCTCCAGCTCCAACCAGCAATCATGTACCTGAAGTAGAAGGGCCACAATCTCTATCCACACCTGCAACCATATAACTTTTTTGGGGCAAAAAGAAGGTCCCAAACATAGTGTGATATTAATCCCAGTAGGCAACCACCACAAGATTTGTTCCCTACTATCAGTGAGTAAAATAGCAGAAGTAATGAATGTAAATGTAGTAATGAACTAGGTGTACACAAGTAAACAATCCCACCAATTACCATTCACATTAATTTGAAAATTAATTCATTCATTTAATTAAACAACCAAGTAATCTATCAAATCTCTCTATTCCAAGGTAAATAGGTATCACAGCAGGCATAAAAAGACTAACTAAACAAATAAGCAGCCCAAAAAGAACCAAGCTTGTGCCTTGGTTAGGTAGACTCCTCTAAACCAACCAAAAAATCTACATTAAAACTGACTCTATGGGTGGCTCAGACTAGAAGAACCCTATAGTCAAGTAAATATACAAAGGCACAGACACTCTGGGAAGCTCTCACATCGATTCCCATGTGGTCTTGCAACGATAGTTACAGAATCTCTGAGGAAGCTCTTACGTCTAATTCCTCATATGGTCTCAATATGTGTGTAAACTAAGTACACTCTTAGGAAGCACCAATTTCTATTCCCATATGTCCTACGTACGAAACTAATTCCAATAGACCCCCTAGGGAATCACTAATCATCTATTCCCTCTTTGGTCTCCCGCACTTGGTTCTCACAGCCCTGAGGAGTCCAGTCATGCATACTCGATTGTCAGAAACCCTAAGTAAGTTTAGAAACTACTTGGATAAAATCTAAAATGCATCAAAATCATTAAAACAAAGGCAACACATGAAATTAGTTATAACAAGAAAACTAGAAATTGCAATAGGGTTTGCCTTACAGGAAAACTGTGCCAAACAACGATAAAAATCCAAACAAGGATAAAAACCATGGGGTGATCCTAAAACATACAAAAAAAGAATATATTATTATCAATTAACCTTATGCTAACAAGAAATATAAGGCAATTAAACAATATGACCAAAATAACAAACCCGAGATACCCAAAACATGGGAATCAAACACTTTTGCACAAAAACTCAATGAAATTCAATGTAAGGAAACAAACAACCTACCTTAATCTTAAGAGGTAGATATACTAGAACCTCGGCGCATGAATCGGCCTATAATAGAGTAGATATGAAAATACATCTAAAACATTCATCCTATGATAAATATCATAATAGAAGGATTCAGGAAACGTGGCCCAAGAAGAACAAAGAACTCAACTGTACAATTTTATTGCAATCGATGGCGTTCGATTCAGATAACCAGTGACAGATCGATGAATCAGAGAAGATTCGGCCTCCTCGGATGCTCTAGATGGAATTAGGCGAAGAAGAAGATGAAAAAAAGGATTATACGTCACCCTAGCCAGTTTAACGAAAAAAAGCAAGTACATGGCGTGTACTTCAAGAGTACACGATGTGTACTTTCATTTTCCGTACTCCGCTTTAGGCGGCCTCCAAGTCACCCTTACACGGCCGTGTGTGTGTCTATGACAGGACCAGTACACGACTTCTAGTGGCATAGAAGTACACAGTGGTTACTTATAATGTACATGGCGTGTACTCCGAAGATTTCTATATTTTCCTCTTTTTCTCAAAAACTACCAGAAAAGGAAAAACATACCTGAAAAAAAGATCTGGGTTCTTTCATTTTTTATTATATCCTCGATTTTGGTTGTAATTGGGAGGAACACCTACCATTAGTGGGGTTTTCTTACAACAACAGTTACTACTCCACCATCGGCGTGGCTCAATTTTATGCTCTATACGTGGAACCTTGCATGACACCTCAATAATGGACAGACCTAGGGGAGTCAGCACTTATGGGTCCAGAGATGGTACATGATACCACAGAGAAGGTGCAGATCATTTAAGAGAGGATAGATACTCCACATAGCTGGTATAAGTCTTATGCCGACTAGAGATGGAGACCCTTAGAGTTTGAGGAGGGAGACCATGTCTTTCAATGGTTCTCACCCTGACATGGATTACAGAGGTTTAGCTGGGGTGGAAAGATATTTTTGTGGATCATAGGACCTTTCCAGATCCTCACCAGAGTAGTTGGGGTGGTGTACCAACTAGCTATTCACCATAGATGCACTGGGTGCATAATTATTTCAGTGTCTTACCATAGTGGAGGTACGTTCATGATCCATCACACGTTATTGATAGGGGAGATCTCAATATTGAAAATAGTGAAATGTTTTGTGGAGTTCTCAGTGGATATAGAGGATCGATAGGAGTGGGTCATTCGTGGGTGGTCTATTCCTCTAGTAAGAGTTAATTAGAAGCACATGAATGTCCAGGAGAGAACCTGGGTGTAGGAGGCTATGATACATTCTCAGTACCCTATTTTGTTCAATTAGTTTTATTGTAGCTTTCAGGGAAGAAAATATACATGGTGGGGAGAATATATAGACCTAGAAATTCCATATATATATATATATATATTAACTTATTTGGATTTATTACGTGTCTGCGAAAATTGATGGAACATGATTCTGAGGCCGGGTGTGCCCATAGAAAATTTTTTAACTTTTTACGGTACGTTTAGTAAATGCGTGATCCGCATAATCTACATTTTGAAAATGTGCTATGATTAAAAATCAGATGGTAATACAAAATCCACAACACCATGATTTTCTTAAAGGAGACATAACTTCGAATTCAGTAGGACAGGTGAAAAAGTTAGTTTTTGCATAATTTAATGGAATAATAAAATAACATAAAAATTATTAGTTTATTATCTTACCTTATGTTGAGAGGTGGTGGTGGGAACGATGGGTGGTTAATCCATTTAATGGCTTGAATTTTCAAATGAGTAACCAACCCGTTGGTAATTAAGTGGTTCATTCATTAAAAACTCATTAATGAATATCATTAATCCATTCGATGTGTTACTCACCCTTCCCCTCTATTTAATGGAGCTAGGATTGGGGTTTTTGACATGACATCATAAAACTAGGAACCTATGGAAGTGTACAGTGGCATCAACCACCAACGGAGGATGGAAGCTTGGGAAGTAATGATTCAGGATCAACAAATTTCGGCGACTGACACCAGCGGACGAGGGAGGCACTGCAAAGTGCCACGACGAACTGAAGGGGTGTCTTGTGTCAGCCGACTGCATTCACAGTGGAAGAATCATGCTGTCATGTGCCATGGAAGGTGGGCTATGCCATCGTGTAGTAACAGAGGAGGGGGACCGACACCCGTGGGTCTTGCTGGTAGGGGAGGTGCCATGGGGTGCCACCATTACGTTAACCTAAATTACTTGGGCCGTTTGGGAGGGGGAATGACCCCGCACCACCCAAGCGGGCCGACCAGTGGGCCAGGCCATGCTTAGCAAGTAGACCGGGCCGATTCTACGGCATTTCGGGCTACGCCCAGCAGAGGCGGGATGGGCCGGTTTCACTACCTAGTGGGCCGAACCCACCATAGCACAACCTACTCGTGTTGTCCCAAATGGTTCAGGCAGTGTTGGGTTAAGCCTGGGTCATAGCCAGATTGGGTCAGGTTGGGCCAGTCAGACCGGGATGGACTGGACCCAGACCCACTTCGTCACCATTTCTCTAAAAGGGTTGTAACTAACAAATAGAACATCCGTTTGATGAACAATCTATGGAACTAGAATCCTTGGAAAGAGAGGGTCCTTTTAAGGTACTCCACCTAAGTTTTATAGAAGGTCAGGTTATGGATGGGTTGGATCAGACTCAAATCCTACTGGGACATTGCCACTAAAATGCTTATAACTCTCAAACCATGCATCATATTAATGTGCCATCTATTGCGTTTCAACCCTTATGACATGAAAGATCATTGGGTTACTTTATCATAGAAAGTTTTGTCGGTTGAAGTAAGAATGATGGATTTAGGAGTGGTTCCTCCCAGAATCAAGTGTACCAGGCACGACAATCGAGAGGCTGGATGAGATGTGAAGAAAGAATAGTGATCCTGTGTGGATTAGCACCTAGCGGTCCCGTGTGGATCACAACCTAGCGATCATGTGTGGATAAGCAACCTTTGATCCTATCTGGATAATCACCCAGTGATCCTATGTAGATCAACACCGTGCTATCCTATTTGGATCATCACCAAGGGATCATGTGTGGAACAACAGTAGAACCCTTGATAGAATAAGATGATCTAGCTTTATGACTAATCATATGTTCCTCTATAATTAAGTTATACCTAGTTTGAGCCGAGTCTATTGCTTTGTGTTTTTTCATTGAGATCATGCCCTGTGGTTTTCTTTAGTGGAATTATACGACACTTTGAGGGTCTCGAAGTCCCTAATGAATATTTTTATACTCACCCCTACATAGGATTCACCTACACATTGTTGTGTCTTCTGCAGACGACGAGCAGCTCAGTTGAGTTTTTAGGAACCAGAAAAGGAGGTACAAAGACGTGAATAGTTGACATGGAGAGTTTTGGAGACAACGTGTACCTACCATTCAAAGAGGATCCTTAGTTGAAGATCTCAGGTGATGTTTACTATTTCTTGTTGTAGTTGTATCTTTTAGTTGGGCTTGCATTCCATGCACTTTACATTCTGTAAGCACTTTTACTACTACGGTTTTTTTCGTTGATGCATCTTTTTTTGCTATTAGAATTTGTTTATATAAGTTTAAAGGCAATGCCTTCCCATTTTTGGGATATTCCTTTCTTTTTCTAGTTGCCAACCCCTAGCCTATGGAAGGTAGCCTTAGGGTAGTCACAACACGAGCCCCATGGGACATTTTATGACAAATTAACTATATATTCTATAAAAATATACTAGTACTTTCCCAAAATATCCTAAATCACCATGAAATAATGAAATAATAACATGAATTATATTTTGAAAAATTAACATAAAATTTATTTTTAATGTAACATATACAACTTTAATATAAATTTAGGTACTAGATAATAATTCTCCATACATACCTTAATCATATAATGTTTCCAACAATACACTTAACTTCTTTAAAATACCCTTATTCACCTAGTCTAGAAATACCATTTTAATATCCTTGGTTATTTATAAATTTCATCACATGCTACCAAAAATATGATAACCATTTTCATAATGACCAAAATTATCAATTTATTAAATCATCTACTAAACAAAAAAAATTATTCCTAAATGATATATTATTCATAAAAACCAACAATTGTCTCCCAAAATATCCTTAACCCCAATAAGCACAAATCACATAAAATATGAAATGGGTACCTGTGAAATTGAATTTATGATCACTCTTAAATCTATCTATCCATAATAATATCAATAACTCTTAAATTATCCTAAAAAATAAAATCATTATTAATAAAGTAATATAAATAGTTCATTGATATGAAAAATAAAGACCCAATCTTAACCCTTCTATATTTACATTATTAATAGAAAATATTTCATTAGTTACATTCTGATAACCTTTTAGGTTTAAATTTTTTTAGAATTAGGGAAATAATTTACATAATAAAATGCATACATTTCATGCTATGTGATTATTTTTTCACAAGGATGGTCACTTTAAAATATATACTTGCTTCTATGAAGGATTAAATATTTTGTTTGGAGGTGAACCACACAATCATTTATACTCATCATTAATCCTCATGAAAACCATCTGGAAACATGTGAATAACATGAAACTCATTAAGGTGTGTTAAAGAATCTTACCCATAAATCAATTGAAAAACATTAACACCCATTAAATATACTAACCTTAAGTAAAAAAATTAAAATTTTAAAAGTGAATAAACTGTATTTAAAACTTGAAATTAATTAATTTTCTAAAACCTTTTAATATAAAAGTACCTAACTGTGCATAAAATTATAGAATTATTATAATAGTTTCTTGAGAAGGAATGAAAACCTAATTTTTTTTTAAAAATATAATCAACATCCATTTAATATAAAACCTTACCTTTTAAGAAAAAAACATCCATTTGGCTATAAAATAAACTACTTATTAATTAATATTGAAATATTTTCTTTTAAATAGAAATCAATCTCAGAAATGCAATGAATGCTTCTTTGGATATTATATCCACCACCCTTTAATATCTCCCATTAAAATATCTCATTAAATTTAATAACCTATTATATGACTTTAGTAATATCTTCTATAGAGACTAAATAATTACCTAATTTAGTATATAGATATATCTGGGGTTCCCTCAAGATTATCTCAATACCTAAGTACAATAATTTTATAAAAAGTTCATACACATTCATTTTTCCCCATAGAACTCATTTAAAATTTATTTTTAATACATAAACATAATAATTTTAAGAAACCCATAAAATAATAATTTTGAAGGAATAAAATTATTAATAATGTTCTTGGAAACAAATTTTTCAAAAAAATAAGCGAAATAATTTTAGCACTAAATTATTGATTTTGAAAGAAAAAATTTTCCGTAAATTTTTAATAACCCTAATTCAAAATGTTATAATATAAAAAATTGAGGAAAAAAAATAATTAAGAAAACCTTGGAAATATTGAGAGGAAGATTAGTAAAGATAATTTAGGTAGATTTTAGGGAAATTAAATCATGGATAAAGAATCTAAAATTAAATTCCTTTAATATTTTAGTAATGAATAGATAACGAACCATACAGAAAATGTAAAATGGCATTTCTTTGATTCTTTGGTAATGAAAATAAAATATAACAAAAATGAACTTATAAGACATATATGTACAGGTAATGATATTTATTATAAAAAGAAACAATATTAGCATGTTGGTGAACTATTTTAAATAAAAATTTATAAATATTTATTGTGTGGTTTTTACAGATATACATATTTCCTTGAATTACAACATTCCTCACACTCCCTCTACCCTCTTAGAAAATAAAATTTTGAGGATTATTTTACTTATTTAAAACCCTTTTTCATGGTCATTTTCTAATAATTTTATTATTATTTTTTATTATAATTTTCATTCATTTAAAATAAATTTATTTTTAACATCAGGCATTTTGGGACATATGGATCATAATCTCAAAAAAAACATCGATATATCTCTAATTGTTAAATGTCATTTTTAATGGTTCTATCTGATAAAAATGGGTCATGTTATATTTTACATATCATTATAAATGAAATGGAGTTATATAAGTTATGTAATAGTTAACATTCCAAGAATCCTCTTCAATATGCCCGATTTTAATGGTTAATATGACTATAATTGATTAATTTTAATTTCCTTATTATATTGGATATTTTACAATTATAGAATCATAATAATAAAATTAAATAAATTTTAAAGATATATTAAATAATTAAATTAGTTTTACAGGATATCCTTGTAAACCTAACTTTATAAAACATCGTGGTTTTCTTAGGTATGATAAAACAACCATGGTAGGAAACGTTTTTTCATAAGTGTTTAAAAGATGGGGAAATTAGTAAATGTTTTAGTTTTATGAAAACATATATCTATATTTAAAACACTATATTAGCGTTAAATTTTATATAATATTAACTTTATTTAATAGATTATGTAATGTGTTGAAATGAAAAGACATGGTTTGGGGAAAACACATATTTTGACATAATGATGACTTACGAAAAAGTGTTCAGTGAGATGTAAGGGATGATATATCATAATTAATCAGTGAAATAGATATAAGTACAAAATAAATGTAAATATTATAGAAAATAATTTATGGTCTTCAAGAAATTATAAATAATGAATCTTATATAATAATGGATAATGATTTTTTGATACCCACACCTTGTTCTTTGAATCATACACTTTAGATTGTATCTAATGCATTTGGGGATAGAAATTTTGGAAAGGGAAAAATTTTAATGAATTAGAAAAATAATTTTTAAAGAAGGATTGGCATAAAATATATGTGAAAACGTTTAATTGAAATGTTCTTTGTAAGGGTTAAAATTTCTCCCCTTTATCAGAAAGAACTTTTGGAATTTTTAAGAATATTCAATATTTAATGGTTAAGAATGTAATTACAATTTTTTTGGTTCCACATTTATGGAAAATAAATGATAAAAAATTTTGTTTCCAATAACACATAGATCAAGATAAAATATTAAGATTTTATATCAACTTATGAATCATTGTTTAACATTAATTAACATTTGAAGTCATTTCAGTTCTATTCACATATTTTGATAATTAAAATGTCAAGAAAACAATGGAATTTGAAAGGGAAATTTTAACATTATTTTTGAACTTTCATGTTTTTCCCAAAAATACCATGAAATACCATAATTAATCTCATTCATATAAATTTAAATGTTATTTTTAAAATTTGATTTTACTTTTCTTGGTTTTTCACAAGCACTATATTAAGGCCGTGTAAACATTTTTGACGTTATCATGATATTCCATATTAATAATTAGTTAATAAAATTAATATATTTTATTATTCATAAATATCATCATATTGAGTATTTAATAATATTTTTAACAATTCACATTTTGATAACATTTTTAAGAAAAGAATATTCACATTTCTTAACTTTTGTAATTTATTTTTATAAATTTTGATAATTGATGAGTTATATAATTTTAAAATTAACAAAAATATGTTAAAATAATTTATTAGTCATCATTTTTTTTTCATTTTTTGTTGATAAATGTCTTTTAAATTCCAATATACTTCTTTAAATAATTCTTATAGTCTTTTATAATGTTGTGCTAGGATTGTGTTGACAATAATAATTGTTTTCATATTTATCTTAAAATAAAATTAGTTTATATTAATTGAATAATATTTAGAGTGTATAAATAAATTAATATATACTCTGTAAGTTTAATAAATATCTATTCTAGATTTATTACATTATGATGTAATAAATGATCCAGTATTCATAAAAAATGTATTTTATGACTATTTACTAAAAAATAAAAATATTTAAAAAATTCATAAAATTCACTATAAAATTATTTTGAAATGGTTCCAGAAAAAGTTAATTTAAATTAATCAAATTAAAATTTTTAAATTTACAAATTAAGCGTTTTAATAAAACCTTATAATACATGGGAAAATAAATTATTTGAAATAAAAACTATTCTTTTAAAAACAAATATTCTTTCATCATACCCTGATAAAATTATTATCAAAACATAAATATAAATCTATATAGTTAACATAAAATTCCATTTATAAAATATAAAACAACTAAATAATTTATTAAATAGATCATAATGAGTGATCATTTTAAAACATATTGATCCCTAATAAAACTTCTTATATATCATAATATGATTTGAATATTTAATGGATATATTATTTCATTGTATAATATATTTTGAGACATTCTTTAAACTTGTCTACATGTTTAAATCATATATATATATATATTCATAATAATTAATATTAATAAACATTAAATGTGATAAACAATTAAAAATATTGGGATTTTCAAATTCTCCCCCTTTCTAAATTATTCCATCATGCTTTGATAAAAAAATTCTAACCTCTCCACCATGGTCTTTGATATTATTATCCCCCAAATTAAACATTAATTTTTCTATAATAGAAGCATATATACATTCTCTACCACTGGTAATATAAAAAATAAATTATTGAAAGGAAACTATATATAGTAAAATATATTTAAAAAATATAGGCATGGATCCTTATAATTTCAACAAATTAACCCACTCTTGAGATATAGAATGAAAAAAATAGTATATTTATCTCTCATTACTTCCATTTTCTCCCATTGGGATGAACTTATAAATAATATCTAATCAACATAATCACTGAAATACCTCTCCCCTTTTTGGATTTATGAAATTTAAAAAGGTAGTTTGGGGTAATAATCAATGAAAGATATGAAAAAAATAAAATTATGTTCATATAAGTTATTATCCAATTGATACATATGATAAGTGTAAAAATGTCATGAGTTAATAAATCTTTTATAAATGTATAAATTCATTGAGGATTGTATAAACATAAAAATAACATTAGAGTTATGTAAGGGTAAATTGAATGATATGTAAAAGTAAGATAAAGAATAGTTAAATTTAAACTCATTAAAACATGAGAATAGAAGAATATAAATTCACAACAAAGTGAGAATACATAAAATTAAACTAAAAATTTTTAAGAGTAAAAACTAATAAGGGACATTTTTTAAGATAAAAAATACGAATCAAAATATAAATTTATGAAGTTACGTTTAATTAAATACATTATAAAGATAACTTTTATTAGGAAAATATCAACAATACATTCAAATTATATCCTGTATCATATATTGAATAAAATTATAGAATATATGAAGAACAATAATGAAAAATTTATTCCATTTCAAAACAAATGATTTATTAACCCTTTATTGAGGTGGTTTTCATTATTAAGATTTGGTGAAAAAAGAAACATGACATATGATCTCTTAAAAATGATCTCACCCACATTCTTTTTAATTTATTCAAATATATATAAATATAAATGTTTAATAAGAGTACTAATAAGTGGATGACCCTCCCTATTACAATAGATAATTTTATTTCCATTGATTGTAAAGAAACAATACTCAAAAAAGGGAAAATAATCTAACAACACATAAAATGGTTATTCATATCTCATCAATCTATTGAATAATTACTTTAGTACTACATTGTTAAGGATAAATTTTCTGACATTCAAGTTCACCATTAATTGTGTATGTTTTGACATCATCCATAATGAACAAAATTTCATGAAATATAATTGTAAAATGAATAACACTAAGAGTTTCTTCCATTGGTATTTGAAATCTATTCTGAAATATAACTAAGTGTTTTCAACCCAGAACATTCTTGGGTCCGAGAAGGTTAGAAAAAGATATTTTAAAATTCCCAACTTCCCAAACCTATGGTGTTGAAAAAATACTTGGACTTTATAAATATAATCCCTATATGTTCGAAATAATGGAAACTTATTTAATGAATAATGTTTTCTCAAATGAACTCTTCTATAAAATTTATTACATAATTTTTGGGCGAAATATTTAGACTATAAATGAGAAATTAAAAAGTCTAAATGAAAATATATAATATTTTTTTTAATGATACAAATATACTAAAAACATATTAATGTTCTACCAAATAGAAGAAAATATAAAAAGATTATTTTAGGCTATCAACATCATATTATAATTTTTAAAATATTATTTTATCATTATGATATTAAAAAGAAATACATTTAGTATATAACTTGGTTATATGTTTATAAATTAAATCCTTTTTCATAGTAAGATCTCCCTTAACTGAATCATAGTCTTTATTCAGTAGTTGATTTTTAATCTATATACATAAATTCATATTTTTATTATTCAAATGGTGGAGATTTATCTGAATCAGTAGAATGAAAAGGGAAAGCATAGTCTAATGATAAATTAATAAGTTGATACAATGATACCACTACCATGTATCTCATTTCATTCCGTGGTACTATTTTATAAATATAGTAATATTCAAATTATGATCACTATGTGATCCACTTTGTACATCATGATATTGATTTTCTTTAGGCCTCCACATGTGTACCCTATCTCTAATGCATTTTATTTTCATTATATTTCATAATATTTTAGATTAATTTTCATTCATTTTCAATCTTGGTATTCGTATTTTATGGGAATTTGTTTGTTGTACTTGTAGAGAATCACATCATAGAAATATTACATTATGTGAATTGTTTTAATAATTTTCTTTTTTATAATATTTTATGAAGTCTTTTGTCGATTTCACTTGTTCATACACCTTATAATGTTTAAAAGTTCTAGATCACTAATGTTTTAACCAGTAATGTCCAAATTAATTTAAATTTATTCTTTATAGTAATGCAATTCTTATAACTATTACATCAAAAAGTTAACGTTCTAAAAGTTGAGGAAAAGGGAAGCCTTTTTTTCCAATTATCCTTCCTAGAATATTTATCTTCTATATTTTTTTATTTTACTAATTCTATAATCAAATAATTTATTTAGCTTAGTAAAATGCTTTATATAATTTTTTTCCATTTCAATTTTTTAAATTTTTAATATATTCCAATGATCACCACTATAAGTTTTTCATACATTATTATAGACATGCCAAAGGATTTAATTCCATTAACTATCATTATATAATTTTGATCCATTATCATTAGTGATTCTAAAGGATTAAAACAGAATGTGAGATAATTATCTCTAATCATAGAACACAAAGTCTTAAAGATGTTGGATGTTCCAAAATGTTTGCATTAATGTTTCACAAAAATATCTCTCACTATTTATCTTGAATATTATAATGTTTAATATTTTTTTATAAGGTAAATATAATATTAATAACAAAAGGCTTTATTCTCTGTCACTATGACTCATAGTCATCGCCAACAAAAGAAGAAGGATAATCCAACTTCAAATTATCTGATGCATCAATTGGTATTCTAGACATGGGAAAGTAAATAGACCATTCCTCTTCCACCAGTTAGTGTACTGAATATCTATATCACATATATCATAAATGAAAAAGTATATATATAAGATCAATACTAGAAAACTAGATTGATACCATGTTTATCAGAAAAATGATATAGATCCAGACTCTAATACTAAGATTTGGGATAAAAAAATATCCAATCAAGCATTGATATCAAAAGTTGTGAAAAATATATAAGTTAAATAAGGTTCTAGTGGGTGATTATTTGAATCTAAAAAAGTATTATTTATTTTTCGCTAAAATAAGTAACATATTTTAAAGTTATAACTTCTAAACAGATCAATATAAAATAATTTATATTATATATAAATATAGAAGACATGGAAGATAATAATATAAAGATAAGAAATCAATATGAATTTAAGTAATTTTCAAATGAAAAAAGTGGAGTTTTATATTATAATTTGAAAACTCCTATAATGGATAAAATTTTATGAATGGTTCCAATCACAAAAATATTATATTTTATCTCCAAGAGGAATTGGGTTGTATTACTAGAACCAGGATATAAAATAAACACACTAGAAACTTAATCTGTTATTCAATTAGAAGATATAAGTTCTAATCTTGGAACTACATCAAATTAATGGTGGCACCTATAATTTTTTTGTGATAACTTATTCAATCAAAATCAAAAAATGTTATTCTTAAAACATAAAAGTTCAGATGCATGAATACATTTATTCCCAGTGTAACATCTTGAGATTTTAAAAGGAAAAAATATGTGATTAAATAAACTACTAAATATCATGTGACCTTTATTGCCTCTCCTTTAAACATAATTTGTCTATTTCTGTGTTTTGAATCTTGAAAATGGACATACATAGTTATTATCAGCAAGTTATTTTGAGTACGACAGGACTGACTTAATTTTGGGTGAATAGTATCATACCCCTATGAATAGTAATACGACCCCTATAAATAATAAATTTTCAAAATGTATATTAAGATCCTCCAAGAAAGTATAATGAAAATTTAAGAATCTTTTAAGTGATAATATGATTATAGTATAAGTATTGGTATTTTTAGAAGTCATAAATAGTTATTTACAGTTTTATGATTAATTTTATAATTTAAATAAAAACATATTTTCAGAAAATGTATTTATAAATTAATATTTTATTATTTTTTGGTTATAAGATAATTTTATGATCCTCTGATTAAATCTCGAGGTGTTAAAAAATTAGTTATAGTTTTAATATTTTTATTTTTCAAATAAATCATGATTTTATTTAAAAAATAAAACATTAATAATTAAAAAAATATTTTATAAAATGGAATTTATTTTTCAATTCTGAATTTCAAAAAATTGGTAGAGTGATTTTTTGGTATTTTTCGGAAATACTTTAATTTTTGGTGAATAGTAAAAAATACGGTTCTTAATAAAATACGTTATTTGTTTATGAAATATTGAAGACTTAATTATGATATAAAATCAATAAAATATTTTTAATAACCAAATTATGATTTTATAAGAGTAATATTGTACATAAATTATTAAGAACATGTATTTTATAATTTATTTCATGATAGGTATAAATATTATTGGCAGTGTCGACACAGTGCTTGCACAACCTTAGAAATGACAATTTTGGTTATTTGTAAATAAAAACCGATTTATAAAATTAATTTCATGACTGATTTATTAATTATTAATTATTATTTATTTTTTTGGATGTTAATTTCTATTTTTTTAGTTATATAACAATTATCTTGTCTAAATTCCTATGAAACACTTATGTTGTGCAAGAAAAAACAAAATAACAAACTTAAAAAGTTATTTTTACATGTATATGAGTGAATATAAATAATGAAGAATTCTATATTTATATTTTTATTGTTGTTATTTTATTTTAATGATATGAATTAAATTTTACTTTTTATATATGAAATAATTAACATAAATGAATGTGAATTGCTGATGCAGTGTTTGTGAAAGAGTATGAAAAATAGATAAAATATTTGTATTAAAATTATAAAAATTATTAAATATCAAAAATTGTGGATTAAATTAATTAAATAAAAAAAATTCAACCATCGTCATATTTTTATTCTAATTTGGGACAGTTTGGACCCACAAGGATCCTATTAATCACTTTCTATTATTTTATTAAAAATGAAGACAACATGTTATTATTATAATTTTAAATAAGTATAATATTTTAATATGAAAATTTAAATAATTTTATTTCAAAAATGAATAGTGTTTGAAAATATAATAAAATTATTTTCTCATAAAATTTTTGTTTTAATTTTTAGGTAATTATTTAATACAATAATGTCTTTAATAATATTGATCCAGTAAACATTTAGTTAAATAATAAATCAAATTAATGATTTTAATAACAGTAAAATAAATATAATTTGATATTTTAATTTCATTTCACAATTTCAATAAAGTAATAATACTATTTATAACATATAATATAAAATATTTTTGAATTGGAAACATTTCTTGGATGTGTTTAAAGTCCTGATTGTGAATAGATTTTATTTTGACCAAATCAATTTTCCTTGAATAAAACAGTATAATAATTTAATTAAAAATAATAAAACTCATGAGAAAAGCCAAAACATTATTAAATAAATTTAAAAATGGGATATAATATGATTTTTTGTCCTTTTGGTTGTCTTACAACCTATAATAAAATTATTACATTTTATTAATTTGAGTAATTACGATGTTACCCCTCAACTCAATTATAAAAGGAGGATCCCTCCTTCACATATTTTCATTACATCAATCCATATTGATATGTATAAACTCTCTAAAATCCCATCCTCTTCATCCCATTCCACATTCTGGAGATCTTGGTTTCACCAAAAGACGACATCCAAGACACTTTAAGAGGATCTCAAGGAAGAACTTTCGAGAAGCAAGGTTCCTTTTTCTTCTCTTTTAAATTCATTTTCACTTATACTTCCCCAAATCTTGTCCAATGTATCATTAAAAATACATTATAAAATATATACTGGAGTTTTGTTGTGTTTATTATATATACATCATAAAATCTATAATCTTTTTCTTTTTTCTTAAATAAAAAAAACTATCGTTCGTGGTGCTTTAATTCACCGCCTTTATGGACGATGTTTTTTAGAATCACTTTTAATGAAATAATCTAAAGTATAAATTCATATATAATTTTTAAAATTTATTATATATATATATTGACTCTTGGATTATTATTTCATTTTTACAGTGAATACCAAAATAAACCAACTTTGGAAACCATGAAATGAACGCACCTGAAACAAGGGAAATAATAATTTTTTTAATAAATTGGTGGAAGATGTTATAAAAGAAAATAAAATGTGTTGTAAACATGAGTTTAGTTATGTAATAAATTAATAACACTATTAAAACCATTATACATGAGTTTTTAACACATTTGAAGGAAGTCAAACATGAGGTAATGGTCTCCTTAGATAAAACATTGTTGTAAATGATTTAAAGATTTATTCATCTAAATATTTCTATTTTATATCTATTTAATTAATATGGTTTTTATAAACATATCGATATGGTTATTAATGTTATAATTCCATATATTTTTTAAATGGATCTTTTTAATTTTTTTTGTAAGGGTCCTTATTTTGAAATCCTTTTTAAATGTCTCTTTCATAAAAATTTACAAATGCAGTTTTTTTTATATATGACATGAGTGATTTCTCACACTTTCATGATACATTTATATTATAAAAATACCATTATATGTTTTAATAACAATAGATGAAAACTATTACTTCATTATTATGGGTTTTTATAATTTTTTTAAGAAATGTTTTTTTTGAAAAGGGGTATTTTGATATGTGAATGTGTGGTGCTCATGGTATTAAATGAGTTATAAATTTATTTATTCATAATAAGTTTCTTGGATATAGTTTATGTTAGGTTGACCCCATTATAGATCAAGATATGATGGCTTGATCCTTATTATAGCTTAAGATATGTTGGGTTGAGCCCATTATAGGTCAAAAAATGGCAAGTGAGCCACATTATAGCTCCTTAATGAATTCGGTACTCCAGATATGGAAGATGCTTGAATGGTTATTCCATGTTTATGGGTGATTGTGTGAGTTATTAGATAAATATATCCTCAAACAACTATATTTTGTTTCTATACATGATAATGAGACTTTTAAAATAGGTAATATTAGGTTTTTATGTTATCACTTGACTAATGATTTATTTATTCGTATCCCTTACAGAGTTTTTGCGTTCATCCCTAGATTTTAAAATGTTTTTCCCAGGATTCCATATAATTGCAAAGGATATTTATGATATTAAGACAGATAAATTAAATTAGTTATTTTGTAATTTTTTTTTGTAAACTATGATTTATTATACGGTTTTTCTAATCCACCAAAACCATGACTAGAAAAGGTCCTTCAATGTGTAATGTAGTGTTTATTTTTATTTTTTAAATTATAAAAATGATACCCAATATGTTTTTGTATTGAATCCGAAAGAGTGGTTTTTGGGATTTGCACTTGGTATCGGAAAAATAGTCTAGAAAAATTTCGATATTAGACACTGTCATTTTTTTTTTAAAAAAATAGAGGTAGTATTTACTTTTATACATAGAGTTAATTAATTAAAAATAAGAAAATTGTTTTTAATAATTTTAAATATGAAAACATAGAATTATATGTATAATAAAGAAATTGTGAAGAATAAATTCAATTATGATGGGAGAATGTAACATCTTGAGATTTCAAAAGGGAACACTCTGTGATTAAATGACCTAATAAATACTATGCGACCTTTATAGCCTAGTCATGAAACATAATTTTTCCACTTTGTGTTTTAAATTTTAAAAAATGGGAATACATATTTTTCATCAGTTAGTTATTTGCAGTCAGATAGGACCAACTTAATTGTTGGTGAAAAGTAGCATACCCTTATTAATAATAATATTACCCTTCTAAATATTAATTCTTCCAAATGTATATTATCCTCCTTCATGAGTGTCTAAATAAAATTTAGGCATCTAATAAGTGATAATATGATTATAGAATAAGTGTGGGTATTTTTATAAGTCATAAATATTTATATACAATTTGATGAATAATTTAATAATTTTATAAAAAAAATTTCATAAAATTTAATCATAATTTTTTATTTTTTATTTTTATAGTTATAATATTATTTTATGAGACCTTAATTAAATTTTCATGGTGTTAAAAAATTAGTTATAGTTATAATATTGTTATTTTTGGAATAAATCATGATTATATTTAAGGATTAAATTAATCATAGTTACAATGTTATTTTTAAAAAATGGTGTTCATTTTTTATTCTGTATGTCAAAAAATAGAATGCGAATTTTTTTTATTTTTATGATAAACATTAATTTTTAGTGAATAGTCAAAATATGGGTTTTTATAAAATATAAAATTTTTTATGAAATCTTGAAGACATAATTATGAGATAAAATCTATAAAATATATTTAATAACTAAATTATAATTTTATAAGAGTAATATTTTATATAAATTATTCATAACATGTTTTTTATAATTTATTTCAAGATAGGTATAAATATTATTTTCAGTGCCGACGCAGTGCCCATGTAGTATGAACAATGTAAATTTTGGTTATTTATAAATAATAATTGAGATCTAAAAATTATTATGAATAATTATTTATTAATTATTATGTATTATTTATGTTTTTTGATATTAATTTATTTTTTTCGTAGTTATATAACCATTATCTGGTCATAATTTATGTGCATTGCTGACGTAGGGTAGAAAAAGTCATAATAACAAATTAAAGAAGTTATTTTCATATGTATATAAGTGAATATAAATAATGAATGAATCTGGAATATTATTTTTAACCAAATTAATTTATTTTTATTTTTTATATAAGAAATCATTGACATTAATGCATTAACAACAATAGTGCAGTGTTTTTGCTAGCATTAGAAAAATAAATAAATTTTTTTTATTTAAATTAAAATAAATAATAAATGGACTAAATTGTTTAGACTTTTCTTTATATAAAAAAATCAACTATAATCATATTGTTATTCATATTTTCGACATATTGGACCCACATAGATCACATTAGACCATTTATATTATTTTATTAAAAAGAAAGACAACTTGTTCACATTTTATTTTTCAATAAGTAAAATATTTTAATATGAGAATTTCCAGAAGATTATTTCGAAGATGAATAGTATTTTTAAATCTAATCAAAATATATTTCCCATAAAATTTTATTTTTAATTTTTAGGTAATATGTAATAACATTTATATCTTGAACAATATTCATGCAATAAATATTTATTTAAAGAATAAATCAAATTAAAAATATTAATAATAGTAAAATAAATATAATTTTATATTTTTAAGCCATTTAAAAATTTATATAGCTAATTAAAATATGAATAAGATATAATAAAAAAATTAATTCTAATTGTAAACATTTTTTTGATGTGCTTAATGTCTTGATTGTGAATAGTTTTCTATTTTTGAAAAATCATTTTTACATGATTTTTTATTAAATTATTTAAAATAACATAAACCATTATAAAAGACAAATAATTATTATATTACTTTTAAAATGAAATATAATATGATTTTTAGTCCTATTGGAAGTCTTAAAATGTATAATAAAATTATTATATTTTAATAATTTCAGTAATTCTTATGTTACCCCTCACCTCAATTATAAATGGAGGCTCCCTCCTTTACATATTTTCATCATATAAAGCTGTATTGTTTGAATACAATCTATAAAATCCTTTCCTAACTATTTCTTTACACATTCTACAGCACTTAGTTTCACAAAAATCCCACTTCTAAGAGCCTTAAAAAGGATCTCAATGAGTATCTTTCAAGAAGTAAGGTTCCTTTTTCTTCTCTTTTAAGTTCATTTTCACTTATACCATATCCTAAAATCTTGTCCAACGTATCATAAAAAATAAAATATTAAATATATTCTAGTGTTTTTTTGATAAATTCAACATAAAATCTATAATCTCTTTCTTTTATCTTAAATAATGAAATTGATGTATGTGGTGCTTTAATTCACCACCTTCATGGGTGATGATCTTTCATTTTCCATTTACCAAAATATTATCAATTGAAAATTCATATGTAATTGTTTAAAATAAACTATATATATATATATATAAACATTATAACTTCTAGATTAGTATTTCATTTTTACAAGGAATACCATAATAATCCGACCATAAAAACCGTGAAAAGATTGAACACGAAACAATGGAAATAACAAAATAGTGTTAATAAATTGATGGAAGATGTTATAAAATATAATTAATTATTTATAAACATGAATTTTGTTTTTTAATATATTAATAACACTATTTAAACCACTATATAAGAGACTTTAACATATTTTAAGGAAGTCAAACCTGAGGTATGGGCCTCTTTATATAAAACAATGTTTAAAATGTTTTAATGGTTTATTCATCTAAATATTTTAATTTTGTTTATATGTATTAAAATGGTTTTAATGAATTTATATATATGGTTATTAATTTTCTAATTTCATTTATTTATTTTTAAAATGGTTCATTTTAAATTTTTTTCTATTCTCTTCTAATTTAAATTCCTTTTAAATGTCTCTTTTGTAAAATATCAAAAAGACTATGTTTTTATATATGATGTGAGGTATTTATCACTCATTCATGATAATTTGATTCCCTAATTATTGTTTTATACGTTTAGTATTTATATTTGAAAAATATAATTTTAATATTATGTTCACGGATTTTTACATGTGTAAGGGTGATTGTAAGAGTGATATGATAATTATGTCCTCATGAAAAATTCATGATGTTTCTATGCATTCTAATGAGTTTTTTTAAATGAGTTTTTTTTGTGTTATCACTTGTCTAATGATTTATTTCTTTATATCCCTTACTGGGATTTCTGTGATCATCACATGTTTTTAACTTGTTTTCATAGGATTTAATATAGTTTAAAAGGAAAATTATGGTGATACTATAGATTATTCCAATTAATTATTTTGTAATTATTTTTTTAATCTCTAATTAATTGTATGGTTTGACTAATCCTCCAAAACATAGATCGGGAATAGACATTGAATGTAAAATGTAGGGTGTATTTTTTTATTATCTGTTATAAAAATTACAACATATTATATTATTGAATCTAAATGAACATGTTTATATATTTATAGTTGGTATCAAAGGAACGGTCCAGACAACATTGAAGATTAGATGCTGTCATTGTTTTAGAGAAAAAATTAGCGATATTATCTATTTTTGATCTTCTAGTTAATTAATTTTACATCAAAAAATAGTTTTTCTTAATTATTAATATACAAGTTCAGAATTATATGTACAATGAACAAATTGAGAGGAAGAAATTCATTTGGTGAATATTATCATAACCTAATGAATAGTAATATGACCCTTATGAATAGTAAATCTGCCAAATGTATTATAACCTACCCCATAAACGTGTCAATAAAATATTGGAATCTTGTAAGTGATAAAATGATTCTAGTATAAGTGTTGTTATTTTTATAATTCATAAATATTTATTTACTATTTTATGATTAAATTAATAATTACAATAAATATTTATTTACATAAAATGTTATAATTAATTAATAATTTTTGTTATATAGTTATAAGTCAATTTCATAAGACCTTAATTAATTTTCAGGGTGTTAAAAAATTAGTTATAGTTATAATATATTTTTTGAATAAATCACGACTTTATTTAAAAATTGAATTAATCATATTTCAAAATATATTTTTAATAAATGGGGATCATTTTTGAATTTTAAATATCTATAAATAGATAGGGTTCATTTTGGGAATTTTTCTAAAGTACATTATTGTTTGGTGAATAGTACAAAATAATTTTTTTATAAAATATGGTATTTTTTTATGAAGTATTGAAGTCATAATTATGATATAAAATATATCAAATTAATTGAATAAAAAAATTATTATTTTATAAGAATAAAATTTTATATAAATGATTCATAACATTTTTTGTTATAATTTTTTCACAATAGGTTTGTCAATGCCAACGTAGTTCCTACACAGCATTGAAAATGTCAATTTTTGTTATTTATAAATAATATGTAAGTTCTAAAAATTATTTTCAAGAATTATTTTTTTATTATTACGTTTTATTTATGTTTTTGGATTTTAATTTCTAAATTTGTAGTCATATAACAATTATATTGTCCAAATGATTGTGCATAGGTTACCCAGGGCAAGAAAAGATAAGATAACAATTTTAAGAAGTTATTTTGACATGTGTATGAGTGAATATAAATAATTAAAGAATCTATAATTTAATTTTGAACAAATTTAATTTATTTATATGATATTATTTTTAATTTTTATATATGAAATAATTAACATTAATGCACGTGAAACGCTGATGCAACATTTGTGCAAGCTTAAGAAAAATAAATTCAATGTTTTTATTAAAATTATAATAATTATTAAATGACCTAAATTGTAGATAAAACTATTTATATAAATATATTTAAACCATCATCATTTTTTTATTCATATTTGGGACATTTTGGACCCACATAGAACATATTAGTCCATTTATATTATTTTATTAAAATGAATAACATCTAGTTAAAATTATAAATATCAACAAGTATAATATTATACAATGAGGATTTATAATATATTATTTCAAGAATTAATAATATTTCGAAATATAAAAAAATTATCCTTCTCATAAAATTTTATTTTTAATTTTTAGGTAATAATTAATTACATTAACGACTTGAACAATATTGAGGGAGTTAATATTTAATTAATGGATAAATAAAATTACTGATTATAATAATAGTAAAATAAATATTATTTGTTATTTTTAAATAATTTCATAATTTCTATAGGTATTTATAATTTGTATAATATATAATAAAAAAATAATTCATATTGGAATCTTTTTTTATGTGTTTAATTACTTGATTTTTATTAGTAATTATTTTGAAGAAATCATTTTTCCATGAATAATACGTTTTATTATGTTTATAAAAAAATAACGATAAATGCAAAATTATTGTTATATTCCCTTGAAAATGAGATATAATATGATTTTTATGCCTTTTTGAAGTCTTAAAACATGTAATAAAATTTTGATATTTTAATAATTTTAGTAATTCTTATGTTACTCCTCACATCAATTATAAAATAAGGATCCATCGTTCACATATTTTCATCACCTCAAGACATATTGTTGAGACAAACACTGTCAAATTCCTTCATCTTTGTCCCTTTCCACATTATGGAGCTTCCGGTTTCATAAAAATACCACTTCCCAGAGCTTTAAAGAGGATCTCAAGGAGGACCTTCCAAGAATTATGGTTCATTTTTTATCATTTTTATGTTTGTTTTCACATATACCTTATCCCCACCTATAGTCCAATGTATCATTAAAACTTGAGTATAAAATATTTACTAGATAATTATTTTTTGATATATTCATTATACAATCCCTCATCTTCTCCTTCATTCTTAAATAATGAAATTGGTGTTTGTGGTGCTTTAATTCACCACCTTCGTAGATGATGATTTATTATTTCTATTTTACAAAAAACATATCATGTTTAAATTCAAATGTTATTATTTAAAATTATATATATATATATATATATCTATATATATATATATATATATTTTATCAATTATGAATTATTATTTTATCTTTACCAGAAGGACCATTATAAACCGACCTTGGAAACAGTGAAAAGAACGCACCTGAAACAATGTAAATAACAAAATAATTTTAATAAATTGGTGGAAAAGGTTATAAAAGATAATGTAAGGTATTATAAACCTTTGTTTAGTTCTATAATAAATTAAAAACAATAATCAAATCATTATACAAGATCTTTGAAAAAAATTTAAATGAATTCAAATCCAAGGTAAGGGTCTTCTTAAGTAAAACAATGTTTTAAAATTTTATTCATCTAAATATTTCTATTTTATCTCTATATATTCAAAGTGGTTTTTATGAATGTTTTAATATGGTTATAAATGTTCTAATTTATCTGATGTTTTTATAAAATACTTCTTTTTAAATTATTTTGTAAGGGTCTACATTTTGAAATCCTTTTTAAATGTATCTTTTTTGAAAATTCAAAAAGACTATTTTTATCTATGATGTGAGAAATTTCTCCCACTTTCTTGATATTTTGATACTGTTAGGATTCTTTTATATGTTTTAATAGTTTTATTTGAAAAATATGATTTCATTATTATGATAACTTTTTTTATATTTTTTTTAAGTAATTGAGTTTTATGAATTTTTTGATATGTGAATGTATTGTGCACATGATATTAAATGAGTTATAAATTGACTTATTCATGATATGTTCCTTGATTTTTTTATTTATTTTGTGATGATCCCATTATAGCTTGAAATATGATGGTTTGATCCCCATTATAGCTCAATATATGTTGGGTTGAGGCCATTATAGCTCAAGATATTATGGGGGAGCCCCATCATATCTTTCTAATGCATTGGGTAATCCAAAGAAGGATGTTGATCTAATGGTTATTCCATGTGTAGAGGTGATTATAAGAGTGATATAATAAATATATCCCATATAAACTACATGATTTTTCTATTCATTCTAGTGATTTTTTTAAATGGGTATTATTAGGTTTTTAAATTATCCCTTGACTAATGATTTCATTCTTTATATCCATTTCTATGCTTTTTGTGCTCATCCCATGTTTTTAAATATTTTTTCATAGGATTACATAGAATTTCAGAGGTGATTTGAGGTTCTACATGAGATTAATCAAATTAGTGGTTTTATAATTATTTTTGTATACTATGATTTAATGTATTGTTTGTCTAATCCTCCAAAATGGAGAATAGAAAAGGTCCTAAAATTTAAAATTTAGGGTGTATTTTTTTAATCTATTATAAAAAACTAAACAACATATTTTGGCATTGAATCTGAAAGTGTGGGTTCATGGATTTACACCTAGAACCTCATCAGTTATAACAATCAGAAGAAACCTTGATACTTATCCCTAGATTATCTTGAAATATGAATATTGGATTTAGAAGATTACCCATGGGAATATCATAAATCATGAATATCGAAAACAATGATTACAATGAGGAAACTATAAGGTTTTACAATCAATACAAACACATAGAAGCACATTATAAACATTCTAAAACACTTTAATTGTAATCACATAAACTAGTGAGATGATTCATATCCCAAAGTGAAGTTACTTAGTATATAATTTTTATAATATATTCCTCAAAAGTTTCTATGATTTATAGAATATCATATAACAAAATACCAATGTTAATGTCTGAGATCATTAGGTTCCATTATAAAAACATTCTAACGAACATATAAGTTTTCTTCTAAAATATTTTTCATTAACTCATGATTATATTGAAATTTTATCGATCATTTAGTTCACCACAACATAGAATAGAAAGGTAAGGCTACAAAAAACATAACTAACAAACATTAAAGTATGTGAAAGTAAAAAAAATATTGTCTTGTGATTCATCAAAACATATATAATTAAATTTTAATTTTAATAAATACCTCAACCACTATAGAGAAGATCACATAAGTCAACGTTATAGGAAATGGAAGGAATGAAATTTAATCTACATTATTATGAAAGAAATAAAACCCAACTGAAATGTGATGATAATATTTAAGTGTATCCTTAAGAAATGTTATTGGCCATCCTAATTTATTTCAAGGGAGTATGTATTCAATAGGGAGATAGATTATTTACAAAAAAATAACAAAATTTGTGGGAGGTTATGGATGATATATTATTTAAAATCCATAATTTCAAATTTATTGTGAGTACGTATATAATTGATTTACATGTAGATACCTTAAATATTATGTAGAAGGAGATATAGCATCTATGTAATGTGATACATGATATTAGAAATACATTAGAAGGAGTGTTATGATGTTCTTATCAGATGATGTTATTAATATATTATATTTTTTGTATATTATCTTTTGAAAATTAAATTATTGAGTTTATGGAAACGTTTCATGTGGATGTGGTATAATAAATTATCCTAAAAGACCATACTTTTTATGGTAGAACCATCAAAATAAAGATAATGATAAATGTGAGAAATTCTTTCAAAATATGAAACTCTTTGCTTTGATTCTAAGAGAAACTCATTATCCTATAATTAATGAAAAAATTGAGTTAGTGCTACTCATGGATTATAGAGAAATACATTGAATTTTTTATCTCTAGAAGTATCGAATAATATCAAATTTTTATATAACTGATATTCATTGCATTTATGACAAGTTATAAATGGTGAATAAGAAAAATAAATAACATTTGGAGTTGAAGAAGTATGTTGCCATGATATGGTGATCTCGAAGATTAATGTAGTAACTCAATGAAAAATTACAAAAGTTCCCATTTAATAGTGAGTAAATTTGATGATGAGGTTGAAGACCCAAATGAGAAGATTGAATATATATGTCAAAATCTATCCAATATAAGTCAATTTAATGTTACACACTTTAATTCTAAAGGATTATTAAATAATTGAAAACATAGGTTATCAAAATTTGAATAAACCAAGATGATCGTAATGAAAAACCACACTAAAGAATTAATAATCTCCTGATGATTTATTCATTGGGAATGTAAGGTAGTTTTTACCTAAAACATAGATATTTTTCTATAAATTTAAAGAATACAAGAAGTGCATCACTAGTAGAAGATAAATTAAACATAATATACTAAATGAACTCTATATATTTGTTCGATAGAGTATGTTGTGGAACCCAAACTACTTAATTTTTATGATGTCTATAAATATATTCCCAAAGGGGTTGTATGAGTTCACCAAATATAAATGTTTTAGTATTTATAGAATAAATATTATGTTTTATGAAATCAAATGTTACTAAAACAAATTATAATACCAAACAACTGATCCTTTTAGAAGAACAATTTTAGACAATGCTAAAATTGAAATTAATAATAAATAATACACTTTGTTGGAAGAGAAAAACTGATCTATGATGACTTGTATTTACAAAATTCATATCTTAATGGTTTTTGAAGTATTTATAGAATAATGTAATTTTGTTGTTATTAAAAAATAAAGCATTAATAGAAGAAAAATAAATTCCCTAGAGGAATAAAGGGGTTCCTAAGATAGTTTTTAATCAACAATAAAACAAAAGAATAAAGACTTGCTCGAAGTGAGACTGTAGTTAAATGAAACAAATGTTAGATATTTATTTATGGTGATGAATTTTTGTTATAATAAATCCATTTTATTAAATGTAATGGAATTAAAAGTGAATAATATATAGTAGTGATCCAAGGGAGCCCAGATGAAACAAATCTAAATGTAACATATGATAGAATCCAAGTTGATCAGAATATTAAATGATTAAAAATGTGAAAAAAATATGTGAGAATGATAAAACGTATTGCATGACATTTTTTATTACAATTTAAAGTAAGAATATCAGTTTTTTAGTTAAATACTGATTAGAGTATCGATCCTAAGTAAATAACAGGGGGAACATATCTGGAAGTTAGACTTCTGGAAGGAGGATTCTGAGGAAATGGTTAGCTAGAACTGATGTTATGGTGATTGTGAGTTTAAATGATCATAAGAATAATGTAAATAATGTCGATGAGACAATTTCTCAGAAGCCAGTGTTCAGAATATCAAAACCTTGGTTTTTAATTCCATTCGATTTGAAGAAGGTGCAAGATAAGTTTGAACTGTATAAAGATGCATTATATCAAGACCACCAAAAGATAATGAATTTAAAAGTGAAATTTTCATTTTAGTGAATGGTATAAATGATTTAGATAACATTAGGTGAACAAATAATTTTAAGGATGGAAACATTGATTTTATTGGAAGAACATTTTCTATACAATGTAATAAGGCCTTTACATTTATATAAAGTCAAAAAATTTGATGATGCTGAGTAGGACATTTAATGTCTAATATTCATGAATGTAATTTTTTTTATTTAATACCAATTTCTTTTAAGTACTGAATATTATTGACATAATATATTTTAATATGTCTAATTATTTCAAAAACAAATATCATTGTAAGGTATTAAAGGTGGATAATTGATGAGGTGAGAAAGTATGAGCTTCAAATTAAATCTCATGCCTTCTACACATTTATCAGAGTAAGATTGGATATATAAAGGGGTAACAATAATTGATTTATGAAGAAAGGAAGGAAAATATATAGTTGTTTACTATAAAAAATATAATGAACAGAATAAAACGAATAACTACAGATAAGAAGAACTATTGGGTCGATGTGTGAGAGGAAAAGAACAAGAATTTTTAAAGTGTTGAGTGAGTTATATAGATTTATAATAACATTAAGGGTAAATACATAACAACATGAAGTATCAATTTGTGGAATATGATAACGTTGATGGTCAAGGAACTTAGATCTATAGATGATCTATCTACCAGATATAGTATTGGCCCACATGCATGTCGAGTATATCATATGATAAAAGGAAATCGTATATCCGTCCATGATGAGGTTCATGGAGAATCCTTGAGGATTGGTGGTCCCAGTATAAACAATGGTTTGTAATATTAGAGGATATTTTTTAGAGTTAACTAAAATTGTGGTATTATAGTATAAAGTACAAATACAAATATTGTATGCATAGGATGCATAATGGGTTAAGGATAATAAAATCTTATATAACAAGTAATTTATTAGAATATTATTAGTAGAAAATTAGTGAATCAGTGAAGTTAGACATGAAATGGTGTAGGTTTTCACAATGAGTCCAAAAGTTATAAAAATACATATGTTCTATTTACATTAAATTTTCTATATAAAATAATGAAAATTTCTTGAGGGGTCACCCAAATTTCCACATATACTAATTGATGATAGAGTTTTGATGAACCAAAATGAAATAATAATTTCATTTTAACATAATTTGTAAAAGTTGGTCACCCTAAATCAACCCCTCTCCTAGGTAGACAAAACATATAAGGACCCAGCCATAAAACATTACTTAATTTTGAATTAAATGAATAATTCACATTGAGGATCTTTTTAGGTTTAGAGTTATAGATAATTAGGCCATAACTGTTACATCTCAAAATTTACAAAGTAGACACTTCTACTCAGTTTCCATTTTTTCCATAACATAACAACTCTTGAAAAAAATGTCATGTCCAGTTCCATGTTTTAGACAGCATGACTTTCCTTGATCCCATCCTTGACACTATTCCACTTTATATCCTCTGAAAAAAATTTCAAAAACATGGTATGAGCATAAAAATATCATTAAGGAATACACAAAGAAAAAAACTATTTGTTTTTCAAAACAATAAGTAAACCATGTATACTTTAACATAAGTAATAATTTTCACCTTTATAAAGTAATAAATACTCTTCATAGAATAAAAGATCAGTACTTTCCCTTTTGTAACCAAAATATTACTCATATAAAGAACACATAACATAAAAAAGGTAACTTGTAACATAAACATACTTAAATAGAATAATCATACGGTTGACTTCCACACATGTCACTAAATGGAATAGCAATATGGCCAACTTCTATACCCAATGCATTGGAGGTTAAAATGTAACCACCCATCCTGGCTATCACGACACCCCCCGTCATTTGGTTAATCATGTAACCACCTGTCAAATGTCCAAATACCATTAAAAAATCATAGCACATAAAATATTTAAAATAAAAAAAATTCACTATTAATATTTCATTTGAAATCACAATATATCATTTCAATATATCGACAAAATCAATGATTTATAAATCTATTTTCAAAACCATTTAATAAAGAGATTTTGTAATCAAAGTGTCCCATACCACTTTGAATCTCTTAAAGGAATAGCATTTAATCAAAACATTATAATATCCTGAGAATAAAGGTTTTCATGATATAATATGCCAAAGGACAGTATATAAACCATATCAAACTGAATTGGTTCATAACAACAATGACGTCTCAATAGAATGTAAATATAGATGAAATCGCTTATAAATATGGTATCCTTTGATTAAGGATAAATCGATTATATAATTATGCGTGAAAAATAATAATACACCAAATATAACTGGATATTAAGTGAAAAACAATCCGAGTTCATCCACACATATTCATAGAATTCCATTATCAATAAGTAGAGGTTTAACCCAAAGAATTGAAATTGGGTTAAGAAGTTCCCTTACAGAAATTTGACAACCTAACAGCGTCACATTAAAATTTTATAAAATGATGTGATGAGAGATAAAAAGGGTATCTGATCACATGAACCTAATGTTTACATAAATAAGGATATATAAGAACATATCCCAACATAAATAAGATGTAAATTAAAAGACTTAACAAAAAGATGTCTTTTAAAAATAGGAGGGTGAAAGGTTCCATTACCGATTTTGGTAACATTCAAAACATACACCCCATGAAAGATGGACTACACTAAGTTGATGTAATTACCCATAAATTAAAGTATATAACACAAATATTACAATCATGGTTAGTAAACACACCACAAAAAAATAAATAGTGGAAAATGTTGCACGAATCTCATGGGAATAAGAGGTGAGATAAAAACCCCTTACCTCGTTGTAATCAATCGAGTCGTATGACCAAAAGATAATAAACACAAAATTAATCACATAATAACATGAATATAAATAGAATCAGGATAATATATGTGAAATGGAAATACACAATACACAACATGCAACAAATAAGTGGCGACCAATGGAAATCTCATGGAATTAAATGTGAGATAAGAAATCCCCTTACAAATATTCAGCATCCTAATGGTGCCACTTGAAAATTATTAAAATGAATTGATGAGAGTAATAGGGGGTCTCTCATCATATTAAAATAAAAATTATGGTAAGGTGAATTAAAAATATCATCTTACAACATAAGAAAATGTAGCATAAAATAAATGAAATAAATGAGAGTACTTGAAAAGAAAGAGAGAGGTCAGATCCCTTACCTCAAGTCCTACTTGTTCTCGTGCATTATTTATATTCCTGTATAATAAACATTGGTCAATTTATAATTGCTAAAGAACATAATTTAAAGTTTTTTATTCAATTAATATCACATATTATCAGGTTATAAATATTATGTAATAATTTATGTTAATAATGTTCGTTTCTTCGATATTTGGTACTTAAGTCAAAAATGGACTTTTTATAATTAGATGTTGTTCATGTGGTCCAAGGATCATTATATCAAGAATGATATTCATGATTTGGATATCATATATATCATATATATCCAGCATATACATGTATTTATAATAGTACATAACATTTAGAGTTAAGAAATGAAATGCACAATTCATTGAGATGGTAAGCCGTACGTATGCATGAATGCTACTTCCATTTATATTTTATATTTAAGAAAATTAAAACATAATTAAAAATAGTAGTATTATAATTCCATTATTTTATAATATATAATATCATTAAACTTATCCTTTTTACATTCACCATATGGTATTAATGAGTCATATCACTTTGAGGGGGTGGTAGTCTACAATTCCTCAAATGAAATTATCATGTTTACACATAATGGAAACCATAATGGATTTCTATATAAAAAAAATACCGAAGAATAATGAAAAAATAAACATAATATATATCATATATAAATACAGTGACATCTAAATGGCCACCATGAAAGGTGTTAAAATAAGATTGAACAATCATCATTTCGTGAGGCAGTAATTCGCCACCCATAGAAACTGTGTGTTGTTTAACCATTAGATAGAGGTGTGTGTAAGTGTTGGTAGAATCATTTTAATAAAAATATCCTAGTATATTGAGGATAATGGTGTTATTATGGGATCAAATAATAAGAAGATAGTGGTGATTGAAGAAGGAAAATAAAAGGAAGAAACTCGAGAGAAGACATTATCTCTAAATCGGGTAACTCTTTTTGATTTGAGCCAAAGGCTTCCTTGGGAAGACTCCTGCCCAAAGTAAGGGTTATAGGAGTAATAGAGGGACGTGGAGAGATAATATGAGTAGTTTTTTGACAATAAAATGGCTTGATACGTGGGTGTAAGGGGTAGAGGTGGGGGGCCTTTTATATAAGGGAGGAGGGTCACTTTTGGAAAGTCTTGAAATGTTACTTTATTATAAAATGATTTTCGGATTTTAAAGGCCCCACAATGATATATTTCCAGGATAAGGTGATAAGGGTTCCAAATACACCCATAAAAATGGTTTTAGACATGTTTATGTCTTATATGTTACATTATATTTTCATTTTATTTAAATCATTCATTAATGAGGTAATTACTGCATCATCATAGTGTCATAAATAAATTTATTTATTTAATGTCAAAAAATTATTAAAAAATCATGATATATGAAATGTTTTTAGCTTTCCAATTAATATTTATAGTCTATGAGATAATTTATGTAAACAAAATTAAAATTGTTTTACTTAGGTGTTACATAGTTCGATTATATTTTCATTTCCTTAAAAATAACCTGGTAAAAGGTCACTATCACACAAAAGTGATTCCTTGGTGTCCATAAGTTGTAACAAGGCATCCCATGGTCGTCCATGACACAACCAGTAGTATTTGGACACATGTTGGGGTCATTTTAAATTATTATGATATTATTTTATTACCTTTAACTACCCGATTGCTAATTAATCATGATAATTAAAGATAATTATTATCATTAATATTCATAATGTACAGAAAAAAGACTCTTAATTACATAATTTGGACCTTCTAATTCCAAATATGGAATCAATTTTACGAAATTACAAACATATAAATTTCAATAATTAATTTAAAAATAATTCTTGTCGTCACAACCAAAGACGGGTTTTTAAGAAGTAAAATTTATCAAAAGACTGACTTGTTTTTACAACCAATTGAAATGTGAAATAACTTCCAATGAAAAAAAATGTATTCAGTGATAAAAACATAATTCAATTACACTTTAAAACCAATTAAAAGGAAAATATAACAATATAATTAAATTATATGAAAAAGATGTTTTAAAGTAAAATGCAGTATTTTTCACTATTCATTAAAAATGAACATTTGTTAGAAAAATACCAAAAATTTATCCAATGTAAATTTGATATTCCAATTTAAAAAATTATGTACATTTTACCAAATTCAAAACATAGATGTTTCATTAATTAATTTTATAATTAATTCCCGCTATCAAAAAAAATAGTGTGTTTTTATGAAACAATGTCTATCAAAAGATTGACACTTCTTTATGTCCAATTTCAAAGTGAAATTAATTCCAATGACCACCATTGGATTAAATGGTAAAAATATATTTCAAATAAACCTTCAACCCAATTAAAAATATAATCTATCCATATAAATACATTATATTAAAAAGAGGTTTTTAATTAACATACTACATTTTTACTATTCATTAAAAAATAAACTTTATCAAAAAAATAACAAAAATTTACACAAAGTAAATTTTGATGTCCTGATTCTAAATTAGGATTTTATTTATTCAAATATTACATATAAAATTGACAAAAAGTAGTTTTAAAAAGGGTTCGCCATTAAAAGGCGATTAATAGACCTTTTCAAAAAAAATTAGAATATTTATGCATAAAATTGAATTATCTTCTTATTTTAAGCCTCTAACTTCTATTGGATAAATGTAAAAATATTTAAAAACATATATAACCATTTTGTAGTTATTTCTGTTCATTCCCTTCATTACAATGGCTAGGCGTTATCTACCATTTAAAATAATATTCTTATATAATTAGTGTGCAACGTATGATTTCCAAGAAACTCATTGTTGTGTATTGGGTACGCCATCAAACATAGAATTACCTTTAAAGTAATACCAACATTTCATTTACAAATATTAATAAATATGAAAATTTCATATTCTTTATTAACCTGGGATGTTACATCCTTTCCCCCTTTTGGGAATTGCATCCTCGCAATTTCAAAATCTGGTTCGGAAACTTCATTGAAAGCCCCACATCGGAATGGGAGTAAATTAAACTATCACATTAAAAGAAAGAAAGAAAAGTACAAATGTCACCCGAAACAACAAATACTAGGATTCCATGAAAACATGGATATGTAAGAGAAAACAAAGGGTCATGTTCTAATGGATAGTAATAGAAAACATTTTTAGGAGAAATTTAACCACCAGAAAATCACAAACTGGTGATGGGTTAAACGGTATTTGATTCCCCAGTAGGAAAAGATAACAGACAACATTTTTGTTTTAAGTTACTTTTCATTGAATAATTTAATTATGATCTTAACTAAATCATAAGGAATCATACTTACTTTTCATATAGACTTTCATCTCTTACTAGATTTATTACAGAAACTCATATTTTCCCTAAAACATGTGTCTTCAGGATGACTTGTTCATATTAAGATCACTATAATCAACTTCTTGAGAATTACGTAATCCACAAAATATGAACTATATATTTCCCATGTCTTTAAACTATAACAAAAACCAAAATTGTTAGTACAAGATCAGATAATCCCCAAAAGGATAATCCTTTATAAAATGAAATACTACTCTTAATCTCCAAAATTCAACAAAAAGAACCCAAGGATCAAGAAAGACCATTAAATCAACAGCTATCCATAAAATTCCTCAAAGTAATCAAAACTAAGATTGAATCCCAAATATTTGAATGATTTAATCACATAGTCTTCCAAGGTAAATCATAACATTTATCTTAAAAAAACATCAATTACTCTTAAAGTATCATATTAAAAATTAATTAACCTAATCTCATATCCTCCATGATAGGTTAATAATTTCCATAGATAACCCAAAATAAAATTATTCTTGATTAATAAGTTCATCTAACTAAAAAGAATAAGTCATACTAACCAGGTACTTCACGTAGTCTAGTGGTATGCGATAAATACCAGTTTCACTTTGGTTGTGGGTTTGATTCTCGAAACTTCATCCGACATGATGGGTTGCCACATGTACTGTGTGTTGTCCATTTTAAAAAACTATATTATTTTTTAACATTCCCCAAAAAGAGATAAATTCATCAAAAATAACCATAACGTATTTTAACCACAAAGGTTATCTAGTAGATTTGGTTTTGCATCCCAAAATGTATTAACTGGTAATTACCTAAAATTCAAGGATCATATAAACCCAAATGTTTCTTTATAACTATATCCACAAAAGAAAAGATAATTTTCCCTGAATAAAATTTTCATATATTAAACATAAGGGTTACACATACTATAAAAAGTCTTCTAATGTAATCCCATCTTCAAAAGAGCCTTAATACTTTTAAGAATTTCACCATCCTAAAATATACCATAACTCTTGAATCCCTTATATGTTGACTTCTTACTCATTCAACATTCTTCATGATCCATTAACCATTCCATTCCAACTTATTCTGAAATACTTATTTCGTAAAAACAAAATCATTAATCATATCCTAAGATTTCAATAATAAGAAAACATATGTTAAGAAATAATCCATACCTTTCAGTGGTCATTGTCAGTTTCTTCATCCTCAATCATAATGGAATTATGTATTTGTAAAAAAATATTTGTATGATCATGGTGATCCCATTCCTGAAACTTCTTCATAGGACATGTGTTTTCATAATGACCGTGCACACTACATTTAAAACATTCAATTGATCCTTCAAAAAGAACTTATCTCCCTTTATGATAGTAAAAAAGATGCTTCCTTTTTCCATGGTAGGTTATTGAATTATGAACGTCATTTCCACATATATAGCATCATTCTGTCTCTTTAAAACATTTTCATATGTGTTTCTTTCCACATCTTTGACACATTGTTTTTTGAGCATACTTACTTTTATGATTATTACTTAAACATTCATAGATATTTGTTTCTCGCATATATGATGACTTATAAAAATCACTAAGGTTCAAGTGGTCCATCATGGCTCTAGATAGTTGGTTGAGAATAACCACAAGATTTCTCATTACCACTCCCATATCATTCAGTTGCCCATTTGAAAAACCGTCATAGTTTTCTCCACATCCACAGTTACTTTGGTTCCTGCTAGATCCAACTATTTACTATAACCAAAATGGCGAGTGTGAGTCTATTAGTAAAATCATCATCTAATACTATGATATAATTATTCATGTTATCTTAAACTCATTAATTTTATATAAAAAGAACTATGACTATTTTTGAAATCCTAAACATTATGGTAATGTCACTTGTTCCTAAAGAATACCCTAACCTCTAAAGTTATCTAAACTGTCCTCTAATACCAACTATAAGGCCCCGACCACAAAACCTTAATTAATATTGAATTAATAGAATAATTCACATTGAGGATCTTTTCATGTTTAGAGTTTTAGAGAATTAGGCCATAACTATTACATCTCAAAAGTTACAAAGTAGACCCTAATACTCTGTTTCAATTTTTTTCATAAAATAAAAACTCTTGAAAAAAATTTCATTTCCAGTTCCATGTTTTAGACAGCATGACATTCTTTTATCCCATCCTTGACCCTATTCCACTTTATGTCCTATTAAATACATTTCAAAAACCTTGGATAAGTATAAAAAGCTTAGTAAGGAATACACAAAGAAGAAAACTATTAGTTTTTCAAAAAAATAATTAAACAATGAATACATTAACATAAGTAATACTTTTCACTTTTATTAAGCAGTAAATAATCTTCAGTGAAAAAAAGATCACTACTTAACCTTTTGCAACCAAAATATTAGCCATATAAATAACACATAACATATAAAGGTAACTTGGAACATAAAAATACATAAATGGAATAACCATACGGTCGACTTCCACACATGTCACTAAATGGAATAGCCATACGACCGACTTCCAAACCCAATGCATTGGAGGTTATAACGTAACCACCCGTCTTGGTTTATCACGACACCACATGTCATTTGGTTAATCACGTAACCACCCGTCCAATGTCCAAGTGCCATTAAAAAATCATACCACATAGAATATTTGAAATATTAAAATTTCACTATTAAAATTTAATTTTGAATCACAATTTGTCATTTCAATATATTGACAAAATAAATGATTTATCAAACTATTTTCAAAACCATTTAATAAAGAGATTTTTAATCAATGTGTCCCATACCACTTTGAAGATTTTGAACGAATAACATTTAATCAAAACATTATAATATCATGAGAATAATGTTATTCATGATATCTTATGCCAAAGGATAGTATATAAACCATATCAAAGTGAATTGGCACAAAACAACAATGTAGTCTCAATGGAATGTAAATTGAGATAAAATCCATTATAAAGATGGTATCCTTTGATTAAAGATTAATAAATTACATAATTATATGTGAAAAATACGAATACACCTATTATAAATGGATATTAAGTGAAAAACAATCCAAGTTCATCCACACATATTCATTGCACGACATAATCAAGAAGTAGAGGTTTAACAAAAAGAATTGAAATTGGGTTAATAAGTTCCCTTATAGAAATTTGACAGCCGAATGATGTCACTTTAAAATTTCAAAAAATGAGTTGATGAGAGATAAAAAGGGTATCTCATTATGTGGACCAAAAATTTATAGCAATAAGGATATATAAGAACATATCCCAACATTAATAAGATGTAAATTAAAAGACCTAATAAAAATAAGTCTTTTAAAAAGAGGAGGGTGAAAGGTTCCCTTACCGATTCTAGTAACTTTCGAAACTTACACCCCATGAAAGAAGGACTACAAAAAGTTGATGTAAATAACCATAAATTAAATAATATTATGAAAAGAATACAATCATGGGCAGTACATACACCAAAAAAAGGAAATAGTGGAAAATGTATCATGAATCTCATGGGATTAAAAAGCGAGATAAACCCCTTACCTCGTTGTAATCAATCGAGTTGTGTGAACAAAATATAATAAACACAAAATGAATCACATAATACCATGAATATAAATAGAATCATGATAATATATGTGAAATGGTACTATACAATACACCACATGCAACAAATAAGTGGCAAACAATGGAAATCTCATGGAACTAAAAGCGTGATAATAAATCCCCTTACAAAAATTCGACAGCCTAACAACACCACTTAAATTTTCTTAAAATGAATTGATGAGAGTAAGAGGGGGTATCACAACATATGAAAATACAAATTACAGTAAGTTTAATATAAAAGATTATCCTCCAACATAAGAACATGGAGCATAAAAGAAATGACATAAAAGAGAGTACACAAAAAGAAAGAGAGAGGTCAGTTCCCTTACCTCAAGTCCGACTTGTTCTCATTCATTCTTTATATTCCGAAATAATAAACATTGTACAATTTATAATTGCATAAGTAATTCCTTTAATGTTTATTATTCAATTCATATAAAATATTATCATGTTATAAACATTATGTAATCATTTAAGTTAATAATGTTCGTTTTGTCGATATATGGTACTTAAGTCAAAAATGGACTTCTTATAATTAAATGTTGTTCATGTGGTAATAAGTTCATTTGATGCAGAATGATATTCATGATTTAGATATCATATATAATATATATATCCATCATATACATGTATTTATAATAGTACATAACATTTAGAGGTAAGAAATGAAATGCACCGTTCATAGAGACGGTAAGCCATACGTACGCATGAACGTTACTTCCATTTCTATTTCATATTTAATGAAATTTAAACATAATGATACATAGTAGTATTATAATTACAGTATTTTATCATATATAATATCATTAAAACTATCATTTATACGTACCACATATGGTAAGAACGAGTCATATTACATTGAGGGGGCGGTAGTCCGCACTTCCTCAAATGAAATTATCGTGTTTACACATAATGGAAATCATAAAGGTGTTCAATATATAAAAAAATAAAGAAGCATAAAAAAACATAAAAATACTATATATCATATATAAATATAGTGACATCTTATTTTCCACCATGAAATGTGTTAAAATAAGATTGAACAATCATCGTTTCGTGAGGCTGAAATTCGCCACCCACAGAAACAATATGTTTTTTAACCATTAGACGGAGGTGTGTGTAAGTGTAGGTAGAGTAATTTTCATAACAACATCCTAGTATATTAAGGATACTTCTGTTATTATGGGATCAAATAATAAGAAGATAGTGGTTAGTAAAGAAGGAAAATAAAAGGAAGAAACTCAAGAGAAGACATTACCTCTAAATCGGGTAACAATTTTGGATTTGATCCAAAAGGATTCCTTGGGAAGACTTCTACCCAAAGTGAGACTTATAAGAGTAGTAGAGGTATGTGGAGAGATAATATGATCAGATTTTGGATTATCCACGGGCTTGAGAGGTGTGGGTAATGGGGTAGAGGTGGGGGCCTTTTATAAGAGGGAGGAGGGTCCCTTTTGGAATGTCTTGAAATGTTACTTTATTATAAAATGATTTTAGAATTTTAAAGGTACAAAAGTTATATATTTAGAGTTCAAGGTGATAAGGGTTCTAAATCCACCCATACAATAGGTTTTTAAAAAGTTTAGGTCTTAGATTTTACATTATATTTTCATTTTATTTAAATCATTCATTAAATAGGTAATCACTGCATCATCATGGTGTCATAAATAAATAAATTTATGAATGTATAAAAATTATAAAAAAATATATTGATTTAGGAAATATATTTATCATTCCAATTAATATTTATAGTCTAAGAGATCATTTATGTAAACAAAATTAAAATTGTTTTACTTAGGTGTTACAAAGTATGGTTATATTTTCTTTTCCTTAAAAATAATATGATAAAAGGTCACTATCACACAAAAGTGATATCATGGGGTCCATAAGTTGGAAAAAGGAATCCCATGGTCAGCCATGAAAGAAAATAAAAGGATTTGGACACATTTTGGGGTCATTTTATATTGTTATGATATTATTTTATTACCCTTAACCACCTGATTACTAATTAATCATGATAATTAAAGATAATTGTCATACTTTCTATTCATAATGTCAACAAACAAAAGAGTCTTAATTTCATAATTTGGACATTATAATTCCAACTATGGAATCCATTTTACCAAATTTATAACACAGAAATTGCAATAATTAATTTAAATATAATTCTTGTTGTCACAACTAAACACGAGTTTTTAAGAAGTAAAATTTATCAAAAGATTGACTTGTTTTTACATCCAATTGAAAGGTGAAATTACATCCAATTAACAAAATTTTATTAAGTGATAAAAAAATAATTCAAATACACTTTAAAACCAATTAAACGAGAAATCATACTATATAAATAAATTAGATGAAAAAGCAGTTTTGATGTAAAATGCAGTATTTTTCATTATTCATTAAAAATGAACATTTGTCAGAAAAATACCAAAAATTTATCCAAATTAAATTTGATATTCCAAATTCAAAAATGATGTCCATTTTAAAAAATTCAAAACATAGATGATTCATTAATTAATTTTATAATTAATTCCTATTGTCAAAACAAATAGCGTCTTTTTATGAAACAATATATATCTAAATATTGACACTTGTTTATATCTAATTTCAATGTGAAATTAATTAAAATGACCACCATTTGATTAAATGTTAAAAATATATTTTAACTAAATTTTGAACCCAATTTAAAAGATAATCCAACCATATAAATAAATTAGATTAAAATGAGGTTTTTAATTAAAATACAGCATTTTCATTATTCATTAAAAATGAATTTAATCGGAAAAATAAGAAAAATTTACACAAAGTAAATTTTGATGTCATTATTCTATAGAAAGATTTTATTTTGTTAAATATAACATATAAAATTGACACAAAGTAGTTTTAAAAAGGGTTCACTGTCAAAAGGTGGTTAATTGACCTTTTAAAGAACATTAGAATATTTATGATTAAAATAAAATTCTATTCTTATTTTGAGCCTCTAAATTTTATTGGATAAATGTAAAAATTTTTTAAAAACATATATATTCATTTTTTAGTTTGTTCTGTTCATTTTCACCATTACAACGTCTAGGCATTAAATACCATTTAAAATAATATTATTATATTATTAGTGTGCAATATAAGATTTCAAAGAAACTCGTTGTTGCATATTGGGTAAGCCGTCGAACATAGCATTACCTTTAAATTAATATTAATATTTTATTCACAAAATCTCTGAATCAGAGGAAATGGAAAAAAGAATTAAAGATATATAAAAACCACAATAAAATGAAAGGAATATTCATGAATAAATAATTAGTATGTTGAAATTTGAATATGAAGAGAGATTAATGTTCCTGTAATATTATAAAGGCACATCAATTCTAATGTGTCTTTAGTTGGATATAAAATTAAATGACATTCAAGATTACTAAATTTAATAGTCATATAAATTGAAGAGAATAGACATTGGAAAATTATATAAGGAGTGTCTTACATTAAAAAAGGTTCAATATAGTAGTTATAAAAATTTGAAATCGTTATAAGTATCATATTATGATAAGTAGAAGAATATGGTATGCCCACATTCTTCAGAATATCTATATGACAATATATATAAATTCAATAGTGTAGTTTATAGTTTTAAATGAATTTAGATGATAAAATATATGGAAAAACATGAATCTTCTATGAAGGTGGAAATAATAAAAGAAAAATAGAATGAGTACCTTTCTGAGTATCTGAATAAATGAAGTAAATATTAAGAATATATATGCTTTTGAAGAAGTTTCTACCAAAATACATTCAACACAACAAAATAATCCACAGATTATCAGATATTTTTTTATGTTTGTGGTATGTGTTCATAAAAGATTACAGACTTTTGACACAATATTCCAAGATATATAAAAAAAGTTCAACATTAAAGAAAAATAATAATAGAATGTAAAGGAAACTAAACTTTTTTAATACAACCCTTCATAAAAAGAAAAATCAATTGACTTCCCATTTGAATATCAAGAAACTTTCTATAGATTGTATATAAGATGTGGTCATGGTGATGAAGATTTATAGTTTACTTATATCTCTAACAACTCGTATACTACTAATGTAAGGAGACCATGAATTTTGAAAGAAAATTTAAGGAAGATAAAGAGTAAGTATACATTGAGGCAAAAATAATTGGAAAATACAAAAATTCTTTTACTGAAGATGAATGTAATGGGAGATATTATGCCATTGAAAAGATGAAACTTCTTTGGAGGATATGACCAGTCCATGAAAAATAAAAAACTATTGATAAAATTTATAGATAATAGCTATAATATTATGTAATAAAGAGAATCAATCTGCGAAAGACACAAGTATATTTGAGTGGTGGAATATATATTCAATTATGAAATTGAATTTTATTGAAATTTACCTTTGATGAGTAACTTACTGAAATATTGGAAGCTATGTGTAAGGTATATTTTATCTATACACAATCATTAAAAATGCATAATAAGATTACCTAAGTAAGGGAATTTGGATAGAAAAGTGACACACACATAAAAAAATAGATTTTTATGTTAATAATAATACTCCACATAATGTCAATAATTATAAAATTGGAATAAATTCATACCACCCAACTGGATTGATAAAAAGAATTTTAAAGGTAAAGGCATGGAAAAAATGAAATTTAGGAAGGATTTTTTATCGTTAGAAAATATTTCATCCATGATTCAATAAATGATGAGAAAATAATTGATTCGTCATATTCTTGATTGATCCAAATGTTTTTATTAAAGAGGGAACTGAAGCTGATGTAATTTTGGGGGAACCGTGAAATTAATATAAAATTAATTATCCTATAATACATATATTTTGGAGTAAAAATTGATATAATGGATGAATAAGGAAATCTAAAATCATGGTGAATCCTTCCAAATGATAATTGGATAATTCATGGATAATGAAAAATCCAATGAATAAATATTATGTTCACCACAAATGAAATAAGGATGGAGCACAACTATATGATGGTTAATAACATATAGAATTAAAATCACATAACCTTCAATATAATTCATGATTTTATGACAATAAGAAAATAATATGTTGTTTTTATGTGATTTGTGTGATTAAAACAAAAATTACACGAAATCCATCCGACGTGAAGACCTGATTAAATAAAGACCCCCCCCCCCCCAAAAGTCCTCCTGATCATTGAATGACCCTTAGTACAATAAACGTGATCATGTGATTCACTAATGGATGAATAATTGTAAATTTTGAAATATCATCATGTGATATAAATATTTAAATTCTTGTATCATTATGAAAATAAGAGGTGTGATATTTTCATGTGAAGTGGTTATGATATTCATGTGATCCAACCAATAGTCATGGGAAGGCCTCTATAAGATGCCTCTTGATCACAAGAATAATATTTAGGCTAGTAATTCCAATCATTTTAAGAGACTTGGGCCCATCAACTCGATCATGTAATTCCTGGATGGATGAATGATTACCAATCAATGAAGACGAATATTTAACTAATAGCTACAAATAATGGGATCTTCATATGAAAAGGGTTATGATGTAATTCATATAAAGGGATTATGTGATTCAAATCATCATATAGCTGATCTTTAGGAGTCCATTTTACATATTTGATTGATCTTATGAATGCTCTATGACACGTAGTTTGATATTGAGAAGGATTTCAGACATGCCAACCAGATCTCTTGAAGGCCCTTTGACATGTCATATCAATCAGGTGAAGTCTCTCAGACATGTTGATTTTCTAAACAAAAAAAGAACATGGAATTATATATTGGTCATGGAAATACTCTTGATAATACATTTGCTCACAAAAGGTAATAGTGATATAATAATCATTCAATTACTATTTATCACGTGACAAGTGGATGGAATCATTCATGACATACAGTTTTTTGGAGTGAAGGGTCTTGTGATCTAAAGATTCTTCTACGTGAAAATTCAAGTGAGTAACCTAAGGTATTAGACAAGGGATTTATTTTCGTCGTGTGATTAGTTAATTGATCATGTGAATTTTATATTTCATCATGTTTCAATCACACATAGTATCTTTATTATTCTGACTTTATCACAGGATTTCTTGATAGGAAAACGTCCAAAAAAATGAAGGCACTTACATGAAAATGTTTATAATGATGGAATCTTAATGGGAAGGATGATTCACTAATTCTCATAAAAACGAGTCATGTGATTCACAATATCTATTCATTTATCATGATATAATGTCCAAGAAAGTTAGCTGGATCATGTAAATACACCCATAAGTGTCATCTTGACCATTCAAAGACCCTTTGGCATGTTATACTAGTTCTTATAAAGACCCTCACATATATTGAACATACCATGAAATGACCCTCATCCATGTCATATCGATCATGTGGAATCCCTTATACATTTTATCCTAGTTTATCCAAAAGAACATGATAAATGGTGGATAGATCAAGGAATGACACTTAGACATGTCATCCTAATTAGGAAATAACCCTCTTTCCTGTCATTCATTTCCGAAAGACATCCTAGGGCATGTCAATGGAACCATTGATGTTCTATAAAGACATCCTCGACATATTAATCATTCCAGGGAGACACCTGATAGATATTTTATCTTTTACAAGTATTAATTCTAGGATATTTATCCTAAAATCACGTGAACTATCAACCATGGGTCTTTACCCATGAAACCCTTTACATGTTGCAACCACAAAAGGGTCTCCATATTATCCCAGAACATTAAATAAACCTTTTGCGTACCACCTATTTATCAATTAGAGGATAATGGTTGCATATGTGATTGGGGACTTTATTAATTTATGAGACCATCAACATCTCATTTACTATAACCTATAAGACCCACCTCATGTTGGTCTAAAATCTACCCTCACCCAATAATAGGTTGATGAAAAGTGAATTAAGTGGAATCTGATTCATTTTCTAAGCTTGTTACATAGGAAGCCTTCCTAAGGCCTAAGTTACTTATTAAATATTCCTCCATGGATTTTTTAATGTGTAACTCCCACATATATATGTAGTCTATCTGATCTCAATCCATCTCTTATTTCCCACACTGAGAATGATCCATTTGAGCTTCGGGATTTGCAACGACTGTGTTAGTAGAATCAAAATATTCCCCAAACCACATAAACTTCAGTGTGTAATCCAGAGTCAAAAATATGAAACAAATTCCTACATTTATGATATTCCACCTTGTGGTTAGTCTCTATGAAATTACCATATTGTTAAAATATTGGGAAATACCCCTCACCCATCTATAGGTTGATGAAAAATTGAACATTTAGGACTCTAATTCCAATTATAAACAAGATATTTATGATGAAATCTAAAGGCCTAAACTCCTTACCCTATACTTAAATGTCCTCATATATATTCTTTACACATGATTTTAAACTACAAAAATTGACCTTGAACTAACTACATGAGTTTTGTTTCCTATCATCATAGGATATATAGGATAACTCTTCATGGTTCAATCTGGATTCTGATACACCACCATCTTTCCTAGATGATAGTAAACAATATTGTGACTAGTAATGTGGAATCGAAAAATAATTATTCACTCATTTATATGAAACAATGGGAAAAATATGAAGTACTTAAGAAAAATATTGATTGTGTCATTAACAGAACACCCTCTTTCATTTATAACGATTCTAAACTTGATAGTTTTATTAGGGTAACCTCTACCATATTAGGATTTGGGAATGATTCAAAAACATGTCTTAAATTTTTAAGAGAGTCTCGGAGTAGGAAATAATTCCCCATAAAAGGTTGTGATGATCCTGACCTTCAATAATATTTAATAATGTGACTTCCTAAGCAATGTTTTTCTAAAACCCCTAATTCCACCTTCATTTGAAAAGTATTCCCATCTTCATTGTAGATGTAAGAGATGTTGGTAATTTATTTCAGAAAAAAATTTGGTAAACCATAATCTTCCTACACTATAATATTTCATTGAAAACAAAAATGGTGAACCCACCATGAATTCATGTGATAAGAGAATAATATAGTCACCTAACGCTTCAAGAATCTTGTTTCCAAAAATTGGATAACATGTCATTCTCTCAAAAAAATGGTGAACCTATCATGAATTATTTAATAATAAAAAATATTTGGGTTTCTTGAGAAATGGTCCATTTATTCATATTATACATAATATAAATGTTCAAGAAACATGAAGAACAAAAAAATATGTTACCCATGAAAATAAAATTTATCATGTTTTATACTTGTGATGATTCACTAATTAGAATCATTTTTCTATTTCATCCTTTTATATGTAGATAATATTCTTAAAAAAATCACCTTAAACCAAGATCATGGCATCATCATGAAACCATGCTAGACCCTTAGTGGAGATAGTGGCCTCTGCATATCATGGGAAAACATCACCCACCCAATGCCTTCATCATTAGATGGTAAACATGATTCTCAGGGAATACCACTGACATCGTATGATTATAGCCATCACTAATGTGTGCAGATATCTGCAAGAGATAAAATGTACATGACCTACTCACTCAAGGAAGGTTGTGGGGAAACTGGTGGCCCTGGTTTCCACCGTTAACCATTTTTGGGATCTTATCACTAGATCAGAACAATAAACATCTTATTTATATTAGGAATGTGTACTATGTAGTCAACAAAAGATCCATCCTAGTACATAAGCTACCATGTAGGGCTCCTATCAAATTCTCCCACTGGCACCATCCCACATGTCCCCTCAGTCGCCTGCTGAGGGAACTACCGATATATTCCCACCTCGGATATTCATCCCTGATAAATAATGTCATCTTGTCGGGTGTGACAAGCTTCATATCAATGGGAGTTGGCCCATAATATAATTTTCACCAACAAAGTCCATAAAAATATCATAATGGAATCTAGTTATTAATTGCATATCCATGCTCAATGGAACTAGTTATGCCTATATTTTACAACAAATGGTATGGGGGGGGGGGGAATTCCCACCCCCATTCATGATTCCCATTGACATATTCCATTGGAAAAAGGATGACAAGACTGGGATTATATCCTTGATTTAGTCAAAGGAATATTCTAGTATATCATGGTGACTGATAATGTGTAGGCCCGCATCTCGGAACATACTATACTAATGTGGCACTATATTCTATAACCAATAGAATTTCTCCTACAACATATTAAAACACTGGTTATGATTCATGGACAAGCACATATTTCTATCCTAATAACTAGAAGAACGTATCACCATGCTCAACATAAATAGGTGGCTACTCTAGAGAATGTTCGCATTCTTACTCATATCTAGGTGGATTATCAATATATTCAAGTAAGGAATAAAACACATGACTGAACTCATATCCTAATTATGACTGAGGATATTCAACATAGTTTGATAATTTCTTTAAGATGGGTGCACATTCCAATCAAATAATGTTTTTGAAATTATCCAAAGGCCAAACATGATCTGGGTTATTTTTTTGGATCTATCAATGTCCCATTACTATATTTTGAAAATCCCTAAAAAGTAGGCTTATATCCATACCTCTATAGATACTCATCATATTCTCACAGCTTAAAGGATCCATGAATACATATATGATCCAACCCATGAGATCCATATTCAGAATCTTTCAGAGGATAAACCGAAGGAGGCCAATATCCTTTCCCTCATTCTTGTGGTCCATCAGTGTATTCTAATGGGGAATGGATATCTAAACCTGGATCATATTCTCAATTCAAACAGGATGGAATGACATGTTTCAGTGAGCATCGAAAAAAATATCATATCCCCATCAATGATACAGAATATCACTGACATAAACCAAAAACTCTCTAGTAGAATAATCATATTTCCATAGAAGTAGATGGAAATCTGCATATTCTGATGATCATCCTGTAACGAGATCACATTCCCACTCAACACTACATGTTATGATGACATATCCTAACCATAACATCTGTTGGGGTTCATATCCATAATCTAATCAATTCTAGTTTTCTTAAGGATCTATGATTCATGTATGAAACACCTCAACATTATTTTGACACTTCACCTAAAGGGGAAGGCAGTAGATACATTGATATTCTTTTTCATAGTAGTATAAATATGGACCATAAGGACTCTACCACTAACATTAACCTTGAAAATATCTTTATTTGATAAAGAAATCACTACTTTTGTTGACACCTTTTTATAGAGAGGTGTTCAAAACACTAGGTTTAACCGTATATAGTGCCTCCTAAACTATCAAAAAAAACCTTGAATTATTAAGAAGGTGACCCAGAGATTCGACCTCTATGGTTTGACTAGGTGGATGAATGTCAACCTAACAATGAAGGAATTGACATTGATTTTTGGAGGGATTTGGATGGAAACAACATCAAAACTATGTTCTCGACCATTTATAATTCCAACTATGAGATCCTTGATGATCTATTAGAGGATTGAATTCATTACTTATGTAATAATATGTGTTATACGCTTCTATAATTGAAGGTTTTATTCCACCATTTTCATGGTTATGATATTCAACTATAGATCAAAAATATGCCATATTGTCAGTTGGACCTGGAAGTATTTGTCATGTCCTGGGAACCCCAATTGGAAAATAATAACAGAAAACTATGTTTTTTTATTTCATATCCTTTAAACTCTTTGATGTGTAATTATCATAGCCTATGAAAACGTCTTTATTCATGTATGGGGAATGAAGGGAACAATGCACTTTACCCTGTACCCAATGTTGTAAATAATTTTAGGTAAAACATTAAATAATATCATTAACACGTGATAAATCATGGGACTGGATAGTGTACATATAATTTTTTCAATAGAATGTGCATTTCCATCTTTATTGATGAAAATATTCTGTGAATGAATGGATAGGGCCACCATAAGACACCTATGATGAGTTTCTTGACAAAATGGGAACATACCACAATAATATAAGCTAAAGTCACAGATTAATCGATACATACCCATAGTAATGGGCTCTCATCATAAAAAATGATTCCACTTGGATCATGCTAAAATGATATTACACTAATTCCAGTGGATCACAATTGTATCCATTAGGGAAGCTATCTATGATAGATTCCAGACCAATGGTCTAGGGACATTATTACAATCGCCTCCACCCAATGGTCATCAATCATCAATAGTGTCCAAATAAAATCAACAATGATTCCAAACTAACCACAACCCATATAGATTGGGGTATTTTTATCTCATTAAAAAACCCATGAGTGTCAAAACCTCAAAATAATCATTTGTAAGTTCCAATGATATCTAAAAATAAACCCCAACCCATAGGCATGTGTAAATTTTTATCATCATCTTAATGTGAATCAGTATTATTATAGTTAGGGAAAAAATGAAAATGGCTTATATATCATCCATTAATACCACCCAAAGTGACACCTTTTTCATTGTAATCCGATTGGGAAATGAAAAATTAAAATTACCTCATTTTTTTGTTGATAGGCTAGGATAGGGGGAATGTTTGGCTATGAAAATAAAACCCCATAGAGGTCATTTTTCTAAAATCCCAAAACACCATGGCTTAGACGGACGACCCTATTAAAACTATAATAGGGGTGAATATTATAACATATTATGCCTCATATAATTTTTCCCCATGAATCTTAAAAATGATATGGATTAGGATGCAAATTAATAGGGGTGAAACGTGGAAATATTATTCCTTGAGGTGGGTGATATTGATGCACAAAATGAGGTTTCACATTCATGGTTTCAAATTATGATGCTGAACCTATGACCTCAAATTGATTAATTTCAACCTCTTAGTTTGAATTATTATAAGGATACATGTAATTTTATAGATATATCCAATTAACCAAATTTATGTTTTGAAATAACCACTTTCGAGGATCAACTAGAATAATATGAAAATGAGATAAAGAACCTTAGATAGATAAATGGGGATTCACTTGAGGGAAATATTCTCACTTTTTATTTTATTTAAAGAGATTAATATATCGATTATCCCAACAATCCATAGAGTTTTAATTTAATATTTATGGTCAAAATTGATCATCAAAATGGATCTAGAACCAAGAAACATGTTTACATAAAAGAGGATGTTTCGAATGACAACGACATTCCACCATTAGAGAGACAACATCCTCTAAATCATTCCAATCATATGGTCCTAGAATTGAATATAAATTATAAGGATAAAAAAGAGGTACAATCACATCGAGCCACTCCCACTCCCCATGCTTAAGTTATTGTCTAGACAAAGCTACCACCAGAACTCATCAACACCATTGATTCCCTGGATTCTTAGATGAAATATATGAAAAGGCAACATGCACTTATATAGTAGAAAGCAATCCATATCCCAAATGGGTAGATGAATTATTTATTGCACATAATTTTGATAATACAGTAATATCAACTGTAGATGAAATGCGATTGATAATGAAATATATCATACAGTTCATATCCTAATGTGGCATGATCATGGGTCGTTGGGGCCATCTAGGTTTGACGAAATTGAGATGATTTGTATAAAATCTAGGATGTCCAACCATTTAATTTTAGAAAATAATTCATACATGATACATCATTGGTTGCTAATACCTTCATTAGGAATTAATATATCAATTTAGATCCACATTTAAGAAAATGATGATTTCCAACCTCATAAAATTTTTGTTTCATTAAAATTAGAGGGTCTTAATGTCTATATCATTTTGGAAGGGTTTAATTTACCAAATAATTATCCCACTCTCAAAAGAGTAATTTTAGGAACATATTGATTAACTTGTCTGATATTATCTATAAAAATATTTGATCCCATTAAAATACCTAGTATGATTTCATGAGTTTCTAGAAATTTTAAAATTCATAGAGGTTGTCATTTAGTGTACTCCGGCCAAATCTCCTCTTACACCCACGATAAAAAGAAATATTCATATCATAGTAGATATTATTGTTTTAACAATCAAACTAGTAACGGTGCCTTTTGGAACACCAAGGAAGGCCCCAAATCATCTTCCACCATCGATGATTCGATATAGCAGCAGAACATCCCTCGACCGTAGGTAAAGAAATATCCAGGTCTCCTATTACTTTAGGAATGAATGAAAAATGAACATTACTTTCAAAATGAACATGTTCTTAGCTATTTCCATGAAATCAAGGAAAATGACCACATCAAAATACCAGATCCTAGAAACCCAATGAGGTCAACCATAGTAATTACTATGACTACTTCCCATTTCATAGGAGGCTAGTTCATAAAATTGAGGACTACTTTGTCTTCAAATAAATACACCATATCAAGGATTAATCTAGATAGGTGATACTAGGAAAATCCCTGGCATTTTTTATCCTATGGTACCTAAATCCCACATGATGAATAGAGTGACTAGAAAGAAGTTTCAGTTATGGATGAATTTATGTTGGATAAATAGATGAGTCAAAAGATAGTTTATTAAAGTCAATACAATCTAAGTGATTATCTTCATAAAACAATCAAAATTAATATACTTATTAATTCTCCTCCTAGTGGTAGAAATAATCATTAGATATAGGAAAAACATTGGGTATTGAATCATATCCAACTCCCACACAGGCTTTGACTCTTCCAAACATCTTTCATTCAACATCCTAAAAATGGGAGCAGCATCACAAAACAAAATCCTCATTAGATAAAGAGATCAATTTATGTATTTTTATCATTATTCACTTTATATACCCATTATTTCATGACGAATATGCTAGGGAATATTAATTATTTATATTAGACTAGGGAGCTAGTGGGTATGGCTGAAAAATATGAGGGTATAAGGGATTTCGTGGTCATGGACACACCCAATATTCTAATCACATACCTGTATAATCCATATAAATAGTTGATACCCATGGGTGAGTGCTTCATCTAAACCAAAAATAGAAAATAGAGGCCTCATATTCCTTTTGTGGTCATATAAACCCAATAATTTTAAACAAACATTAGGAACTAGTGTGATTGTCCTGTCAATCCAAATGATGGGGCAGTTATCACAACATTTGAAACCTAAAACAAATGATCCCTAAACCTATTATTGATCCCCAAACCTATATACATAAAAAACCACTTCTTCTAAACTACATGATAAATATAAAACATGTAATGGAAGGCGTAGAACTATAACAAAAAAATAAGTCATTCTAAAATTTTTGGTGGGAGTCCCACTCAAAATATATATCCTCGATTCTCTACATCTTTCAAAGAACTCATAAAGGCATTCATGGAGGTCATTTAGATTCACTAGTAGTTTGATATGACAGTCTCTATATCCATGGTTTACCAAGTGGAAACTATTATTGAGGAATTTTATACCACCATATCATTCAAGGATTAGGGATAAAAAAATTAGCCAGGGTCAAATCAGATCCTTGCATCTTTCAAGAAAAGTAAATAATGTATAAATCCCAAGGTTTTTTTTATTGAAAATAATTTTAAGATAAATTAGATCTTTGTTCGGATCATCCAATGATTGGGACACAAATATGATGATTTGTCTCTAACAAGTTTTACCATAAAAGGCTATGAAAAAATAAACCATGGTCCCCAATGAATGATCATTCTAAATGATTAGTTCAATTACCTCACTTCTAATACTGTGTTGATGGTTATCCACAAGACTCAACATATAATATCTCTATAAGAAGACCGTGGTTTCATAAAATCATGGCATAACAATAAAATTTTCATCAATGATTTTAATACCCCATAAATGGAATGGTCGACATTCTATATAGTGACATCACCCCCTTTGAATCTTTTTTGCTTGTATACACCGAAGCATGTTTCTATAGTAGAGAAGGAACGAAAATATTAATGAAGGAGGACATGCATTTTTACAATACTTGAAAACCTCCCATGAAAATCACTATATTTTTAGTATATTTCATTACATATTTCCCATTAACATGATTGTAGTAGAAGACCCAATCCCAATGAGATTTTAGGAACCACAAAATTCATTGGCCCATGTCCATGGGATAGAAATGATGATAAATGAAATTTGTTTTTCAAAGGTAAGTGAGAATTATTCTCTATCTGGATCTAATAATTCCCTTATTCTATTATTAGTAGTTAGAAACGTCCCCAAAACATAACGTACAACTTGGGGTGTCAATATCACTCTTTCCTGAGGTAGCAACCTAATGGAAGACATGCATCCCCAGAATATCCCCAAAATGACAATGGTAATTTAGAATGTCAATTTTTCTCTATGTTGTATATCATACCCATACCAGGAAAGATATTCCCCCAAATATTCCTCATTTTATAATGATATCCCCTCAAACATTGAGATGGAAGAGAAGAGAATAACCATTGGAACACACCAATACATTTAAGGAATCCATCTACACCACTATCAATGATCTCAAGAAAGTTAATCTGGAAACATAAGAATATATGTCTTCAATTTTGATTAGTTACACCATGCCTCTTGAAGAGAAGGAGATATATATTTTATTTCTAGAGAAGCATCGCTATATGTTATCTTGGAATTATATGTTAATTTTATGGATGAACTCTAATGTGGATACTCATCATCTAGGATTTTTAGATGACCATTGAGGTTTCATGTAAGCAACTAGAAGAATTCACCCCTATCATGCTAAAGAGGTATAATCAAGATATGAAAAATTTATTGAATCTATATTTTTACAAGAGGTTCAAAATTTAAAATGGATTTACAATATTATTTGTGTTAAGATGAGGAATGGGATTATTAGGGTATATATTGATTTTAGGGACCTTAGTGAACATTTCATGAATGATGATTTCATATTATTGATCATTAAAAGTTTGGTTGATTAATTTTTTGGATTCTAATATGTTTCATTTATCGATGATAATTCTAGGTAAAATAAGATCAAGATAGACCCAGAAGATGAGGAATCCACTTCCTTTAGAGGGTCTCAAGGGTTATTTTACTATTAGTGTGTGCCCTTCGGATTAAAGAATGATGGTTCCATGAACCAAATTACAGGAAACAAATTAGTACTCCCTTATTAGGATGAACTTAAAAGTGTTATTTTTATAACCAGGTGGTAAAATATCAACAACATTATGATAACCTCACCGATCTACATAAAATTTTCAGAAAATTGAAACAACACAGTTTAAAGATAAAACCCCTATAGTGTGATTTTTTGGTAACATTAGGGAAGTAGTTTTTATTTTTGGTATACCTCTATGGAAATTAGATTTCTCTAGAAGGAACTAGTGAAATTATAGAAATTCCACATCCCTGTAATCTTAAATAATTTTATGGGATCTATGGGGAGCTCATTTATATTATGAGTTTTATAGCTACCCATTCTTGAAAATATCTCTCCTTGACTATGTTAATGAAGAAGGGAGTCGACTACTAGTGTGATGAGGATGGAAAACCTATGTCATAACTAGATTTGTTTAGGGATTTTATTTGTTTCCCTAGACAAGGTAATTCTTCTCTACTTATTATTTTCAAAAGGCGGTACCAATAATGATGAAGAATAATATAAACTTATCACAATCATTAAGTAATACCAATATCTTTTGATAGCCATATTAAATATAAAATGTGATTTATGGATAGAAATAAAATGCATCAATGTTGATTATCCAATAAATAAGGAATAATTGAAACATCTCATCCATTATGTTAGAGTATTGATGGTAAAGATAACTTTTAGAACTATACTACATCATGTCGCAATGTTAGAAAATGTTCAAGTTAATGAACTATCTAATGTATCCATGATCATGTCCTATCCCATTCATTATTACTTGAGTTTCTAAATCACACATTGATGGGAAATATCACTCGTCATAATCTATGACAAGGAGGAAGTTAGTCCGATCATTATTTCCCCAGAAAACCAAGAGCTGATATCCACCCACCGATGGATGGATCACACAATGTATTACCTCTAAAATGGGACCCTCCCATCAGATGGAGACAAAAGGGAACAAATACAATGTCGAACATCAAACTTCACCCTTCAAGATGGGATAAATGTGAAAAAATCCCACTATAGCAGAGGCATAAATGGAGTCCTCATTAGATGCATTGGAGATGGAGAGACTCCCTCCATTATGATGGAAGTTCCTGCATTCTCCTATGACACTTACAAGTCTGGAACCAGAATCTACAAAAAAATTAAGATACAAGGTAAAGAAAACTAGACAATGATTCAGGATTGTGTGGAATTCACCAGGATGTTACATAGATGATAAATTAATTGAAACATCATCTATCTTCCCTTAGAGTTTCATTACAAAACTATATATCCCTTCTCAATTTCCAAATGGGGGATGGAATTTGTGTGGATATATTCTGTAGCTATAGTTAATATGTTTATGTTAATCCTTACTACAAGTAAATATTTTTAAAAAAGGGTTATGAACATACCCTTTAATGATTTTGTGATGAAAAATATGATCAACATTGTGAAGTACAATATAATCACTAGATTTAGTTTCCATCGCATGATATTATCATGCAATGACACCAATTTATATTCTTATGATTTGAAGAGGTTGCATTCGGAATATGAAATTTAGTATAACCATACATATTTATAATATTCTGTGTTAAATAGATAGATATATAAATTAAATTTAAATTAATCCAATATAATACAAAAATTGGAAGATATAGACAACATGTCTTGAATATAAAATGCATTACATGCTTTATCATCCTATCGTACTAGCATACACACTACCACATAAGTGACCCAATATTTTCACGTCTAATGAATAGAGGTTGTGTTACCCATTGATGTTCGGTTACCCTCACTTTGAATATAAATATATTGGAAACTTTCAAATGGTGAAAGATCATAGATGTGGCTAGATGTGTTAGAACAACTTGAATATAAAAGGTTGTGTATTCTACATAACCATGATGTTCATCAGAATTGAATTGCTTGTGACTTCAACCAAAATGGTTTTCCTCTACTCATGCCTCTAAGAAGAATTGGTATTGGTCATCAGAACCATGATGATACAAAGTAAGAATCCTTCAAATATATAAACCACATAGGAAGATCATTTTAACATACATAAATTCTTTTCTAATAGATCTTACTCATTGTCCATGATGGATAGGTAACACATTATGCCCCCAAAAATTTGGGGGTTTTTGAGAATAACTATTCATAAATACCATCATGAAATCAATTTCTCATTGGTGATAACTTAAACTGCATAGCAACCTACATCCTTATTGAATGATTTTAAAATCCAAAGAATGCATCCTTATTTATTGGTATAAAAACATTACGGAAGATGCCATATTCACATGATGATAAACTGAATAACATGGGAAAAAATTATGGGCCCTTCCTCCTCTACTTATACATGATCTTTATCTATATATATGTAAAAATTATTTTCCCACACACCAAAATGAGAGTAATAATCTCATAAGGGATTACATTTAAGATTTACATGCGCTTTGATTCTCATTACTTTTGAGAAATGTAGTGATTCTAACATTCTATGTTTGGGGCCCAACCACAATAATGGAAAATTTAATCCCTTCATATGGGTGGGACCTATTATTGGATTTTTATCTTATAAGAACTAAGCATGGATTGATTCCTATTATTATTGGACACATATTGATACCCTTATCTAAATTTATTATCCCAACAAAAATATATAAATTGAAGATATCCCATCAATGTATATGGTTCAGACCTATATAGGGAATTTTACATAGAAAAACTAAAAGTGGATTGATTTATATTACTACAAGATACATTGTAATGACTAGATTTCAAATCATGGGTCTATTATTTATATATAAATTGAAAAAATTACATTACTATATATGTTTCAAACATACTTAGGGTATTTTTACATAAAAAATTATATGTTGAATTATTCCAATTACCCTATTATACATTGTGACACTAGGGGCTACAATACTACAGAAAACCATGAAAAAATTATAAAATGACCGCTCCCCTACATAAAAGTTATATTTTTGTAAGTTATATTCATAGAAGACCTACTAGTGGATGGATTGTCTTTCCTCTGAGATAGGTAGTGATGCCTTGATTGCATTTTTCTAGGCTCAACCAAAAATTTACCCATACATGAGAACTATATTTTTTTGAAGTCTTTAGAATAAAGGTGTCATACACCTGAGAGTAATAATGACTCGTTACTAGTACGAGATCTTTATTTGTGTAGGTAGCTTTTTCCAATGATCTATACATGGCATGATTCTTATACCACATGATACATAGAGATGCCCAGATCTCAAATCTTTGGTCTAGACATAATATAAAATGGATTAAAAAGTGAAATAAATACACCCCTCTATGCATATGGGCCAAACACATGTAGTTAAATTTCATATGAACTATGTGTGGATTGAATCTTATTACCAAAGGATATGTGGTAACCCTTAAATCCTTAATTATAGTCCTAGTAATGAGTTATCATAACCCCAAATAATACCCCTCCATGAGAGGAATTTTTTTCAAGAGGATCCATTCAACATTAAAATTTGAACATCCAAACATAATTCATGTTATATACCCTTTCAAGGCTATATTGACTTCCGAGATGTCTCGTGTTTCTCATGTAAATAATGACTCATGTGATCTTAGGGAACCTACAAAGTCAATTTGATCTGCATGATCGAGGTGCATATTAATTTTAGATAGGGATCCCTTTCCAAGTCACATGATGTAAAACTTCGTAAAAACCACATCCATGTTTCATGATGTTAAAATACCTGACATTATTTCATCTTGATAAGAAGATCATCCCACTGATGAATGTTTACTCAATAATTTCACCTTTTATCCCTTTTCTAAGAAAATGCGTTCAATATAAATTGCCATAGTCTTTAGTGTGACTCAATGCTTCTTGAATATTCTAATTCCTAGGATCCAAATTCATATCTTCAATATCTATGTTGATGACATCCAATTACTTATGTTTTTATACATATATTGGATCCCCATAGACACTGAGTCCATATACACTTGGTTCTACCACATAAAAAATTCATACCAGGGACAAGTTAATCTAATGTGACCCCAAAATGAATTACAGGTGAATAAAAATTCCTTAGAGCTTGTACATGGCATATGTTTTGGTCCCATAGGTGTGGTCCCCTTTAAACCTAGGAGCTATTATACTAACATTGTGTTATACATGTTTCTACAATTACTAATGGATGTAATGTACCCACTGGTCTTCAACCTATATTGAGTAAGATATTCAAAGGTTATGATTCACACATTCCATAGAACAATTATTCAAATAAATTTATATATCCTCAATGCAACTCATCAACACATCATAATTATCATCAAATCAAGATTATAACTTCAAAATCTTTTACCCTACCATTTAGGGGTATGCATATATTATGAAGAACCAAATTCACTATGTTATTAATTCCACTCAAAGATAAATCCTTGTCACGTGACATTAAACTACATGGAACATGGTACATCTTACACAGACCTATAATTTCTTAGAGGTGGGAATCCTATCCAGAAATCAATGTTAGAGATGAATGTATAATCTCCATACAAGGATAGGATATGGATATTTCCATTCTCTATATACAGACTTGATCTGCATAGAATACATATTATCTAACTATGATGTTAAGGATCACTAATAGAAGATAAGAACTGCCCCCACTCTGAATATGAGTCTAAAAAATGTGGAATGTATTTATAAGAACTATGTGTGGCTTTATTCACATTCCTTTTAGATATTTAGTGATCCTCAAATCTTAAATCATAGACCTAATTGCAACATTTAAAGTACTAAATAGACCACAAGAAGTGGAGAATTCATTTTTCATGATTATAATCTAATGAAAGAACCTATCCAATTTTAAATTAATTTTAATATATATTATTCTATAGATTAATTCTCCTCTCCTTTTTCATGAGCATTATTTATACAAGGAACCTTACCTCATCACAAAAGTGTAGGGATTTTCATGGAGAGGAATACATATACAATTTTTTAAAAGAAAACATCAATGATTCATAACATCAAAAAAATATTTTAAAAGAGTTGGAAGGAAGGGAATTTTAATTTATCTTGTTTATGAATAGTGACAATTTCAACTGTAGTGTTCGAATGATGAGTGAAATCATCTTTAGTATTTCCAATGTTTTCTAGGTAGTCAACAAGTCATTTGGTTTCACGATTGAAATGTGTTATAATATAATGCATTGAAGCCAGAATATCAAGACACATTATCCGTTTTGATGTAAGTTTCCAAGTGTGATGAATCTGAACCATTCTCACTACATGCACAATAGTGGATTTGTTACTTTCAAAATAGATTTTATTCCAATTATGTTATTGAAAACCTTCGACTAACTTTATGAAATCCATCATTTTTTCTTCAAGAGTAGTGTCATGTCTGCATGAGCCATGAATTAATTATAATAAGTCTCTATTGTGGTCTGTAAAGGCTATACCATATCAAGAAGGTCCTAGATTTTATTTTTAAGTGCCATTATAATTGAATTTAATCCATCCTATGAAATGTGGTATCCAGAAAACATCAATGGTGTGTAGGGATTTAGGGTAATTACCATGTAATTGCATCTTACATATAACTAAAAAGTATCTGACCGAATTATCACAGTGTTCATCATTTAATTGTTAGAAAGTCTAATCAATAAAAGAATCATAGATAGAGTATCATTATGGTTAAAGATAGAATTTTCCTATTGGATCTTATTCATTATCCTCTAAATGATATAAATAGTTTCAACCCTTTCCATGAAGAAGAGTAAACTGACCTATTTAGAGAACATCACCACTAAAAAGTGTATCCGAAAATCCACAATACTAGAGAATTGTGGAGGCAGGATTTCAAAATGACTGAAGATTGAATTCCAAATAAAGGAATTGGTCCTGTAGATAGGAATAGATGATTAAAATCATCATGATGTTCATGACAAAAAAGAAACCAAGAGCATAAGGAGATTCAAACCCTTTAAAAGATACATTCCACAAAAATATTATTCTAGTAGAGGTGCCAATGAATCATGAAGAGGGAAGGTGGAAGTCACTTTTTATTAAAATTTATAAACCTGGTACTATTTTCTTATAGTAGATGATTTCAAAAATGCTTGGAGTCACGAATTACATTTATACGTAGTTTCCACATAATAATGTATTTTGTGTTTAGAAAGTCATAAAAATATACTTTAAGGGAAATATGAGGTGCAGTGTGTTCACCCTCTCAAGCCATTCTTTAATTGTTCATTGTAATCAATATCCAGGAATTGAGTTCTGAAATTATCAATAGAAAGAAAACCTACCCAGTTACCCATTCATAATTTTAGAGAGGATTGATGACAAACCAGCCAGTGGGAGTGAATATAGATCTTCCGGAAAATAGTTTTCAGACATGGACACAATGAGGATTTCATGTAAGTCTTCTTCTATCCAATTAGTCTACTGGGAAATTTGGTTCTGAGTAATTCAAGTGAATGATTATTATCATAAAGAAGTCTCCAGATGAAATGATCTAGAAGATATTGATTAAAGAGATCAATTTTTTTTATTCCAATTCCTCCCATTGTATATAGTAAGAAACATTTATTCCTCAGAGCTGTAATGAATTTACGTTCCAGAATACTACCACTCGATATTATGTTTCTAATGAGAGAACTGATGGAATTAATGGTGGAGGCAATCCAAGAATGCACCATAAAGGAGTAAACTAGTTTGGTGACAATCCCATTTTTAACTAGAAAAATACTTCCCTCCATTGATATAGATTTTAACTTCCATGTAGAGAGGGTTACTCTAACATGACTCACCACATCAAGACAATATGTGGAGTGAGGACTTCCAAGAAACATAGGGACCCCAAGGTAGGTGAATGGTAGGGACCCCTCCCTTATTCCATGATCATGTATCATGCTGTGCTTCTTGGATACTGAGATATTTTTACCAAAGAAGATTAAGGACTTTCTCCAGTTGACTTCCTGTATAAAGACCCTTTAGTAAGGGATAAGGGTTCTCTTAATGTTTAGGATGTTGTTACTATCTCCTTGAGTGATAATAATACCATCATCCAGGAAAAGAAAGTGAGAATGGGATGAGATACCTCTGGCTGCTTGAATTGTTATGATTTACACATTGTTGGATTTATGATTATGCAATCTACTGAGATTGTCTTCAGAAATTACAAGAATAATGGCAGATAGAGGGTCTCCTTGACTGAATCCTTTGGAGAATTTGAAATATCCTTATGGTGATCCATTAATAAGACTAGATATGTGATCAGAGATGTTCAGCATATGAATTCAATGAATGAATCCCATGTGGAAGCCAAAAGAATGAAAAATATGACCAGTAAAACCCCATCTAATGGTATCAAAGGCCTTCCTGTTGTCAGGATTTAGAGAAATTTTTCCTCCCCTTGTAGCCGTTTTAAAGAGATTATGCATTTAAAGGCAGTCATATTACAATCTTGATTTCTTCTTTCCTTGACATAACCAAACTAATTCAAAGAGATGAAACTCTCTCAAATATCGGCAATACAATTAGAACGAATTTTGGTAATGATGATGTGGATAATATTGATAAGTTCCACTGGAAAGAATTGACCAGTATCACTTTCAATATCCACCATAGGGATGAAGGCATTCAACTAAGAATTAAGTCTTTTAAAGAGAGATCTATCAGTGAAAACTTGATTAACCAATTTACAAACATCATAATGTATGACATCCCAATAATATTGGATGAAATTATTGGTTAACCCATCTGGGCTCAATGAGCTTCCTTTATTAATCCCATGAATCGCATCCCTGACTTTGATATCTGTGGGAATCGAGGAGAGAATAGTATTGTCAAGTCCAGTGGCCGAATTTGGGATAATGCCTGCCCTTATGTCCTCAATGCTTCTAGGGCCATTGAAGAGGTCCATATAGAAGGAGAAAATATGATTTGAGGGACTATTTCTGTCATCAAGAATAATATCTTGGTTTATTAATAGAGAAAGAGGGATGTTGACTTTTTTGTCTCTTAGAAGCACATTGAAGAATTTTTTACTCTTATATCTATCTATATTCCACTTAACATTGAACCTGAATTTTTGAATTATATATCTAAGAACAATGAGCTTGTTATGTTCTGAGGAGATTGTAGCCTCATTCCCATCAATACTAAAGAAATTACTAATGGTCATCGATTCTTGAATCTCATGATGTGTCTTTTCGAGAGAGTCAATTTTCTGATCAAGGAGGTTGAACTTAATTTTACTCCATTTCTTCAGTTTAATATTGAGAGGTCTATGCATGACAACACAAGATAAAGGATTGAGGATATGATCATTAATGGCCCATGTGCCTTCAATAAGTTGAGGACACTTCATAAGGGCAGTCCAAGAAATATTAAAACTAATGGGGAGAGGGTGACTCTCCTCTTTCGTAATGGAATTTGTCATAATTGGATTGTGATATGAATTGTGCCTTACAAGAGTGACATATAAGATGATTTTACAACTCTCCAGCATGTGATCATTAACGACATCATGGTTAATATTACTTACCCTCATGTTGATCATGTGTTTCCTATACCAGGTGTACTTGGCTCCATGAAAGTTAATCTCAAATAGATTAGACACTTTGACACATGATCTGAAATATTTCATGGTAATACCTCTAGAAAAATTCCCCATATTTTCATCTACATGGAGGATAACATTGAATTCCCCCACTATAATCCATGATCCATATATGGAAATGGACAGGTTTCTAATTTGTCCCCAGAGATATCATCTAATAGTATTGCTTTTGGAGGCATAGACCATTGAGTAGAAAGTATTGTGGCTAGAATTAGAGAACCTTCAATTAATGATATGCTCGTCCACAAAAATAAGAGTAGGATTGAAAACACAATTATGAAAAAAAATCCATAATATATCTCAATCAGAGTCCTGTATAGAGCTAAATGGTGAGTATATGCTACCTTCAAGAAGAGATCTGTTGTAAGTGGTCTTGGTTTTAGGTTCCGAGATCCCAATAATGTTGGCTTTGTATTTAATCGCGAGCAGCCTAAGGTAACTTAATGTGCCAGGGTAGGCTAGTCCCTGGTAGTTCCAATATATGATCCTCATTATGATTTATTCTTGGGTATGGAGACCCATTTCTCTTCCATATCTATTCACATGTGTCTTCCTGAACTCCTTAGATCTAGATTAATGGAAGCATCATTTGGGAGTGCTTTCTTCTGGGTAAATTCATTGCAAACGTGAGAAGAATGTTCACCGATATTCATGGATTCTAATTTTGATGGTGTAGCTTCATCTGACTGGGGATTCATTTTATGGGTCAGTGTATTGTCCAAAAACTTCTTAGAAGGAATTTTGATGTTATTATTAGATACTATATCATTATTTAGGGCCTTAATTACATTTTATCTGATTATATCCAAGGTGCATACTTTATATTCTATATTGACCATAGGAGAAAAAAATATATTCTGTAAGTTTCTGTTGGGCAGTGAGACTTTCATTTTTTTCATCCAATAAAACACATATTTGATTTCTTTTTTAAGGAAATTTGTTTGTTCTTATTCATCATGGTAAGCCCCAGACTTGCTAGAACTGGCCAGATGCTCGCATACTACTTCTTTCGAAGTCACTTTGTCATTATTTTTCACATACTACCTTGTGACAAAAGTTTCTCTGTAATGACCCAATTTTTTTCAATGGAAATTCCCTTCTAATAAATATTTCATAAAATCACATGAAAACATAGCATGAGGAACTATTATGCTCTATGTTACCTTTATACATAGGTTTTTTACTTTTTTTTGGGTATTTTGAAAATCATACATACACAGTTAAAATCAGTATATTATGTAGGGTCTGAAAAGAAAAACTTAATTTTTATTGAATATTAACCTACCCTTATGAATAGTAACAAACCATTATTAATACTGATATACCCTAATAAATAGTAACATTAGCTATGATAATATGTAAATAATATTCAAGTTGAAAGTATGATTTACCAGTATTTTATAACGAGTAAATGAACGTTTTAAAACTGGTTTTTTATAATAGTTTATAATTTTAATTAAATATTAAAATAATCATATTTAGAAAATAATATTTTAAAATGGACATCATTTTTGGATTCTAAACATCAAAAAATGGTTAGGGTGAAAATTTGGGTTTTGCTTAATTACTTGATTTTTTCATAAATAGTGAAATGACATAATTTACAAAAAAACTAAATAAGCTAATTATAGAGTCTTGTATGATGTTCTGTGGATGTAAGCCCACTTGGTTCGAGATCACAAGATAAAATTACTTTTATTGGCCTAAGAAAACTCACTATTCTTTATATTGTGGTGAAATAATAAATTAATGAATTTTATATTCAGAAATCTCCTCTCTCCTCCACTATAAAACCCCCCTTCACTCCCTCTTATATTCACTCCTATCAAGCCTTGTTCCTTTCCAATATTCTACCCAAATCTCCCCCCAAGATCCTACCCCACGTCCAAAATCTCCTAGCCTATTCAAAATACCAAAACCTCTCCCCTTAAGAGGTTCCCATGAAAGAAGTCTCAAGAGGTAAATTTGCCTTTCAAATTCCTTCATTTCTTTTAAGTTCTTTTCTTTTTATTAATTTCCCCACCTACCATAACCAAAATAGAATGATAAATAAACTAACATACATATACTGGAATGTTTTCATGGTAATGGGATATTTCATTATCTTATCTCCTTTCCCCGCCTTTTATTTGAAATAAATGAAAGCACAGTTTGAGATGTGCTAATTTAGCACATTAAAGAACAATGATTTATCAATTTCTATTATCATATTTAAACTGGTCATGAAACCATTTTTTTTATTTTTAAACAAGATTATATATATTTTATATAATCTATTTCTATTATGTAATATTTTTGTACAAATGGTATTAAGTTATAAATCAAAACATGTTCTTTGTAATCAAACCCACCGATTAACAAAAACAGTTGTCACTACGGTTTTATATAATATTTTCACTTCAATCTAAGTAACCACATAAATTTCAAAACCCTATAATCTCCAAAATGTTAAATAATATCATATAACTTCATTTATGGACAACCAATTCCATCTTTTTATATTATCCTAACTTGAATATATGTGAACCGGTCTTTTAAAACCAAGTAAACAAATGAGCCAGAACAATGAAATTGAGCTTTATAATTATTCAAGAAGAAATTTAATGAACTAAAAAAGGTTATAATAAATTATTTGAATATATAATAGGGTCTTGAATTATGAATTAATAGGCCTAATTTTATAATTCATGTTATTTATAACAATTAGCGAACACCAACGAATTTAATGTAAGAGAACCTCTCATTTTCACTCTTAATCAAGATTGTTCTCTATGATATGCCTTTTTTGTGTAATAAAAAGTGATGGATTATGTTGTATCACCTCCCCAATACTGCCCAAATTTTTTATATATATGATTAAAACCCCCTCATCTCTCTCATCAATCCCTCTTATTAACACCCGATACCATACCGACATACCGTAATGAATTCTACCCGAACTTCTTGTATTTCTTCGAGTTGCTCAATATTTCATTTTACGAAAAATGTATTTGTCTTTTTTTTAATGTAAAACTTCTAAATTCTATTAATATTTTCCAAAATCATGTTCCAAGAAACATATCTCATTATTTTTTAGGGATATACATGATTTTATGTGAATCCTTCCCCGATTATTCCTAATAAGCACACTCGTTTTAAGGGAACTTCCCAAATATTTACCCAATTTAATGTGCACTATATCTTATGCTATAAGCCACCATTTTTTTTATAAAATAAATCTTTCTATTATGAAGAATTTCTTATTTCAATTCAGGTCTCATCTAATATATTTTCCTCTTTTCAATTTTAAAATCTCTAGAGTATTTTCCTTAAAATCGCACAAAAATGTTTTGATGATAATTTTTCACAAATACATTATTTATATGATTTCACTTCTGTTTGAAATCACCTACCATGTTATATGGCTATATTAACTTATGAACGTCCATTTATGTTCTAAAACGTTTCATTCATTACTAATTAAATGATACACACATTGGTTATGCTTTATGTCATGATTGTGGTACCCAATTCTTTCCATTGGTATATTTATATTTATGAACGGTTGATTATGTATGATTATTTATGTGGAAAGAATATTAATTTGGATTGAATATTTACGTGGAATGAATATTCATGAAAATTTTGAGATGTGTGCGCCCATATAGAACTCCAATTCATTAGGTAAGGTTATGTCTCATGAGATGCAATGTGAAAAGGGATTCATAGTTAGCCTTGACATGTACTAAAATTGGAAATAGGATTGGTGGTTAGCCAATACCCATACTAAAGAAATGTATTATGATTCCTCCACATTTATATGATTCCATGTTTATAAGAACCCATGTTTGTGTGAAATGATTTCATAAGTTCCATGCTTTGTATATCTTTATGTCCTGCCTCTTAACTCATGTTCTTAAGATGTATCCTTATGTTCATTCCCTTACTGAGATTTTCAGCTCACCCCTTCGTTTATGTGTTCCCCAGGGTACCCTATATAGATATAAGGGCTCAAAGGAAGTTAGGATCTCTTTATGGAGATCAAATAAAGATGTGTTTTCTAGCTCTATGTTTTATGTTTTATGTACCTAGTCTTCCAAGACACTATACTTAAAGATCCTTGGCTTGTACTCTGATGATTAACTATGCTTAAAATCATGTCATGTCATATGTAAAAGGCTAGGGTCTCTATATTTTGTATCATAGTATGTTCTAGTAATATTTGGAGATTAGGAATAGATAACCTTTGTGAGAACCTTATGGATGAGACTAAGTATTAGAAAACATTGATAAAATTTGGTGAGTATTGAGTAAGTGGTTTATCAAGAAAATAAATACCTGTATAGAAACAATTAGGTAGTGAATTCTTTGGAATAAATTTATCTATAGGTAAATCCCAAAACCACTGCTTTGAGCTAGAATCGAATGAGAACTAGTTCATGACAACATGTCTTGCTGCACTCTTGGTTACGACACTACTAGGGGTATGTTTTGGTAGATTTACAAGTGTAGTTCAAATCATTATTATGGAATATTGGATACTCTCAATGGTCTCTTGTTCCTAGTGAAAAGAAGTGAAAAATGGACAACAACATGGGTGGTTAATCGAATAAATTCAATGATGGATGGAATTCTGAGTTTTCACCATGCAAAAATTGTGGGAAGAAGAATCGAGGTAACTACCTGAATGTAACCAAGAATTGCTTCAAATATGGAATGTTTGGTCATCTTACCAAGAACTACTGTCGGGATATGAAGAATACCACTAATGGGGAAGAAGAAAGGAAGGTTCAAGTCAACACTTGACCTGCACTGTAGTGTTACAACTGCAAAGTGCATGGGCATTATGAAAACAATTTCCCTAAGATGGGGGTTTTTAGAGGCAATATATGACATTCTCCAAGGCCATAAGACACAATTTATGCTATCACTAGTACTGAGGTGGATCAAGACAATGATGTGGTGACAGGTATGCTAGTTATTCATTCAAGAATAGTGAATGTACTATTTGATTCTAGTTCTATGTATTCTTTCAAATCATGAAAGATTAGTAGAACTAATCCAACACCACCTCAAAATTTGGATGAATTATTATCTGAGATAATAGAAAATGGGTCAATTATTGAGTCCATGGTTTATAACTCCTCCCTGGTTAATGTTTGTGGACAGATCCTCTCAGAAAATCTAATCATACTTCCTTTAGTGGAGTTTGATGCTATCTTGGGCAAGAATTGGATATCTTTATACAAATCCAACATCAATAGTCAGGAAAGGGAGATCACTTTTCACATCCCAAAGCATCCTCTGATTCATTAAAAGTGTAAGGAAGATGATGGATCACCTTAAGAGTCATCATCTCATGTTGGTATATTTCTTCCTTGTGAAAAAAAATATCTAGCTAAAATGATAGAGATAAAGGATATAATCAAGCTTGAAGACATACCCATCGCGAGGGATTACACAGATGTATACCCTGAAGAGTTTCATAGTCTTCCTCTTGACCGAGAGGTTGAGTTCTCAATTTATCTTTTCTCTGGATCTCTACCTATCTCAATGAAACCTTATAGAATGGCCACAATAGAGCTGGAAGAGCCGAAAAGGCAGTTACAGGAGAATATGGAGAAGGTTTTTATAGGCCTAAGTGCTTCACTATGGGGTGCTCCAGTCCCCTTCATCAAAAAGAATGACAGATCAATGTGGATCTCCATTGATTATCATGAGCTCAAAAAAAATCATGATAAAGAACAAGTATCCCCTTCCACAGATTGATGACTTTTTCGATCAACTTCTTAGGGACAATTATTTCTCTAAGGTGTACCTTCAATCAGGATATCACCAACTAAAGGTGAGGAAAGAAGACATTCCCAAGACTGCCCTTCAAACAAGGTATAGACAGTATGAGTTCATAGTGATACCATTTGGACTCACTAATGCTACAACAATTTTCATGGATTTAATGAATATAGTCTTTAGAGATTACCTTGAAAATTTTGTGGTAGTATTTATTGATGATATTCTGATATACTCCAAGAGAAACGAGGAACATTAGGATCATTTGAATACAATGTTAAATACTTTGCGAAGGGAGAAGTTTTATCAAACGTATTATAAATTTGAGTTCTGGATGGATTAAGTATCATTCATGGGGCATGTTATCACTAATAAAGGGAGATCTATGGACCCTTCCAAGATGAAGGAAATTGAAGTGTGGCCCATTCCAACTTCTGTAACGGAGATCCGCAACTTTTTTTTCTAGCCAGGTATTATCAAAGATTTGTGAAGAACGTTTCATGATTTTCAAACCCAGTGACCAGGAATACATGGAAGGAAGTAATGTTTTTCTAGACATAGGAATGTGAAGACTGTTTCAAGGAGTTGAAAAAGAGTCTTATAACTGCTCCAGTACTCACACTCCCTTCAAGTGGAGAACTCTTTGTGGTTTATAGTGATTCTTCTTTGAAAGTATTGGGTTTTTTCTAATGAAAAATGATAATGTTATAGCCTATGCCACAAGTTAGAAGAAAGTCCATGAGAAAAACGATCCCACACATGATCTGGAGTCGGCGACGGTGATCTTTGCGTTAAAATTTAGTTGTATTATCTCTATGGGCAGAAGTGTGAGATATATACTGACCAAAATAGTCTCAAATATATATTGACACTCATAGATCTTAATATGTGACAGCAAAGATGGATAGGGCCTATTAAGGATTATGAATTCTCAACTCACTACCATCCCGGTAAGGCAAACAAGGTGATAGATTCTCTAAGTAGAAAGGATCCTGTATCTTTATCAATGATGAGAATTTAAAAATATCATATCATCTTATATTTGAAAAGGATAGACAAGGGAATCATTAATGGATGAACATCATCAATCTTTTCTCAAATGATTGCTCAACCATCCATCTTGGAGAAAATAAAGAATGGTCAATGAAAGAATGTGGAACTTCTGAAAAGGGTGGAAGCTATTAAAAATGGGAAATCCTCCGATTTCAAAATTAATGAGGAAGGAGTTGTAGAATTTGGAACATGATTATATGTACCGTCCAATATAGAGATAAAGAAGGAGCTTTTGAGTGACCCACATAGCTCAACCTTCTCTATCAACCCACGGAGCATTGGGATGTATCGAGATCTCTAGGAAAACTTTTGGTCAGATAATATGAAAAGAGAGATTGTTGAATATACATAAATGTGCATTGTATGTTAGAAAGTGAAGTTTGAGAGTCGAAATTATAAGGGCTGATGAAACAAATACCCATACCATAATGGTAGTGGGAGAACATTACCATGGACTTCGTCACTGGACACCTAATGACATCCATAGGAAATAATTCTATATTGGTCATTTTGGATCATCTTACAAAGACATCTCACATTATCGTTGTTCGAGAGGACTTCTCATTGGATTAACATGCATAGATTTATATCAATGAAGTGGTAAGGCTTCATATAGTACCACTATCTATTGTATCCGATCGTGATCTGAGATTCACTTCAAAGTTCTGGAAATGTATCCAACATGCTCTGAGCACTGAACTAAACATCAGTACGGCCTATCATCATCAAATTGATGGTCAATCTGAGCGAACTATTCAAACATTATATGACATTTTGAGAGCGTGTTATATGGAATTCAAAGGAGGATGGGACCAACATCTTACACCCGTTGAATTTTCTAACAACAATAGTTTCTACTCGAGCATCCGAATGGAACCATATGAAGCCCTTTATAGGAAAATTTGTAGAACTCTGGTGTGTTGGGTTGAATTCCATGAGCATAAGCTGTTAGGACTCGAAATGGCCGATGAAATGGTGGAGATGGTGAAAACCATTCACCAGCATATCAAGGCAACCCAAAGTCGACATAAGAGTTATGTAAATAACCATCGGCAAGACCTTGAGTTCAAAGTTGGAGTCATGGTATTTCTATGCATATCACTATGGAAGAAGGTCATGAGGATTAGAAAGAAATGGAAGTTATGTCCCAGGTACATCGACCCCTTTGAGATCCTTGATCGAGTTAGAGTTGTTGCATATCGACTGGAACTTCCACATACCCTATCGAAAGTACATGATGACTTTCATGTATCCCTCTTAAGGAAGTACATACCAAACCCATCACATCTACTATCCTCAGAGGTGGTATAGTTGGAAGATGATCTCTCTTATAAGGAGAATCCAATGAAGATCTTGGAATGTAGAGACAATATTCTACGCAACAGGACTACTCATCTGGTCAAGGTACTATGGAGAAACCCTAAGTAAGGAGAGCCCACATGGGAACTGGAGGAAGAAATGAAAGAAAAGTACCCACACCTGTTTTTGTCTTAGAATGTAAGATGAAATTTCAATGGCGAAATTTATTAAGGGGGAAGCATTTAACCACACAATTTTTTTCAATGGAAATTCCCTTCTTATAAATATGTCATAAAATCACATGAAAATACATCATAATGAACTACTAAGTGCTAAGTGACCTTTAAACATAATTTTGTCACTTATGTGTTTGGAATATCGAAAATCTGACATCCATGGTAGAAACCAGTAAGTTATTTTGTGCCTGATATGAAAAACCAAATTTTTGGTGAATAGTTACATACCCTTATGATTAGTAACATACCCTTATGAATAGTTATATACACTGATAAATAGTAACATTACCTTGGATAATATATAAATAATACTCATGTTGAAATTATGATATACCTATATTTTAGAATGAGTAAATGAATGTTTTAAAATTAGTTTTTGATAATAAATTATAATTTTAGTTACATATAAAAATAATCATATTTAAAAAATTATTTTTCAAAAATGGACTTCATTTTGGGATTCTACCCATTGAAAAAATGGATAGGGTGAATTTTTGGGATTTTTCTGAAATACATAAATTGTTTATGAATAGTGAAATGCCATAATTTATGAAATAAGATAAATAATCTAATTATAGAGTCATGTGTGATGTTTTTCGGATTTAAGCCCACTTGGTTTGGGATTACATGATAAAATATCTATTCCTAGTCAAGTAAGACTCACTATTTCATGTCTTTTGGGGAAATAATAAATTATTGAATTTTATATTTAGAAATCCCCCCACTCCTCCACTATTAACCCCCCTCACTCCCTCTTCTCTTTACTCTTATCAAGCCTTGTAACTTGCCATTATTCTTCCCAAATCTCTTCCCAAGATCCTCCCCCAGGTCCAAAAGCTCCTAGCCTCTTCAAAATACCAAACCCTATCCCCTTAAGATGTTCTCAAAGAAGGAAGTCTCAAGAGATAAATTCCTCTTTCCAATTCCTTCATCTCTTTTATGTTATTTTATTTTTGTTTATTTCCTCACCTCCCTTAACCAAAATAGAATGATAAATCTAGTAACATAAGTTTAATGGAATTTTTTCATTATAATGGGATATTTCGTTATCTTTTCTCTAATCCCGACCTTTTATTTGAAAGAAATGAAAGAACCCTTTAGGATGTGCTAATTTAGCACATTCAAGGACAACTGTTTTTCAATTTCAATTATCATCATTAAATCTGGTCCTGAATCCATTTTTGTTATGGTTGACCAGATTATATATATCTAGCATATGCTCTTTTTATTCTGTAATATTTTTGTACAAATGGTATTAAGTTATAAATAAATACATTATCTTTATAACTAAACCCACCGATTAACAAAAACAGTTGTCACTATGGTTTTACATAATAGTTCAACTTCAATCTAAGTAAACAAATAAATTTTAAAACCATGTAATCTCTAGAATGTTCACTAATATCATATAACATCATTTCAGGATTACCCCTTCCATATTTCATGTATATCCATACATGAATATAAGTGAATTTGTCTTTTTAAACCAAGTATACAAATGAGCACGATAAATAAAATTGAGTTTTATAACTAATCAAGAAGGAATTGAATAAACTAAAAAGGGTTATAATAAATAAATTACATATAAAAGAGTTTGTAAACTTATGAAGTAATAGGAATAATTAGTTTATTCAGGTCTTTGATTACTAGTGGGGAACCCCAATGGATTTAATGTAAGGGAACCTCTCCTTTTCACTTTTAATCATGATTGTTCTCTATGCTCTGCCTTTTTTTTGTAGTACCATTTGATGGGGTATGTTTTATCACCTCCCCCATTCTGACCTAATGTTTTATAGGTGATGATAAACCCTTTATATCTCTCATAAATCACTCTTAGTGACACCCAATACCATGGTGATAAACTATAATGAATTCTAACCGAACTTCCTTTATTCCTTCGGGTTGCTCTATATTTCTTTTTACCAAAATGAAGTTTTCTTTTCATTTTATTTAAAACTTATAAATTCGGTTTATATGATAAAAAATTATTTTCCAAGATCCATCACTCATTCTCTTTCAGTGATATACATTATTTTAAGTGAATCCTTCCTTCATACTTCCCAATAAGCACACCCGTTTTAAGGGAACTTCCCAATTTTTTCCCAATTTAAAGTAAAATCTATCGTTTTTTTATGCCACCATTGCTTTCATAAAATCATTCTCTTTATTATAAAAACATTCTTGGTTTAATTTTGGTTTTATTTAAAGGATTTTTCTCTTTTCTATTTTAAAATCTTTATAGTTTTTTCCTTAAAACCGCACAAAAATTATTTGATGCTAATGATTCTCAAATACATTATTTATATGTTTTCACTTCTGTTTGATGTCACCTTCCATGTTATATTCCTATATTAATGTATGAACATCCATGAATGTTTTAATCTATTTATTTAATGGATACTTCTTTGTTACACTCATTGGTTATACATTATGCCATGATTGTTGTTGGGCAAAAATCCCTCAAGGTAACATTGCAGTATTTTTTGGGTTGATTGTGTTTGTTGACAAAGCAGGTTTCCATGGAGAATTGTCGAGTTCCCGAGAAGTTGTTGACATTCCATGTTGACAAAGAACTTTGACAAAGGAAAGGACGATCTGGAGGCGGTACAAAAGAGCAGTACAAGGTGGCACCGTTTTCCAGTGTTTGCCAAATTTTTGGGCCTGAAAATCGCCAATGGAAAATGGAGTGATATGTTGTTGGCAAAGGTTGAGGAGAGAGAAATGAAGGAGGTGTGCGGAAAAATCAAGCGTGGCGCGCAAAACTAGCGGGTTGCGCGAAATCTTGAAGTGTGGCGTGGAAAACAGCGGGTTGCGCGAAATTGTATTTCGCGCAAAAGATGTTTCAAGGCCGAAAGCTTGAAAATCGGTAAAGGCATGAGGCGCACGAAATTTTGGAGGCGTGCGCGGAAAATTGAAGTGGCGCGCGAAATAGCGGATGAAGTATTTCGCGCAAGAGGTGTTACGAGGTCCGAAGCTCGTAAAATGGAAAAGGCATGAGGTGCGCGAAATTATGGAGCAGTGCGCGAAAAATTTTTGTGCGCGGAAGATCAAAGCAGATTACGCGCTCAAGGAGGGTTTTTCGCGCGGGGTCGATTTTGCCTATAAATATGAAGTGACCCTCCTCCATTCAGCAGAGCTCAAGACATAGAAAATACCCGAGCTCAGGTGCGCGAAATTGAAGTTAGAAAGTGTGTTGCACGTAAACTTAAAGTTTGCGCGTAAAGTCAGCTGTTGCGCGAAAAGCTAAGGCTGCGCAGAAAGTTGGTGTTGGCGCGTAAAAGGAAGATTGCGCGAAAAGTGGATTTCGCGCAAAATCAGTGAATTGCGCGCAAGGCAGTTTCCAAGCTGCGCGTAATATTTGGAGGTTGCGCGAAAAAGGAATTTCGCCAAAATCATAGAAATTGCGCGCAAGGCACCGTAAGGGTTGCGCGTAAAAATTGAGGTTGCCCGGTACATCCGGTGCAAAGTGAGATTCATCTGCGGGTGAAAGTTGGACTTCAATAGAGCATCTACATACAGAGAAAGATGCATTCCTTAATGTAAATGAAGAGACCTACAGGTCTATAAACTGTGAGTGAATACCTTCCAAGAGCAGTGAGCTTAGGAAGAGGAAGAAGGTGATCCTCTCCACCGGCAGTGAGCCAGAGAGAGAGAAACAGGGAGTGACCCTTGGGAAAGCAGTGAGCTGACCCTAAACCTTGTATAGGCAGTGAGCCTGGGCATAGAAGTGATCTAGCCCGAACATTGTAATCCACAGCTAGTGAAGTTTAGTGGACTTGGTACGACCGGCAACCTGTCGGCGTATGCTCCTTGGACGTAGCCCTTAGCGGTGAACCAAGTAAAATTGTTGTGTCCTGTGCTTGCTTTACTTTCTGTTTATATTGTGCAGCAGGAAAGAGAGAGAAGAGTGTTTTTCTTAACAGCGAAACAAGATCAGAACGGGCTTTAATTTTTAATTAGTCATACCCTGATTCACCCCCCCCCCCTCTCAGGGTATTCAGCCTAGTGGACCTAACAAGTGGTATCAGAGCGAAAGGTTAACAGTTGGTCTTCTCTCAATGGAGGTCACTAATCATAGAGGGATTCCGATCTTCGACGGATGTAATTTTCAGATATGGAAGAATCGAATGCAACACTATTTCCGATCTTTGGGAATGGATGTGTTTTCAGCAGCTATGCATGGTATCACAGCTGATATTACTAGTGGTGCATTATCAGAAGCTGAGCACAAAGAGTTGGATGCTGATTCCAAAGCAATAAATGCCTTAGGGGGAGCCCTCTCTAATCCCATTTATACAAAGGTGATGTCATGAAAAACGTCACATGCCATGTGGGAAAAACTTTTGAATATTTATGAAGGGGATACAAAAGTCAGAGAGGCAAAGCTGCAAGTGTTGTGGAACAAGTATGAAGATCTCAAAATGAACCCGAATGAGTCTGTTGATGCATTCTTTGACAGGGTAAATGCTGTGGTAGAAGACATGCGGGGTCTTGGAGAAATTATCGAAGACATTAAAATCGTAAAGCGCATCTTGAGAAAGCTTCCACCTCGGTTCAATCCGAAAGTTTCTGTGTTGGAAGATAAAGATCCGAAAGAGCTAACATTGGATAACCTACATAGCACTCTTGTTGCATATGAAATGAGAAATGATGACAATGATTCTGTGGAAAAGGGGAAATCCAAAGAGGTGGCATTTAAGGCCATGAAGAGGCTCACTATTGAAGATTCTAAGGAGGAAGAAGAGTCAGATGAGGTGATGTCGTTCCTTTCTTCAAATCTGCAAAGAGGAAAAGGAAAGTTTAAAGGGAAACTTCCACTAGCATGCTTCCGATGCGGAAAGGTTGGACATCTTGCTGCAAGATTCCCCAAAAAGTTTCAAGAAGAAAGCGATGAAGATGAAGTTGAGATTCCCATGAAAAAATCTTCAGCCTATGTGAAAGGGAAGAAGCAGTTCAAGAGAAATTTCTTTAAAAAGAAGAATCTTCTTTCCCAAGAAATTGATAGTTCATCTGAGTCTGAGGGTGAAGAAGTTGAAGAGATAGAAAACTGTAGAGATCGTGGTCAAAATGCGATGGTGGCTGTTGCTAGTAGCTCTCTAGAAAAGAAAGAAACTGAAACTGATGAAGAAGAAGAAGAAATTGAAGGGAGAGTTGACATGGAAGCTGAATTAGAAGCAGCTCTTGAAGAGATAGATGTTTGGCGAGCAAAAACAAAGAAAGCCAATAAGATAGTACGTGATGCCAAACTCTACATGCAACAACAAGAAGAAGAGAAGTCTGAGCTTGAGAAAGAAATTGAAAATCTTAAGTCTTCCAGGCCAGAGCGCACAGAAAAGGTTGATGATCATAAGCTCAAGATTGAAGAGCAGAAAAGGGAGATCGACTTCTTGAGTAGAAAAGTGAAAGATCACGTCAAGCGTATTGAAGAGCTTGAAGAGGAAGTTGTCGGTCTGCGGAGAAAAGTAAAAGACCAGGAAAAACCTTTGAATCCCAACACATTCTTGGGAAATCAGGTCGTTACGAAGACGGAAAAGAAGAAAGAAGAGCCTAGTAGTTCAGCAGGAAAGAAGCAGCAATTGAACTCAGATGTTAAGGCTGATTCATGGCTTAATCAGAAACAAAAATCTACGGCAGTTGAAGTTAGACCGCAAGCACTTGTTCCGAGATTGAAAGTGGATTTGAGCACAAAGCAGAATCGGAATACTCAGAGATCCAAAGGGGAAACTCGTAGTGCTGAAGTAACACGAAGGAATTCACCTTATATCAGGTGTTACTGTTGTGGAAAGATGGGACATTCACAGTATGTGTGTTCCATAGCCAAAAGATATCGAAGGGAACAAGAACAGAGATGGCAGCCAAACAGAGAACGGTTTCCCAGATCATTTTTTGAAGGACACTGTTTTTGGTGCGGAGGATTTGGACACATGGCTAGGTCCTGCACTCCGGCCATTCAGAAAAATGTGTCAAAGCAGAATCAAAATGATCGCAAGCAGCAGATCAGTAAACCGACAAGTGAGTTAAATGTTCAGAACAGATTTGCAGTTTTGCAAGATGAAGCTGGTCCATCATACTCTGAGAAAGAACAGAAGCCTCAATCCATGCCGAGTATGAAAGAAAAAGTATGGACTAGGAAGAAGAAAACTGAGAAGGCCGTAGTTGCTGAAATTGCCCTTAAAGCATCAGATCGTTCTGGTGTTTGGATCCTTGACAGTGGTTGCACATCCCACATGACGGGTAATAAGGATCTGGTTACAGGCATAAAATATGACACTAAAGGAGTTGTCAAGTTTGGAAATGATGAAGGCCTGAAGATTGTTGGCTCAGGAAAAGCCAAGTTTGGGGGCAAAGAAATGAGACATGCTGATGTCTTGGTGGTAGAGGGTCTCAGTCATAATTTGCTTAGCGTCAGTCAACTATGTGACTTTGGGCACTCTATACTATTTACCAAGAAGATGGGTTTTGTTAAAGGAAAAGATGGAATTGTCATTCTTCAGGGAAAACGAACAAAGGGGAATCTTTACCTGATAGGTGGGGAAGAAGATTCATGCCTTTTATCCAGAGAAGAAGAAAATCAGTTGTGGCATAAGCGACTTGGTCATCTATGTCAACCATCTATGGAAGATCTGGTAAAGTGTGATGCTGCTAGAGACCTTCCCAAACTATCACGTGATCGCACTCATACGTGTGATGCTTGTCAACAAGGGAAGATCATCAGGAAGACATACAGGCCAAAGGAACAAAAAGCAACTCGAGTGCTCGAATTGGTGCATTCTGATGTATGTGGACCTATCTCACCACGAGCTATAGATGGGCAAAGGTACTATGTTCTTTTCATTGATGACTACAGCAGAATGGCCTGGGTATTCATCATTACCCATAAGACAGAGGTGTTCAGTTGCATAAAGCAGTACAGGAGGGAATCAGAAAAGATGCTTGGGCAGAAAATTCTGAAGTTTCGTACTGATAATGGTACAGAATTTACAAACAGTCAGGTTGAAAACTATCTCGAGAAACATGGGATAAGGCATCAAGTTTCATCAGTAAGAACTCCCCAACAAAATGGAGTGGTAGAAAGGAGGAATCGGATCATTAACAACATGGCCAGAACAATGCTTATTGATAAGGACCTACCAGAGAAATTTTGGAAGGAAGCAGTTTTAACATCGGTCTATGTTTCAAACAGGTCCCTGTTATGTCCAAAGAAAGGGAAGACTCCGTATGAACTGTGGTACGGAAAGAAGCCAACGTTGAAATACTTTCGAATCTTCGGAAGTAAGTGTTTCATTCTCAACAAAGAACATCATAGGAAGTTTGAGTCACGAGGAGATGAAGGGATATTCCTTGGCTATTCAGGGAAAAGCAAAGCATATAAATGTTTCAACAAGAGGCTGAGAAAAATTGTTGAGAGCAATGATGTCACTATAGTCGAAAATGAACAGACTGCTCAACGACCCAGTGAACAGTTTCTGGATGAAAGTGATGATGAGGTAAGCAGCACAGGGGGAGTAGAAGTGGCAGAGGCTGACTCAGAAGAAGATTCTGATGATGAACAAGAAAGTGTCAAGTCTGTATCTGCAAAGAAGCCAAAGAATCGAGCTGAAATTGATAGGCAAAATATCATTGGCAATCAGACAGCTCCAGTTCAGACTCGAAGAATGAAATCATTACAGCAAACATCTTTTTTATCTTAGGTGGAGCCAAAATGTTTTTCCGATGCAGCTGAAGATGAAAACTGGCTTCAGGCTATGAATGAAGAGCTTGATCAAATTGAGAAGAACCAGACATGGGAGATTGTTTCGAGGCCAGCAGACAAGAATGTCATTGGGACCAAATGGGTCTATCGCAATAAGATGAATGAAGATGGCATAGTGATTCGGAAAAAGCACGTCTAGTGTGCAAGGGGTACTCCCAGATCGAGGGAATTGATGTTGATGAGACATTTGCACCGGTTGCAAGGCTGGAGACAATAAGATTATTCCTAGCCATCGCAGTGCAAAGGAAGTTCAAAGTGTTCCAGATGGATGTCAAATCCGCATTCTTGAATGGGGTTCTGGAAGAGGAGGTGTATATTGAGCAGCCAGATGGTTTTCTCATTCATGAGGATGAGAACAAAGTTTGCAGGCTGAAGAAGGCATTGTATGGGCTGAAACAAGCACCAAGGGCATGGTACTCAAGGCTTGATCAGTACTTGAAGAAGCTTGGTTTTCAGCGTGGAGGAGTTGATTACAATCTCTATTTCAGCAATGACAGTAATCAAAGGATGATGGTGCTAGTGTGTGTCGATGACATAATTTTTGGCGGATCAGATGAAGCTCAGTGCAGACAGTTTTCCGAATTCATGAAAAATGAGTTTGAAATGTCAATGATTAGAGAGCTAATGTTTTTCCTTGGTCTACAGGTGACACAAGGAAGGAATGGAACTTTCATTTCTCAATCCAAATATGCCAAGGAAGTCCTGAGAAGGTTTGGAATGGAAAATTCCAAGGAGATGAAGACTCCGGTGGCTACCCGGATGAAATTATCAAAAGATGAGGATGGCAAGGCAGTTAATATCACAGAATACAGGCAAATCATTGGAAGTCTGTTGTACTTAACCGCAACAAGGCCTGATATTGTTTTCGCCACATGCCAAGCAGCGAGATATCAGAGTAATCCCAAGGAAAGTCACATGCTCGCAGTGAAAAGAATACTTCGGTATATTAAGGGCACGGTGGACTTCGGCTTGACATACAATGACAAATCTCAGACAGAGTTATTGGGGTACACTGATGCAGACTGGGCCGGTTCAGCAGATGATAGAAAATCAACATCTGGAGGTGCATTTTATCTTGGCGGACTATGTATTGCTTGGTTGAGCAAGAAGCAGGATTGCATTTCATTAAGCACCGCAGAAGTTGAGTATATTGCGGCCACTCAAGCATGCACACAGTTATTGTGGATGAAGCAGCAGCTTGAAGATATGGGAGTTGAAGTGAAGTCTCCGATCGGAATCCAGTGCGACAACTCAAGTGCTATAAATCTTAGCAAAAATCCCGTCCATCATTCAAGGACAAAGCACATTGAGATTAAGTATCACTTTATCAAGGAGAAGGTTGAGCAGGGGATCGTGAAGTTGGAGTATGTGCCTACAGAGCTACAGGTTGCAGACATTCTGACAAAGGCCTTACCCAAGGCAGCTTTTGAGAGGCATCGACTGGCTCTGGGAGTTCAGTCGACTCCCCGCACTTGAAATAGAGTGGATGTGGGACCCCCCCCTCTCCCTGAGGTATGGTGTGTTTTTCCCTAATGTGCTGATATGTGTTCTCTACTATGTTACAGACTACAAAGGCGTGACATTTGGGTTCGTTGACAAAGGGGGAGAAAAGTGCTTGACAAGTGCTTGACAAAGGGGGAGAAAAGTGTTAGTTCAAGAGAGAAAACAGTGCGGAGATTTGATAAATCATAATTGATACGGGGAGAAGCTGACAGGTGGAGCAGCCAGAAAGGCGGAGCAATGAGAAAGGGGGAGTGTATGAAATCTGACGATGCTAGACGTGATCGATCAAATCATAGAAATCACGACAGCTGAGGATCGTGATAAAAGCAGAACAGTGGTGTTGGAATGGTGAGAGATGGTGTCCAGCTATCAACAATTGGTATCAACTTGAGAATTCACCAATTGGTATCAGTGTGGTTCAACAACTGGTTTTATTTTAAGAACTGGTATCAGGGTGGAATCGACAACTGTGGTCTGGCATGAAGTGATTCATTGATGAACTTTTCATACTACTCTTGTTTCTCACGCCGAGCATTGCTCATGTGGGATTTGAGTACATGTTAAGTGAATCCTTGAACGCTGTCATAATCGCAAGAGGCGAATGGTGGTAGCAGCTGGAAGAAGACTCAGTGAGGTATCAAAGTGCAGAAAATATTTCTGAGCAGAGTTGTGAAGAGTTGTCAACAAACCCAAAGGGGGAGATTGTTGGGCAAAAATCCCTCAAGGTAACATTGCAGTATTTTTTGGGTTGATTATGTTTGTTGACAAAGCAGGTTTCCATGGAGAATTGTCGAGTTCCCGAGAAGTTGTTGACATTCCATGTTGACAAAGAACTTTGACAAAGGAAAGGACGACCTGGAGGCGGTACAAAAGAGCAGTACAAGGTGGCGCCGTTTTCCAGTGTTTGCCAAATTTTTGGGCCTGAAAATCGCCAATGGAAAATGGAGTGATATGTTGTTGGCAAAGGTTGAGGAGAGGGAAATGAAGGAGGTGTGCGGAAAAATCAAGCGTGGCACGCAAAACTAGCGGGTTGCGCGAAATCTTGAAGTGTGGCGCGCAAAACAGCGGGTTGCGCGAAATTGTATTTCGCGCAAAAGATGTTTCAAGGCCGAAAGCTTGAAAATCGGTAAAGGCATGAGGCGCACGAAATTTTGGAGGCGTGCGCGGAAAATTGAAGTGGCGCGCGAAATAGCGGATGAAGTATTTCGCGCAAGAGGTGTTACGAGGTCCGAAGCTCGTAAAATGGCAAAGGCATGAGGTGCGCGAAATTATGGAGCAGTGCGCGAAAAATGTTTGTGCGCGGAAGATCAAAGCGGATTACGCGCTCAAGGAGGGTTTTTCGCGCGGGGTCGAATTTGCCTATAAATATGAAGTGACCCTCCTCCATTCAGCAGAGCTCAAGACATAGAAAATACCCGAGCTCAGGTGCGCGAAATTGAAGTTAGAAAGTGTGTTGCGCGTAAACTTAAAGTTTGCGCGTAAAGTCAGCTGTTGCGCGAAAAGCTAAGGCTGCGCAGAAAGTTGGTGTTGGCGCGTAAAAGGAAGATTGCGCGAAAAGTGGATTTCGCGCAAAATCAGTGAATTGCGCGCAAGGCAGTTTCCAAGCTGCGCGTAATATTTGGAGGTTGCGCGAAAAAGGAATTTCGCCAAAATCATAGAAATTGCGCGCAAGGCACCGTAAGGGTTGCGCGTAAAAATTGAGGTTGCCCGGTACATCCGGTGCAAAGTGAGATTCATCTTCGGGTGAAAGTTGGACTTCAATAGAGCATCTACATACAGAGAAAGATGCATTCCTTAATGGAAATGAAGAGACCTACAGGTCTATAAACTGTGAGTGAATACCTTCCAAGAGCAGTGAGCTTAGGAAGAGGAAGAAGGTGATCCTCTCCACCGGCAGTGAGCCAGAGAGAGAGAAACAGGGAGTGACCCTTGGGAAAGCAGTGAGCTGACCCTAAACCTTGTATAGGCAGTGAGCCTGGGCATAGAAGTGATCTAGCCCGAACATTGTAATCCACAGCTAGTGAAGTTTAGTGGACTTGGTACGACCGGCAACCTGTCGGCGTATGCTCCTTGGACGTAGCCCTTAGCGGTGAACCAAGTAAAATTGTTGTGTCCTGTGCTTGCTTTACTTTCTGTTTATATTGTGCAGCAGGAAAGAGAGAGAAGAGTGTTTTGCTTAACAGCGAAACAAGATCAGAACGGGCTTTAATTTTTAATTAGTCATACCCTGATTCACCCCCCCCCCTCTCAGGGTATTCAGCCTAGTGGACCTAACAATTGTGGTACCCAATTCTCTCTATGGGTATCCTTATGTTTATGAAAGATTGATTATGTATTATTATTTATGTGGAAAGAATATTTATGTAGCAAGAATATTTATGTGGAAAGAATATTTATGAAAATTTTGATTTGGGTGTGCCCAGATAGCGCTCCAATGCATTGGGTTAAGTAAAATCTCATGAGATGTGATGTGAAACGGGATTGGCAGTTAGCCTTGACCCGCACAGAAATGGGAAACAAGATTGGAAATTAGCCTTGAACCTTACTAAATAAATGTCTTATGATTCTGACACATTTATATGATTCGATGTTTATGTTAACCCATTCTTATATGATATGATTTGATAAGTTCCATGCTTTGGATATCTTCATGTCACGCCTCCTAACTCATGTTCTTTAGAAGTATCCTTATGTTCATTCCCTTCATTGTATTTTTAGCTCACCCCTTAGTACATTTGTTCCCAAGGGTACCCTATGAAGATGCAAGGGCTCAAAGGAAGTTAGGATCTCTTTATGGATATTAAATAATGAATTACTTTTTTAGCCACTTGTTTTATGTTATATGTACCTAGTCTTCCAAGACACTAGAAATAATGATCAGTTCCACGTACTCTGATGATTAACTATGCATAAAATAATGTGATGTTATATGTAATAGGACTAGGTCGCTATATTATGTTAATGGGACCTCCTTCCATGAGTCATTAGTTGGTGTTGGATGGAAAATTTGCTGAAAAATATGACCCTTATCAATGATATGGCCAACCATCCTGCAGTGCTCACTGTATATAGTTACATTCTCAAATTCAAACTTAACATAAATGACTTATTCAATGACATCCAGAGAACCATGTCCATGAGTTGTGGATTCCATATCAATCACCATTAGAACTCTGGCATATAGTCTAAGGTCACTATTGAATGTGCACTGGTCAATCCTAAAAGGTGATCCAATACTAGAGTCTAGATCATTGAGGATTTTAGGGTGCCAGTAAATCCCTGGGAGTCCATGGATTCATGACCAAACATTCTCAATAGATTGTTTATCTATGAATGGGTTTAAATTATGATCCCATTCTGAGAGATGGATCCCCAATTTTAGGTTGAGGGTATCGAGTTTCCAAATCGCATTGAACTCCTCCTGTTTCCTCAAGTTGACATGAAAGTATCCATTTCTAAGATGAATAAATCATCAGTTAAAGACATTCTAGTAGTGAAAGATTAAATTTTTATTCTTCGATAAAGTCCAACGTTTTTCACCTCTTTCATAGGAGATGAGAAAAAGTTCTGAGAATTTTCAGACCACTATCTTATGATAAATCGCATCATGGTCAGTGAAAACTGTGATGGAACCCTCTCCAGATCATTTTATGATCAGTGGTTTTCTTTGATCCCTCAAATCAGAGGAATCCCTAGCAAGAGATTCCTCAAAGGAGATCACCCTGAGGGGAATAATATCCGAACTAGATCCAACTTCATGTTCATTTTGACCAGGAGGAGATGATCTATCCAATTCGTGATTAAACGAATCCATTTTTCCACAAAATCAGGCCAATATTTGAGCTTCATCAGATCGACCGACTTATAGACCACTCCCAAATTTTTATATTCTATCTTTGAAAACTGGAAAGACATTGAAATTTTATTCATGTTCTGATGAAAATACCCCCTTCTTTTATGAGATTTTGACCCCCATGAAAAGGTATATTAGGAATCATACTATTGTATAATTCCTAACCATAAACAATATATAGGGAAAACCATGGAACCCAGCCAAAATAATTGTATATGCCCCTAATAATTTATCTATATTGAAATTCATTAAGATATTTAAGAATAGACAAGTCATGAAGACTCAATTTCCTTAAATATGAATCATGTCAATGTGTGAATTTTTATCACATGAATCTGACCAGTAAAAAACATACTCTAGAATATGATTACCAATATGTAAGACTATGTAAGGATAAAGATTCTTAATAAATCTAAATTACCTTCAACAATGTTTTGAGGGTCTCTAGGGATGAATTTCATAATTTCACATAGGTTCCCACATTCTTACTACATGACATGTAATAGAAAGGAAGACTCCAGATTGCATGAGGCTAAACTGCATGAAAATTACATCCTAGTTGTATAATGTTAAACTGTATGGAAGGTATGTCTCCACTACTTGATGATAAACATTAGATACCATATTACATAATCACTCCTTATCAAAGTATTTTAAGATCTTATAATTGGTTAATAAATGTTTTGGGTACTTCCATTATCTTTTAAGTAACCCAATCATTAAATCATACATCATGTCTAACAACCTTGGGTTTCTATAAAACTCACAAAACCCTCATAAAGGAGAAAATATCTATATGATTTAACATGAAATGTTTGGATCTACATAAGGGTATAAGACACTTCAACTAGATATATTTTATCCTTATAAGAATGGACGGTTGGTCCTTATGATCCCTTGCATCAAAATAGAAAACATCATCATATTGTGATTCACGATCATCATCGACATGATTTTCTCATACCATTACTCTTGACCTGATAACCTTGTTTATTGATTTACACAATTCCCATTTCCTACTCAAATTAGTGTTGGATTTTTATTGACATTGGGACTCCTAAATAGGCTGTTGTGTAAAACTCCTCTGATGTGAGGTCCAAATCACAAGGATTTAAATTTCTAGTGAAAAATATAAATGATTTTTGGTTGAAAACTAAATAATGGGTTTCTCTATTAAATTCAAGTCTCTAATTGTTAAAAAAATTAACAATTGTGTTTATAAAAAATTAGAGAATAAATAAAAGATGAATTCTTCTCCTGGTGATCGTATTATGGCCATAATAAAATCAAAGATACACTTCTTGGACCTTGTCATCTAATATAATTTCAAAGTAATGATTTATCGCATTATCTCACTTGAATAAACTGTTTTTTTGGATGTGGTACAAACTTCTAGGTGCTCAAAACCTTCTTGAAAATAATTTTTTCCATAAAACACATTTTTATCTTTGAATACTAAGTTAACACACACTAATTCTCAAAGTTGATATACTTATTTTGGATACTCATTTCATTAAGCCCATATACTCTTTGTTCTCCCATATAGTGTATTTATAATAGGCAATGGTTACTATGAAGAGACTCTATAATGAGTTTCTATTTAAGAACACAAACTTTCAGAGATTTAACCTTGTGGATGTTTTGGTATTGCAAGAACGAACCCCTTTAATCAATGAGTTTTTACCCTATATATGTGTGATTCTATTTTCCAAGATTATTAGTGGTTAAAATCTACACATTAGCATCTATTTTGAAATTAATTAAATGTTTATAGATCTTGATTCACCAGTATCATTATTATATTATTCAAGTGGATTAAACATCCAAGATTTTACATTACTATATATTATAGACATTCTCAAAGTAGTGTCGTACTCCATTCTGAAAACATTTTATGGACCTTATAATAAAACCAAAAATATCATTATGTGGGGTCAATTTTTATAACTATAAAATAGAACTACCTCCAGTGTTCCAAAACCCTTCTTGGAAAACCATTTCTCCATACCATACTTTACTACCCAAGTCTCTGAGTCATGAAAAATCATCTAGGGACCTTGAAAACGAGTGGTCTACCTGATATTTTTTTAGGTGTGAGTTATTTCTGTATTAGGGTATTATACCCATAAACCAATGGTATCTCCTCATTATAAGAAAGAAACATTAATCCTCATGAGCCCCAACACCATCGATATATAACTAAGAACCTTAGAGTGTTTTTCGACCATCCATGATTTGTCCACCGTATTTCATCATCCTTTATTAAAACTAAATATGATTTGATTTACATAACCCATATTACAACTATCCATATAGATTTAAAATCGTAGACATTATGCCTCCATACACTAATTTAGTTCTTAGTTAGGATGTTAGGTATCTGAACCCTTCATGAATACCCTGCCATCATCATCTCAATAGGGATGTTGAATGTCCAAAAAATTCATAGATACCATACATAATCTTCTTAATAAGGATTTAAGGTTTATAATCCCTTCATGAATACACATCCTCCATTAAATCAACAATGATGTAGAGTGTATGAACCATTCATGAATAAACATCCTTAATCATCTGTATAAAGATTTAGGTTCATTTAATCGTTCATGAATACACATACTTCACTGATCCCATTTATTAAGAACACACATAAAAAAATAGTATAATCTACAATACTCTAAACAACAAAAACACATATTCTGAGTCAGAAAGCCATAAAATAAAACTATTGATAAACTAGGCCAGATGATCTTAAACTACAATATCAAAGGGTCTAGCCTATTTATTCCAAAATTATAGAACCACCTCAATCATCCATATTAGTCCTTAAATAGTCAATTAAAATAGACATATGTCTCACTTGGAGGAAACCCCTAAAAATGATCCCTAGAAAAAATTCATGTATCTGCTCACTGGACACACAGACTATGTGATTCAGGAAAAATTGAACACTCTCAAGTAAGAAATTAGGCTATAGCCATGGTGGGTAAATGTGTAAATAGATACCAAAAATATGGATATAGTTAATATTCATGATTTATTTGGATGTATAACATATTGGGATGGATATAAAGAAAAGGTTATAGCCATTGTTAAGAACAATGTAAATAGACTTATAGTCACGATTCAAATCATGGCACTAGACCTATAGCCACAATTTATACTATGGAACTAGGAATTATTCCACAGTTAAAAATTATTGACACAACCTATTCCATGTATAAATATTTTCACTATTTAGGACCATAGAAATATGAAAATATATATGGTTAAATTAGTGGTTTTAGGTATACTAAGTCATTTTATATTTATGAATATAACAATTATGTTCTATAAAAACCTCTAGAATATAGAACGAAAAAATTCATATGTACCCCCGAAAACCAGAAAAAATAGCATATAGGTTCCTTGATGAGTGGACCAAAATAGTCATATAGAACAAGAAAAAAAGGACACACTTGGATATTAGGAAAACATATGAAGAGTTACCACCCCAATGCATTGGTAATGCAAGAAAATGTATTAACCTTGTGAACCCCAATAGAACTATCAAATCGACAATACTTAATTAGAACCACCTCTATCCACCATTAAAATTAATGTTCATTTACAAAATTACTTTCAACAAAATATACTATAACATCAACCAAACCATAAAATCGTTATAAAAAAAATAAGAACATTGGATCCTCATAATCAAAAAATGTTAAATGGTGATATAGTAACAAATTATGGAATTTATTATGAAATAATTTTCATTACCTATCATCAAAAAAATCATAATGATATTGCCTCTGATGTTATAAGACTCTAGTAGACATGAATTCGGAATAATTCGGTATTTCATTCATTAATTATTTCATCAATATGAATTTTTTCTATCATGGACAATATATTTGGAATGATGAAAGATAATGCAAATACTATATATTGAATGAAAGGAATAACATCTTCTTTATGAACCACTATGACAACTTTCCATGTTCTTGAGGTTTTCTCCATTGATGTATGAATTTGTAAATCGTCCATTTTGTAAGAGGATTTTCAAACCAATTCCATCTTGTTTTTATGAAAATACACCACCTTAAAGAAGTAGTGTCACTAAGAAGGTAAATCATTCATGTTATTTTATAATTCATCCTTGTTAGTATAAAAATATAGAACCACCTATAGAGACTCATACATCAGCTCCAACCAATAATGTTACCATACACACTCTATGAACATTTATAGAGGTTTTATCCTTTTAATTCCTATATATATGATATAATGGTTCATTAATATGTTCCATAACACTAAAATAATAATGATATTCATATCTATGTGTGTGAATTGTGAGTAAGAAAAAATTATATGTTCTTATTAAGTTTGGAGAAGGGTATACCACTTACTAAAATAATTTAAGAAGACTCAATTACTCATGAATCATTATAAAACATTATTGCAACAAATTGATGAACTATTATAGGGATGAAAACAAAATTTAACAGTAGTAAAATATTCATTCTAAAATTATAAAAGAGACTTTAAATGCCAATTAATTTTAAAAGCCTCAAAATATGGAATATCATTGTAATTATTACTTTGAATACTACAGATATGATTGAAATTTCTTAAACATGTAAATAAGAATAATAGAATCATATTAAAACTTCAAGAATCCTTAAAAAATGATATTTCATTGATTAACATATAGTTAGTCTCTAAAACACTCAAAAATATAATTGAAAATAGATTTTACATTGATTTTGTCTTTTAACAATAATGGTTAAATAAAATCATAGAATCCCAAGAAAGTACATTATTTATTGGATATAGAGACTTTTCTCAATATATTTAACTCACTATATATTCTAAAACCATAATATACCCCACTAATATTATTATATAAGTATAGTACTAACACTAAAATATAGTTAAAGAATAATATTTTTAATTGAGATAATATCAAAGTGTTTAGATACCACATAATATAAATATAAAATCAGGAGTAACTATAATAAAAATCTCAACTATGTAAATGATAATTAAATATAAAATCAAGGTTGATTTAACAATAAAAAATCATTCTAAATAAAAAACACACCCTCAATTGTTCTATGTATTTCATCATATATGACTCAAATAGATTATGAGAAATCAATAATATTTTTTTTGAAATTGCTTATATTTTTTAAGAAAATATATAACAATTTTTAGTAGAAGGTAGAAATGATGATGTAATATTTAACATTTTCCTAGTTTATAAAATATCATTATCCTCAGGCCACCAATTAGAAGATTCAATGAAAGTCACTTCATTATCATAGTTGATCACTTGATTTTTAGATCTAAATTTTACAGTGACTTATGCCTCAATTCTTAGTGTATCATAGTGATATTATATATATAAATATATTTAGTATTAAAAAGAAATAAGATGGAAAACATAAAAGACAATACCCAAAAAATTCCACCAAAAATGCTAAATAAAAAATGGAATGTTTTCCGAAGACTTATGTGTGTGAAGTGTTGATCTATGCATAGAGAACTGGATAAGGATTTTATAATATTGAACAATATTGTAGAGATTTTTTATATATATATTGTATTATATTGAAAGATCATATTTTTGATCCATAAACTTATTTTCTTATTAGTAATAACATAATTATTTGTGTTGTGACCATGGAATTGGGTGTTTAATATTTTTGAAAATTAGTGGTGATTATTTTGGATAGAAATGCAATGGTAGAAGGAAGGTAAAACCAAGAGGAGATACATAAAGAAATACATGCTGCGATGTGAGTAAATATAAACCTAAAGATAGTTAATATTGATACTATACATGGAGATATGTAGGGTGAGAGTGGTTAGTTTTTGTTAGAAATGATGAATAAAATTAGATAATTGGTATGGAATCACATTTGGTGAAGTGGGTCACATTATAATTTATGGCATTATAATTTCAAGTGGTATTAGAATACTATAAAATGAATCATTTATGTACTGATTTTATGATGAATCATAACATTATTATTATAGTTTTGTAAGTCATGTGAGCATTTATGAATTCAATTGGAGAATATTGGAGATTAATTTTGAATGATTAAATTTGGTGAATTTTTATGATCTTATTAAATATATTTTTCTTTAATATGGACTAATAGTATTTTTCCAGAGATTTAGAGCATGTATAAATTAAATTTGGATAAATCTATGTATAATGTAATATTAAAACAAACTCTCCAAGGTCTATGTATGGTTACATTAGGTAATTTATTATCTTTGTGATATTAATGATTGTGGTTTTTATAGAGAATATCAAAATTTCTTACATCTTGGAAATATAGAGTGCTATATAAATATTGAATATCTGTGTTGTAAAGAAGTAAAAGAAAGTGAAAGTTATATCCGGGATAGTTCAAAAGAATAATAGATACTAGAATAATAATGGAATTAGAATGCTACACCCAGTACATTAGAAGTATAAATATGAGAAGAATAATTGGAAAACATTTCATTATTATATCGAAAATATTAAAGAGTTAAAGATGGAGTATTAGAGAGATAATTCTAGTTTGGAATTATCTTCATTGGGTAGACATTGTCCCTACATTTTATATATTGAAGAGTGAGTTGTTCCTCAATATATGTTGACACTCTCATATATAATTGAAAGTGTAAGATAAATATAAAACCCTCATATTGATAAGTTGATAACAAATAGTGTAATAAAGTGAAAGATAAATATAAAACACTCATATTTATGAGATGATTACAAATGTTTTAACGAAGTTGACGTATAGAAAATTAGTTGTTAGAGTCATATAAATTATAGAGTTATGATTCGATTTGATTCATGCTGATCAGGGAGAGATCCTCATGTCTATAAAATATTGAATACCTTCCATGAAACATTTCACGATGGAGGAGGATAGTGAATTACCCTTCAGTTAGGATCTCATTCATTATATATTTTAAAAAATTATATAATTATAAAATGTCGAATGAGGATATAGACTTGAGAACTATATGTTAGTAAAAAAAGTGGCAATAAGTAAAATTAAACAACGATGATTGAAATAAATTATTAAAAACAGTTTGTTATAATTTTTACATTGATATGGTACTTGAGGAATTTTTTCAGGATCATTCATTAAAGGAAGAACCATATAAGGAAATAGATAGTAATACCAGACTAAATGAATACACTTATTCTAGAACTAGGTGGATGGAATATTCTTATAATATTCAAACTTGTAAGAAGATCCCCATTCTTAGCCTTGTAAATGGAATTAATTCATCCTCAATATTATACTAAAATCAAGAAAAAGATGCATATAAAATAAAATATTATTACTATTTAATATTAATTAAAAATAAATAATTATTAAAAAATTTAAATACATATGTAATGATAAACTACTAAGTCATAAACCCCGTATTGAACTAATAAAGGAACAAATAAAAGAATCAAATTAAAATTATAAAGGTGGCCTAGAAACTGACACAAAATAGGGATGGTTGACAAAATAGGTTCTCCTTGTGAGGATTCAAGTTCACTATCATCCACATATTAAAATATATATTTTATTCACTAAGTGATTGAGCTCACATAGATATTATAATGGTGATGAATAGATAATCTAAAACAACCATGAGATAAAAAAGAAAGCACGTTAACTTATTTCTATAATGATGATCTTTTTAAGGCTCATCATCGAATAAATTGAATGAAGAGATGTGAACATGGTTTAATTATTGAATTATTGTGGAATATACACTTTGGGAGTGATCTAAACTCTATAATGTATAATGGATATAGAATGTGTGTATTATTCATCATTTCAAGGTGATTGCACATGCATGTAGAGTTTAACATGTACTTCTAAGAGGTGTAGAGGTTATTCCATTTATGAAGCCACTATTTATGGAAAAGGATGGTTGATTTGAGATGAATAATAATTTTATTGTGTATCATGAAATTAAAATATTTATTAAAGATGAAAATTCCCTAGGATTATTTCATATGAATATGGATGGATAAGTAAAAGTGAAAAAATATTCTTTCTATAGACTAATACAGAATGTGTACATAGTTTCAAAGAGAATTTTGCACATGAGTTGTACTTTCATCAAGTAATAGGATAGAATCATGAGGTGTTAATAGTTCAACTTGATGAAAAATAACTACATACTCCATGAAATAGGGATTGTGATGATTAACATTAATATGAGGTTCCTAATATATGTTTAAAATGAATAATTTTATTTGGAACATATATTGAGATGTTTGGAGCCTATATGAATCAGGATGTATTAAGGAGACATAAATTTTTTAGTAGGAGATTGAAATTATAGTTGAAATATTTATTTTTTAGAGAATAAAATTGTTTCATCAAAATTTCCATGATATCTAATGAAATTTGATGACTGAATGTAACTTTTTAATAAATATAGATAGATATAATTAGATGTTTGTAGATGAAGTTATATTAATGTTTCAAATTTATATAATGAAAAATTTGGCTACTATAAACCTAAACCGAACCAATTTGAAACCATGTAAGAACATGGTAAAGATGATGTTATCCCAAATAATTTTTCTTTAGAGGAGTATGGCTGCTGAATTGGATATTTAGAAAATTATTAAAAATAAACCCCCTCTTTAAGAAATATAGTTAAAATGGGATAATTTGGAATTCATTATAAACTACTAAAAAAATAGTAAAAAAATACAGTAGAAACAATGTAAAAATTTAGAGTGTAACACACTCAGAACAGTATATAAATATATCATAGAGAATGAATAATGTGAACATTATGGAATTTAACAAGAAATGGATTCCTATAACATTATTTAATAAAAAACTAGTATCCCCCATTCAATTTTATGGTATTTTATATTTTATATTTTTAAAAATAATCTGTTGATTATGAAAAAAAGAATGAATATTAAATATGTGAATGGAAACATGGGATATTTTTTAACTACTAATAAAAAATTTAAAAATGATATATGAAAAAATGATATAAATCTATAGAATCTAAATTAAATAGAACATTATCTATAAAATATTTTTTTATAAATGAAAATAAATTATGTATGTAAATAAATTCAATTTGAATGAACTGCTACTATAAGAACCTCTTTTTGAATTATTAAACTAATAAGGTCAATAGTTTATATATTTAATCACTACTATTGTAAGAATTGTTATATAAAAAACTTCTACTGTAATAACCTCTATTGTAATGTTGGTAGTGTAAGTGGTGAAAGTTTAATTATGGTAATGGTATTTTAATTTTGTATTTGTACTTCTTTTTATCCTATCAATTATAAGAATATTGGGATTGATCAAAAATTTGTAGCATTAATGTTGCTTCTAACAATAAGAAAACATTAATAAAATCCTATGGAGAATAGTCATATGTTATGTGCTAAAGACATTATAATGTTAAATAATAAAGGAAGAATGAATAATAGTTTTCTAATTTTTTGGGTCTGATAAGTTGTAACACTAATAAATTGGATGAATATGGTTCTTATAAAAATATACTTATCTGTTTCATGTATTCATCCTAAAGAATAGATTAATTATATCACCTTAGAAACAAAATTAATTTTACAATTAATATAGATATATATAAATTTAATTAACTACAACATAAATATAATTGAATATAATAATAATGTATAATCTTGCATCACAATATCTATTTAACTACCAAAGTTTCCCCATGGTCACATTGGATGGTATTTTTTAGAATATATAATAATATTTTTGAAATACATATCTAAAATTACATATGACATGAATTAAATTTTCTTATGAAGTTTATTCACAAAATATAAAAATGATTTTAAAAAAACAAAAAATATGGATAGTTTTAGGATTATATATTACTAAAAATGGAAGAAACATAATTCTTGTTCAAATTGATTCAGATAAAGGAAATTTATTATTAAATATTCATTATATCATAATAATAAATAATGTTAAAATCTAATATGGTATATAATGGTAAGTGAATATAACTAATGATGTTCGCGGAAGCGGGATATCTTTATAAATTGTTCAAAATGCATTTTTCTAATTTTAAAAGTTGGGTAACTCATAACTAAAACTCAATAGGGGTTTTTATTGACTGATATTCAAATATTGTAATGCCAAAGGGAACTATTTTTTAAGGTTTGAAAAGATTATGAATAGACCCTTTTTAAATTTCATAGAGTAAATAATAATAATATTGAACATATATATTCAAAAAAAGTACATACATTAGTGATTGAAACTAATCTATCAATTGGTATTTAATAACTCAAATGGAGAATATATAATAATAATAAATGAAATTGATCCCAATGTATGGAAATTTTACATCTCAGCTCTAATAAAGGTGCTCTAATTAAAAATTATCAAACAATGATTCCTAGTTTCTAGAAATCATACACAATTGGATGTTATTTAAATGTTTTTATAACTCATCATAAGCCTTTATAAATAGGTGCTATGAAATTTTGAACTAATTTTCGACCACCGATAGTTTTATGAATCATTATTTCATAAAAATTAAAATATTAATTAGAAAAGAAATTATATAAGTGAATTTAATTATATTTAATTTTATTTTTAAAATAAGTAATATATTTTATTTATTGGTAAAATTTATCTTTTATAGTATAAATAAATAAATATTATATATAAGATATAAATCAATATTATGAGTATAAAATGTTAAATCAGATTTTTAAAGATGGTAGAAAATATATTCATTCTTTTTAATTAGAATTTAGTCAGCAAAAACTTTGGCTTTGAATACATTGAAGATTTAAGGAACCAAATATTAGAAATTCAAACATGGACCAAGAGATTATCATATTCTTAAAAAGTGATTTCACAAATTGGATCCTAAATGTCTAAAAATGGGAAAAACATATGAGAGAGAAATATAATTTATAAATTCATATTAAATATGTCATACATAATAACAATAAAAAATGTATTCGTAAACAAAAAATAAATGTCACATGCAACTAGAAATTTTAAGTAAAAAAAATCTAGTCTTTAAGAAAAAAATACATGTCACATTCAACAAGAGAAGCATCCTGTTAATTTTAATGGTAATTAAATGATATTAATGTCACATGGTGGTATTAGAAAAATTTCCCAACAAAACTAATATTCAGATGATTTTTAGTAGAAAATAATATGTATTCCTATTAAGAAGGAAGTTCTAGAATGAATCCATGACACAGAAAACATATTAAAGATGCAACAATTTATCCCTAGTGGTGGGGGAAAAGTTAACAAGAGGAGTCCATGAATCAAGAAACCTAAAGAAACACTGGAAATATTTTTTTATTGAAAACTTAATTCTAGGATTTCTATATCATTCATGTATCATGGTTTCATAGTGTATATAATTGCACAGATATAATATTTCATATAGGGGAGTGTAGAGGCAAGAAAAAAATAGTGAGTATGATAGTTCGATTAATTTTTTTAAAGCCCGCCTATATATGAAGTTGACTTGAGTAGCAAAAAAATCTCAACACTTCAATGACTAGTTGTAATGAGAAAAAATAGATTGTAGTGGAAAATACGAGAAATAGTTTAGAGGAAAAGAATTTATAAAATTCAATATAATAAAATATATGAAAATTAGTTCAAATAATTATTAACAGAAGAGGGATTATTATAATGAGAGTATATCGCAAAAAATTTATGAGATTCATCTTCCAGTTGCAATGTTGAATGGAAAGATAGATCCAAAAATCAAGGAAATTGTTAAAATTTAGAGAAATAATGAATCCAAATATAAGAATGATATTGGGGTGACATTATAAATTGAAGGAGAGTGAGAACGAATTTCTTCAACCTGACTATGGAAAACAAAAAACATGCTTAAAGAAACATAAATGGGTATGTGTAATAATGATGTTTGACTGATTAGATCCAAAATGAGGAGTATTAAAATAGTTAAGTGGTGTTTCCACATTAGAGGCATGTCGGTGGTGGTGGTGGGGGGGGGGGGGGTGGGATCATTATAGATGCATCGGTGGAGGGGGTGGCCTTGTTAGAGGAGGAAGATTATGGGGACGTTGGGTGAAAGTGTCTGGTGGGGAGGGTTGTGTGGAGGAGAGATCATGAGGGTAGAGATGAAATGAGATATTTAATGGGGCCTACATCAACGGACCTATGGAAATGTGTTAGGCTATAACCATGTTTTTTTATAATCTATGGCTCTATAATTGAGGCCATATCCTCAAATTCTAGTAGTGACTAATGAAACATAAAAGGCACAAAATGTTTCAAAGAAAACATATATTGTGTAGCCTAAAAAATCCAAGTACATTACAACTAATCCAATCCTTCATAATATTAAAAAAATTAAAATCCAAATAATCAAATTCTATATTTTCTACAATCTCTCCTTAGAAATAATTGGGCATTGATATGTAGGTTCATTGGCTTTGGAAAGAGTTATCGAAATATCACTCTAGGAAATGTTTACCCAAATTATTCATTCTCACTAGGATATATATGAATGAATGGAGATGATACATCAATGATGAATATTTTAAAATTAATAATTATTGTAAAATTATCATGTAAAGACTCATAAGAATCATGATTTTGAGTTCATGTTTGGTTTTTTTGCTGTCAAAACTGTATTGATGTTTTTGAAGGAATGATAATAAGTCGATGAAATTTTATTAACATGATGAATTAAATAAATATTTTCTAAAATATAAAACATTTATGAGATTTTTTTAATCATGTTTTACAAATAATAGAGGAATCTACTTAGTCTAGTGTCTCTCTAATGGATCCCAATTAATTACCAGAAAATCATTGAAAAAATTGTTCTGTTGAATTCTAAAGTTTTTCTAGTGTCTGGAAATAAGTATAAATTTAATTTCAAATAATTTATCAATTTATTCCCACTACTTTTCCTAATGTAAATAGATATATTATCTAATAAAATAACTCCATATCAACTATTTGTCTGGCATCCTATAATGTTGATGCTTTCAAGAACCCAACCTTTGTATGTGCTATGAGTGCTTCATATTAGGCTTTTTTCTTAGAAAAAACTATTATATGATTCCATAACTTGGTAGTTGTGTGATATTTTTGATCTAGTTCCATATAATAACCTCTATAGTATTGAAGCATGATTTTGTTGTTGTCAATGTTATACAAATATCTCTCATGATTGGAGAATTGTTTATACTATAAGATAATCCAGACTATGATTTCATATAATCTTTTATAATTTAATCCACTTTAGAATAGGTTTTTAAAAATCTAAAGAAGATCCTCTAGTTGACCCTGAAGTCCCTACATGTGATTATTGATATCAAATGAATGAATTTGGTTCTAATTAATATTCATTATATCCTAAATTTGAAGTCCATTTTATATAGTGTGTATTCACAATATGACAATTAAAGGACATGTTAGGGTATTTGATATATCATAGGATTGAGAAACCAGGATAATAAATATGGAAAAAAGAGTGTGTTAGAATGCTCTCCCATTTCCAATGACATTTTTAGACTCTCCTCTAGTTATAATGCCAGATATTGTTGACAGTTAGGGGCTGCTTTAACTGAAAAACTCCACCTTATCTCCAAAGTATTTTTCACCATATTGTGGACTCTTATTTGAAGGTCCTCCATTGCCTTGAACTGGTTCCATTAAGACCATATAAAAGTTTTTTAGAGAGTTATATGGTATATCTACCCACTAAATTTGTTGTCATTGAAAACTAGGCAAATAAGATTCCATCCATGATTTGGAATAGTATATGTATATATAATTAAAAGAATTGGGAGGTAGAAAAGAAGTTCTATAATTCACATCCCTGTGTTATAAAATTTTAAAGAGGCAAGGGATAAGACAGAGATGTTGTTACCCTCACACACCAAAAAAGGGAGAGCATAAACTTAATGAATGACGGAGAATTGATAAGGAAATCTATATGGATTGTATAACTGAAAGTGGAATATTTAATTTAAATAGACCACTAGAACCCCGTTACATAAGAAAACCTTATGTGTATTGTCATAAAGATTGCCAATACTGTTATCAATGATCATCCTGATGGATATGGAGTATGGCACGACAATGAAATAATTATGTTGGATCAGCTTGCCAACGACTTTATTGATGTCCAATGGTGTGATGTCAAACCTGAGAACATTGATTTGTTGGGGGAGGAATGGGGAACCATATATTTTCTTGTCTTTTTTATACCCATAATAGATAAATTTATATATTATACATCCAGGTAAAAATTATATGGGCTTGTTGATTCGGTAAGGGGTTTTACCTTGTTGAATATAGATGAGAATCTAATAAATATGAATAGTGATTGACATGGAAATATTGAGAGACAATTCATTTTCTAGTTGATATTACATCATAAACATTCCAAACCAAATATTAGGATGTGAGACCCAAGTAGGGAAGAGATTTATTTTTAAGAACATGGCCAAAAATCATGACAATCAGATATTTTTAAGAACCTTTGGTATCACTTTATATCACCATAAAACATACTATAAAACAACAAATATTTCCCATTAAGAAATGGAGTTGACCCAAACTTGTCGAGATAGACAATGATGAGGATGTACAACAATTGTTTGATCAACCAATATGATATGGAAAGATTTAGATTCAATACTTGAACCAAATAATATGGCATAGATTTATCACTCTATTTATACTCTCATTCTAATTGGTATGCATGTCTCATGACATTTTTGGTGTCTATTAATGGTCCGCCAAAATTCCATTAATGGATGAAACTCATCATACATATCCTTGGGAGGATGTACCTTCCATGATAATAAATATCCTATAGCATGACTCATACCTTGCCATGGGTTGGATGAAAGGAGTTGAATCTTGGAAACCAATTATTTATTAGATATCTACAGATTTATATTTTATGGTACCCAATGAATTGAGAAATATATGTTACCTCATCTAAATTAATGACATGTAGTTGATCAGAAAATTATTTTCAAATCTATCATACCCATATAGTTTATTCCCATTCATCATAAATGTTTCCACTATGGTGAAGGTCCAATTCTGGACACTAGAAACGTATTGATTGTCTAAAGAGGATATGATTATATTTGAATAACATTAATGAATCAGTTTGTGAGAGAGATAACATTTATATAAGATTAACGATGAGTTATTCAAGGTTTAAGGAAACCCATAGAATGAATCCGTGATAATTTTCCTCTACCTAGAGGAAATCTCTTGGATATAGTCAATGGATGATGAAAAGTATGTAGCCAAAAGATTGCGGTTGGGTGAAAGGATGATTAAATCAGCCATAAGTCTAAATTTTTATAATAGAATCCTATGAAATTCGGTATAGTTCTAGAGATTGATCAAAACAATACACTTCAAAAAATATTTTTCAAACAACACGAGACACCGATGATTTTAATTGTTCATCCTTGAAATCATTTAACTCTGAGAATCCAGGTTGGATGAGGTTCAAGAGCTCGAACCCATATGGGACAAGAAAAAAAATTAAATAATGTATTAGAGAAATGATAGAATCCTAAAAGTCAAGGTGGAATGGGAAAATCCAAAATCCATGACTTGGATAGAATCATATTATGGACAAGATCTATTCCATGTCCTAAAACTATGTGGAAAATTTGTCGTCCCTTGATTGTGTGATCCATTTTTGGTACCACGATTTCATTTCCCATATGAGGTTGCAAAATCACATGATCGGTTCCAAGAATTTTGATCTCATGACCATGAAAATGTCACCAAAATTTTCTAGTGAATCACTTTGTCCCACGAATCATGATTTTCATTGGGTTTGAAATTTTTTTCTTTACATAGTATAGTTTATTAGTTATCCTATGTTGTATATTGAATGAATGTAATCACCATATAATTAAAATAGACAATGTGTTACCAAAATTAAAATTTAAAATAAATTAGAATCCAATGATTATGAATTGGGTATTAACGATTGATGGTCGACCAAAAATATCACTTAAACTTCACACTCTACATATATACTAATCAACCAATGAAAATTTCTTTTTATCATTGATAAATGGTGGGAAATTTCCTCTAATTCTTTTATAAATCACTATTAAATATTATCAGACATTCAATGTTATGATTTACCTCACAATAGATTCCAAATCATTATACAAATTGCTATAAATTCACCCCATTGTCATGTGTAAATTACCATATTCCATAGTATTTGAATACATTTATACTCTCCACTTATGAGTGTTTTGAAAATAAGTTTATGAGGATTATAAGGAATAAGTTTGGTGTGGATTTATGTTCAAAATATTATGTCTAAAAGTCGTTTATCTCTAAATAATACTTAATACTGCTTAAAGAAATGTTCCATGAAAATATCCACTATGAAAATAAAATTCCCTCTCCCTAAAAATCAATGTAAGGTGATGATCAGTGGAATAATAATAAAATAATATAACCTTCATGATCATTTCTATATTTTTTAATTTTTGATAGTTTTTTCTTGGGTAAAATTTCACCTCCACCACCTTAACGCATAATATCAATAGATCATCGATTAGAAAATTTTGATATTTTATTTTCACAAATCCGAAGACATTTGTTCAATTTTATAAATATTTATATTATTTTAAGAATAACAATAATAAGTAAAATATATGTAACCTGATCCTATCCCAATAACAAAAATATAACCCCTACATCATTTTCATACAATGTCATACATCTATTCAAATAGGACTTCATGTACCACCTACCCACTTTAACATTAATATATTATGAAATAAAAATATAGTAGGGTATGAGTGGATATAAATGGATTATAATGTGACTCATTTCTAAAGTTTACATTAGTTGATTCTATGGGCAACACAAGAGTTGATAAAAAGGGGGTCTCAAGGATAATGTCTAAATAATAAAAATTCCATCAATCTTGTTAAATGTGTTTTTATATAGTCCTAGATTCAATAATTTATAATGAATGTTCTATATTTCCGCATTCCCTAATATTACTCAATAAATATTCCCAATAAAATATAGTATGTATTTTTTATTGAAATCATCATGGGGATGGAACAAATTAATTTGGGACAAACAGATTTGACATGTATTGATAATAAAAAACCAATCAACGTAAATTTCAATAATTCCTTGAATGAATATTGTTTGAATATTTCATTTATCTAAATAATCTAATTTTATAAAATTATAGGTTATCAATTAAAAATCATTTATTTAATCAAAAAATTCAGTTAACAATTTTAATTATTCAATTTCATTGACTAAACAATTCTAAAACATGTCATTATGATATTACAATGAAATTAATGTATCCTAGACTAGTCCAGTAAAGAGAGAAAGCTAACTATGTCCATGGAATTTTTATTTAAAGATCAAAAATAAATTTTCAATAAAAATGTGGAATTTAATATATAATGAATGTAAAAGAAAACTCCCATTTGAAATGATTCATCAGTACTTCTTCATGTGTTTTTTTATATTTTTTCTGTTTTATATTATTTTTATCATGTGTAAACTTCCCATGGAATAAATTTTCATTTCACTAATCATTTATATATTTTCTTACATCATAAATTATTTTTTACATTTCATGAGTTACATTCTCTTGATGTGAATTCCTATTTGATGACCTGAATTCTGTTAAATTACCATTCATTTGTCAAATTCATTTTGGAACTAAAAAATAAGAATAAAAATAAATGATAGTTAATTCTAGTTCAACCACTCTCAAATAGGACTTAGGGGAAGAGCGTGCTAAGTCAAAAAGGGTTTCCTCATGAAATATATTTTTATAACATTATTGGATCGAATAAATAAAATTAAAAAAATTAAAATGAATCCCAGACTACAAGACTCCTTCTCCCACCCATAATCAAAGCCGTTCCCTTAGTGTATTTAAATAGATTATTATTTTCTTAAGGTTAAAATATAATTACCACAATTAATAAAATTTTAAAGAAAGGTACAACCTATATGGTTTTCCTTGGTGATCATTCTAAAGGAGTGTAATCTCATCCACTGGTTCTGGAGCTACGGTTCCCATTCCCTCCCATGGATTAGAGATTTACATAGTTTCATATAATTTATTATCCAATTTAAATAGATTTGCACAAACAACTAGTCATTCATTTTGTGAATTCATACCATTTTATTTATACTAACAACCTTATCCCTTTCATTAGATAGTGAACCACTATTTCTATTTTATCCATCAAAACATAAAAGAACTTCCCATTGGTTATTGAATCTTTCTTGGTAAAGACATGTTAAACCAATGGGAATAATTTTTTTATTAATGATAACTCTGGAACCAGTAATCCCCTTGAAATGTTTTTCATCCATGTTGGTTTTTTATCTATCTAGATACATGTTTTTGTCTTGTGGAAAATCAAACAACACTTTTCATAGGGGGATGTATCCTCATTGGATAATTTTTCCCATACCTCGTTGTGGAAAGATTTACATTAATTTTATTTTCTAATATGACATTGGGTTTTGTTTCTACCTCTGCACTTAAAAAAAGGCCAATTTAAAAATTGAATCTGAAATCATTTTCCTTTTTCTAAAAATTATTTCATCTCCTTGGCCTGAAATGATCCTCTAATAACATCTTTAGTTTCAAGGATGTGTTCTATGACCTTTTTCTACTCATTTTTCATAGTGATACATATGGATTGCATATCTGCTAATTATTCTTCTTTCACATTATTGTCCTTCTAGAGATCGATGATAAATTTTCCATTTTAAAATTATTTATAATTTTAATCATTAATATCATAATATATTCTTGAATTTTACTCATCAGGATTAATTAAATGAACTATATAAAAATTTATATGTTATATCATAATCAATCATAAAATACTAATTCTTTTTGGAACATACATGTTTCATGGTATTTTTTTTGTAAAGTTTTCTTATAAGGATATGAATTTTCAAAGAATACCTGATTTTTTAATTTTTTTATATGACTTAATTAAGTATATTGAATATCACGAATGACATCTTGATGAAATATTCAAGGATTCAAGTGTTTGGAAATTCACTCAACCATCTCTAAGCTCTATTGAATGTATTCATTCATTCATCGTGTTTATTGATTTTTTTCTTTATGAATGGTATCCCCAAGATGATGGGTGAGTGTCATGAAATCATATATTCTTCCATTTTTAGTATGTAGAATTCATAATGTAATTATAGGTCTTTATATTTTATAAGAATGTATTATAGAACTCCATCTAGAAAAATGATGGATCTATTTACATGATGAACCACTTCTTTTATGGAATTAAACGTTCCAATATGAAATTATGTTGATGAGGAGTGAGGCAAGACATATATCGAATCCCCAAGATCACATAAATTATCTATAAAATTAAAGTAAAAAATAATTTTGGGAATATATAATTTTTTTAGATGATGAAATTTTTATTGTATCAGGGGTTTGATCAGTGCTGAGACATTTCTTCCTATGTTGATGCACTAAATTCCATCCGGTTTCTTTCTTTTAGTGAATAATTCCTTCATAAATTTTTAATTATTCTAGATTTTTCATATTAATTATAAAAACATAAAATTATTTTCAACCTTATAAAATGTCTCTTAATAATTTTTATAGTTGTTCTTCATAAAAATTCATCCAACAAATTAAATCATAAAATAATGGTGTTGGAATATCTTCTTCTCCATTTGTTTCTTTATCACGGGGTTTTGGTCATTATTTTCTTAAACTAGTTCTTTTATACAACATATTTAGAGTCTCCTTGTTTTGGATAAATGGGTTGATCTTCATACTGCTACTCAGAATCACTATACTTTCCTTGTTCTGGTGGATAGGGTTCTTTTCCACTTCATGTTGTAATCTTATTGATGTTATCTTTTGGGTTTAGGAATATATGGGTTGCTTGTTTCTTAGGATTATTTTTTACAAAATTCATAAGACTTCCAAACATGCTAGATAATATTTTTTTTGGTTTTTTTGAAACCCTCAACCTTGTAATGTAGTTTTCAGTTATCATTTGATGGAATATCATAAGTATTATACTAGAAATGGGGGTTGTTAAATGATTTTTTATTTGTATAATAGTTTGTAGTATTATTCTAATTATTTATTATATAGTAGATTTTTTGGGGTATTGATTTTTAAAGAGTGATCTATCATAGTTATGATGGAATTGTGTCAATTGAAAGGAAGATACACTAATTTTTATCCCCTGCACTTCAAGACATTGTTTAGTGTGATGATAAGTAGAAGACCACAGACAACATACTTGAGTTTGGCCATACATTTCATTCACTTGGTCAAAAAAAGTAGTCTTTCTAAATTTGTGAGTTAATTAATATGGATTTAAAAAGATGATATTTAATCATAAGTTCTTACATCATGGATTTCTATTAGTCTTGTATGTCTATAACAGAATTACTATGAGTTTTGAGAAATCATATAAATCTGACCATTGGATTTTGATATTGATTTTTTCTATTAAATCTCCCCCAGATTAAGAATCTAGAAAATATTGGTCATTATCATGAAGTACATAGTACATGAACCCAAGGAAGTGTTTATCCTTTATGGTTTTATATTGGTACCTTTTATAGAGTCTCTTGATTCTTTAAAAATACTCATAGAGAGTCTATATAATTTTTTAAAGCATGAAATAAATATTCTTTTTTTAATTTTATAATCATATATATGGGGATGAATATAGTGATGAGGCACATTCTAAGATCTTACCCATTACTAATCTCATGTTTTTATTGGTTTTATATCTATTATATTGTGGAACCTTTGAGTGATATTGGGAATACCCTCAACTGTTACTGTCCTTTTTGTGATACTGTCATCTTTAACATTTAGAACACATAGCCAAATTATTGAATATAATGATTTAGGTCTAAAAATACAATGACGTGAAATTTTGTGATAATAAGAATCAAATTAATACAAAATTAAAAATAATTCTATACATAAAGTGTATTAGGTTGGTTTTGGGGATTTTTAAATTGTGGTGCTTATATATCTCTAAGGACTTGGTTGAGATTTCTTTCCATTTTCACATGTTCTGATTAACTACATATAGTATCAACAAAATTTAAAAGGGTTATTTATTTAATTTATTATTTTAAATCAATGTTCCTCTATTTGGATAGTGTTTATTCAATTTATAGTTACAATTTAATCCGGGGTTCATTTAACAAATGAGTCATTGAATATTAATCTTTTTGGTTGGTTTGTGGAACTGATTCAATAGAAACAACAACATATTTCAAACGATAATTTTGTGGTAGGTGGGAAATAATTTTTTTTACCTATAATGGTGTAGTATTTATCCTTGGTATTCTCCTAAAGTATACTATGAAAAAAATAGTTTTTCACCTGTTTAATTATACGCGAAAATTGATTCGACTTGGTTTTTTTCAATTGGAAATTGAAAAAAGTTTAAATTGATTGATTTAAAAATATTTTAAAAATACACTGATCAGTTTTGTTTTTTCTAGTCTTTGAATAATGTGATAATTGTTTTTAATTATTACCCATTCATCTTTTTATTGTTGGGAAAAGATGGATTACACTATTAATTCCTTTCTCTCACATTTATAGGTGGTGAATGGGAGAATAACTCTAATTGAAATCTCAAATTTTTATACAAACCTTCCATTGTGTATGTTAATGTAGTAGGTTATTTTTATTAAATAGGGAAATCTATGACTTGGTATTGTTCTTCTCTAACAACAGATAGTTCATGCCATAATTACACACACAAGATGGAAATTGTTACGCACTCACCACCCAACCCTAATATATCCATCATGTTCATATTATAATTGGATGTACGGAGACATAAATCATTGACCCAGGAAATTGACATAATCCAATTATAACCCTAAAACAATTTAAATTTTTTGTAAAATCTAAAATTATAATTGAAACCACAAATAATATAAAAAAGTGATTTTATTTAATTAGGAACAAAAAATCAAAAAAAGAAAATGGGTATAGCCTCACCCTTTTTGATCACTCAAAAAATACCCCTCCTCGGATAGGGAATTGGAATTGATTTGGGAGAGGAGATACATCACCATAATTGAATGAGAATAAAATATGGAAAAGAAATAAGGAGAATCAACACAATAATATTCTATCATCCAAAGCATTCCCTCATTGGTCGATATCATTCAATCACCCCGAGACACATATTTATATAAATAGGTCAGGCATGTGTCATGAAAAATAGAATCATAAATGGTTTATAATGATATTCCAGTCAACGTTGGGGTTTTAAAGGTTATAAAAAATCACCTAAGAAATTAAATCTCATAAAAAATCCCTTTGTTGGTATGTTCTGATGGTTACACATCATGTATACTATTCACAACATGTATTGTGCTAGGCTGAAATTCTCATGAATTAATTTATTATTTTGAAATATTTCAAGGCGTCACCCACAAGTTTTATGGTGTTACCATATGATTCATTTTGTGACACAAAACAACAAAATCTAGACATTATCTTTTTCTTTAATGCCTTACATTCCAATCCTATAATCATCCAATGTTCAAGTCTTTAATTATATTCACAAAGGGAATTTGTTTTTTTCCAATTATTTTTTCAAGCTTGAACAAGTTTATTTAATTTTGAGAACTAGGCTCTATCCTTGACTAATCATTAAATGTGGAACATCTTTTCCATGATGAATTCAACACTTTAAAATAATTATCAAAGAAATATAGTGTCTATTCTTAAAATAATAAAAAATTGAATACCCATAATTTTAGTCATTAATATTTTACAAAGAAATATATATATAATAATAATCAAGAAAAATATGGTTCAATCATCCTGGGACCTCTAAATATATCAATTGAAGCAACCTGTATCCAAGGATGCACATTAGAGTTAAAATAAATTAGCATTTTTTGTTTTACCTAACTCTTAAATGGGTTATGGGGAAAATTATTTTTCATGAAATGATAAAATGATGAAAAAACAAGATTATATTACATAATTGAATCATGATATTGGTTCCTTAGATAGGGTCATGTGCTATAGTTTTACGATGAAATCACATGGAATAAAGAAAATATGAGAGATTTGGAGGCTTGGGTTTTAATTAAAATTGGTGTACCATCTTCCCTTTTATTTATAGGGAACCTCAAATAATTCGAAATGTTTTTTGGAATATTGAATGATTCTCAGAATACCAAACAGATTAATCCCATGGGACACAATAGGGCATTAAAATCCATATAACTGATTCCTCATTCTTTTGGACTTCACTTCTGAGAGAGGGGCTTTTATTAATGCCCAAAAATGAATATTATTACATTCAGGATTATAGAATCTCCCAAAATATAAGTAATATTTTACCTATAATGGAATGATGGAAGAATTACACCTACAGGGATATAAATCTCCTTGTACAAGGAAATCACAAAACCTTCAATAGTATTTTTTATCGTACAACATTATGAGAATCAAATTAATGTGTTTCACACTTCATGTGATCTATACAATGATCATGGGAAAAACCCATGACATACCGACTGGATCATGTGAAGCCCCTCAGAAAAGTCCCCCCAAACAAATGATGACCCTTAGTCCCATCAACATAATCATGAAATTCATTGATGGATGAACTCTTGACAATTAACCATGAATACCATGTGATGAAATAATGAGAATTATGAGATCCTTATTAAAATAATTGTAAAAATATCATTCAAGCGACATGGTTATGTAATTCACATTATCCCTTTACTAGTTATGAATACGATATTAGATCAGTCCTATTGAGGACATGAACAGTCTTCAGACTAGTCATCCCAATCATAAAACGGCCTTTGGGCCCATACAAATGATCATGTGGTGCCTTTATGGATAAATTTTTTAAAATTGACCAAGATGATCGTCCAATGGAAAGCTAAAAATTATGGTGTATCTTTATGAAATGAGGGATGCACAATTTTTCATGTGAAGTGATTATTCACTTAGAGTGATTAGTTCATTGAACACGTGAAGCCCCTACTACATGTCATCTTGATCGCAATAAGGACTTATGAAATTCAGTATGAATTCATCAAGGACCCCAGATGTGCCAATCAGATCTCACAAAGGCCCTCTAATAAGTCGTCTCATTCAATTTAATGTTCTAAGACATATTGATTAAATCGTGATAATGTAATTTGGCATAATATATTGGTTATTAAAAAGACATTTTCAAATCCATCATCCAATGTAATAGGTTACTAATGGTCGATCATTTCATCTATGTTTATCATTAGACAAATGGATGATGTCTTTTAGGATATGAAAAAAGATCATGAGAATTTCCTAGCATATTACTGGCTCATGTGAAGGACATGATTCAACCAGTGACTCAAGCTTCAATATGATATTTAATCTCAAGGAAATGTGATATATATTCATGGTGGAGATACCTATAAAATCCCCCCTTGATACTTGAAAAAATGGCACAGATACGGAATCAATATTTTCTTAGTTAAGGATGGAACGATCTCAAGATTATTTCATGTGACAAGTATCATGAGTAACTTATGGGACATATCACCATTACCTAATGAGTTCATTGATACTGTAAAGGGCCTATATCATATTTATTTAATAACCCTAGGGACCTTTATCATGAATACATGATCATGCAATTCATCAATAGGAAAACACTCGAAAAATGTTGAGGTGATTACACTACGAATAGTGAAAATGGTGGAATCTTTATCAGAATGAATATATTCTGTTTTTTTTGTGACTAAGTCACATGTTCCACATGATTTATTCATTGAATGCACGATGAACTCGGTTCAGTTCATCCAGATCATATGAAAACACCCAGATGTGTCTGTAAGATCATGTAAAAAACCTCAGGTATATCATACTGGTTCATGCGAAGACCATCAATCATGTTGGAAAAATCATGCTATGATAATTTAAAATGTAAACATAATCACATGAAATCCCTCATAAATATCATCATGGTTCATGCAAAGACCCCCCCCCCCAGGCATGTTGAATAGATCTTATGATGTCCCGCATACATGTCATCCTGATCACGTGATAACCCAAAGACATGTGTTACATTTTTGGTAGAGTTCCAAGGGAATGTCAAAACACCCTTTTATGTGCCTAGTAAAAATCCTCATATAAATAAACCACATCAGGAAGAAACCCTAATAAATTTTAGCTTTTTTACTGAGCATATTTAGATATGTATCATCAAACTGCATGAACCCTCAACCATGGGCCTTTATCCTGGAAACCCTATATGAGCCAATATTTTAAAAGGGTCTCTATGTCATCCAATCACATTAAATAGACCTTTTATTGTCCCCATTATTTATTTGTTATAGGATATGGGATGGATATGTGATAAGTCCCTCTACGGTGCTATAATCCCCTCAACATTCCATTTATAATAGCCTATACAACCCACCTCCTATGGTTCTACCATCTACCCTCACCAATAAATTGGTTGAGGATAATAAAACTACAAGAACCTTGATTTCCTTGACAATAATGATATATAATAAGGATTACTATGAACTAAGATTCATATCAAACATTCTATCGTGGATTCCTCTTCGTGTACGTCTTGCATATATATGTAGTGCATCTAATAATTTTCTATCTCTTGTTTTTTACACCATGCATGACTCATGTGAACTTTGGGATTTTTAGCGATAAAAAAACTAGCATATTAAAATTCCCCCAAACCGAAGAAACCTATGTGTGTAATCCCCACTCAATATCATGATAAAAATTCCTCTATACATGGTAATTCACCATGGTATATGTTATTATGGAATTATCATATTTAAAAAAAAGATAAATAACCATCACCCATCTGTGGGTTGTGGAAAAACTGAGCTGTGAGGAATTTAATTCATTTTATAAGCATGATATGTTGAAATACATCATAAGGATATAGATCCATCCACTATTCATAAATTAAAAAAAATACATCCTTTAAACCTAATGTCAAACTACATGACTTGATCCTAAAATAACAACCTGGGTTTTGATTATTGTCATTACAGGATTTATAGGACATCTCTTGGAGGTTGAATATTGATTCTGATACACCACCCACCATCTCTAATGATAGAAATCTTTAGAGTTCCTAGTCATATGTATTGAAATCAAATGTAGTCACCCACTATTTTGAAATAATGTGAAATAGATGGAGTACCTATGATTCATATAGATGTAGTCTTTAATTGAACACCCTTTTATTTGAATATTGATTTAGCATCAAATAGTTTTATTAGGGTTACCAGTTCCATATTGGGATTTCAAAAAGATTCCTGAACATATCATAAATATATAAGAGAGTCCAAATGTAAATAAATAATCCCCCCAAAGGGTGTAAGGATCTTGAGATCCCATCATCTGAACCAATTTGACTTCATAGGTATCATTGGAAATGAAAACCTAAGGGACACCTTCCTTTGGAATGCAAGCCAATGTACATTTTAGATATGGGATATTTTTAGATTTTACATGTGAAAAAAATATGGTAAACCATGATATCCCCATTCCATATAATTCCATCAGAAACACAAATGTTGAACACAACATGAAATCATGTGATAAATGAATAACTAAGTCACTACAGGCATTAAACATCATGTTTCCTAATCCCTGATAACATATTATTCTATTAGAAAAAAATGGTTAACATAAAATGAATCATTTTATAATAATATTTAATTGGGTTTCCTAAGAAATGGCCCATTTTTCAAAATTCTAGATTAGTAAAATAGAAAAATGATAATATGAACAAATAATTATGTTACATGTGCATAGATAATTGGGAATGTTTTACACATGTTTTAATGCACTGATTGGACACCTTTTTTTCTTCATTTGGACTATAGATATTATTCTTAAAAACATAACCTCAGACCAAGATCAATGAATCATCAAGAAAATGATCAAAACCCACAGTAGTGACAACAACCATTATGGATCATGGGAAAAAATCACCAACAAAACACCATTAGAACTGGGAGGAGACGAAGATGTTTAGGGAATACAAATAAAATTGTATGATCCAGACCCTCACTGTTTCATGCATAGGACTGTAATATTTAAATACTACAAGACTACTTCCTAAATAATGGTTTTGGAGAAGTTTGTGGTTTTAGTCCCTACGGTTAACTGTTTTGGTCCCTTATCAAAATAGTTCAATAATAAGCACTTTCCATAACTTATGAAAGTAGACCAAGGAGGTGATTGTGGAATCATCCTAATTCAAGATCTTCCCCAAGAGTTCACCTATCAACTACTTTGACTAGTGCAACATCCCACTTATTCCTCTTAGTCACCTACTGAGGGTGATACCCAAAAATTCATTTCCCTGAATATTCATTCCCAATAACTACATAGATCTCACCAAGAATGAAAATATTTAGAATAGAAACCATTTGTCCAATTGAAACACCACGGTATATTTTGTGGGTTTCCAAAAATGGAACAATGTATAGAGGTTTTATTTTATAGAAATTGGGCCATATATCGACCCACACCCATGAATAATGGAAAAATTCATGGTAGTGTAAAGACTATTTCTTTATCCCTCAAACCAAAAAATGGTTCCTATTGGAGGTTCAGGAAGGCCCCAAATCATTCGGTACCAACCACTAAGTGGTAGAAGCTATAATAACACCCTCAATCAGAGTTAATGAGTTATTAGGGTCACCTGTGATTTGAGGTATGAAAGAATAATGTATATTACCTTTGAAATGAATATATTTCTATTTATTTCGTCATATTAATGGAATATAAACTCGACAGACTACCAAAGCCTTATAAACCAAATGAGTTCAACCTCAGTGACTTCCTTAACTACTTTCACATTTATAAGAGGCCAGGTTACAGCATCCATGACTGATTTGTTTTAAATGATATCATCTGATCATGGTTGATTATAGATAAGTGATTATTGTAAAATAAATAGAATATGTAACCTCTGTAATAGCCACCCATATAGAAGAATTTATTGACTAGAAATAAGTTACGATCAGTTGTGAATATATGTTTGATCACTAGATGTCATGGAAGATATTTGACTAAACTCATGCCACTCTAAGAGTATATATTCATAAATCAGTCATGATCCATGTACATTAGAATCTTCCTCCTTGAGTTATAAATTATATTTATATAGAAGAAAAGATGAAGGGAATGAGTCATATCCAAATACCAAATTGGCTTTGACTCTTATGTTATTGATTTCTTTAGCATCAAGAGAATGAGTACTATACCAACGAATAGAACCCCCATTGAATGAAGAGTTCACTTTTGTTTTGGTTGAAATAATTATCTTAATATATCCTTTATATTATGATGAATATGATCATGAATACAATTTACCCATACCAGAATAGGGATCTGGTGGTTGAGGTTGTAAAGACGAGGGTATAGGTGATGACGTGGTCATGGTCGAACCTAATTTTCGGATCACATAACCATAGAATCCATATATGCAACTAAGAAACATGGGAAAGTGATTCAGCATACCCAAAACATGTATAAAGATGCCTCAAATCCCATCAGTGGTTTTAAATATCTAGTTTTATTCAATAAATATCCGGCAATAGTCTGATTTTCTAAGTAGCCCAAACAAAGGGGTAGGCCAATGAAATATACACCACTTGAAATAGATTCTAACTAAACCTCTTCCCAAGAACTATACCAATCTATATCAAACACCAATTCTCTTACACTACATGATAAGGAAAATCCCAATCTTGGTAAGGACATAACTCTAGAATAGAAATAAGACATTGTAAAATAGTCAATGGGTTTCCTAAAAAATCTCTCAATCTTAAATATTGTCCATAATTGAAAGGAACTAATAGATATATTCACAGAATCCCTCCATATCCTCTAATATTTTTATATATAAGTCTCTATGACCAAAAATTATCATGTGGAAACTAATCTTGGATAATATCATTATAGTATGTCATTCTCAACGTTGGACCAAGAAGAAATTATCTAGTGTAAAAGAATACCCTTGTATGTTTCAGGAATGCATGATAATGTAGAATCAAATTGTATATTATTTATAATGGTTCTGGGATCAACCCCCTCTCAGTTTGTACCTTATTATGTTTGGGGTACATAGACGATGATTTTTCAAAAAACAATTAACCATTCAAGATTATGAAAAAAGTGGGAAGAGGCCCATATGAATGATCATGCTAAAGGATCAGTTCAGGGAACCCACATCGTGTGATGAGTACATGGTTATATAGAAAAACTCAATATAAAATGTCATACTCATATGACCTTTTATTCTTATCCATGTGTTGGAACCTTCAAAATTTTATCAATTATTTAAATACCCAATCAATGGTATAGTTGACACAATTTATATTGATGTAACACCCTTTGAATAAATTTATTCTATATATTTCAAAGAATGATACCATAAGAAGGAAGAAAAGAAAAAAATTATAAGGGAAAACATACTGGTTGATGCTCCCAACTTATTGGAATCATAAATTTAAAATACATGTAGTTTTCTTATTGATGATTAAATGTTTCCCACAAACATGATCAAGGTAGTAGTGCCAATCCCAATGATATGGTTTGAATTAAAAAAATTCTCTAAACCATGTCCATGGTATTGAAATCACACTATATGAAATGGTTTCATCAATGCGAAGTCAGGATAATGCTCTATCAAGTTATGAGAATTCCTTGGTTCTATTTGAAAGAGGATAACATACCACTATGACGTCCCTTAAAACTCAATCTCCATTTCAATCATTCCATCAGGTCACCATCTATGTGTAAATACCACATGAATATGTAGTTCATCTGATTACTTTATATCTATTGTTCTCACACCTAGCATGACTCAAGTGATATTATGGATTTTCAATGAGCATGTCACTATCATCATAAAATTACTCAAAACAAGGGAAAGACCAGTGTGTAATACCTTCTTATAAACGTATTCAAATACCTATATACAAGGGAGTCCACCTTGGTGTAAGTCCCTCATTCATTATCATATTGTTGAAATGTGGGGAAATGATGCTCACACTTTAGTGGGTTGAGTAAAAACTAAAGAATATAGACTTTTTCTTGTTTTAAGAAGGATATTTATGATGCCTTCCTATGGGCTGGACACCGTACCCAATTCTTATATTTAGTCATATATATCCTATCGACATGAATTTAATCTGCAAGACATGATCCTAATTAAAATACGTGGGATTTAATTACTATCATCATATGATATATAGGATGACTCTAAAAGGTTCAATCTTGGTTCTAATACCCGAACCACATTCCTAAAAATTAGTAAACTCTATATTTCCCTATCATTTGGATTCATAACACAAGTATTCACTCATTATTAAACAATAACAACAAATTTATGTGGACAATATAATACATACATATGGTTTCGTAAATGGAACACCATCTTACATGTATAGGGACATAACACCAATAGTTTTATTTTGGTAACCAGTCCTGTAATGTGACTTTGGAATGATTAACAAACATATCATAAATTTTTAAGAGAGTGTCAGATTAGGAAATAGTTCCCCCTAAATGGTTGTGATGAGTCTGACCACCAATACTCTCAACCAGTGTGAGTTTCTAAGCATCGTTGGCCTTGAAACCTATTGACCACATACCTTTGGAAGGGATACTTATGTTCATTGAAAATGTAGGATCCATTTGGAGTTTCTATGAGAAAAAAATATGTTAAGCCCAAATATACACATACCATACCAATCCATTGGAGGAAAAAATTGTGAACATAACATGAAATCATGTGATAATAGAATAACTAAGTCTCTATAGGTGTTGAGCAAGTTGTTTACTATGTTTTGATATCATAACATTCTGTTTGAGACACACTGAATGCTAAAAAATACAGTTCATTGAAAATTGTAGAACTGTGAAGAATAATATATATTTAATAAAGGTGAAACTTTGAATAGTAACAATACTGATAATCTAACAAACATTTAAACATCGATATATGATTCCATTACTCTCTATTTTTATTTGAAAATATAGGTTTACATAAAAGTTAGATAATAGATTTTTTGATGACAATGTTGGAACTATTATGCAAATTGGTAGACACATTCTTTCCATAATTAATAAATTTTACAATATTTTTAATATAGATTCATAAACTTTTGTTGAATTAATATGGGACTAATGTACCCCTAAAATAATATTTTATAAAAAATTAAATATTTGTTAATTTTTAGTACTAATTTAATGTAAGGGTTAATTAGACTTTTTATACACTGAACATTGACCACATGGATAAAGAGTTTGTTTGTTTAGGGATATTTTCTCAATAAAAAATTTATTTTTTAATTATTCAATGAAATTATAATTTTTATTTAGTTCAATATATGAAAAATAGAAAATAAGAAATAGATTGAAGAGTGTTACCCCCATTCTAAAGATGTCAATAAGAGGAATTATAATTCAAATCATTAAGCAGGCCAGAAAATTAATGAAATATATACCTCACATAATATTCTATGAATATATAGGTAAAATTAATTTTGAATATATATCAAATAATTGATAGTAATAACATTGATTTCATTTTTTAATGGTATTGAATACTAATTGAAAGGGGGATATTGAAGTTCTCGTTACATGGTGGTGATGGTATGTTGTATTTTTTATCAAAAGTTTTTATCAAATTATATAAGTATGTTGAAGGAAAACATCATGTAGATTTATAGAATAAATCCCAAAGGACGAATATTATGCATATGGTGGAACTATAATACATGGGAATGTTATAGATGCTATAAATACTTCAAGTGGGTGAAACTCTCTAATAAGATTCTAGAAAGAACTTGTGTATCTTAAAGTAATGAAGAAAAGTGAAGTTAGTGATATTGATAGATGATATAGAAATGGAAATATTTAAATTTGTTGGAATCAAATTACATAATATGTTTTCTAAACAAATATTCATTTTATTTAGGGCTGGTTTTGAAATATAAATAATCATTGTTAAAAAAATTGGAGATGAAGAAGTATGTTTCCTGGATGTGGTGATTTGGAATATTAAAATACCAAATTAGTGGGATATTTAAATGGAGACCATTGAATGGGGAAGATGTAAAATGGGGACATTGAAGAAAAAAATGAGGAGAATAAATATCCATCTTAATAGATGAAAAATATATGTCAACCGAAAGTTACACATTATTCTACCGAAGGATGATGAAATACCTAAAAACTGAGGTTACTGGATGTTAAAGAAACTAGGGTGATCTACAAGAAAACCAATATTGAAGTAATAATAAATTATTTATGTCTCATTACTAATGAATTTATGGGGTAATTATCCTTAAAAAGAGATTTTCTTCTATAAATATACAAAAGGCATGAAGTGAAACACTACAATAACATGCGATGAACATAATATACTAATCTATGATGTTATATTAAAAAATATAGTGTGAAGGTTAGACTACTGAATTACAAGGATGTCTCGAATGAGATTATTGATAGATATTAAAGTTAGATATTGAAGAAGGAGTGTAATGAGTTCAAAAGAGATAAACATTATAGTAGTTATATAAATAAGATAAAACCCACCAGAAGTAAACTTCTCTAAAATAGGATGATAAAACTGATCCACTGAAGCTTTATAAAGAGTAATTTTTGATAAATCTAATCAATTCGTTCATTAGACAAAAATTATTTTTTGTGGAAAACCAATAGTGATCCATGTTGAGTAGAATTTACAAAATATTCTTTATGTAATTTTGGATACTTGTAATTAGTTATGAATTTCTCAAGTTACCTAAAGAGAGATCGTAGGCAAAAAAATTAATATTACACTAGAATAATCTGGTGGTTCATCAAAATAGTCTTATGCAAAGGATGACCAAAATATTTAAGATTATCTATAAGTGGGAATAGAGATAAATTCCCTAGAAGTTAAGAAAATAATTTATGATGATAAACATTGGTTGATGTGAATTTTAAGTATGAGAGGTAACAAATGTAAAAGTGAATGATTAATATTAAGGATCTAGGAAATCCTAGTTGTGAAAATGATAAAAGAATCATATTCTGTAATCTAATTTGAATAAAAGATAAAATTATTGAAGGATGTATAAGACCATATGTAAAAATTAAAAAAGGTATCAGATGCTAGAGGTTGGGTGAATTATAAGAAAAGGAATTAGATAGTTGATGCAAGATTGATTTTAAGATTAGTCATATCTAAATATAATGTGAATAATCTCTAGATTATAGATTTATTAAAGTAGTATTATGATTATCGGTCTGATTTAATAAGAATATATGATGAATAGGAGTTGTTATGGTCAAAAAAATTATGTTCTATAAGAATAAACACTATAAATTCTAACTGTATCACAGATAATCATATAAAGACCATCGTAATCACATAAATTGCATTAGGGGTTGTCCAAAGTACTTAAGGATTCATTTGATTGAGATAAGATAAGGATAATGTATAACTAAAAGGAGAACCAAGTTGATTTCATTGAAAGAATATTTTATAGAAGATTCTATAAGTTCATTACATAATTATAATGGAAAACATTAAGATGATGAAAAGTAAGATTTTCGAAGTTTAATATTCATATATGTAAATTTAGTGATTCAAGAAGTGTTTTAGGGATTATTTGATGATTATTGAGGACATTTTTTAATTGAAGTCTCAAAAATAAAAAAAATTATATCTTTTAATGGTACTAATGTTTTTTAAATCATGTGTTGTGAAGGAATGAATCTCAAATGTATTCCAAACCGTTTCTCAAATTTCATAGATGAGTAATGGAAATAAAAAAGGGGTAAAAACAAATTTGTAACAAATGATATAAAATATTGATCTACTGATTATAATAGAATAGAATAATTGTAATAAGATGGCAATTTATACTCAAGATGATTTATTGAGTTAATATTTGAGAAGACAAAACATTATATTCTGTATTATTGAGACAGTTGTCTATATTTAAATGATCATAAGGGGGGAAATAAATTTGCATAAAATACCAATTTGTGGTAGTTTTTTACATCAATGGTCATGGTAATTAAATCACTAGAATATTATTATACTGTAATGAGGATCGGATAACGTGAATGTTTAGTATTGTAGAAAATAAAATGTTGTTGGAGAATTATATTTTAGAAATTTCAAGGAGACTCATTTAATATCCTTGGGTATGGATAATAACATCTCACCCCAATTGTAATTTATTATTTGACAATTAGAGGTAAATATGTGACTTGATGAGAGTCGACATGGAATGGATAATGTTCTAACATTGAGGATGAGCCTTATAAAAATACCTATGTTCTATTTATTTTATACTATATATAAAACATAAGTGAAATTTTTTGATGTATCATAATTGAGATCAATACATCCCAAACAATGACAATGGTTTTGTTCTCTTTATTGGTATTATAAATAAAATTTGAAGTTATTTTGTAAAAGTTGGTCACCTATGTTCCCCCCTCCCCCATCTAAGGGTGACTAGATGACGCCATAAGGATATCATGTTATTCTATACTGATGAGATTTCTATAACTAGATAGAGTATTAGACATTTCATTTTTTGTAAATATAGACTTTTGCAACAAAATACCATTGAGTCATGAACTAGTTCTATCATTTTTATATTTTATTTAATATTTTCACACACACAAACACACATATATAAATATATATTTATACATATTTTATTATAAATAACCATATAGATTATTTTTATATATATATAAAATAAAAATAATTCTTTATCCTTTTTGAAACTACTTCTTATATATCAGACATTCTTACTATTTTTTTGTGGTATAAATTTTCGTTGGTGGAAGGCTTTGAGATTCCAATAAATAAAATTTTTATGGACATTATTATGTTTTATGTTTATGAAGAAAACTTTCATGGAAAATTTTACTAGCAAACTATTAGATATTAAATTGATTCAATTCTTTTTTAGTTAAGTTAATTATAAAATTTATTTCAATTTTATCTATTTAATGAAACTAATATCCTATTTTAAGTATGATTATTTATCCTTGAATTCCAGTAATTCAATACTGATCTACATCAGTGTATATACTCATTGAACAATAATTTATTTCTCTAGTAGTAAGGCATTTCTATAATTTATGGGAAATTATATATATTTCTTGAATATTTCTATAAGAATCAATTATGTTGTGGATGCTTCTTTATCGTGAGAGGTATAAAAACATATATTATTCTAAATATGTAATTACTAATACTCTTAATTATATAACCACTTACAAAATATTATTATTTCATATCCATTAACACTTTATGTCTTTTGTTTTTATCTCTATAAAATCACCAATTATTGATTATTATCTGTACATAGTGACATGAATGAAAACTTGAAAACATATTGGGAAATTTGTTTTATTATTTTAATTTATATGTTATGTTAGAAAATAAAATTTTATTTTTTACTTTTCAAAATTTTAAAATAAATCTTAAAATCACAAAATCATTTTATCTATATGAAGGAAAAGAAAAGTTAAAAAGTTCATGCATCACAGTTGTCTTATTTTATCAGTAGTTTAGTTTATCAACTAGATAAATTTTAAATTTCAATTTAATACTTGTTTTCAAACTAATTTTTCATTTTCAAAAATAATTTGTTAAATGTTGTCATCATATGTTGATATACGTGTATGAAATAATTTCAATGATAATAATTACAACATTTTACAAGGTTAGTTTTTTGTTATATATTTTTTGGTTATTTATCAAAAAAATTAATATTAGTTTTAATATTTTTTCTGAAAATTTTACATTTTTAAATAATCATTTTTCATATAATTAATGTACAATGAATCATCTATGCATAGTGTGGGATAATTATTTAAATAATTTATTTCAGTTTTTGTTTATTTTTTTTACTGGTCTGCATATTTGGTATCTCAACTATGAAATTATAATGTTGTTATTATTGTAACAATTTTTTGATATACATATATTTAATATTTAATAATTAAAATAATTCATGTGTGTCTCTTTGTACTTTTAGACTTATTTTGTTGGAATTTTTTGTCCTATAAGTTCGCTAATTTTATTCTCAAAAGTTAATTATATTAAAACAATTCATTTTTTATATTGATTTATTTCATTAATGGTGTAATATATATATGAAATGTATATTCCAAATCATTTCCAAAATAATAAATTTGAAATATAACATTTTACATCGATTATCCCAAACAATTCTAATGGAGGACCATATTTCACATTAATTTTGGATAATCGCTATAAAATTTTGTCATTTAGTTTTGTTTTAAAAGGTTTTTGAATGTTTTTTATTCATATAAATTACGTTGAAAAAAATTTACAAAAACTATTTTTATAATTGAAAAAAAATATTATATTTTCAATGTTATATGAAATAATAGTTCTTTATAACTGATCATAAAAATAAAATAAAAACATACATTATAAACCTTTTTCTAAAGTATTTGATATATTCTGTTGATAAAAACAATGTTTTATTTTATAGAGAATTTTCCCCTTTATAAATAATTTATGCATGATAGATTAATTCTAGATACATTAATAGATTAGGGAAACTACCACTACTAAAGAATAAAAATCGATTCATTCCAATGAATTAGTTAAAAACATCTCATGTTAGCCCTTAGAAAAATGTTAAAAAAAGATTCCTGCAACCAATATATTTCTATAATGTAATAAATATATATTTATGAAATCATTTTTTCCATATAGATAAAGAATAAGACTCAAAAAACCTCTTTATCTTGTGTGGTGTAATTAGATTTATTTCGTAAACCATCTCAGTCTTAAGAAGAGAATATTCAGGTGTAACCATTTATTATATATCCATAATTTGATCATTTATATCAAAATATAGGTTTTATTTAAACAAAAAAAAGCTAAACATAACATAAATAATACATTAATTTCATGTTTTAGATAAGAAATATCACCAACGGTCGCAAAAAATGACGAATGAAAGGTTTAGTTTCATAAAGATTAGCTATATAAACAACTTAATTTACAAAACATGAAAAATATACGCAATAATTGTTCTCCCATAGACCCATTTAAATAACACTAAATATATATTCATCTACACAACTTGGGGGATGGAAAAATAAGTAATTTATGATTTTAGGAACATAGTTTCAGAACAATACCACAATCTTGAAGACAATAAACTTGTAATAGAACATGATGAAGATATAAATTGATTAATTAAATATCATAAAACCATAGATGGTAATATCTAAACATGATATATAATTATATGATTATAAAAATGAAAATTGTAAAGAATCAATGTTATGAGATGTCTTAAAGTACATATCAATAATGATAAAACACATGGATGTGATATAAAAGCGAGAAATAATTTTAAATAAGGCATATTCATGAAAACAAAGAACGTCATGGAAATGAAATTAATTTTGAAAATTTGGTATAACTTAATAAAAACCATGGAAAAATATAACAACCATAATAATGAGAATTGTTTTTGTTAAATATCATTATATCTATGCCAATGTGATTAAAGAACATTTTTATACACCTAAAAATTTGAGAAAACCCATCATGCCCATGATTGTGTGAGTAAACTCATTATGTCCAAACACTACTCTCTCAAGATATATCAACATAAACCTATTAATTGGATGATGATAAATACCCCACCAATCATAATTATTGATATATATGTGTGCTAATTAAAATCTACTATAATGATATCTTAATGAACCCATGAAAAAAGGGTGGGATATATAAACATCTATTTAGAAATCTTTCATGTTTCATAAATATCCCTTTAAAATAAAATGGGTTTCCTAAAACAAATAAATGGTTTAAAATAACATACTAAATAAAATAATTTCATATTGAAAAAAAGATAACCCAAAATAATAACATAAGGAAAGAAAAAAACTATGAAATATGAAACATAACAGCGCTATATATATATCATTTAAATATAATGAAAACAAAATCATTAAAAGGTCTTTTAGATCACTTTTTTATTCATTATTGTAGAATTCATATCTACCAGGAGCTTTTCAAAAACTCCATTTTTAAAAAATATAAGTGAAAAGATAAAAATTAATGGAAAATGGATTTTGTTAAAAAAATCTTTTCCCCAAAAAGAATAAAGAGATAACTTAAATAAAAATTGAATTTAATGTAAAAATTTAAATAAATAAAAAATTTATAAAAAAATAAAGGTATTTTTGTAACCAAGTCCCTTATAATTACCCTTAATTTCGATAAAAGTATTATAATCTCTTCTATAATCAATAATAAAGAGTAACTTACATATTTCAAAAATGTATTCATAATAATTTACATATATAATATATATTAAATATATATATATATGTATTAGATTGTTATAATCTAATTTCAATATTAGTTTTTAATAATCCTGATCATTTTGAACTAATCTTGAAAAAATATTTTGGGTATTCCTTCTTTTACTAATGTTCAAAATTTAAAACCCACTACAGGTACTAGAATAGATTCTTCAAAATGGTTTATAATGTTATAATTCCATTACTTGAGAGTTTTAATCAAATTTCATTAATAAAAATATAGTAATGAACTAGTTTCAGGTCATTTACTGATATTAAGGGATTACCTTATAAGGATCATTATTGTTTCCATTTTCAAAAAATAACCATATTCTAATATGATTTACTTATATATATATATATATAATAAAAAATATAATCTAAAACCATCCATGAATCCATAGTGGAAAAATGAATTCCTCATTCCTTAGAGGGGGTCGTCCGCATGTACTCAAGGATGGTGTTTTCATTTTTTGAATGGTGGAAGAAAAAAGTAACATGGTTTATAAGATAAAAAATAACTTAATGTTTATAAAATACATATTTAATTAATTTCTCTTAAGGACTATATAGGTTTTTAAGTGGTGGGAAATGAAAAACATTTTGTCATGGATGTAGTAGTCTACAAAATAAAAAAATGTTAAATTTTCATTTCCTGATAGAAAATAAAAAGGTGGTTAATTATTATACCATATTTATAATAAAAAACTATTACATTAATGATAATTGTGTTAACATTTTAATATGATGAAATAAATTTTTATGGAAGAGAATTGAACATATGGAAATTGAAAATTGGGGGGATCAGTTAGATATCTATACCTCACTACTTGTATTATCTCTTTTTTAGGGAGTGTTAAAAATTTTAGGGATGGTATTCTGAGAAGACTGAAACATCATTATAGTGGATATTAGTATTTTGGTGAAAATTGTGTAGATTTTCAGCTAATATTGTGGTGGGTTTTCATGGGGGTAAGGGGTTATAAGTGTGTCTCTTTTATAAATGAAAAGGGATGAGTTTTTTATAACTACCCAAAACATTTAAATAATGGGAAGTCACCCTCAAGAAAAGTATCTCCAAATTTTAGAACAAATGAAGATTCTAAGAGATAAGTCAATTAAAATTTATAAATATTCCATGGTATATTAATAAACCAAAACCTGAATTAGATTTAACTTGACTCAAAGGGGATTTCTGATCCCCACAAGATGGTGGATAACACTTGGGCATCAAGAAAGATCATGTGATACAGATTTCACCATATGAAAATCCAAACAAAATATAATAGAATATAAGAATCAATTAATGGTATGTATTCAGACAAATTCATCAAGATAAAGTTATCATAATGTATAAAAGTACATAACCAAAAATGAAACAATAAACCAAGACATCATAAAAACCTAAGATAATTTCCTCACCAAGATCTCCCCCTAACAAGTTGATTGTATCCTCTGATAGTCACCATTAACGCCCAATTATCTGCAATCAAGAACACTTACCACCTCTATGAAGTTATTTAACTTTTCCTATACATATAAAATTAATGTATTTAAATTCCCATAGGCATGTGTTGGGTGTGGGAAAAACTATCCCAATAGGATATCACCAAGCATTATATAAGCAATCCATATCAAATAAACCAAATATAATTAACAGTAAATAATTTTTGGTTGTTAAAACCATTTAAATGGAAAATATAAAGTGGTTTCACAGATGAAATGTCATACCTACATGCATGACTAATAATATAAATGAATAAGTATAAATAAGTCATTTCATAAATTTTGATATGTACTGTTTTACTTTTGATCAAATAATCATGGTAATAATACCTAGAGTTAGTTTGACCATGTCTCAAGATCCCAAAGATTCATAGTGAAATATGGTTCTTCTTGTACAAAATTACCATGATCTCAATCATAGGGTTAATAAGATTCATCCCCAAAGAATGAACTCTCATTCCTCATCAATATTTCGTTTGTGTTGTCTTCTTCAATCCATTGGTAGGTGGAGTTAATACGTTCCCAACAGGTATATCATAAGACACACACATAACTACCAAGATTCCCATGATCTCTAAATAAATCATTCAAGGGAAAATCATTCATCCCAAATTATATTCCTAAGAAATATTTCACAAATCCCCAAATCAAGTTTGAAAACATGTCATCTCATTTCAAAAAACAAACGAAAAATTATTTTCAAGCAAAATATTATCTTTTAAGGTAACCCATTTAATTGAAATTCCAAATAAATAAGGCCCACATTTTTCAAGAATGATATTAAAATTCGGTCTTTAAATCATCCATTTTAAATTAAAATAATTTCTAAAAATCAGATAATTATTTTATATTCAATTTTCCATGAGTTTTAAACACAAACACACACCATTTCCCTTTCAAGACATCTATCAAGAATATAATATAATAATTTGAAAATCAATTAGAAATTTATTTCAAATCAATAAGAATAAATTGTCTCAACTAATAAAGATGAGATTAAAAATCCACCTTCCTCATGAACTGATTGAACCTCAGCACCTCTAAGTCTACTGTAAGGAGAGGAAGATATAATTTCTTCATTAGTCTAGATCTATAAAGGGAAACCCTAATCCATTTTATAGTAAATATAGACAACCAAATGAATTCTTGGAATGCACTCAATAAAAATAAAAACTGAAGGGAGTGTATAAATTTATTTTATAGAGGGGTAAAAAATCCAAATATCATAAAGATCCCTTATTGAGGATACATGTTACTTAAGTGACCACCCCTGAATGATCAGACACCATTCAAGAATTTCATATTTTTAAACCACTATCACCACACCCAAGTCTTTACCACCACAACGTGGTGGCTTCACCAAGGGGGCTGACCACGGTGAATGACCATGAACTAGTGGTGAAAACTAGCATGTTCTGGCCCACTACACACACTAGCATTGTGTGGGGGTGACCATATTAGCCATGGTTCATATTGGTACACTCTAAACAATATCTTGAAGAATATACCCATCATTGGGCATTGCGGATATTGTCATTTTACACTAGTGTGTCAAAGGAATACCAAAATTTTCGTTATGACTATGGTGTTTCCCATTTTGAACTAATATTAAAAAAACCATTTATTTAGGCCCCATGAAAAATGAACACTCCTGAAATTATAAATGAACAAATTAGGGCACAAGAAAATCATAACAATGATTAGAAGTGTGTCATAAATATCCCCACCATAAAATATTTCATCCACTAGATATCCTCATTCAAAAGTTTAATCAACAAAGAGATGAGGCCACAAGTCTCTTAGAATCATCTCACCCACACACACATCATGATAATCAGAACCTGTATACTATAAAATCCAATCCAATTTTAAAAACATTAAATGGAGAACCATATCATGAGAATAAATAATATAAATTGGTTACTTAGATACAATATTTTCAATTTCCAGACTATGGCCCTCCCAATTCCATACATTAGATGGTTCTGAAAGAAAATTATTGAGCATCAATACATAAAAAACATTATGTATTAATTTCAATCATGGTTGAAAGGAAAATGTTTTTTAAACCTTCCCAATCCTCCCAACAACATCCAAAGGTAAAAAATATATCTATGTTAACTTTACTTTTTTTTATCTATTTGTGACCAAGCTAAGGTGAGAATCTCATGAACTCATATTCTCTAACCAATAAACTAAAAAGATATAAATTTTGATCCACATAATATTTATAAAATCTCTAGGACATTACAATCCTATGATGAATCATCTAGTTTTTTTGATTTCGTCTCTAGGAAAATCTTGGTTTCATCAAGGAGGCTTCACTAATATCTTACAATAAAAGTACTAATTTATAAGGATATAAATAAAATTCATAAAAGGTTTCGATTTTAAGGGAATAATGTTCATTATTATTAAAATTAAATTTAACCAACCTAAAATGGAAATCCCATTATCCAAAAACGTTAGAGACATAAACCCAATGATTTTCTTAAATAGTATCTATAGTCTATTCTGTCAGACCATATGTATAAGGATGGTATATTGTTCTCTACTTTATTTGTGATCCCAATGCCTCTTTGTGGACCCTCTAATATTGGGAAGTAATTTTTTAATCCCTATTGAAAACAATAGACAAAAAAATAAAGTGAAACCTAAAAATTAATTGCACATTTAAATTTCTTAAATACTTAACTTTGGTAGTATCACATATAAGTATAAAGTGATCTGATTTGTTCAGTCATTCAATCACTACTGAAGTCACATTATTTCATCATGTATTAAATGTCAACTCATCTAAAAAAATACACCAATATCTTTTCCGGCATCCATGTCATCAATGGATGAGATTGATGAATATTTAAAGGCATATGACGCTCAAATATGATCTAATGACATATATAATAATGGAAACCAAAATTAGTTATGTACCATTTCAAACCAAGACACCATAATTAAAATATCATACAATAAAATAACTTATTTATTCTTGGTTGAACCACCCATTCAAAATGATGACAATCCCCAATCATATCCCTTCCCATATGAGACCAAACTACATAACAAATCTTGATTAAAAGAATTGAATCCTTAAAAAGAAACCATTTTCTAGTAGTCTCCCACCATATAAATAATTACTAATACCAAAAAACTATAGATCAAACTACTAATACTAGTGTATCATCTTAATAAGAGAGTATTCTAACTAAAAAATTTTGAGAACAGTCTCAATTTTATCATCTAAAACATTGAAATTAATGTGACAAGTTTTTCAATGAGATTCCATTCATCTGATGACTCCTTCATGTCAGGAGATAGAAAATTCTACTAATAGTGTCATGAATAATGTTCCCTATCCTAGGGGTACATGAAATGTAAATGTTGAAGACCTACAAGTATATAACCCATCACCACTGATGGATTTTCGAATGTTTATGTGTAAATATATAACTCATTATATTATTATCAATATAAATGTTATACCTTCATAAAAAATGTTTTTTGTTTACTCTTATGTGAAAGTATTAAAACTATGAGTTATAGATCACGTGTGGGATAATTATTATCATGTGGTTGAATATGATGGGAACCGTAAGGCACAACATGGTTACTCTATATAAGAAAATAGCCTAACCCAAACCTGGAGCATCAAAAGAGACCATGTTGCCTGGTCGGGCATTTGGAAGAGTTAAAAATATAGTTGAATTAAAATAAACTCATCAAAAAATGAATGAAATTTTTAATCCCAAATGAAAATTACTTTGTTTTGAGTGAGTGTAGTCAACAGAGAATCTAACATGGTGAAATATTTCAAAAAACTGATGATAATACCTAGCTAAGACCATGAAAATAGGAATATCAAAGAGGATCCACGGTTTATCTCAAGACATGAAAACTTTAACCTTTTTTGGATCAACTAAGATTCCATGTCTTGAGACCACATTACTGAACAAGATCACCTCATGAATCCATAATTTCCACTGTGAAAACATTAAATCATTTCAGTGATTGATCAAGATGTCCATTATTGATCTCAAATGATGTATGTGACCCCCCTCAGTTATTGAATAAATGATTATTTAATCCATAAATACCATAATAAAATAGATTTGATATTGGTGTAAAATAATTTTCATATATTCCATTTTAAATATAGTATTTTTGGTCAGACTAAATGTTATAAAAAGGTACTCCAAGTGGAGATAATTTCTCTTGAATTTGGTCATTATAATATTATTGTAGAGACTCTGTTTTTTCTTTTTAATGCTTTGGAATATTTCTACATATATTTCCAGATCTAGGAGCCAAAACGACGTGCGATTCTGAGGCCCGGTGTGCCCGGAATAAAATTTATAAAAATATTAATTATTTTTTACTATGCACGTGGTGGGGTTTTGTTTCCTCACAAACTATAGCACATATTCAAAATCTGAGGGCACGGTTACTTCCGGAGCATGTTGTTTACCCTAGGAGGGGTGTAAAAGTTACGGACGCAGGCCTGTGGTGAGAGATATCACTCGGGGGCCAAATCGTTATTTTGAAATAATGACTTAGTGATTTTTATCACTGAAATTTTTATCAAATAACTTTCAGAAGAAGGATCGGAATGGAAATATGAGACATCTGTTGAGTTCAAAATGAAGTGTTTTTCCAAGGCGTGATATAAAATAAGTCGGCGCTGAGGTTTTGGAATCTGTGACCGTGGGTGGAATTTCAGCGAGTTTTATTAAATTCACTTCAGATAAGGGGAGAACCCATTCTTCTTCTTCTTCTTCTCTCTCTCTCTCTCTCTCTCTCTCTCTTGTTCTTTGGAATTCTTCACTGTTCTTCACCGAATCGAGTAGTTACCACCGTTGGAACCTTGGTGGATCGAAGCAGGAGCGTCGTGGATGCTCCACCAATGACGCACGATCGATTCGGGGTAGGATTTCTGGTAAATTTTTGCACATTCGTCAATTTCACGTGTTTTCATCAATTCTATTGTTTAAATTCTACAATTTTAGAATTAGGATGATTTCCAAAAGAACACGGCCACCATACGAATCCCATTGAATAACCCATGTTCTTCCCCGTTCTTCATCCAAAATTTTTCAGATGCGCTAATCGACCATCTCATCATGGATTGAGGGAAGGCTCTGTATAGGCCCCATCCCGAGGATCCCAAAACCATCTTCGGTTTTGAAATCGGGCCGCCAGAGTAGTTGTGGAGGCCGAAAGAATCCCCGGATCTGGAAATGGTAGTGGCCGAAGATCGGGGTGGCACAGTGGTGGAGCCGTCCGGAGGCATTCTTTGTGATGCTTTAGGTCGAGGAGGAGATTGGAAGGCCGGCGTCGGGTGCGGCCGGTGGACGGCGGTTTCAGGTGTGGCCAGCGCAGATGGGGTGTGGTCAGGAGGTGTCATGAGGGTCGGCAGCTTCGGGCGGTGCAACGCTGGAGAGGCCAGGTGACAACAGTGGCGTGGTTACTGGGAGGAGCCGAGCAGGTCAAGGTGTCCAGGCGGCCATAACGGAGTGGGGAGTGGGCCACCAGGCGGAACGGGCGTTGGTACCGGGCGGTGCGCTCGTCCGACGGAAGGGCCACCGTCGATCTGTCACACTCGGGAAGAGACTTGAGGCGCTGACCTCGGTGGGGGGGGGGATGAGGACACGCAAAGTGCGGGTCCTGCTGGTGTGGCGCGTGGACAACACCGTCCATGTGGTCGGTCAGCTTTGAAAGAACCGGACCAAAAGGGCCCGGTGGTTTGCAAATGGGCCGCGGCCAGCGGTCCGCGGTGGTTTGGACCGACCCTATTTTGGGCCCCTTTGTTCAAGGGGGAATATCTCCTAAACGACGTGTTCGTTTGACGTGCCGTCAGCGGTTGTGGGTTCGTCTTAGTGACATGGACCTTTTTGAACTGGGTTTCATGGTTTTTATGTTCTGTACCCTAGGGAGGGTGACCAAAAATTCATTAATTGAATAATATTAAATAATTATTACGGTTTACAATGGACGTATTCACAAGTCGGACGTCCATTTGACGTGCCGTTAGAGGCGCTATGGCCCTGGAGTTGAGACTGTAATTCCAAAGTTAGTTCGGAATCATTGTGGTTTTGGTTCTGTTGCTCAGTGGCATGAATTGCTTGATGCGAATAATTAATTAATTAATTAATCTTGCATCGGACCGAACTCCTGTTTGGGATGTCCGAATGACACACCATTAACAGTAGCGGGACCCCAATCCCCATGCGAAATTTTTGAGACACCTTCCAAAGAGTTCAGTTTGGAGGCAAGGTGTGGGCCCTATAGGGCCTAGTTCAAACCTTTTACAGTGAAACACCATTTTCACCCGACATCTGTTTGGGGTGTTTGAGTACTCATTTCTGGGTGTTTTTCCAGGGGGATTGCGACTGCGCAATCTGCCTGCCTAAATTCGAGCATGAGGCATGGGCTCCAAGAGGCGCCTTTTGGACGTATGCGATGTTTTTATGATTTATGCTTCATTAGTCCGTTCTGGGAAAATGAATATAGTATGACTCATGGTTCTCTGTAAGGAATGCAATGGTACGATCTGCGTGACGTGTTTTGAGGTCGAGGTGTGGGCCCCACAGGGCCCCGTTTGCATAATGTGGGGAGTTGCAGATTCTGCATCCGGATTCCGTTTTAGGCGCTGTCAGCGGCGTTGTGACCCTGGCATCGGACGAAAGTTGAACAGGGTGGTTTCAGGCATTGAATCCAGAGTTGAAGTGTGGGCCCCACGGGCCGTATTTTATGTTGTATGCAGCATACTGTGACTTTTTCATCAGGCGTCTGTTTGGGGCGTATGAATAGTCAATTCAGCGTGTTTTTTTGAGAAAAGAGTAATGGTGTAGTTTTTCCCCACCTTATTCGGGACAGAAGCCCGGGCCCCACGAGATGTCGTATGGGCATAAATCGGGGTTGAACAACTTTTTCATTGGGATCCCGTTTCTTACGAATAAATAATCTATGTCACGTGTTTTTTCGTGAGGATTACAACGGTGTAATTTTTTTGGGTGTGCGGAGCCTCTTTCAAGATCTCATAAATGTGGAATCATGAAAGGGCATTGGTTTGAGGTTCCTTTGACACACTCCAAATGAATGCACAGTAGCTATATTAGTGACACCCAATGATTGTATGGGTAGTGCGGAGATATCAGACCAGTTCCAGGTTTACCCTCTAGCGAGGCTGGGTAGTGGGTTACCCGATGACCTCTTAGGGTTTAACCTCCAGTGAGGCTGGGTAGTGGGTTACCCATTGACCTTAGGGTTTTCCCTCCAACGAGATTGGGAAGTGGGTTACCTGACGACCTCTTATTGTTTACCATCCACCAGGGCTGGGAAGTGGGTTTCCCGACGACTTCTTAGGGTTTACCCTTCAGCTGGGCTGGGCAGTGGGATACCCGACAACTTCTTTCAGACTCATCCCTTCCTATGAGGCTAGTCCCTGACTTTTCTCTAGGATTACCAGTGTGGGACCCTTGGTTGTACGATTTAGCGATGGGATAGCCTTGACGTGTGGGATTGTTGGGAATCATTGATGGATGTCCTTAGAACTGTTGGCGACTTCTCTTGGGCTGAGTTTGGAGATAGAGATCCCCTTACACACTCGTTCGGGTTTCTTGTTGAGCATATATATATGTATATACCCTAATTTTGTTCCCACTCATTGGGTTCAGTTACTCTCTTTCTAGTAGGGGTGAAGATGCGCGGGGGGGGGGGGGGGGGGTCCCACGGCCTGTCGTGCTCGGGAAGAGCCTTGAGCCGCTGACCTCAGGGGGGGCTAAATTTGGACCTGAGGCATGGTCCCCACAAGGCTTCTTTCTAATGTATGATGTGTTTTTACAAATTATGCTTCATATGTCTATTCCGGGAAAATGAATAGTCGACGACTCGTGGTTATTTTCAATGAGCATGATGGTACGATCTGCGTGACGTGTTTCAAGGTCGAGGTGTGGCCCCCAAAGGGCCCCATTTGCATAACGCAGGGAGATTCATCTTCTACATAAATAGTCCATGTTAGATGTTCTCAGCGGTGTTGTAACCCTATCATTGGGACGAAGTTGGAATGGGTGGTTTCGGGCGTTGAAGACGGAGTTGAGTCGTGGGCCCCAAGGGCCGTATTTTAAGCTGTGTGCAGCGTACTGTGACTTTTTCATCAGGCATCTATTTGGGGTGTATAAATAGACTATTCGGTGTGTTTATATGAGAACATCGCGATGGCATAGTTCGCCCGACCTTTTTCGGGATCGAAGTGCGGGCCCCACTAGATGTTGTATGGGAATAAAGCGGTTTGAACAAATTTTTCATAGGGAGACCATTTAAAGTGAATAAATAATCTATATTACGTGTTTTTCATGAGGATTGAAATGGTGTAATCTGTTTGGGCGTGCGAATCCTCTTTAGAGATCTCATTAAATGTGGAAACAAGAAATGGCGTTGGTCGGAAGTTCCTTTGACACACTACGAACCAACGCATGGTAGCGATGTTAGTGAAATACAGTGATGGCACGAGTAGTGCCAAGATATTGGACTAGTTCTAGGATTACCCTCTGATGAAGCTGGGCAGTGGGTTACTTGTTGACCTTATGGTTTACCCTATAGTGAGGCTAGGTAGTGGGTTACCTGATAACCTCTTAGGTTAACCTACCATCGAGGATGGGCAGTGGGTTACCCATTGACCTTAGTGTTTACCCTCAAGCGAGGTTGGGAAGTGGGTTACCCGAAGACCTCTTAGGGATTACCCTCCACTGGGGCTGGGCAGTGGGTTACCCGATGACCTATTCGGGTTTACCCTCCAGTTGGGCTGGGCAGTGGGATAACTGATGATTTCTTTTAGACTCAGCCCTTTCTATGAGTCTAGTCCGTGACTTTTATCCGAGATTACCAGAGTGGGACCCTTGGTTGTATGGTTTAGCGATGAAATGTCTTTGACGTGAGAGATTTTTGGGCATCACTGATGGATATCATTAGAACTGTTGGAAATTTTTCTTGGGCTGAGCATGGAGATAGAGGCCCCCTTACACACTCATTCGGGTTTCTTGTTGAGCATATATATATGTATACACCCTTCTTTTGTTCCAACTCATTGGGTTCAGTTACCCTCCTTCTAGGAGTGGAAAAGATGCGTGGGGTATGCCACGTGATTTCCGTTTCTAGATCCTATTGGGTTGGACGAGTCTACTTCTTTTCTTCTATTGGGTTGAGCAGCACTCTCCTTGTTGTACTCTTACACTGTTCTTTGTTCTGTATAATACTCAATATTTTAGTATCTCCTTTGTTTATCCCCAAATATTTCTAGGCATTCTACTGAGTATCATTATACTCACCCCTACTTGGGCTTTTCCCACACTTGGTGTGCCCTTTCAGACGATAGACAGGTTGATCGAGACTACGGAGGAGCATAGAGGACACAGGAGCTTGGGCTGCATTTAGTTGTCGTAGGAGAATTTCCGGGTGTGAGACTCACTAGATATTTATTTTCATTTAGAAGTTTCCATGTTTTGGGACCTTTCTAGTTTGGTGTGTGTTTTTTCCTTTACTGTTCCGTTTACTTGTCAGTACTTTTCAGCACCTTACATGTACTATTTAGAACATGATGCGTGACTTTGCTTGGATTATAGTTTGTTGTCATTTGGTTTTCCTTTTTACTCTCCACTTCTACATTGAGTGGTCTATGTGTGTGTGCATGTATAGGTACTAAGGAGAAGGCCTCCCTGAGATCGTTACGCCTTCGGAGCTTGTTGCCAGCCCCTGGCCTATGGAGGCAGGCCTGGGGTAGTTGCAGCTCGAGACTAGTAGGGTTGGGTCATGAAAAAGTGGTATCAGAGGTGGTTCATTCCTTAGGGAATTGTTCGGATATCCCAAAAAGGGAATTGGTTGGGATTTAAGGCAGTAGTGTCAACATGTCTCAAGAGAGGCTCTCAGGCTAGGGAGTCCAGTGATAGTGTGGCGACCGACATATCCATTCAACCGGACCCTGATAACCCGCTTGTCGACCCAGCACAGTGAGACCCTTGTTGCAGGGGATTTGGTTCATGAATCATATATGATTGAGTCTTTTATATCCTTCTTGAGTAATATCCCCAATATTCTTGGTATATATATGCTCATTTGACCACAATAATCCTTCATCAGATTCAAGATGTCTCCATGGTGATAGCCAACCATGATACTAGCTCTGGTTCATGACAATGACTCCGTGAGCGATGAGGCCTTAGTTCAAGATCCATCATACGATTACCGTTTCTCCAGGAGGACAGACAATATCACCTCCACATGCGGAGTAGCAAACAGTACTGGCAAAAAAGGCCGACAACGAGCATGGACTGGGCATGCTACATGAGTTCCATCCTTAGAGACCACTGAGGTTCCACAGTGAGCCATACCCTCAGACATTGAAGGGTTGGTTAGATTCGGTGGTTCGCCTCTTCAGGCTTGTTCACACACTTACAGGTTAGATGGTGTCTTTGAAAGATAGTCTTTTCCCCCCATGTAGTTTGGCATTAGTAGATCCAGGGTTACTCAGTTTGATGATGAGTCATTACTCTCATGGGATGACTTCTAACATCTATTTTGTGAGGAGTACTACCCCACCTACTTACGCTTTTTCAGTTTCAGGTGATTCTAGAGCTTCAGAGTGGAGTGATGGTAGTGGCTGAGTACAGGACTAGGTTCGAAGACCTAACTCAGTACTCCTTTGACGTGGTCCATGACGGAATCTTTTGAGCACAGAAGTTCTAGAGAGGTCTCTGTAGAAGAGATTTTTTCCAGTATAGTGCCCTTGTGCATCCTCAGCCATCTCACGGAGCTGGGGCAGGCACTGGTGACAAAGAAATTTCTGTCAGAGGGATGTCAATTGGCAGGGCCACGACGCTAGAGTTCACCCCTTGATGAGACTCAAGCACATGGTTAGGGACATCGTAGAGCACCGAGATAGCCCAGGGAGGACTACTGCTATGTTTTTGATGTGCGAGGTCATGTGGCCTAAGGCTACTCGGCCAAATGATTTGAGTTTTCCAAATTGTTGGTAGAGGAGCCCCTATGACAGAGGTAGTTTCGTAATTAGAGAACTCCTAGTTGAGGACAGGGTGGTCCCCAGGGATGTGGTGTTGGCAGAAAAGTAGGGAGAATTGTGGTTGGCGGATGAAGTTTCAAGGTCTTTCCACCGCCACTAGGCAGCCCATGTTAGGCTCAGGGAGTTGACGGACGGGGCCGCAGGCGGCTGTGTGCTATGGATGTCTACAACCCTACAACGCATGAGATGATAAGAGGTACACTCTATGTATTTTTCTACTTTTCTTAGTAGAACTTGTTAGATGCTGTGTGAGGTACTATTTTCATCTAATTACTTTTTTGAGGGGTTACCGAGGGTGACGCAAGATGTCAGTGTAACCCTGTATTGGTGTTGTTCGATGAAGCTTTGAATGGATGGGAAAGAGGGGTTCTTCCCCCACTGAGACATGTTTTTGTGATGCGGTCAAAATTGTGAGGGAGAGTCAGTACCACCCAAAGAGGATAGTATTAAGGTGTGGTGGGTGAGTCCCTCCGATATGTGCATTCCTGGTGGGGTTGTGTGGTGGAGTGTCAGAGCAGGTTCTGGATTTGCCAATGTGGATTTTCTACTTGACCCCCCTTTTGCTTGAGGTGCCACTAGTGGGTTTATTAGAGTGCTTGTTTTTGTGATTACTCTCCTTCCAGGAGGGGAAAAGACACATGGGGTATGCAATGTGCTTTCTGTGTCTAGACTCTGAAAGATGGATAAGTTTTCTCGCCTACCCTGTTCTTTGGTACCTTGCGTGCTAAATGTCAACCTTGATACTATTATCAAGTATAGGTCAAGGTGATGGACACCCCATAAGATTAACTACACGTTTCACTATGTGGTGCTGGTAGTGGTAGTATTTTCCCTGAGAATGTGGAGATGCTATCTTCTGGGAGAGCGATTTGTGGTTTTCTCAGACCACCAGTTTCTCAGGTGCGTCCTCACCCAGAGACACTTAAACCTGAGGTGACGTTGCTGGTTAAATTTTCTGTAGGACTATGACTTCGAGGTAGTCTATGTTCCAAAAAATGGCAGTGTTGTAGCAGGTTCCTTGAATAGAAAGTCCTAGACTCGTCAGGTGCGGGATGTTCCGTAGTAGTTAGCTTCCCTACCACTAACCTTGGTGGAGAATGAGGGTACGGATTTTCTGTAGTCGATGGTGTTGGCTCATCCACTTTTTAAGCGCGTAAGGGAGTTTCAGTTTTGATGCACCGACTATGAAAAGTTATGTGAATGGATATCCTTGGGAGTTTCACTAGAAGGGTATTCTGAAAGAGGGAATCACAAGACCATGTTCCAGGAACTATCCGTGATTTCGGTTGTGATCTAGAAAGTAGAGGTTTGTCCAGGGAGGTCCCCCGAGTATCTTCGGGCCATTCGGGAATCATGTAATGGATTGATAGGTTGCGTAACATCTTCCCCTACCCTCCCAATAGTAGGAGAGGGAACACAGCGTCTTCCTCCTGTCACAACAGATGAGGTGTGTTCGTGTTCCTACGCATTTCATCAGAAGTAGCAGACGTTATGGGTACAAACCATCCCTTGGTTCACGTGTTGTTCCAGTATGGTGTTGTGCCTGTTTTCTTTGGAGTGGGAGAGCTATGTGTGAGCTCTGTATCCTGAGATATTTTTCCTGCTTTTTCTTTTCGGGGATGAAACTATTGAAGGAGGGAATGATTTTGGGACCTGGTCTTCCCTATAAGACATTCAAATATTTCTACATATATTTCCAGAGCTAAGAGAGAAGACGACATGGGATTCTGAGGCCCAGTGTTTCTGGAATAAAGTTAATAAAAATATTAAGTATTTTTACACTATGCATGGGGTGGGGTTGTGTTTCCTCCTAAACAGTAGCTCAGATCGAAAATCCTAGGGCACAGTTGCATTCGAATCGTGTCGTTTACCCTAGGCGAGGTGTAAATGTTGCGGGCATGGGCCTACTGTGAGTGATGTCACCCAGGGGAAAAATCGTCATTTTGAAATAATGACTTACTGATTTTTATCACTGATGTTATTTTCAAATAACATTCATACGAAGGCCCAGAATGGAAATCTGATACTTCCGTTGAGTTCGAAATGGGGTGTTTTTCCTAGGCATGATATAAAATAAGCGGGCATGGAGGTTTTGGAATCCGTGACTGTGGGTGGAATTTTAGTGATTTTTTTATAAATTCGCTTGAGATAAGGGGAGAACCCATTCTTCTTCATCTCTATCCCCCCCCCCCGCTCTCTATATCTCTCTTGTTCTTCGGAGTTCTTCGCCGTTCTTCACCGAATCGAGGAGAGACCTCCACCAGAACCTTGGCAGATCGAAGTAGGAGCGTTGTGGACGCGCCACCAATGATGCACGATCGATTCGAGGTAGGATTTTTGTTAAATTTTTTGACCTCCGTCGATTTCTGGTGTTTTCGTCAATTTCTTTATTTAAATTCTTCAATTTTAGAATTAGGACGATGGCCAAACAAACACGGCCACTATCCGAGTCCTGTTGTATAACCTGTGTTCTTCTTCGTTCTTCGTCCGAATTTTTTAGGATTCACCAATCGACCATCGGATCATGGATTGGGGGCAGGCGCTACAAAGGGCTCGTCCTGAGTATCCCAAAACCATATTCGGATTTGAAATCGGGCCGCCGGAGTAGTTGTGGTGGTTGACGGAAGCCCCAGATCCGTCAGGGGAGGTAGCTGGAGATAGGGGTGGTGTAGTGGTGGAGCCGGCTGGAGGCGTTCGGTGCGGCGCGTTGGGCTAAGGTAGAGGTCGGAGGGCCGGCGTCGGGTGCGGCTGGCAGACGGCAGTGTTTGGTGTGGCCGGCATGGATGGTGTGCGACCGGGATGAGTCGCGAGGGTTTGGCGGCGTCGTGCGGTGCAACGCCGGTGAGGCCAGGAGGCAGCTGCGGCATGGTGACCGGGAGGAGCCGAGTAGGTCGGGGCATCCAGGCGGTTGCAACGGAGTCTGAAGCGGGTGACCAGGCGGCGCGGGCGCCAGTGTCGGGTGGTGAGCTCGGTCGTCGAAGGGTTTTCCCTCGGCATGTCTCACTCGGGAGGAGCGTTGAGGAGCTGACCTCAGGGGGGGCCATGGAGAAGGACCCACAAAACGCGGGTCCTGTTTGTTGTGGCGTGCGGACAGGACCGACCATGTGGCCAGTCTGGTTAGAGACACCGAACCCGAGGGGTCCGGTGGTTGGAGGATGGGCCAGGGCCAGTGGGCCGTGGGGGTCTGGACCGGCCCAATTTTGCCCCCCCCCCTCGTCCAATGGGGCATATCTCCTAAATGGCGCGTCTTTTTGACGCGCTTTAAGTGGCTGCGGGTTCATCATAGCGAGACATACCTTTTTGAATTTGGTTTCATGGTTTTTGAGGTCTGAGCCCGAGGGAAGGTGATCCAAAATGATTTATTTTAATAATATTAAATTATTATTAAGGTTTACAACGGACGTATTCGCAAGCCAGATGTCTGTTTGACGTGCCGTCAGAGGTGTTGTGGCCCTGGAGTTGAAACAGTCCTTCCATAGTTGGTTTGGAACCTTTGCGGTTTTGGTTCCGTTGGTCGCTGGCATGAAACACTTGTTGCAAATAATTAATTAATTAATTAATTAATTAATTAATTATTTAATTAATTAATCTTACGTCGGACCTAACTCTTGTTTGGGATGTCTGATTGATGGACTATCAGCGGTAGCGTGACCCTAGTCCCCATGCGGTCTTTTTGAGATGCTTTCCAAAGCGTTCGGGTCGAGACATGGTGTGGGCCCCATCGGGCCTTGTTCAAATGTTTTATGGTGAAACACCATTTTTTCTCCAGACATTCATTTGATTTGTTTGTGTACTCACTTCTGAGTGTTCTTCTGGGGGGGGGGGGGGGGATTGTGACGGCGCAATCCACCCGCATAAATTCGGGTTCGAGGCATGGGCCCCACGAGACGACTTTCGGACGTATGCCTCGTTTTTTAGACTTATGCTTCATAAGTCCATTCAGGGAAAATTAAAATCTTATGCCTCAAGGTTATCTGCAAGGAACGTAATGGTACGATCTGTGTGATGTGTTTCATAGTCGAGGTGTGGGCCCCATAGGGCCCCGTTTGCATAACACGGGGAGTTGCAGCTTCTGCATCCGGAGACCATTTTAGGCATCGTCTGAGGCATTATGACCCTGGAATCGATACGAAGTTGACTGAGGTGGTTTCAGGCATTGAATCAGAAGTTCATGTGTGGGCCCCACGGTCTATCTTTTAGGATGTGTGCAGGGTACTACGGATTTTTCATCAGGTGTCTGTTGGGGGTGTATGAATAGTTGATTCGGCGTGTTTTTTCGATAACATCGCAATGGTGCAGTTTTCCTGAACATTTTTGGGACCAAGGTGTGGGCCCCACGATACACCATATGGGTATAAAGCGGGGTTGAAAAACTTTTTCATTGAGATCCTGTTTCCATCGAGTAAATAATCTATCTCGCATGTTTTTATTGTGAGGATTGCAATGGTGTAATGTATTAGTCCGTGAAGAGCCTATTTTGAGATCTCATTAAATGTGGAAACATGAAAGGCCATTTTTCGGAGGTTCCTTTGACACACTCCAAACCAACGCACAATAGCGATGTTAGTGACACCCAGTGATGGCACGGGTAGTGTGGAGATATCGGACCAGTTCCAGGTTTATCCTCCAGTGAGGCTGGGCAGTGGGCTACCCATTGACTGTAGGGTTTACCCTCCAGCGAGGCTGGGTAGTGGGTTTCCCGAAGACCTATTAGGGTTTACCCTCTAACGGGGATGGGTAGTGGGTTACCTGTTGACCTTAGGGTTTACCCTCCAGTGAGGTTGGGTAGTGGGTTACCTGACGACCTCTTAAGGTTTACACTCTAGTAGGGTTGGGTAGTGGGTTACCCAACTACCTTTTAGGGTTTACCCTCTATCTAGGCTAGGCAGTGGGATACCCAACGACTTCTTTCAGACTCAACCCTTTCTATGAGGCTAGTTAGTTAATTTTCTCTGAGATTACCGGAGTAGGACCCTTGTTTGTATGATTTTGCGATGAGATAACTTTGACATTCGGGATTGTTGGGCATTACTGATGGATATCCTTAGAACTGTTGGTGACTTTTTCATGGCTGAGCTTGGTGATAGAGATCCCCTTACACACTCGTTCAGGTTTCTTGTTGAGAATATATATATGTATACACCCTACTTTTTTTCCCACTCCCTAGGTTCAGTTACTCTCTTTCTAGGAGGGGAGAAAACGTGCCGGATATGCCACGTGCTTTCCGTGTCTAGATCCTCTTGGGTTGGACGAGTCTACTTATTTTCATCTATTGGGTTGAGCTTCACTCTCTTTTTTGTACTCTTACACTGTTCTTTTTTCTGTATACTGCTCACCATTTTAGTATCTCCTTTGTTTCTCCCTTGAGTTTTCAGGGAATCCTACTGAGTATCTTTATACTCACCCCTACATGTGGTTTCCCTGCAGTTGGTGTGCCCTTGCAGATGACAGATAGGTCGATCGAGACAATGGAGGAGCGTAATGGACACGAGATCTTGGGTAGTGGTTAGTGGTCGAAGGAGGATTTTTGGGTGTGAGACTCACCAGCTGTTTATTCTCATTTTCCTGTTGTCGAGTTGTGGGACCTATATAGTTGGGCGCGTGTTTTTCCCTTTACTGTTCAGTTTACTTTTCAGTAATTTTCAACACCTTACATGTACTATTTAAAACATTATGCATGACTGTTCTTGGGTTATAGTTGGTTTTCCATTGGTTTTCTTTTTTACTCTCCACTTTTTCATCGAGTGGGCTGTGTGTGTGTGTGTGGGTACTTAGGAAAAGGCCTCCCTAAGATCGTTATTCCTTAGGTGCTTGTCGCCAGCCCCTGGCCTATGGAGGCAGGCCTGGGGTAGTTGTAGCTCGAGACTGGTTGGGTTGGATCATGATAATGTGTACCAGAGGTGTTTCGTTCATTGGGGCATTATTTAGATGTCCCAAAAAGGGAATTGGTTGGGATTTAGGTAAATAGTATCGACATGTCTCAAGAATGGCTCTCAGGCCATGGAGTCTAGTGATAGTGCGGTGGCCGAAATATCCATTCATCAGGACCCTGATAACCCTCTTGTTTACTCGGCACACTGAGACACTTGTTGCAGGGAATTTGGCTCGTCCATCATATAGGATTGTGTTTTCAACTATCCTTCTTGAGTTTTCTCCCCAACGTTGTTGGTATATATATGATCATTTGACAATGATACTCCTTGATCAGATTCCGGATGTCTCTGTGATGATATCCATCCAAGATACTAGCTCTGGTTCGTGACAACGACTCTGGAAAATCCTATCTCTGATCTACTAAGAATTATAAAATATAATACCAATATCCACGAAGTGAAAGAACCTCTATTGATACCATTTTCATGAATTAAACTTGTTACCATGATAAAAACCCATAATCATCTCTAACATGACTCAAAGGGTAGCCCTGATCCCCATAGGAAATTGACTAGTGCCTGGACGTCAAAAATTATCATTAGGGAATGATTTATTTTGTATGAAAAAAACATAAAATTGGATAATAATTGATAAATATTTGGAATTCGATTGTAGTCATCATGGAAAATGTACCACAACATATAAATGTAAATAAACCATGACTAAAGAAACTAGGACAAAAATATTTCACTACGAATATCTCTTTATAATAAGTGGATCACATCCCCCCATTCACTATCAAATTCTATTGTTCAAAAATCATGAACATAGACTGGATCAAAGTGGTGCTCACACATTTTTCAGACCTAGAATTGTTTTTTACATATTCAAAAAACAATTTGTAGGGTGTGAGAAAAACATTCCAAGTAGAATCTAACCAATCATTATATATTAATACCATATAAATTAAAACAATTATCATTGAAATCAAATAACAATGATTTTAAAATTACTTCAATGGAATGTATAAAATGGGTATAAAAATAATATTCATAAAAATGGCATGAATAAGTATCCCATTAAAAATAGTTAAGAATAAATAATTTTACAAACATTGGAATATAGTAAATCCTATTCAATCATAGAACCATGGTTATAAGACTCGATTTTAATTAGATAAAGGCTCATGGTCCAACATGGTCTTGGTGAAAATCTGATCCAAGTGTGTAGACTTCCCTAGATATCAATCATAGGGGGGATAAGAGTCCACCCCAAATAATGAACTCTTCGCCCTTGTCAAATTTTTAATTTTTTTTTCATAATCAATCCATTTCTAGCTAATGATATTAAATTTATATAATGAATATTCATGGAAACCCACCTAATTTTTCTAGATACCATGTTCTTCAAACACACCATTCAAAGGAAAACAATTCATCTCAAACTAGTTTTATCAATAATCATTCTAGTAACCCCAAATCTGGTATCCCTAAATTACATTTCATTTCTAAAACAAAAATGAAACATTTTTCATCAAAACACATTAATTTGAAGGTAAAGTATTACATTAAAATTCCAAAAAACATTTCACACCTTCAATTCCAATGAATACCCCTGAAAGGGATACATTTAATCATATATTTCAATATATTATAATTTTCTTGAAATCAACTCTTTATTAAGTAATCCATCTCTAAAGAGTATTCAAAACACAACATACCATTTGAAAAAATATGTTAAAAATATGAATTCATTCTTTAGAAATAATTTGATAAAAAATTTAATATAAATATGAAGTAATGGGTTTAATTAATAGGTAATAGATTATAAAACCACCCAACTAAAGAATTAAAAAACCATGACCCCACAAAAAATGATGATGGTAGAGGAATATATCTAGTACTCATGATTTTAGACATACATATTAAAACCATAATCCATTACTTGATGGAATTCAGACACTAAAAATGAATATTGGAACACCCTAAACAAAAAAATACAAACAAAATTGAGGGTATAAATTAGATTAAGAGAGGGGTTATGATTTTAATAACAGTTAAAACCCCTCATTATTGAGCACTACTAGAGTAACCTTCCTCAAATGACAAGAAATCATTTGGAAATTTTATATTGTGAGACCATGTTCCTCATTCCCTAGTGATTCTCTCCCTGGTGTGGTGTATTCACCTACGATACCACCCTTGAGAAACTACCACTACTTGGTACTAAGAACAATGTCAATTTATTCCCCCAATCCCTCCAACATGGTGTAGTGGGGTACATATTATTCAAGGTGAAAAGAGGGACTGCCTGTGTATCATGCTAAAGAGTACGACCAAGTATGGGTGTGGTGCCTCTGGTAATTTCAAAAAGGAGGGTCTAAGAAACACCACAACAACTATCTTATCCATGGCTCTTCCCATTTTCCCCAATAAGAACAAAAATATTTTCTTTATCTACTAATCACCACTAATATTCCTGAAATTGACATTCCCGACCTAAGGTGGAAGGAAATTTTTCTTATGACCTGGAGGGAGTCACATACTAAGAATCAACCATTAAATTAAAAATGGTACTTATTATATAATTTAGATCTAATGAATCAAAAATTTAAGTCCATTTTTTATAAATATTTTTAATGGTGATAAAAATTTGTCTTAAAATACTTAATATATAATACAATAAAAATAATTTTTTAAAAAATATAGCTTGATTTATGAGATTTTAACTATGGGGTTTTAAATTCGAAACAATATATTTAAAATTATAGATTTATTTGTAAAATAAATATTTGGTCTTATAAAAATGTTTCATGAATTTCCAATTCATAATTATAAATTAATAAAATCCTAAAAGTAATGATATTTGTAAAAACAACATTTAGAAATATTCACTTAAAAATCAATCATTTTATAAAATTACCAAAAATCTATAGTAAGCTAAAATTTTCCAAAATAAATCACAAAAACGTGATTTTTAAAAAAAATCACCCCATAAAATTTTTAAATTTTATTTTAAATTAAAAACATAAAATATAGTGAACACCATTTTTGTAGGAAAATGATATTTTGTCTATTAACTATAATTTTTCTTATAAATTTATAATTAATCTAGTTTTTATAGTTTTTTCAGGTTGAAATATATTATACATGAAATGAATTAATTTTTAGAAAAAAAGATTCGTTATTTTCATAGCTCTACTAGTTGAGTTGATATTTAATGTTAAATGTATTTTTTTTGTCTTTATATATATATCATAATTATGTTATCACTAATTATACTTACAAACTATATAGATTCCATAAAAATATTTATGTTGGTTTCAATGTTACATGTGGGGAAAGATATTGTAAATGGTATATTTTTTAATTTTAATATTTTATTATAACTCAATTCATTATATTCTAACACTCTTCAAAAATATTTTTTCCATGAGATTTTATTACATGGAAGAAAACAAGTTAGGGTACTTTTCTTGCAACATGTGCTATGGTTCCCATGTATGCTTCTTAAAATTATGATTTATCCATAGAAAATAGACTGGATTTGTGGCCTTGTTTCTCATAACATTATCATTATGATCCAAGATTTCCAAAGGTTATTCTTCATATGTAAGTTCTTATTCCAAATATATAGATTATAAGATTATAACATGTATGGGATTTGGTATAAGGTTCCTCCAAATTAATATATCGAACACATTATCGTGATCCCACCCAGGTTAACCCCAAACTGATCACCCAAGCCATCTAGAGACATGAGCCGAGAGGCGTTCCTAACACTTATATGCTAGCAACTAATTGGGATCATGTAGACTCAATTGGGAACTAATTCTCCCATAAATTGAAGAAAAAATAAAAAAAAATAAACTTAACAACACAAATAAACACCTTCAGTAGAAATAAATAAAAAAGTTCATGCCTCTGTGTGACCACATAGGTCACCATTAACCATTGAACCAACATTACTCCACAACAACTAAGTCCATGCTGGAATCCACCCGAGAAGCTAAAAAGCAAGACATTTCTATATGTGTGATCATTAAAACTCATTATTTGTTCTCTAATTAACATTTCCCTTTTAATTTAATTTAAAAATTAAATCAATTCATGATATATTGAAAAAAAATATATATATAAAGTATGGTTTTCCTTTCTTTCCCAAAAAAATTATCAAGTTTCCATTTTATCCGAAAAATAATTTTCTATTTAATTTTTTAAATAGTTCCCATGAAATGTTTGAAGATATATAGAATGATATATGTATAACGATGGAGAAAATAGCCTTGATTTTTATTTTTTTTGAGAAGAAATGTAACTAAGAAAAATGTATTTTTAAAATAGTACAATGAAAACTAGAGTAAAAGAGTGCAAGTTCCCGGGGAAATTCCTATGTAGCTAGGGTTAGTGGGGACCTAGGATCCTCATACTCTAATTGATAAATCATGGACATAAAGTTCTATAATCTAGGATGAGGAAACCAATCTACATCATCGGATTTCAGTTAGTGTTTTAACGTTAGCTACTAGGTAGGGCATGCCATACCTAGAGTACTTGTCCTAATATTCCCTATTAGATGCCTCAGATTCTCCAGTGACATGCCAACTGGAAGTGAGTTTTATCAAGCTAGAATATACATACATTTACCATATGTTTATTAAAATCACCATCTGTTTTATCACAATGGACCTCCCTTTTTAATCTCAACCCATTTACCTTTCCAAAACACAAAACAAATAACAATATTTTTTACTTGAATACATTACATTTCACACATTTAGCACACCTCACATTTCAAATACTACAGGAATGCGTTAAAATAAAGTTTAAATTCTATTATATAGTTGAATATTCCTACCAGGCATTATCACATTAAAATTTAGAAATTATTTTCCTTTTGAAATCCAATTAAACATTTGAAATACACTACATTTCAAAGAAGATCAATAAAGGATTAAACAAATAGAACCTCTATTATAAGAACAGGTAAAACTTGGGAAGTGACTAAAAATTAATATCCAAGAAATAAAATCCACTTTTAATAGCATAAAAATTTCATATAATGATATGAACTCAAATAAATATATATATTTATATATTTATATATATACCCCTAGATAAAAAATAGATATTTTCCTAACCATGAGGTAATATTTAAAAATAGGGTGTATATATATACACCTTCCCCATCCATATGTGTGTAGGTCACCTTCACAAACGGGGATCCAAAATGCAGTAGGGTAAATAGAAAAAACTCATAAATCAGCAAAACCCTAAATAAGAAAACTATTCAAAATTGAAAAACATAACAAAACCTACCTGAAACCCAGAGAGAATAAACTAACATTAATATTCTTGGCTATAATCAATCCCTATAGTACCCAGAGACAATAGAATTCAAGGACTAATAAGATAAATTCCCAATGTAGGGGTTAGGGTTTTGACTATGTCTTGTACCCCACTTGGGATAAAATAAAACCAACAAATAGATAAGAATAATATAAGTATAAGTAGAGAATAAGCTCTCTAGAGTTGATTGCACCCAAAATAACAGAATAAAACATATTCCCAATGAAGAGGTGAGGAGGCAGTGGTGCACATGGGGAATTCCTTGTGGGCATCAGATGAGGTATGGGAAGGGTGAGTGTATCGCATGAGTTTGGGGGGAGAAGAGATCAATATAGGGATTAATAAAACCTAAGAATAATAATAATAATAATAATACTATCATAATTACTACTTATAATAATATAATTAAAACATTTAAAAAACAAATTTACAGGCCTCATGGTTGGCCAAACCATGTGCCAATTTTTTTCCTCTACCAAAAAACCTATACACCCTACATGGGTAGGCTACACGAATAGGAAAATTGGGTTCTGTCCATGATATCGTCTCTTCTAAATACTAAAAACATTATCACATGGTTTTCACATGTTAGAGTTCACATCCACAGAGAACCTCCCAAGAACTAAAACCAATCCAAAGAGAGATAAACCATATTAGAGTTCACATCCATAGAGAAGAACCATAGAATTTTTAAAAAAGTGGCCACCATGGTTACCAAAAATAAAGGATCCAATGAACATAAAACCATAGCAGAGGAAAACATTAATGATGTCCACCCAGACACAAGAGAAATCATGTTGGATTTAAATTCCCCCATACCTTTAAACTAATGAAATACATTGAAAGATTCACTCTGATACTTATGGTTGGATCCTTGATGTCTTGAAGCATCTTTTTCACCACATTTAGGATCTAGCAATCCTCGACCAAAACATCTTTTAGAAATGCAACATACAAAACTTCTTCAGGTATCACCAATGTCCACACCAAGGATTATCCCCTAGAGGATAAAATAAATATGGATTAGTGATCCCAAAATAACCACAATTGATGTAAATAAGTGAGTGGTTAATTTTTTGAATGGATGAAAATAATAGGAAAAATTTTCCTGAATAAGTTCGTTCGGTTCACACACCTCACCTGATGGGGAACTTCTATGATCACTAAAATTAACTGGACTGTCAACATCCATGGGTTTCCTCTACGACATTCCCAGAAATAATAACATGATCTTTGATCCCTAGATGAATACCTGACATGAAAATAAGATCATTAAATTGACCTCATAACATAATCTCTATTGAAAAGTAATCCAGTTCATCGAACAGTTCAATATACCCCTTCCCTGTATGTAGACCTTATCAATCATCCACGAGCTCTAGCTCTTTCTTCTCCTTCACTTATTCAAGATTAAAATATTGGAAGAAATTCATCTTGATTACTTCCCAATACATATCTATACACAATGAGGATAGAATGATTATAGTCCACTAGTCCATCCAAAATCTTTCAAACATACCGAGAAAAACTTGCACCCTCACAGAATTTGGATTTCTCAAAAACCTGAAGACACTCTCAACTTATTAAAGAAACTCCATAGACTCTTTATAGAACTATATAATTACGTAAAATAAGAAATTATTTAGAATATATAATCTCCACCACTCCACTAGGATTCTGGGTAGGTCCAATGATAGGGAGGTACTCATTAAAAACCTTTTGGGTCTTTTTCTGAAACATACTCAAAACAACATAATCCAAAAAACCAAATCAGAAATGAACTACAATAAAAGAAATTAACATTTTAAACTAAACACAAATACAAAAACTAACAGACCATAAAATAACTTAAAAAATCAATCAAATTAACACAAAAAAACCATAGCAGGAACACAAAATAATCGATTAATTCTCTTTTTTTAGAAGAAAACCAACTTTCCCAAATTCACCCGCTTTCAAATTCAATCCCCCATGTCAAAATTAAAACATTTTTTCACATCCAAAACCACTCTAAACACCAAATCCCTTTTTCCAATCAACTAAACCATTTGACGTCTTTTTGGAAATATTCACTTCAATATATACACTTATAAAACCAAAGAACCACTTTGACATCACCTTTCAAACCAAAAATACTTTGATAAAAGAAGTGTTTTCAACTTTTAATCCATGTTTTTTCACTATGAAAACCATTTTACAATATCATATTCGTTTTCAAATATAATCAAAAAATTCAAACTCAGATGAAATAATGAACCTCACTTATATAATAGAAATAGTGAACTAGAGTTCATGCATAACCCAACCACATGCTTTTGCAGGCCACACAATGTGGATGCACTAACCACTGGAATCATATTTTACTGTGCAATTGGACTATAGATGGTTTGATACACCATGTAATCTCACCATATATCACAATATCACTTTCACTATCATCTCCTAACATATATAATCTCATCTATCAAAAAAAATCTCTTAAAATAAACAAAAAATGAAAAACAAAGTCTCAAAACCTATAGAGACCCAGGATTAACGTATATGGATATTACATCGATTTAGGGGAATACATTCCCAATTTAAAAAATCATTCATGGGGACTATAATATTTTAGTGTTTATGGAAACATGGAAACATAATATTCTAAATTAGTGAATGATATTCAACTTATCCATTAATTATCATCCCCTTTAGTACTCCCACTTTCAACATTTATTCATAACATGGGGAAATGAAAAATAAGAAATGGCTGAGATTAAATGATCAATAAGTGTAAAAAAGTCAGATATGTTATAATAATATGAGAATGAGGGTATGATAAAATTAATATAACATTATAAGATTATACCCTATGTATCAAATATCATAATCAAGAGTCATGGAATAATGATTTTCATTTCATAATACATGAATCATAATTGTTATAAATCATCATAAATCAATCATGAACTATAATCTCTTGTCAAATAAGTGTGGAACAATTTTAAATATATAAATCCATATCATGTGTCATGGTTAATTACTAAGAAAGCCAACATAGTAGATATAGACACCCCAATTTGCCTTTTCTGGATCCGGACAGAACTGTTTGTCATATTGGATCGGGACAGATATGTTTCCCATAGTGGATCGGCTTTCACCATCTTCCCATAGTTGATAGGTTTCCCTCATCTTCCCATAGTGGACTAGGAATCGCTTATTTTTCATTTTTTATCAAGACACACATGTTTCCAATTGTGTATCAATCACATTGACATGTTTCCCATCATTATCAAATGATATATAAATCTTTACCAAATGCATTGTATGGAGATATAGGTCCCCCCTTTTATAAAAAAACAAACATATATCTTCCACAAGTTAGTAAAACTATCATCATATCATGATCCGTAAAAATGGATGGGTTTCATAAACATCATATAATAAACCATGTAATTAAATGGGTATCATAAAAACTTCATCATATAATTACCTATGGAAAATATATAGGTCTCATAATAATTTCATTAAATAATAACCCATAAAAATACATGTGTCTCAAAATAATATAACCTAGGGAAGAGAAAATAGTATCATAAACATCATTCCATAAAAACATTAACTATTCAAAGAATAATCTGAATGGTATTACTGAATCATATCCATAGTAAAGAATAAAATATAAAAAAATAAAATTTTATATGGAAATGGATTTTGAAGTATCACATGTAATATTTCTTATAGAAAATAGATATTCATTGAAAATATATTTCATAAAACCATTTAAAATACCACTTTCATATAAATATTGAATTTAAATTTATGTCAAAATATTTCTTGAGGAAAGGTATATTTTCCACATTGAAAAAATCTATTTAAAAAATAAATCATTTTGAAAACCATTTCCTTTAAAATTAGCATTGAAAACTTGTAATGGATTCTTTAAAAACGTTTAAATACATTTTTCCCTTAATATATCTTTGAAAACATGGAATTGAAGATTTAAATACCGTTTTTAAAAAATAAATACAAAAAAGTATCTCAAAAATCATTTTCCATGAAAATGAGCTTAATATATCACTTAAAAACATTTTTGAAATTATTCTTATAAAACATGGTTTTTGAATAGAAAATATTTTTAACCGAAGAGAAATAATGTCAGCCTTTATTAAAAAAAAATTTCAATTGTCATAAGTACCAACGAGTGTAAAAATGGTATAAACAAATGAATTTATAATGAATAAACAAATAAGAAGAAAATACATGAGTTTTGTTTATATATGAATCATAATATTTCATCAACATAACCATAATAATAAACAATCCTGATAAACGATGAGATTGTAGCAATAAATTTTAACCACTTTAGTAAAATTGAATCAAAATAACCATATAAGAATGAAAATAAATGGATAAAATAACATAATATGATGAAATATATTCATGATATAACATTTCAAATAAATTAGTGGTGAATAAGGCATAAGACTCACATAAATAAATGTGAGATGGGAAAAACCTTACTACTTGAGTAACTTTAGAATCATGATCCCCATGGGATTACAAAATAATTTAAATATTTTAATATGTTTATATATTTTAAATTAATTATATAACATGTAATATAGTTTTATTTACACCACAAAAAAGAATAAAGTCGTGAATACGGCATGTGTCTCCCCGAAAATAAAAAGGTTATATGAGATTCTCTTGCCTTAAGTTTAGACTTTTTCAAGAACGTTCAAACCTCATATATAAAACAATTATGTTTATTATAAATCTAAAAAATTATCATATTCTTATATATAATACAATATTTAATTTTATTATGACCATATATTACATTTAAATTAATAATTCCATCTTTAGGTTATGTTTCATGTAATAACTGCTTTGTTTTTCAAACATTACTTGACTTGTTTTTCTTGTTCCATTTACATGGATACAGATATAATTATTTAAATAATGTAATAAATGGTATAAATATCATATATATTCAGTATATATTTAGTTCTAACAATCTATAAAATATAGAAATAATAAATATAATACACCATTCATGTAGACGGTAGGACATACGTTTTCATGAACGTGGTTTCGGGTTTCTTGTTATATTCTTAGAAATTATATAAAGGAAATATACATGTGTGTGTGTGTGTGTGGATTTGTGTCTATATTATAATTCTAATTTAATTATTAATTCATTTATATCATATACGTTTACTATACCCATCCTTAATACATTCCCTGTATAGTGTGAACGAATCAAATTTCTTTGAAGATCCGGTAGTCCACACGTCCACAAATGAAGTTATTGTCTTTCCACAAAATAGAATGTATCAAATAAAATTTTATATAAAAATTAAAGAATAATAAAGGCATAAAAAATATCATATATATCATATATAAATATTGTTTCTATTATAATGACCACCATGATATGTAGTAAAGGAATAATGAATAACATCATTTCATGAGGTGGTGGTTCATCGTACACAAGAAATATAATTCCATTATCCATTACATGTGAGTGTATGTAAGTGTAGTTATAACCATTATAATAAAAATACATTAGTAAAATTAGGATATGTATGTTATTATATAATTATAGAATAATATTGTTTTATGGGGGTGCATATTGAAAATACAATAAAAGAACGTTATGAATGATGTTACCTCTTCTCTAGATAACTCTTTTTGGTTTGAAGAAAATAAATTTCTTGGATGGATTAAGGAAAAAATGGGGTATTATAGGATGAATTCCTTGATTTTGGGAATATATTTGGAAATTTTTTGTCCTCTAAAAATGTCTTGCGATGTGTTAATAAGTGGATGGGTGAGTGACTTTTTATAGTGGAGGAGGAGTGGAATTATAGTTACTTTTTGAAAAAGGAATTTCATCAACATTTTCCTATATTAGGTAGATCAAATAATAGTCAAAATACGACAAAAGAAATGATAGGTTCTAAATAGGAACATTAAATATATTTTTGACAAGTTTCTAGGTCATTTTGGGTCCTAAATTTATGGTTTACTCCTTTGTCAAGCTAATTTTTCTCTTAATCGTTCAAATTAATTTTAATCACATTCAATAATCATTTAGTTAGAAAAATATTAACTTATGATAAATTATAATTTATTATGATTAAGAAATTATAATCCAATTTTCATGATTCCAATAATTAAATTAGCATAAATTAATATAAATTTAATCCCATAGGAAGGACGACAAAGCGAGTTTTGAAAGTAAAATTTTTTCAAAAGTGTGAAATGATTTTATATCCAATTTCAATGTGAAATTGACTCCAATGAACTAAATTGGATTAATTGATTTAAAATATATTTAAATAATCATTAAAATATATTAAAGATAAAATTAAACACAATAAATTTTATAGATGAAAAAGTATATTTGAATTATAATTCAGTATTTTTCACTATTCATCAAAAAATTAATCTTCTCAGAGAAATACCAAACAGTAAACAAAAATATATTTTTATATTTTGATTTGTAAAATGCAATTTATTTTTTAAAATAAAAAAATGGGTCAAAATTTAGATCTATAAAGGATTTTCCAAGAAAAGGGGTAAAATTACCTTTAAAAAAATACATCTTTTATTCATAAAATTAAATTTATTTTTATCTTATACCTATAAAATCTATTGGATGAGTATGAAATATATTGATTGAATATATAATATATAAAAACTATATTTAAAACCATAATCAAAATTTATTTGTTTAATTTATTTATATGAATTTTTTTAGGGATAGAAAAATAGTTTTATTAGAAAAGTAATTTCTTTAATCTCAAATAGTGATTACATTAATTTATAACTCATTGATTACTGATGGATTAATTTTATATAAATTTGAAAAACATAGGATCAAAATTTAGTCAAACTCATTCACATATTACATTCTAAGGGCTAGGTGATATGCATAATAATTGTTTTTGTAATACATTGTAGTTCAGTAATACTCTGTATGGCATGTAAAATAATCTATCGAAGGGACTCAATATTGTGTGTTACAAAAAAAACATAGTGTTTCATGTATTTCATGCTAAATTATGTGTTTTTTATAGATCAAGATCGACTTGGTTTTGTGTATAACACAATCAAATCATAGTTCATTCATATAAAAAAGATATATTAATTATTGTGTGAAATGAAATAAAATTGGAATGATTTCATTAATACGAAAAAAATCACAAAATCTCAGGGTGTTACAAAACCCAACTACCCATGGTTACTCATGTCTCATCACATGTGGTGGAGATCATGAACTAACCCATCACCAACTTCCTGAGCCATGAAAATGAAATCTCGAATCTACCTGATATCCCCAATAATAAAAGGCTACTCAGATACGACTTTTTCACGAACCAACTAAGCTCAAATCCAATGCTTTAACTACATTGAACCAGTGACATAGACCTAGAGGTGTTTCAGATCCTCTAATTCAAGTAACAAGGGATGGGAATGAAGTATACTCAATTAATAATTGATTAGTTTCTAAATAAGATATAAATAAATAAATATAAAATGAACAAAAAAATTTAACACTAGAAGTGAAAAGAACTAAAACATTACATACATATTTGTGACCTTGTAGTACACCATCAAACACTAAACCAAAATCACTCCCTAGATACTAAGTCCAAGCTATAATTCCCACCATAATATAAAAATCAAATATAGGGATATATACGTGAGTATTAAAAATTAGTATTCATTAACAAATAAGCTACTCCCTCTTCCATACCTTTAAAAAGATAACCATTTAATTCTACTTAAAAAAATATATATATAAATTAAGTTATCCCATTATTTCCCAAAAAAAGTATCCATCCTTCATTTTTATGAAAAACCATTTTCCATTAAATTTTTGAAATAGATCCCAAAACATACTAAAAATTATGTGGTAGGATAGTTGTAGAATAATAGATTTAATAACCATGTTTTTTATTATTTTAATGTAATAAAGTAACTAATTAAAAAGGAATTTTATAATATCACCATTAAAACTAGATAAAATATTATAAGAACCATGGGTAATTACTAAGTATGTAGGTTTAGGGGGGACCAAGGATACTCATACTCTCAGGGATAGACCATAGACATTAGAGTCTATTCTCTTACTCTAGCAAACCAATCCACATCATCATAGTTTAGTTAGTGTTGAAACATAATCCTTATTGGTAGGTTGGTTCTTTAATAGCATAATTATCCTATTCTACCCACCATGATACGTAGGATTCCCATGTTCCATGACCAATATAGGTGAGTTTTTATCCAGAATGAATATAAATTCATTTATCATACTCTTAAAAAATCCATAATCCACTTTCTAACCTAAAATAAGTTTTTAATTGATTCCACTTTACCATTAAAAAATTCACAATTGATTAAAATTTACACTACCGTAATAAATGAAATTTCACACATTTTGTAGACATCACATTTTAAATGCAAGGAGAATGCTTTAAAACAGGGTCTTAATTACCATAAAATAATAAAAGCTTACAATATTTCCTTATCACTTTGAAATTGAGAAATAATTTTCTTTTAGAAATAAAATTTAAAATTTAAAATGAACTACTTTTCAAAAAATATAAAAAATACACTTAATCAAAGGGAACAACAATTAGAATTTGTGTAAAAATATTGGTAGTGAATAAAAATGTATTTTAAAGACTTAAAGGCCACTTAACCTAGCATATGATTTTTATATAATTATAAGATCACATTATTAAAATATTAAATCAATGATGGAATACAAGTAAAATTTTCTTACATAGGTAAACTACCTAAAAACACTACTTTTGGTGATTGATGTCTAAAACCACTCTTTTATGCGTACATGCACATGCATTTAAACATACATATACCCCTGCTAAAATGTAAATATTCCCCTCTAGATGATGTAATATCTATATAATGGTTATATAAACACCATATGCATCCATATGTGTGTAGGTAACCCTCATTAATGGTGGTCCAAACGCACTAGAAAAAAAATACTTCAAACTCAAAATCAAAAAACTCCTAATATTAAAATTTTGAAAAATTGAAGAAATGAATAAAACCTAGCCAAAAACCCAAGGAAAATTAATATACTTTAATGGAAGCAGCTGGAATTGATCCCCTTAGGACCCAATGACCATATACATTATGGAGAAACAAGATAAATACCAAGGGGTGGTTATGGTATAGAATAAATCATGCACACCACCAGAGAGAAAATAAACACAAGAAAAAGACTACAACGATGAAGGTAAAAAAGAAAAAAACCCATTGGGGTTTATTGCATACAAAATTGTGGAATAAAATTAATTTAAGAGAAAGAGGTTTGGAGGAAGTTGCATACATGGGGAATCCCCAATGTGTGTCAAAAAAGAGAGGTGAGGGGGAAAGAGAATCATGTGTCTAGGTAGAGACAAGACAACTTTTTGGTTCAATAATAAGTAAAAAAATAATAAGAGTAATAATAATAACAAAAATTTCATTAATAAAAATATTAATATAAATATATTTTTTTGAAAAACATGAAGGCCACATGATTTGGAGACATGGTTCATCAAACCATGCACCTCCAGTAGGGGCCCTGGACACCCCACTTGGGAAGGCAACATTGTTAGGTAACCGTGCAATCGTCATGCGGTTTGATATGATAAAAATGATAGAAATACTCACACATTATTGTCATTGATTCTAGTAGACATCCACTATCCACTAACCTTTGCTGAAAAATACCAAAATTAGAATTTAGATCCTAGATAATCCTAAAACACAAAGAAAGGATAAAAATAATTATATGATTAAAATAAATAAAATTTCACATTCTTTGTGTGACATTAATTGCGAACGTGATAGAAGTACAGATAGAGTGCTAAGAGATATGTTATGACCCTAACCGGATCAAGGATCACGATGGAACCAATGAATATTAGAATCATCTTCCCTTTAATCCCAAACCTCATAACCTACTTCCATTGGTATATTCAAAGGAACACCTTGTCCCTAGATTCAAACTCTTGATCTCATTGATTATTATTTTCCTCACTCTTTTTTACTTCTTTATTCATTCACATGTCACCTAATTGTATGAACCATCTATGTTATTTGATGAATAATGTCAGGTACTATTAGCTTCCACTCTCCATCTACATCCCATCATGTTGAATTTATACAAATTTTTCCATGAAGACCTCATTTGGTACCATTGAAAGATATAATGGGAACTTTTTTACAAGAGAATTATACCACAGGGAGGTGTTGATCCCAAAATCCAACGAAATACATCAAATAAGATCATATTATATCCTCTAGAGTTTGAATTTCACTCTCATACAAACCATCTATCCATGTATGATAAGAACTTCAAGGACTCATCCCACTCTCAAACTCATTTTAAATACATATCTAGAACCTTGAGGTAAGCCCGGTATCTAGATAACATATAACAGATAATAGTACCCTATATAGCCTCACCACTTATATTTTTTATATCTTAGTGACATTGTGAAGAGTGAAATATTTTCTTATTGTAATAATATGTGCTAACTTAAATTGGAGATTGAATAAGAATCAAATAGAATTATGTATTTTATAAGTCTTGGAGAGTAATATAACAATTTCCATGGTGATGTTCCCCCTTTACATATTTGTATAGTTAATGGTTTCTATATAACCTTAATATATTTTTTATCTTTAAATTGAATGGATACCTAGAATGAAGATATGTATTATACAATTTTTCCCTTTATTTTACTGCACCTAAAGTTGAATTTTATGTCTATCTACATATTTTATCTTCTTGGGCCAGTATAAAGAAATGATAAATGTGTATCACCCAAAAGTTCCTTATTCAATTTTTAGTTTTTAGGGGATATATATCTATGTTCCAAACCCTATAACTCCATTTTATCCATGTTAAACACTAGAATATTTACTACCTTTTTGGATGTATCTACATCATCTTTATGGGATTTTTTTATGGTTATGTGAATGTAAGGATAATAATGTAGTATGTAATGATATGATTTATCTCCACCCATTATGAATTGAGTTTTTATCCTCTATAATTCTTTGAGTATTGTTCCTTTTTTATACCTCATCATGGGTTGTGTAGTCATAATCATTTATCAATTGCTATTATCTCTTATGGAACATTTTATATTCATATGTGTGAGTATTTATTTTTTTTATCTTATGTTAAATATATATATATATATATATATATTTTCTCTATAGAGAAAATGTTTGGAAATCATTAATGTAAATATCCCATATATGACCATTAAATTATGTTTTGGGTAATTTTTCTCATGAGTATATTGTTAAAATGATGCGTAGAAAGTACATAATCATTCTTCAAGAGAACAAAACACAAACCCTTTTTCTACGAATCACTATATATTTAAAACTATTCCCTACATTATGGGTAATATAAGTATAGGTGGAGTAAAAAATCTCTTGTTTAGTTTCCTAATATTTTTTCACATTCTGTGATGTAAAGGAACTTCAATACCATTCTTGATAAATTGCTTGAGGTATTTGATATATGTGAAGAATTTATCATACCTAATTCCTAATTTTCTACTAACCCATGAAAACTACATAACACAATTATAGTGGCAATTCTTGTCCACAACTTGATTTCTTCTGTGTTTTGAGGATCTACTGATATTCCCCTACTTAGGATTACATGACCCAATGCTGATACTTTCTTCAGATATAATTCACACATATGAATTTGAAATATAGTTTCTCTTTTCTCAATGTCATTTACACAAACTAAAAAAAATCATATTTCTCTTCCGTTGTCTATTAGTTTACAAAAATATTTTCTATAATGTGAACCATAAAATAGTCAAGGAAGTCTCTAACAGCTCCATTCATTAGATCCATGATGATAACAAGTGTAATTATAAGTCCAAATGTAATCAAAATAAATTTTTAGTGTTGATACCCCATTTGGAATGAAATTATCGGAATATCATATTTTTAACACCTAAATGATGATATTAAGATTTAAGGTTAATCATTGAGTAGTATTTATCTCTTATGATTTAATTGAATAAATCATTGATATGAGGTAGAAGATACTTTTTCCTGTATAGTTACATATTTTCAATAATTTTAATTTGTATTTCAATGTTTTAATCTAACTAATTTAATATTTTATTTGAAATTTTAAAATATTAGGGTCTTTGAATTATTTTGAGCTTAATAATGAAAATTAGTTATTTATGGAATTTTAGTTATTCTATGTCAATATTTTTAATTCAGACATAACTATGTTTACATTGATCAAAATTGTGAAATTTATTATTTCCTGAATATTTTTTTATTTTTATTAATTACATAATACGAAACCAATGGATTAATCCATCTATTTTAGGAATAAAAGATATCACAATTTATTCCATGGAAATTTTGCCAAGTTCTGGAGACTATTAAAATATTCCCATATCTCCCTAATAGAAGAACAAATAGATTTTAAATTTTTTCAAATAGAGACGATATTTATATTATATTTTTATTCAATGATGGATGTGGTTGAATCTAAATAATTAATGTCCAAAAATTCAGATTAACTCATATAATTATAATTCAAACACTATTTATGACTAAAATATTTATTTTGGGAAAATATATCATTAAATCAGATACACTATTGAACTGAAGATGGGATTTTTTGGAGTAATGACAAAGCACATGGGAAAATATTAATTAAGATAAATTTTCCATATTACATAATTTAATTGTACTATGACTCGTGAAATTTAAATTGATATATTTGGAGCCAAAATTTTCACCCCACTTACCTATAAATGTAAACCTCATCTTCCATTCAAAGTAGTTAGGAATTTTTATTTTCTAAGTAGGGAGTTAATTTTAAAATATTTTTCTATGATTTTAATATATATTATTCTTTCATTATTTCTTTTCATTTTTTACATCCACCATACCTCTATATATGTCATTATGTTGATTAACTAATCATAGCCTTGGACATGGGGTTTATTTACTCTCTATTCGTGATTTCATATAAAATAACTCCCATTTTTTTATTTTCTCTTAGTAATGGGTTTGTGGGTTTATTGAAGGGTTATATATAAATTTTCCTTAACATTATAATATTAAATTCTATTTAATTATATTCTTTACCAAACATCATTTCCCCTTCTCTCAGTAATGTTCTTCATAAGATAATATTGTGTGTGCTTAAGGGATGAAATAAAAATATTATTGATCCAAGTCTAGGAAGGTTCTACACTCTCAAATGAGGTGTCTTAATCGATATTAACTATAATAGGAGGTCAAATTTGGTGTACCAAAGAGATATCATAAACATGATTTCTTTCACACTCAGTGTAGGGGATACGAGTTCATGCATGATGAGATGAACTATCAAACATAATTTAGATAATAGTATTGGATAATGATAGAACTCAAATTTCCACCCTAGGTCTAAGTTATTTCATTCTAAAATTTCTATGGTTTTTACCTTCTTATGTTATTTTCATGAATTTCATCATTCTCAAACCCCATTTGGTGCCTTTATTTTCAATTATTAAAAATACGAAAAATAAAAAAAATGCTGCTTGGGATAGTGAGTGATTGACACTAAATCTTCTTAAGAGAATGAACTAGGTTAGCCTTATTGATTCACTTAGTGAAAAGTATAAATATAAAGTGAGTTGATATGAAAACAGTTATCAAATTGGTTCCATTTAAGGAAATCCAAGATGTTTATATTTAATTTATTATTTTCCCATTTTTAATATATAGTCATTTTTACTAAAAAATAATCTATATATTGTTTTCCATGATGCATTAAAACCATAATTATTCTTCATAGATTGATTTATCACATAAGAAACACCAAGATTATGTGGTTTAAAATTATCTTTATGCTTAGTTTATCAATATTAATGAAAATATAATGGGCCTAGAGTGAAAAATAGAATCGCTAGTGGAATATATTTATGCATCTCGTGAGAAAAAAATAGAGAAATAATCAAATATAGTGGTAAAATAGTATTCTTCACTTATTTTTCAAGATGAATAATCTGAGGAGTAAAGTAAGAAATTCAATGAAGATCTATTCATCTTTTCTCAACCATTACTAAAGTAATTTCGGGGAGAAAACATGACATCTGATGATATTTGGTGTGATGAAAATGAATTTGATAATTATTTATTGAATATCGTATAAGTTGAAAAGTTATGTGATTCTCCAACCTATGAAAATAAAAAAACAATCGCGTTTATACCTCTCTCTTGATTCGAAATAACATAATGATGAAAATCCATTTTTTATTTATTTTATAGTGAATCTTCCAAAAGTGATTAATTTCAAAGATGAATCACTTTATAAGGAATAATTTTGTATTGATTCACTATGTTATAAACATATCCAAGATGATTTGTTTTCTAAAATTTTCTTTTTTGAAATTTCATAGAAAACAAAGATGGAGAATGACTTGGAAATTCATGTTAAGGAATAAGTAATAAAAATAATATTAGTCGAATAAGATCTTGTAGACCCTATGTTTTTTTACTATATCCTCTACAAAAATAAGGATGTCATATTGAGGAGGACACCATGAAAGTAAACAGGGAGCATCCAAATCCACCTTCCCTCCCCCACTCAAACTCAAATTATATCTTTATCCTATAATGGGTGTGGAAGTTTTATTATCTTCATTGGAGGTTTCTATTCTTATTTTATAATCACGGATACTAGAAAAAGAAACATGTTGTGGTTTCTAATCAATAAACCCTAACCACCATCTGATTTTGGATAATCTACTCCAGTTTTCTACCTAGTCACAGTAATAACTTAGCACCCAAATGTGGGGTCAAACAAAGTTCTATACTATTTTTCCTTTCTGTTTAATTTTCATTGTTTTTTGTATGTATCATTTTGTTTCTTTCTTTGCTGTAGTTTTAATATTGTACTTGTTATGAGATTAAAACAAGTAATATTTTAAAACAATTATTATAGTATTGTCTCTCTCTTTTAATTTATTTTTTATCGAATTAAAATTCAATATATAAACCAGTCTCTATCTGATTTTAACTAAAAATTGGGTAGTAATTGGAATTAGTGTGGGTCATTGATTTCAAAATATTCGTAGGAATTGTTTATGTTATTTAATTTTCTTTTTTATGTTTTTCTGTGAATTTTTCGTGTTTTAATTTTTATTTTGGCATGTTTTTTGGATGATTAATTTTTATTAAAATACATTGGAAATTTAAAATCATCTTAGTATTTTATCCATATTACATGATTTGAATATTTTAGGATTAAAATTTTTATTAAATGAATTTTTTTTCTTGATTTCGATTCATTTTTTATGAAATCTGATTGATTGAGAAACTTGTGTGCGTTATTTGTTAGATTCGGTGCCCTATAACCAAATTCATTGTACTTTATTATAAAACTGTATTCATTTTTGAATATTAATAAACTACTTATCACATCATTATTGTTCTTCTGTATGAAATTAAATGTATTAATGTACAAAGAGCAGCTAATGCACTAAAAGGTCCAAGAAGTTACACACTATGATGAGAACCCATAAGAACTATGACACTATTCCTAAATATACATTCTATAGCCAGATGATATAATTTTCTAAACACAAATCATATATAATATCAGGGGTGGAGGCTCATAGGACTTTGATGAACCATCTCATAGTGTATGCCCGAGGTAATATTCTGTAGGATATTATGAGAACAAGACCCACCAGTAGGAAATACACATTTATATGTTTCATTGGATGTTGTTATATGCGGATGTTTGTATTGGTCTGTATACATTAATAATATCATTAATCAGGATTATTAGTCACTCACTTATGTGCATTGATGAAAACCAAAAAAACTGATGTTTGTGGCGAGGTAGGGTATGTTGGTTATATCATGTGTAATATTTTATTAATGAACAATGCAACAAAATATTTATCCCTAATGTTATTTGATAGAAGTCAATATCTTAGGACATATGATGAAAATTATATAACCTAAATAAATCCATGTCCATAGTGTTAAATAATGAATTTCTATTTATAGAAAGTCATAGAAAGAGATATTGAGAGTAAGGTTGATGGAACTATCTTCAAACCTTCTCTATTTTAGATATTTTGATAAAGGGGTTATATTACATAGTATGCATTTGTATGAGGTGACAAAACATTGCAGCACTAACTTGTTTCTCAATGGGTTCCTCTAAGTGTTTCCCGATGTTATCCTTAGAAATTAGGTTGTTTCTTCTAATTCCATTGAGAAAGAGGTTTAGAGGGACAAACACTAAGGGTTTCTATAATCTCAATTAAGTAATATAATATTATTTATTATTTAATAGGTTGAATAAATATTATTCTTGTACATGGTTTAATAATTATTCATGTATGCTTGATCACATATAACTATTTATTTTATGTTAAATAAATAAAATATTTATTTATTTATTATTGAATAATGTAGTGATATTTATATAATAAAGAAACAGATATTATTCAAGGCCTGATAAATATTGTGGATTAATGGTGGATGAAGATTAATAGTATAGTGAGAACAAATAACATTCAATATTATTTAATTAAATAATAGTTATTTATAATTTTCAATTTCATCACATATCGAGAAATAATAATATTACTATTATTATTAGACATGAGGTATTTCTAGGATTACATAAATAATAAGTCTACTTATGGTTTTTTTTATTTTAACCCCATAAATATAAATAACCAATTATATTATTTTCCCATTAGCCTATTCATTTTTTCACAACAACCCTATGGAATCCTCTCAATCCTAGAGAGATCCCATTCTCCCTGAACGAAAAGCAATCCTCATCGACTGGTTCATAGAGAGTACATGGGAAGTGATTATCAAGGTGATAAAGGTATATAATGCAAGCATAAACATATTCCATGCTTACACCAAGAGTCACCTTCAACGATTTCTAGATACTCATTGAATATATATTTATCATCAGTAGAGGAAATATCTACTTGGTTTCTACAACGCAAGGACAGTTCACCATAGATATTCCTTTGGAATCATCAACGAATAAGGAATCAAATATAAGTAATTCATTATCCAATTAAATTAATTATAAACAACATGTGTTGATCCCCTCTCTCTTGGATCAAATGTAATTAATTTTTGTCTTTTTATTTGACTCAATTTTGTGGATTACAATGTTCATCGTAGTATATATCTTGCGTTGATCATTGATTTTTTTAAAATCAATGTTAGGCATCGCCCATCACATGCTTACACTCTGTCTAGATCCTAATAGTGGTATCAAAGTGGGTACATTATTGTTTATAATTATTTATAATTCAATGGTGATTTTTGAATTTGTAATTTATTTTATCAATTCATGTTTAATCATTATTTTAATGTGAATTGAGAAATATGTTCCTTCCTCCTTCACGTAGAGATGTAATCAAGATGTTTAATGTTTTGATTAAAATAAAATCAAGGAATTCATTCGTAGGTGCCAATAATTATGGGAAGATAACACTAGAGTACAGGATGAGTAATCGACATTACACGTCATGTACTCATGGTCAATGTACCATTATTTAATTAAAAAATTACTCAAAGCATGTGTATTGATGACGCACGATGTAGTTAATTCTTGTACTACATATTGACTGGGACAAATTGGTCCACAGTCAGCCTAAGTACATGCCATGTGGCCCACACACATGGCATGTAGTCCCATTAAGTCAATGAAGGTACAAGTATTCAATACACGACCTACCTGACTAGGGAACATGTAACACGACGTCGACATGGTGTGTGGAAATTGGAAATGTCATGTAATCCAACTTTTCTATGGTATGTTTCACATGATGAGTCTCTATGTGTGTTTCTTAGAGTGATGGTTAAGGGTGTATACACCGTGTATATTGGATCTAATGGTGGTGTACTTTTACTAGTTATGTAGATTTAAAAATTCATTATTATAATGTATAAACCATGTGATATGTACTTTTGTGTGGTCATAATGATGTAACATGCCATGGGATAAGTTTTAATATATATATATATATATATCTTTGTGTGTGTGTTTGTATTTAATTAATATATACCTAATTTTTAGGTTGTAAAATCCTGTATGTGTCCTATTATAAGTTGTTTCTCTATGTGCATTGAAGAATAAAACGTGAAAAAGTCATGTAATTCATGTAATCATCTATGAAGTACACATCATGAAAATATGTGATAAGTCATGTATGTCATATGTCATAAGAAGAAGAAATATACGATTATAATAGATGTTGGTAAGATTTGGATGAGTATTCAATGTGTTTCCTCCAAGGTACATATATTTACAAGGTTAATTTTAAACGAATTTATTTAATTTGTTCAAAATTAAAATGGATGATAATATCAAGGGAATTCAGATAAGAATTAAGATAAACAATTTATTAATCAAAGATAATTATTTATTAATTCAAGCGTGATTTATCTTAAATTATAACGATTAGGAATTGAATTATAGGTTTATTAAATGAGTAATTTATTGCATGATCTTGGATGATCATGAGATAGACCTGACTTTTTTGTATGTGATTTGTTTCATTTAATTTATTATTAAATTAATATTTTGGAATGTGAGCCTTCTCTCCTCATTATTGTGTAGGGAATGCATTCCCATGGTTTCATTCATGTAAAAACATTTGACCCTCACCTGCATATGAGTAAAATGCATATGTAATAGATGGATATCCCCAGAGAGTGGATGTTTTATATGTTCAGAGCTAAGGTAAAACTAATCCGATGATATGCATTGGTGGAGATGTGTAATGATTAAACATGGACCCCAACGGTTCAATGTGTTTCCCCTATGTTTTTGGTTACTTTATGAACTGCTAGATTAACTAAACATTAACATAATCTCATGATCATACCTTTATTTTATTTCTTTCAATTTCATGGTCATTTCATTATTGACATATTACCCTAATAAACTAATTAATGAATTAACAATAATGATATATAGAACTAAAATAAAATTTCTTATGAATAAACATTTTCTAAGACATGGTTAATCACATAAGTAATCCCACTTAATATTAAAAAGTGTGTGAGGAAGAAATTTTTTTGAAATTTATTCATAAAAGGATAAAATCTCCCAATAAAATATTAAGTTAGTATAGCCTACTCTTACTTCGGTTAAAATGGAACTGTAGTTGAATTTTCTTCACCAGCCAAATGTTGAGTTGTTATCAATTAACCGGGAATTATAACACTATGTTTCTGGTTAACATAAATTTTTCCACATGAAGGGTTTACAAAAAAAATTGGACTTGGAGTAATTAAGAGAAAATGTTGAGGAAATCTAAAATTAAGGATTTCAGGTTTGGGGATTCCACTCAACAGATCAAGGAATTAAGATTTAATGTATTTGGAATTTGGAATTCCAACCTAAAACCATTCATGTTTCCTAAACAACCAATGTTGGGGTAATGATAAGTTTAATATGGATCCATTATATATGAATATCCAAGAAACGTGATATTCTAAAGACATTGGTGTGGTCTATTGTGTTTCAAAAAAATAGTGGTAGGTTAGTAAATATAATAAATATTTTTTTGTCTAAGTTTTATCTCATAAAGTACTTAAATTACACTAATCTTATTTTTTAAAAACAACAATAAAATGAAATAAACCATATCATTGTGATCTATAATTGAGAAGGAAAACCTTATCACTGGAACTATTTTTCGAGGAGTGGAAAAAGAACCTATGGGTTATCCTTTGTTGTGAGAGAAAATTGTATGTTCTAGAAGAACAATTACCAGTTGTGCTTGGAAATGAGGCTTGTGGTGAAGATCTATGTCTCCTTGAGTAACATCTAAATGATTTTATAGTTGTTTAGTGATTCATGCTATCATCCATGTCCAATGATATTTTAATGAAACATGAGGTTATGGATTCCTATTTCATGATTTATCACCATCGGTATCTCTATCAACAGAAGGAAAAACCAGAGAGTTATGAGATTTCCAATGCATTTTTCAAAACTAAACTTGGATATTCTATGCTACATGGGGCTCATGTAGTCAAGATTATTGGCAAAATTTAATGCAAGGACATCTTAGGGGTCAAATTCTTGGTTGAGTTTCTTATAGATCTCATACTTTTATCAATTCCCAAGACCTTCTCCAGATTTATTATAAATTATAATATGAAAAATAATGATAATATAATTCCAAAACCTCTGAAAATGATTCTCTATGTAGATAACTACATGTGTCATTACAAACTTATATTTCTTATAGTAAATAAGAAAATGAAGAATATTGTAACATGGCCCAAGACCTATCAACCATCTAAAGCTCCCGATCATCATCCCTTAAATAAGAGGAAGATTCAAAGGTCGGTCCAGGAAATAGAGGTAATATATTTTGGATGTGGCAATTCTGTCCAATGGAAGAGGAACTGCTCCTAGATGCCAGGGGAAGCGAAAGGTCTTTACATTATCGAGTGAAATCATTCAATTTCTACACATTGGGTATTAGATACATCTTTCGGAGATCGCATCTAAATCTAAATGTAGAAACCAAGTATATCTAGGATTCTTTTCAGAGGATAGGTGGATCATAGAGATGTAAACGGAGCAAGGATGAATACCCTTGACATTGGTGACTAACACCCTTCAATGCCAAAATGAATTATTTTTGTTTTAAGAGACTAATATTTGGTAAATATAGTTACTGAGAACATAATTTATGGTTCCTATTTAGATACAGTCAGGTTTATATACAAATTTTGAAATTAAATTTGTTTCTTTTATAAAGAAAACCTACTTTATGGAATAGAGAAATTAAAAAAGAGTATTTATTTATTAAATTACAAAAACCAAATGTTGGAAATCTATGACGAATCTTGTTCACATGACTCATATAACACCTAATGTGGCATCACCATATTGGCCATGTAAATGTGAATAATTGGAAAAATATCTTTCAAGATGGTTATTTAGAATCTCCATAGAAAAAACAACTTGATATATTTCATTATTGTTTATAAGGGAAGATGATCGAACGACCATTCAATGGACAAGTAGAAAGTACCATAGAAATTGTAGGATTTGTATACTATGATGTGTGTAAACCATTTCCATTAGAATCTATAGGTAGATATTACTACTTCATTAATTTTACTGATGACTTGAGTAGACATGGTTAAATATACAAGATAAGGTATAAGTCTGAGTCCGATGATAAATTCAAAGAATTGAAGAATTATGTATAGAATCAGCTTGGTAAAAAGACAATAAAGATTTTATTGGATCGAGGTGGTGAATTTCTTAAGCAAGAGTTCATCAACATTCTACAGGAGTTTCGAATTCTAGCTCAACTCAGATCACCTTATACACCGTAGTGGAGTGGTGTTAATGAAAGATAGAATCCTACCATGATAGACATAGTAAGGTCGATGATGAGTCATGCAGATTTTCCATTATCATTTTGCGGATATTCATTACAAAAAATGGTATACACATTAAACCGAGCACCAACTAATGTAGATAATGGAATTCAAATCTATCTATTGATTGGAACGAAACCCATTTTATCATATACACATGTATGGTGTTTAGAGGTGTTTTTATGGCCTTTAAATGGAAAAAACTACCACCTCAAGGCACGATGTGTATCTTTATATGATATCCCAAGGAAACAAAGGGATACTAGCTATACAATCCCTAAGACAAGAAAGTGATTGTCTCTTTTAAAACCCTTCTTTTCTTAGAGGGATCACATCCTCAAAATGGATAGTGGGAGCAAGATTGACTTAGAAGAAGTTGATGCTCAAGATACACAATAGTGGCTACATGAATAGATTCCACAGGTCACCGTGGAAGAAGTACTAAATGAAAGAAAAGTACGTTGTAGGAGGATAAGAGAGATAAGAAGACTATATAGATATGGTTTTTTGGTCACAGAGTATGGTTACTCATTATTGGATCAAAATGATAAACCTCTATCCTACAATGAGGTAGTAGAGTGCTCAGAAGCTGGAAGATGTCTAGAAGCTATGAATTATGAAATAGAATCCATGAATGAGAACCATGTTTGGGTTTTTGTCGATGCCCCATTTGATGTAAATCCTATTGGGTTAAAAAGGATAATAAAGAGGAATATGGAAATAGTAGGTAATGTATGTACCTATAAAGAAAGAATAGTGGCTAAGGTGTTTAAATTGAGTCAAGGAATAGACTATGATGAAATATTTTCTCCAGTTTCCATGTTTAAATCCATTAAATGAATACTTGTTAGAGCATCTTACCAAGACAATGAGATTTGGCAGAAGGATTTCAAAACTACATTCCATAATGGGATCCTTCAGGGAGATGTTGTTATGACACAACTAGAAGGTTTTGTAAATCCAAGTGATTCCAAATGAATTTTTCATTTGCAGAGATCCATTTGTGGATTGAAGCATGAATATAGGTCACAAAAAATTTGATTCAATGAATCCATAAAATAATTTGGTTTCACTAAGAATAAATGTGATTCATGTGTTTATAATATGTTTAGTGGGGATGTGGCAGTTATCCTAGTAGTATATATTGATGACATATTACGTATTGGAAATGAAATACCAATCTTACAATATGTGAAGGACATAGTTAAAAAGTGTTTCTCTATGAAGGACATAGGTTAAGTAGCCAATATTTTTGGGATCAATATAATTTAGGATACATCCAAGAGACTTATTGGGCTAATTCAAAGTAAATATGTTGACCAGATACTAAAGAGATTTAGTATGGAACAATACAAGATGGGTTCATTCAAATGTCACATGGTATACATCTTTCTATGAAAATGTGTCCTCAAACACTACATGTGAAATAGAGAATGATTAAGATTACAAATGATTTGGTGATAAGATCAATCACCTATGTCATGTTATGTACTAGACATGATGTTTCCAATGCATGGAGCATTGTTGGAAGATATCAATCAGATCCATGAGAACAACATTTGACTACTGTTAAGGCTATAATTGTGTATCATAGATGAACTAAGGATATGTTCTTGGTGTGTGGGAGACATGAAGAGAAGGTCATTAGAGGTTATGTGGATGTTAGATTTTATACAGATCAAAATGATCTAAATTCACAATCAGGATATGTTTTATGTCTCAATGGAGGAGCTGTGAGCTGGAAGAGTTCAAAGATGCTAGTTGTCGCCGATTATAAAGTGGATTACAAGTATATGGTGTCTTCTTATGTTTTCAAAGAATATTTTTGGATTTAAAACTTTTTCTATGATCTTGATGTGATACCTTGCAGAAAATACCCTATCACATTGTATTTTAATAATAATAAGTGGTGGATTTTAAAAAAGATCAATGTTCATGCCGATAGATAAATTATATACTTCATATGTATCACTTCTTGGGGGATTTCTATCATAGGTGTGAATTTTCAATGAGTAGAGTACCCATGTAAGAGAATGTGGTGGACCCCTTGACTAAAGTCCAATATCAACCAATGAATGAATTTCATGTGAGATCTAGTGGACTGAAGGTTTTTAGTAGTTAGATTTAGTGTATGTGGGAGTTTTTTTGGAGCTGGTACCCTATAACCAACTTCTTTGTACTTAATGATAAACATGTATTCATTGTTTTACTATTAATTAACTAATTATCACATCATGATTACTCTTCTATGTGACATAGTATGTGATAATGTCATAAGAGTAGCTGTGACACTAAAAGGTTATAGTAGATATTTACTATGATGTGAACCTAGAAGTACTACAACACTATTCATGAAAATATATTCTATAGATGGATGATATCATTTGAGGGACACAATTTTTAGTTGCTGTTAGGGATGAGACTCATAGAAAATTTGAGGAACCTTCTCATGTTTTAATCCCTTAGTAATATCTCGTAGGATATTAAGAGAATGAAACCTGCTAGTTGGCAATCCACATTTATATGTGTCATTGGATGCTCCAATATAAGGACGTGTGTGTTGGTCCTTAGTCATTAATATTATTAGTAATGAGTATTATGATTCATGCAATAAAATGTATTGATTAAAATTATGAGAAAAGATATACATGGGGAGGTAGGATACATTGGGTGTGTCACGATTAATATTACATAGATGAATAATGTGTTAAAGGATTCCCTTTCTATTCTTTAATGTAAGTCAATATCTCAGGACCTTTTATGGAAATGATATTACCTAAATAAATCCATTTCCATGGTTTCTATAAGAATTTTCTATTTTCTGAATGTCAAATAATGAGAAATCGAGCATATAGGTTGATGGCACTAGCTTTGAACCTTCTTGATTTTATATATTGTGATTAAAGAATTATATTACATAGTAAGCATACATAAGAGGTGACATGTCATTATGGAATTAAATTCATTATCTATTGATGCCTTAGTGTGTTTCTAGTTTTTAAACATGGACTTTAGGCTGCTTCACCTAATGCCACTGAGAAAGTGTCTTATAGGGTCACACGCTAAGTTTATCCAGAATCTTAATTAAATAATATTATATTATTTATTATTTAGCAGGTTGAATAAATATTAATTACATAAATGTTTTAATAATTATTCATGTATGCTATATTGAAAATAGATATTTATTTTCTATTTAATAAAAATAATGTTTATTTATTTATTATAGAATAATGAATTGATATTTATTTATGAAATAAATTAACATTATTAAAGGAAAGATAAATATTTAGGAGGAATGTCGGAATTAGTTTAATGGTCTGGTGAGAAATTATAATATTGAATATTATTTAATTAAATAATTTTTAATTATAACTCATCAGTTCATTGAATGTCAAAAAATAATAATATTACAATTATTATTTGACATGGGGTTTTCATGGATTAAAACAATAACAAGAGAACTTGTCCAGTTATTTTATTTTCACCCTAGGAAAATAAATACCCAATTATATTATTTTCTCATTGGCCTATTTGATTATACAAAAAAACATAGATAATCCTCTCAATCCTCGAGAGATCCATTTCTCTAATAAAAATTTGATGAACGGTGAGAAATCCTCCTCCACTAGATCATGGAGAACACTTTTTAAGTGATTATCAACGAAATCAAGGTGAAAACACTTGAATAATGGTATTCCATTCTATCACCGGGAGACACCTTTAACAACGTTAGTAGATTCTTGGAACACATGTGAATCACCTCTAGAGAAAATATACACTTGTTTTCTATAATTCAATGATGGTGCACCACAAATTTTTTTCTAGAATCATTAATAATGAGTGAATTTGTTTGAGGTAATTCTTTATCGAAATAAATTAATTGCTAACAATATGTGTTGATCACCTCTCTATCTGTTCTAAAAAAGTATATATTTTCTATTTCTTTAAATCAATTATATTTATAACAACATTCATCATCATAAAAATCATGGAATTATCATCAATTATGGAAAAATAAATGTTTATCACCGCCCAACGCATGCTTTCCCTATACCCAGAACCTACAATTTTGCATTACAAATTGAAAACCATTCACAACATGAGAGGTTTATACATGTATTTGACATTTTATGTATATTTATTTATTTATTTTGAGATTTTAAGGTAGTTTTTTTCTCCACAACATTCTATTTTTATCTTTCTAAAATATAATAGAATTAATGCAACATGTTAAGTTGGATTGAGCAACTATTTTGAAAGAAACATTATTAAAGTAAACTCTTATGTTGACCCACCTTGACACCGGACCTTTATTAATCCCCTTAATTCAATAAAATAATTTCATATATAACCACATTATGAACTATTTCACCTATTACATATTTCCCTAGAACAAAAATTTATAATTATTTTTGAACTCATGTTTAGGGGAGGAGGAAGATGAGATGTATTTTTTTTCGTGAACAATTATTTGGGAGGAAATAAAAATAAGTGCTTCCATATTTTTTGTTACTTTGTTGGAAATTATCTCATGATTTAACGATAGATGGATTGTTTAAATATCATTAAAATTATGGTATTAGTGTTCATAAATAGTTTTTTATCACAATATTCCACTCTTTCACTCGAAAATATGATTTTAAAATGGAATTTCAGCTCTAAATGAAAGCTAAAACAATGCTACAAAAGGGGAAAAGATGGAGTAAATTTATTGTTTCTGCTGAAATGATAAAGTGTGCACTATACCATTAAAGAAATATTTTTTTATGTGATTTTTTTGACTTAATTAAAGATAAACTATTCTTGATAAAAACCATTTTCTTGTGTTTACGTCACATTTGAGTTTAACACTCCTATTCTACCACATATTTTTTCATTCAAAACCAATCAAACCTAAGTATCAAAATAACCTATTTAATATTCCTAATTATTGACATTTTTATGAATCTATTAATTTGATATAATTGGATAATAAAAATAATATGGAGATCCCACATGTTTTATAGAATGAGAAAAACTCTAAAATTAAAATATTTAGTGATAGATAAATGAATTTATGAGTAGTTAGGTATGTTTTTCACATGATTATTAACACTAGATTGAATGGTTTTTTACAATTGTTTTAGTACATAGAAAATTTTCATTAGTATAGGAGGGATTCTAATTTCCATTGATATATGATAATTGAGAACTGTTTTCATATATTCCATTGAAAGTTTGGTTATAGGTTAGTACAAATGATCACTCATGAGTGAGGTGTTAAACTATAGTGGAATGGATAGATCCAATATTTTAAATAATTTTACATTTAATTTCATATTTGATATCTTACCAAATTAATATTTGAATGGAAATTTTCATATTTTATGGTTTTGATGTATATTGATATTAATTATATAAATGGTATTTTTTTAAATTTAATTATTTTAAGTCAATGTTTTAATTGATACATAACCTTTTATAAATAGATTTAAATTGTGAAATTACATTTTTTCATGATTCTATGTTCATTGTTATTTATTTCATAAAATTGGACCAAAGTCTTTATCCAACTATCTGAGGTATAAAATGAGGCCACATATCAATCCTTGGAATCTATTCCCAAATATGGAAACATTTAAATATGTTCCCATCTATCATAAATGGATGAACTACCAAGGATAAAGTTAATGTGATTAATTATAATATAACACGGATTGTTTCATTAAACTAGTCGTGCATGTGAATGTAACTCCTTCATGAATATAAATGCATGAGAACTTATATAATCAGAATTATAGAAGTAGTATAGGAGTAAATAAATTTTTCGGATTAAATATCTTATAAAATAGGAAAAAAATTCAAAATTATATGTTTTTTTTTTGAAAAATGAAGAAGTCATATGGTAACAATGTTCCATAAGAAAATTATTTAAGATTATCTCATTAAATGGGTTTAACAAGAAAAAAATTATTGTAGATATATTGGGGGTCAAAGTTTTCACCCATCATGCTAGTAAATTTAAAACTCCTCTTCCATTCAAAGGAGTTATGAATTATTCATTTTCAAAGAAGAGATTTGACATTGGAATAGTTTTTTATTGTTCAAATATATATTAGTATTATTTTTTCTATTTTTTCATTTTTACTTTTCTGTTCTTCCACCAACCCACTCTCTTACTCACCATTGTTAGTTACTAACTCTTGTCTTGGTCTTGGGGGAGGTTTTTGGGGGTTATATACTTATTATTCTTTAATTTTAATTTTTATATAATAGGGTATTGGGTGTATTGAGAGGTGATGTTTCAGTTTTCAATCATTTAATTATATTTACAACTATATTTTTCCACTCCCTACTCAACAACATTTCCCTCCATTCCCTCAGGAATGATCAACATATGATGATGTTGATTATATTTGTCGAATGAAATGAAAGGAGACGGAGGTGAGTCTTATAAGGTACCACACTTTTGATTGAGGTGTATTGATTGATCATAACTATTGGATGTTGTGAGACTTGGTTTTATAAATAGATCTTCTTGGAATTATAATTTTACACTAAAAGTAAGGGATACTAGTTTAATTATGATATGATGAACTATCAAACATATTTTAGACAATAATAATTGAAAATAATATAACCCAAAAAGTCAATCTGGGGACTAAGTTATTTCGTTCAATAATTTCTTTTGTTTTTACTTCCTTACATTTTTATCATGCATTTTATCATTCTCAAACCCAATTTTATTTACTGGTTTCAAATATAAAAAGTATCATAAAATTTCAAAAAAAAATTGGGGATAATAAATGATTGACACTAGGGATTTTTGACACAATGGCCAATGTCTACCCCTAAAATTCACTTGGTGAAACAATTAAATTTTTTTGTCATATTTCTTGAAAAAAATTATCACTATTGATTTATATTTCATTAATCTCATGATAATCAATGAAAATAATCATCGATGCATCATAATTTTTAATGAATTGGTCTAGTTCACCACATAATAATGCATGGGCGAGGGTAAAATATTTGTAAAAATTATCTTATAGTTGATTAGTTAACTCTTAAAATTCAAAAAGATCCATTATATACATAATAATTGATATAGGAAGGGATATAGTTATGAGTTTGATTGAAAATTCTACTGCACACTCAAGGGTAATACCATAAAACCCATTAAGAAATACATGAGTATACTATTGTATAATTGAATTTTCATCAATGATGACGTCATCCATGATCATTTGAGTCTTCTGTCCTCAATTATTGGGTACAATAACCCATATTCTATAATTTTCTTCTACTTAGATTTCATAATCATACTTATGATGGTACATGATAATTGAATTATTTGGAGTATTTAATGAAATTACCTTATGATGATGATTGATATTTGTATTAAGGAAATATAGAAAATGCATTCCTAATACTACATAAAATTATAACAATGGAAATATAACTATATTATTATGTATTATATTCCCAATTCAAAAATGTTCCTCTATAATCAAGATAATTTCCCAGAGGGGTGGGGTTAATCAGTGTAACATGCATGTTAACCCTTTTATCCATTGATTACAATCATCCTCTCTCGATGTGGGGAATAAATATTTCTAGCCCCTTACATTCTATAAAGAAGTGATGATAGAAATAAAAGTGAAACATATAATTTTACTAGGATTAAGATAACTATTATAGTATAATTGGAATGTGTTTGATAATATGTTGCTTCACCAAAAAAATAATGAGCAAAGATTAATTTGGATGGTACAACAGTGTAGTCTCAATGACCCCTGGAACTCACTACTCAAAAATATAAGAAAGATCATTTCCTTTCAAAATTGATTATAACTCACTATTTCATTTTTATACTATTTTATATTATCAATAATATTAGAATTGATAAAAACCTAATACAATGTGTCTATTTTCTATTTTTTTGATCTTTTAGCAAGATATAGCTCAGAAAATTTCCTTCTTCTAACTAATTTCCAATCTTGAAAAAACCTGGATACCTCATTTGAAGCACATTTTATTACTGGAGTATCTTCTTTCATTTTTTCAATCTGATGGTTATTATTTAAAATTTTTATTATAGTTTTTTTCTAAGGGCCTCGTATGATTACTAGTACTATAATTAACCAAAACATGGGAATTTAACACATGGATATCCATGAAATAACAACTTTTAGTATTTTGCTGAATATTTTAGATGTCTAAATATTAATGTCTATGCCATCATAATAGATTTTATGAAAAATAAAACCATATATTTATATAAAATATTAAATTGTACAGTACACTTTGTAATGGGAAACTCTAGATTACCAAATACATAAAACCCATGCATTAACTCTTCCATTAATATTTATTCTTCCTCATGATCTTCTTATAAATCACAGACTCAATGAAATTATTCTGGAATTTCCACTTCTACTACTTTGTGTCATCTTTTAGTAGTTTTTAATCCAAATATCCTATATTCAATAAAATCCACAACCTATTTAATTCTTAAAGTATCTATGGTGTGAGAATATATACTTTTAAAAGAACTATGGTGTAGTCATCCAACCATTTCATATATACCTAAAATATTCATATAGAATAGAAACTCACCAATACTACACTAAAATGGTCCTCTATCATGATTCCCCTAAAAACTACATGGTTAATCAATTGATTGTTCCACATTATAAATTAATATAGAATTATATCAAAATATATTCCTAGATTTCTCTTAGTATCTTATTCAAGTTTAGCTTCAGTCGGATCTCTATTATAGCCTCTCGTGTCTTCCAATCAAGATAGGATAAGAACCACCTGTCCTGACCTCACAGAACCCATAGTCACTTCCACACCGAACTATTCCTACTTACATGAGTGCTCACATGAAAGACCCTTTCATACCCACTCGTCCACGTGGTTCTTGTGATTTTCTTCCTGCTTGACTGGAGGCTACTCAGATGATGACCATGAGTGGTATTGATCAACTGTTTAGACCTACCATTATTTTTTTGGGAATAAAAATTTATTTTATAGTTCATATGACATCTGTAATATATATAAATTTAAAAGGAAACACATTCTATGATGAGATATAGGGTTTGTGGAGTGTGGTATGACTTTATGATGGATCTATTCTTCAATAACATTAATGAATTTTTAGCATATTTGTATTAACATGAATCCATAAAAATATTTCAAACAACACTTGAAAATTATTTTTTCATATATTCAAAAAATAAATAAACAATCATCTGAACGTTTTTTGTACAAAAAAATCCCCCATTGGGTTTTTTTTTATATTTTTATTAAAACAGAACAATCATATAACTTATATAATTTCACAAAACACTCCTAAACAACATTGTGATCATTTTCCTTCAAACATTTAACAAAATATTAATAAATTTAAAACTGTATTCTCACATGATATAATGTTCAATATGAGATATATAATTAAAATTAATTAATTCTAATATGATAGAAAAAATTCACATTTGAAGAGAAAAATCCATTAAATAACATCAACCCCAGTTTTTTAAACAGGGTTATCTCCCCCTAAGTAGCGATTCTTTTCGTGAACCAAATTTTCCCTCCATTTTTGAAAAAACACAATGATTTCATCCATTATTGTGAATTAATTATTAATGGGGAGTAGGTGTCTCATCTCCAAATCCATCTAGATAGATTGATTTTTTATACTTTGAGAGATAAATAATGACATATGAAATATAGTTTTTGTATTAAATGTTTCATGATATTCATAACATGATCTAGTTTTGATACAGACCCCCTTAAAAAACCTTTCTCTAACATATCATTTAACAATATTTATATTATTTAATTTTGGTTAATCCTCAAGTGTTGAATTTTATTTTTACAATGTTTTATAGAATAAAGTTGGAACATATTATCAGAATCATAGATACCACATAAACACAAATGTCTTCCTGATATTGTTTCATCATTATCCACAGAGTAAAAAATCAACATACCACCACATATTTACCTCTATAGTGGTTCTGGATATAAATTATTTCCCATACTTTTATATTAAATCAATGTGTTTCTAATGTATTATAAACTCCGAGAGGTAAATTTTCATACATACACTAAAAATACCCAATCAACATCTGTTTATCCCACTAATTATTGATGAGAATTTCTGAAATAATAAATCATATGATCTAATATTTGGATGATATATCAAAGTAACATTGTTATAAATATCATGTTATTTTCCATCGAATAACTTTGATATCATAGAGCTTGAAATGTGGAAAGCATAATGTCTAGATGAGTATTTTTCATTTAATTTAGGCATCTAATTTTTTTTCTCATAGAGTGTCACATCCACTCTATCCCCTTCACCATATTAAGATAATTTCATTTGGTTATCCACTAATGATTTCCTTGGAATGAAATATTATATTTGAAATCATTTCAAAAACTAACTTAAGTATTTTTTTTGTAAGATTAATGTACCTTCCTTATTTTGAATCCACTAAAACCAATTGAAGGATGAAAATTCAATAATTAGAGTCAATTCAAATTCACACGTCATTAAATATGAAACTTTCTTGGAATAGATGTTATCTTATGATATAAAAATTATTTCAACAATATATATAAGTACTACCATTCAAACGCTTTCTCTTTTTTTATATATTGGTTGTGTTCAATCTATACTTTATGATAACAAAACATCATTTTGAATAGATATAACCTAGAATACCATGAAAATTGTGCTTTCTTTAGACCATATAATTCTTCCCTCTAGAGGAACACCATGAATTCATCATTGTCGATGTAAAACCCTTCCAATTTACTAATGTATACATCATCTTAAAGGACACCAATAAAGCATTATGATTTGACATCTATTGGATAAACATATAACCCTTTTCTCGTGGTCATCTACAGAAATAAAATATTAGATTCAATATAGGCCACTGGGATGAATGATTCATGTACATCGATCCTATCAAATTGGGAATAGGGTTTTCACCTAATATGTTCATTATTATTTGTCACAATTCCATGTTCATTGATTTTTTTTCATAAAACCTAATTGTTTCTAATCATATGTTTATTTTCATGTTTTGAGACAACTTTAATATTAAATATTTTCTAAAATTTATCAACCCAAACAATCATGGATTGGAATAATATTACATCTAGAGAAGAATCATCAAAATATTTTGGTTCCACCTAAGATAACTACAATGTTTTATTATACAGATTTATCTATTAGGTTTAAATTGGGATTTTATGATCACCCCCTATGTTGTTATCAGGGATTTTGGCTCAGTTATACTTTTTTATTATACAATATATTCCTACGACATTATCCTCATCATACGAGCTATCATCAGGATTTTTTTCATTCCTTTTAACACTCCAAGATCTATAAATATAATCATTACTATCTATATCACATTCTAGAATAATTATATAAAAATTATGCTTATTGGAAGTGTAAATATGATTTACAAAATCTAAAACCCTCTCATATTTAATTATAAAAAGATTTTATATTTCAACCATTTTTTCGTTCCATTTTATACAGTATCCATATTTGATGATATTTGTTGAATATCCAAGAAATAAACCTTCATCTCCACACATTTCAAAATTTCAATTCTTCTCCTTTTTATGTATGAAGATCTTACTTCCGAATACTTCAAAGTATTTCTGTATGGGATTCATTCCATAACAAATATGATAAGGATTCTTGCATTCATTTTCAAAAATTAATTCCTTATTAGATATGTAAACTATTGCCAAGACAATTTATTTAAAATACTTCTCTGGTAGGTATTTTCAATGATCATAGCATTGGTTATGTGGATGATGACATGATTTAATTCTTCAATAACTATGTTTTTTGAGTTTTTATGACATCTAAAATTTGTTTTTGATCTCGTTTTTTACCATATAATTCTCCACATGGGTATTTGTGTATTTTGTACTATTACATGTTTGAAACATTTAAATTTTTACACAAATCATTATTTAAAATCTTATTTTATATTGAGTGATTATCTTCTATACATATATATTATTAGTGATTGCATTAACCTAGCCATCCTTCCAAAATTAATGACAAAAAAAACATTATACCTTTTTTCAGTTGACACTTTTGGAGTAATTGACCCAAAAAACATCCATGTGAACAATCACCTAAAATCTTAATGACATAACTGTATTTTTCTTTTACATATTCCATATTGTTTTTCCTTTTTTGATAAGAGTAACATGTATGTTTTTTGTCAAAGGATAGTTTTGGAAATTCACATGATTCATTTATCATCAATAATTTTTTTATTGACCTTAGGCTCGATTTCATAAGTCACTAATTAAATACCTTTTTGTAATAGTATTTGGAAAACATACACAAATTTTATCCAAAGTTCAAATACAGGTTCCATTTTTTCTTTTTCCATGAAGAATAGGTGATACATACCTATATTTAATTGTTCTCCCCTTATTTCTCAATTCCATAGCATGTCCTGAGTCACAAAACTAACAATCATTAAAAACGTTGTTCTTAAGCCCTTCTTCAAAGAACATATCCTTCTTTCGAAGAACGTTTCCACCAACTTTGGCCTTCCTAGAGAAAATTATTTTGAGTCTTTCATCATTTCAAAACTAAACCACTCTACCATTTCCATATTTTATATTGGTAATATTTTTTTTATTTAGAATCATGTGTGGGGTATGTTGACTATAAAGAACCCATAATTTTTACTTTTATATTTTACTAAATCAAATTAATAAAATTCTCATTTTCATACAATTAGATATTATTATTTTATTATTGAGGAACTTATTCTGAACATTTATAAAACTAGTGCCCTTTTAGTTCAAAACTCCTCCTTTCATATAGAAAAACTGAAAATCTATTATCAGTCCTTAATGTGTGGGATTAGGTTCCAATCTTTTTATTTCCTCTCTAATAGGTCTCATGAGTAACCTATCATTGTGTCATTAAGGAATAATAGACTTCCCTGGGTCCATTTCTTTTAAACCCAAATAAATAACCATTAAAATAAAAACAATATGATAGAAAAAATCATGAATATTTTTAATTTTATTTTTTTATGAAAAAAAATATTTTTTTCTAGTGGAGAAAACATATTAGATCTATCCCAGTTTCACATATTAATAACACCTTATATTAGGTGTATTTCTCCCATTTCACATAGCTTGAAAACCATGCTTTTGATCTTCTTCCAAATCCATTTTACAGTGAGGAGTAGATACATGTGTACTATCATGAGGTGTGATTGATATATAAATTTAATCAAACACCACAATAGTATTTTATATTTTTAAATTACATAACCATCAGAATGAGAATACCCTTTTTAGTTTGTACACCAAGGACATCATTGGCCTCATTTAAGACTGATTTCTTTGAGAAACCTTGTATCATGTCAAGTGTGACGATTATAAATTTTTATTCATGATTTCATTTATAAAACAATACATATTATTTGAGTTTATTAATTATATTGATCTTTTTCATTGTATTTTTCAAGCCCTTTGGGATTCATGCATGTTCCTCCAGTTTGAACTTGAGCTATACTTCCTTTCCAAATTTCCAGAGATTTAGGATTTAAATTTATTAATCTCATCATTTAATTCTAATGTCTATTCTTATTATTGTTTTCTATAAAAATATTATCCATGAACAACTACAATTTCATTCATAGTTCTGTACCTCCACTAATAATTTTTTATGGATTCCTCAAACTCAACATTCAGAATATCTCTCTACACAACACCATTGTCTTCAGCTTCATTATCATCAATTTCTTGCATCAAAGTAACAGCCACTAAATAATCTTCACTATAGACCCTATAAACACAAAATTATTTCACTTTAGACTCATATAAACATCTACTATCAAGAAAAATTTTATTTTACTTCTTGATGAATATTCACTACAACTATCTTATTTTTATAATATTTAAAATACTTTTTTATAGATTCAACAGTGAAATCATCTTGATGAGTTTTTAAACACACAAGATGAACTACCTTTCCACATTGGATGAACATAATTAAATTCTTTCCTTTGTATTTTTATTTTCCTCGTTTAATGTTAGAGGAAAAAAATCCATCACACCTTTATACTCATCTTCTTCCATACCTACCTTAAAAGATATAGTATTTAATGATTTGAATACAAATTCATGTGAGTAATCCTTTTCTATAATCTCAATATGATCATTTCTCATTAAATATGAAACATGTTTACTATATAGGATGTCAAATGATACATCCTTTGAGTCCAAATATTCAAGTACTAATGCTTTGGAATGAAACTGTAGGGGATATCTCTCCATGATTCATTTCATGATATTGGTATCATCAATATCTTCTCCAAGACCTTGCATGTCTTTAAAAATATTATTAAAATTATCAAAAAAAACATCAATTGTTTTTATCGGACTCATCCATAGATCATTATATTTATTCCATAACACTCACAAAATTGCATCTATAATTATTTAATCACCATTCTAAAAGATCACGACTTTTTTCCAAATAGAATTAAAAATGTTGTAGGACATTACGTTGATGTGGATAGTGTCAGAAAAATCACCCCTTAATGCATTTATCACCTTTTCATTCAAATATAATAATTTATGTTCTCTTTTTTATAAGGGTTCATATTCAATGATTACTATAATTCAATGAATACCTGCTATGTTTATATCCATTCCGAACTATACAATGTAGTTAATTATGCTATTCTTCCATAACAAGATATTTAAACCTTTTAAGATGTGAATGAATTTTGTGAATCGCAATTTTTATTTATATAATATGTTGTGAGAGAAAAAATCATCCCAATAATCAACACTTTGATACCAAATATTGGTGTCTTATCAAGGGAATCACCCTGATATGGCAGGGGGATCAGTGCATCATAGATTTTAAACCTTGATTCAATTGATTATGAAATTATTCTCTTTATGTGAGGATCTTTAATTTTCCATCTTATAAGTTCTCTTAAAATATTACAAATGAAATAAATGGTCTACATAAAATTTAACTTGGTTCACCTTAACTGGGATAGTAAAATGAGAATGAGATTGATTATGTTTTGATTCATTAAAATAGTAGACTTCACTTATTCATTTTTCTTAAACAATAGAGTAGCCTTACTGAACCTACTCATTATTGAAATAAAATGAGAAATCACACTTTCACTCGATAAATATAATTCACCACTACTCCCTTTATATCCTCCTTATTATTTTTTAAATGATTATAATAAATAAAAAACCAAATATAGCGTGTCTCTTATTAATTATGTTGATGATATTACTTTGAGATAAATATCATATATTTCCCACCTTCTTACATGATGTTAATGATGCCAAGACAAGGTGATCTCCCATGATGATCTTAATATTTCTGGATTCACTTATATAATTTCTTTTCAATCCAATGTATATGATTTAATATCCCTATTCTGTGATTATTACAATCATACCGAATGATTAATGAAATCTAAATGATATATTATATCCAAATTATCCACCTCGAAGTCCATGCAATAAATATCTCTTTCATTTTGTGAATGAATATACCAGGTGGCTACAAGGATATATCTATTGTGTACTTATGGATATTAATTCACAAAAAACTTCTATTTTTCATGAACTATAACCTGGTATATCATAATATGGCATTAGGAATTGTAGTTGACTATATATAAAAAACTTATGCATTAAATATTCTAGTACACCTTTCCCCCAGCATGATTGTATTCTAACTCGTTGACTCACATAAATTGATGCAGTTTAGCCACATCTAAAATGTTATGTTCTATTATAGAAATTGGATATCCTAATGATCCCAAATTCATTTTAATTTTTACCCTCTACGATGAAGGGTGTAGCTTCAAAATGGGAATCTCATGTAATAGAGTAATTATAGTGTTTCAATCAGTCAATTTCAGAGACACCTTGAACATTATAGTGGGACAAATAATAATAATATTTCCCTTGAAATGTTCCTATACCATTTTTTGGCTGATTGAGGCAATTAGAAATGACATCGAGTCCCAAATAAAAAATTCCTCTAGATTGAGAGTGAAATATAATCCTGAATGTCCCAAAATAACTCATTCAAGACTATATAGAACCATTAACTACATAACCCACCTCTTACCACCCCAAATGTGATATAATACATACCACATATCACAATATCACCTACTCCATGGTCCCATTCACAGAGATATGTTCTTCTTATACACAGGTTCTCACATGAAAACCCATTACATGCCCCATAAATTATGTGGCACCTGGGATCAACCACCATCTTGACTGGAGGCTACTCAGATTCCATACTTGAGTGGGATTGGACAATATTTTGGACCTCCCAAGTTGAACCATTTATTCTATGGTGATGTTTATTAACTATAGCATAGGAATCCAAAATATATCACATCCTACAATGTCAATTAGGGTTCGTGGTGTGGGTCTTTTTTCAAGAATGATCCATTATTAAAAATAATCTGAGAACCTTACAAAATGGATGAATTAACAATAACACATAATAGTAATTTCTACATCACTAGAAAATAATACTTCACGTTTCTAACAAATGTAACTAAAACAAACCTCTAAATTGATTTTGTCCAATAGTCTCTTATCCCCACGATACCCTCACCAAATAAAACTTAGCTATGGAGTTCTAATTAGATCCATTAAATTTATGATAAAGTGATCTCATCCATAATTAATTTATTTATTTATGGTTCCCAACTTTAATTATACTAATGAAATATTGGGAATAAGTATCTGGAAATTAATTTATGTACATATAATAATCCTATAAATATAGATGTATTATTTCATAAATGACATGAAAACTTTAGCTTTAGAATATATAGTTTTCAATATACGTTATCCACGGCCTATTTTATAAATACATTGGTAATATATATTAAAATACATTATAATTAATCATAATGATAATGTGAATTAACCAAATAATACCCATATGAGTGTTCAACTAGCCGTGCAATTAGGCCTCTTTGTTGTGCACTAGGTAATGATAAAGTTAAAACACAATATATCATTTTAGCATTATTAACCAAAAGAACATATTTTATAGATCATAAATACACTTTTATATTTCCTATATATGGATGTAATTTCTTGGGGAACCACACAATCTATGATTTTAAAAAAAAATTAGGATGTTGTCCTTTACATATACATAACCCGTAGACTTTTCACTAGGGTTCTGCTAAATATATCTAAAAAATCTCCAAAAATAACTACATTCTATATCTAATACCAAATAACAATTCCCAATCTAAACAGAACATAAATTATACCTTAATTTCCTATTTTAGTAAAAACATCTCACAAATAGACACACAAACCACAAACTAAACTATTATGTGTCATGAAGATTAGCTATATAAACAACTTTTTTGTACAACACTTGAAAAATCTACTACATAATAAAAAAATCCCTATACCCATTTAGGAATCATAAATTTCATAATCATCATCATAATATGGTGTATGAAAACAAAAGAAAAGGGCGACTCAGATGAACTATAGGGGAAAAACATATAATAACATGTTAGATAATAAACAAAAATGAGGGAATGTGGAAGACATGAATATACCATAGATTATAATCATAGATCATGATATATAAACAAAATTTAATAAAAAAGTCATTAAAGAAGTATAACATTATTTGTTTAGATGAAAATACATATCGATAATCATTAAACATAAGATAATGATATGAAAGTTTAGAATACATTAAAAATCGGATAATCAAGAAAACATGCCATTTGATTGAAATGAAATGAATATTGAAAATATCATATAACTTCAAAAACAAAATAGAATTGTGGAACAAAACCAATAGTAAGAAATACATTGTGATAACAGTCAATATGCTCATGGCTATGTGAAAAAACTCATTATATCCATGCCTGAAATTATGAGCAAACCCCATCCTGAAAAATTATTTGTGAAAAAACACATTAGGACCATTCCTTACTATCACTTGTGTTATAAACATAAACCAATGAAATGGAGGTTGATATAAGGCCATAATAATCATAATCCATATAGTTATCTTCCAGAAAAACTACCATAACAATATATTAAAGAGCCCAGTAGAAAATAATGGGGTTCTTAAACATCTGAATGGTAATCATTCACTTTTCGTAACAAAACCATGTAAATAAAATGAGTCTCATTAAACAACATTATGGTACAAAATAACATAGTGAATTTAATTTTTTGTTACTAAAAACATGATCACCTAGAATAATCACATAATAAAATACAGTGTAGGTTGAACAATGAAACATAACTTCAATGGAGATAGATTATTTAAAGATAATAAAAATAAAATCAATGACATTTTTTTTAAATTAATTGTATTCATCATTTTAAAAGACATAATTACAAGTCTTGTTTCAAAAGGAATCATTGGGTTTTTTGTAAAAATATGAATATAAACCCATTCAAGGAAATTTATTTGTTCTAAAAAATAATTTTCCCTTTTAAAATAAGATATAACATCATTCAAAATGGAAATTAATTGAAATTGATTTTTGATAAGAAATTATATAACTCAAATAAAAGTGTTTGAGTGTCCAAGTCCCTTATCATTACCATTGATTTCCAAAAATGTTTTTTGTTCTATTTTATATTAAATATAACCATATTAATTACCAATTTAATAAACTTATTCACATAAAATTTAATTTATAATATTTATTAATAATAATTATCATCATTTATTAGATTATTATAATATCTTTCCAATAATATGTGTTAATAATATGAAATGTTTTGAATTAGGTTCTTAAAGAATAGTTGATATTTCATCATGTCCAAAATTCCATCATTTATAATCAATTAATGGTAATTTAATTGATTTTTTATAAATACCAATAATGTTATAATTCAAATCAAAATGAATTTTCATCATTTCAATTCAATAAGAAATGGTGGGGAAATAGACTCAGATTGTTTACCAATATCGAGGGATTCCCTTATAACAATAATTAATATTTTTTATTCCAAATTTCCATATTAATGATATATAAAACATATATATATCTTATATAATATTCAAAAAGTATTTAAAACTATCCGTGGTGGTGGTTGGGAAAAAGAAAATGCATTTTTCAATAGACGCACTAGTCTGGACATACACATGGATGATGATTTCATTTTTCAAAGGGAAGATAAAGGAAGATAAAAGGTTTATCATTTTATGATGTCAAATATGATATATATATATATATATATCATCACTATTTATTAAATTACACTTTTTTACCATCCAAGTTAGTCAGTGATGTAAAATGAAACACATTGTGTCTTGGAGGTGGTGGTCCTCACAACTCATAAATGAAAATTTTGTTTTTATTAATATAAACATGAAAGGTTGTTAATGCATGTATTTTAATTATGAAAACATACCATAATAATAAATATACTTATATTTTAATTTTAAGGAGGTTAAATGAAATTTTTGGAATATGAAATTCACATAAAGAAATAGACAAGAGGTAGGAGCAATTAGAAATCTATACCTCACTATTTGTTTTATATATTTTGAGAAGGGGGATAAACCATTTAGATATGGTATCTTTAGAGGACCAGAATTGATTTAATGTGGTGGGGAGTTTTAAAGAGGGGTTTATAAATATTTTGGTGTAATATTATGGGCTTGAAGTTTGAGGGTACACTATTACATATAGTTCTTTTAGAAGCAATAGAAACCACATTAAAAAGCACTAGAAAAGAACTGTTAACCCTAGAAAGGATAAATGGGGGTAAGTCGCATTTATTATAGCTCAAAAAGAGATGATACAGGACCCCTTTTATCAACATTCAAAAAAATCATTGATAAAAGGGTTATTTTATAAGTACTAAAAAAGAGATGATAACAAGGTCATTTATCAATGATTTTTTAGCACTGATAAAAGTCAAAAAAAAATTAATTTTGGGACCCTTTTGACAGTGCTCGACACCACTTAGCAGTGGTTTCCCCCACCTTCACCTACCTGAACCCCGCTACCCTGTTTTAACAGGGCTAACACCCCACCATAAACCCACCCGTGGTCTCTCCCCCCTGCACCCGCCCGTGCACACTGCATCCCCTTGGATTCGAACTCAAGACCTCTCCCATACGCGTCTGGACCCTTTACCACTCCCCCATGATTCTTTTTTATCCATTTAATGTTAAATCTCTTTATATATATATATATATATATTGTTATATTTATTCCTATATTAATATAGATTAATATTTATTAATTTAGTAATATTAATATATATATAGATTTATTCGTATAATAAAATATATTTATATGTATTTATTCAAGTATATATAGGTATATTTATTATCCATATATTTATTCATTTATTAAAATATATTTATAATATTAGTTAAATACATTTATAATTTGTTTTATTATGTTAATAAATAAATAAATACATACATATATATGACATACATACAACATACATACACTTGTATATTATATATACATATGTGTGTGTGTGCTTGTTAGATTAATTATACATATTTATATATGTTTACATATATTATATATTCATATTTATATTCATATGTATATTCCTATGTATATTCATATGTATATTCAAATGTATATTCGTATGTATATTCTTATGTATATTCATATGTATATCCAATGTTCGAATATATATAGATAATATATATGAGTGTTTTAATACAGACACACACTAATATATATATATATATATATACAAACACACATTATTTAGGTATATAAATATAAATATGTTTTTATTGTAAATAAATTGGATATTATAAGTATTATATATTGCTAAATATACTTTATATGTAAATATGTTTAAATATTTATTTACAAAATTAATATTTTTTATTTTTGAATGTATGAAAAATAGGTATATATTGTTATATATTTGTTTATAAATAAAAATAAATTTTGAAAAATGATAAAAATATAAAATCTATAATATCAATATGAATGTAATCCCTCAGAATAAATTCAGCCCCCAATAAAAAAGGGAAAAAATAACCCCCAAAATGAGGTTGAAATTCCATCAAATGTTAAAAAAATTTGGGTATCAGGAATAAAAATTCTGTTTATGAGGCCTTATGAGACATTTTTGGATTCAAAAAATGCCATAAAAGGTTCCATTCTCTTTTTACCACGTTAGGGATCACCCTGGACTTCAATTTGATATGTGGTAGATCTCAAACTGACACCCGGATCAAAATTTATGGTCGTTTACATTTTGTGTTATGTTTTTAACTTAATTTAAATCTCTTTTTAATGTGTTAATTTTTTTGTGTCATAAAATTGATAGTAAATGATTATTAGTGTATTATAATTAGAAAATTATTAATTAATAATGTTTTAAATAATATTTTTAAGCCATTTAAAAAAAATTCTAATACATTAAATCAAAATTTTATTTATACAAATCTAAAACATATTTAAAATATATATTTTATATTAATATCAATATTAATATATTTATATATATGTATATTTTTTAATGATTTCTTAAAATATACTCTTTAATAGTTATATTAAAAAAGGTATTGATAATAAAATTATTCACATAAAATTTAATTTATAATATTTACTAATAATAATTATTATCATGTATTAGATTATTATAATATCTTTCCAACAATAGGTGTTAATAATATGAAATGTTTTGAATTAGGTTCTTAAATAATCGTTGATATTTCTTCATGTCAAAAATTCCACCATTTACAAACAATTAATGGAAATTTAATTGATTTTTATAAATACCAATAATGTTGTAATTCAAATCAAAAGGAATTTTCATCATTTCAATTGAATAAGAAATGGTGAGGAAATAGACTCAGGATGTTTACCGATATCGATGGATTCCCTTATAACAATAATTAATATTTTTTGTTACAAATTTCCATATTAATTATATATAAAACATATATATATCTTATATAATATTCAAAAAATATCTAAAACTATCCATGGTGGTGGTTGTGAAAAAAAAATACATTTTTCAATAGAGGCACTAGTCCGGACATACACTTGGATGAGGATTTCATTTTTCAAAGGGAATATGATGGAAGATGAAAGGTTTATCATTTAATGATGTCAAATATGATATATATATATATATATATCATCCCTATTTAGTTAATTAAAATTTTTTACCATCCAAGTTAGTCAGTGATGTAAAATGAAACACATTGTGTCTTGGAGGTGGTGGTCCTCACAAAACATTAATGAAAATTTTGTTTTTCTTAATATAAACGTGAAAGGTTGTTAATGCATGTATTTTAATTATGAAAACATACCATAATAATAAATATACTTATCTTTTAATGTTAAGGAGGTTAAATGAATTTTTAGGAATATGAAATTCACAGAAAGAAACAGACAAGAGTTAGGAGCAATTAGAAATCTATACCTCACTATTTGTTTTATATATTTTGAGAAGGGGGATAAACCATTTAGATATGTTATCTTTAGAAGACCAAAATTTATTTAATGTGGTGGGGATTTTTAAAGAGGTGTTTAGGAATATTTTGGTGTAATATTATGGGCTTGCGGTTTGAGGGTACACTATTACATATAGTGATTTTAGAAGCGATAGAAACCACTTTAAAAAGCACTAGAAAAGCACTGTTAACCCCAGAAAAGATAAATGGGGGTGGGTTGCATTCATTATAGCTCAACAAGAGATGATAAAGGGCCCCTTTTATCAACATTTAAAAAAAGAATTGATAAAAGGGTTATTTTATAAGCACTAAAAAAGAGATGATAACAAGGTCATTTATCAATTCTTTTTTAGCACTGATAAAAGTCAAAAAAACTAAAAAATTAATTTTAGGACCCTTTTGACAGTTCTCGACACCACTTAGCAGTGGTTTCCCCCACCTTCACCTACCTAAACCCCGCTACCCTATTTTAATAGGGCTAACACCCCACCATAAACCCACCCGTGGTCTCTCCCCCCTGCACCCTCCCGTGCACCCTACCTCCCCTTGGATTCGAACTCAAGACCTCTCCCATATGCATTTGGACCCTTTACCACTCCCCCATGATTCTTTTTTCTCCATTTAATGTTAAATCTCTTTATATATATATATAGTGTTATATTTATTCATATATTAATATTGATTAATATTTATTAATTTAGTAATATTAATATATATATAGATTTATTCTTATAATAAAATCTATTTATATGTATATATTCAGATATATATAGGTATATTTATTATCCATATATTTATTCATTTATTAAAATATATTTATAATATTAGTTAAATACATTTATAATTTTTTTTATTATGTTAATAAATAAATAAATACATACATATATACGACATAGATAGAAAATACATACATACACTTGTATATTATATATACATATGTGTGTGTGTGCTTGTTATATTAATTATACATATTTATATATGTTTACATATATTATATATTCCTATTTATATTCATATGTATATTCCTATGTATATTCATATGTATATTCATATGTATATTCTTATGTATATTCTTATGTATATTCATATGTATATCCAATGTTCGAATATATATAGATAATATATATGAGTTTTTTAATACAGACACACCCTAATATATATATATATATATATACAAACACACATTATTTAGGTATATAAATATAAATATGTTTTTATTTTAAAAAAATTGAATATTATAAGGATTATATATTGCGAAATATACTTTATATGTAAATATGTTTAAATATTTATTTACAAAATTAAATTTTTTATTTGTGAATGTATGAAAAATAAGTATATATTGTTTTATATTTGATTATAAATAAAGTTAAATTTTGAATAATGATAAAAATATAAAATCTATAATATCAATATGAATGCAATCCCTCATAATAAATTCAGTCCCCACTAAAAAAGGGAAAAAATACCCCCCATAATGAGGTTGAAATTCCATCAAATGTTAAAAAAATTGGGTATCATGAATAAAAATTATGTTTATGAGGCCTTATGAGACATTTTTGGAGTCAAAAAATGCCATAAAAGGTTCCATTCTCTTTTTACCACGTTAGGGATCACCCTGGACTTCAATTTGATTTGTGTTAGATCTCAAACGGACACCCGGATCAAAATTTATTGTCGTTTACATTTTGTGTTATGTTTTTAACTTATTTTCATTATCTTATTAATGTTTTAATTTTTTTTTGTCATAAAATTGATAGTAAATGATTATTAGTCTATTATAATTAGAAAATTATTAATTAATAATGTTTTAAATAATATTTTTAAGCCATTTTCATAAAAATTATAATACATTAAATCTAAATTTTATTTATACAAATCGAAAACATATTTAAAATATATATTTTATATTAATATCAATATTAATATATTTATATATATGTATATATTTTAATGATTTCTTAAAATATACTCTTTAATAGTTCTATTAAAAAAAGTCTTGATAATAAAATTATTCACTTAAAATTTAATTTATAATATTTATTAATAATAATTATCATCATGTATTAGATTATTATAATATCTTTCCAACAATAGGTGTTAATAATATGAAATGTTTTGAATTAGGTTCTTAAATAATCATTGATATTTCTTCATGTCCAAAATTCCATCATTTATAAACAATTAATGGAAATTTAATTGATTTTTATAAATACCAATAATGTTGTAATTTAAATCAAAAGGAATTTTCATCATATCAATTGAATAAGAAATGATGAGGAAATAGACTCAGGCTGTTTACCGATATCGAGGGATTCCCTTATAACAATAATTAATATTTTTTATTACAAATTTCCATATTAATGATATATAAAACATATATATATCTTATATAATATTCAAAAAATTTCTAAAACTATCCATGGTGGTGGTTGTGAAAAAAAATACATTTTTCAATAGAGGCACTAGTCCGGACATACACATGGATGATGATTTCATTTTTCAATGGGAAGATGATGGAAGATGAATGTTTTATCATTTAATGATGTAAAATATGATATATATATATATATATATATATATATATCATCCCTATTTAGTTAATTACAATTTTTTACCATCTAAGTTAGTCAGTGATGTAAAATGAAACACATTGTGTCCTGGTGGTGGTGGTCCTCACAACACATAAATGAAAATTTTGTTTCTCTTAATATAAACGTGAAAGGTTGTTAATGCATGTATTTTAATTATGAAAACATAACATAATAATAAATATACATATCTTTTAATTATAATGAGGTTAAATTAATTTTTAGGAATATGAAAGTCACAGAAAGAAACAGACTATATGTAGGAGCAATTAGAAATCTATACCTCACTATTTGTTTTATATATTTTTAGAAGGGGGTTAAACCATTTAGATATGGTATCTTTAGAAGACCAAATATTATTTAATGTGGTGAGGAGTTATAAAGAGGGGTTTAGGAATATTTTTGTGTAACATTATGGGGTTGCAGTTTGAGGGTACACTATTACAGATATTGCTTTTAGAAGTGATAGAAACCACTTTAAAAAGCACTAGAAAAGCACTATTAATCCCAGAAAAGATAAATTGAGGTGGGTCGCTTTTATTATAGCTCAAAAAGATATGATAAAGGACCCCTTTTATCAACATTTAAAAAAAGTGTTGATAAAAGGGTTATTTTATAAGTACTAAAAAAGAGATGATAATAAGGTCATTTATCAATGCTTTTTTAGCACTGATAAAAGTCAAAAAACTAAAAAATCAATTTAGGGGCCCTTTTGATAGTGCTTGACCCCACCTAGCAGTGGTTTCCCCCACCTTCAACTACCTGCACCCCGCTACCCCATTTAACAGGGTTAACACCCCAATATAAACCTATATGTGGTCTCTCCCCCAACACCCGCCCGTGCACCCTACCTTCCCTAGGATTTGAACTCAAGACCTCTCCCACACACGTCTGGACCCTTTAACACTACCCCATGATTCTTTTTTCTCCATTTAATGTTAAATCTCTTTATATATATATATATGTATATTTATATTTATATTTATTCATATATTAATATAGATTTATATATATTAATTTAGTAATATTAATACATATAGATTTATTCGTATAATAAAATATATTTATATGTATTTATTAAGATATATATAGGTATATTTATTATCCATATATTTATTCATATATTAATATATATTTCTAATATTAGTTAAATACATTTATAAAAAATATTTATTTTCTTATTTTAACAAATAAATACATATATACGACATACATACAATATACATACACTGGTATATTATATATACATATGTGTGTGTGTGTGTGGTTGTTAGTTTAATTATACATATTTATATATGTTTACATATATTATATATTCCTATTTATATTAATATGTATATTCATATGTATATTCATATGTATATCCAATGTTAGAATATATATAGATAATATATATGAGTTTTTTAATACAGACAGACACTAATATATATATATATATACAAACACACATTATTTAGGTATATAAATATAAATATATATTTATTTTAAATAAATTGGATATTATAAGTATTATATATTGAGAAATATACTTTATATGTAAATATGTTTAAATATTTATTTACAAAATTAAATATTTTATGTGTGAGTATATGAAAAATAGTTATATATTGTTATATATTTGATTATAAATAAAATTAAATTTTGAAAAATGATAAAAATATAAAAAATATAATATCAATATGAATGTAATCCCTCAGAATAAATTCAGTCCCCACTAAAATAGGGCAAAAAGACCCCCTGAAATGATGTTGAAATTCCATCAAATGTTAAAAAAATTGGGTATAACGAATCAAAATTCGGTTTATGAGGCCTTATGAGTCTTTTTTTTTGGCCTCAAAAAATTCCATAAAAGGTTCCATTCTCTTTTTACCACATTAGGGATCACAGTAGGCTTCAATTTGATTTGTGGTAGATCTTAAACAGACACCCAAATCAAAATTTATGGTCGTTTACATTTTGTGTTATGTTTTTAACTTATTTTCGATCTCTTATTAATGTTATGATTTTTTTGTGTCATAAAATTGATAGTAAATTATTATTAGTCTATGATAATTAGAAAATTATTAATTAATAATGTTTTTGATAATATTTTTAAAACATTTTCAAAAAAATTCTAATACATTAAATCTAAATTTTATTTATACAAATCTAAAACATATTTAAAATATATATTTTATATTTATATCAATATAAATATATTTATATATATGTATATTTTTTAATGATTTTTTAAAATATACTCTTTAATAGTTCTATTAAAAAAAGTCTTGATAATGATCCCCCATTAAAAGCACTAAAAGTGCTGATAAAGGCGGTACCTTTATCAGTGCTAAAAAATCTCTAATAAAGGGGTACTTTTAACATAGTTTTTTTGAACTATTAAAAGTAACCTTTATCATAACATTTTTTATGGTTGACAAAAGTGCCCCCTTTATCAGTGTTTTAGCACTGTTAAAGGGTGGTGCTGCAAAAAACCAGATTTTGTGTTAGTGTAAATTTAATAGAGGAGTCACCCTTTTATATAAGAAAAGGGATGACGTTTGTTTAAATACCTAAAATGTTTTAATAATTGGATTTATCTCTAAAATAAAATGAAACAATAACTAAGAAATGAATGAGGATATAACATATAATGGTTATTAATACCTCAAACGGTCAACTAAAATCATGACGTTTTTATGTTAGTCCCCTGATAAAACAATATTTTATTGAATAATTCATTGATAATAAATGATATAATTTCCTCACATTGTGTTAAATATGTTTAATTATAATGTATTTGGGATTAGATCATTCATTTGAATAGTTGATGAAAATTCTAGTTTTACCCTTTATAGTTCACTATAGTATTTCGATGATAAATATTTTTATATTTATTATTTGAATTTTAAATTTTGTAACAGTGTTCCTAACTTAATTATCTACAACCTCTATGCAGGACACTAGAGCTAAAGAGTTCATTTGGTTGTCTAAAATGGGCCTTGAAGTCAAAGTTGGGCTGGGCTCTCCAGAATGGAGAAGCTTTTGTATTTCGGCCATAACTCCTTCATATAGGCCTGTATTGAGCCCATATTTGGATATGAGATATAGGACCCATATCCTCTAATTGTATCCTTCTGGAAGGCTGGACAATTCACGCTTTTTGGTGGTCAAATGGGCGGTTCAATTTGGAATAAAATATTTGGCCGAATTTCCACATTCACACTTGAAACCACTTGTAACCTCTCCTCCCCTACCCTCTATAAATTGGAGTTTTTCTCACTTGGAGGGGTTGGGTACGTGCATTAGGAGATTGGAGGTAGAGGAGAATTTGTTTCACACCAATTCTCCAACCATTGTAAGAGGGGTATCTCTTGAAGCAAGGATCCCCTCATCGAAGCGTCCTTCTCTTCTTCATTTTGTAATGTTTTCATTTGTGTAATAAACTTATTTGTTCTTATTTTATTTCTTATATTTTATTCTCTTTTGTTTAAATTTCATCTTCTCTTAATCTTACTCTTTGGGCTGGAATTCTTGAGTATAATCGTTATTGGGTTATACCCATTATAATCCTTTGCAAATGCTAAACGCTTCTACGATGATTACGCCACCCATGGAGGAGTAGTCTTTTAGTAATCGATCTATCTTCTACCCTCTTCATTTAATTATTTTGAATCATTGACCTACTGTAATTCAATTAATATGATCCATGAATTGTGTTTTTAAATTGTAAGAAACTAAGAAAGCAATTGAACAATTAACACAAAATCACGCGAGGTCGGGATTTTGTGTAAATTGTGAGAGCGCGATCTTAATCGGTAATACAAGACCACACGGGATAAATTTGTAGAGTTCAAATATAATCACTAAACACAATTCATCATAATTTCCAGAATGGATATGTGCCTTAATTTACCACTGAACATAAGCTAATCTTAGAACATCAATCAAAGCAGGGTGATGCGATTGCATGTTCCGAAGTTAGCCTAGGGTTAAATTCACATCATCTTTGTGGTTAAGTAAATTCTCGTAGGGTTCGGGATTTAACAAATTAAGGGATCATAATTAAGTGAATGTTAATTAAAATGATAATTATTAATAATAAAGTGAATTAGTAGAGTTAGATCGATTACGGCTTTTAGAATAGATTTCTAAACAAACATCTTCTTGTTGTGTCTTTTTAATCAAACATAATTTCAAAATTAAAAACAAAAAAAATGCAATCTTCTTCCAGCAAACTTCTTCTAGATCTATAAACTATAAAAAAAACCCCATCCATTCAATTAGTGTTTTTATTCTCTTTTATTTTATTTTTAGAATACCTCTAAGAAGTTGTTTTAATTCACTTCTTCCTTTGAGAGATGACCTTGGTTAGCCACTCTATTGCATCTAAGTACCCCAAAATCACACTAATCATTTGAGCGCACCCACGACAGTGCTCTATCAAATTGGCATCATTTCCGGGGAGGCAAGTAATTATTTCAACCAATTAGAGGTATTTATTTTATTTTACATTTTATTCTCTTCCTCTCTTCTTTCTTCCTTCTATGTTCAATCTGATTTTTATTCTTCTTCTTTTATTTTCTTCTACATCTTTTTGGACCATCAAATCAAACTTCTCATTTTTGTTTTACTATGGTCCACTTTCTTTCTTTTCATTTATATTTGATCTATGAAACGAACTAATCACGAAGATCTCTTAGATCTTGACCCTGAGATTGAACGTAGCCTTAGGGCTCGAATCAGAAATTCTCAGTCTACGGGATGTTTCAATATTCAACCAGTTGGTGAATTCCTCTCTTCTGGAAACATTGAAATTGGAAGCAATTCAAATTAAAAGATAAAAGAGGAACCAATGGCTGAAAAAAATGCAAATGAACTTAATATAACCATTCGAGAATTGGCTTCACCTGATATTAACTATCAACCAAATTGTATTGCATACCCGAACCTCGAATCGGACTTTGAACTAAAATATGGGTTAATTCACTTACTTCCAAAGTTTCATGGCCTCTCTGGTGAGGATCCCAATAAACATTTGAAAGAATTTAATGTGGTTTTCTCAACCCTAAAACCTAGAAATGTTTCTGAAGATCAAATCAAATTAAGAGAATTCCCATTTTAACTTGATGGAGCTACAAAGGATTGGATGTACTATTTACAACCTGAAGATGTAACATGTTGGAACGATTTGAAATGTATTTTCTTGCAAAGATTTTTCCCAGATTCAAGGACCACATCCATTCAAAAGTAGATATCAGGGATCAAGAAAGCACAAGGAGAGTCAATGTATGAGTATTGGGAGAGATTCAAGAAGTTGTGTGCAAGCTGTCTGCATCACCAAATCAATGAGAAACTCCTCAGCCAATACTTCTACAAAGGACTCACACCCATGAAGAGGAGCATGGTTGATGTTGCAGCTGGAGGAGCATTGGTGGACAAGACACCAGTAGCTGCACGAGAATTGATTGACAAAATGGCCCAAAACATCCAACAATTTGGCGATAGAGGTACACCACATGTCAGGGGAGTACATCAGGTAAGTCCTTCTTCTCTTGAGATTCATTTGATTGATACCAAGTTAGAATAATTGACCACTATGGTGAGGAAAATTGCTTTGGCACAAAAGTCATATCTACACCCTCCTTCAAGGCCTTGTGGCATTTGCACTGAGACAAGCCACCCAACTGACTGTTTCCCACAACTAGAAGAGATAGAGGATTGCGAAGCAGTATTCCCAGGGAGACCATTTCAGCAGCAACAACAACCATATCCCCAAAAGAAGTTTGATTCATTTTCTCCAACATACAACCAAGGGTGGAAAGATCAAGCGGACATGAGGTATGGCTCTGGACAACAACAAAGGCCCCCTTTTCAACCAAACTTCAAGCAGCCTCCGACTTACCAGCAGGGTTTCCAACAACCCCAAAGGAGATTTTAATTCCAAGCATCAACAAGCCAACAACAAGGGAATCCCCCACCAAAGGTAGATTCTAATACTGATGATATTTTGAAACAAATTGTTCTTAATCAACAGAATGAGCTGAAGAGTCAAAGTTCGGAGCTGAGGGAGTTAAAGACTCAAATGAGCCAGATTGCCACCGCCCTCAATGAACTTGTAAGTATGAATTCTGGAAATCTACCTTCCGAACCCACTCCAAATCCAAAGGGGAATGTTAGTTCCATCACATTGAGAAGTGGGAAGCAAATGAACAATACATCTATACCTACCATTCCACTGGGATTCACCTCAACTCCGGAGAAGCCGCATTCCAAACCAATTGATGAGCAATCCAAGGTGAATGATAAAGGTAAGAAAAATATTGATGATGTTCCTTCTAAACCCCTTCCTTTTCCAAATAGGGTTGTTCAAACCAAGAAGATGGCTGAAGAAGCAATGAAAAATGAGGTTTTGGACACATTCAAGCGTGTAGAGATCAACATTCCTCTACTTGAATCCATTAAGAAAATCCCAAGGTATGCCAAATTCTTAAAAGAACTCTGCACCAATCGAATAGGGCTCAAGGGGAATGAGAGTATCAAACTTGGAAGAAATGTCTCGGCACTCATTACACCAACTCTAGCAATGCCGACAAAGTGCAAGGATCCCGGGACATTCACCATCCCAGGTACCATAGGGGTGTTGCACTTCTCTGATGCTCTTTGTGATTTAGGAGCTTCAATAAATGTGATGCCTCACTCTGTATTCTCTTCCTTGTAGGTTGGTGAGTTGAAGCCAACAAGAGTAGTGGTACAATTGGCGAATAGAGCTATGGCATATCCAGCGGGAGTCCTTGAAGATGTACTTGTCCGGGTAAGAGACATGATCTTTCCGGCGGATTTCTATGTTCTTAACATGGAGGATGATCAGGTAATTTCTCATGCACCCATTATCTTAGGTAGGAACTTCATTAAAACTGCAAAAACTATCATAAATGTCAATGAGGGTACACTTTACATGGAATTTGGGGATGAAGTTGTGATATTTAATGTTATGGATTCCATGAAGTACCCCTCTGAGGACCATTCTACTTTTGTTATCTCTCATTTTGATCCACCAAGTAAAAACTCCATGGATTTTGATTGTCCTATGCTTAGAGAGATTATGAATATTGGTTCTGGTTTAATGTCTAAGAGAACTTCCACACCTATTTCTAATGAACAAGACTCTCTATGATTTGATTTTGAAATGGATTCATATTCTGATCTTGTTCATGTGAACTCTGATTATGACATGGCTATAGAGTATCCTGATGGATTTGATGCTTTATTCTCTGATTTTGATGATGTATATTCTGATACCGATGCTCTTTGTGCACATATTTCAGTTCCTTCAATGTATCCATCCATACTACACCCTCCTTCATTAGAACTCAAACCATTGCCACCAAATCTGAAATACTCATACTTGTTGAGTGGTGAGAGATTACCTTTTATCTTTGCTAACAATCTCCCTTTTGAACATGAAGAAAAGATTTTGAATATTTTGAGGGAGAATATTAGGGCGATTGGGTGGACCTTGGCTGACATATCAGGTATTAGCCCCTCCATTTTCATGCATAGGATTCTCTTGGAGGATGGGGCTAAACAGGTGAGACAGCCACAAAGGAGACTCAATCCCACCCTCCTGGAAGTTGTTAAAAAAGAAGTTGAGAAATTGCTCGAGGAAGGTATAATCTTTCCCATTTCAGATTCTCAGTGGGTAAGTCCAATTCAGGTTGCGCCTAAGAAAACTGGTTTTACTGTTGTTAAAAATGAGAAAGATGATTTAGTTCCAATGAGGGTGCAAAACAGTTGGCGTGTGTGTATTGATTATAGGAAACTAAATCAGACCACTCGCAAGGACTATTTCCCCCTCCCATTTATTGATCAAATGATCAAGAGACTAGCTGGGAAAACACACTATTGTTTCTTGGATGGATTTTCAGGATATTTTCAGGTTCCTATAGCTTCAGAGGATCAGGAGAAGACTAAATTCACATATCCCTTTGGCACATTTGCCTACCGGAGGATGCCATTTAGACTTTGCAACGCCCCAGGTACCTTCAAGAGATGTATGGTGAGTATTTTTTCTGATATTATTGAGACCTGCATGGAGGTATTTATGGATGATTTTACAGTGTATGGGTCTTCATTTGATGAATTTCTAAGTAGTTTGAGAAAGGTGTTGAATCGTTTTATTGAGAAGAATCTGGTCCTGAACTTTGAAAAGTGTCATTTTATGGTAGAGCATGGCATTGTCTTAGGGAATGTGGTGTCAAAACATGGGATAGAGGTTGATAGATCTAAGGTATACATTATTTCATCCTTACCCTATCCTTCATGTGTGTGTGATGTCAGATCTTTCCTAGGGCATGTAGGATTTTATCAGCGCTTCATCAAATATTTTAGTAAGATTTCTCTTCCTATGTCACAATTACTTCAAAAAGATACTGATTTTTTGTTTGATGATTCTTGTAGGACTTCCTTTGATGAGCTAAAGAAGTGTCTAACCACTCCACCTATCATACAGCCCCCACGGTGGGACCTTCCATTTGAGCTTGTGTGTGACGCCTCCAACTTCGCGGTTGGAGCTGTCTTACCTCAGAGGGTGGAAGGACGTTCACATGTGATTGCCTATGAATCAAGGACATTGGATTCAGCCCAATCAAACTACACAACCACGGAAAAGGAGTTTCTTGATGTCATATTTTCTTTAGATAAATTCCGTTCATATTTATTGGGCTCTAAAGTAGTTGTTTTTTTAACCATGCAGCTTTGACGTACATCCTGAAGAAGCCAGATGCAAAGCCACAACTTATCCGTTGGATGATCCTTCTTCAAGAGTTTGACCTTGAGATAAAGGAAAAGAAGGGGTCAGAGAATTTGGTGGCGGACCACATGAGTAGGATTACTCACACACTAGAGGATGACACCTTGGACCAGGTACCACTTCGGGAAACATTTCCCAATGATCATCATTACTCCATATCAGGTACGCATCCTTGGTATGCTGATTTATTGAACTACATTGTTGCCTCTGAAATCCCTACAAATTTAAAGAAACATCAAGTCCAAAAATTAAATAGTGAGTCTAGGTTTTATGTGTGGGATGATCCTTACCTCTGGCGCATGTGTAGTGACTAAGTCATTGGGAGGTGTGTTCCCGATCATGAGTTTGAGTCTGTTTTTCATTTCTGTCATACACTTCCTTGTAGTGGACACTTTGGACCCCAACGGACAGCTAGGAAGGTTTTGGACTCTGGATTATATTGGCCTAGATTATTCCATGATGCCCATGTGTTTTGTAAGTCAGGCTCTCGTTGCCAACACACTGGGAACATTTATAAGAGACATGAGATGCCCCAACAACCCATACTATTCTGTGAGATTTTTGATGTATGGGGCATTGATTTGATGGGTCCTTTTCCTAGTTCATTTGGATTTTTGTATATTTTTGTTGTTGTTTATTATGTGAGTAAATGGGTGGAGGCCAAGGCCACAAGGACTAACAATTCTCATGTTGTAGTGGATTTTGTCAAGGCTCAAATTTTCTGCAGGTTTGGAGTACCAAAGGCCATCATCAGTGACCAAGGGACACACTTTTGCAATAGGAATTTTGCTTCCCTCCTTCGAAATGATGGGGTGACACACAAAACATCAACACCATACGACCCCCAAACAAATGGCCAGGCTGAGGTTTCAAATCGTGAGTTGAAAAAAATCTTAGAGAAAACCGTGCAGCCAAATAGAAAGGATTGGAGCAAGCACTTGGATAATGCATTGTGGGCTTATAGGACAGCATACAAGACCCCCATTGGTATGTCCCCATTTCGGATTGTTTTTGGGAAAGCGTCTAATCTCCCCGTGGAAGTTGAACATCAGGCTTATTGGGCTATGAAGAAATGCAACATGGATTTAGCCCAAGATGGAATCCAAAGGAAGCTGCAAATTCAAGAGCTTGAGGAGATTAGATTATCATCATATGAGAACTCAAGGCTGTACAAGGAAAGATCAAAAGAAGCTCATGAAAAAATGATCCAACAAAGGGAGTTTCATGTTGGAGAGAAAGACTTTCTCTACATTTCACGACTGAAGCTGATGCCTGGTAAGTTGTGTTCCAGATGGTTAGGTCCTTATGTTGTGACTAATGTTTTCCTTTATGGTTCAGTGGATATCACACAAGTGGACACTGGAAGGAGATTTATAGTCAATGGGAAACGTTTGAAGTGATACATTGAGGGACTTCCTACTGATGTAGTGGATTTTATCACACTGCATGACCCCATCATCACTTGAGCACATCAGGTTGTTCCTAACCCTTTCACTTTTATATAATTTGTCCTATTTAAAAATTCTGCATTTCATGTGCATATATCATCTCATAGGTTCACATTGAGGACAATGCAATATTTTAAGTGTGGGGGAGGGAACCTTTTAGTTTAGTAATTTCAATTGCTTTCCTCTTCAAAAAAACCAAAAAAAAATTGTGTGTTTTTCAAATTTTGTGTGTTTATTTTACAATTTTCTGTGTGTTTTTGAAACTTTTGAGCTGAAATGATTCTCATCACCATTTTTAAATCCATATCAATAAGTGAAACAATTTACCCCTTGAAACTAAGATTAAATGAATGCTGAAATGACTTTGTTTCAAGTTCAAATATTTAGTAATTTCATGGAATGTACACCGAATTTTGAATCCCATGCCACATCTCACTGTCATTATATTTGAAATCACTTTCTTGTGAGGCTTCTGAATCATTATTTTCATATTTTTTACATTCACCTCTCTTCTTGAGAGAACCAAACCATGGTTGATTTAACCGTAATTTGATTTATTCTTGTCAAAACTTGAGGGTTTGAGGTACTTATGTTTAAATGATTGAGGCATTTGTTTGGTATTAATGCCCCTATTTCAAAGAATACTTTTTTATAATGGCCTACCTTGAATATTTAATCCTTTTATCCCTTAGAATCCATGCACATCCTGTTAGTTTAGCCACATTACAAGCCAATTTTCCATATCCAACCAACTCTTGAAGTAAAATTTCATAAGCTAGTTGAGCATAAGTGTGGGGGAAGTTGACTTGTGTTTTGCCACCACTTTCTGTGATACTTTGGGTGAAAATTAAATTCTGAAGAGATGTGTTTGCTGTTGAAGAAATTCATTATATTGAAAGCTGTTCCTTTTCTGGAGATTTCATGACAAGTGAAGTTGTGCCTTTTCTGGAGCTTCTAATTGAGGTGGAAAGTTGTGCCCATCTAGAGCTTTCATGAAAATCATGTTTGAGAAGATTGAAATTTTTTATGCTGAAATGATGAATGGTGTAAACCTTTCATGACTTTTCATGATGATGGAGCTGAATTGATACTATGGGGATTGAAGAGAAGACCATATTTAAGTGAAAATTAGATTAATGCAATTTTTCTTCAAAAGAGTCAAGCCCTCCTCATTCAGCCCTAGAGTTTTTCACATCTTAATCCTACCAACCGAAAGCCACAGAACAACCATGAAAAGTCCTCATGATAAACATATGTCCTTGACTCACATCAGGTAGCGATGTAGGAATCTATCAAGCCTATGGTGACCCTTGTATGATTTTGGATGAGAAATACATTGCAAAAAAATTGATATTTGAGTGATGAGAGAATATTCAAGCGAGGTAAGTGTTTTGTGCATGGGAGGATAAATATAGAGGAAATATATTGAATTATATAAATTAAGAACTTGAAATAATGGTTTTTTATGAGGCATGATATCTTTTGTTTCTTGGGGTGTAATTGTTTGATCTCAAGGATATGTGTTTTAAAATTGGTTTTGATTTGATATTAATGTTTACTTGATATGAGGTTTTTCCCAGGAGTGCAAAAGGGTAAGTGTGGGGGAGTTGATAAAACACTATTTAATTGAATATTTCATTGATAATAAATGATATAATTTCCTCACATTGTGTTAAATATGTTTAATTAGAAAGTATTTGGGATTAGATCATTCATTTGAATATTTGATGAAAATTCCAGTTTTACCCTTTATAGTTCAATGTAGTATTTCGAAGATAAATATTTGTATATTTATTATTTAAATTTGAAATTTTGTAAAAGTGTTCCTAAATTAAGTATCTACAGATTTTATTCAGGACACTAGAGCTAAAGAGTTCATTTGGTTGTTGCAAATGGGCCATGAAGTCAAAGTTGGGCTGGGCTCGCCAGAATGAAGAAGCTTCTGTATTGTGGCCATAACTCCTTCATATGGGCCTGTATTGAGACCAAATATGTAGAGGAGATAGAGGACCCATATCCGCATATTTGATCCTTCTGGAAGGCTGGCCAATTCACGCATTTTGGTGGTCAACTGGGCAGTGCAATTTGGCATAAAATATTTGGCTGAATTTCCACATTCACACTTGAAACCACTTGTAACCTCTCCTCCCCTCCCCTCTATAAATTGGAATTTTTCTAATTTGGAGGGGTTGGGGACGTGAATTAGGATATTGGAGGTAGAGTAGAATTTGTTTCACCCAAATTATCCAACCATTGTAAGAGGTGTAGCTCTTGAAGCAAGGATCCCCTCATCGAAGCCTCCATCTCTTCTTCATTTTGTAATGTTTTCATTTGTGTAATAAACTTCTTTGTTCTTATTTTATTTCTTATCTTTTCTTCTGTTTTGTTTAAATTTTTTCTTCTCTTAATCTTCTTCTTTGGTCTGGAATTCTTGAGTAGAAGCGTTATTGGGTTATACCCATTATAAACCTTTGCACATGCTAAACACTTCTACGATGATTACGCCACCCATGGAAGAGTAGTCTTTTTGTAATCGATCTATCTTCTACCATCTGCATTTAATTATTTTTAATAATTGAGCTACTGTAATTCACTTAATATGATCCATAAATTGTGTTTTTAAATTGTATGAAACTAAGAAAGCAATTGAACAATTAACACAAAAACACGCGAGGTCGGGATTTTGTGTAAATTGTGAGAGCGTGATCTTAATCGGTAATACAAGACCACACGGAATAAATTTTTAGAGTTAAAATATAATCACTAAACAGAATTCATCCTCATTTCCAGAATGGATATGTGCCTTAATTTACCACTGACCATAATCTAATCTTAGAACATCAATCAAAGCAGGGTGCTGTGATTGCATGTTCCGAAGTTAGCCTAGGGTTAAATTCACATCATCTTCGTGGTTAAGTTAATTCTCGTAGGGTTCGGGATTTAACAAATTAAGGGATCATAATTAAGTGAATGTTAATTTAAATGATAATTATTAATAATAAAGTGAAGAGGTATAGTTAGATCTATTACGCCTTTTAAAATAGATTTCTAAAAAACATCTTCTTGTTGTGTCTTTTTAATCAAACATCATTTCAAAATTAAAAACAAAAAAATGAAATCTTCTTCTAGAAAACTTCTTTTAGATCTATAAACTATAAAAAACCCCATAAATTCAAATAGTGTTTTTATTCTCTTTTATTTTATTTTTAGAATACCTCAAAGAAGTTGTTTTAATTCACTTCCTCCATTGAGAGACGACCTTGGTCAGCCACTCTACTGCACCTAAGTACCGCAAAATGACACTAATCATTTAAGGGCACCCACGACAGTTCTCTATCATCTCCCACCTCTTATGTTACTCATTTTTATCATTTTTTCATTACAATGGTAACTGTATTCATACCTAGGTAATTTTCCTATTATATACAAAAATAAAATGGACATTATTGTATAATTATGATTTAATAATTCAAAATTTGAAAACCATTGTTTAGAAAAAATTTAATAGTGATAAAAACAAATTTTAAAATAGTAAATATACAATGTACTAAAGACTATATTTTGAAAAATATATCTTACATTCCAAAATTTCAAATATGGGATTTGAATTAAAAACAATATTATTAAATTATATATTTACAAATAAAATACATATTTTCTATTTGAAAAAGGTTTCATTAATTTTCCATCAATAATTATATAATAATAAAGTAATAAAGTTGTTCTTATTTTTAAAGACAATATTTTGAAGTGTTCACAAGAAATTAATTCTTTTTATGAAAAATACAAATAATTTATATTGTGATAATATTTTTATTTTTAACCTGAAAATGAAGATAATTTATCAATATTCATATACCAAAAATTTATTAAAAATAATAATTTATGGGGAAAGAATTTATATTGGAAATGAACTTATCATAAATTAAAAATTCATTTTCTTATAAATTACTAATTAATATAGTGTTGATCCATTATTCATTTCAATATATTTTTTAATTTTAAAGAATTAAATTTTAAAAAAAAATTATTATTATTAACTTAGTTGTTCTACTCGAGCCGATATATAAAGTGAACATTATTTTGATTTATTCTTATTTATATATATCTGTGTGTGTGTGTGTTAATTGTATGTATTTCATAATTCCATTACTATTACGTATACATTCCAATTTTATGACTACCTAACAACAATATATATTTTTTTTGGATTCTATGTTATATGTGGAGAAAACTATTGAACATATTATTAATTTATGGAGGAATATTTTACTAAATCTCATTTCATTACATGATTAATACTCAATAAACAAATATCATGAACATTAATGATATAAAAATATACAAGTAGTAGATTACATTAGGATTAGAAGCCTTTGTTTCCATTATCAGGGCATGAGTTGAACATTAAGAGAATTCACACACATTAGACAAAAATATAACTATTATAGATAGATAAATTATTATTCAAATTTATGAGACTAATGTGGTTGATATATCTTATATGCATAAAATTAAAGACATATAAGAGTCTATAGATACACCATCTTCATTCAAGGATCTAATCTTACCCTCTAAAATGAAATAAATCATGTAGACATGGGTATGTTTGAATTCATATAAGAAACATCACATAGTGTTTATATGGGTCTCGTTGAGTAATAGTGGTATGTTTATTTCATATAGAAACACCAGTACAATTTCATGTTGATTTATTACTAAATTAAATGTTCTTATAATAAATTGTTATTGACTAACCACCAAAAGTATGAAAAATGTATCTTGTAGAATGCATCTAACTCATGGTGCCAAGGTTGAAGTGTATGTGGGTAAATTGATAATGGAAAACATTATCTGAGAGATATAGTAATCCAATTCAAAATCTGATATTATAATAATTATAATAAAAAATAGTTATATATATTTTATTATATATTCAAGGTATTTAAAACCTCATCTTTAAACATATTAATTTCATGTTCCAACTATTGAACTACTAATTCATTTAACAATTTTCATCCAAGACATTCCATTATTATAAATGTATCTTGGATAGAACCAAATTAGAATATATCCCATTGATTAAAAATATAATATCTTACCTGAACATGGATAATTATACAATTACATGATTAATTCTATTAGTATAAATAAAAATTGCACTACTTATCATATTCTAATGCGCTGAATCTTCAACCCTCTTATTATAAGTAACTATAAAATGTTATTTGAATGAATTTTTCATTAATTAATTTAATTTTTAGGATTTATACACTAATATATAAATGATGTTTCAGAAAATTTGATTACACAACAAAATTATGAATCCAATAAAGAACACATTCAATGTAATTCCTGAAATGTAGCTCAAAAATACAATATAAAATAATGTTATTGATGTTTAATTAATAAAAATAAAATAAATACTAAAAGTTACACCTATTAGATATATCAATTAATTTAGAATACTATGATTGATAGTCCCTTATGTCATGTGATTCATTAAAACTCCTATTGGATTTATTTTCCTCTATGTAATTTTTAATGAATGGTATATTTTATCTATGGGTTAGAGACTACCAAATTTCCATTGATTGTATGAAGCTGTACCTGTCATTTCATCCCATATTAACAACTACAGTATTTTTTAAGAATCTTATTTTTTGTTTAGATTTTTTTGAATAGTATATGTATTCCCTTCTTTACAAAAATTATATTATCTATGAAAATATCCATTATTACCTTATATACACTTTTCTTGAAGGTGATGATATGTATAAAATAATTGATAATATTTTCCCACTATTAGTCTCCATAGTGTAGAATATTTTTTATTATATGAATAATTATCATGTTTACATGGTCTCTAATATGAAACATGATGTTAACTATATGGTTATCATGGTATCATGTTATTATATAGTATTTTAATGTCAATTGGTTCCCCAAATGAAATAAATGGATAAAAATTGGTGGATTTATTACAAGAACATTTTTCTTTACTGAAATTTCTATTAGATATAGTGTTTCATTATTTAGGGGTCCAATTTTCTATGAGTCATCCCACATGTGGTAAATACACTTTGATGAGTAACTAATAATCAACCATGTCAATTTGGTAGTTGTATTCATCTCCCAGAAAAATGTTCTTCTTCCATATTATTCCATTATTTCAAAATTTTCCAATGAAAATGATGTTGAATACAAATTGATCATTTTAGGCATAAAGTAATCCATGAATTTACCATTTATCTTGATTAACATCAAAGGGGACTCATATTTTGTTATCAAAAAAATTATTGAGACTATGTCATCAGTATGTAAGAAATAATGCATTTACTTGACAATATATGACAGCTAATGGATTATATTACCTCAAAACTAGTTTTTTATTACATATTATGGTTGGTGAATTATCAAGTAGACTCATTGGATAATAAAAACATGTTTCAAAACAATTTTTATAAAGATAAATCAATATTACCAAGAACACATCAGAGGCTGGTATTTCTTTTAACCAAAAAATAGGTGGAAGAAATATATTGAATTTATACAACCTATATATAAGTTGGATATTCACATCTGTCAATGGATGATGTTACTAATTAGTTGTAATTAAAAAACTATAACATTTAAAATGAATTTTTCTAATAGAAAAACACAATAAAAGAACATATTCATTGATGGGTAACCAACATAATCGTTTTTTATGGCCAAGACTGTAAAAATATCCTCTATAAACAATACATCAATGGGGACCTTCTCAAGTAAAATGATAAAGATGTTACCCTAACCATTTTTTAGAATGTAATAGGTAAAATATTTGGAATTTATTTATTATAAACAATTTTATATTACCAAATTTAGAGATATGGGTACTTTAACCTCCAATGATGTAAAACATAGTGTAATTCCCTAAGAAGTTCATTGATTATCATTTGTATTATAGCTTTTCTCATCATCCAATGGTTTTATTACAAGATAAAAAAATAAAATATTACAATTTTCATGATACAAATAGAAATAATAGGTCTTTACACCCCCCCCCCCTAATGGCCATCATGCAGTTAAACTTTATCGTCCAATTCACCAACTTGATTTCATAATCATTTAAATTTAAACCCTCATAATATATCAAAATGGAGAAATTGTCAATTTTGTGAAATAAAACATAATTAATATATTTTGAATCCCTCACAGCAGATTTGTAGATAATTTTACAAACCACTATGAATTTGAGCTGAAGGTGTTTTATCTAAGGGGAAATATCAAGTTTAATAATTTTTCCCACTATCATGTACCTATAAATGGTTAAATTGAGGAATTAAAAAAATTTATTATATAACCTATAAAATATGGTGTATGAGTATTATAATTATAATATTGAAAAATTAATCAATTAATTATTGTATTATCACACCACCAATCATACTATTGTACAAGAAACCTAATATTTTCTAATGTATTATAATGAATGATTGTTTCCTATAGTGTTTCAGTTTCCCTCACTCTGAATATAAATTTTCATCAATTTAATAAATATGAATTATCAATGGTTTATTTGAATATTTTATTAGAAGATAATGATAAATTTTCATAATCCCGATATAATATTTTAGTTGATAATAAATTTTTTATCATGGGCATTATATATAAAAGGTTTCTTGAACTCATCCATTCAAGGAGAGTTGGTGATTTAATTAAATAGGGGAATGAAACTATAGAATAAAACTCTAAAATTACATAAAAAATATAGAAGAATGTGTATCACATTTTAGGTCTACTAAAATGGATCATACACCTCAATTTCCCAAATTGGGAGTTCACACACCTCCCATCAAATGAAAGGTTTCATAGAAATTATTATACATAAAAGGTTCATATCAATTCAAAGGTATGGTCCTTTTAAAAAATAAATGTAATCCTTAAAATATGAAATTAAAATGTCTGTCACATTGAAATTATTATTTGAATAAGAACAATATTTTTTTGTTCAATCATATGTTTCCCTAATTTGTATAGAGTGGTCTGGTTGTTCCAGCGATTTAACTGTATAATGGTATTTATATAAGATCCTATTTTATTCATGTCCCTAACTTCATAATATATTCGATGATTGAAATTCCAATTTGATAAAACTAAAAATTGTATTATTATAGTTCCTGTATGAATCATAGAAACCATATGACTCAATATCCTAAAACCAAACATAAATTCCCCTTTTATCCCATTCCCTATAAAAATTCCCCTAACATATGGGTCCATGACTCCTGTATCAGAACAAGCTATTCATTATACACAATATTAACCTGGACACCATTAAATATTCTTCTGAATTTTATATTTCTTCTCAAATTGGATTCCAATCAATTCAAATAAATTTTATTCTACTTTTCTATGACATAATATTTCTTTTTATTGAACTATATGTGTCTTAATTATAGATCCCACAAGAAACATTTTGATGCTTTGATATACTATCTAAATTATATATATATAATAATTTCACCTTCATTCCTCTATACCTAACGAGATTTTATGGTCCTACCAATTCATGTATCATTCAACTCATATTTATTCTACTTTTATAATCCCCACCCAAAATATCGTTATGTATTTTTACTATTAATTGACATTAGGTCTCTTATATTCAAATTCATTTTCATAACTACGTGGGGATTGAATCATAATCCCATAAGATACATAGGGGTTCTTGTATCCCCTATCACACACACAACCTCAAATTACAACATAACATCATCGATCATTTCAAACCATCCTCATGTATGGCTTAGATAATTCACATGAGGTTTTGTTACATTGACCCACAATATACTAAAATGTTCACTATATAGAATTATGTGGGACTTTATTCCTATTACAATAATTTTTATATGGAAACACGAATCTAAATGTTTAGTCCCACTTATAACCTCTTATAAACTACCATAACTATATTTTGAAAATTTTCCCAACCCTATTTGATTATATTTGTTTTATAATCAGTTTAACTATATTTAATGAATATCCTTTTGTATAAATTTCCATATTAAATGAATATTTTAATTTTTATAATATTTTCATGGATATTAGTAATGATAATATATGTATCATATAGATACTATTTGGAATAATAGTAACACATACGCTAAAAAACAATCTGTCTATTCTTATTCATGTGAATATGTTTGTCCTCAGGGAAATATACAAAAGTTTTATGCCTTTTTTATAGTATTATAGTATATTCTTTCAATCATACTTGATATATGGATACCCTTCATATATCTATCTTATAATAAATTCATAGGTACATCATTAAAACTTTATCAATTATCTTCGTTACCTATCTATTTCCTTACATTCAAACATAATTCAAATATCACATATTTTGATTTACATTATATAATGTCATTATGTTTATATTTTTTAGGATATTATTATTTATTTTAATTAATTCATTGTTTCAATCTATCCCCATAATCAAAATAATAATTTTCATAATCATTTTTTTTATTTTATACTTAGAATAAGTTAATTATAGTCACTCTAGGAAATGAATCCCATAACCTATCAATTTGGTCTATGTATTACATTTTTAAACATTAGTTTACTATTGAGTGAAATCTATTTTTCCATAAAAATCAAAAATAAAACATGTTATTGGTTGTATAAATTTAAACTTTAACCTAGTAAATTTTAAGGTATGCCTCGTTTTAATCATTAATGAATCTTATATGGTTTATTTAAATTATTTGATGTATGTTAGGGGTATTCAGTTAAGGAAATGACACAAATGATTGAAATATGGGTACATGAGCTAGCTAAAACCATGAATTTAAATTCATTATTTGAATATATTTTGGGAAGGAACAATTATTTTGTTTTTTGGAAATGAAAATACATGCATTATTTCAGATATTATTCAGTTCATTAATGGGGATTTTGGGATTTTATGCTTATGTGCTATGTCTTCCATCACATCAGCCATTCCAAAAGTGGATGTCATGAATTATTAATTATTAACATGAAGTGTGTATATTCTAGACAATTAAATATTTTTAATTCATACCTCATCCGTTACCCAACATTCACATTCATCTACAAAATATAGTCTAACTCTAAGCGATTTTTGGTGAAACCATCTCTTCTGAACTCCTTCTCTTGGTGCTTTGTTCATTAGTTGTGTGGTTTATCCCCATTTGGTAATTTTGATACATTATTTATTGATTCCAAAATTTATAATTAATTTTTTTGGGTTCTAGGTTACATTTATTAAATTTATTTTTTCATGTTATGAACCTTCTATATTATATTTACAACACCTTATGTGATTGACTTCCACAGGCTTCTTCTCTTGTCGATTTTGGTTTTTCGCATGAAAATATTAAGCTACGTGTTAATTTATTCTCACTTTGGAATGTTTTGTAATGGAAACATGATTGAATGTTTTGGGAATCATTTTAGATGAATTTTTCTTATTGATATTTTCTTTCCGTTCCTTATAGTGGGTAGATTATATATTGGTTTTCGGGAAACACGTGTCGGAGGTAGTTTGTTCAATCTATAGCCTATGTACCATGAACCAAAAATTATATTGTTTTATAAATGGTATCATAAATTAAATATCATCATCCTATAATTTTTTGACTTGTGTCTGTGAATGATTTTTTAATCAGAGATGGGTTTACCCACATTTTTTGTAAAGGAAATGTATTTTCGATGTATTGTGAAACTGATTTTCAGTGAATGTTTCTCAATAAAGGGTTTTTTGGAATTTTCTGTGATATGTACTAATCACATTGAAACTAATTTGACATATGCTATACATGGTATCCCTCAGCATCTAGTTGGATGGTTTAGTATGGAAAATTGTTATTTGAAATTGTATGGAGGTTCACTTTATTGTGTATTCTTATATTCCTAGATTATAGATGAATTGTCTTTAGTAAATTGATCTAACATTTTAAGGGGTAAATTTATGTTTTGTTTCATTATCCATATACATTGATGTATTAGATAAGTGTACTTCAGTGCACATTAGTCATTATGTATGATTTAGGTACGAGTAACCTAGCTATTCTAGACATTTTTTCTAAGGGGTGTTATGGCACATTGAATTTTACTATTTTGACAATATGTGATACGATAAGATGCATTATTTTATATAGATAAATGGTTTTTTTCAAATTATTATTTCAAAACATATTACCATTTTTATTGAATGAATTATATAAGGGGTCATTTTTTATGATGATTCTGTTATAAAAATATGAATGTGTCTATCAAGTCATGTTTTATTTTAAATCAACAATTTTGGGATTATTTGATATGTATTTGATATAGGTAAACTTGGTAGGGTATTAAATAGAATATTTATCTCAAACCAAAAAAAAATCTTTTAGGGGTTTGTAAACCTCTTTTAATCTGACGCAAGAAAGGGAAATACACCATAGTGAGTCGAAAAGTTTAATGTCACCTCAGTATGAGTAGATGATGGTTAGATAATGGTATGTTTCTCAAGTATCACATGGAGTATAAGTGTTTAGTTTTTGGGTGTCCATTATTTTTTATGTCCTAAAGAAATATACTCATGTATTATCATGATACTTTGGATGTATTTCTAGCGTTTTCACAAGTTTGATGATGAAAAATTTCCTTTCTTGGGTTTTTTCATTAACGTCATTTCATATGTCTTTTTTCTAGATGGAAAAATCATTTATTTTGGCTATTCAAGATGCCTAGGTGCTAGTTTTGGGTTTATGGGGGTTTAAAAATCCCTTTGTATCATTCCACGGTCTGGTCTGGAGCCTACATGGATAAGTTTTTTAGGCCATGACATGAGAAAATTTATCAGAGTTGTTTGTGTTCACTCTTGGAATGTTGATAGACCATATATAAGATTTTTAGGACCTGAGAGTTAGGTTTTTTTGAGTTCTTGATCCACCATTTCCATGATGAGCCTCAAGTAAATTTGGGATATCAGGATTTATATCTCATATGTTGGGTTCTGACCTTGATCTCAGTTTCTGCTTAGTTTTTTCTTATTTAATTTGAAATTGTTTTCTTGTATTATCATTTTATTTTTATTTTGATAGGAGGAAACATTCCTCCATTGAATATTATAAGGGTTCTAAAAGGTTTATAGATGGATATTATTCTCAAGAGTGTACATCCATGTATGTTAATCTATTTGAGGCTATCATGAGGGTTGTTCAGTCCATATAACAGAACACACTACATGATATAAATCAATTTGTTGGGTTCAAACCAATAACTAAAGGAAACTAGGATTTTGTTTGATAGTTACAATGTAAGAATATCCAAACCTTTGAGGGTATGAATAAACCAAAATAGTGTGCGGACTAAAAGAACAAGATAGATTAGCTCTTTGATTTATTGGTGACACTGGAATCTGTCTTTGTGAAATACACAATATTCAATCTTGGTGGTTCGAAAAAGTGATGGTGGGATTCTATGGTTTAGGAAAAATGTTGAGTGGAATTATAGTGTAATATATTCATGTAACTTTTCTTTTACAAATCATTCCTATATTATCTTATGATAGAAAATAAAATGGAGTTTCTTTCTGTATAGTAGTGAGATCTTTCAATGCCGAAGTGAACGAATAATTTTTCAGAGTTGGTTCATTTTTTTCCTAGAGATGGTGATGAATGATTAGTTAAGTGATCGAAAATACATGTATGGTTTATGAAATGACCTCCAATTATAGAAATAAATTATGAATCTCAAAACCTATGATGATATATTTAATAAGGATATAGTGGAAGAAAGAGATATGGTAAGAATTAATTTATTACATGGGACTTTCATTCAACCTAGTGGACATTCTATCATTACGCATGGGAACAAGTGGGATTGGAACAATAATCATAAGGGAGGTGGATGTGCCTCTCTATAATAGGTTTTCTACACACCATATGAAATTTTCAGTTCTATTCCCTTGAACTTATATCGGTGTGGGATGGTAGGTAACACCTAATGGTGTTGTCCTGCACCAGTGAAGAATTTCAGTGCTTCAGGATATCATTGATATAAATATAAATTTTCCAATGATTCGTCTATTCCCCATTATGGTTATGGATTTTCAGACACATTTTTCACTATAGTGTGTTTGGATACATAAAATCAAATAGTAATCTAGAAAAATTCCTCATGAGTGACTAATCTTAATCAAATTTATGGATTTCTAGTTGATCATGGAGTTCTCCTAACTATATTGAGAGTTAATATCATTATTACATATTCTATAGTAACTGGAAATTTTTATATAAGTTCCTCAAACATATTTCTATATAGACATTTTGTATATTTATTGAAACTTCTAGAAGTTATAATTTTTTTATGGAGCTGCTCACTCAAATAGGAATGGATAAACAACATGGGTTTGGTTATCCCTCTTGTTCTATTTTGATTGTTGATGTATAATTTGGAAAATATTTATTGTTAATCAACCTATATCACTTCAACATCATCATCTAGATTTAATTGATGGGAACTAACTAAGCTGAGATTTGTTTTTATCATTAATTTTACATTATATTCACTACTAGAGGGTGTTCTTGGGTGTTTCACTTAGTGTGGAATATATAGTATTGTATTTTAGAAGTTTCTCATATAAAACGTATGATTCTAATTAATATCGTTGAATTTGTTCCAAATTATTTTTCCTATCATATTAATCAAACTTATTTTTATGGGATTTTTATGTGGTTTAGTTAGATGAATTCCCTGGTCTTCCTCCAAAAAGGGATGTATAAATATATATCTTTCTGGTTCTAGGAAAGCATCTGGTTTATATACCCTATTATCATATGTAACCTAATAGGATTAAATTTATCAATTTTTGATTTAGAAATATTCTAGATAGGGGATTAATTTGGAAAAATATTTTCCCTGGGTAACCCCCTTGCTATTTTTTAAAAAGAATTATGGTTCTTTGCATCTCTATCTAGATTAATGAAAGTTAAAATGAATACATGTTAAGAATAACTACATTTTTCAAATGTTGATAAATTGTCTGATTAAGTAAAGGGAAAACATGCTTTTTAAAAATTGATCTTTGGTTGTTTTATAATCATCTTAGGGATTGTTAGTAAGATAAACATAAGACAGCTTTTAAGATCATGTAAGGCCCTTGTGAATAACTTACAATGAATTTTTTCTTGGCTAGTTTTATGTGTTTATGGATTTGATGAATAAAATATTTCACCATTGTCCTGAAAACACGTCCGTGTTTTTTGGGAATGATATCCTAGTTTATTTGAGATATGATCATGATAATGAATTCCATTTACAAATAGTTAGGTAAATATTAATGATACACTAACTATACATTAACTTATTAAAATACAATTTATTGGTCCAAGAGGTGATGTTCTGGGGGCTTGCGATTTTAAAAAATGGTGTCTTAGTTTATCTGAGAAAAATCAACGGTTGTTTTTTTCTAGGGAATAAACATAGAAAATATTTAATATATAGAGAATCCAAAGTCTATTTGGATATTATCTATGGTTTTTCAAGGATTTTAGAAATATAGAATCTCTATTGAATGATCTTACAATGAGAGATGTGAAAGTCACTTATGACAATAAATTTTATTCCACATCAATGAATTGAAATTACATTTAACATCAAATACATTTTTACCTTACCATAACTTAGTAAGTTATATGTGTTATATTTTAATTCATTTGGTACTACTCTAGATTTTGTGTTCATCCATTATTATCAAGTTGTATCCTACAACTCTCTCCATATTCAGCCACTTGAAAAGAATTACCCAACTCAATATTTGGATCTCGAAATTATTATACAATGGAATAATTATATGGAAAAATTTCTCTTTAGGGAGGTTTTAAAAAATTATTCATATCAAAAGTGCTTATGTTTAATATTTTCATAGATAGACAAGAACCTCGATCCTATAAAATGGTAGGAATACCTCTACAAATTTTATTTTTTTTATACCCCACACCCTTGGAAATGAGATTGTTATTGATGATACTCTCAATAATAAATTTAATTCTCATAATATATTGACATAAAATGAAGAGTGGAACCTTATATGTATTTTCCTTAGCTACATATATACATTTGTGAGGATGACTTATGTTTGGTTCTGAACCATGTTTATTTTTTATCATCTCTATTTCAGTCAACTATAAGGGACCAACAATAGGGAAAAGAGTTCAGATTAATTAGGGAATCATTATGTTGTTGAGAGACAGTTTATAGTTGGTCACTCCCTTATGATGGGATTATTTACTAAAAGAATCATAATTTTATCCCATTCTTAATAAAAAAAATATAGGGTTTTATGATTTTCATAGTTCTTCAAGGGTTAGTCACCCGAGAATGATAAATTGTATTGTGACATGTAATTACATTTTCTAGTTTTTTTGTATTAATAATGTAATTATTGGTTATTTATCAGTATATTACACTTTATAGAATATAATGGAAAAGAACTTGAATCCTTACATTCCACTCTAACATCATCGATATCTATTTTTAACAGGAAGAGTTTTCCATGCTAATCATTGTTGGATTCCCATGGACTTCAAATGGAAAGAATGTTATCAATGTGGTGATTTCTTTTTTAAGGAAATATAATTCTTCTATTTTGATCAGGGTCATTTTTTATATTTAAAATCTTGGTAATCAATTTTTACATGATGTTATGATGCTTTTTGGATTCCCCTTAACCATTATCTATAGTAGGGATCCTATATTTACTTCTATATTCTTTAAGAGTCTCCAAGATGAGATGAAGAATTAGGTCATATGGAGAATAGCATACCATACCCATATGGATTTCATTACATATATTTCCATATATATATATTTAGAGCATATGATGTGTTTCAAAATAATAGATTTCAATGGAACATGAGTTATATAAATTGTACTATTTGAGTTCGCACATAATAATTATTACATATCATTTATCAGAATGGATCCCTTAGAGTTTTTTCTTGTTTTCTCACATAGGTCATCAATTTATTAGTTAGAGGTGGGTGAGGCATCTATTGTGGGTCCCACTCTATAATAGGGTTTTCATAAAAGGATCTAGGATATACATCGATTCCTGGTTATAGCTCAGATTCAACATAAATATTTTTCAGATCATCAACATCATACTTCAGAGTTTTACTTCAGTGGTCAAGGGATATTGAATGTTTCACCACGGTTGGGTTACAATAATCTTGGGAAACATGTGATGTTGTTATTGAGAAATTTTTGACCATTTGATATCATTGAGATACTAGGTCGGGACTCTAATCAGATGGAATTCCCTACTTAGTTAACATGTATCCATGGTATTTTTCACACACCTCAATTCGAGAAGTACCACCCTGATCCTACCAATGTTCTAAGATAAGAAGATATTGAGTTGGACCTAGATGGTTCGATTGCAGGGAAACCAATGGAGATCATGGATTCTAAAATGAAATTACTCCGTTGGAAAACAATTATTTTATTTAAATTTATATGGTGGATTTGATCATACTATCAAGATACTTCGAAGTGTGAACTATCGGTGAGGGATTAGTGGCCTCACCATTTTTTAGACTATCGTTCTTTTTCATAATTTTATATGGATAGAAAGTCCTATGGTGGGGGGGGGGGGTAATAACTTCCCCAATTTTAATATATTCTTCATTTTAATATTTCACTTATATTATAGGGTTTAATTAAATTATATTAGGTTTTTCGATGGTTATCATGGAAGGAAATAATATAATGGATGGAAATATGGTTTTAGGAGTTGGTTGACACTGTGAATTGATATTTATAACATGAGTGTATTCTGGGAAAAAATAGGTAGTTTGTGTACAACACATTAGAATCTATCCCGGACAAGAAATATTATTCATTTTTTAAATTGGTATTTCTAGACATTAAGACAAGGTGATTTGTCATTCAACATATCGTCCATTTCAAATGATCATATCGTGAATTATTAATTCACACTTTGAATTGTGTCTCTTCTAGAAGATTAATATTTTTTAATTCCCAACTACTAAATCATTCAACATTAACTTTATTCAACAGAACATAGTTATGATCTAGAAAAGTTTGGGTGAAACCAGTTCTTTTTGACTCCTTCACATAGATCGTTGATATTTGGATTGTCGGTGTCTCATTTTTCTTTAAGTGTTATCGATTCCATATTAAATCATTTTTTTATTTTCATATAAGAAGTGGTTATGTGATGTGTATATATGGTTTAAAAATCATGTTATAATCTTTATTTAATATCATATAAATCAATTAGGCAATTTCCTCCTGGAGGATGTGTATTCACTATGATTTTAATTGTAATACATTGAAATGTATTAAATAATATTTTTGGATCCATACATTGTGATGATGTGATATTTTAAGGTCGGGTGGGTCCAAAAAGTGAAATTATAAAAATAGTAAATATATTAATATCCAGTGTGATTTTTTTCAGAAACTATGGGTTATCAGCTATGTTTGGCCTCAGATAAAAAATTTGAGACCATGGATTAATATGAAATACATGATTTACCCTAGGTGTGTCCTAGCATTGGTCATTAATAGATTTTCAAATGAAGCAGATGTTAGAAGGTATGTTATGTGGGTTAACTAATTCAATTATTAAATTAATTCCTCTTATAAACATAAAATAATTTAATCAATATAATTTCTAAACTATATATTCATCAGGTTTAAAAACAGAAAACTAGGATCCATTAGATGAGAATTAGGTATTATTCATTAGAAAATCATAACAAGACAATAAAAACTGACCCAGTCAAGGTGGATCGAGAGGTTGTGAATGCAGTGGGTCTTCTCCATCACTAGAGAATTAATTTATCACAAAAAATAAATCCATAATTGAAGTAGGGATCAACAATTGGGGTTTCCTCCATTTATAAAATTATTGATCATATATTTTTTTGATGTTGATCTGTGTTAAATTATTCTTTTCATGAGCCCTATAATTTATGGATTTTATTTATTCCATTTGATTTTCACTTCTTTCACATGTTATAACTTCTTTTAATCCGTAATTTATGATCATTGAAAAATAACTCTTGGAAAGTGATAGGTTCACTTTGTTCTTGTTAATTTTTTCCTTTTAATTCATCGTGTTCTTCACAGATGACCAACAGAGTCACAATTCAACATTATAGGGGTGGGGTCAAGAATGATCAAAACCCTAGATTCATTATGGTATCATGATTGACACATGAGTGTATGGTTTTTGTATGGATCAATTAATGAAATGGAATATTTGTGACACTCTATGGATTTAGGACCTAGATAAATGATAGGATAATTCATTGGGTGTTTAGTGGAGAAACAAATGACGTAGTTAGCTTTGAGGGGATCACCATTATCTAATATCCAATAATTAAATGCAATGAATCAATGGTCAGAGGTAGATTCCTATAATTTCAAGTGGTCAATGGGATGGAATCATGGTAGAAGTGGTTGATCTCGGATCAATGTGAATATTTGGGATTTCACTGAAACATTTAACTACATGGAATGTAGTCCAAGAAGGCATACCATGCAGTAACACCAAGTTACGAATGTTGTTGTTTGGGGACAGATAAGTATCACATTATGTATCCCTAGTCCCACATGACATTGACCCTAATTGGAATGCAAAGGTATGTTCTAGCTGCACACATATAGGACCATGTATGGGAGGAAACATCATGTACTTTGGTAGTACACTGGAAAGGGCAAGTACCTAAGCCTAGCTAGGTATATGGGCATGTCATGATGAATAAATGCATGAACAAGAAAGCTTGTGAACCCCTTGGGTGGCTGAGACATAACATGTGGGACCCTTATACGCTATGTACTATGAAAATAAATTTTATTTCTGTCTAAAGGGGAACAAAACCATGTAGTGGAATGGGATCACATGTCATGTAGACCCCATACACAATTTACCCCTACGAGAAACATCCACGATGTGTATCTCCTTCATATATAGATGGATTTTGTAAAGCTAGTAACCTATAATAATCATTTTTTTACATATTCCATGTTGATACACTTATTGGTGGAATCTTATTTATGAAGTGGAATCTTCCAAGAATGATGTTCATTTTGGAGAAGCTTCATTATGTTGGTGATCATGTGGGATCATCAGAGGGAGGCTATGGTGGGAATCCCCATAATGCACTAGGGAACAGGTCCCATATACTCATTGCACTACATTGATTGGAACCCCTTTGATGAACTAGTTTGTGGGTCATCTAGTGGAACACCCTAACAAACTAGGGATTGGGTCCTATATATATTGAGTGAACCCCAATAACACTCTAGGATGAGGTTCCAAAAAATAAATCTATCACGTATAACCCCTTGATGAACTTGGGAATTGATCCTCCATGTTTTGAGTGGAACTCCCAAACCACACTAGGTCTTGGGACCTCTTTTGACATATATCAATTGGAACCTCCTGACACACTAGGAAGTTTTTTCACTATACAATGAGTGGAATCCCCCTGAAAAACTATGGTTTGGGTCCTCTATCAATCTACTCATTGAAATCCCATAACCACACCAAGGTGTGGGTCCTCTTTCTATATAATTAGTACCATCACCCTGTCGTACCGAGGCATGGGACCTACACCTATATACATAGTGTCTTCCCCTATCATACTAGGTAAAGATCCCAATTTATGTTTGATATTATTCCCACTCATGAAATAGAGTAGTGGTGAGGTGTGGGACCTCCTCATGAATTCTCCAGACATACACACGAGATGATGGTCATAGATGATGGGGCTATGAAACTATAGGTAGAATCAATTTTCTAGGATGGGTTATGATATGGATATCCCCTTTCTATCTTGTTTGGGTTTCATTATGATCATGTGTATATGTGTGGTTTCATTTCTTTTCTTTTCCATTTTGGTTGTGATGAATACTTCTATAATATATTTTACACTCCAACACAGCAGTTTTTGTATCATCCTAATGGGTATAAATATACTCAACCCTATGTGGGATCTTCTAGCATATTTCATGTATTTTGAAGACAACTGATATATCAGTGGTGATTTTGTGGATCATAGTGATACTCGGGTTCATACACCACATACAATGGTCAGGCCTGGATATCAGGAGTCAGGGCTCTCTCATCCTTCCTTTATTCTAGTTGTTGTCAGGATGAGACATTATTTCATGTTAGGCATGTATCATTCCCCCATACACTTGGGTTTTATTTTATCATAATTTTTTTATTTTCTAAAGATTATTGCATAAATGGTATTACTCTAGACATTACAGCTCTATTTACTATTCTTCTAAATGATTTCATGGAGATGGTTGGGTGTGTGAATAAAGGTAAACTAGGAAAAGGTATCCATATTATTTTATACTTTCTCATAACTTGTTGTTTTCCCCATTCCCATTGAAGATTTTTTTTGGGGTAGTGGAGGTCCGACCTTTCACCGGCCAGGCGAGCCATGGTGGTTCGGGTCATTATAGAGTGTTATCAATATTTTTCTATAATTAAATTAGTGTTTGAGTTAGATCCTTGCTAATTATTTGGTTGGTACATAGGTAAATATTTTCAATTTTTCTTGGGACTATATTTCAATCTTAGTAACCCATTGTTGGTATTATGAGTGAAGTTTCCACACCAAATGAATCTGATTACCTGCTCTTCAAATAAGGATAGTGAGGCATTGGTTGTATGGAATAGTCATACATGCATTATATAGGATTTATTAACTGAATTTAATTCTTGATGCAGATAACCATTCATATATTCTCATATTAACGTGGAAAATATTGATCTTTTTTAGGATTACTTCATGAAGTAAACAATCCAAGATACTTATTCCAGATCATGACGATGATCTGATGAGTGATTAGGCCATAGTTCAAGGGTCATCCCATGAGGCCTTATTTCTGGGTGGTAATGTAGAATCACCTGTACCTATTGAATAGATGATAATAATGTATAGAAAAGATGATAATGGGCATATTCTTATCATGGTATGCGAGTAACAGTGCTAGAAGTCATTGTGGTTCTGTAGTGATCCATGTCCACATGTTTTAGAGGATTATCTTTAGTCAGTGATCTGAGTATTCATTCTTGTGTAGAACTCAATTGATCAAATAGCTAGGTGGGAATCTAATATTTTCCATATAGAAGTTGGGAACTGGTTTATTTTATTCATGGAAACTCATGATGAGATGATTCTCTTATGGAAAGACTTCCATCATCTATTTCATGTATAATATTACCCCTTGTTCTTCTACTCAGTTTATATTTGAGAGCTTCTAGAGCTACATAAGGGTAGTATTAAAGTAAATGAGTATTTCATGAGGCTCAATGGCCTTACATGGTATTACCTTTACATGGTTTTTCATGGTTACTTTTAGTAGTATAAGTTTCAATAGGGCCTCCATTGAGACATTTGTGTCACTGTGGTTCCCCTATTCGTTCCCACTTACAATGTTGTGTTTGAGAAGTCACATGTGATAGAGATCGTAATTTCAGAGTGACACTTGGAATCCGGATAGAACTGTGTGAGTCATTGGGATGAGTCATCTACAATGACTTGTAGGCAACAGTGAGAAATATCTCATCATAGGGACTTCTTTTTAGATGATCTCAGTGAAACAGACATGAAACACATGATTCAAAAAGAGGATCGAGCCATCCCATGTAGAGGTGATGGAATTCATGCTATGAGAATGTTCACATGGTATGTGATTTTTCAACACTATGTTTTGAGGAGGGTAAGTAGGTAGTAAATGGATATCCACAGTAGAGGTAGTTCCTTGACCATGGTTCTCTCAGGAATAGACAGGGTGGCCCCTAGGGTGGTGGAACCAGTAGAAGAGAAATATGGGTTCTAGTAGGAGTGGATACTGGTGGATAGATATATTATTATCTACTTCTACCACCACTACACGGTGGCCCATTCCAGTCCCAAGGATGTGGTGGATGGAGCTGTGGGTAACAGAAGGGAATAGAAGATTATGACCTGGTAGACCACAATATAATTAAAGGTTTGATATATGTTTATTCTAAACATCCTCTATTACTTGTTGGAATTATTTTGAGATACTCATTTATTTTGGTATCCCTTGTGCGAGAGCTAGAGCGCCCCATTGACACCAGAGTTCAACATCTTTTTCGAGAGGATCTAGCAGGGTGTAATTCTTCAATATTTCTTATATTACATTTCTGAGAGATATCATTTGGTGGAGAGAGTTTCACATGGGGATTATTGGTCATTGTGTTAAATATGTATGGTTTCATATTTGTTATGTAATTTTTATCAATTATTTATGTCTATATCAACAATCATAATATGAGGGTTAGATGCCTTCAGACATATGGGATGATATTCTCTGTTTATGGGTGAGAATGGTCTCATGGATGAGTGAGTGGTCAATGCGTGCAAGAGGATACAACCAATTACCCATTAGTTGGTGAGTTTATCCCATGTTGTAGTGGTCTCTTCGTGAATCAGGATTCATTCAATATTGAATGGATTAATATGCGTCTTCCCCAGTGATGATCTTGGACTACATCTATAGTTGGAGATAGATTTTTTTATTGAACAACACCTTGAGTCTATACCTATATATTCTTCCGCATATAAGATATACCCTACCTATCTCCAAGACTGGAGGGTGTTTTTAGATGACCATGAAGACAAGGGTTTTATTAGGCCCAGTGTTCCCCCCTTAGTAGCATTTATTTTTTTTGTGAAAAAATAATAATGAGATTTTGTGTCTTTATATTTATAATTGTCTCCTGGACTAAAAATTATTAATAAAAAGTTCATCTTTCCTAGGATTTATTACCAATTTTATTAGTTGTGAGATGTGATTTTTTTTCTAAAAGATTGATATCAGGTTTGAAAATCACTTGTTGTGGGTTTTCAAGGCTGTTATTTTGAATATGGAATTATGATGTATTTATAGGCACTTGAAGTTCCTGGTGATACATTTGAGTAAGATAAGTACTTCCACTATGTTTTTTATTTGATGAAACATATCTTCCAACAAAACGTGGACCTATTTTTGGTTGTCTTCAATTATTTCTTACATAACTACTTAAAATTATTGGAGGAGTATACAGAACACATGAGGATGGTTCTAGAATTATTATAAGAGCACCATAATTAGGGTAATATGTGAATGTTTTAGTTCTATATCTATGAGGTTAACTTATTGGGGAATTTCATTTATATGTATTAATTGTGGACCCAGTTAAGGCCAATGAAGTGTGTTTTCGAGATCCACATACGAGTGTGTTTGTGGTGTAGAGATTTCTTAGCATAAAAGGACAATATAGGAGGATTTTGGGAGACTTCTCTTGGATTTCCTCCACTTTTCTATCATTACATGGAAAGGGTTTGTGTTTATCTTGACTAAATATCTTTATAGGGACTTTAAGGAGTTGAGGATGAAAAAAACTAGTGCTCTAGTGTTGGGACTAATATTTGAGGGCATAGAGCACATAGTGTATTGTGATGCCTATCTATCTAGGATTAATTGAGGATGAAAATGTAGGACGTGGTCATATCGGGGTCAAGTATTTTGAGACCACATGAGTGTAACTACATTAATCACAACATGAATTTGGTATTTTTATTATTCACTCTAAATATGTGGAGGCACTATCATTTGGGAGGGCACTTTGTGTTTACTCAAACTATAAGATTCTCAAGCATAGCTTCACATAGATATATATAATTCTATGAAAGAGATTGTGGTTAGATTTCTTGCTATAATATGAGTTTTAGGTAGACTATACTACTTATAATGTCATTCTGGTGGTAGATTCCCTTTGTAGGAATCCTTTTTATCATTTAGTGGAGGTGGAATCTAGGTTGATAAATTCCTTGAAACTGACCCCGGTATAGGAGTGGGGTATAGATTATCCTTAGTGGTGGGTTTTTACTATAATGATCCTCTATAATTTGGGAGTGGATCCTTTGGGAGACATAATCTGAGGCTCTTCAATGTCTCAAATGTCAATTGGTATGGATGAGAAATAGGTTCTGATAGGTTTTGACAAAAAATCTTTACATCCTATAGCAGATATGGGATGGAATATACAAGGACATTATGGAAAGGATTCCACAGACAATGATAGGCCACGATTTCATCTGTGTGATAGTTTACTAGCTTGCGAAAGTATCACCTATCCATTTCATAGAAAGCAATGCTCGGTGGAGAGTCTGTGATAGTTTTTTGTGAATGATATTGTATGAATATAAGGGTTACCATTTAAGATTTACTATAATAATGATGTGTTATTTAAATAACAATTATAGAGAGTACCACATGATGAATTCCGGATCCAATTAAAAATGAGTATGATATTTCACCCCCATACTGATTGGTAGACTATGTGTACCATCTAGGTGGTGGAGGATATAATGAATGAATGTGTTTTAGACTTTATCCAGATCTTGGTGGATCAAATTCCATTGGTATATTTCACTTATATAAATAAATATTATAATATCATTATAATGAAAAAATTTATGGACTTTTACATGAGACTCTGTTGGATGCCCTTGTAGAGGATTGAGATGGAAATGAATCATTTTCTGGGTCAGATATTATGAAAGTGATGAAGGATAAATTTCATGTGATCTAAAATCATACAAGGAATTCATATATCCAATATAAATCTTTATCAAAAAAAACACCATATAACCTTGGAGTTTAAATAGTGATACTGTGCTTTCTTGAGAGTATCGCCATGATAAGGATTTAAGTGCTTTAACTGGGGAGGAAAGATATCCCCAAGTTTCACTGGTACATTTTAGATTATACAGAGGGTCGGTGAGGTTTCATACCACTTAGCCTTACCTCCATAGTTGGATCGGGTAAAATAAGTCATCAATGTGTCATAGTTGAGGAGATATGTGCATGATCTTTTGCACGTTATTTAGTAGGGTGAGCTTCACATCGTGGATGGAGTCACCTTATTGGGTTACCTAGTGGTGGTTGAGGATCGACAAGAGATGATCATATTCAGATGGACCATTCCCTTGGTTTGTGTGATGTAGAATCATGATATCATCTAGGAGTTCTATTAGGAGTGGGAAATATAAATGTAGGCTTTGTATCCCCACTATTTTGTATCGTTTTCTTTTCAATGAAGAAAATCCTAGAAGTGGGAAGTAATTTAGTGGCCCATTTCATTCCTTGTAAGACTTTGATATATATAAAATAAATTTTTTAGATCCAGGAATTGAGAAAGAACTAAATTTCAAGGCCCGGTGACCCCATATAAAAATATTAAATATATTAATATCACATGCATGTAGTTTATAAGAAATTATGGGTTATATCCGAAGTGGATCCTCAAATAAGAAATATGAGAACACAGTTGAATCCATAACACAAGGTTTACCCTAGACATGTCTAAAATTTTGTCAGTGTTGGACATTTATATGATGCATCCACTAGCACATATGTTAAGTGGGTTATTCAAATAAATTATTTCATTAATTCATTTAATAATCTTATCCTATTTTCCAATATATAATTTTCAATATTGTATTATTCCAAGCCCATCCTCATAACCCCAGTATCATTGAGAGGGGAATATAGTGTTCATCATTAGTAAATAGGAATGGGACGATGAATGATGATCTGATCAAGATAAATTGATAGGGTTGGAATACAACAGGTCTTCTATATCACTATGGAATGTGTCTTTCACTAAACATTGATACATAATATTTGTAGGGATTATCAATTGATGTTTCTACCCTTTATTTTAATATTGATCTTTGATTTTATCAGATTTTGATCTATGTTAAATTTTTCTTCGCATCAGTCCCATAATATATTGATTATAATGATTCATTTTTATTCTTCACTTGTTGAAGATGTTATCACAACTGGTAATCCCCAATTAATGATCATTGTCAATGAATGATTGTAAAATGAAAGATTCACATTGTTATTTTTGTTTTCCGCTCTATGTTTATTTTATTCTTCATTGTTGGTCTATGGGGTCAAGTTTTATCATTGTTTGGGTCGGTTCATGTGCAATAAAACCCCCTCATTCATTTATATAGCATGAACAACATATGGATCAATGGTTTATGGATGTATTGAGGAACAATATTGGACGCAGGTGATAATATGTGGATTTTGGATTCATAGGGATGAGGTAATCATGTGGTATGCATTAGTTGGAATTACATACAACATTGTGGGCTTTGAATGGATTTATAGAATCTAATTTCCATCCATTGAATTCTTGTAATAGATTATCAGATCTGGTTTCCTCTTATACCTTATAGCCAATGGCTATGAATCGTACAAGAAGTGCTAGATCTATTATCCCTGTGAAAATATTTACTTTTATGGAAAAGTTTACTACACTGTGTGTAGTCAATGAACACACACCATGTTACCACACCCATATTTGATAGAAAGGGTTTGGTTGATGATAAGTAAGACACATATATTGGTTTTTCCTACTCACTATATGACCCTACTTGGGTTTCTCAGCCATGTTTCATCTCCACACGGGAAGGACCCCGTGTGGGTGGAAAGATCATGTACTCTTAGAGAACATGAGTATGGGTTGGTACCCTCAAATGGATAAGTACACATTTAGGTAAACGATAATGGATTGACAAACACCGTTATGGCTACGAGTAAATGGGAATGCCATTAGTGGCTATGACATGTTGTGTTGGCCCCTTATATGCTCTGTACAGTGACGCGGCCTCTTATTTGTGTGAACATAAGAACATGGACAAGTAGTGGAGTAGGAAAACACACCATGTGGACCCTATTCTTGTTTTTAACCCTATGAGAAACATACACCATGCATATCTCCTTCAACCGGACTCATATTTTGGCTAACCAATAGCATGTCCTACGAATTTATTTTACATAGAACATGATGGTAGCCTTCCTAGTAGATTTTTGTGGAATGAAGTACAATATTATAATGGGGGCCCTTCATCTAGAAACATTGGATGATGGAAGTGATCAAGAAGGGCCATAAAAGATAGGTTAGGTTCGGTAACCCCCCTGTCATATAAGGGTGTGGGTCCCCCATAAACTTTTCATTACATTGAGTGGAACCCCCTCATGCCCTAGTCTGTGGTTTCTCCATACCTTGAGTGGAACCCAGCTGACGCACTAGGGAATGGGTCCCCCATACATTATGTGGAACCCCTCCCCCCTGATTCACGAGGGTATGGGTACTCTACACATTGAGTAAAACCCCCTAACACCCTAGGGTGTGTGTCTAGTATCAAAAATTAAAATGTGGCACCCTCTAATGCTATAGGGTGTGGGTCCTCCATACATTGAGTAGACTCCAACTGATTCTCCTTGTAAGACCATAAAATTATAAAATAAGAATATTTTATTGGATATCATATGTAACATAAAAAACAGAGCTTATATATCCTAGCAAATATATTTCTTAAATTTAATCTCTTTAATATCTTGTGGAACACAACACCCCGAATCTAAATGAATTGTAATACTGTATACCAATATAACCTTTCCATTAAATAGATGCATATGAATTTCAATAACTAAATTATTAAAATTATGTTGATATATTTATTATAAATAAAATAATGATCATTAAAAGGGAGATAAATTTTTTCTAAAAAATATTATTTTTTAAAAGACAGTTTACTCTTGCCTTTCCCAAATAATATAAAATTACTGTTTACCACATTTAAAATATTAATTTGAAAAAACAGACTAGTTTTTTGAAATAATCATATCAAAATTATATTAGAGAGATTTTTTTATTTTTCTGAAGTATTTCATTTTTAATGAAGAGTGAAAAATAATGAATTTTATTTGAAAAATCTCTTTTTAAAATTTTTTCATAAAGTTGAAATATATTTTGGGTTTATTTTGAAGTAAAATCAGTAAAATTGTAAATATATTAATCCAATTTAGTTCATTGTAATAATATGTAGTTTGAATTTTGTTATAAAACCTTCTGAAATGTTTGAATTTTTTCTATTTGGAACCCCACTTTATCCTAACGTTTTCATGATTAGTTTTAAATTAAACTTTTACACTTATGTGAATAGAATTTTAAAAAATGGATTCTAAATTTGTAATATTAATAACTTATATTATCTAATATGGTCAACATCATAATGACCAAAATTAACAGTGAAAAGAACAAAAAATATTTAATATGTTTAATGTTAAAATAGATTTACGGGTGTTTAAACTAAGAAGATAAGGTTTAAAATGACATTAAAACCAATAAAAATATTTTTTTAGCCATATTTATAGCTTATACTATGTAATTTTAAATATAGGGTCGTTTTATTCTTTTTAAATTTGAATTAATTTTTATTTATTGATTCTTTTGGGAAATTGAAAATTAATTTCATAGAGGGGTCTCTTTCCCCACTTATAAAAGGGAAATTACTCTTTTCAATTATTCACTCCTCCTATAATGAACCGACTTATTATAAGTGAAATTTCCATTTTGATTTAATTAAATTTATTATTTTGTAAATTGGATATTGAAAACACATGCCCTCGGTTTTTTCCAATTGGATTTAAATGAATATTAAGTATCATTACCCTTGATAATATAGTTTTTTCATAGTGATTACCTGACTAGTAATAATATTGGGTTTTAACAAATCCTATTCACATATACAAAGGAGGTGATGGCATCGACCAGTAGGAATTTTCCCTATGAAGACCATTTATCAGAGCTTACATGGGAGATATCATTTTTGATATTTAAACTAGACTAATCCCAATCTGAGATCCAATAACTTAAGCATGAGCAAAACCATTTATGGGAGATGTTCATGATCATTGAGATCACGAACCAACCCAGGTTCACCAAACATAACTAGGATAGCCCCACCATCACACACCATACTCTTAAAGTGTTTGCTGGTATAATAAAGGGATATTTATCATGACCCTAGAATTATGATTATGTACATTATTTTTTATAGAATAATGAATATACTTTTATTTTATTATTTTTTTTAAGCACAAATAGTATTTTTGGTTAATATTCAAATTGAATTAATAAATATATTTTGATTAATTAATAAGTAATATTTAAAAAATATTATTTTTTAGATACCTTTAATATATTTAAATTATCATATAATTATTATGAGGTCAAATGTAATTCTAATTAAGTTTTAAAAAAATGTTTTTTTCAAAACCCATCAATTTTCAATAAATATAGGTTATTATTTTAAAAGTAAAAATTTACATAATTAGAAATTTATTTTTATGAAATGAATATTATTTTTGGAATCAAGTTGTCAAAATTCTCCAATGGTGAATTTTTCAAAATTTCTAGAGGCATTCATTTTTTTGGGTAAAAACTAAATACCATATAAATATATAGTGCCTTTTATGACACCATAATGGACTAATAATGATATAATAAACATTATGAAATGTATATTCTGCCAAATATAAATTTTAAATTTTAAATAATGTTATATTATATTCGTTTGAATTTGTTAGCGCCAAAAATATTTTTAGAAAGGAAAAAGAAATATAGCCTCTACGCCCCTCCTCGAGAAGCCCCGACACGAAGTCCCCCTAGCTCCGCGGCCGCCGTGAAGCACCATAGGCGGTAACTCTCCGCGAACGGCCTAATGGTCGTGACCCTCCGCGAAGCGGAGGAGGCGGTAATGCTCCGCGAACAGCCTGAAGTTCTCGACCAGTCGCGAAGCACCGAAGGCGGTAACGCTCCGCGAACGACCTGACGTTCGAGACCCGCCGTGAAGTAGAGGAGGCGGTAACGCTCCGCGAATGGCCTGACGTTCACGACCCTCCGCAAAGCAGAGGAGGCGGTAACCCTCCGTGAATCCAGATGATGTTTGCGACCTGCCGCGAAGCCACTGAGGCCCCCGTTGCGTCGTGTCAGTTCCACTCCGCGGCGCCCCTTGCCTATAAATACTGAGCTCCCCCTGAGCTCTGGGGACGGACAATCTGACCTTTTGGCTTCTCAACTCCCGAATCACAAATCACCCTTTGCCCCGGGAATCATGAGCTCTGTGAGGTATTTTTTCTTCACGAGATGCCTTTTCCTTGTCTCGTTTGGAGCCCCTCTTCCAAGAGGGATGCCCTTCGCGAAACCGAAGGGCCTATGCGAAGGAAGGGGGATTTACAAGGGAACCCTGGTAGCCACGCAGCGTTTATACTTCACGAAACACCCATCCTCTACAAGTGATCCACATGACAAGTCAGGGTCACTATACTTCGCGAAGCACACTGCTTCACAGCACCTTGCTTCACGAGGCACCTCTTCTTCGCGAGGTAGTGCTCTGCCAACACCCTTCCACTTCACGAAGCACCTCGCACTTACACCTCTGCCCCATTCTAAGGCCAAGGAACTCCACTTCGTGAAGCACACCCCATTGAAAGTGCTCTCCACTATGCAATGCAACCAATCTCCACAAGTTCCCTGCCTGTGGACCCCTTTGCTTAGCAATTCCTCCTCCTGTGCGATCCTCCAGTTTTGAACAATGTGATTTCAAAGTCCCATGGACAACACCACTCCTAGCATTACTTCAACTAATGCTTCATCGCATAGGCATGCTAATAGCTATTGCTTCTTCGCATAGCCACGCTAATGTGGACCCCTCAATGGTTCGCTCTGTGACCCCCTTTACCATAGCATTGCCGGTACCTTCCCTCCCCAAAGGGGCAGAGGGTACCGTTCATGTAAGTCCTAGGGGTGTGGAGTAAACCCACCTCGTCCGATCTGCAGGACGTTAAACTGACAAGCACCACGTCCTCAACACATGATGCTAAACTGTGACCTGACCCCGTGCCTCGCACACAGGGCCCCCAGATCGGACATTCTTTAAGTCGCTCATCTCCACAGGAATGGAATCAACCACACATGGGATGATATCCTCCTTATCGGAGTGGAGTATGTCCACAGGAGAAGGGAAACCACCTTGTTGTAATCCCCTAGCTCCTCTTGTGGAAGGTAGCACCCGTGCACCTCCGTACTTCCCCACTGCCAAGGCTAGTTGAGGGTGCGATAGGGAACAAGTCACCTTCCATATTTGGTCCAAAATCCCTCTCCCGCTGCGCTTTTCCGCACTTTGGGCCTCCATCCTAGAGTAAGTTCCATCACCATGGGCCGCCTAACACGTAAACCCATCTTCGCTTCGCACAGATGCACCCTATGTGATGTGATTTTCAGGTCTCTACTGCCTCTTGTTTCTCACACCAAGAATGACTCACATGGGATTAGAGTAAGCATCGACCATGGCAATACCCCCATCCAGCATGACGTTAAACTGTATGCCCTCGTTCATCATGACGTTAAACATTACATCCATCTGAACTATGAGGTCTTTGATCCATGTCAAGGCATGGAACGTAGAACGCCTCTACGAGGTTCAAGCCCACCGCCCATCGTTTATTTACGTCAGGGTTCACCCTTGTCCCACATGAAGTTAAATTAAATTCCAGTCCAGCGGTAAGCCGTTGTGACCATCCCAAACTACGAGGAATTTGATCCATGTCAAGGCATGGTATGTAGGAAGCCTCATGAGGTTCAAGCCCACCACTAGGGGACCCACAGGTTCACCTTCACGTCAGTTCGCCGACACCCACCATCGCCACTCAAACTACAAGGACTTTCATCCATGTTAAGGAATGGTACGTAGGAAGCCTCATGAGGTTCATTCCCACCACCCGTTGGTTACTCCTGCCCCCTTCAAGTCGGTTCTCCAACACCTGGGAATCCATGTGTGTAAGCCCCACACCATCTGGACCAAGGTCCTCACTCGTGTCAGTTCACCGACACACCATTTTGAACTACATGGTCTTTGATCCTTGTTAAGGCATGGTATGTAGGAAGCCTTCCTGAGGTTCAATCCCACCATCCATCTGGACCAACGTCCTTCTTCACATTGGTTCTCCGACACGCCCCCATCCCGCATGACGTTAAACCGCACCCCAATCTAGTGTAAGCCGTTGTGACCCTACCATCCAGTTGTTCTAACACCCATTCGTGTAAGTATAACACCCCTCTTCACGAACAATGCGGACTTTGATCCTTGCCAGGGCATGGTATGTAGGAAACCTCACGAGGTTAAAGCCCACCACCTGGTCATTTCGACCGCATTCATGTCAGTTCTTCCATCAACCTGGGTGGCCTATAGTGTAAGCCCCACCAATTCAGTCTCAACTATGTAGACTTTGATTCCCTTCCACGGGGAAACGTAGGAAGTCTCTTTGAGACTCAATCCCATCACCACCGCTATATCCATGACGGCACATTTCATTCCCCCTCCACTCCATGCAATTATCCATCATCCACCCTGATTCTTACCTAGGCCGCCACATCCCTGTGAGATCAAGCCACCCCATTCCCGTCCACAGCATTTGGGAATCCCCCCAAGGGCTGGCCCTGATATAGACATTCCCCTAAGAGGGGTTTCCTCATTCTGATCCACTCTAGATAGTGTTCTGATCAGGCCGATCCATCTCCACTGGACATTAAACTTACGACATACCCTATGTTAAACATAGGAAGTTGAGGAAAACATCAGATACATGCATATGTCATATGATTCCCTACGCTCGATGTGGGATGACTCGGGCTTCCACGCCCTCGAGAAGCCATATAATAAGGGAAAAATGATAGACACGCCAATTCCCTAGCGTTCAGACATGTTACAGATGCCTCTATGGGACTACTCCCCTGACTGAAGGTTACTACCCTGACCGGACCCATTAGAATGTCCTGAGAGAAGCAGTGTAATTAACCGGCGTCCATGGAAACATGGCACTGGGAAGAGTTTAACGAAAAACATATTAAATCTATGAGGGAGACCCGGACTAGGTAACGAGTCCGAGGAGGAATACACGGAAGGAAGAACCGACATCCCATCATCCCGATTTCGATCAAGAAGCAGACGTCCCTGAATAAAGAGAAGATGCCACCTGCCTTTGGAAAGAGGGAATGCGGGGCAACACAAATGTTGCGCCTACCGCATCCATGCAGACAGATGTGCGCACCATAGTGAAAGCGTCCGAAATAGAAATGGTGAACCCGAAATTAAGGTATTCTCCTCAATGTGGACATTAGTAGCGTTCGAAACATCAGTAGATTGACTTGTCACTGAATCCAGATATCTGACGTCGGGTCCCGCCAAGAAAATAGCGGGCCTGGCGTGAAACTCACCAGAAGTTGGGGCAGTAGAATGTGGGACATTACGTTCTGCAATGTTGTTTGCATTGATCCCTCTTGCCGACCACGGAAGACGGAATGACACTGGGGCACTGGTTGTCGATCTCTTTTCCTCGCAGTGCGGATGAGTTAATCTCCCTGCTTCTCAGGAATCAAGTTGCTGCTACAGGGACACAATCACCGCCCACCCGACTACACAGGGGCAGGGGAAATACCAGCCCAGCCACTCCACGTGGCTCCACTACTACCACATCTGCGTCTAGATCCATGAGCATGGGGCAGCCACGCCCCCTCTCCCCATCAGAAGTCATCCAACGAAGGTTGATTAACGACCTCTTAAGTCGGTACGAGGAGGAGGGAATAATCCCAACTTTGGATATGGAACACCTAGACCTTGAGGCATCCAGGCCCCTCTATCAACGCCACCCTCGGGGGTCGCGTAGGGAGCCCCTTCTCCCCACCCCAACTTTCAATCATTTTGGTAGCCTGTCCCCGGAACACCTCGATGACTCCTCGCCTTACGCTGATGAGGTGGGTGATGTTTGGATCAGCCCGGTCAAAGTCCCAATCCAAGGACTCTAGGCAAGGGCCCCCACCCAGCCCTGTCAGCACTGCCGTCCGGCCTTACCAAAGGAGCATGTGGTCTATGCACCTGCACCACCTGCACCAGCTTGCCTGACTCGACGCCAGCATTGGGCCCGAGCTCAGGGCACCCGTCAAGGGGCATCGAGGTCGACAACTACTGTGGCCCAAGCCAGCGCCGACGTATATCAAGAATCCCCTGCACGCACTGAGCAGGAACACCCCTACGCCCGACTGGGGCTGAGGCTCCAGCTGCCCCAGGGGCAGGATGGGATGACTCTCTGGGTCGCAGGCCGAAGTGGTGATCACCGCGAACCAACCCGTGGTGGTGTCACTCCGTACGGAGGTCCTCCCCATACCACCACTCCACAGAGCATGGGCCTTCCCCTCTCCGAATTTAGTCATGGACGTATTCCCTGTGCTACCCCCAACCCAAATGATGACCTGCCTCACGGTAGTGACACTTTTCATGGAAGTCTTTCCTATTCCCATAACACTAGGTATGGAATTCTTCCTCCTACCTCTGACCGTCGATGTGATGGAATTGCCCATTCGGTCCCTCCCTAACGTGGGGATCCTACCTACGTTCTTTCCGAAACTGGTGAAGGTCCTCCTTGCCCTGAAAACCAGAGGGGTGACGGTCAGCCACACTCCACCCGCACCAAGCATTGAGGTCCTCTCCATGCTCCCGCTAGTTCCAACGGAGGTTTCGCCCACTCAGGTGCTGTCTATGAAGGTCCTCCCCATTTTCCCTTCGACATTTTCCCCGGTTCCCCTCGCACCCCACCTTTCTCAAACGGAATTCCTCTCTTCCACGACATCAGCACAGCCCCGGGGCTACATGTCGGGAATCATCCTTGCCCCAAAGAGCCTTCTAGGGGTAGGAGGGAGGGTCATCGCCACCACAAGAAGAATCCTGGGAAAGCCCAGACTGAAATCAAACCAGCCCGCTTCTCAGATTCTGAATTAGAATGCGACTCGGCATCGGAACCCTCCCCCCATTCCTCTGCATTAACGACCTAGGAAGGAACAAGGTGTGTCAGCCTCATCCTTCCAGAATGTGAGGTCCATTGGATTCCCGCTTCTCTTCGCAGATACATCCAATAGGAGGAAATTGTGGGAATCCTACAAGTCCCGACCGTAAAGTCACCACCATCGTCACCAGAAGCGCCCTCTACCTCAACCAAAGATCATAGAGAGCTATTTTGGGGAATGATGGAGGTTGAGAGAAAAGGGGACCCATCACCGGTAATCGCAATTCCTACGCCAGAAGCTATGGCTATCAGCCCATCGTATCGTGACATTGTGGTTATGTCACCTCACTCTTCAGAGGATGGCCCAGAATTCGGCGGCCAGTTAACTCGTTCGCCGTATTCTCCACCACCCAATTTATTGTCCCATTGGTACGCCTCAGTACCACTACCGGTCCCTTAGCCACCCCTGGTTGACGAGTGGGGAAATATGGGGACAGACCCTGAATCCGAGCCAAGAGTTTCTGGAACATTCTCGCAGTGGACCACTTACCGGAGAAGTTATGGTCGGTGGAAATGCCAAACTTCTGTGCGCCAGAATCCCTCACCCCGGTGGAAGTCGAGTGCTTCCGTAATACCCTATGGGTTACTCACATTCTTCTTCTCTATCAGAGATTACTGTACCCTTGGAGCCATGTACACTTTGAGGAAATCAGTGATCAATTCTGTCTGGTCGATTTGGTTTCACTCCCTGTGGCCCAGCACCCTGAGTCTCCAGGTCGCCAGAGTTCCCTCCAACAAAAATGCGTTTAGAGTTTCAAGGTACTCCACAAAATCATCAGGGAAGCTTCCCCCCATGTGCAATTCCGTGGCTGGGGACAGTATTCCACCCTCCTCTTCAGTTCTATCCGACAGCAGCACGATTTTTTATGCGTCATTCAGGACATGCCCCCAAGAAGGGTTTTGGTCCACATAACTGACATAGTGGACAAAGAGGACGAGATGGAGTTTCTCGATGAAGAATTACCTACTGAGGATGTAACACCATTGTTAAACCCATCAGGGATGATTAATCGTCAGTAGACAAACGTTCTAGGCCTCCCTGGGCCCACCGAGTTGCTGGTACACAGCCAAAATGCCGGTAAGGGTAAAGAGAATGTCAGAACCGTCAAGCACCCCGACCCGTCCGCCTCCATATAGAAGACGGACGAAGACCCCGAGAAGGCCACATTGTTCCAGCAGCTTGCTGAGCAGAAGAGGCTGATTGACTAACTCTTATCTGAACGCGCTATCGAGAGGATACCCAACTATTGTGATCCTATGTCGGGGCAGTAGGGGCAGGAACAACTCCCCCCCCCCCCCCGACGAGATGCCTCTGGGAAACCCTGATCATGCTGTTCCTGCAGATAGGGAAGAGGCCCAAACTCATGTCATGAGGGGGAAATAAATTTCGCCAAACCCTCCTAAACGGTGAGGCAATCTGAGGAATCCATCCCGAGTTCCCCCATCTTCCCCAAGGGCCGTTACGCCAGTCGCTCCATGAGCCATTGATGTCTTTTAGAGTTTCAAAGAGCCTGGCAACACACTCGTAGTTAGGGATCCCCGTCAAGATAGGGACCCCTATACATATAATCTTAGGGTGAAACTCATCTCCTTCCTCGAGGCGTTGGAAACGAGGAAGGTGGTAGTCCCACCATATAGCAAGCCATATCCCACGTGGGTGAATGATATGCCCACACCAATGGGTTTTGGGAATCCCACATTCTCGCCCTTTAACGGGACTGGGGACCCACCGTAGCACTTGGCTCATTTTTCCTCGAGGTGTGGCCCCATGTTGGGGATCCCAGCACAACAGGAAGCCGCCATGCTCCGATGTTTTGTGCCGACTCTGGAGGGCCCTGCATTCGTTTGGTACATCTATCTCCCTATCCGATCGGTGACCGGCTGGGAGGATCTCCTCCGGTAGTTCTTATACCAGTTCAGCTCCACCACAAAAAAGACCACCATCGCAGACCTCTTCATGTGCCAACAAAGGCCTAATGAGCGAGTCGCGGACTTCAACACCCAGTGGAAGGGGCTTACATACTCCCTAGACATGCCACTGACTCAGGAGCAATTACTGACGATGTGTGTAGGGAATGTTAAAACAGAACCGGTTCCTTCCCTGATCACCCAGAACTTCCCTGGAGGGTTCTGGGATTTCTCATATAAGGCTCAGTGCCTCGAGGAAGCTCTGCAACAGGCTAGTCAGGCACGTCTGCTGCCCCCTATGATCCCATCCAGGATGGTTTCCAGAGCTGAACCCACCACGGTGGCCCAAATAGATGCCCCCAAGAAGCTTGAATTATTTCTAGTGGCACTGACCCCACAACCCCGTAGAGGCCCTCCACCTCATGCACAGGCTCCTACCAAGCAGCGACGGCCTCAGAACCGACAGGTTCCCCCACGCAATGCGGCACCACCACCTAGGCGGGACAATCAGGCTCTGTCTCCTTGGTAGGCCCCTCAAGCCCTTCGTCAGGGATAGGCTCCTAGGGCCCCCTATCAGGAAATAAGGAACCAGACTTACTCTTTCAACGAGAATCAGGTCCCTGGCTACTTTTGAAGTGCTCTTGAGCAAGGGATTGTGCACTTGCCTGAGTGCAGAAGTCTAGCAGAGGAGAATCTCACCGATCGCCCCAACTATGACCCCTATCGTTGGATTATGGGGAACACCCTCATGCATTGATATGTGTTTAAAGACTGGATTCAAGACCATGTCAACAACAACATAGTCCAATTGGGCCCGACCCCGACACAAGTGGTGGGTGTCTTTGTAGGGTCAGAAATCGATAGAGAAAACGAAGGCGAGTGGCATCATGTTACTAGCCATGGTTCCCAGATGTACGATGAATGAATGGCCCGTAAAACCGTCGCCCACTCCCATGGAATAATTCGGGCATGCCTGAATCAGCCGGAGCCATCAGAAGATGCGACAAGTACCACTACATCGTCATCAAAGCTGACCTCTTCCCAAAAGGGCAAGCAGCGACAGCGCAAGAAGAAGAAACACGCTCCACCAATGTCATTTCCATCCCGTAATCATGGTGATTTCATGCTCCCGAGATAGGGATTTCTCCTAGAATCCGCCCAGTGGTGGATGAATATTCAAGTGATAGTCAGGGGTACATTTTGGTAAATACCGTGGAGCTGGTAAATCCCTATAGGACTCCTGATGAGGGGGAATGCCGGGTGAACCTCCCCAACATCCCCAGCCGACGTCAACGTCAGCAGAACCACTAAAACATGGGTCATCGAGGCACGTCAGCGGGCAATTTCAGTCAGGTCATGGGCACTACTAAAACCAGACAGCAGGCCCAGCGCAGAGCTCAGCACGCACAACCTCATCTGTTTCCCTCAGATCTACCTCCACTGACGTTTGTGCTACTAGATCGGGAAGAGTTGCCTCGTCCTTACCACAGTCATTCTTGAACCGCTATAGGCCAATCTCAGTTGTCTGGTCGTCATCCGACAGCTACTCTTCAGGCATCAACTAGCGGGCAGCGGGATGTACCCAGTACCAGCCAGCCGTCGGTCCAGCCGGCAAAGCCCGCTATGCCTCCAACTACAGAACGGCCTGCTGTAAGCAGAGGTTCACGTTTGAAACGAAAGTATGATGTCTAAAAGCACATGGTCGGTATTCCAACAAGGATTTCTATCCTTGAGGCTCTTCTCCTGTCCTCTAAAATGCATGAAGCACTTGCCGAGGCCCTAAGGATCCCCTTCCAGTTTGAGATGGAGGTAGCAACTACAGAAGCGTCTCATACTGAGGCAATTGAGAACACCGAATGCCAGGCAGTTATCTCATTCTCCGGTGAAGACGAAGACCCTCCCATACATGGTCATATTCACCCACAGTACGTAACTGGCCAGTTCAATGGCGTGGAAGTCCACCGTTGTCTTGTTGACACGAGTTCTGGAATTAACCTAATCCCGACTCAGACACTATGAAATCTGGGTTTGTATAATGATGATTTAACTCTCTCCGATCTTAGAATCAAGGGATACGATAGGACCGAACAATCCCTAGTCGGCAAGATCCACTTGAAGACCCAGTTCGGTGGCCTAATTTCCAGCACCGAGTTCATGGTTGTCTCCCAAGACACCGCATACAACACATTGATGGGAATTCCATGGCTCAATATACATGCAGCGGATCCTTCATCGTATCACCAATGCCTCAAGTACTTCCTCAACGGTCAGGTAAGCGTGCTACAAGGAGATGTGTCTCCTTTCTCCTCTTGTGAAGCCCACTATCTGTACGCCGACTATTACAAGAGCAAGGATATTCAAATCCTATCAATTGAGGATGAACCCGACCCCATCACAAGTGATCCCTGGGGAGGCCTGGATGATGCCTACATCATCCCGATCCATCAGTTGGAGGCCACGACCCCCGACATGGGGCAGTGTTTTTTTGTTTCGTGTATAAGATGAAGGCATGTTCCCATGTCCATGCGACTGTGGGAAATCACACCGTACACCTCCACCAACCAGGATCAGGTTATCTCGGAACCTCCAACCCATGTGCGGTATCCGAATGTCAGGATTATGGCAATGGCGGTACGTCATACGTGTCTCTTCCACCGGGCTGGAATCAACCGGCTCAGGCCGACGCTTACCTACTGCTTTGATGTCATCAAACGTGGCCCTTTGGGCCGAAGGCCAGATGGGATAGGATCGAGTGCATTCATCTCTATGGTCTCAGTGGCACATGGGTCTCCTGATATGATGACCATTGCTGCCTAGGCGGGAACCAGGTGCCCATCAGAGTTTGATAACTCAGAAGTAGCTCCCCCTGTGGGAAATCCCTCCATGGGTGGAGAGGATGATCTGGAGGATGCACCCCCTGCCTTTGAAGAATGCGTCTCTACCACAGTTGATGAACTAGTATAGGTGAACCTTGGTAGCATGGCAGATATGAGACCCACATTGATCAGGGCATCCATGCCCCTTGAGGAGCAGCAATCGTACGTTGACTTTCTCAAACAGCACCATGATTTGTTTTCATGGAGTTACGACGAGATTCCAGGACTAGATCCCTAGGTAGCCATCCACCGCCTTGGTCTCCCGACAATCCATCACAGGTTTAAGCAGCCTCCTAGAAAGATGAACCCTTCTCACGGTGCCATGGTTGTGGTCAAAGTTGACAAGCTTATCAAAGCCAGCTTCGTCAAAGAAGTCTAGTACCCTAGGTGGCTTTCAAACATTGTGTCAGTCAGGAAGAAGAACGGGCATATCAGAGTCTGCATCGACATCCGCGATCTCAATCGCCACTACCCGAAGGGTGATTTTCCCCTCCTAGTGATAGAGTTTTGGATTGATTCCATGGCAGGGTTCCAAGCCCTATCCTTCATGGATGGGTATTCTGGGTACAACCAGATCTGGAGGGCCCCCAAGGACGAGGAGTCCACTGCCTTCAGGGCCCTCCAATGTACCTTTTGATACTTGGTAATTCTCTTCGTGCTGAAAAATGCAGGTGCCACCTATGAGTGGGCCATGCATCGCATATTCAGGCCGATTCTCAGGATGCTAGTGGAATGCTATGTGGATGATCTAGTGGTCAAATCTCTCCAGCGTCAGAACCATCTCAAGGACCATGAGAAAGTGTTCGGCTTCCTCTACTCCCGCCACCTAAAGATGAACCCGTTAAAGTGTGCAGTCGGGGTCACCTCTGGGATGTTTCTTGGATTTATTGTTAGATACTGAGGCATTGAGATCGTCCCAGAGAAGATCAAGGCCATCAACCAAATGCCTCCCCTGAGAAATATTCAGGATCTTCAAGGTCTCCAAGGCCACTTATCCTATATACCCCAATTAATTGCGAATCTGGCCAGCAAGTGTAAGCCATTTTCCCAGCTCATGAAGGAAGGCGCCGCCTATGAAAGGGATGAAGAGTGTTGGACCACCTTCGAGGAAATAAAGCACCATCTACTCCAACATGCAGTCTTGATGCCACCCATATCCGGAAATCCACTGGTCCTTTATGTGACCGCCCTAGAACGGTCCCTCGGTGTCCTTCTTTCCCAGAAGAATAATGAGGTGAAAGAGAACATCCTCTACTATCTCAGTCGCATGCTCCTCAATAAAGAGATTAGATACTCCCATATCTAAAAGAGGTGCCTTGCGCTCTTGTTCACCATACAGAAGTTGTGGAATTACCTGCAACACCATGAGGTACAGTTGGACTCTTGGGTAGACCGACTGAAGTACATCCTGAACCGCCCTATGTTAACTGGCCGACTCGCGCGGTGGGTGGTGACCCTCCAGCAGTTCGACATTAGGTTTGTGCCTCAGAAGGCCATCAATGTATAGGCATTGGCAGACTTCTTAGCTACTCATCCAACCTCCGCAGATCAATCCCTGGATCTGGATTTTCCTGATGAGGTGATCCTCTCAGTTGATCACGACATCTCATGTTGGAAAATGCACTTCGACGGTGCCTCCCAAAGCCCCACCGGTAGGAGGCTCAACGATCCTAAGCTCAACAGAGTGGGTTTGGGTATTTTCTTCATCACCCCGATGCAAGTCGTTCTCCCATACTCATTCCCGTTGTCAGAAGGCTGCACCAACAACGAGGCAGAGTACCAGGATCTCATCAGTGGTCTTGAGCTGGCCCTTGAGATCGATGTGCCCCATCTACATGTGAAAGGGGATTCCGAACTGGTCGTCAAGCAGGTCAATGGAGACTATGTCACCAGGAATCCAGAGCGTGTTCCATTACTGGAGTGAAGCCTCCATCTAATGACACATTTCACTTCTCGACCAGAGGTTACCCATGTCCCTCGGTCATAGAAAGGTCGAGCAGAAGCTTTGGCTAGCTTAGCTGCATCACTCCCAGAAACCAGGCAAGATGATTTGATCATACATGTGGCACACCAGAGAGTCATTTCCCCTGTCACCCCAAAGGACAACGACAGCCTGTGGGTAAGTCATATTACCGCTGGACATTCTATGTCAGGAGTCCCAGGTTCGTTAGACACAGTGGTTGAGGCCACTCCCGACTGGACAATACCTTTTGTAGAGTATCTCCAAAATGGTTACCTCCCGGATGATCGGGCCAAGTGTGAGCGAATCTGATGTCGTGGACTGCAATTTACCCTCCAGAGTGGTCCCAGTATTGAGCAGATCCTTTATAAGCTGATCTTCGATGTTGTTCTCCTCCATTTCATTCAAGGAGTCAAGATTTCTCAGGTCATGCAAGAGGTTCATGATAGTTCCTGCAGTTCCCACCAGGCTGGGCCCAAGCTGTCCCATCAGATCCGGAGGTTTCGGTACTTCTGGCCCTCTATGATCCATGATTGTATCGAGTTTTCCAAGAGATTCCACGCGTGCCATGTTCACGCTAATTTCCTGCATCGGATGGAAAATCCTCTCCACTCCACCAAGTATTCATGTCCATTTGTGGTGTGGGGACTCGATGTCGGGGGACCATATCCACAGGCGACATCTCGCCAGTGTTGGTTCATCCTAACTACTACAGATATCTTCTCCAAGTGGGTAGAGGCAGTTCCACTCAAAGAGGTCAAGGCCCGTTCCATCGTTGACTTCATGAGCTCGAATATCATCCACTGGTTTGGAGTCCCTCCCGTTGTCCTCTCTGATAATGACACCATCTTCCGAGCAGAAGAGATGAATAAATTGTATGCCAAGTACAATATCCGTTTGAACCATACCTCTCGCTATCATGCATAGGAAAATGGATAGATCAAGGCATTCAACAAAACCATCTCTAACAGTTTGCAGAAAATGGTTGTTCAGAAGAAAAAAAAATATGACTGGACAAGCTCCCCAACGCCCTCTGGGATTATTGGACGACGACTCACAATTCCACCCAGGTGACCCCATATTCCCTGGTGTATGGGTCTTGGCCATCCTGCCCATTCTGATCCAGCTGCCATCGTTACACACTGTAGACTATAACCAGAAGGCGCTAGATAAGGTGGAAAAAATCCATCTAGCTGAATTGGTAGCACTGGACAAGAACAGGCTTTGTGACCTTCACAATCTGGAAAGACATCTGAATAAGATAGCCAGAGCCTTCAACAAGAAGGTTCGCCTTCGCTCTTTTCAGCAAGGCGACCTAGTGTTGGCCCTTCGAGCACCAATGATTCCCGGTAGGAAACCGCCCAATCTTGATCCCAAATGGGAAGGACCTTACATCATCCATATGGTTTAACCCAATGGAGCATACTCCTTGGTGACTACGGATGGTGAGCGCATAACTCCTCCCACCAACGCCAAGTTCCTCAAGAAATACTTTTCTTGAGCCCCTTGGTCCTGCACGACCATAAACTGTACAGTCCCGAATGACCCTAAACTGCACGTTACGGTCCCGCATGACCATAAACTGCATTGTTGTCCTGCATGACATTAAAACTGTGATATCATCCTATAAGACGATAAACTGAAAAATGGTCCGAGCTCTATGACCTTAAACTAAGATCTCCCCCGTCCTTACTGTAAGACATTAAACTGCATGCCAGTCATGACTTCCTGACCGAGGCTCAGCCTCATGCCCTTTGGCCTCTTCGGGCCCCTGGCCCCCATCCTTACTGTAAGATGTTAAACTGCAAGCCAGTCAGGTCTTCCTGATCGAGGCCCAGCCTCATTCCCTTTGGCCTCTTCGGGTCCCTGTCCCCCATCCTTACTGTAAGACGTTAAACTGAAAGCTGGTCAGTCCTTCCTGACCAAGGCTTAGCCTCAGGCCCCTTGGCCTTCGGCAACTCAGGCTCTCTTATGGGATCATACGGTGTGGTGTGGTATTACGTCCTCATTCACGTTGGGTTACCCACTATACCGTACATGCCCTAGATGAGACGCATCTCTTGTCCAACACGATGTTAAATTGTGCTTCAAGAACTACATATGGCTTGATTGCCATCCTAATGGGATACATATTAATGCTCAGATGTCTCGTCTTGAGGCCAGCCCTGAGCTCTTCTCTTTGACTGTCCCCCCTGGGTATAGTTTCCTCAGAGGGTCCTTGCATCATGAGGAGTAGGATTACTTATCCCCACCTATACGGGGATTATAATGGTCGCACCATGTGCCCACTCTCGTTCTTCTATCCTCCCAAGCCCTCAAAACATGACGTTAAACTGCATGGCCTTCAGGAACTACGTACAGCTTGATTACCATCCTCATGGGATACATAGAAATGCCCAGACATTTTGTCTGTTGACCCATCAAAAAATCCAAAATCTTCCCCTCGGGTTAAGCCATATGGCAGGATGCACACTTTTTCCCCAAATCACATCGAGCAATCCTCGACCGGGCTGTACGTCCCCCCGAAGATGTTTACCTCTTTCGTGGAGGGCTACAATAATGATTCACCCACTCCTTAACTGGGATTCCATCACTTTCCTCATCCGAAATGACCCCTGAACGGTTTGGATGCTCGGCCTAAGGGCCCTCTTACCACATTGTTCCAACACCCTCGAGGGTGTCAGGCAACAAACCGAAACAAGTCCCGCATTTCGAACGTGGTCAGAGGTCGAAGCTCATTTGTTTCTCCCATGTCAGGTCACCATCCAGGATCATCAGGTCCACCAAACGATGTCCCAAAAATTGAGTGCAGTGATTTGTTCTGCCCCATCCCAAAGTGACAAACTTCCCTCTGGGTGGTGCCAATGGTCGGCCGCACGACCCCAGTTCTTCTATAGGGAGTGTATGGTGTAGTGTGGGATTACGTCCTCATTCACGTTGGGCTACTTTCCATGCCGTACGCATTCTATGACCGAGGACTAGCCTCAGGCCTCTTAGCCTTTTCAGGCCCTATCCCAAGTTATTACCCAGAGTGTATGGTGTGGTGAGGTATTATATCCACATTCACGTCGGTTTGTTCGCCATACCATACACCTCCTCCGTCTAGGGACTCCTATTCCCCAACCATCGTCCTCAATGAAAGTCATTAAACTGAGAGTAGGCCAGGACATCCTGAACAAAACCCAACTATCAGTCCCCTTGGTTTTTTTGTGCCCCTTGTCCCAGGTTCATTCCCACGGGACTGCGCGGGGTGGTGCGGGATCATGTCCCCATTCACGTCGGGTTACACACCGCGCCGCACACGTCCTCGTTAGGGTATCCTTCCCCCTGGGTATCTTCTAGAACTACGTATGGCTTGATTCCCATCCTCATGGGATATGTAGGACCACCCAAATGTCTATGCTTCAGGTCCAGCCACATCTTCTGAAAATCTCCATCCCACCTTGGCCCCTTGGCCTACCCTTCCTAAGAAACTTTTCCAACCCTTTGCGGCGGTTCACTGATATGCCAAAGGGTACTCTGGTTTATGTTACATTGAATGTCAGATACTACTCGGACACATCCACACCCACTTTTAAGGCTTCGTGTCTCCCTTCATCAGGGCTTTCATCACCTTTCACACCCGGAGGGACCCCCAAGAACGGCCTGGATACCACGCCCAAGGGCTCTTCTACCATTACGAGACAATGCCCCTGAGGGTTTTAGACAACAAAGTGATACAAATCCCGTGTTGTGAACATGGTCAGTGGTCGATGCTCATTTTTTTGTCCCCATTTCAGGCTAATGTGACTGGATGTTGTGTTGCGAACATGGTCAGAAGTAATCCTTTGTCGTCAAGCCAACCCTTCCTGGCCTTGAATGTTGGTTACATGATTCACATTATGTTCCACCCCATCATGTCCAGGTGGAATCTCGACACTCTTGGCGCTACCCCTCAATGCACCTTTGCATATAAGGGGACAAGGATGTAATACGACATCCTTCAGGGCTCCCATGGCCTATGCTATAAGACCATAAACTAATACCTCCAAAGAACTAATCCTGGATTGATTACCATCCTCATGGGATATGTTGGACCGCACGAACATATCCATTTCAGGTCCAGCTCATTTGGGAGCTAATCTCTCCCCCTTCTCCTCTCACTTCTATGTTGTCCCCTCGGCCTGAGGTTCCTCTTTGGGGATTGCGTACGGTATAATGTGGGATTATGTCCCCATTTCTGTAGATTATGTCACCACACCATACACATCCTCCATCTAGCATCGTCTCTGCTACGTCTGCGCTGCATGACGTTTCAATGCATGATTGGTCCTATCACACAACCCTAAACTGTGACATTATCATCCTGGCCACACGACGAAAAACGGATCTTCATTGTGATGACCTCATTGTAGAGGACATCATGTTGGGTATTAGTCATGTGCCATGCCATTTGTCAACACCTATCATGACTTGATTCTTGTTGAGACACCAGGGCTTGATACCCTAGGCCTGTTTCTTTACAAAAAACAACCACTCTCCTAAAAGGACAAACAAGATTTATCAAATTACACTTCTTTTGGTGCAAGGGACACGCCCGCACTCCCCTTCGTCCCTGACACTGGTACCTTACCGTGCCACCCTTCAGAACTACGTGCAACTTGAACCCCATCCTCATGGGGTACGTAGGAACGCCTTTTCACTTTTCTCAGGCCCATCTCAACTCTCGTTTTCAGTCCCTTGACATAAAACCTCTTTCAAGGGAGGTTGTGCGGTGTGGTATGGAATTATGTCCTCGTTCATTCCGGGTTGTTCACCGCACTGTACACACCCCCAGTTCCCATCCACGTCGGGTTTTGTAATTACCCACCGCGTGCCTCCTTTGTTTCCTCCCACCCATGGCCCGAATTCTATGACCCTAAACTAAGATCTCCCTAGGGGAAAGAACTCTGCTCCCCCTATCTAATACATCTCTTTGTCATATTCAGATGCATTTTTACAAAGATCCCGAAGTGTGGGATTTTCATTGGGACATTCCCCTCGTCCCATGACCAAGCTTCGTGAGCTCCCTCTTTGGATCCTCAACCTATTCCACATCCAAAAGGACCCACGGACGACATGGATGCAAGGGTTAAGGGATCTCCATATATGTTGGTCCTAAGGGATCTCCTATCGTTTCGGGCCGACATCCATAAGGATCTCTGACGACATTTGCGATATGGTACCGTGTTTCGAAAATGGTCAACGGTCGACCCTCATTTGTCTGTCCCCATTCTAGGCTAACACGATATGGATGATATTTTTCTTCCATGTTTAACGATTATCATCTATCGTCATGCCGTCTTCATTGTGATCCAAATCTCGAGCATCAAGATTCACACATTTCCACTTCCTCATGTTCAAGTGGAATTCCAACGTACTCGGCTCTATCTCTTTGTGCATCTAGGTGTGCCACATGGTCGTGTTAGTATCATGGGGCCGGTATTCACTGAGAGTCCCTTCGACCTAACCTTCCCCTCTCTGTGTCGGGAAACTCCCACCACTACTTATTGTTTCCCACACCGAGCACGTCTCACGTGGGCTTAGTAGTTTTGGCAGGATGTGTACCAACACGGCCAGGCTTCTCATCGTCCCTCTATAACTACATATGGCTTGATTCCAATCTTTATGGGGTACTTATGAATGTCTGACCACTCTACTTCGGGCCCAGCCTAATTCTTCTTCTTGGTCCCTCGACCTAAAGAGTTTCCTCCGGGGGTACGTGGTGTGATTTGGACATCATGTCCACATTCACGTCGGTTTCATAACTACCACACCATATGCTCCCTGGACTCTTCCCTTTCACTCCACGTCCTATCATATGATGTTAAAATACGGGAGTTGCAGAACTACGTGTGTCTTGATTCCCATCCTCATGGGATACGTAGGGACACCCTGGTATTTTTCATAGGGTCAAGCCCACAGGAATCATTAATCATGTTCTTCCCCTTTCTGGCCCCCTGGCCGGAACCCTCGTAGAGGAACGTGTAACTATGAATCTACACTGAAAAAGTTCTTGATTCCCCAAGATTACATTGGAAATTAATAGACCCCCTCTCCGAGGAGGCCCTGTCTCAAAGAATGAATGATCCATGATCAAACCAATGCGCCCATCTACCGTACTCCCACCGCGGTGGTGTAATTACTTGAGTGTTGGATTCTATTCGGACAAACCATCACTCCATATTCAGCGCTTTCCATTCCCCTTTTTCGGACCCTCGTCCCCTTTCATGTCTGGAGGAACCCCCTAAAAGTATGGATGCCTGACCTATGGTTCACCTGTTATCCTAGGCCAATGTTCTGGAATACCGGTAATGTTTCGAGGGACCCCCTACCAGTATGGATGCTCAAAATATGCTTCGCCTGCTGTCCTCGGCCAACGTCTCGGAATACTGATCGATGATATTTTAGTTAGGCCCCGTGTTGTGAATATGGTCAATGGTCAGCCCTCACTTGTTGTCCCCATTTCAGGCTAACGCGCCCCCCCTGGAGTTGTGTCGTTCGTGCACAAGAGCACGCTGAAAAAACGGTAATTTGTCTGTTTTGAGAACTTCATTCTCTGGCCAGGTCTCTCCTATTTTATGGAAATCCGGACTGGTTATCCAAACCCCGGATGCCTGAAGCTTGGATTACACTCCTGTGTTTGGGTTGGACGATGATGTGAATATCTCTTGTTTCTCACGTTGGGCCTGACCCATGCAAGTTAGGGAATTGTCGTCGGATGTCCCACAAACATTGTAAGGATGAAAAATGATCCAGAGCAAATAACAGAACTCGTGCATGCTATGGAATTCAAATAAATTTTAAAGCATGAAATTACATTCAAGGGTTTGTAATTATTACAGTACCCGGGGTCAACTCCCCCATGGATGGATTGACCCCATCAACAGAGTGTTGAAGCTCCGCCGCCCTTTGACATGTGGCGTCCAAGAATTGCAACCGTCGACTTACCTCCCTCTCCTCCTCAGCAGCAATGGGGCGGAATCCATCAGCCTCAGTTCGGGCTCACTCTACGCCAGCCTGGATGATGTCCATCTATTCGGAAGCCTGTCTACTGCACTCTTCCGCCACTGCCAGCTGGGCCTTTAATAGCAAGATCAGCTCAGATTGTGCATTGAGAGAGGTTGAATGCTCATCCACCCAGATCTACAGCTACTGGACCTCGCATTCAGCCTCCTGGAGCTTCTTGATGTTTTTTTTATTTCCTCCGTTTCTAGCCCACGCTGAGCCCGCAATGATAATCCTTATCTTCTCCTTCATGAGATCTCAGACGAGCGCATGAGGACGCTGGGCATCCACTCCCCCAGCGCACAGTTCACACAACTGTGAGTGAAGTATGTCCATTTCATTCAGCCATAGCACTTGGGGGTGTCATTGATGAAGCGCGTGATTAGCTTCCACGATCGGCGATAGACTATTTTTCTATCCTCTTCATCAGAGGCCGTCTTGTCCCAGTTAGTGCGATTAGCAAGCTCGTATACAGGATTTTCCCACAAGAAATATTTGGTAGGATCTGCATCTGGCATTGAATCTGGAGAGACATCTGACCCCGGGGTAGGCGTTCCGGGACTTGGGTCGGCCGGTTGATCCTCATCATCGGACTCTACCTCAATAACCTCAGGCAGGACCCTACTAGTGGTCCTGCCAATGATAGGGAGTGCTGTAGCTTGGGTAGATAGGGGAACTATCTCCACAATCACCGGTATTCCCCTAGGAAGGATTCCACTAGACATCCTGACCAACCTTGCCGCAATAGCCCATGCCAGTCGGAGAACTGTACGACAGAGAAGGTCACGAACGTCAGTTGGCCTGATCTACATATGACAACAATGAATCCAGAGGAGAAAACTTACGAAGATCTAACTCCTGGTGCTGCTTTGGATTCGATGCTGACGCGACCCCGAGGCGTGGCCCTCCGTATACTGTTCGAAGGTCTGGAGATTCTGGAGGAGCCACCTCAGGTACTCTAGCCCCACCAGACACAGAACTAGACGCAACCACAGGCTCGGGTTCTGATGGTCCTACATCATCACCCGCCAAGGGGCAAGAGTGAGGTCTGCGTACAAGTTCCTCCTACACGGTTCAGATATTATTAGGAGGACCATAATGGCCTGAGAGCAGACCTTGAGAAAAGAAATTTGGAATGATACCTCATGAGCCTCCATGAAATCGTAGGAATCTGAGTCTTGATCTTTGAATTCACCTTCCTCCAATGGGCTCCCTCCGCCAGCCTCGCCCCCCCCCAGAGGCTTCGTCTGATTTTTCCGGCAGAGGGAAGCGCTCTCTTAGATCGGCGGCCGACAGCTGTAGGGGAACCATCCGATCCAGCAACACCCTTACCCGGTCTTTCATCGGATGTGGGGCCCCACTAGAGTGAACATAGTCCTCCAGCTCATCCATGTATTGCTCCGCCTCCACCGGAGATGCCGTGAAACCATCTCGGACTAGGCCTATGCTCGGTAACTCCATCCCTAGACAATTAAAATGTGCCCACATCTTGGGTGGGCTTAGAAACTACCGGTTGACATCCCAAATGTCCCAGGCCTCCTAGAAAACAGCATTCTATGACATGTCGATAGGGCGTTGCCGCTTCCCCGGAGCCTGAGTGGATGTCCTACGAAACCCCCTCGGGTGGCATCCCCTAAGGATGGAGATGCTCTTCCAGAACCACCAGGTCCACTAACATCGTTGGATCTGCCACTGCTGTCGCATCCTCAGTAGACATGTGTCTCACCGCCATGGAAGCTCTGCCACTGCGAGAGGCCCTTGCTGCACTCTGACCCCGATCTCCAGACAGAGGAGGCCCACTGTCACCAGCCCAAACGGTTGGCTGCTTCAATATTTCCCCAAGATAAGCTTCCTCCCAGCTGATGGCATACTCCTTCACCAGTCCAAAGGCGGTAGTCGGTGGAGGCAATGCCATTCAAATTTTTCCATCCTCCCTTGTAAACATGATCCACAAATGTCTCATTACACACGGGTGCTCCTCATGATGCACTTCCTAGTAGACCTGCGGGGTCAACCGCTGCAGGCACCAGAACTGCCTCACAAACTGATGCAGGGTGTACGGCTCATAGAGCGGCATAGGGTCCAGTCGTTCCACCAAAATGCCACCTAGAAAGGCCAAGAGATAAGCCTGGTGCTCTTACGTTCACTGTCTGTCGTCGGTGAGTAGCCCCGTCGGCAATGGAAACGGGTGGAAGTTAAACTCATCCACCTTCCACACCCAGTTCAGCACCATCGGTACAATTAATTTGACTGGGAAGCTCTCGGCTGCGTTCAGAATGGAAGGGTGGAAGTTTGATCCCGATGGAGGGATAGGGGTTGGATACTCATAACCCCCCCCCCCTGATGTGTGCCGCAATCCACCCATAAAAAGGTGGATGGGCCCGCATATCCTTGGAGGCTACATGACCTCGCTAACATGCTGCATCATCCTGTACAATCTGGAGAGCATCAGATCCCCATATTGACCCACTTTACCATGGCCAGCATGGATGCCAGGATGAACGATCTAGGCCGCACCCCCATGTTGGTATCCCTCACCGGTAGGATCCAACCACAGATAATGTCCACGATGAACACCGCCAGCCTGACTATCGGCTGCTGCTCTGTGCTGACACTGAAACCCCAATTCTTCCATTTTTTTTCCTCCAAGAGCCACCAATACGAGTGCTCCTTGCCCCATTGAGCACCTTTCGGACAAGTTCGAGGCCTCGGAGGGAACTCCCAATCCTCCGGGAAGTTTAGGAATCGCATGAACCACTTCTGGAAGTGGACATCTCTCACCGCCTCCTTGTCCTCTCCAGGGACTAGTTCCATCAGTACCAATGCCAGTCGCGGAATCTGCTCCTGATCCTACCATGCACTCATGATGGGGAGGAACTCATCAAACATGGCCCCCCGAGATCGGGACCCCCAAGATCTGATGGACATCCCATAGACTAATTCAAACCTCCCCATGGTGCAGGTGAAAAGTATTGGTCCTAGATGACCATCTGTTCAATAGCTCCGGCATTATCTGTTTCGGTTGATAAATGTGGAATTGCAAGGCCCATGCCGCCTCATACAATCCCACTCCCCTCATCTCGTCCCAAAATCCTCGCATGAGGCACCTACCCAGTAGGCCCATGCCCAATCGTTGGTGAAGTTATCGCCCTGGCACAGGTTCCACTCGTTGAACCACCCATTTTTCAGATCTTGCAGAGCTGCCTTCAGTATTGTGCAGTACATGGGAGGGGACGTCTCCGGTTGCAGTGGCTCCCTGTCGATATTGATCAGATGGTTGTACAGACAGTCGGCGATGATGGGTTTGAAGTCCTCCCGCACATGACCATCGGCCGCCCTGAACCATTGGCATTGGCATGGCGTGCTCCTGAACCAGCAAGCTGGTTAGTCCCTACTGGCTTCAGGAATGAAGACATCATCCCTCCATACAAGGGCATCTTCTTGCACAATGGATAGTTCTTTTGGCTTTTTGATAGGAGGTTTGTCCGAAAATTATGATCTAAGTGACTTCGGACCATCTATCCAAGGCCCAAACGGTTGGCCATCTCATCCCTCCGGGCGGCATCTGCAAGCACCCCCAGCACAGCTTCTTGATTGGCCATTAAGTTTTCATAACTCGGAAAAAATTTCGGTACGGGTCGCGCAGGTTGTTCGTGAAGGTTGATCGCGAAGCTCAGGCGCAAAACCATGATGTGGAGCCTGGCCTCAGCTTGCAAGTAGATTTTTTCTTTGCGTAGTCGCGGAGTCAGAGACTCGCGGTTCGCCGCGAAGCTCAATTCGCAGTGAGCAGACACAGAGGACGCGGAGCTTCGCAAATCGAGAGCGCAAGAGGAAAAAGTCGCAAAGAAGAAAAAATACAAGAGGTAAGCCCCTTATTTATTGGAGGTGGCCCCCGGAGCTTCGCAGCGCGTTCAGCCCGCACAGAGTGTTGCGACGCGTCCGGATCGCGCGGCCCCTGTCCGCCTCGCCCTCCCGCTTCGCGAGTCCTCATTGCGACCGGCCGAGAATTTTGGCGATTTCACTCAGACTCCGACCCTTGATCCCTCCACGGCTCCAAGTCTTAGGGGGGAATTTTTTGGCCCCAAAAAAATTCAAAGAATGGAGAAAAGAAAAAAGAAGCTTCGTGCCCCTCCTCGCGAAGCCCCGACGTGAAGTCCCCCTAGCTCTGCGGTCGTCACAAAGCACCAGAGGCAGTAATTCTCTGCGAACGGCCTGACATTCGTGACCCTCCATGCAACAGAGGAGGCAGTAATTCTCCAGGAATGGCCTGACATTCGCAACCATCCGCGAAGCACCAAAGGTGGTAAAGCTCCGCTAACGACCTGACGTTCGCGACCCACCACGAAGCAGAGGAGGTGGTAACGCTCCGCGAACGGCCTGACGTTCATGACCCACCGCGAAGTAGAGGAGGGGGTACCCCTCAGTTAATCCGGTTGATGTTCGCGACCCACCGTGAAGCCACCGAGGCCCCCTTCGCAACGTGTGAGTTCCACTTCGCGGTTCCCCTTGCCTTTAAATACCGAGCTCCCCCTGAGCTCTGGGGGCAGACAATCCGACCTTTCAGCTTCTTAGCTCCCGAATAGTGAAGCACCCTTCGCCCCGGGAATCATGAGCTCTGCGAGGTATTTTTGCTTCGTGAGATGCCTTCGCATAGACTCGTTTTGAGCCCCTCTTCTAAGAGGGATGCCCTTCGCAAATCCTAAGGGCCCACGCGAAGGAAGGGGGGTTCCCAATGGAACCCGGGTAGCCGCGGAATGTTTATGCTTCGCGAAACACCCATCCTGTACAAATGATCCCCATGCCAAGGCAGGTTCACTGTACATCTCAAAGCACACTGCTTCACAACACCTTGCTTTGGGAGGCACCTCTCCTTCCCAAGGCAGTGCTCTGAAAACACCCTTCCACTTCGTGAAGCACCTCCCACTCGCACCTCCGAGACATGCTAAGGCCAAGGCACTCCACTTCGCAAATAACACCCCTTTGCATGTTCTCTTTACTACGCAAAGCAACCAAGCTCCCCAAGGTCCCTACCTGTGGACCCCTTTGCTTGGTAATTCCTCCTCCTGTGTGACCCTAGAGGTTTGAATGATGTGATTTCAAAGTCCCATGGACGACACCACTCGTAGCGTTGGTTTGCCTAATGCTTCTTCGCATAGGCACACTAACGGCTATTGCTTCTTCACATAGCCACGTTAATGTGGACCCCTCGATGGTTCACTCTGTGACCCCCCTTTACCACGGAATTTCCGGTACCTTCCCTCCCCCAAGGGGTAGAGGGTACCGGTCATGTAGGTCCTAGGGGTGCAGAGTAAACCCACCTCGTCCGAGCTGCGGGACGTTAAACTGCCAATCACCTCGTCCTCAACACATTACGTTAAACTGTGACCTAACCCAGTGCCTCGCATGCAGGACCCCCCCCAGCTCAGACATTCTTTATGTCGCTCGTCTCCAAAGGAATGGAATCACCCACACATGGGATGATATCCTCCTTATCGGAGTGGCGTATCTCCACGGGAGAAGGGAAACCACCTTGGTGTAAGCCCCCTAGCCCCTCTTGAAAAATATAGCACCCACGAACCTCCGTACTTCCCCACTGCCAAGGCTAGTGGAGGGCGCGATAGGGAACGAGGAACCTTCCATCATTGGTCCCAAATCCCTCTCCCGATACGCTTTTCCTCACTTTGGGCCTCCATCCTAGAGTAAGTCCCAGCACCATGGACCTCCTAACGCATAATCCCCTCTCCGCTTCTCACGGACACACCCTTCGCGATGTGATCATCATGTCTCTGGTGCCTCTTATTTCTCACACCGAGCATGACTCGCGTGGGCTTGGAGTAAGATTCGACCCTGGCAATGCCCCCGTCCAGCATGACGTTAAAATGTATGCCCTCATCCATCATGACGTAATATTGTACATCCATCTAAACTACGAGGTATTTTATCCATGTCACGGCATGGTACGTAGGAAGCCTCTATGAGGTTCAAGCCCACCGCCCGTTGTTTATTTATGTCAGGGTTCACCCTTGTCTCGCTTAACGTTAAACTACATTCCGGTCCAGTGGTAAGCTGTTGTGACCATCCCGAACTACGAGGACTTTTATCCATGTAAAGGCATGGTACGTAGGAAGCCTCACGAGGTTCAAGCCCACCACTAGTGGACCCACGGGTTCACCTTCACTTCGGTTCTCCGACACCCACCATCGCCACTCAAACTATGAGGACGTTGATCCATGTCAAGGCATGGTACGTAGGAAGCCTCATGTGGTTCAAGCCCAGCACCCGTTGGTCACTCCGACCCCCTTCATGTTGGTTCACAAACACCTGGGTAGCCAAGTGTGTAAGCCCCACACCATCTAGACCAAGGTCCTCACTCACGTCGGTTCGCCGACACACTATTTTGAACTATGTGGTCTTTGATCCATGTTAAGGCGTGGTACGTAGGAAGCCTTCCTGAGGTTCAAGCCCACCATCCATTTGGACCAAGGTCCTTCTTCACATCGGTTCTCCGATGTGCCCCCATCCCGCATGACGTTAAATCGCACCCCAATCCAGTGGTAAGCCATTGTGACCCTACCATCCATTTGTTCTGACACCCCTTCATGTCAGTATAACACTCCTCTTCTCGAACTACATATACTTTGGTCCTTGCCAAGGCATGGTACGTAGGAAGCCTCATGAGGATCAAGCCCACCTCCTGGTCATTTCGGTTTCATTCATGTCAGTTCATCCATCACCCTGGGCGGCCTAGAGTGTAAGCCCCACCCATTGACTCTAAACTATGTAGACTTTGATTCCCTGCCACGGGGATACGTAGGAAATCTCTTCGAGACTCAAGCCCATCACCACCGCCATCTCCCCGATGGCACATTTCATTCCCCCTCCACTCTATCCAATTTTCCATCATCCACACTAATTCTTACAAGGGCCGCCACATCCCGGTGAGATCATGCCAACCATTTCCCCTCCGAAGCATTCGGGAAGCCACCCACGGGCAGGCCCCGATATCGGCATTCCCTCAAGGGGGATTCCACAATCTGATCCACTCTAGCTACTGATCTGATCAGTCCGATCCATCTCCGCTGGATGTTAAACTTGCGGCATACCCTGTGTAAAACATAGGAAGCTGAGGAAAACCTCAGATACATACCTATGGCATACTATTCCCCACGCTTGATGTGGGATTCCACGGGCTTCCGCGCCCTCGAGAAGCCCTATAATAAGGTACAAAAGATAAACACACCAATTCCCCATCATTCATACACATTACTGATGCCTCGAAGTGACTACTCCCCCGACTGAAGGTTGCTACCCTGACCAGACCCTTTGGAATGTCCTGAAAGAAGCAGTGTAATTAACTAGCATCCATGGAAATATGGAACTGGGAAGAGTTTCATGAACAACCTATTAAATCTATGAGGGAGACCCAGACTAGGTGAAGAGTTCTGAGGAGGAATCCACGGAAGGAAGAACAGACATCCCATCGTCCCAGTTTCGATCAAGAAGTAGACGTCCCTGAATAAGGAGCAGATGCCGCCCGCCTTTGGAAAGTGGGAATGCGAGGCAACACAAAAGTCATGCCTATCGCGTCCATGCAGACAGATGCGCACGCCCCGGAAAAAGCGTCGGAAACGGAATTATTTTTTAAATAATTATTAAATCCTAAAAAATGTATAATATTTTTTAGGATTTTAAGTTTAATTATTTAATAATGTGCCTCACCTACACATAAGCAAGGAAATTATTTTAATAAATTATGCCAATAGACTTAAAATATAATTTTTTTCACCCTCTTTGGACAAAACTGTAGGAAAATCATGGGAAGGTTTGTGGTTTTGAATATTTAATTTTATAGATTCCAAAACTTATGTTTTTGAAATATTACATAATTTCCCTCTCAGTTCCAATATAACCCCATCAAAGATCCCACTTCTTATAACTCAAAATAGGTTTACAACTTTTTTAATCTGTCCTCACTTATCTATAATCCTACCAAGGCTCTCCATGATCTCATGAATCCCCTCTTAATGCTTTTGAAGTCACAAAATCAAGTAAGAGTTCCTTCTATTCTCATTTTTATCTACGTCCCCTTATCTTGTTACACCCTTTTAATTTAATTTAAAAATTATGGGGAATGGTTTCTGACCTTTCCCATACTTCCCCTTATTATCTATTAATGATTAGATAACACTTTCCCCCTCATTAATCCCTCCCATTTACACTTGTTACCATGCCAAATTTTTGTAAGATTTATTCCATTTCTACTCTTTATTTATGATTTTTTGTTATGTTGTGCTTTCTATTTCCATATTTCTTATGTTGGGACATTTTTTTCTATGACCCCATTACTTTACATTTCATTTATATATGTTGAGAGACCTATTTTACTCCCATCAACCCTTTTGATGAATTTTTGTGTAACTTAGTTTGGGTACCAAAATCGCATCGTGAATTTCCATTACAAAAGAATTGAGTAGTGAATAATATACTCATTCCTTATCATGGGTGTTAATGGTTATCCACATATTTATTTTTATTGAGGTCATAAATGTATTTATTCTACACCCCTTGATATATAAAAATTATAATGATGTATGAATCCATGTTTTATGATATATGTGGAACAATTAAGCATGAGATTAAAATGATTATGAAGGGTGTGCCCTGATAGTGCTGCAATGAATTTGGTAATGTTTAATATTAGGTTACTTCAGGTTAGGATAGGGGTTTTCTTAATTCCATTAAGGAAATGTTTCAACTATGGTGTCTTGGAAGTGTAGCCTTCACATATGATGCAATGTTTTATGTTTTTTCCACATTTAAACTTTATGAATATCATTCTATATCATTATTTATGTTCATGTTTCATTTATGCTCCATTGATATGCATATTGTCTAAAATTTTCTATCTTCCTCATGTATTCCATGTGTATTCCATTACTGGGCTTTATACCTCACCCCTTTCTAAAGTATGTCTTTTGGTTATCCCATGAAATGTTATTTACGAAGGAATGTTGTGACCATGTAAAGGAATATTTCAACAGTTATATTGTATTTCATGTTTTAAGTTTTTATATTATGTTACTAATTTCCCAATAAAATAGAATTATCATTCATTCGAGTTGTATTAAGTTTAATTTTATGTTATTAAATTATGTATAAATTTAATATAAATAACATGATTGTTATAGTTTGTATCATAAGAAAGTTAAGTAATTTTTCTTAAGTAGTATTATAAAACTATAGTGAAACCCTTAGTAATCATACTATGTATAAGAAAAACTTCCCCAAATTTGGATGATTATGTAACACCCTAGGTTTCCACAGTATGTTTCCCTTTGAATAATGCAATGGTATGCATTGTACGCAACTTCGAGATTCTAACCCACCACAACCAATCAAACTTGTCGTTATGAATAGTAATACCTTCTTTTTGGAATTTTATAAATTTTACCTTTCGAAATGGAATTCATTTTTGGATTTGTAATATCTAAATTAGATTAGGGTGAAATTTTTCTACTTTTCAGATAACTTTCATATTTTGATGAATAGTGAAAATTACTAAATATTAATTAAAAACAACTTTTTTAATCGAAATAATTAATAGTGATAAATTATTAATTTGAGTGTTTTTAATGAATATTTAGAATATATTTTTACCATTTAATACAATGTTGGTCATTGGATATAATTTCACATTTAAACCAGACATAAACAAGTGTCAATCTTTTGATAGTTATTATCTCTTAAAAACACGCTTTTTGTTTGAACGACGGGAATTAATTTTTAAATTATTTAATGCAACTGATATGTTTTGAATTTGGTAAAATAGACATAATTTTTGAATTCATAATATCAAATATAGATTAGGCCTAATTTTGGGTATTTTTCTAGAAAATTTCATTTTTTGATAAATAGTGAAACCACTAAGTGGTAGTTAAAAAACTGAAATTTTCATAAAACTTAATTTTACCACTTCTTTGAATGGAATTTCGAAAATCCGAGAGACACAGTTAATATCAAGGAGTAAATTTTTTTTCAATGAGATGAAAATAATTTTTTGGTGAATAGTAACATTTTACTTTAATTTACTGTGGTTAAAAGTAAATAGGGTAATTAAGGGTAAAAATGATATTAATATTTCCCTAACAAATGTCATAATTCTATTGGAAAAGTGTATCTCGACCAAAAAACACCTTAGGAGTAAAATATTATCATTTAGGTCCACTTGTATTAGATTAGGACATTTATTATTATTTAATTCAAAGAAGAGTTAAAAGAGTTATAATCAAAGTTTATTTACTAAAACATTTTTAATATAAAGTTATACATATGATAAATTCAATTGTAAATATTAATTAGAGAGATAAAAATATTTCCTACATAATGGTATTTTATTTATAATTTTTAGACATTAAATAATTTAATTTATTTATGACACAATGGTGATGCAGTAATTACCTAATTAATGAAATATTAAAATAATTGATATTACAAATATCAAAATAAATTTAATTTGAGACTTTTTATGAATTACAATAATTTACTAGTTTAATATGACATATTAGGATTGATTATAAAAATTGTGTTCGAAGTAATAATGTTGTTATGAATTTATCAAAAACAAAATACCCAATAGTGTAAAAATTGACATAAAAGAGTTTTTAAAAGAAATTATATTATTAATTTATATTCAATTTTTAAAAATCTAAGGTTCAGCCAAGAGACTTATATCAATATATGTGTATTATTAATTTACCACTTGGGGGTCGCTTGAATGTATATATTATGTTTATTAACCATGTAATATAAAAATACAATGAGACATTGTAAAAGTGAAACTAATTAACTAAGAGTTAATACTTAAAGATAAGGTTAATATAATGACCCAAACCTATCTAAATTCTATTGGTTGAGTGGTTTTCGACCCACCCTACCTTAACCTTTAAATAATACACTTTGGATCCATTAGAACCTGAATATGAATTTATTATAAAATAATATTTTTAGCTTTTCAAATGGTGCCCCTCACCCCTCTTATAAAAGGGCACTCACCCTTCTCACTAATTCACACATTAAAAGCCTTTTGGCTCAGCAAAACCCTTCCCAAATTCTCTATCAACTTCCCTAAATACAACCTAGAGGCCTTAGTTTGATCAGAAAGCCAACCTAAGGAGCCCTTTTGATCAAATCAAAAGGAAGAACCCGAAGAAGAGGTAATGTTTTCACCACCATCTTTCAAGTTCCTTTCTTCTTCAACTTCTTCTTTCATTGTTATTTCTATTCTAAAATAATAAATCCAGTATATTCTATATACTATGATGTTATTATAAATATGGTACAACCATATTCAGTATTCTATCCATCCTTTGAATGGCATGTCACCATACGTGCGTACGTACGACTTACCGTCTCCACGTCCTGGTGTAATTGCCATTCAATAAATTATTATTTGGATGGGTATAATAATGATTTGTAATTCATGTAAATAATAAATATAACATGATTATTATTCTGTATATATGATATACCATCCAATTATATATTATTTTAACATCACAAGAATGATATTGTCGCTCGTGCGTACGTACAGACTACCATCTCCACGAAGGTGATGAGATTCATTCTCCATCATATCCATTCAAGTATAATTCTCATTTGATGATTAAAAATAATTTTTAAGGACTTGATATAATTCTGGACATGAATAAGATAAAACCTATCCATAACAAACACGTCTTACGTAACAAAGAATGTAAAGGAAAATGAGTAAGTTAACACCCAAAATGACGATAATACTAAGATATTATTAACAAATCAATGTTAAAAGATCATATGTGATATCATATTAATGTAAATGATTCTTGTATAATTAAATAACAATTATTTTACCATTATACATGAGTTTAACCTACCGTCGACCAAGGAAAAAGTACTAAGTAAGGGGTTTCTTATCTCACTCTTAATTTCATGAGAATTCCATTATTCACCACTTATTTATTGCATGTGGTGTATGTGTACCGCCCATGACTGTATTCATTGTGTAATATACTTTAATTTATGGGTGTTTACATCATCATTGTATGATCCTTATTTCAGGGGTGTATGTTTTGTATGTTACCAAATCAATAAGGGAATTTGAAATTTCAATTACCACTCATTCGGCTTTACGCATACTTCATTGATTATTTTACTCCAAGATTATGTATAGAATCACTATTCATTTGATTATGTCATAAATTCCACTCCCCTTTCCGTGGATATAATTTTTAAACACATAATCACTCCATTGATAAATTCTCAAGTCATCGATATGAACTTGATAAGAGTAATTTTAACTCAATCTCCATTTGTTGAGTTAAATATCAAATTCATTGGTGTTGTTTTTACAAGAATATGTGTGAATGATATCTAATTGATTTACACTAAATATCCAATCATATTTAGTGTATTTATCTTAGTGAAACATAATTATTTCGTTGATTTATCCTTAACCTAAGGATATGGTCTTTATAAGAGAATTCATCTCAATTTACATTCCATTGAGACTTCTTTGTTGTTATACACCAAATCACTTTTATATGGTGTATATAATGTACTTTGACATAGTATATCAGGACTCCCTTTATTCTCGTGATATTATAATGTTTTGATTACCTCAATTATTTGTATTCAAGTGTCTCTCTTTGGTTAGAAACTCTAACTAAAATACATTTTTATGTGTTTTAAAGATTTATTCTTCTAAATATTTCTCATTAATGTCCATGTTTTAAAAATGTTTTTAAGAATTTATTTATATGTACATTAAAGTTTTAAAATTTAAATTACTTTTAAATGTTTCAAGGTGGTATGGGAAACTTTGATTCAAAAATCTATTTTTAAATGGCTTCTTGACAAATAGTGTGACATTTCAATGATTTCATGAAAAAGGGGGATATTTCTCTCTAATAGTTTTGACGATTATTTTCATCTATGTCAATATCCTTAATTATTGTTGATTGAGATTAATTCGATACAATACAATCTTTTATATTGTATCGAATGAGTTATGTTTGACTGTGGATGTGCTATTTTTATACCATTCATGGTTTGTCGATTAAGTATTGACATTTCGTATGATAGTTTAATACGAATGTTTATGTCATATTCTAAACTTTTCATATGAGGAATGAATTGGACTTAATTTGTCACGGGTGGAGCTTTCTACAGCTCCTCGATGCATCGGTAGGTCTAATGAGACAAACTAGTGTCTTGTCACAAGGCCTTGGCAAAATCTAATTTGTAGTCTTGGCATGAGGCCTTGGCTATGTGGTTATGATAGTCTGGAATTATGCATTCCGTCATTATGAAAGTGGTTATTAATATTTTCAGGTGATTATTTGACTTGTAGAATATCCATGTGAATAATTAAATGGAATTATTTCATTTTATCCTTACCATATTTTTCTGAAGTTCAAGTTTAAAAGGCTTTTGTTTTAGTTATACATTGCCTTAAATTTTTATGTTTATTTATGAAAGTTTCCGCTATATTGTTATCCTCACTGAGCATCTGAGCTCACCCCTTTCAATGTTTTATTTTTCCCAGGATGTGAAGAAGTATTTTATGAATGACCTGTAGGGATAGTATGAGGGGATATGAAGAGAATTTGTTGTTGTAGTTTTTCACTTATTGATGTAATGTAAACTTTATGAATATATCTAGTGCTTCCAAGGCTATTAAACTAATCGGTCTTTTGAGACTTTATCTTTCTTGTGATCATGCAAAAGTTATGTAATAATGCACCGAATCTGGGTATCTAGGGTCGGGGAGTTACAATTGGTATCATAGAAAGTTTAGTACAAACCTTGGAAGCTATATTTAGATAAACTCTGATTAGAGCACGTAGACCTAAGATGAACTTTGAGGATTAGTATCGAAGAACTTCCTAGAGTTTTTGTATTGTAGAGATTTTGTGAGTTTTCCGAGAAATACATTCCTGTCTGGATATCAGAAGGTAGAGGTGGCTCTAGCACAGATGTACCTGGGGGTAAAACACGAAAACACCGCTTTGATCTAGACTTGAACGGGAACTGGTGCACAACAACGGGCCTTGCTGCACTCTTGGTAATGACACTCCCAGGGGATATGCTTAGGGTAATTTACATTTTCTTTACAAACTGATTTGAAGTATTATATATATAAGATGAGATTAAATGACCTTGGTTAATCCTAATGTGTTTCAAATTGAGAAAAGGGTGACATGTTAATCTCTAAATGATTTTATGACTACTGTTAATCACACAATGCTTTCTGGTTTATTCAATGGCTAGATTCCAAGGAAGTCATAGTGACTTTGAGAATGATGTACAAGGTGGGAACGGTGGTGGCAATGAGCAAAAAAATGGAATTTTGATAGGCGTAAAAGATATCGTCTTTATGCCAAATCAATTTTCCAAAAATATGATCAACAATATATATATATTAACCAATTCCTGGAATCAACGAAGAAGAGAAAGGTGATGAATGATAAGAGCTCCAGTAGTGGAGACCATGGAGAAAGAAATCCTCAATTTCCATCATGAAGGAAATGTGGAAGGAGACACCTAGGAAATTGTCTCAATGGGACAAAGAAATGCTTTACGTGCAGGAAGGAAGGACAGAAAGTGACGAATTGCTGAAGAAAAATGAAGAGTACTATGGAAGAAGATAAAAATGGTCCCAAGAATCCATTTACAGTCATTTGCCTTAAATATAGGGGACCTGTCCATTACCCGAGTGAATTCCCTATTCTATAGGATATTTTCTTGGTCAAAGAAAAATCTATGTGGGAATAAATGGTTGGAGAAATGTTTAAAAATCATTAGTTCTCCTTGTTTATGGGTTTACTTTGGAATAATTTTCTCCTGTATTTTTAAACCTGCAGTTTTCCATGTGAGAATTATATTTGAGGAAGAATTATCTTTTCTCTTGTGGATATAGTGATATATAACCATTTGGTTTTATATGATCGTTGGGTTTGAGGAAATTATAAGTTAATATAATTTCGGATGAAAATGGAAGGTATGAGATAATATTTGTGGTTAAATTATGTTATGGTTATTTTGAGGAATTTATCTCATTTTGGTAATTTTATAAAATATAGTTTTTGAAAAAGGACAACACGTAGACCGTGTGACAACCCATCGCTTCAGACAAAGCTGTGGGAATCGAACCCACAACCAAGGTGCGACTGGGATTTATCTCCTAACACTGGACTACGTGAAGTCCCTGGTTAGTGTGACTATTATTTTTAGTTAAATGATTTTATTGATCAATAATAATTTGATTTGGGATCTTATGTCTTATCAAATGAATACCCTTAGTATATGAAATTGATTTGATGATTAAGTGATTAATGTTATTTTGGAAGTTGTTCGCTTTTTTTGTGAACACTATATGCCTAAGGAAAATAGAATAGTATGGGATTTCATTTGAGGAGTAATGGTGGATTTTTATCTATGTTTTTATTGTGGATTTATAGTGATTTGGGTTATTTATGGAAATGATTAGGTTAATTACTTTTAAGTATGTGAACTTAAGAGTAATTAATGTCATTTGGAGATACAATTAAACGTGGAAGACTACATTCTTATAAGTTTTGGGTTTAAATATTAGTTTGGATTATATTGAAGGATTTAAAGGACAATTCATTATTGAATGGTATTTATTTAACTTTGGGGTATTGATGGTTTAATTTTAGAAATTAAGATTAGTGTTTTTTTCTCAAATGGAATACCCATTTGGGGGATCATCAGATATTATACTAACCATTTTGGTTTTGATTAATCTATAAAGGCAAGGTACATATATAGTTTATCCTATGTGGATCATGTATTTCTATAGAAGTTTATTCTAGATCTTCCATTGTGAAAAAGTCTTCTTGAATACTCATTGGTCAAAAAAACGAGTTATTGGTAAAAATTTATTAAAGAATGAAACTCTACATAAAAAAGTAAGTATATCTATTTATGTTTTTAGTCAATATCATAAATTAGTTTCTCATCCTTATGTAATGTAACTTAAAACAAAAAATGTTGTCCGTTTACTTTTCCTATTGGGAGACTAATGACCATTTGTCCCAACACATGTTTGTTATTTTCTTATTGTTAAGTTTCTCCTTATCATGTTTTCTATCCCTCTCCATCAGAACTTAACACTTAGTTTATCGTCCATATCCATGTTTTCCTACCTGGAATCCTAGTACGGGTTATCTTGGTTGACCTTTATACCTCTCTTACTTTCTTTTAAAGTGATAGTTTTATTGACAGGTTTTCCGATGTGGGACTTTCCATTATATTCTCAAGCCCAATTATAAAAAAATTGTGAGGATGTAATTTATTGAAGGAGGGGAGAATGTAACACCCCAAGCTTCCATGGTACGTTTCCCTTTAAATAATTCAATGGGGTGCATTATACGCAACTTCGAGATTCTAACCCACCACAACCAATCAAACTAGCCGTTATGAATAGTAATACCTACTTTTTGAAATTTTATAAATTTTATCTTTCGAAATGGAATTCATTTTTGGATTCGTAATATCGAAATTAGCTTAGGGTGAAATTTTGGTACTTTTCGGATAACTTTAATATTTTGATGAATAGTGAAAATTACTAAATTTTAATTAAAAACAACTTTTTTAATCAAAATAATTAATAGTAATAAATTATTAATTTGAGTGGTTTTAAAGTATATTTAGAATATATTTTTACTATTTAATACAATGTTCGTCATTGGATGTAATTTCACATTTAAACCAAACATAAACAAGTGTCAATCTTTTGATAGTTATTATCTCGTAAAAACACGCTATTTGTTCTGACTACGGGGATTAATTTATAAATTATTTAATGAAACTGATATTTTTGGAATTTGTTAAAATAGAAATCATTTTTGAATTCATTATTTCAAATATATCTTAGGCCTAATATTTGGTATTTTTCTGGAAACTTTCATTTTTTGATGAATAGTGAAACCACTAAGTGGCAGTAAAAAAATGAATTTTTTATAAAACATAATTTTACCGCTTCTATCAGTGGACTTTCGAAAATCTGACAGACACTGTTAATATCAAGGAGTAAAATTTGGTTCAATGAGATGAAAATATTTTTTGGGGAATAGTAACTTTTTACTTTAATTTATCACAGTTAAAAGTAAATAAGGTAATTAAGGGTAAAAATGATATTTATATTACGATAAAACATGTCATAATTCTATTTGACAAGTGTATCTCGACCAAAAACAACCTTAGGAGTAAAATATTATCATTTAGCTCCACTTGTATTAGATTACGACATTTATTATTATTTAATTCAAAGAAGAGTTAAAAGAGTTATAATCAAAGTATATTTACTAAAACATTTTTTAATATAGGGCTATACATATGATAAATTAGATTGTATATAATTAATTAGAAATATAAAAATATTTCCTACATAATGGTATTTTATTTATAATTTTTATACATTAAATAACTTAATTTCGTTATGACACAATGGTGATGCAGTAATTACCTAATTAATGAAATATTAAAATAATTGATATTATAAATATCAAAATAAATGTAATTTGAAGCTTTTTATAAATTCCACTAATTTTATAGGTTAATAAGAAATATTAGGATTGATTATATAAATTCTTTTAGAATTAATAATGCTGTTATGAAATTATCAAAAACAAAATACCCAATAGTGTCAAAATTGACATAAAAGAGTTTTTAAAACAAATATTATATTATTAATTTATATTCAATTTTTAAAAATCTATGGTTCGGAAAAGAGACTTATATAATGATAGGTGTATCATTAATGTACCACTTGGGGGTCGCTTGGATGTATATAGTATGTTTATTAACCATATAATATAAAAATACAAAGAGACATTGTAAAAGTGAAACTAATTAACTAAGAGTTAATACTTAAAGATAACGTTCATATAATGACCCAAACCTGTCTAAATCATATTGGTTGAGTGGTTTTAGACCCATACCCACCTTAACCTTAAAAAATCCACTTTGGAGCCATTATAAATCTAATATGAATTTATTATAAAATAATATTTTTATCTTTTCCAAAGGTGCCCCTCACCCCTCTTATAAAAGGGCACTCAAACTTCTCACAAATTCACATATTCCAAGCCTTTTTGATCATCCAAATCCTGACCAAATACTCTCTAAACTTTCCTCACTACAACCTAGTGGCCTTAGTTTGATCAGAAAGCCAACCTATGGATCTCTTTTGATCAAATCAAAAGGAAGAACCCGAAGAAGAGGTAATGCTTTCACCACCATCTTTCAAGTTCCTTTCTTCTTAAACTTCTTCTTTCTTTGTTATTTATATTCTAAAATTATAAATCCAGTATATTATATATACTTTTAAGTTTTTATAAATATGGTACAACCATATTCAGTATTCTATCCATCCTTTGAAGGGTATGTCACCATACATGTGTACGTACGGCTTACCATCTCCACGTCGTGGTGTAATTGTCATTCAATAAATTATTATTTGTATGGGTATAATAATGATGTGTAATTCTTGAAAATAATAAATATAACATGATAATTATTATTTCTATATGATATACCATCCAATTATATATTATTTTAACATCAAAATAATGATATTGTCGCTCGTGCGTACGTACGGACTACCGTCTCTACGAAAGCGATGTGATTCATTCTCCGTCGTATCCATTCAAGTATAATTCTCATTTGATGATTAAAAATAATTTTTAAGGACTTTATATAATTCTGGACATGAATAAGACACAACATGTCTATAAAAAACACAGCTTACGTAACAAAGAATATAAAGGAAAAGGAGTAAGTTAATACCCGAAATGACGATAATACTAAGATATTATTAGCAAATCAATTTTAAAAGATCATATATGATATCATATTAGTGTAAATGATTCTTGAATAATTAAATAACAATTATTTAACCATTATATAGGAGGTTAACCTACCATCGACCAAATAAAAAGTACAACGTAATGGATTTCTTATCTCACTCTTAATTTCATGGGAATTCAATTGTTCACCACTTATTTATTGCATGTGGTGTATGTGTACGGCCCATGACTGTATTCATTGTGTAATATACTTTAATTTATGGGTATTTAAATCATAATTCTATGATCCTTCTTTAATGGGTGTATGTTTTGTATGCTACCAAATCAATAAGGGAATTTTAAATTTCAATTTCCACTCATTCGGCTTTACGCATACTTCATTGATTATTTTACAACAAGATTATGTGTTAAATCACTATTAATTTGATTATGTCATAAATTACACTACCCTTTCTGTGGATATACTTTTTATACACATAATCACTCCATTGATAAATTCCCAAGTCATCGGTATGAACTTGATCAGAGTAATTTTAACTCAATCTCCATTTGTTGAGTTAAATATCCAATTCATTGGTGTTGTTTTTACAAGAATATGTGTGGATGTCATCTGATTGATTTACACCAAATATCCAATAATATTGAGTGTATTTATATTTTTCAAACATAATTATGTTGTTGATTTATCCTTAACCTAAGGATATGGTCTTTATAAGAGAATTCATCTCAATTTACATTCCATTGAGACTTATTTGTTGTTATACACAAAATCACTTTTATATGGTGTATATAATGTACATTGAAATAGTATATCATGAATCCCTTTATTCTCATGATATTATAATGTTTTGATTACCTCAATTATTTGTATTCAAGTGTCTCTATTTTGGTTAGAAACTCTAACTAAAAACCATTTTTAAGTGTTTTAAAGATTTATTCTTCTAAATATTTCTCATTAATGTCCATGTTTTAAAAATGGTTTTGTGAATTTATTTATATGGACATTAATGTTTTAAAACTAAAATTACTTTTAAAAGTCTCAAATTGGTATGGGACACTTTGATTCAAAAATCTATTTTTAAATGGCTTCTTGACAAATAGTGTGACTTTTAAATGATTTCAAGAAAAAGGGGGATATTTCTCTCTAATAGTTTTGACGATTATTTTCATATATGTAAATATCCTTCATTATTCTTGATTGAGATTAATCTGATACAATACAATCTTCAATATTGTATTGAATGAGATATTTTTGACTGTAGATGTGCTATTTTTATACCATTCATGGTTTGTCGATTAATTATTGACATTTTGTATACTAGTTTAATACGAATGTTTATTCATATTTAAAACTTTTCATATGAGGAATGCATTAGACTTAATATGTGACAGGTGGAGCCTATTATAGCTCCTCGATGCATCGGTAGGTCTCATGAGACAAACTAGTGTCTTGGCACAAGGCCTTGGAAAAACTTATTTGTAGTCTTGGCACGAGGCCTTGGCTATGTGGTTATGATAGTCTGGAATTATGCATTCCATCATTATGAAAGTGGTTATTAATATTTTCATGTGATTATTCGACTAGTAGAATATCCATGAGAATAAGTAAATGGAATTATTGCATTTTATCCTTTCCATATTATGCTGAATTTCAAGTTTAAACTGCTTTTGTTTTAGTTATACATTGCTTTAAATTTTTATGTTTATTTATGAAAGTTTCTGCTATATTGTTATCCTTACTGAGCATCTGATCTCACCCCTTTCAATGTTTTATTTTTCCCAGGATGTGGAGAATTATTTTATGAATGAATTTCAGGGATAGTATGAGGGGATATGAAGAAAATATGTTGTTGTAGTTTTTCACTTATTGATGTAATGTAAACTTTATGAATATATCTTGTGCTTCCAAGGCTACTAAACTAATCGGTCTTTCGAGACATGATCTTTCTTGTGATCATTCCAAAGTTATGTAATAATGCACCGACTCTGGGTATCTAGGGTCAAGGAATTATAGGTTATAGATTATGTTTTTTATCAATAAAATACACCCATGTCTGCATACGAACATGTGGATATAGATCTGGCGCATATGTTTCTAGTGGTAAAACCCGAATACTTCGCTTTGAGCTAGACTCGAACATGGACGGGTGCATAAAAACATGCCTTATTAATCTCCTAGTTCGACACTCTCAGGGTATATGCTGTGATAAATTCATAAGCATAGTGTAAACCATTTTTATGGGAACAAAAAAATCCCATAAAAATATACGTTCAGAAATGAATCATGGATAACATAAATTGAATCTTATAAATTCATAAGTTGAGGAAATAAATGTTATTTATACATTATCCCTTTAATGTCATTGGATTCCAAGTTATGTGTTTAATGGTTTAAATTACTTTACCCAAATATTCCTTTTATTCTAACCAATGGCCGGTAATTGGAGGAATCTTGCTAATAACTAATGCGAAGATCCATGTAATGAATTCCCTAATGAGAATCCCAATCTTATGGGATCGGGAATCACAAAATATTCCATGATACTCTATCTGTTAACTACTGTTTTGAATATAAAACTGGATCAGTAAGACTGTCCAACCCCCCCCCCCCATAAATAACACATCATAATTGAGAGATTCCTGAGAAGAAGTCCACTTACTTGTATTGAATAATTTGATCCATCAATAACCAAACAATGGATCGAATACATTGGGATTATATTGTCCATCCATTAATGAATTTAATAAGAGAAGGTTCTTCTAGATACTAATCATATCGAGGGTGAATCTAGTCAATGGTGGACATTGATAAAAAATATGAAACATGAGGAAGAGATCAAGGAGGTGGGTTGGTAGGATTTTGAGAAAGTGTTTCTCCGTAAATATTTTCTGATAACCCACCAACTTAATATGGAAAAATACTTCCTTTCATTTAAGAAAAAAGATGAAAAATCTATCAGATAATATGAGGCAACATTAGAAGTCTTTCACGATACACCTCTAGATTTGTTGTTACCCCTGAATGCAAGGATGACCGCTTCTTGGGTTGGCTAAATCCTTGCCTAAAGAAATCCCTGTCTATTTATTACATTAATAGGTATGATGAAATTATACAATGATCCATTAAAGTCAAAATGGATATCTTTGAGTCTCAAGGGGATCATGATGATAAGAAGCAAATGGTGGATTCAAATTAATGTGGTCTAATGGAGAGATCTAACGTTTCTATGAAATCTCAACACCATAATTTCAAAGGTGTGGCATGAAGAACGCTATAAATTTCATAAAGGTACGAGGAAATTATTTATGTGTGGGAAGGAAGGGCACTAAGCTGGTGATTGTTGGGAAGAAAATCACACTACTATGATAGAGGAAGGTAATGCTCCGATAAACCCTCAGTGATTTTTCAATTACTACAACTACAAGGATCTAGGGAATTTCTCAAACCAATACACTAATCTAAGGGTTTTCATAGGCAACCAACAAAATTTATGGAGGAAAGGCTGATATTTTTCTGTCACTACCACCAAAGTGAATCCCAACAATTAAGTGGTGATAAGTTTCCTAGTTATTTATAAAATAATAGGGAACAAACTTTTTGATTTTGGTACAACACATTCTTTTATATCCTAAAAGTTTACTAAAATAATCTGAACACCACCACAAAAAATGGAAGTAGAGTTGTCACTAAAAACGGAAAATGGGGAAATTATATCATTTCATGTATATAACTCCTCCCCTATCACAATTTGTTAATGGAGCTTCTCATAAAACCTCATCATAATTCCCATGGGGGAATTTGATGAAATTCTTGTCATTGATTGGGTTTCCCTATATAGCGCCAACAAAAATTCCCATGAGAAGGAAATAACTTTCCATATAGAAAATCAACCCCTGGTTCTATATAAGTGAAAAGAGAAGGTTGAGTCTTATCTAGCACCATCATCACAATCATGGATATTGTGGCCATATGATCATGTATATAACGCTCAGATAATCAATTCTAAGGAAGGCACCATCCTCGAAGACATGTCAATTGTGATGTAATCTGTTGATGTGTTTCCTAAGGAATTTTTTGGTCTTTCTCTTAGTAGAGGCATTAAATTCTCATTAGATTTTATACCGGGGGTGTTAAAAATATCCAAGGATCCATATAGAACAGATGTTATGGAACTTTTAGAGAAAAAAAACAACTAAAAGAGAATCTAGATAAAGGGTTTATACACCCAGGTGCTTCACAATTGGGTGCACCAGTCCTCTTCGTCCGGAAGAGGGATGGTTCAATGAGCCTTTAGATTGATTATCATGAGTTCAAAAAATCAAAATAAAGAAAAGGTATAATTTTCCACAAATTTATGACTTGTTTGATCAGCTATGTGGAGAATAATAATTCACCAATATGGATCTAGAGTCGAGATATTTAATAGTAAGGGTGAAGAAGGAGGATATCCCCAAGATTATTTTCATAAAAGGTACAGGAATTTGGAGTACATAGTGATTCCATTTGAAATAACTAATTCTCCATCAATCATCATGGAATTGATTAATAATGTCATTATAGATTACCTTGATAATTTTTCTGTTGTGCTTATTGATAATATTATAATTTACACCAAATGAATGAAGGAGAATGAAGAGTATTTAATTATTGTGTTAAAGACCTTTCCAGGGTAAAATCTAGATTCCATGTATAGAAAATGTAATTTTTTGTTGAAGTTTGTCTCATTCTTGGGGAATATCATCACAATAAAAGGGATATCTGTAGACACTTCAAATACTGAGGAAATTGAAGGATGGTTGAGGAAAATATCTATGAAATATATCTGTAGTTTCATTGGATTAGATGTGTTTTATCATTGATGTGTGAGAAATTTATCATTATTATCAAACCCTCTAACCATGATAACTCCGAAGGGAGTCCGATTTTCTTAGAATGATTAATGTGAAGATAGCTTCATAGAGTTGAAAAGAAGGATTATCATTGTTCACAGGCTCACACTACCCAAAAGTAGAGAGTTTTTTGTTTTATTTATTGATTATACGTATCAGGTCATGTGTTGTGTGTTGATGCAAAATGAAAAAGTAATTTCCTACGCTTCAAGGAAGTTGAAATTTTATTAGCCTAGTTATCAAAAAAATGATATGGAGTTTCCTTCAGTTATATTCGCCTTTAAAATTTGGTGGTATTAAATTTTTTGTCAGAAGTGTGAAATATATACATATCAAAAAATCTTTAAGTATATATTCACACAGAAATAGTTTAATATTCACCAATGAAGATGGTTAGAGTTGATCAAGGACCATGAGTACTCAATTCACTTCCATCTTGGGAAATCAAATAAAGTGTAAGATGATCTAAGTAAACAGGATTAAAAAACAATTTCATTAATGAGTGTTTAGAAATATCTGATCTTCTTATTCTTGAAGAGGAAGGACATGGGGATTATAAAGGATAGAACATAATCAATCCTTCCAAAAATGATTTCTCAACCGTCTCTTCTAGAGATGTTAGAGGATGATCAATGAGGTGATTTGGGAATTTATAAGAAATTGGAAACAATTTGAAAAGGTAAATCATTGTAGTTCAATGTTAATTATGAATGTGTTATAATATTTGGGTCAATACTATGGGTACCATAAAATAATGAGTTAAAGGAACTGTTGGGTGATGCACATAACTCAACCTTCTCTATCCACCTTGGTAGCCTGAATGGCCTAGAGGAAATCTTTTTTTATTGATTTTTTATAACCCCCAATTCAAGGGATGATGGGGAACCATAAAAAGGACCATAGTCTTTAGAGATAACATTTATCGTAGTCATAGAGACATAACAGGACCCATAGGTCTTATATAAATAATACAAACTATGTACTTTGTCACCAGACTTCCTAAGACATCTAGAGGTAAAAATGATATCTATGTAGTGGTGGATCTTCTTATAATGATTGAAAAATTCATTTCAATTAAAGAGGATTTCTAATTGGATCGTCTTTCTGGAATATACCTCATAGAAGTTGTGAGGTTGTATGGTGTACCAAAGTCAATTATATCCAATTGATATCTAAGATTCGCCTCAAAGTTATAGAAGAGTCTCCAACATACTCTGAATACAGATTTATGTATCATAATGGTCTATTGACATCAAATTGAAGTTCAATATGAAAATACTATCCAAACACTTAAGTTCATGTTGAGTGCATACCTAATGGACTTTAATGGAGGATGGGATCAACATCTTCACCTGTTTGAGTTTTCTTACAACAACAGTTTCCACTCAAGAATCCAAATATCCCCCTATGAATCTATTTATGGGAAGAGGTGTAGATCACCTGCATGCTGGGATGAGCTTGTGGAATGAAAACTCTTAGGTCCGAAAATGATCAATGAAATGGTGGAGAAGGTTTAGACAATACCACATCACATTAAGGCTGCTCAGATTCAACCAAAAATCTATGATGACAATCATCAACAAAATATAGAGTTTGATGCTGGAGACTTGGTATTTGAAAAAATATCTCCCTGGATGGGAGTAATAAGATTTGGTTACAAGTGAATTCTTATTCCAAGGTACATCATCCCTTTTGAGATCCTTGATCGCATCAATGTGGTGTCCAACTGACTAGCACTCCCCCTAACCTATATCAAGTAAATGATGTTTCCCATGTATCCCTATTGAGAAAGTAAATACTAGACCCTTTAATGTACTCACTCTTGAGGTGGATCCATTGGATATTGACCTCTCTTTTGAGGAATATCCATTGAAGATTTTATATCATATTGACAAAGTTATACGAAATAAGACAATGAACTTGGAAAAAGTGTTGTGTAGAAATCACAAGTTTGAGGAAGCAATGATGGAACTATAGGAGGAGATGAAACAGACTTACCCTCATCTATTTTAATGGGCGAATAGAAATTTCAGGGGAAAAGTTTCTTAAGGGAGAAGATTATAATGACCCAGATTATTATAAATGAAATTTCCCTTTTGATTTAATTAAATGTATTATTTTTTAAAATGAATATAGAAAAAACATTCACTACATTTGTTTTATCATATACAACTTGATTTAAACATCCATTAAGTATCATTACCACTGAAAATATAGTTATTGAATAGTGATCATAAGAATATTATAAATATAGGCTTTTAGAATATCCTTTCGACACAGACAAAGGAGGTGATGGCCTCAACAAGTAGGATTGTTCTATTTGAATCCCATTTATCAGAGATTTTGAGGGAGACAACATTTCTAGGATTTTTTCTATACCAAGACCAAGATGAGATCCAACAACATAAGCATGTGCTAAACCGTTTATGGGAGAAGTTCAATCTCATTAAGATCATGACGCAAACCATGTTCAATAAACAGCCCCATGAAATCCCCACCATCGAACACCATACTATTAGAGCATATAGAGGTTTAATAAATGGATATGTATCAATTCTCCATCTTTTTTATTGTGTAAATTATTTTTGTATATAATTATGAATATACTTTTTTTTATTTTTTTAAGGCATAAATTGAATTTTTGGTTAATATTAAAATTGAAGTAATAAATATATTTTGATGAATTAATAAATAAAAATTTAATAAAAATTTATTATTATATTTCTTTTTATAAATATTAATGATCATATTATTTTCATAAAGCCAGCTTAAAATTTTTATTAAGGTTGAAAAACTATTTTTTTCAAAACCCATCAATTTTAAATAAATATCAATTTTTATTTTAAAAGTGAAAATATACATGCATAGAAAATTATTTGGATAAAATGAGTATTATTTTTGGAATCTAGATGTAAAAATTATCCAATGGTAAAATTTTCATAATTTTCGGAAAGAGTTAAATTTTTGGGTAAAAATTAAAAACCATATAAATATATATGTGTTTTATGACGTCATAATGGCCCAATAGTGATGTAATAAACACTATAAAAGTTATATTTTGAAAAATATAAGTTTTAAATTTAAATAATGTGATTTATATTTGTTTTAATTATTTTATAAATCCTTAGTGATTCTTCCAAAATGTATAATATATTTAATTATTTTATTTTCATTTCTTTAATAATGTAACTCACCTCCACATAAGAAAGGATAATATTCTAATATCTTTAGCCCCTTTCCTTATAAAAGAAAGTGTTTCACTCCTCTTTGGAAAAAACCATTGGAAAACTGATGGGAAGGTTTTTGGTTTTGAATATGTTTTTATATAGATTCTGAAACCTATGTTTGTGAAATATTAAAGAATTCCCCTATCATTTCTTATATAAACCCAAACAATATACATATTCACATTACTAAAAATACATTTAGATCTTTTTTACTTTGTTATATCCTCTTTATAATCCTCTCAAGTCATGACAAGCTCTAAAGAATCCTCGTTTCAAGATTTTGAATTCACAGACTCAAGTGAGGGTTCCTTATATTCTCATTTTTACATAAGTTTCCTTATATTATTACACCCATTAATATTTATTTAAAAATCATGGGGTATGTTTTAACACCTCCCCAATAATTCCTTTATATTTTTTTGATGATGATATAACCCTTTATCTCTCGTCAATCCCTCCCACGTACACCTGTTACCATGTCGAAATCTTGTAAGTGTTATTCCATTTCTCATATTTCTTCAAGTTTCATTATTATATTATACCTTAAATTTAAAAATTATTTTTGTTGTTGTATGTTTTTCTATGAACCTATTACTTTCTATTTAATTTATATAATATGAGATACCTCTTCATCTCTCATCAACCTTTTTTATGGATTTTGGTGTTAAGCTGTTAGGCTGCTGAAATCGTATCAAGATTTTCCATTCCAAAACAATTGTGTACTGAATACCATACCCCTTATATAACATGGGTGTTAACTTTTATACACATATACATTTTTATTTGGTACTAAAATTTATGTATTACATTCCCCTTTATCATGTAATAAATTATGATGATGAATGAATTCATGTTTTATGATCTATGTGGAACACATAAGCATGAGATTGAAATGATTAAGAAGGGTGTGCCCTAATAGAGCTGAAATGTATTGGGTATTGTTTAGTATCATGATACATCATTTCGGGATAGGGATTACCAAATTCATTTATGGTACTCTATCCACTATGATATCTTGGCAGTTTAGACTTGACCTATGATGTAATGTTTTAAGTTGATTACCCATTCCCATGTTATGACTAACTTGTTATATAATGACTTTATGTTCATGCTTCTTTTATTCTCCAATGATATTCCTGTTTTCTAACATCTATTTTCGTCCTCATTTTATTCCTTGTTTATTCCCTTACTAGGCTTTATATCTCACCTCTTTCTTATGTATGTCCTCAGGTTATCCCATGCAATGTTAAGTATGAAGGATGTTGTGGTCATGTATTCGATGTTTTAAATAATGATGTTGTATTTAATGTTTTAAGTTGTTATGTAATGTTTATAATTTCCCAAGACACTATACTTATAAAACTTTCAGGCTGTATTAAGTGTAATTTTATTCCATTAAATCTTGTTTGAATATAATAAAAACAATTTCCTTTTTATACCTTTTATGCCCATTGGATTGAAAAAACAATGTAACATTATCTCTCCACCTTCTTAAGTCACATTATATATCTTCTAGTCCTCCCAAAAGACCATACTTGGGGACACTAAGATATTTTCCAAGGTGGTTTCTCTTAGGGAAGGTAATTATCTTAACATACCTATTTCATTGTAATTCTTAGTTTACACTTTAAATTATGACTCAACACATCAAACATAACAAAACAAGTATATCCCATATATTATGATCTTATTATAGGGATTTCATAATATTTATCTATCTCAACTTCCATCAAATTGGAAATCAAACCATCTATCTTGTGTACGACAGACTACCATCTCGCAAACCATTGTAGTTCATTTTCCATCACCACCTTTTAAGGCGGGATGTAATGACAGATTTACCAAATATATATGATAATTATGATATTATTACACTTTTTCAATTTTAATCTCATGTATAATTGTTTGCATTATATTTCATTTCAAATATGGTTACATCACTCATGTTTATGTAGGACTACCACCTCACCAATCGATGTGATTCATTTTTTAACTTACACTTTACATAGAATGTAAAAAGGAAAAAATTAATGAAAATATATGATACATATTAGATTATATTTATTCTATAAAATTAATATATCACTCACTTACTTATAGATTCACTTATTAATGTAATTATATCATTGCTCGTGTGTATTTGTGACCTACCATCTCCGCAAAGTGATGTGATTCATTTTCCTTGTCCAATTTTCATAAATGGTTATAAATATTTATATACTGAGAAAATACATTATTTATAACATTAATATAATTTTGAATTATATGGATATATAAAATATTCTTAAGAACCCAAACATTCATGACAAAAAATCACGTGAGATAACAGGGCAATTAACACACAAATGATGAAAATAATGGAATATTATTAACCATTGGGTGGCCAAATGTTATAGGAGTATCATATGTGATATTTTCAATATAATTATGGTTCTAGTAAAAATTAATAACATTCTTAAAACCATTATATGTGAGGATAAGGCGCATACAACCAATAAAATCTCTAGGTACAGGACTTCATCTCAATTTCTCATCATAAATGTATATTGTACTGTTATGCACCTAATATCATATATATGTTGTATATGATGCCCATTTGACTTGAAATAACATTATTCCTTATATTTAATGGTTTTTAAGAAAAAAATTGAATTATTTCATTCAATTGGATTTGAAATGAAATTTATCAAGTTGTAAAGAATTTCATAAATAAATATCTTTTCATTGGGTTATATTACTTATTTATTTGCCTTTAATATTTTTAGATTATGTATTTAAATAATTTTATATTATATAATTTTTTATTTATAATTTTTAGATGTTGTTTTATGTTTCATACACATAATCTATTCAGTGACTAATGCTCACTTCAATGTTATGATAAATGTAATGGATTTCATATCAATTTCCATTTCATTGATTCATTTTTATAAATATTCCCCTATTCACTTTTTCATGGTGTATATAAATCCCCTTTCATGTATTTAACATGAAAAACTATTTATTCATTATGTTTAATTTTGTAGTTATATTTTATCTATATTAATTGTATCATGGATAAACATATTGCTTAAACCATATACCATTTTTACATACAGTGTTTACTTTTAATGTTATTTGATTTTGATGGAAATATCGATAAACTCGTATTCTTTAATCAATATGGATATTTGAAAATAAGTCACAAAGTTCATGAATTAAATAGATTATTTTATATATAAAGAATGATATTGAGATATAGATATAGGTGGGGCCCAATTATACATATACCCCCATTGAATTAGAAGTCACAAGATATGATTCATTTGGCTAGACTTAGTTAAATGGGTTTCTAGTGTATACCGACCAATCTATTAAAAACTATTTTTTTGAAATACATTGATGATAGAGGTATCATGATACCTAATATAATGACTTCCAATCATTCGTCATTTCTTTAATTGATAATTCTATAATTTTTATCCAATATATTTTTTCAATGTTATTATATCTTGATGCATTTCACCCTCAGTTTTTGATTAAATAACATGTGTGTTCAGTTATTAACCATAGAATTTGGATTTGTTTGTTATATTATCCTAATTATAAATTTGTTTAAATAAAATTTTGGTTACATTATTTAACATTATATGTTGATTATGATGATTGACTCATGATACAAGTGACAATACATAACTCTTACTAATAATTTGATCTCACCCATATTTTGTTTCCTTTCACTAGGATATGAAGAATATTTAATAGAATCGGGTTTCAAGGATTCAATTAATTTTATTTTGTTATGTATTATGTTTTATATGTAATTCCTAATGTAATATTCTATCATGTATGAAACCAGTTATCTAAAACATCTAAATTGGTTAGTTTTTTTGGATTTGTTTCTTTGTATATGGGTTAATGTAATAAAGAACACAGTGACTTCGAGTTACTAGAGTCAGGGTTGTGACACCCTACCGAGTGGCTCCTCTATCCTTCTAGAGAGTTGAATCACACATTCCCAATATGGAATGGGTCCTCTACCTATCTACTTAGTAGAATGCCATTATTACCCTAGTTCCCGAGTCCTCTTTCTATATAAGGAGTGACATCCCCCTAACGTACTAGTATGTAGGTCCCCTTTCTAGTAGAGAATTTTCCCCTTATAATGTTGAGTATTTTGAGGAGTGGTTACTCTGCATGAATTCAATTGATAAACACATGGGATATTGAGGATAAATTATGGACCATTAGATATGCTAATAAACTCATCCACTTAGGTTGTGATATAAGATTGATATCCCCTTTATCTCTTGTTTGGGTTTCTTATTCAGCATATACGTATATTTGTTGTTGGGTTTTATTCCCTCTGGATTTATGTTGAACTAACTACTTCTATCATATATTCTATTTCTCCCCATTCAATTTTCGGGGAATCCTACTAGATATTTATATACTCACCCCTAAATGGTATTTTCGTAAATGTGTTATTTCATTTGAATATATTAAATAGATCAGTGGTGATTTCAGTAGAGTATAGGGATTATTAGGTTTATATACTGTGTACGATGGTTTTACTTGGAGATTAGAATTCAGGATATCTCAACTTTCCATTATTGTATTTTATTTTTCTGGTTAGAACCTCATTTGTACTTTGGCATGTATTTTTACCATATGAAGTTTTCTATTTTATATTATAATCTGATGTATTCCTTAATGGTTATTCCATGTTGGGGTTTACTATAAATGTTACCACTCATTTTACTATTCATATGAACTATTTCATGGAAAAGTTTGTGTTCTTTTATATAGGTACGCAAGGAAATTACCTAACATTTATTTTATTCCTTTAGAGTGCTTGTCTCTAGTGCCTAGACTGCTGGAGTTGGGCTTCATGTTGTGGCATCCCAACCGTCCTCCTACCAGGAGGACTCAGGTGGTTCTTTTCATTATAGGATGGTTTTATTATTGGTTGTGGTATGGCATATATACTTCTTCTGGTATTTGTTGATCAATCCCCTCTATAGAAATTGTTCTTGTTAAAAAATATATGTTCTGGGAATCATTATCTAGGAACTCCTCTCATTGTTATAATGTTTCCATTCCTTTCGGTTGGTGGATTCCATCATAGTTTCCCAATGACATATATTTGAGGATGGTTTTTTTGTATCAATCCTATGTTTTATAAGACATGAATTTCCTTGTTTTATAAATTATTTCCTAAATGGATTATAATGATAGATGAATTGGTTTACTTGTGTGTGTAAATGGGTTTTTGATAACAATTGGATTCCTCCATTATTTTGTTAAAGGAATGGTATTTTTGAACCATTATTAAATGGATTGAAAAATTGGTTATCAAATCATGTATTTAAATAATGTGTTTTTTGTAATTTTGTAATTTTTTTATATACATTTGAAACTTATTTGATATATTCTACACATGATATCAATGAGTTCCAAGGTGGATGATTTAATATAAGGCATTGTCTTTTGGAAATTTTTGGGGGTTCATTTTAATAGGTGATCATCAATGTTTTGATTATGTAGGAACTGGATTTGAATTTGTAATGGGGTTAATTTTTTTGGGTGTTCCTCCATCCTTGCATGTGGATTCATTATCCTAAAATACATGATTGCACAATAGTCGTTATTTGTGGTTGAGGTAGGGATCTTGACCTTTCTAACCATATAGATATTATAAATTTTTATTTGTCTTTTACTATTTTAGATTAATGATATATTATATGTTATATAATTTAAAAAATAAAATGGTTTGTTGAGATTATGATTTGAAATTATATTATTTGATTTTGTGAAAGAATTAAAATATAAGGAATTGTTTACCATGATTTGGATAGAAACTCGTGTAACTATTTATCATGCCATGTTTTTTAAAAATCTAGAATATTGGGATTACTTGAAGAAAGAAAATTTATATGAATATTTTGTGGTATCTCATCGATCATATTTATTGTACACCCTTCACACTATTTGATGGGTGTGTAAACATTGTTTTATCTGATGTAGGAAATAGAAAGACACTATCTTGTGGTTGTGATGTTTATATCAATTGGTACTGAGTATATAGAGGATATATAGTGGCATGTTTCTCACATATAACATGGAGTAGTATTGTATTTTTTTTTGTAATTTATTTAGGAAGTTTTTTTTGGACATGTACTCTTGTTTGATATTTCTACCTTTGGTTATATCACAAATATTATCAATATTATGATTATGTAATATTTAATTTATTGTTTTTCTCTCTATATGTATATGAAAATTATCTTGTTTTAGGTTGGTTAAATCATTCTCTACGGTTTTTTTTGGATTCCCATGTGCTACTAGCCAACCCATGGGGATCAGGAATGCTTTTCACATCTCTTCTTGGTCTATTTTTGATCTTAGTTGTATGGGTATTGCACTTTAAGACACGTCATAAACTAAATATAAGTATTCTCATTTTTGTTAAAAAAGAATGTGTTTGTCATATCATTCATATCAAATTAATTTTTATATATTAATCAGATAAGTCACCTCACTATCAGTCAAATATGTAAGTACATAATTATCTTCTAGATTTGGTAACTCCATGAACCCTAAAACTCATGATTCTATGTTTTGGTCTGACATGAATGAACATAAACAATAAAAGAAAATGGTTATTGTTTTTTTAAAACCACAATGTGATATTTGATAGAAAAAAGTTACATTCATTGAGATATATCATTCTAATTTTTTTGTAAATGACATAGCACTAAAAATAAGACAAAAATTTATTAGTGGAACATCCATACCTAGACAAAGTGGATCTATTGTATATAAGTTTCATGATACTGGGAAACGTAAATCCCCTTTCTAAAAAAAATTATCCTACTAGGTTATTCACCCACTTTGTTACATCATAATTTCTTTCAGTACTGAATGATTTCTAATTTACATGAAATTCATCTATAATTATGTTTGGAAAACAACCCAATAATGGTCAAAGATCCAAAACATAAATCAAAGATACAATCCATATTTTGATATTTTAAGACCATAAATATCATCTATAATTTATCGAATACTGTTGACATGTATTAGTAACCACATTTATTAAATGTTATGTGACAATAAACATCATCCAGCCTTCTAACAAAGCTATTAAAAACATAAAATTTAGACAAAATGATCTTTTGAAACTAGTAATAACATAAAATATTGTTAAAATATATATAAATACATAATAATTGGAAATCATGTAAAGGGTGTCTCATTAATCCTTATTATTTATTGTCCTTGAAAAAAGTTATATTATAAATGGAAAAGTACAAAATGATTTGGTGGACAGTATTTACCCCTGGATAATATTTATTAATTCATTCCAAGTCATTGGACAAAAGATAAATGTTTGTTAACCCTCTTGTTCCGGGAATGAATTTGTCCACGTAACCTTTCAATGGTTCATTAGTATAATTCCCTGGGTAATTAGACCCTTTTTAAGCATAGTATATAATCATTGATTATTTAGTTGAAATTTGGTCTCTCGTATATTCATATCTGAAAAGACCAACCATATATCTTGGGAATGAGACAAGTTATAAATATATAACCCATTGATACTTATCCAAGAGAGAATGTTTAAGTGGAAATAAACTTTCTTTCAAATTATATACTATAGGATGACCTTATTCCATAATTATGAGACATATGATATATATATATATATATAATTATCCTTTTTGAGATAAAATTCCATAGAAGATATTGGATTGATAGAATAATTTCATTATTTTCTTAAGTATTTTAAATAATGATTTTTGAAAACCATATATCTTTATTTTTTGGAAATTTTAATTAATTTGATATCACTATTTGTATACATTTTAAATTTATCCACATTTAATTTGTATTCAATGATAGTAAAACTTCATCATACATTGATGGAATCAAGAAATAAAAACACTAATCTGGAAAAAAACCTCATGAAATTCCATTGTATATAGGGACAATAGATTTTCTCTTAATAATGGAATAATTTGATTTACTAATTAGGTTATTTCAAGAGTATAAATGGTTTGAGGTAAATCTCTTATAGTTACAATTATATAAGATAAGTACAATTAAAATAATTGTTTTTAAAAACCATTAAATATGGATTTTCAATTAAGAGTTAGAAAAGTATTTAAATGTTTTTAATAGTTTTATCAATGATGAATTTTAATCCACTTCATTTTAAAATTGTTTCCATATAATTGTTATATAATTATCATAAATATTATTGACCTCTTCAATAAGAATTTCATTCCCTTCAACATTATATTTAATAGTGGTATAATTTATTTGGTTGTGTTTTCCTAGGCTCATATATGCATCAATTAAAATTTTTGATTATGCCACTATTATTGCATGATGGGATTTTTCAAAAATCATAAAATACCAAATATTGAAAAATTTTCTATTGAAATTATCTTTTATAACTCTGATTATAGTTTGTCTACTCATTTTTTCTTGATTATTTTGTCCTTGAAAATAATATAGATTTCACAGTAATCAGTTTTTTGGAATTCTAATGTGATTGACAGGTTCTTACAATTATGTAAGAGTTCACCCATCTCATCTATAAGGGTGATCATGATTAGTTTCAATATATTAGTCCAAAACTATTATCACAGAACCTATTTAGGGTTTACTGATTTTCAGTCTAAATAATGAACCTTTATAGGGAAGGAGATATATTTCCGGACTAAATCGTTCTTGGAAAGTATAATTTTAATGCACCCTACTGAAATTTCTATTTAAGAATTTATTTATAATGTTTTTTATAATTTCCTAGGATAATACTGCAATTATTTAAACTATTTAATTTTCTAATTAATATTTTACCGATACTATAATCAATAATAAAAAATACGTGTGAAGAAGTAAATATAAATTTTAATCATGAGTAACATAGTATTCATGATCAATCATCAAAATATACACTTATTTTTGAATTTTTTTCTTATTAGAATGAATTATTGAAATATTTTCTTAATCTATATGCCATATAATATATTTAAGGACCACTTTTTGTGAGTCTCGAAAGGCCACATATGACACAAGTATTTTATTGATAGGGGCTCTACCCAAACTATTTTAGAAGTCATGACCTCATGTTTATCAAGTTTCTTACTAAACTTTTCTATAAAAATAATTTAATATGTTCCATACTAGAACATAAAATCGGGTGAATGGATAAAATATTAAAACATTAATGGAAAATTCTTACATCCATTCAACTCTATAGAGAAAATTAGAACATTATGGTAGACATCAGAGCATATATGGATGTTATTGTAAATATTCAATCCTCAAAATTTTGTTTTTTAGTATTATTGATGTCACCAATTATGAATTTTTTTTGGATCATCGTATATTTAAATTTTTTTATCTAATAAAAAACATATAATGTTCTTCCCATGACCAATAGAGGCATCTAGCATAGAAAATGATGACGGACTCTATTCCACTATCAAAGACCTTATATGTTCCTTAGGAATATCCTGTATTGTATTTGATGATCCCCAATATTCGCTTTATGTTTACCATATAACCAGTGGAGACCCCATACAAGTCTTAAGTACTTCAACTACTATAAAAATAGATTCTACATATTTCAATGGAATTTCAACATCATTATTGGAGCTAATTTCTCAATAATTGTGGGATAAGTCTATATAAATAGAGAATAATTAGTTTTAATAGTGGAATGAATAAAATATTATAGAATATAAAATACTGAAAAAAGATAACTTACCAACACATGATAAAACTATATTGATATGAGGTCCAACTGATAAACTTCTATCATGGGTTCATAGAGTTCTCTATATGTAAATCTTGATGTTTTAGTTGTGATAGACTTAATATCAATTTCTAAAAACAATACCACAATTGAATTGAGGGAAAAAACTTATTTTACAATGGGAATAAGCACTAACATTTTGGTAGACACTCTAAGATTCTTTACTGATATGTCAGAGTAATTAAACATTTTCCTTGTTCAAGATAAGAAAATTGATAATAATTACTCAGTGGATCGTGAATTTCCAATTCAATCATTTCCATGTTTTTTAATTCATATATCATTCTTCCAAGACTCTATATTTATCATCAATCTCTATTTGAAGTTCCCATTAGGATTTTTATTGAAAAATATTTGTTTTTCCATATTCCCAATAATATATTCTAATAAGCCATTTTTTGTAATGGTAATAAGAAATAAAAGTATGAAAATGTACACTTTTAAATTTTTTTACATATATAAATAGTTTCAAAAATATTATCCCAGTCCTTGTTAGATACCATCTAAAATATCTGTAATATTATCTCATTCCTTATTAGTTTCACAATTGGTCTATGTTTTATCATCATCAAGATCCATATTTCATTATACAAACATATAAATGCGGGATTTATGTTTCATTTCATGAAAAAACTTCTCTATATCCCTAATATAAATATGAAATTTATATTTAATATTTTCATAGTATATATTTCTATGATAATTTAAATTTCCAAGTTGTGTGACACATGTGATGGATTTTAGGGAAGCCCCTAACTCCCTGATCTACTCCTCACCACCTAATTTTTCATGATGAGATGAGCCTTATGGTCTGAATAATTCAAAGGCATATATAGGTATAAATTTTTTAGAATGGGGGAAAACCAACCAATTTTTTATATTTTCTTTATAGGAAATTTAAAATTAGTTATAACATTACTTTTCTATCATTGGATAGACCATCTTATCTCGGGATTAGACTATGAATGATCTTCAACATTTATTTATTTATATATAAATATTTATATCATTAGATTATGTGGAAGGATATATCAATTGTGACTAATAATTTTAATTGATTTTAAGTGTTTTGTATCTCATTAACTACAATAGATAGATTAATTACATAATCCACCTACATGCTCAATATTTTTAATGAATACGATGAGATATAGGAGTTAATATATATTTTTTATATACCAATTCTAACATACAAAAAAGGAATTATAATTTATGATTGAGTATCATCTTTTATCATATTTGACAATAGTTGTTCGTTTATCATCAGGTATATCCCATCTCCACCTTTTCAAATATTTTCAAGGACTATCATTACAAGAACATAAATTAATGGAGGAATATTTGTGGCAAACAATATTTTCAGATAATATCATAGTAAATTTATCTCAAAAATCATTTTCCCTAAATGAAAAATTATATGATTCTTATTTGTATTCTCTTTATTGATTATAAATAATGGTTTTTTTGGTAAATAACCATATGGGAAGAATTTAAATAACAAAAAATATATTTATTTCATTGATAATTACTATTCCATTTAAAGAGAGTAGTTAAGTCACAAAATTGATATAGATATATAGATTAAATTGGTAAAGGAAAATTTTTATAGGATTCAAAAACTTATACATTATAAATTTTAAATATATACCTTTGAAAAACATAGAAACGATTAATGAGATATGGAATATAAATATTTCATTATATAATTGTTGAATGAACTGGTAACCATTATCTAATATCTATAGTTATCGATTAATTATTCTCCTTTTCACTAGTGGTACAACCACCCAATAATTAATCAGCCACACACTACTGGGTGAGTCATGATCCGAAAACATACAATTACTCAACCACATAGATAGGAAACCAACTATAATTAATTGGAATTCCAATCCATTATTAAAAAATATACCCCTTTTCTAATATATAAAATTTCCAAAATAAGACTACTAAGTATCGATAACTACCTTATTTACGTAAAGGGCCATCTCGTACAATGTTGAATGTTCTATCACATCCTATTTTCCTCTTGTGTATCTTCACCCAAATATAAAAATGGGTATGTTTTCTATGGAATGGATATCCTATGTTATAAATCTAGGCTTCCATCAAATATTTTATAGATAGTGGTGTTTTCTTTATTTCCCCTTATTGGAATTCAACGGGTGAAACTCAATGTGAATGTCTCCAGGAATTAGAATCTAAGCTTCACTAATTTTTTTAATCCTCCTATAAAATGTTTAATACATTTTTACAATGTAAATAGAATATTATTGTCAAGGGTAATCAATTTCACTAGTGTTCAAGGATTAATTTAACTAAGTAAAATACATATATCTTAGAGAATGTGATAGATTTATAGATTCACACTACTATGAGATAGTTTTATAATTATATATATGTTTTTATAGACTAGTATTACAATATTCACATAGTTATAAACCCATCCCAAATGCATAATTTTTTTAAAGTTCCACCCTTGATTCTATTTAGTGAATCAGTGGTAAGAAATTGTATAGTTATGTTTTTTGGTTTTAATAGGATTCTTATAGTCATCCAGAGTTTCATTCACCAAATTATTTAACTCATATTTGAGAATTTATATTTTAGCAAAGTAAAATGGATATTATCATTTTTTTTCTATAATAACAACTTTCCACACCATATGTCTTTGAGGATGACATTGGAAACATATTTTTTCCCAAAATAAAGATCATTTTTTGGAAGAACCAAGAATATATCATCGTGGAAGTTATTAAATTTGAACATCAGAAATTCAGGATATATTTTGGTAGTAAAAGGTAAATTTTGTAAATTTAACTGGACATAAAATGGTCATGTTTCCTTGGATTTATTTTTTGATCATTTGTAGTATCTTCCTTCTAGAAACAAAAAAAATCACATTTACTTTTTAGTAATGATATTTTTAATTCTATCATATATTATATCATTTGGTGGTTTTTTAGTTTGATTTGAATTTATATGGAATTTTTAAACTATTTTTATTAACTAAATCCAATTGTGAATTTATTTTAATAAATCTATCTTTTAAAATAATAACATCCTAAAATCTAGAATACTTTTTAATGTTTTTAATATAGAATATTTTTATATCCATCTTATAATAAATAAGGTCTAATAAATTTAATCAGTAGAAAAATTTTAAATAATTATATGTTGTTTTTAAGAAATATAGAATTTTGAAAAAAAAATTCTTATTATTTTTTGGAATTTCATATCTTATTGTTTTGTGAATATTTTGTTTTATCCAAATATAGAAAATATATTTTAAGAAATTGAATTTAATACATTGAAATTTTTTTAAATTTCAAATTAAATTATCTGAAACAAATTATTACATCATACATAGAGTTTATTTATTAGAATAATTTCTCTCTATATGAGTATTTTGAGGTTTTTTAGGAGTACTAAGAAACATCATGAAGTTTTTATGGATCTATGGGATATGATTAATGAGAATTTTAAATCCATATAAAAGTTGAATCAACTAGTTGTGTAACATAATTATCATATGGAAAATTAGATTCAAAAGATAGACTCTCAGTTAGACAAGCTAACAAAATATTAAAAATACATCATATGGCTAAAAAATATTATTTTAAAAACACTATAGAGAAATTAAATTTTAAAATTTAAAAAAATTTCATATAGTATCTTCTCATTATTATAATGTATTCTTCAATTTATATATATTTTTAAGGGGATAATTATTTTACAATTTTTTTACTGATGATCATCAATTTTTTGACATCTCAAATCATGAATATCATTTAGTTTTTGAAGAATATTTTGATTGTTAATTATTTTATTTATATAAAATAATAAAGGTCTCTATTTATTTTATTAGGAGACCATATTGAAATATGAAGTTTGTGAAAGTATTTGAAGAATATATCAATTTTTAAAGAGTAGTTTTTCATTTAATATAACATGAAATATTTTTTCTTATGATTACGTTTTTCTCTAGTGTTTAAATATTATAAACATTCTCGGGGGATAATATTGAGAAAAATTAAATAATTTTATATCAAAAGGATGGGAAATTTTGATAAAATTTTATAATAATTTAACATCAATAAGGGGAATATATAACTGAATAAAACATTTTTTATTTATTAAAGAGGTTAATTTATATTCCATTTAAACTATGAATTTTGTCTTGAACATTTTAATGAGAAATAAAACAATAATATTATCAGAAAATATTGAATCTAGATGAATCATTTATTTAAAAATTAAGTAGAACGTATTAATTTTTATAAATATATTTTGTTTTCTAATGATGGGGTTAAATGGTGAGTCTCTAACTCTATTTCATCCTTTTTTTGAAAACCACAATACACTTAATGATATTGTATTTTACTTAAATTTTTGTTTCACATTTAATGTAGTGCATGATTAAAATACAGTAACATTAATTCTAAAGGATTTAAATATAAGTTTAAATGGATTAACAATGAATAGATAATTTATAGTATATGAAATTCACCATACATATTAGAAAATATGTGGTGTATATTAATTTCATCCAAATATGAGGATCTATGTCAAGTTCATCCGAACATTATATGTATACTTGTGATATTGTATTAACTAATCATGTAGAACATAGACTTTGAATATTGGATTTAGTTATGAATTCATATTTATGTTATACCATAACATAAAGTATTATAAGTATAAATAATTAACTTTTTTATATCATAACTTTTGAATTCAATATAAGTAGATTCAGTTATTTGTTTTGAAGTTGTCCAACTTATTTTGTCTTCTATTTCATTTGATCATTGAAGTTATTTCTTTTAAATATTTTTATGAGTTTCACCAAGAAATTAATTAATTGTAAAGATAGTTTCATTTTCTTATATAATGTTTCAGGAGAATATCGTTTTTGGAGGAGGGATTCTCTGGGGAATAGAATTATTCTTTGGATCATCGAGATCCTCATCTTTTTAGCATATAAACACGCAACTAATTGTCATTTGGATAATGGACTTCCATAAGGAAGAAAGAACAATTTAGATTCTTTGATATAAAAATATTTAGTGTTTCGATGATAGAGATACATTCTTAATTGTATTTAGTCAACGGATTCATGGAGCATGAAGGAAAATATACTATGTGATGGGTTTAGTGTATAATAGTTTCTCGTGTTTTCAATTAGGATATGAAGATCTCTTTTTTGACCTGCCTCCAGCTTATGATAACGGTGAATCCTTGTGTTTATTGAAACGTTTTTGAAATAATATAATTTTAGAGTTTTACTCTTTTAATACTTACTATATTTATATAGTTTTTATATTATTTATGTTTTATTTAATTTTTGTTGTGGTTAAATTCTATTGTAAGAGATTATTAAAATTATAATAGTTCAATTTTTTTCTTGTTAATATTTTTAGACTCTTGTATATTTGGGTTAATAAAAATTTATGATTTATGATCGTACTCAATACATGGTGGATAGAAAATTGTTGTTAGTTCAACAACTTATAAATCACATGTTTTATAGAATACCTACCATTTATATTTTTTGGAGATTATTTTTTTATTTGGAATTCACTATGATAGATGTGATGAAGATCCTTTACCATTGATGATAAAGGCACTCTAAGTATATTTCATTCATGGTTTCCATAATCACAAATCAACAAAAATATTATCAATATAACTATATCAATAAATATAATCATGAACTAGAAAATTGAGACCCATGTTTTATAGAAAAAATAAAATTATATAATTGTAATTCAGACCTATATTCTCTCAAATCCCGGAAAAAGGATAATGATGATTTCTACCATTACTTATTATTTAATTCAACACTATCACATGAGGACCATCAAGCTGATGAATCCAAATTACCTAAGGATGTGTATATAGAAGGGGACCCAAATTTCAATTTTTTGGTTTCTAACTAATTTAAATTGTTTAAATTTCAATTTAATTTTCATTCCATTAAATATAAGTGTTTATCACATTCTCTATGTTCAAACTCCAAAAAAATTTTATTAGGGGAATTATGAGAGGTATTGATCCAAAGGTGGGAGAAATATTCCCCAATATTTTATTTATTTATATGTTATATTATTATTACATATTGAGGTAGTGAGGGTGTGTGGGTTTTTCTTCCATAGTTTTCAACTATCTTTATATCAACTCATTTTCAATTTCTCCTCTTAAAAATAATCTCTCCCTTGATTCATGTAGATTTTCTAATGTAAATTGAGACTATGGGAGTTGAATGAAGAATATGATATGGTGGAGTTGGTTATTTTTTACATTGAATTATCATGTAGGTTACTATTATTATATTGTAACTATAAAAGAGTTGGGATTTAGTGTTCCAATGAGGTCTCTGACATCTTCTAGTATGCATAATAAAAATGGAAGAATAAAATCCTTCAATGGCATTGAGTGTATTATTGATCTGTTTTAAAAAAATATATGTTGAGGAGTCTGTTTATCCATCCCTAGTATCATTTAATTGGTTTTTATCCCGTGTAATTAAATTTTCATATATCAATATTCTTGATTTAACTTAATGAAATTCCCATATCATCCTTATTTCAACATATATTTATTATTAATTTACAAGAAAAATAAATAAATAATTGACTAAGAATAGTGCATGGTGGAAATGTTATTTGCGAGAAGTGACTAGTAAACCAAAAGGCTATATTTTTTTAATAATACACGATCGGGTTAGTCACAAATCTTAAATCAAAATTGGCACCAGTTTCGGGGAATAGTTTCCATTAAATTTTATTTATTTTTAAAATAGTTTCATTATATTAATTTGAAAATAAAATATAAAAAACCAAAAATAACGTGGGTGAACAACATAATAGTAATTAATTTATGTTCCAAAATGTTTTTTAGTCAATTTTACCAATTTACTATGACCAAATATTAGCCCCACAAGTGTTGTAAAAATAGAATTAAGATGTGGCAGTCCAACATAAGGTGATCTAAGATGAATCAAGAGTATACCTAATAGGATTAAAGATGCATGAAATGAGAACGAAAGTAGAATAAGTCACCATTATGTTTAAAATATTTATAAGGGGATGAATAAAATATGGTTAGATAACAATGAGTGAAAACCCTATATTATAGCCTTTTTATTTTCCTAACAATGAAAATTGATAAGATGCGACATATAACAATCAACTACCAACTCTCAAGAATTATTTATATGAGAAACCTATAAATAATGAGAAATAATAAATGCAGAATTTAAAGAATATTATTGAAACTAAATTTCAATTTTTTTTTAATATTTTATCAAATTCATTAAGAAACTAATACTCCCTTTGGTAATATTATATATTCATTTATGTTTGAATTTTTCCTAGAGTAAATATGAATAAATTTATACTAAACAAGTGTTTTTTAGATTTGAATAAATAATGGGGAACCCATTTGAAATTCCAAATTATTTAGCTCTAATGGTATTATTCATGGAGGAAAAGATTCAAGTTGAAAAATTGTTAAGAAAGACCCTACTTTTATGAATTAATTTGATTATTTATATTGTAAGAAAAACTAAAAATATATCTCCCTTGAACATTTACTGAACAACAAGTCCCAATTTTCATTTATTAGTTGACTTTGTTTATGATTTAACAAATGATGTATAGGGAGAAGAAGAAGAAAAGATAGAGGAGATTCTATTGATCAATATGATAGTGTTAGAGGATATAATAGGGAAAAGTCCAAATTAATATTATCATGATCAATCTAAACCATAATGGAGTCCACTCCTTGAGGAATATTGAACAAATAAAATGGGTGTAATATCTCCCCAAAAAAATAAGACAATGCATATTACATTAACTATACACTGCTCCATTATGATTATATTTCTATTACAAAGGGGGTGGATGCACACAACATGAATAAGGGGACCTCACTGAGAAGGAAATTTTGATTCACATTGAAAACAAAATAATATGTTTGTTCCAATCAGGAAAGATAATATCACTTAATTTTAGGGACGACAACATAAAAAAATTTCCTATAATTATTACATAATTAGCACCCAAATGAGAAACAAACAATGATTTCCCTTCCCCATTCTCTATGATTTCATTAAAGAAATTAATTTTGTATTTCCTTATTCGTTTATATGAGATGGTATTTAAGAGTTCAATGTAGGATAAAACTGAAAAATAAACATCAGTGTATGGTTATCCTTATCCTTGTTCAATTACTGTCTATATTCCTTGATGCATTCTTCTTGGTCTTATGGATATAAAACAGTTGTGGGTTAGTTTTTGTAATTTATTATTAGGAGTTTCAAGTTTGATTGTTTTTTGTTTTTAGTGTGATTATTGTTCGTATTTTAGTTTAAATGAAGTATTTAGATAAATTTTTATAGTTTAAATAAAATAAAATTTAATATTTAGGAATCAATTTTTAGGTAATTAGGAAAATTAATTTTTCAAAAAAATTTGAATCAAAAAATGGCATGGATGCACTATATATTTGAACTTATTATTGGCTGAATCATTACCTATAAAATTATAACACATAATAGATCCATTTTAAACAATAATATTATAATTAATTTTAACTTGGTTAGTTTGAGTAATTTTTATCCAAAATGACTTCTTTGCATATATTTCAGTAGGTTGTGTGTGAAAAAGAAATCCAATTATGATAAAACATCCATACCCCATTTTTATTCCGTGGATTTCCCAATTAACCCAAGGAGATGATTGTTGTGTGAGATAATTTATTTATATGTCATAAAAAATCATTGAATAATATATATAAAAAATAAAATGAAAATGAAATTTTAAAAGTGCATGCGTTTATTATAAAATATATAATGGAAGGTGAATACTAAACTGAAATGAAGAATAGGAAAATATAGTATAAGAATATTAAAAAAAAATTCATTGATATTTAAAATTACATAGTGGATGATAAACTCTTGAGAGAAATATCTGATAAGGTGTTACCTATTAGGATATTGATTTATCTAATTCCAAATCCTGTAAAATTAATTTTACCAAATGACTAAACATTAGAATAAATGTGATATTTTCAAACAATGGTATTTGATTTGGTTTGGGTTATATTTTTTTTATATGTTGTAAAAAAAAGAAAAATGTTGAGGAATATAGGTATATTTTTATAAATTTTTCGTGGAATTTAATTTTATAGTATCCTGTAACCTATTTTGGTCATTATATACATTTCATTAGTTTTAAAAAATAATTTGAGTGAAATTATAAATGAATTATAATATTTATTTTAAATTATTTATCAATTTTCTAAATTAACTGGAACAAATAACACAGTGATATTTGGATAGTTTAACATATAGATTGATGAAATTGAATAGTATAAGATAAAATTACAAAATTACTAGGTCATTTAACATAAAATTGTATCATTAAAGGTTTGTATAATAATTAACTCTCATTCCACCTAGCCATGGAAGAGTGGTATGAGAAGTGTAGATTCTATTTAAGTAGATATTATTTAGTATGAGAATTATAGGGATGAAAATTTATATAATAGTAAACAAGTAAGTGGCTTGGATATATATGAATAATTTTTTTTAATATATGATAATTTTTTTTCTTGGATTGACAATATAATATTAACTCAAAGAATGTACCATAAATATAAATTTAAATTAAAGATAACCAGGCACAATTGATTGTAACTAGGATTTTAAACATGATTTTAGGGATTTTAATTTATTCAGACATTATCATTTTAACTAACATATTCTCATATTAGTATTTTAAACAACATTCATTAGGCTAGAAATGATGAATATTTTGATTCATTTATTTTAAAAGTGTCTCCACATTTGTTTCATGGATTTTTCATCCAATAATAAACAATAAAGAATATTCATTATTAAACTGTGTTGAGAAAGAACACAAAAACCATTTCTTGTGAAATCCATTCCTAGTAGAATTAGATGGGATGATCATAAACAATTATATGTATATAAAACCAAATTATGGGAGAATTATAATGACATTGTATATAATTACTAGTTTTGGATGTAGATAATGCCACATGGATTCTATCAAGATAACCCAAAAAAAGCTTAGTTAATTTTTTCATATTTCTTATAATGTGACCCAAGTATTATATTTTTGAGATCACATTAGATGGTACACTTTATATTGAAATATTATATTAATTTTAATGAATTGATGTTTTTTTTAAATTATCTCTATGTAAACTAAATATTTTATTCTAATCGAGGATATACTCTAGGGATTGATTTACAAATATTCGAAGCATTTGAAATCGTTTACATCATTTCTCTTTTTTTTAATTTCATGGTGTGGTATTGAGTGTTTTATTTATTTTTTTGTAAATTTCCAAATATATCCACATATCTTTTCAATAATTTAATCATAAGAAAATTAATTTCTAATTTAAATTATTAATCTTCTCCAATGTATAGTTGGACTCGAGGATTTGAATGATAAACACTAAATAGTGGAGTTTAGTGATAATTTGTTCGAATTATCTTGTTTTATCAATAATTATCATGGAACTTTGGAGGAGGTGGGATTTAGAGTGTCAAAAATGTCTTCAACTGGTATTGTGTTTCATAATGCATGTAGAAGAGGGTAATCCTTATATTATATTTTGTAGTTTTTTGAGTTGATTTAGAATAGAAAAATAATTATATGAAGGATATATGTATCCAAACAAAAGGTTAGGTACTTTCCATATAAGCCTTTTTTTGGGACTGCATGAATCATCATTAATATGTTCAATTTTTTCAATTAAAAAATCAACTCATTTTTTTATCATTTTATATAAAAATATATATATATATAAATAACTGAACACAAAAAGTGGTCTTTGAATGTATATTGGAGAGATAAACTAGGTTAGACACTAGGCTACAATCAATGAGTTTTATAAATACTATCTTATAGGCCATATTACATGGACAATAAAAATGACCATTCTAAATATTGTTGTTATAACAATACCCTAATCACTAGAATAGTAGCCTAACCATCATAATAGTTACAATATAACTGGAATAATAAACTAAAAAATTTATTTAAAAATAAACAATATTATTCCAAAATTTAATATATTTCCATTTAATTTAATAAGTATAATTTTTGAATCCATCTAAAGTAATTATATTTATAAGATTTTTTTCATTAGTTTCAAAAAAAATATTCATATTTTAATATATATATATATATATAAAATTTACCCAATTTTGATATTTATTTTACTAAAATGGATTTAGAATATTGAATCATCATCTAAAAATTAGTGAAGTGAGAATATTTTGGAATTGTTTAAAATATTTTAATTATAGGTGAATAGTAAAATACTTCATGGAAAAACATTTATTTATATTTTTGAAAAAAAATATTGATTTAAAATAAATTGTATCAAAATATTATGTGTTATTTACATAATATCTAAATAATAATATTATTTCTATAAGAATAATTTTAAGTGGTGACGAAATTTATCATATAATAAAAACGTTAAATTTTAATTATAATTGGATTTTATGATAATATATTTTCATATAGTTTTAATTTAATTATTATAAAATTAGTTCCATATTTAGAATTAGGATACTAAAATTATGTAAGAAAAAATTCTTATATTCTTCATAAAATTTAGTAAATTAAATATATAAAATGCGTAAATATAATGCAATATTGACGTAACGATGACATCATCACACAAAAAATTTCATGCATGATGCCCTAAATTGTTGGGTTCAGCCATATGGGTCTAGAAACTATTCTCATTCATACAGTAGACCAAAAAATCAGTTCTTGTTAATCAGTTATTTTTTATTTAATCTTTTATATCAAAATATTCCACTTTTTCAGGTAAAATTACCCTCTTCCCCATATGAAATAATTTCAAAATCATTTCCCATTTCATAATATTTTCAAAAATATGCCCTCCTTTGTGACATCTTATTCATTGATATATTTTAGCCTCACCCCTATTTATCTCTTCAAAGAATTAATCTTTTTGCAAGGGGGTAATCATTAAAGATGGGGAAACTCCCATTTCTCCTCATTAATTTTTTATTATTTTATTCTAGGATTCTCATTCCATTCATAACATTTATAAAATAATTTATTTATAAATTTTTCCAGTATATAAATTTTATTGAGATTCCATATAATTATTATAAATAATTTATAATTTATATATATATATATTATCTCCCTACCTATGTTGACACAACTTATTAATGACTTTTTTACAGCATATAAAGATGTTTTAAATTATTTATTTATAAATGAATTCATGATTGGTTAGTGTTACAGAAATACTATATATGTACATATATATATATATATTAATTATGGTCCAAAAATTAGGGATTCGTGAGAATAACCCCTTTGTGCCAAACCAATGAAAATCCTCGACACCTGATCAAGTGCCTGTTTCAGTGAAGATAATCTTTGGGAGCAATTAAAGTTATTTTAATATGTAATATATTCCTTATACGATCAATTTTTTGAATAAAAATATTCTCATAAATTTATTTCATATAATATGAGCTTAGGGTTTTATCAAGGGATTTTGACTTATTTTTGTGGAGTTGTTCAATGGAGTTTGACTATATCTTCAAATTATCCTCAGTACTTTGGATCGTATTTAGATCATAGATTTCATGATAGACCTTCTATGTGATTATAAAACACACTATTTTGAAGATATGGGGTAGTTTTATAAGTTCTATAGAAGAATAAGAATGAATATTTCAAGGGATTCAATTTAGGTTTTTTATTTCTCTTGGATTTAATTTTCTCAAGTTTTATTGGTCTTTATGGAAATTAAATGACTCTATGTGAATCGCATTCTTGGGTATTACTTCATAGATATAGATAGTTTCATTTGTTCATTAACTAAATTTTATTCTTCAACATCATGTAGGTCAAGCCTATTATTTTTATGAGTTTATATCAATGTTTTTATTTTGGGTGAATAGCCTCAGTAGATTGGGATAATAATGTTATATATTGATTCTTTTAATGGATTGTTTTTTAATATCATCCATATTGAAATTTATTACATATAAAAGGATATTTTACTCCCTTATATCAGCACCCAATTCATTCATGGAATTCCAAACCAAACTAGAGTTCACCTATTATACCCAGTTCATGGTGGAAGAGGAAAGATGAAATTTTCAATTCAGACTATGAATACTATTATTTGACATGTATTCAAAGAATATTCTTAATAATAAACTTTTTGGTTGGGATGAAAGATATTTTTAATGAATTTTCTCGGATTTTATTTATACTAAATTTCATAATGGTTCCAATCTTTTATTATTACGAGAGATCCAAAAAACTCACGTATAAGACAATACTTTACTTATCAATTACATTAAACCTCTTATAATATAATAATTTTTGAGTAATATTTAATTTTATGTTATTTCCTTGATGGAATATATTATTGGTGTATAACTTATTATTTATATATTCAAGTTGACAGATATACTGAATTTGTAGTTGATTAAATAGAACTTCCATGTTCTTTGTATAAATAATGTAGTCATGTTTATCAAGTTGTTTCATGATCAGAATTTTTTTTGATAAATGATTTATAAGGTTGTTTTTTGGCTTTTTAAATAGAGACGTGGTAGGGGAAATATATGATATTATTGTTGGTCAGAAGGAGGTCAGCCAATTGACACCCCATGCCTCATTTTTTGAATCATGGAAGAATAGATCCTTGTCCATCATTAAATTATACTCATAAATATTGATGTTGAAATCAATTGACATCATCATTGAATTTTCAACATTTATCATTATGTCCAAATGAATATATAATTATTTACGATTAGGTAATCATCATTGTCTTAAAAAATAATGATATGAAAATTATACATCTATCTTTTACTTCATGATTTATTATATTAGGATTATTTTTGAATTAATGGTCACCATTAATCAGTAATAATAGATAATTGGTTAATAAAAGTTATTTTTCATAGCCTAGGATTGGTGAAGAAGATCTTAAAAAAGATTAATATTTTACAAAACATTCCTAATGAAATCAATTTTCCACAATACTATAGGATTCATGAAAAATAGATTATTTTAAAAAATTGTATATATTCATGAATAATTATCATGGATTAATATTTTTATAATTATTCATTAATTGTGTAAGATATTCAATAAATCCTTCATAGGGACTTTAATGCTAAAATTATCCCCTTCATATTGATTATTAACATGGATCTTGTGAATTTTGTTGTAAAAATATGTTATAAATTAATGTTTTTTGTATTTTGTAATCCGGATGACGCATATAATCTTTTTAATGCCATCATGTGGTGTCAATTGTCTAATTTACAATACTTTTAAATATGAATAATTAAATTTCCATTCCAAATATATATATTAATTAATTTTTAATCATCTACTTATACTTTACCAAGGGTTAAATAATTTTTATAGAAACTTTAATATTGATACTAAAATAGAGTAATTATTACAAATATGTTTTCATGAAATTATATTACTAAAAAATTAATAATTAATTTAAGGGGATTTATTTTATACAAAATTACATAAATTAATGTAAAACACATTTTGAATAATTTTATAATAATTAAACTTGAGATATAAAAGTGTTATAATCATGAAAAATAAGTATAGATCCTAATAGTGTGGAATTCTATACTAATTGTATCTTTATTCAGTTGATTATTTTTTATTGACATTTAGTATTTAGTAACATATGTTATTTACTCTTTATATTAATATAAATAATTATTCCCAATTTTGGGAAATTTCTCTTTTTTAATATCTCTTATATGTTAATTGTGAAATTATATGAAAATAACCTTTATCCCTCTTTTTTAATCACACTTTATTTATATAAATCCTTTTGAGAATATTTTAATTAAGTATCAATACATTATCCTTTTAATTTAATTCTAGACATTTCTGGGGATTTATAGTTCATTATAATAAATATTATTTGGATTTCATATTCCCTCTCATATGATGGGTTTTTATAGAGTAAATATTTTCAACTACCCTCTTGAGTCCCACTCATTTCTAATTTTTCAACTCTTTACAATATTTATGGTATATATCCTCCATAGAGTGATAAATGAATATGTCTCAACTTTAAATAAACTTTAAGACCATTATTATCACCCACATGATTACTTATATTTCTTTCCAATGATAAATTGAATTTTTTTGATATGCTATAATTTATGATATAGTTACATTACCCATTTTAATTATAACACGGGGTATCCATGATATTCTTATGAATTTATATATGTCTATTTTATCTTATCTTTTCAATGTGTCGTGTAATATTCTATGTAAATTATTATGTGATGGGTAGGGGAAAAAATTACACATGTCCAATGTCACAAAATGAATATGGTCGCCACTAATACTAGAACCAAATCCATCTCATGACAATGCCCTAAGGTTATTCCCTATAAACACAGGCGGGTAAAATTCCGTGAGTATCAATAAATCTGGTTTGGTAAAGATTTACCCACGTATGAAAGCATAAAACATTAAAAACAGTCAATAATATGAATCAAAAATCATTATGCCAAACAAGACTTAACAAAAACTAGATCTGAATACATGGTTTTAAATAAAGTACAGTAGTTCCAAAAATAATATAAAAATATCATAAAATTATCCAAAAATACTCCACACGACATGGGGTATTCACCCCCCAAGTCGCCTCAACAATACTACACCATAGGAGGGGACTAACAAACCGAACTGTCGTCACTCGAGGCTTTACCTTTACCTAGGTCAAACATAATCTAGTTTACTTACACACTATGGGTGTCATTAGGGTGTGATACTAATACCAATAGGATACCACCCAATTATTCCAAATATTATGCAATACAAGGTGAAAAAGAATTCGATTTTAATAGGTTAGGAAAAGCGGAGATAAATTCCACGAAATGAAACTTTCATTTGTAAACAGTTTTCGAATTAAACATTTATAATGATATAAAATTTTAAATAGACTTGTTATCTACTCTAATTTACAGACAAACACACCCTAATACATTGTTAATAACCACAAATTCAATGAGTACAAAAACAGGTAACAACCATAGGCACTAGATAGTATCGGGCCTGGTGTACCTTGTACCTCGGTGTAAAATAACCATATAAAACTCCTTTTCCATGCACGATCCACTATTTGGGAATATACCCATAAAAACTTGTCCCAAATAATAAAAAATATATTTTTATTAGTGTTTTTTATCCTTTCTACTCATTGGAACATGGACAAAACGAATCTGGATAACTAGAAAACTAGTACATATCCACCCTCCTAGGTACCCAGGCATCCCCCTTTGTGATAAAAAAATTTCAGCATACTAAATACATCCCTTCTCATATAAAAACAATAGTAATGGTGACGTAAAAAAATATAGTATCTATACACACATTATACCTCTAAATACACACAACGTGACATTTTTATTTTCAATAAAAGAACTTCTCAAATATCGCATTGTTTATCACCCAAAACTCTGTGAAATCCCCACATTGAACATAATGTTAAAACTTTTAAATCACCAAAACAAAAATGAAATCCCAATACCTATCAATGACACCAAAAAATAAGTTATAGGTCACCCTTGTATGAACCAAGAAGTGATATCTTTGTAAAACCTACATTTCACACAAACATGGCACTTAAAGTTCACATGCATCACAAAAACCATTAACACAAATTTTTTTCAACATCAAACAAATTATATAAAAGATCAAAAAAAAATTTCATTCAAAATAAATTTCAATAAAATCAATTAAGTTGTTATATGTAAGACCTTAATGAACAAATAAATGATTTCAATGAAAAACCACCAATTTCACATAAAAATGGAACTTAAACTCTGTTTACTTTAAAAATACCACTATTCTAAATTTTGAACCAATAATCAAATGAGATAAACCTGAAAATTTTATAAACACATCATGCTAAGCCAAAAATATTTCATACACATGGAATCACCTACCATAATTTTTAAAACGTTGAATCCTTTGTGTGAAAATTCAATCGCACCACTTCTACACATCAAGGAAGGTATATCCAGCCAAAAAAATAATATTGCACCAAGAAAACCCAAAGATAAACTCGAGGTTTGAAACCCTACCGTCTGGTCAATTGGGAATTCATGTAAATTGGATGAACTTTATGAAACAGGGATAAACTAAGAGGGGGAGACACTTACTTGAGATTTTGTGAAGTTCATCCACCAAATCCCCCTTCAAAATGGTGTTCCAATGATGTTTTGAGATGCATTGAGGGATTCCATGAAATTTAGGTTCGAAGTAGGGAACAAAGGGGAGAGTGAATATAAATCCCAAGAGGGAAAATAATTCCTTTAACACATTTTCGATGAGTCGAACATGGGCGCACATTTTGTGTCCATGGTTTAGAAAAAATTCAACCTAAACCATGAACCCTCCTTTATCCCCTAAAAATATTTCCAAACTCATCCAATATTTGTGGGGGATTAGGGGGGACTTAGGGGGAATTGAAGGATAAAAATATAAGAAATGTGATTTTCTTTATTGATAAATTTTTTAGTGACAATTCTCCCCACCATGAAATATTTTTGTTCCAGAATGTCGACTAGAGGCTTGATTGGAAAACAATAATGGGTAATTTTCCTCAACCCATGACTTCTAATACAAGGTCTCATGTGTATAACTACCATGCTGCAAACAAACCGAGACCAGTGGAATAGACTTCCCTTGAAGAACCTTCTATTGGGAGCCCTCTATTTTCTCTGGCCACTCCCAAACTGACAAGTCATGCTCTATGTCAAATTCTTCCCAACTCAGCACATGTGATAGATTCAGGTTCTATTTATTCAACTGGGAGACATGGAATACATCATAGATGGATTTAAACAGATAAGGTAAGTCCAAACTATAATCCACCTTTCCAATATTCTCGATGATCTCAAAAGGGACAACATATCACAGTGTGAGCTTCCCTTGCTTCCCTAATCGATGAGGGCCCAGACGAGGGGCAACATTCAAGAATACCTTGTCACCCATAGAAAACTATAGGTTTTTATGACTCTGGTAAACATGTGATTTATGATGACTCTAAGCTTTCAACAATAACATCCTAATCAATTTGACCTTTTCGGATGCGTCATGCACAAGGCTCATTCCCAACAGTGATGTCTCACCTACCTCATCCCAACATAGGGGGGAGGCGACATGGCTGACCATAGAGTTCCTCAAAAGGGTCCATTCAAATCAAGTATTGGTAACTATTTTTATAAACAAACTGAACCAATCACAAATGGATATCCGAGGAACATCCAATTTCTAGAACACATGAACAGATAATGTCCTCCCAAATTTGATTTTCCTACTCTGCATGAACATCCACTTGAGGATGGTCTGCCATACTCATCATAATATGACACCCCAAGGACTTCTGAAGGAATTACCAAAACTGAGAATAGAAACATGAATCTCTATCTGAGACTACAACTAAAGGAACACCATGGAGCCTTACCACCCCCTACAGATACTAATGACCCAACTCATCCACCTTATCTATAACTCTAATAAGAATGAAGTGGGTTGATTTTATCAGACAGTCAATCACAACACAAATGAAATTATTACCCTCAAGGTATACAAGGAAATCCAACAATGAAGTCCTTGGAAACCTCGTCTAACTTCTTGGTAGGAATGGGTAATGGCTGGAGTAAACTGGAGGGCCTTTGATGCTCTGATTTCACTTGATGGAATGTGTAGTATCTTGACATAATGTCTGCGATTTCTTGCCTCATACCAGGCCACTAGAACATCCAGTGGCCATCATAACACATCTTGGTGGCCCCCATATGGGAAGAACACTGAGACTGGTGGCGATCCTACATCACCAACTTTTGTAGAGATAACAACACTACTAAATGGTCCTTGAAGAGGAGGATGCCCTTAGGAGTGGACAACCAATCAAAATAGATCTCCCCACCATGAAGAAACTTCTACGACCATTGAAGAATCTCATCACTAGTTTGTTCCCACTAAATTTTCTCCACTAGATAAGGAGTCAAATGAACTCTCTCCAAGAACGCACCCCCATTTTTCTCCTTGGTTTCCACACGCATTTGAGCAAAGAGACCCATCAAAGTCCACTTATCACTATACTTCCTCGAATACTACATTGGAACTCTTATTATCAAGGTGTTGGACACCACGTTACCCATGACTAGGGTATATACAAATGTCAAAGTCAAACCCATGCAAGTACATGATCCAACTACGCTACCTCAAGTTGAGGTCCTTCTACGATAAGATATAGGCAAAGATTTTGTGATCAGATTAGACCAAAAACTTCTCTCCAAAGATGTAGTGACACCAAGTCTTTAAATCATGCATCAGAACTTCTAACTCCAAGTTTTGGGTTAGGTAATTCTTTTCACATGGTCAGAGTTTTTGGTAACCATACGCCAACATGTGATTATCCTGCATTAGCACTCACCCAAGACTCATACCAAAAGCATCACAATACACCACATACCCATTTCAAGCCTCTGAAAAAATAATAATAGGGGAGGTAGTCAACCACCTATTAATCTCCTCAAACGATGCCGGATATTATGGTCCCCAAACAAAAATTACCACTTTCTAGGTGAACACAATCATCGGTGAAGCAAGCCTAGAGAAATAATGAACAAACCTCATATAATAACCAACTAGGTCAAGGAAACTCATTATCTTGAACACATTATTCAGATAATCCGATGACATAACCACACTGATCTTCGTAGTGTCCACTAAAACCCCCTTCTCTAAGATCACATTCCCCAAAAATTTCATTTCCCTGATTCATAAGTTAAATTTGGATAATCATGACTGCCATAAAGACTGATGGAGCCTTGGTCAATCCAAAGGGCATGACCAGGTACTCGAAGTAGTTGTACCTGCTTTGGAAGGCTATCTTTGGGATATCTATTTCGTTCACCCTGAGTTGATGGTATCCCAAACATAAGTATGTTTTTGAGAACCAATTTCCCCCTTCACCTAATTTAACTAATCATCTATTTTGAGAATAGGTTATTTGTTCTTTATTGTTACCATATTAATCTTTTGGTAGTCAATGAACAATTGAAGGGATTTGTCAGACTTTTTCATGAACAACACAAGAGCGGCCCAAGGAGAGATGCTCAGGTGAATGAATCATTTGGATTCTATGTGGTCTAGTTGTATCTTTAATTCCCTCAACTTGTTGGGGGCTATTCGATACGAGGAAAGAGATATAGGATGTGTCAATGGTACTAGATCAATTAATAACTCCACATCCAACTCTGGGGAAAACCAAAAAATCATTCAAAAATACCTCCTGAAATTTATAAACTACATGAGGTAGTCCAAAATCCGGATCATGACCATCTTACTCTATTGCGAGAAACTATATCCATGAAAACATCTCCCAACTCAAAGAGTGGAGGTCCCACACGACTTGACCAAGGATCCCATTCTCCAAGAAAAACATGAAGACACCCATCAGATGTCATGAAACTCACTCACTGACTGTAGTAATCAATGTACACCATTAATTTCACTAGAAAATATATTCCATGTATTATATAAAACATTTACATATCTAATACCAATAGGTCCCACTCCATCTCAACCCCCAACATGAAAAGTGTTAATGACGGGCACTTAAGTCCCTATTCCCTCTCTTTCCCAACGGAGTCACCAACTCCATTACAAAAGACAAAAAATTAGTTTAAAAATTATGTGTGTCCACAAAACGAGAAGAAATTAATGAAGTAGATGCACCAGTATTAAAAAGAGGATCATCTATAAAAGATACAATCAAAACGGTACCTCAAATTGTCGATGGTCCCGACTCTAATCCTATTGGTGCCTAATCCGCCGCTTGGAGATGTCTGGTATCTACCTGAGGATGATTGGTACTCTATGACCTAAATATTAAATACCTAGAAAATGACCCAGACCTACCACTGCAGCCTCAAAAATAAGATCCCCATGTCCTTGATGGCTTAGACTACACTGACACTCCTCTTGAATCCACTAACCATGTACCACTCGGAATCGGATGTGACACCCCGCCAAAGAACTACAAGTGACCCTTACCTGCACATTGGTAACTTGAATTTAGAGGAACTGGGATTGTTGGTTGGATGTTCCCTGGCCTCTCTCACTGGTGGCACATGACCGATCTCACATCAAAAGATAGATATGAAAACTGTGTGAAAGACTGGTCCAAACTACCACCTCCCATATTCACCTATTCCTCCCACGTCATTTTGATCTCCAAAGAGTTTCAACATCCCTCTAATGATAATAACCAAAATAAATCATCCCTTCCTTTACAGTCAATATCCAATATACACACCTGGTCAATGACCTCATCACAGGTCTTCATCTTGATCAAGGAAACCTAAGAGTATATCTTTGGTCGTAAGAATTTCTCAAAAATCTAGTCCTTTGCTTATTCGTTATAGGTGATTTCAGGGTAATAACAAACCAGATCAGTGAAATAGTGGGCATAATCCATCACAGAAAGATTATCTTAAAAATGGTCTATGAACTCTCAGGACTGAGCATATTCCAAGACCTCAGGGCAGTATTGTTCATCGAAGATGGCCTTGAAATCTCTCTAGTGCATCCGATCACTCTTCCCAGTTTGATGTATTTATTCCCACCACCGGTGGTTGGTACCCTCAAATAGAAAATATGGGCACTTTACTCAGTTCTCCTCAAGTGTATCCAAGAACTCGAACAAGCACTCGATCTTTTCGAGTCATTCCTCTTCTTTATGGGATTCAATGCTGCCTTGAAAAGTATGAGGCTTTTTTTCAGAAAGTATTAAACCTTATCTTTTCTAATACCCATCTCTTGTTACCAAACAGGAATGGGAATAAGATTTGTTCCCTATCATAGATCTTAGATATCCCAGAACATAGCCTTGACTAGACTCTGATCAATCGGTGTGGGAGAACTCTCTCGGGCTTCCTCCTGTGGGTGCATGGGAGTTTTCCGGGGAGGCATGTTGCTACAAAATTAAACAGTCACAAAAAAATTATTTAATAACAACATTTTGAAAATTTTAATCAAATACATAAAATATAAATAATCTAAACACATTACAAAAATAAAATATAATACAACTCCACCCCCACATGATGTCCATGTGATGGTCTGCATCCTACACGTCTCACCAGGAAGTGAAGTAAATCAGACAATTCCAACATCCATTGGTGACTCAAGCTCAGCCATGAGAGATTCAGTCTAGGAACACCACTCATGACCAAAACCCTGATCTCCGATAGTCTTATCTCTTGTTTATCAGGACTCATCCCAAAATAGTAATATAACCCCAAAACATTGGCCTCCTCTTATACCATTTTCTTACAAACCGAATATGGTCGCCACTAATACCGGTAGTAAATCCAGGACATGACAAGTCCTGAAGGTCTCTACTTTTCACCATGGGCTGGAACATGTTCGCGGGTATCATTATAGTTTGTTTGGGAGTGATTTACCTGAGAATGAAAACATAAAACTTTAAAAACTGTCAATAATATGAATCTGAAATTTTCATGCCAAATAATCCTTAACAGAAACCATATCTGTATACATGTTTTTAAATAAAGTACAAGAGCCATAAAAAAAAATAAAATTATCTCAAAATTATCCATGAATACTCCACATGACAAGGGTTCATCACCCCTGAGCCATCTCCACAACACTGTACCATAGGAAGGGACTAACAACTCGAACCGCCTTCACCTGAGGCTTTTCCTTTAGCTTTGTCAAACATAATCAAGTCTAGTTACACCCAAGGGGTGAAAGTAGGGTTTAATTAATCCCAATATTATACCTCCCAAATATTCCCCAGAGAATTCAATACAAGGAGAAAAATAATACAGTTTTAATATGTAAGGGAAAACAGTGATAAATTCCATGAAATGCAACTTTCAGTTTTTAGAATTTTCAAAATAAAACTTTCACAATGTTAAAACATTGTAATAATACATGTTATCCACTTTAATTTACATATAAAAACACCCTAATATAATTTTAAATACTACAAATCCAATGACCACCAAAACCAAGAACAACACTGGGCACTAGATAGTCTCAGGCCCTATGTACCTTATACCACAGTGTAAAATACTATAGAAAATTTCTTTCCTATGCATGATCCACTAGTATAGAACATACTCAGAACCTACTGAACCCCTATTATCATCAATATAGTTTTTTAATTTTTTTTATTACCCCTTTTTCTCAATGAAACAGGGACAAAACCCATCCGGACCACTATCGTACTAGTACATATCTTCCCTCCTAGGTACCCGGGCTTCCCCCATTATGGTCAGATGATTTCAGCTTGCTACAAACATAAATATTCACAGAAAAACCCACTAATGATCGAATAAATACAATAAAGTATCTATACACAATATATACCTCATAAAACACAAAACAAGACATTTTAATTTTCATTAAAACAAATTTTCAAATGTCACATTGTTTTGCACCTAAAACTACTTAAAATCCCCACATTACACACCATGTTCACACTTATAAGTCCCCAATACAAAACATTCATCCCAATACCTATCAATGACACTAAAAAATCAGATATAGGGAAGCCCCATATCAACTATGAAGTGATATCTTTGTAAAACCTCTATTTTCACACAAACATAGCACTTAAAGTTCATATTCCTCACAAACACCGTCAATTTTTTGTTCAGAAACAACCAAAGTACATTGAAATTAAAAACATTACTTTTTTCCCTAATACATTCCAATAAAATCTGATAAGTAGTTATAGGTAATCCCCTGGTGAAGCAATAAAATATTTCAATGAAAACCCCCCAATTTCACATAAAAATGAAACTTAAACTTAATTTTCTTTACAAATAACACCAAAACCAATTTTATCACCAATAATAAAATAAAATAACCTTAAAATGTTATAACTATTTTTGGATAATACAAAAATATTGCATACACATGGAATCACATACCAAAATTGTTAAAACATTGAATCTTCTGTGTGAAAATTCAATCGTACCACTGTCGCACCTCAAGGGAGGTAGATAGAGCCTAAAAAACAAAATATTGGACCAAGAAAACCCAAAGTTAAACCCCCGGTTAAAAACCCAACCCTCTAGGAATTTGATAATTCAAGTAAATTGGAAGAAACTTCATGAAAATGGAAGGAACTAAGAGAGAGAGACACTTTCTTGAGATTGTGTGAAGTTACTCAACCAAACCCCCCTTCAAAATGGAGTTCCAATGAGGGTGTGAGCGGCTTTGAGGGATGACATGGATTTAAGGATTGATGTGGGGAAGAAAGGGGCGAGTTAGGATAAATACCAGGAGGGAAAAATATTCATTTAACACTTTTTTAATGAGCTTGACATGGGTGCACGGTTTGTGTGCATGGTTTGGAAGACTGTGCACCTAAACTGTGCACCCTCATTTCTCCCCTCAAAACATCTCCAAATGCCACCATAATTTGTGGGGGTTTAGGGTGTAATTATGAGGAATTCTAGGATAAAAATATAATAAATACACATTCCTTTAATGAAGAACATGGGTGCAACATCAAATTTATTTTGTAATGTTTCATATCTTATAAGATCATTATATATAGATATGATTTAGTTATGTTTTCCTTTAATGTTAAACAAGAACATAACATAGTCAAATTTCTCCATTATGATATGATTTCTTTTAATTATTCCATAATTATTTTCATGAAAACTTTTTATGTTTCTTGTTCAAAATTCCATGTTTCTAACATATTATTCTTTTCACTATGATTTTATGCTTACAGTGTGATAATGACAATTATGCTTATTCATGTACTCATTTTGATATATGTCCAATTTTTATAACTATTAATCCTCTAATTGATATTATTTTATCTAAACCTTTAATTTATTTATGTCTCTTGGTGATGATATGTATTTATAAGATTATTATGGAATATAGGAGTTCTTCGGTAAAATATTTAAATAAAAATTTATTTTTATTAATATTGATTGATTCTAAATTTCAATGAAATAAAAAATATAAATTTTATAATGCATAGAATTATTTATCTATTCCTCATAATTATTTTACAAAAAGTTATATGACTAATGGTTTTATAGTACAAAAATTAATCAATTATATAATATATTTTTTCCCATGATAATTGATATTTCGATGCTCTATATCAGTCCTAGTCCTAAGAATTTATACCTATAGAGATTTTGAGATTATAAGATCTGAAAAAAAGTCCATTGATGGTTCATAATCCAAGGATAAAACAAAACATTTAGGTATTCTCTATATATTTCTAAATTCCATCAATCATTAAGGATTGTGATGACGAATTATTTTGGACAAAGTCATAAAACATAACGTACTTTGGAGAAAACCCATAATCAAGCCATATTTCCTTTTCATGTATAATTTATTTTAAATATTCCATTCCCTATTCCTAATTAATTTTAGGTTTACTGAGAGTGAAAATAATTTAAATTAAAAAGTTGTAATTAAAAAAACCCCAATAAATTTGATGATATTTTTGATATAATTAGAGAATATTATAATATTCCCTATATTTTATTTTATTCAGAAATATACTGTAATATTCTTTTTAAACACATTTACCTGGATAAAAAATAATATTTATGAAAATATTAGATAGTCACAGGATACAAAGTGTTTTATTATTTTAGAAGAAGAATAATTATATATATTTATTGAGGATACATTGATATTTAAGAGTTACATTTTTTAAAATTTTATGGAATAAATATTTTAGCATTTATTTTTAAATAATGTGGGTGAATAAATATTTAGGCATCAATTGCATGGATTGAAAAGTAATAAATCGTTTTTATTGGTATGTTTTAACTGTATATTTCTAAAATAATCCACTATTAACATGAAACAAGATTTTATCATTTAGATTTGAGTAGTTTTACACTTTTAAACTCAATTATAATTGTTTTTATTTTAGAAAAAGTGATTTTATAAAAAATAATAAAAATTATATATATATATATAATCGATAGATAGTTGGAAAAATTCACATTCCATGACTTGAATATAATAAATATTTTCAATTGGTTATTATTGGTTATATTATTTAGTATTATTTAAATACATTCATTCTAAAAAAGTAATAATAGTATCTCTTCATACCTTCAAGGATCCGTGATAAAAAAATATCCATGGGCTTAATGGTTGAAAATGTGTGTTAAAATATATTATATTTTATTTCATAATAAAATGTAAAATATTTGAAAAATGGCATTCTTTCAAATTTATAATGCATTTTGAAAATAAAAATGACATATAAAATCATATAAATAAAATTTAATATATAATTCTGTTGAGTATCATATGTGTTGAATCATATGAATTTGATCTTACTTAGAATACATGATGGGTAAAAATTTTTGAATTAGAAAATATGTAATTTATGTTGGAAATAGAATTTCAAAAAAATCTCCATCATTTATAAATTAATAAATTTTTATTCAATATTTTAAACAATGGAATTTTTTAGGATATTTTTTAGGAATTTACGCGATGATCTATAAATACTTTATGTGTTAGGAATATTGTTTTTTATAATTGATTTATTTTATCTACTGTATTTAATATTTTATTTGTATGTGTTATGTAAAAAAATCACCCCAAAATTAGGATATAAATAAGTTTATGATTTAGAGAAATATGGAGTACCTTTAAATTTAGAAAAACAATTGTGCAATGTTTTTATTTGATGATGTGTAACACCTAAGATTAAACATTAATAAATAAATATATCATCCAAAATACTCATTGAAATTTTTTCTTATCTTTTTTAATTATAATTATACAACATACAGTAAGAAAATAGAAAATTATGTTCTCAATGATTATCAAAACTAGTGTGATAGAACACATAAAAATATAAGGTACCAACAAAATCTTGAACAAGAAAGGACCATAATGAAATAAGACTAAAAATGTATAAGATACATAGCTATTTTAAATAAATAATAATTAATGGAATAATAATATTATTATAACTATCATCAGTATATAAATGATCTTAGGATATTATAAAAATGATATATATAAGGGTTAATTATACCAATTAAATTTGACTGCTGGGAATTTAAGAATTGCAATAGGTATTCATAAATATTTCAAATAAAATGAATAAATTAATTTGATCATAATATAATTTATATTTACAAAAATTTAAAATTAATCAATTATTAGTAATATAATTATGCAAAAAATTCAATGTATTAAAATTATATTAAATAGAAGATATATTTGTAAATTTTTTTACCAAATACTTCATATTGAGATACCACTAGAGTTTAATTTTAAAATTAAAATTATAATATATAGAAAAATAATTTCCTAAAATGGATGTTAAATTTCAAATCAACTTTCTAAATTATTCAAGAGTGATGTTTTGTAAGACCCAAGAATTTTATGAGAAATATATATTTTTTATGTTCTATACATCATCAAAGTAATCATTCAATACATACAACACTAGATTTTCTTGCTTTACACGCAATCACGACCTTCCTCGATAGCTTGCATTGTACGTAATACCGAGTTTCACTAAACAATGATATGATATTAAAATATGATTAAAAATAGCCATTATGAATAATAATACCCACTTTTTGAAATTTTATAAATTTTATCTTTCAAAATGGACTCCATTTGTTGATTCAGAATATCGAAATTAGCCTAGGGTGAAATTTTGGCATTTTTCTGAAAACATTCAATTTTTGATGAATAGTGAAAACACTGGGTCACTATTTAAAAATGGAATTTTTATTTAAATAATTATTTATTTTATTTAAATTTAGTTTAGGTCAAAATTGATACAAAATACCTATATAAGTTCAATGCAATTCGTTGGAGTCATTTTATAATAATTTTAGATATATAAAAATTTTATTGAACTTTTCACCGTCTTTTACCCACCTCCTAAGAGAGTTTGAAAATTTAAATAAAACTTAATTTTACGGCTTATATTAGTGGAATTTTGAAAATCCGAGAGACACGGTTAATATCAAGGAGTAAAATGTGGTTCAAGAAGACAAAAATAATTTTCGGTGAATAGTAATGTTTTACTTTTATTTACCACGGTTAAAAGTAAAAAGAGTAATTAAGGGTAAAAATGGTATTATTGTTACCATAAAACATGTCCTAATTCTATTGGATATGTTTAATTCGACCAAAAACAACCTTAGGAATAAAATATGACCATTTAGGTCTACTTGGATTAGATTAGGACATTTAATATAATTTTATTTAAAGAAGAGTTAAAATAGTTAAAATCAAAGTTTAATAACTAAAACATTTTTAATATAGGATTATAAATAAGATAAATTCGACTATAAATATTAATTAGAAATCTAAAACTATTTACTACATATTAGTATTTTATTTATAATTTTTAGACTTTAAATAATTTAATTTATTAATGACCCAACAATAATGCAGTAATTACCTTATTAATGAAATATTAACATAATTGATAATATAAATATCCAAATAAATGTAATTTTAGACTTTTTAAGAATTTAACTAACTTTATAGGTTAACATTTCATATTAGTATTTATTTAATTAATATTTTTCTAACTAATAATGATGTTATGATTTTCACAAAAATCAATTACCAAATAGTGTCAAAATTGCCAAAAAATAGTTTAAAAAAATTATATTAGTAATTTTTATTTTATTATTCAAAATATATGGTTCATCCAAATGACTTAGATAAGGTTATATATTTTAATATTGAACAACTTGGGGTTCGTTTGTCTTGTTATAGTATGTTTATTAACCATATAGTGTAGGAAAACAAGAAGACACAGTAAAAGTTAAATTATTTTACTTAGAGTTAAATCTAAATGATAAGGTTAAAGTAGTAACCTGAACTTGTCTAAAATCTATTGGTTGAGAGGATTTAGACCCATCCCCATCTTATCTTCTAAATAAACAAATTTTTAGGTATTAAAACCCGAATATGACTTTGTAATAAAATAATATATTTTGTTTTTCCTACGGTTCCCCTCTCCTCCCTTATAAAAGGGAACCTCCTCCCTCTCTTACTCACACCAAATTTAGCCCTTAATCTCGGCCAACCCCGGACAATTTATATTTCCCAATTCCCTAGAAACATCCCAGAGGTCCTTGTCTTCTTCAAAGACCATCTTTAGTGCCCTAAGAGGAGGTTAAGAAGAGGCGCTTCAAAGAAGAGGTAATGTCTATTACCGATTCTTTCAACTTTATTACTTCTTATACTTCTTCTTATTTAGTTGTTTCATTATAAAGTATTAACATCAGTATCACCCATATACTTATATTTTATTATAAATATGAAACAACCCTATTTCACCTTCTATCCATCCTACGGAAAATGAAATCACCGCGCGTGCAAACGTACGGAATACCGTCTCCACGCCATGGTGTAATCTGTTTTCCACCACCACCTTACTTGGATGGTTATAATTGTGTAAAGAATAACTATATATGATTATTGTAAATTTATATTGATTCTGAAATATTATACATACACTTCAATACAATTCCACAATCATGGAAACGATATCATCGCTCGTGCGTACATACGGCCTACCGTCTCCACGATGCGATGCGACTCGTTCTACATGATCTTCATTTCATAATGATTATATAAATGAATTTAATGAATAAATATGATATATATTACACTAATACCATTCTGTAAATGAGGTATCTATAACCTAAAAGAATAATTAGAATTTTGTTGACAAAACACGCAAAAAAAACAAAAAGCAATAAACAACCGAATAACAAGTAACAATGAAATATTACTAATAAGAAGCTAATAATATGACCATATATGATGTCATAACAATGAGTACGATTCTATAATAAGTCAATAACATTATTTAAATCATTATACAGGATTTTTGGACACGTACGAAGCAAATCGGACCTAAGGTAAGGGAAAATCTCACAATCTCATTTTTATTCGAGATTGTTTATACTTTGGTAATTACTGGGGTGAATTTATCATCCAAATACTTGTTTCCTCAATATGTAATATTATTTTTATCCTAGTAAAACTTTTTAAATACAATTTTTCCCATTGGTGAGTTTTTCGTAAAAGATATGAAAGTATCTTTTGTCGTTTTTAGTACGAGATACTTTTTGACTTTTCGGCCAAATACGAGAAGAATGTTTTTTAACTTATACAGCATGAATAGATTTTTATGATTTCATAGAACATTATTTCCATGAATATTCCTATAAAAGTTTTCATGTTTATTTTTAATCAAATTCTTTTAGTTTAAATTTGTATGACATGTTATGAAAGGAAAAAAGTTTTTGAAGTAGAAAGGATATTTTCCTCAAGAATGAAGTTCAAGCATTTTATCAAAATTATTTTACATCGACGATATTATAGTGTTCTGTTTCTATCCCTATGTGTTTAAATTGATTTGATTATGTTATGATGGAATTAATTTTATGATGTCCTTTTATCTTATATGGATTATGTTATGATGTCATGATGTTTAAGAATCTCATTTTTATTACATGGGTTATGCTATGATGTATGATTTATGATCTTGTGGCACACATAATAATGATATCATTATGAGATGGGTGGGACCTATATCTCCCTCCCATGCATAGGGTAAATATTTATATCTCATGAGATAGACATGGCTGAAACGGCAGGTTAATCTGGTTCAGTGAAACAGGACTGAAACGAGGAGTGAACTCAGTTCAGAAATGGACTTTTTCTGCTAAGATAGTCTTGGCAATGAGTCTTGACTACTATGAAATGATTCACTACGATTATGTGTGTATGACACAAAGTCTCATGTTTTATGTTATGATTATTGAGATTACATTTTTCTACTATGATTTAACCCATGGTATGATATTATGATCTCTTTTGCAGGTTATGATTTTCGAAATGCTATGTTCCTATGAATATGATATTTCCTTTGTTTACCCTTACTGAACATTTGAGATCACCCTTTTGTATTTTTTCTTTCCCCTGGTCAGGAAGAAGTTTATTAAGTGAAATATGCCAAAAGGGACTCTTGATATGATGAAAGAAATGGGAGACAATGTAGATGCTTTATGAACCAGTTCTTTATGCTTCCCAGTTTCTAAAGACATTATACTTATACAATCCTTTCATGGTTTTGTTATATGTTGTAATAAGTGTGATTCAATTCTGATGTAATAACAATGTATATAAAGTAGGTGTCTTTATAGTTGGTATCAGAGGGAAGGTATAGTCAACCTTTGGAAACTTGGATGTGAAAGCCTTAGTAAGAACCCTAAGGATATATATAAGCATAGAACACAATCTTAGTGTTTTAGAAAGGTCCATGAATAACCTATGATAAGACCTAAAGCGTGAAATTTTATTCTTTATTATGTGGTTTTCCTATTATAATTAGTATTACTCACACTATTCTTCTTGGTTTTAGTCAATGGCTGGAACCCGAAAGAACTGTGTTAATTTTGAATGCGACATGCAATGCAATTATTTTCCCCCTGAGCAACCAAACATTATGGGAGCTAGAATAAAAAATCTTGTAGCCATGATCACACAACTTTCTCACGCTATGAATCATGCAGGACTTTAAAACGAGTAAAGGAAGGAGCAACATTATGTTGAATCCTTCATGAGGCAATGTCCACCCTCATTCAGCGGGTCTACTGATCCATTAGTTGATGAACAATGGATCAGAACTACTGAAAAGGTATTTTCAGTTTTCAATGTTCTGAACAAGACAAAGTCATCCTATCAATGTATAATTTGGAAGGTGATGTTGATCAATGGTGGAATCTTATCAAGAATACGAGTCAAAGAGATGAAATTGAGTCCATGGAATGGGATGAGTTCAAGAACTTATTTTTCAATAAGTACTTCCATCATATTCTTCGAACAAAGATAGAGAAGGGGTTTCTTGACCTAAAGAAAAAGGATGATGAATCTGTTAGAACCTACGAAGAAAATTTTACAAGACTTGCAAGGTACGCTTCTGGGATTATTATCCAACCTGAGAGTAATATCGATCAATTCATTAGTGGATCAAAACCAAGTCTTTGAAGGGCATTATCCATAAGGGACTTCAATAGCTACGAGGAAATTGTTTGATGTGCTCTCAAGGTTGAGATGGAGAATGGAGTAACCCAGAAATCATATGGGTTTGATAAGAAGAGGAAAATGGAATTCAATGGAAAATCTAAAGACCATGCTGAAAAGAAGCTCAGTTTTCCCTTATGCTCAAAGTGTGGAAAGAAACATGGAGGGAGTTGTCTTAAAGGGACAAGTAAATGTTTCAAATGTGGAAAATAAGGTCATCGAGCATTTGAATTCCGCAATTATGGGAAGAAGATGACTACTGATGTGAACAAAGAAAAGGTTACACAGGGTGCACCTCCTACACTTCAATGTTACAAGTGCAAGGAAATTGGGAATTATGCTAACCAATGCCCTAATCCAAGGGTTTTTTATGATGATCGATGTTAACAAACTCTTAAGACTAAAGGCAAAGGAAAGCCACATGGAATTTCTATCTAAGATGTGGAGTACGATAACGAAGTGGTGAAAGGTACTATTACCATCCACTCTAAAGTATAAAATGTTTTATTTGATTTTGGATCCACCCACTCTTTTATTTCTAAATGATTTTCTATGGGTATTTCCATTTACCTTAAGAATTAGATGTTGAGTTAGCTTTGACAACCCCTAATGGCACAACAGTCACATCAAAAGTTTATAATTCTTATCCAATTGAAGTTGTGGGAAAGTTCTTCCTGCAAATCTTGTGATCCTTCCTATAATGTAATTTTATGTGATTCATGGCATGTATTGGATTTATTTATATGGATCTCATATCAATTTCCAAATAAGGGAAGTCACATTTCATATTCTAGATCAGTCTATGATCGTCTATCGATTCATGGATGAACATAACCTTCCAGTGGAATTTTCTTCCATCTTATGGGTATTGACTCAACTAAATGAAGGTTATTTATCTCAAATGGTTGGTGAGAAACTCAAGATTAAGAATATTCCCATTATATGAGAGTTTGATGATGTCTTTCCGGAGGAATTGCTGGGTCTTCCACCAAATTATGTAGTTGAGTTTTCAATAGGACTCGTACCAGGGGATTTACCTATTTCAAATACACCTTATAGAATGGCCCCAATTGAGTTGCAGGAATTGAAGAAGCAAATCCAAGAGAATCTTGATAAGGGATTCATACGCCCTAGTGCATAAACATGGGGAGCACCTGGTCTATTTGTTAAGAAGAAAGATGGATCAATGAGACTCTACATTGATTATCGAGAACTAAAAAAGATCAGTATCAGGAACAAATATCGTCTCCCACAAATTGATGACTTATTTGACCAACTATGCGGAGCTCAATACTTTTCTAAAATTGATCTTCATTCAGGGTATCATCAATTAAGGGTCAAAAGGGAGGATATACCAAAGACTGCTTTCCGTACAAGGTATGTACACTATGAATTTATAGTGACACCATTTGGTCTTACTAATTCCCCTGCTAACTTCATGGATCTAATGAATAGAGTCTTTAGAGACAATCTTGATCACTTTGTGGTAGTCGTTATAGACGATATTATTGTCTATTCGAAGAGAAAGGATGAACATTAAGATCACATGAGAATTGTATTGAAGACCCTGATAAAGGATAAACATTATGCCAAATTTACCAAGTGTGAATTTTGGCTTCAAAAAGTTGCATTTTTGGGTCACATAATCTCCAAAGAGTAGATATCTGTGGATCCACTAAAAACATAGGTTTTCGAAAGATGGTTGAGACCAACAACAGTAACTGAGATCCGAAGTTTTCATGGATTGGCTGGATATTATCGATATTTTGTGAATGATTTTTCAAGATTATCTAATACACACACAAGGTTGACTCGAAAAGAAGTTATGTTCGTTTGGACAGAGGAGTGTGAAGAGAATTTCAAGGAGTTAAAAAGAAGGTTATCCAGTGAACCTGTCCTCACACTACCTTTTAGTGGAGAAAGGTTTGTGATCTACAGTGATGCATCCAGGAATGGATTGGGGTGTGTTCTCATGCAAAATGATATGGTGATAGCTTATGCCTCACGACAGTTGAAACTCCATGAGAAAAATTATCCAACTCATGATTTGGAGTTAGCTCCGGTAATCTTTTCATTAAATATTTGGAGGCATTATCTTTGTGGTGAAAGGTATGATATTTATACTGATCATAAAAGTTTAAAGTATATTTTCCCACAAAATGTGCTTAATATGTAGCAAATAAGATTGTTAGAGGTGATTAAGGATTGTGACTGCTCAATTCATTACCACCCTGGGAAAGCAAACAATGTGGCAGATGCATTATGTCGACAAAACCAAGCTAGCTTATCCATGATGAGGATCACAAATGATCCAATATTTATATATTTACAAAGGATGGATCTTGGAATTATAATGGAAGGGGGAAAATCTTATCTTTCTTAAATGAATGTTCAACCATCTATACATGTGAAGATTAAAGAGGCACAAAAAGAAGATGTTGAGTTACAAAAGAAGGAGGGAAATGTTCCCGAATTAAACCTCGATTGTGATGGGATAATAATGTTCAGGAATCGGTTTTATGTTCCTCCCATCCCCAAATTAATGAAGGAGCTACTGGATGAGGCACATAGTTCTTCATTATCTATTCATCCTGGAAGCACGAAGATGTATAGGGACCTGAAAGATTACTTCTGGTGGGATGGCATGAAAAGAGATATTGCTGAATATGTCTCTTGATGCTTGGTTTGTCAGCAAGTTAAAGCTGAGAGACAGAAGTCTAAGGGGATGTTACAACAATTACCCATACCTGAAAGGAAATGGGAAAACATCACTATGGACTTTGTCACTGGACTTCCTAAAACATCCAAAGGAAATAATGCTATCTGGTTCATATTTGATCATCTTAAAAAGTCGGCACACTTCATTTCTATTAGAGAATATTTCTCTCTGGATATGCTTGCCAAGATATATGTAATGGAAGTGGTAAGATTGCATGGAGTACCACTTTCCATAATATCTGATTGCGATATGAGGTTTAACTTAATGTTTTAACAAAGTCTTCAGCATACTATGGATACAGAGTTAGTTTCATCACTGCTTATCATCCTCAGACAGATGGTTAGTCTGAGAGAATAATTAAAACTCTAGAAGATATGATAAGAGCCAGGTCTATGGACTTCAAAGTTGGTTGGGATCAACACCAACCTTTGGTGGAGTTTTCTTATAATAACTTCTTTCACTCTAGTATTCAGATGGCTACTTATGAATCTCTCTATTGAAAGAAATTCCAAACTCCAACTTGCTGGGATGAATTTGGGGAAAGAAAGTTATTAGGACCTAATCTTGTTGATGAGATGGCAGAAAAGGTCCAATATATTCCACAACACATAAGAGAAGCTCAGTGTCGACAAATAATTTATGCTGACAACTGAAGAAAAGACCTAGAGTTTGAAGTTGGTGATAAAGTGTTCTTACGAATATCTCCTTGGAAGAGAGTAATCAGATTTGGAAAGAAGGGAAAGCTGAGCCCTAGTTATATCGGTCCTTTCAAAATAGTGGATCGTGTTAGGAAGGTAGCTTACCGATTGGTGCTTCCACCGAATCTCTCTCAAGTTCATGATGTGTTTCATGTATCACTCCGGATAATGTACATACCCTATCCTTCACATGTACTCAGCTCATAAGTAGTACCGCTGGAGCAAGATCTTTCTTATGAAGAACAGCCGATAGAGATTATAGATCGTAGCGAAAAAGTCCTATGAAATAATACCACTCGCTTGGTGAAAGTTTTATTGAGGAACCACCAATTAGAAGAATCTATATGGGAGCTTGAGGATATGATGAGGGAGAAGTATCCAAATCTGTTTGTTATAAAGTGACAAATTTCGAGGGAGAAATTCATTTTAAGGGGGGTAGAATGTAGCACCCGAGACTTTTATGAGAAATATTTTGTTTTTATGTTATATAAATCATCAAAGGAATCCTTAACTATGCACAACACTAGCTTGGATTTCTTTACACACAATCGCGACCTTCCTTGATATCTTGCATTGTACGCAATACCGAGTTTTATTAAACAATGATATGCTATTAAAATATTATTAAAACTAGTAGTTATGAATAGAAATACCCACTTTTTGAAATTTTATAAATTTTATCATTCAAAATGGACTTCATTTTTTGATTCTGAATATCGAAATTAGCCTACGGTGAAATTTTGGTATTTTTATGAAAACATTCAATTTTTGATGAATAGTGAAAACAATGGGTTACAATTTAAAAACTTACTTTTTATTTAAATAATTATTTATATTATGTAAATTTATTTTATGTCAAAATTGATACATAATACCTATATATATTCAATGCAATTCATTGGAGTCATTTTATAATAATTTTAGATATATAAAAATTTTATTGAACTTTTCACCGTCTTTTACCCACCTCCTAATAGTGTTTGAAAATTTACATAAAACATAATTTTACCGCTTCTATGATTGAAATTTCAAAAATTTGAGAGACACAGTTAATATCAACGAGTAAAATGTGGTTCAATAAGGTAAAAATATTTTTTGGTGAGTAGTAACTTTTTACTTTTATTTACCACGGTTAAAAGTAAAAAGTGTAATTAAGGGTAAAAATGGTATTATTATTACCCTAACACATGTCCTAATTCTATTGGATAAGTATTATTAGACCAAAAACAACCTTAGGAATAAAATATGACCATTTAGGTCCACTTGTAATAGATTAGGTCATTTAATATTATTTTATTTAAAGAAGAGTTAAAATAGTTAAAATCAAAGTTTAATAAATAAAAAAATTTAATATAGGTTTCTAAATAAGATAAATTCGACTATAAATATTCATTATAAAGATAAAAAAAATTTATACATAATTGTATTATATTTATAATTTTTAGACTTTAAATAATTTAATTTAATTAATACACAACGATGATGCAGTAATTACCTTATTAAGGAAATATTAACATAATTGATATTATAAGTATCCAAATAAATGTAATTTCAGACTTTTTAAGAATTAAAAGAATTTTATAGGTTAATATGACATATTAGTATTGATTTATTTAACTCTTCTCGTACTAATAATGTGGTTATTATTTTTACAAAAATCAATTACCAAATAGTGTCAAAATTGACATAAAATAGTTTTTAAAACAAATATTATATTATTAATTGTTATTTTATTCTTAAAAATATAAGGTTCGGCCAAATGACTTATATAAGGTAATATATATTAATAATGAACAAATTGGGGTTCGTTTGGCTTGTTGTAGTAAGTTTAGTAACCATATAGTGTAAGAAAACAAGAAGACGCAGTAAAAGTTAAATTATTTGACTTAGAGTTAAATATAAATGATAAGGTTAAAATAGTAACCTAAACTTGCCTAAAATCTATTCGTTGAGAGCATTTGGACGCATCCCCACCTTTGATTCGAAATGAATCTATTTGGAGCTATTAAATACCGAATATGGCTTTATAATAAAATAATATTTTATGTTTTTCCTAAGGTACCCCTCTCCTCCCTTATAAAAGGGCACCTCCTCCCTCTCTTCCTCACACCACTTTGAGCCTTCATTCTCGGCCAAACCTTGCCAATTTCTCTTACCCACTTCCCCAGAAATATACTCTATGCCCTGGTCTTATTTAAAGACCATATTTAGTGCCCTAGGAGGAGGTTAAGAAGAGGCACTTCAAAGAAGAGGAAATGTCCGTTACCGATTCTTTCAACTTTATTACTTCTTGTAATTCTTCTTCTTTAGTTGTTTCATTATTAAGTAATAGAATCAGTATGAAACATATACATATATTTTATTATAAATATTAAACAACCCTATTTCACCTTCTATCCATCCTATGGAAAACAAAATCACTGCGCGTGCATACGTACGGAATACCGTCTCCACGCTGTGGTGTAATCTGTTTTCCACCACCACCTTATATGGATGGGTGTAATGGTGTAAAGAATAACTATATATTATTATTTTAAATTTATATTGATTCTGAAATATTATACATACACTTCAATACAATTCCACGATCATTGGAACAATATCATCGCTCGTGCGTACGTACGACCTACCGTCTCCACGATGTGATGCGACTCGTTCTACATGATCTTCATTGCATAATGATTATATAAATGAATTAAAGGAATAAATATTATATATATTACACTAATACCATCTTGTAAATGAGGTATCTATAACCTAAAAGAATAATAAGAATTTATTCGAAAAAACACACATAAGAACAAAAAGCAACAAACACCCCAATAACGAGTAACAATGAAATATTACTAATTAGAAGCTAAGAATATGACCATATATGATATCATAACAATTAGTAAGATTCTGTAATAAGTCAATAACATTATTTAAATCCTTATACAGGAGGTTCGGACACGTACAAAGCAAATCAGACCTAAGGTGAGGGAAAATATCACAATCTCATTTTTATCCGAGATTATTTATACTTTAGTAATTACTGGGGTGTATTTATCATCCACATACATGTTTCCTCAATATGTAATATTATTTCTATCCTTATAAAACTGTTTAAATCCAATTTTACCCATTGGTGAGTTTTTAGTAAAATGTATGAAGGGAATCATTTGTCGTTTTTAGTACAAGATACTTTTTGACTTTTTCGGCCAAATATGAGAAGAATATTTTTTTAACTTATACGGAATGAATGGATTTTTAAGATTTCATAGAACATTATTTCCCTTAATCTTCCTTTAAAAATTTTCATGTTTATTTTTAATCAAATTCTTTTAGTTTAAAATTGTATGACATGTTAAGAAAGGAAAAATGTTTTTAAAGTAGAAAGGATATTTTCCTCAAGAATGATGTTCAAGTGTTTTATCAAAATTATTTTCCATCTATGATAATATAGGGTCTTGTTTCTATCCATATTTGTTTAAATTTATTTGATTATGTTATGATGGAATTAAATTTATGATTTCCTTTTATCTTATATAGATTATGTTATGATGGCACGATGTTTAAGAATCCCATTTTTATTACATGGGTTATGCTATGATGTATGATTTATGATCTTGTGGCACACATAATAATGGTATCATTATGAGGTGGGTGGGACCTATATCTCCCTCCAATACATTGGGAAAAGATTTATATCTCATGAGATAGACATGGCTGGAACGACAGGTTAATCTGGTCCAGTGAAACAGGACTAAAACGAGGAGTGAACTCGGTTCAGAAATGGACTTTGTCCACAATGATAGTCTTGGAAATGAGTCTTGACTACTAAGAAATGATTCTCTATGATTATGTGTGTATTCCACAAAGTCTCATGTTTTTTGTTATGATTATTTGGATTACATTTCACTACTATGATTTATCCCATGTTATGATATTATGAGCTCTTTTGCATGTTAAGATTTTCGAAATGCTATGTTCTTATGAATATGATATTTCCTTTGTTTACCCTTACTGAGAATTTGAGATCACCTTTTTGTATGTTTTCTTTTCCTAGGTCAGGAAAAAGGTTATTAAGTAAAATATGCTAAAAGGGACTCCAGATGTGATGAAATAAATGGGAGACGATGTAGATGCTTTATGAACCAGTTGTTTATGCTTCCCAGTTTCAAAAGACACTATACCTATATGGTCCTTTAATGGTGTTGTTATATGTTGTAATAAGTTTTCTTCAATTATTATGTAATAACAATGTATGTAAAGTATGGGTCGTTATATTGTTCATAATTTCATGAGACAATAGATTTTTCACTAAATTGAAAAATAGCGTAGGCGTTTGTGGTATGTTTTTTTAATAATTTTGATGTGAAAAATATTTGAAGACTAATATAAGAGAATTAATCAACATAACTAAGTTATTTTTTTAATATAATTAATTTAAATTAATTAAAATATTTTACCAAAACAATACTACACATTCCAAATTCTAGGAAATAAATTAAGAATTTAAAATTGATATTTGGTAGAAAATTTATATTCCTATTTCCAAAGTCATATAAAATAGAAGATTTTTGTTCTAAGAAATTAATATATTAATTACCATGTATTAAATGACAACAAACATTAACTAAAATATTGGTTATGTCAATGATTTTTTATATTTTCTAATATATAATTCCAAAGATGATGTTTAGAAATTAATAAAAAAAATCCCACTAATTTTATATAAAAACCCACCCATTCTCCCATTCCTCTTCACAAAAATTATTCGAGTATTAATCTAATCTTATTTTATATATCAATACTATCTCTAGAAAGTTTCCATGGTTATATGTTTCTTATTTCAAGATTTACAAAGATACCATTCAAGGTATGGGTTCCTAACCTCTCCTTTACCTTAATTATAACTATCCTGAAATTACCATTAATATTATATGATTAATATTATTAGTATTAAATTTTATATTGTATTTATTATATTATCAATTATTGATCACCAATCAGCATAATTATACTCCCTTCATTAGCCGTTATAATTATAAAAAACATCCATAGTCATGAGACATCAAAAAAATTTGGTAAATTAAAACATCTGTAATTCCCTAGGAAATAAACCCATGATTTCATTAAAATAAGTTTATGTTGGATCTAATATAGACACAGAAAAGTTTAACTACCCTAAAAAATGTTTGTATAGTATTAAATTAATATTTTCACAGTGCAAAAGAAGTTTTCAAAATTTCATATATAGATTGACTCTCTCGAGGTGTATTCTTTTGATGGTAAATTTTCTCATTAAAAACATAATGAAGGATTTTAATCAATCATTGATTATGTATTCTATTATTGGAAATCATTAAATAAAATCATTATCCCATTTTATATTCTTTTTTCATGAAATTATCCTACACCACTACTTCATTTCCACTCTATTAGTAAGGTTACATTCAATTTAATTATTAATATCAAATAGTTTCTAAGATGATTATTGGAAATTCTCCAAGATTGATACGTTATTTAATTGAATTTGGGAAATGGATATTCAGAAATATCTAATATTTCTATAAAAATAGACATTGATTATATATCCATGAATAATTATGTATTTCTATGATGAACATTATTATATGGATTGTTTATTCATTATCAACACATGATGGGTATATTGGAATTGATATATCATTGGTTGGGAACAATATTATATATCCTCTCAAATCATTTTTAGGTCTCATGAGACAAACTAGTTTTGAATTTGGTGTAATACACCCCCATTTATGTATGTTTTCTTTGAACATAGACTAAATAGTTTCATTACAAATTTTAGAATTATGTGTTCCATCATAACGTGATAAGTACTTGTTATCCATGGGTTTATTTCTTATTATTTTATCCATGGATTTATAATACTCACAGTTTATTTTATCATATAATTATAATATTCATTTATTCCTATCATTTTATTTATTCTATTCTTAATCTGTGATAGCTTTATTGTATGATATACCTTACTAAACACTTGGGCTCACCCCTTTATACTTATCCCACTTCTCCAGAAATCCATGAAGATTAAAACATGTGACATTTTGGATTTCAGAGAGATATTACTAATATTTCATGTAATAAAATGTTTTATTTCTATTTTTAATGCATTTTCATATAATTTATGAATATTGTTTCTTAGGACACTAAACTATAAGATCATGTTTATTGTGATCTAAATATTATATATGAATATATAAAAATAACCATAAACTCCACGTTACATTATTCGGGGTGTAAAATTTGGTATCATATATAGTTTAGTAGAAATATTAAGATCTGGATTTAGAATAATACATTTAAAGAACATAACCCATGGGCAAACATTTAGTATTTTTTTAAACATTTCTTGATTACTTGAAATTGAATAAATTGATAGAAATAATATATGATGATTTGTAATTTATAGTATTATTCATGGTCTAATGAATTATATTACATTATTTATAAATGGGTCGTTATTAAAGGAATAGATTCTATTTTAACACAAATAATAAATGTAGGTGTTATCCTCTAGAGAAATTCATTTGGGATGGTGTGAGAGTGAAGAAAGATTTAAAGTTTATTGTTTTAGTTGAATCCATTTAAGACTAATAACATGTTCTATATAGAAAAACTTATTTCTCAATAACATTGTGTAAATATTTTCAAATACATCATGAGGAAACAATATAAATCATTTAATGGAACCACTAATCCATTAGTTGAAGAGAAATGGATTAATTTTTTGGAGAAGATATCCCTTTCATTGGGATATTGTAAAATGTAAAATTTTATCATGGTTGAATACAAAAAATTGGGAGATGGTTATCAATGCTAGTCTTTGATACAAATCACCAATAAAGATAAACAAATAGAAAGCATAGATTAGAAAAATTCTAATGTGATATTACTATAGAAATATTCTCCATGTGAGAAAAGTGAATAAATAAAATATAAATTTATTTTTTGAATGTATTGAAGGCCTTCATTTTTATTTATTTTTGATAACCCCATTCAAGAGATGAGGTGGAACCCTTACAAGGTCCATAGGCTTAGAGATTACATGGCCCGTAGGCTTAAGAGACATTACATGACCCAAAGGTCTTAGATAATTCAACGACACTTTAACTGCAAGGAACTATCCCTCCCAAACATCTACATCGTGATGGAAGATCTCCACCTTCACATGGACGTCTGGTTAAGATTCCCGTAAAAGTTCAGGATACTCCTGATGGCATAGACATACCCTCTCATTCTTCCAAATCCATTTGTTCTGCTCTGGTGAGTACACCTGCTTTGAATCCTCCTATGGGGATGCTTATTTTTTTTAGAGTCTGTTTGGGTAAAATGCACTGATCATGTGGCCTTAAGGCCTTCAGGTGGCCTGAAGGACATAAAGGTGACCCAAAATTCCTTACTAACATGAAGGCCTTGGTGACCCTAAGGCCTTAAGAACTCCAATACCAAACCAGTGGCTCATGGTGAATATTCGACTACTACAGTGTCGAACAGTACCTGCAATAGTAACCACACAACACTGCTATGGTGGCCAAAATTATGCCTCCTCTTGGTTTTGAACCCGGGTCACTTGGATGCACTTATCGATACCTCACTGACTAGGCTGAGGCTCATATTCGAATGTAAATTACTTAATTTAATAAAAAAATAAGATTAATATATAGATGAGTATGAAGATAAATTTACAACGCTTATAAATCCAGCATAAGATTATTTATCAACCTTTAAAGTAAGATCAATCAATTGCTTTATGGAATAAAGACTTGTTTTAGAATGGAATTGATCTCTCAAATATTTCCATCATATGATGGGTTTTTGATAAGTTCCATCAAGTTAGATAAGGGGTTCTCAGGGTCCTTTATCTTCAAATGAAGAAAAGAGAATAAGAGCACGGTCGAGATCTATATTTAGAGAAATTTATCAAATGAAAAGAAGGAAGGGTAGAATTCACCAAATGTAAAAATTGTAGAATGAAACATCCTCCATCATGCTAGAAGATATTTTGAGTTTACTTTATGTGTGGAGGTAAAGTCTATCATTCTCCCTAATGTAAAGGATAAAATAGAAGATACCAATTTCCAATGCATTAATTACAAGGTGACGTGAAATTATTTAAATAAATTCCCCATGAGTCAAGGGAATCTACCACATAATTGGACATCGGAGAAAGGTCACTCTTTTGAAACCACCAAAAAAGTTCATGTTTGAAATGATGCCTGATTAGGTGTTTTGTTCAAAAACCCAATATCAATTAATGAATTATTTGATTATTTGTCTATGTACACATTAAAATCATGATTGTTTTCAAGTAATGTTGAATAATACTCTAATTTACTAAGGAAATATTTTTTAGTTAAAACTCTTTATTGAAATATTATAGCATTGAAATTGTATTTCACTATCAAAATTAATATTCAATGAGGTTCATTAAATAAAAAACTAGTTGTGATACCAATGGTTGACATTGAAAAAATCATTGTGATGGATTATCGTTTAAGGTAAAATATATTAATTTTTTATTTTGAGTGGTATATTACAATAGAAAACTCTAAAAATAAGAAATGTTTATTATAAAGGATTATATTGGATCTATTGCCTCCTCATTATGAATTTATTACAGAGGATCAATTAATTAAATGAAAAAAATACATACTTATAATAGATTATCTATATATTTTAAGGGATTTTAAGGATGAATTTATTAGTGAACAACATGGATATCCACTCGGAGGTGAAGTTGAGTTCACTATTGACCATATCATTGATGAAAAACCTATATAAAAGCCTCCATGTTTAATGAATTTGGAAGAATATGTCGAATTAATTAAAGACTATTAGAGTTCTGTGATAAAGGATTTATACTCCCTAGTGAATCAACATGGGGAGAACATATTTTATTTTTTGAGGAATAATGATAAATCGATTAGATCTTTTGTTGACTATATGTAAATCTATGCTATTACTATCAAGAAAATGTATCCCTTACACCGCATTTATGATCATTTTGATCACATCCAATGAGTTCATTACTTAATAAATATTGAACTTAGTTTTATCTTCCATAAATTAAAATTCAATAAGGATTATATATCAAATAAATAATTTTGAAAAATGTTTGATAATTTTGAGTTCATTGTAATGTCTGTGGGTTATAAAATGGTCCCTTTATGTTTATGGATCTAATGAATAAAGTATTCATGTATTTTATTGGTATTTTTTTCAATTTTTAGTGATGATGTATTTAAAAATTCTATGATATATAGAGTTAATGAATTCCATTTATATATTTTCCTAGAGGCTATAAGGGAGACAAAATTATATTGGAAATTCATTAAGTGTGAATTTTGTCTCCAAAACATTTCCTTTTTGAGCCATATGGTCCAGAAATATTGAATATTATTTGATCCCAAAAAATATTGGATGTTTAATAAATGACCCTCAAAAAATAATATAACTGATACACATATTTTACAAATATTATCATGTAACTATAAGTGATTTGTTGAATTTTTTTCTAAATTAGCAATTTTTAAACCAAGATTACTTTTAAAATGGTCAAATTTACATGGTATAAGGATTTTGAAAAAATATTTTAGTAAATGAAGAAAATATTGATAAATTAATTATTTTTAACCCAAATATCATGTAAATAAAGAAATATTATATATATTTATAATATAAAGAAACTATTAGGTTTTGTATTTATGTTGAATGAAAAAGGTGTTTCTTATGTATCAATGTAGTTAATGACCCAGGAGAAAAAACTATCTATCTGTTGACCTTGACTTTGATGCCATTATATTTACTTTAAATATATAGTGACACTATCATTGTGGTGATATATGAGATATATATATATATGTATATATATAATTTGTGAATTATATATTCTCATATAAAGAACACAACATGTGATAGAGGAGATGACTTAAACTACTCAAGGACTTGGACAGTGCAATATAATACCACCCATGAAAGTCAATGAAATTGGATGATTCATTTATGAAGAATGATAATATATTAATATCCATGAAGAGGATGGATAATGATCATATATTTATTAATTTTGTAATGTTATGAATGGAAGTTATTAATGTAGAGGAAAAACCATTAAATTTCGATGGAATTTACCAAACATACTTAAAATAGAAGATACAAAACTCTCTAAAATATGATAATGTTTTACAAAAAAACTATTATATCCATAAAATAGAATAAATTGATATGATTTATCTATGAAAATCATATTTTGATGTCTGAAAATAGATTATGTGTACCATAATACCTGACCTAAGGAGTGAATTAATATATAAATATTATTGCTAAAACTTATCTATTCATGATGGTAGTACCAAGATATATTAGGATATAAAAAATATTTCCTAGGGAAGCATGATATGGAAAATTTCTTGCTACATGTCAAGATGTATTTCCCAACATCAAAATGTAGAGAAAAAACTTATGTATGGTGTCAGGAAAAAAACCCTTATACCAATGTTGATATGGGAAAATATCGTGATAGATTTTTTTAACTAGATTGAAACAATATATTTATAATGAATCATAATATAAATATCATTGTCAATTATCTTACCATGTTTAAAAGTTTACTGAAAAAAGTGTCGGTCTACCCCTAAATCATATTTCATAAATCTATATTCATGTATTTATAAAGATTTATGGTGTATCATTATCAATTATTTCTTATCATGAAAAACAATTTGGTATGAAATTTTAAATGTGTATTCAAAAGAAACTAGATAATGACATATATTTGAACACCACTTATCATCCCCAAATAGATGGTAGTCTGGTTGGGTTATCCAAGCCTTATAGGACATATTGAAAATATGTTCTCATGTATTTAAAAGAAAATGGGACTAGTTCCTACCACTATTTTGTTTCACATACAGTAATAGATTCCATTTTTTCTTAGAAATGGAACTATATAAAATAAATTTGGGAAAAAGATTTTATATTCAATCTTGATGGGGGTAAATATGGAGAAATGATACTATTTGGACCATAATGTATTGAGTAAACAAGTAATAAGGTTCATGATATCTATAATAATATCAATATAGCTAATATTAGACAAAACATCTATGTTGATAATTTGGAAAAATACTTGTAATTTCATTTGGGGGCCATGCCTTTATGAAAATAACAAAATAAAAGGGAGAAATAGGGTTTATTGGGATGTAGAAGAAAATATTGAGGTACATTGTACCTTTATAAATTTTAATAGGAATTAATGTTTTCATTTATTGATTTGATTTTCCACATAATCTCTGTAATGTTCATATATCATTTAATATCTCAATGTAGAGGATATACATTCAAAACCATGTGTACTTACTCACCGCTGATTAAATAGAGATTGAATAATAACGTCCATATAATGATGAATGTGTTAAAATATTTGAAGCTATATATAAAGTGTTACAGAATAAAAAAATTGATTTGTGAATTTTCATTAGAAGGATCACATGATAGAGGATGAACAATGGGATCATATGGAAGTAATGATGAAGAATTTACCTCATTTGGATATAACATAATGTCCACCCCAAATTTTAAGGATGATATTTTTTATGGGAGGAGAATGAACAACACATGATTAAACTATAATAAATAAATGTTTCATCATAAAAAATATTGAGTAATTCATATTCAATTATTCATCATAATCATACCACACATAGTAAAAATGATATAGTAATTAATATAAGTGATTATATGATAAAAAACAATTGATGTTATTATTATAATGTATTTTAATATAGAAAAATATTTTTCCAAACCTACAATATAGTTTACAATGTTTTAAATGTAAATTAATAATTTAAAAATAATGTTTCATTGGAAAATGATATTTATATGGAAAAAGTTATATAAAATATTGTTTTTTAGAACTAAAAATTAAAATATTAATAATAATATCATAAATGTTAAAAATAATGAAATAAAATATTAGGTTGGACATTGGTATTTAATTTTCCAGAAACTATTTTTCCATGGCCAATGTTTGGAAATTAATAAATAATTATCCCTCATTTTCAATAAATACCTACCCATTCAATCATTTGGCTTCACTATATAGATTTTGAGCGATAATAACCTCTCATTTTCACTCTAAATTCACTCTCCAAGAGATTCAGAGATCTATGGTTCTCATCTCAGTCTTTAAGAAACAACCATTTAAGTTATGTGTTCCTAAACTATTCTCTACCAGTATTTTTTAAATTCGTTAATTTTATTTTATTTTAAATGGGAAATGTTATTATGATTCATTTTTATGAAAAAATTATTATATTTTCAATGATATATCATCATTAAATATCATTATGATACTTGCATGATCTGTAATAATGCACAAACATTCTCAAAGTTGTGAAAAATCATAAAGTTTTATTAATGTAAAAAAGTGATTAATTTATGAGAAATAAATTTAAAATAAGGATAGAAACAAGTGGATGTAGGATCTATCACAAATTTAAATTTTATTTAAAGCAATAAAAAATATTTTTTGGGTATTAAATCAATCATCAATCATTGGAAAACAAGTGGGCTTAACTAAAAACCTAGTTTGACACTACTATAGAATTTTCATTAAATGATTCACATTGTTTTTACATAACACAATGACATAGATGAATATATCTCCGAAAAAATATATTAATATTTTAATATATTAAATAGAATTACTGTTTCATATTGATAATATTCTTTGTGAAATTAACCTTCAATTATACCTTGTTTTTATTCCATTAATTAGGCTACTTTTTATTTCATTATGAATATCATTTAGTTTATATACATATTGTTTTATATTCTCCTTTATATACATAATATTCAATTGAAAGGGGATTTTTTTTATATTCTTTATATCCAGTATTTTTATATGGATAGATATTTATTTTGTCCCCACAAATAATAAAGTGTTTCCTTATGGAAAATTATGAAATTAATTTTGAATTCATTTTCATCATATATAGATGCATTGGACATATTATGTGATGAGTGGAGCGTAGAATTATATCTCCCCTTGATGGGGAGACAAGTTTCATGAATCAAACATGTTATGATTTTTAATACATATGCATTCATATATTATTTCATAGAATAAGTACATGGTGGTATGATTCTGATGCCCGACATTATGCATTCCATTGTTATGATATCAATTATTTTTATCCATGTGTTGGTGTATTATTCTGTTATATTTTGATATATTATAGTCAAAATTTTATTTATTTAGTATATATTATATTTATTTATACTTTCTATATAATTTATTCCCTTAATATGTTGGGATATCATCAATTGTACCCTACCCATTACAATTTTTCTGAGCTCACCTCTTTATATTGATTCCCATTTACTCTAGAAAAAATTAAGATTACTATGTGTGACATTATAGATTATAAGGAAATATAATAATTATTTTATAAAATCATATAACATATTTTATATTTCAATGAAATGTAACTTCCTTTAATGAATATATTTTTTTGGTCTTCTAAACCGATAGATCTTGGGCATTAAGATCTATGAATTTTATAAGAATGTACAAAAATAAAAAAATAAATGAGTTTTATTATTTCACAATGTGAGTTTCACAATATAAATATGAATTATTTTTATGATTGTCGTGACCATTAATTGAATTCTTCCTATAATCATGAATAAGTTATTTTTATGATGAGAATGTAAATTTGAATCAAATAAAAAATGAACTTGAGTGTTTAAAGGATTAATTTTGAATCGAAGATGGAGTTTAAATGACTCATAGATACCATACTATTAAAATTCAAACCAACCATGATAATAGTGGATAAACCAATATTTCTTGATATTTTTTAATGTTATAATGATAGAAGAAAGATCCTAATATACTGTAAATAGATAATTGAAACTCGTTAAGGAAGATACTATGATGGTATTACCATTTTTCCATGAATATTGAGTTATCATGAGTGAGGAATAAATATATGATAAATTTATTAAGCAAATATACTGATCAATTGAAGTGACCACATATATTACATTAAGTAAAAAATTAGAGATGATCATCAGCAATTGATATGAACTATATAATATGGGAATAATATTCCCAATAATGTAGAATTTAATTTTAGTAAATGATATAGTTTGAATTTAATATCATATATCATTCCATTGTGAAGTGTTTCTCATGATTATACTGAAAATATGAGCAAATTAATATCACTAGACACAAAAAGTTTTTTTATTTTATTCTAAATAATGGTTTGATTTTAAAATTTTCTATTCTTGAGGATATTAAGGGATGTTTATAATAAATATATAAATATAACATAATTAAATTAGTTAAGATAATTATTATTCCTTTTATAAAGGTAGTTGAAGTATTTAGAATTCATATCACATAATAACTAAATGCATTTAATTTACAGAGTATCATGGGGACATGTATCATGATATTAAATTTTAATGTGAACATATCACTCACCCTTATATTTAGAGTTAATTTTATGTTAATGATATAATCAGGAATCATTGAACCAAGACGGGCGGGATGATGTAATAAAATGGAGTATGATATAAACATTACATAAAGAAAGATAGAGATAACATAGTTGAGATTCATAATAGTAGTGGATACTAGTGATTTAAGAGCTCCATCAGAGATTAAAGAAATGATAAAATAAATAGTAAATTTGAATTTATCGGGTGATCATGAAAATAAGAATTAATGTCCCATCGTAAAAAAAATATCCTCATATTTTAATTTCATCGTGTCTTCTTGTTACATTACCATGAAAATGAATAAAAAACATATGATGGAGAATAAAATTATTTAGAAATGTGTTGATGTTGTTAGTTATATATATAATGGATCATGTATTATTTTTTAATTAGTTTTATTATTTATCTATTCATATATTCAATAAATAATAAATCTTATAAGTTATGTTAATTTGTGATGTAAAATAAGAAAATTTCTTATAATTTGAGTGTAAACATAAATTCCAAAGGTTGATGGATGAGAAATATCTTATTGGAATAAATAAATCTATAATTGTAGATAATTTGTTTCCAAGAGAAAAATTTAAAAACAGAAACCATAAAGGGTATGCTTTTTTAATAAATAAATTCAATGTACCTTAATGGAAATTTTTTTTAACTATATTATTGTTTTAATATTAATCTATGAATTTAGTTACGTAACTAAATGAAACATGTCATACATCCGATAAATCCCCCCATCTTCAAAATAACATTAAATTTATTATTATAATGTCACCAAAATGAGTTTTATACAAATTTTACGTCCATTATGTATTTGAATTATAGTATATAAAATCAACGAAACCATAACAAATCATAATTTTTTTAATTATAATTAATTATTTACATATATTAATTAATTTATTAAATGATACTTGTACTATGATCAAGTTATAAAAAATTTGTGGTCACATTTACCTTTTATACTTATATGAAACTGATATGCTAATTTGTAACCTACAATCACACAAAAACAATTCACATGTAAATGATTTTTTAAAACTCACTAATGTATTTTTCATTACTTGAATATGTTTTAGAAAAAACATAATGTAATATATTTCTACCATTAAAATTTTATATAATTATAAAAGTTTTTTGTCTAAATAATAGGTTTTTTGAATTAATCAAATAGTTATTTTATTTTTAAATACTCTCTACCACACTTCTAGAAAATATAATTCTCACAATACTTATGTTTAGTGTCAAATTAATATTGAATCTACATATTTTATTATAGATAAAATGTTCTATGTATCTTCTATATATGTTCATTGTATTGTTTAATTATCATAGTTTGTAATATTTTCTATAAATATTATATAATATATTCATAAAAAATATTATATTAACATGATTTATACAGACACACATACAAATATTATGAAAAAAACACAATTCTTCTTAAGTTATAGTATTATCATTTTGTATATTTCCTTGATATTGTAACAGTATTTTTATTTAAAAATACTCTAAATAGTAATGTTTTAAACTAAATATATATAATGATTTATGGGAAAAATAATGTTTTTTAGATGCGTTTTTTATTCATCATTCTCATAAAATGTTTATAAATTTTTTATGTTTAATATTTTAATATTTTTTTAAAAAGAATATTATAATATTTTATACTTTCTTTATTAACATATATTTTATTAATGTTATGTAGTTCAATAATATTATGTGCTCTAAATATGATATATGATTACTATATATTGTATATAAAATAAATTATTTTTATCTTTCTTCACACTTCAACAAAAAATATTCATAAAGAGTATTTTATTATTATTTAAAAAACAATTATGATAACTGAAACATATTTTCTATATTTCAGCATAATATATTAAATTTTCTAAGAGTATTTCTTAAGAATAAGAAAACATTACTTAATACATTGAACTATTTATGCATGGGTAACATGTATCCCTTACAACACATAAATATTTCTCTTTAAAATTCAATTTGTACACATATAATATTTTTTTTAAATATGATTACAATTAATCATCATATTCCTTGAATTTTAATGAATATAGAGACATTTAATTAATAAATATATAAGAACATAAAATTTAAAAAATTTAATTTAACTTATAAATTATTATATCCTTAGTTAGGAAAAAAAATCCATTATATAAAATAAAACTCAGTAGTTTTTCAAATGGGGTTACATAGACATTGTTACAAGTATAAATGATGTCCCAAAGAGTGGAATATGTTTGGGAATTTATGAAAGAACCAATAATGCAAAGGATATATAATAATTAAGAACCAAATCATTATATATGAATAGGTCTACATGAGATGAAAAAATTATAATAAAATAGGACATGTCAAAATAATTAAAAATGAATATTTCTTCAGATACCATCCCATTAGTACCCACACTTTCTCTCCTACATTCAATAGTTCTAAACCCCACTTCTATAGCATTAGGTGTCCATATTCCCCAATAACTACATACTTCACTTCACTATATAGAAAACCAAATATGTAGGTTGATGTTGGATCTAATTACACCATTACCTTACCCATATATTCTTTCCTAGAATAATTCAACCCTTGAGAAATTAAATTAAAAACAATAATATTCATAGTAACTAGGATATGAACCCCGGGTAAAAAACAATATGGTATGTTGTTTTATTATCTATCATTCATATAATAAATAGAAAATATTTAGTATGTAAAAGTCTAAATTTTCACATCCAAGGTCATTTTTGTTTTTTAGGGTGTTCAGTATGTTTTTCTATTGTTATTAATGGTTTTGGTTTATTTATTTATATTTAATTCTATATTATGATGATTAAAATTGATTTACAATTTTTTATAAGTATCATCAATTATGAATCTATAAAAATATTTTATATTATTCATCATTTACTATAGTTGAAATTAAAAATTGAGAAATATCTTACACATGAAGTAGAAAAATTTAAAAAAATTAATTATATCTCATATCAGTTATGTTCTCTTATCTATTAAATTTTTGTCTGCAATAATAATACATATGTAAAAAAATTAGAAATATATTAAAATATATGTGCATGTGTTTTTTTGTCTTGTGTAGTTATATGTTACATATAGTGTGAGTGGGTTTACTATGATTTAATATTTAAATAAAATTAATTATTTAGAGACATATATATATATTGTATTTTACAATGTTAAATATATATATATATATATATATCTATGTGTGAGTGTGTGTGTGTCTGTGTGTGTGTATGTATTTATATTTTAATTATTTGAAAACACATTGAAGACAAAAAAAAGGATAAAATGTTTTTTTGAGGAAAATAGAGAGAGAGAAACTTTTATGAAGTAAAATTTCTAAAAAACATAATGATTGAAATAAATAAAAAAGTAATGTAAAATTTGAGATGGGGAGGTAAGGATTTGGTAGGATATTGATCTACTTAATTTAACATGTAATATGTGTAATATAATAAAATTTGTATTTTTATAATACATTAGGGAGAGAAACATTAATGTTAAAAAAATTATAAAAAAGAAAGAAAAGTTAAATTTGGAAAAAAAATTGAATTAAATAAGGAATTATTGTTGAAATTTTATTTAATAAGAAATTATTTAAAAGGTAGTGGAAAAATATGCGATAGAAAAACATGTTTTGTGATTTGTGAAACTTATCTGAATTTAAACCAAAATGTGAAGAATTTTATATAATGGAAAAAGGGGGATTTTAAATATATGTGTACCTATATTAAAGAAAAAAATAGTTTTTGGTCATTCTCGATCCCTCTCACCCCACCTATTATTATTAAAACAAGCCTTTATATATTAATTTCATTCGACTAACTGACTTGTAAAAAAAATTAGACAAAACCACCATTTGTTTTCTTATTCTTCTGACATCGATGAATATGAAATGATAAACCTCTTAAGGTTCTGAATGACCCAATTTCTAATGTATTCTATGATTATTGGTGTTCTTAAGAAAACTCGGTGGAACAAGAATCTCTCTTCCCCTTATTTTTCTACAACAAAACAATGAATGTCTTCATACATTTATGGGATCTGTAACATCTCTTTTAATTTTTGTTGGTGTTAAATTATCATGTTTTAGTTTCTATTATTTAAATGTGTCCAAATAACTATAATTGGATAAAAATATTGAAAATTATCACATGAAAAAATATTATTCAAAATGATGGAATCTATAAATGAAAAATAAAATTTTATTAATATGAAATGACTATGTTTATACTAATTACAAGAAATCATAACATAAATTAGAATAATACTAATATTAACTTGATATTGTAATAGTAGAAAATAGAGTAGTAATATATTCTGATATTTTGTTTACTCTAATAAAATTCATATCTTTATGTAAGATTAAAATTTTATTATAGAAATTATTATATAAAATAGATTACATGGTCTTATTCTTTAGTTAGATTTTATTTTTCAAAATCCAGAATTACCATGTAGTATATTAATATTTTTGTCACATAAACTAGGAATCATATTTAGTTTAAATAATAATATTCTATGTTTCTTAAATTTAAAATTGAAGGAAGAAGTATTATTTCATATAATGAAATATTTTTTGTATAATATTACAATTTCTAAAATTAAATTATAAATAATATTTCATGCTGTAGATAATTTTAATTTTCTTAAGATTCTAAAAAATAATTTTTTGAGGTATTCCATTAATATTAATGACTGTAATTTCTCATGATGGAAATTTAATACATTGCATGCAATATCATAACATCATATGCTTTTATAAATCATAGTATTATATATTAGGGGGAAATGATAATTGCATACTATAGTGTTAAATTTATAAATAATTTATGATGAGAATTAGTTTTATAGTTATAGGAAGAAATTTTTGAAAGAAAATAAATATGGATTCTATAAATAATTAATATTTAATGTTACGTGAGTTTCTGAAATTAATGGGTATAAATAAATGAGTTTTAGATATTATGATCATATGTATTTTATAATATGTTGATGTTTCTTATTAGTGTTTACTAGATTGTATGAATTATACTTATATGAAATTTTATTGTTGTTGTTTATAATGATTAATTTCTGTAAATTAATAAAATCACATAATGTTGGATGAGGTTATAATTTAAATGGATGAGGCACTAGCATAATGACTACCACTAAACCTATAATTTAATTAAGAAATAATTGATGCATTAATCACGTCTCATTAATTTATATCTAATATTTAGTTATTCCTTTTAGTTTCATTTTTTGAAATCATATTTCAAATAATCCAATTAATTTATTATGGAATTATAGTGGTTTTCTTCTAAAGAATAAATGTTTGAGGATGAGTGAGCCCATTCTTAACTGTGTGATGCTAAAATGAAACTATGCTGTATCCTTAGTTTCCTTTAAACTTTTTAACATAAATTATTTTCAATGTGTATATATGATATATGTATTTATAGCCTTGATTTTTTATAGGTAATAAAATATGGTATGGTTGATTGACCAGATATGATCTAGAGGCCCAGTGATATATTGATGGTTCATTATATTTTCACAATGGTCATGGAGATCAAAGTTGTAGTGATGACCTATGTTGGTGATAGAAGGATAAATTATTCTATAAGAAATGGTGTGGGAATTAGACAATTTGGTAAAGATAAGTTTGGAGCTAGTCTTTCTCATAAATATATATTTAAATTTTTTGATTCTTCCTTGATGTCCAGATTCAGGGATATTATTTATATGAATTTTTTCTAACGACTCAATGATATTTGAATCTATACAGAAGTGTTATATCATTAATTTGGTATCCTATTATGAGTATTAGAGTACCTAGATAATTATGAAATGATAAACGGATTAATTTAAATATCTTGGTTGGTACATGATATTTATGGATGTTGACAGTGAAATTTGGAACATAATATTTAGAGTTTTAGTGTCATAGGCACTAGCATAAAGTTTCTAATTATTAATCTATAAAATGAATATGGATAATTAATTAATTAAATTTGAATTTCATGTTTTTATTCTTTATTGAGTACTAGATTTCAATCAGTAGAATTTAGGGGTCATGTGTGATGATAGTGATAAATGAGTTCAAGGATACATAATTTTCCATAGTGTGGTCTAATCATGATATTTGTCTATATTTTATGATTTCATATTCTAATCCACCTACAATGTAATGGAAAATAATCAAAAAATTCTTTGGGTATGTTTTCCTTTATATCCAGGATGGAAATAGAATATATGGATACCATCCCAATCTCCCATACTCTCCCATTCTTTATACATATGAGTAAACGTATCTTACACAATAATGTATTAGAGTATAAAGTGAATCATTAAACATGTAATGATGGATCCTGATGTTTTATACATTTATATATTCATTCAAACAATATATAGTATATCACATACTTATATTTGGTCGTGGTGGATTCATCATTCCATCGGTGTATGTTCATAGTCTATGATGCCATGAGGTGTAATGAATTTACACAATTTTGGGGGATTCCACACAAAAACATGGTTATGGATTATATCATGGGAATGCAAATTTGGATATATAGATGGACTCCATCATCTAATCTTGTCCCATAAGTAATATTGGGGTTATAGAATCCTGATTTTTCTTAGTAGATGAAAAATTCATTACATGGAACAAAACCTAATAATATATAGGATATTTTGATGTCTAGTTTCGAGGAAACTAGGAACATAATACATGTATAATAAAATAGTTCTTAAAAATCCACATATTGTGATTCTTTATAGGTTCATCCTAAGGTATACTTATTGTAACTCATATACTGCCAAAAAGTCAAAATAAAAGGGTGAGTATAAATCCCATCAAGGGAATAATCAAAGGAGATATTTATCATGTAATATAATGTCATATCAATAAAGAATGATCATAATATAATGATTCAAATAATAATATAAATATAATTAATCATAATATGGAAATGTGGATATAACATAAAAAATTAGATATTCATAATCATATTACCAAATTTTATCACCAAGGTGTCATAATCATCATTTCCATGGTCATTCAAAAAGGTATAAATAATATGTATCATCTCTAAATATCAACTGATTACCCAATTCATTGTATCTCTATATGAGAGAACATTTTATATATATTAATTTCTTTGAGGCACAATTATCATAATAAAACATTTCTTCAATAACCCATGGAAAATAAGGATTGATTTTTATATAAAATCATCGGGTATATGAGAGCTTAATGACTTGAACATTACATCATTTTTAACCCATTAAAAGGGAATGTAGGTTTAGTACCTATAAATCCCTGAAAAAAAATTATATTTACATCTACAGGAATTCCAAGGGATATTAATATGGTTTTTTTCCACTGTATTGTAATTATTTCATGTGAAAGATAGAAATTCAAGAATTGAATTTAGTGGAATGACTGTATAAAATGTGGATTATGTAAATTGCATAATGGGAGGAGATGAAGGTATACCATTGATAAAACCAAATTTCGAAAGTAATGGGAAAAATAATAGTGTTTTTAATGTAAAAAATTGAACATTTAGAAGTCTTACTACAAATTGGTACATAAATAAAAAAGAAGAAGAGGATATTTCAATTACATTAAATCCATCTTTATTTCATCTCTTTCTACCTCCAGATAATAAAACATGGTTTATTAAAATATGGATACATACTTGAATTATGTTCGTTTTTTTACTATTTAAACTTTATAACCATTGGATTTTATTTCTCAATTTTTATCATTATAGTTGAAACATGTTAATATGATATGTTCAAAAATATTTTCCCACCTTTATCCAATTGAATGATCTTGGTTAATTTTTATTTATGAATTATTAATATTAACTAAAGAAGTATATAAATATTTTTATTTATTTATTTTATATTATAAATAATATATTATAAAAATCCATAATAAATTGGATATGTAGAGAGTTTGAAATGTCCTCAGAGGTCGTTAACCAATGGTTGATGGGTGTTCTCAAAAATGGTGAAAAGAGAAGTATGACATTTAAAATTTTATAATATTAAATAATTAAAAGAGTTTAACATAATTTATGTAATTTTAAAATACCATTTAATATAAATTTTAATATTTTAGTTTTCCTGTATAAAAATAGGAAGAGAAGATGAAAATGATAGAAAGAGTTAATGAAATTTTAAACTCTTCTCAGTGTTCCTTCTTCTTAATGACACTAAATTAATTTGATAATTGAAGATCATTTACTCTAGAATACCCCTATGTATTCTAATGGTCTTAAGGGATGTAATTTGGATTGATCATTGGCTTTGTTAAGTTAGTAATTAGTGGTTTTCTAAGTATATGGGGATGGTTTATTTATATTATAAAATATGGTTATTTTTAGGATAAAATATTGCATAAAATATAATATCAAATTATATGTTTGAAGTGTATAATTGTTAACATTATGAAATATTTCTTGATTTTAAAAAATTTATTTTCAGACTTTAAAACACTTTATAATTAAAATTTATTTGTTTAGTAAAAATGAAACAAGAAAAAATGAAAAATTGTTATTTAAATAAAGTACCTTTGGATTTAGAATATGGAAAATTATTTTTTAGAATTAAAAATTATGTTTAATAATTTTTAATGAAACATTAATAATATTTATTTTTTGACGATCTTACAAATAAAATATTTATTATTTCATTAGCGTGTCATCATTATGTCATAAAAGACGAGGTATTTCAAAAATATTTTTTTTACTATTCGTGTAAAAAATTAATTATTTATAAACATTACCCAAAAACCACCCTATTATAATTTTGAAATACTGATTTCATATATGACATTATATTATTTAAAATAAATTTTTATCATAAGTGATTGTAATTTTTAATATAAAAATTTTAAATTTTTTGAAATACATTAAATTAAATATCACTAAAAAGAATGATCAATTTTTAATCATTATATATATTTTATAAAATTATAACATTTGTATTTTCAAAAATTACTCTGGATTGTTATTATCTATATCACATTTTATTATTTTGAGGTTAAATTACTATTCTAATTACTGGGATACTAATCCCAATGGTCAAGTTACTATTACCAATAGTCAAGTTAATATTCCAACGACTGGGATATTATTACACTGGCCAAGTTACTATTCTAACAATCATATTGTCTCCTATAAAGACCACATAATTATTTTATTATAAAATCACTAAAAAACATCACAATGTTTAATATTTTCATTTTATAATATGGTTATAGTTTTGATAATATTATCTGTATTTTCTATAGTGTTTTGGGGGTGGTGATTATAGAATATTAAAAAGATCCATATAATCCATACATATTATTCTTATATTATATTTCAAATCCAATTGAAATGTTTGGAATTTATGTGGGTCTATTTTTTGAATAATTTATGTTCATCATTAATGAAATAATGTGTTTTGTTTTGTTTCTTCCTATGTGATTCATGTGTATTATACAATATTATATAAGACACATTATTCAGGAAATAGATATTACTAATAATGTCTGGGTTAGTATTGGGGTAGGTAGGGATGATTCCCAACTCATATCTGAGAATACTTTTGAAATGGATGAGTTAAGGATCTTTGGAATTGGTGCATGATTGTAAAAATCCAATAGGGTATTGTAAGTAATGTGATTTTATATATATGTGTTTGTGTGGGTGTCTGATTTTAAAAAAGATTGACTTTCTTCAATACGGTATTTGGTGTGTGATCCATCGTGAGAATGATAAAATTATATAATATATGCATAGGTGTCTTGGTTTTTCATTTATTTAGTCATTGGAAATTAGTATGCTTCATTCAAGTTTTTTATGAGAGGTTTCAATGTGTATTATTCTGAGAATACATATTATACAAACCCTGAGTATATAAAAACATGTTTTTAAGTTGGCTAGTGCTGGTTGGAGATTGAGCATGACAGTACATGTTTTTGGATTTTTTTCCGGAGCTATTGGAGATTCATGTACACTACTGAGGATTTAATTTTTTATTTTTCTTTTATTCTTGTTTTTATATATCATTAAACTCATATATGATGGTTATTATGGGTTCAGATGGTTTATATTTCATTTATTACAGGGATTATATCGATGTTTTCTATAATATCTTATTCCTCTAATTCTTAGTGAGGGTATGCATCCTATATGTGGGATTTATAAACCATTGGTTCTAGTTTCAAACCCATATCCAATTAGAAAAATTATTCAAGGATTTTTAACTCTCTTCCTTCTTTTCCATCCCATGTGGGGTAACTTTGGAGTTAGGGGTCATGATAGATATTGGAGTTGGTGTTATAGAACCAGTTATTTTTACTTTAGATTTTATATATATTCAATTAATTTAATATAAATTAAAATATATTACTAAATATCAATAATAATTATACATTACATTAAAGTAATAATGTCCTAGAGTGTCTTTCACATTGAAAGGGGAACAATAGTTCCGAGCATGATGATAACATTAAGATTTCAAGATAATAATGTTAAAACATTCTCTATGGCTATATAACATTATATAATTGGTGATATATTATGATTATAATTATGTATTATTACTCATAAGAAGATGATACTTTATATCATGAAGTTCACGCTTGCTAGTCTCCAAGATGGGAGATTATCATAATAGACTCACCAAAAGTAATTCCATATTTTTATGTGTCATTGGATATTTTTATCTATGATAAAGTGTAATGTTCATTGAAATTTAAGATTATTATTAATTCATATCAGACTCACAAACATACATGTATTTCTCTAAACCATGATGATACATTTCATATAGACTTTGGGAATGTTGGGTGTGTCATGAATGGCACAATATTAATGAATATATGGAGGTTGGATAAGTCGCTTACATATTTATTGAAGTTGATCCCTCAACCCTTTTACTGAAATGAATATTTTACTTTTAGTCATTATGTAATAATGGGTTTATTTCACATAGTCAAGGAAATAAATATCGAGTATATAGTTTTATGACACAAGAATATGACATGAATGTTGATATGTTATGTCAAATGGATTATATTAAATAGTGACTGATCATGTTTTCTTATAAACATTGCAACATTAAATTATTTCTCTTGGGTTCCATCATCCATTGTAAGGCAATAATCATGGAATATTAGAAATTCCACCAAATTCCAAGGATAAGGATGCCTAGAGAGCCACATACTAATTTGTTTCATTAATCAGAAATTAAATTCCATTCAAATTTAATTATTGGATTAAATATTATTCTCATGATCGAGGTATAATTTTATTCAATAATTATTTATCACAAAAAATAATTATATATTTATACGCTAGGTAATTAGTTAAATTCATAGATAAATAATATTTATTTATTTATTGAATGATTAAATTTTTATTAGGGTATTTATTAAATTTCGAGGGGGGCTAGTAGACCAATATTGTGTCTATTAATAAATATTAACATGTAGAAAGTAAAAATAATATTTATCTTTGTTCTTGTTAGAAATATAAAAGGGAAATGATAATAATATTATTACATGGAATATGGTCTTTTTAGATTTAATATATTATTTAAGGGATATTGTGCAATTATATAATACTTTAACACTAACCCTATATCTATAAATATAAAATAAGGTTAATTTTTTAGAGATTTTTCAAAATTGAGAATACCTATTTACAATGAAATCTATATATCTCTATCAAGTCCCAAGAAGGCTACATATATACTCCCCCCCCCCCCCCCCTCGTCATCCCAGGAACAAGATTTCAAGTATGATTCATCAAGCCCTAAGGAATCATCACAATAATCATGTCCAACACTATGAGATGATCAGTCTTCAAGGCTATCACACAAAAATCATTTGGCGTTGTTCATATATCCTAAGTGAACATGTTGATCCCATCTAGTGGGATAATATACATGGATCATACAAGAGAAACAATGATTGACTAAAAAAGGTTTTAAAAGATCAGAAAATTTACCGAATAAAGTTCTAAATGTCGAGTTATTATATGTTTTGATCAATTTAAATTAATGATTAATTTGACATGAAAATATATTATCATTCTTCCAATGAAAATTATAAAAATTCCATGTAAAATTTTCACAGGTCATGTCCATTATTTCTGGTTCAATTAGTGAATGATCCACAAAATCAAAAAAAATTGAGTCGTGATTTTCCTCGATAAGTGCTTCTATTATGCTCAAAAACAAAACCATTTATCTGAGAAGTAAAAATAAAATATATAATTATTTATATTTATTATGATCATGTACTTAAATTTTTGAAATTAATTTTATGATTTATTTATGATTGATCAGTTGACAAAATATCTTATTAGATGACTTCATTTCATTCTCACATAATCTAGATCGGTTAATAATTAACAGAGAATATATCTAATGATCCTATCTGTGTATTACAATAATTCAAGATTTATAATAAAAGGTTTCATGACATATAATACTTTTTCCCACACCATGTATCATTTTTCCTTACACCAGGAAACCTGCATGGACTCCGGGTAATCATATAATAAATTCATGTTGCATACAACAAACACACCATGCGTTGATATGTTAGGGTGGAACATAGTTTTCTAAGAAATTACATTGTGTATATATCTTATATTTCATGTAGTCTATTTGTATTCATTGAAAAACATGATTTCAATACACATCACGTAATTAATACACCATAAGTATTTAAAACATGACACGTATAGGCCAAAAGTTGTGTAACCTGATGTACACACTACGTATCCATTCTACATGTTTCAAAACATATATATGTTTACATAAGATACATTTCATGTCCCTTGTAATGTAATATGGATATTCAGAAAATCGATGTACATTCCATGTGGCGAGTATGAACACTACATATACATTACCTACTTAAGGATAAATATTAAATTCAATTCATTATTCCATTAAACATTATCATCCTTAGTTCTATGATTAATTAAATTCATATTATACTTTGTCCCTTAGGTTTTATATTATATTAAATTCGTAATTAATTTTCTTATAATATTTGAAACTACAATTGATGTATGATCATTTCATACTAACTAGTCAGTACATTAAATTATTTTGACAATGTAATATTTACGTGTTACATGTGGAATAAATTTATCAATACACACACAGAAGTTACAACACATTCTATGTATCCAATATTTTATATGAGTGAATTGTATATATTTAGAATCATACTAATCAATTTTGATAGGTACATGCCAATTTTCTTCCATGTACAAAGTTGTGTACTATTTTATGAATTTTGAAACAAAATAAAAAACCATATTTTATTTAAAATCACAGTGGATGATAATTTTAGGAAGATTAGATAGAATAAGGTAAAATTAATTAATTGATTAATAAGTGCATTAATCAGATTAATTTTCACATGTTTAGTCTTACTGATTTATATACTGAAATGAATTTTAGCTGGTTGTTTTAACTGTATAATCATTACATCAGTATAACAAACCATGATCTTTGACCAAAAATATATATGTTTTGTTTTTATTTAATTTAGTTTTATTACATTCTTTTCAGTTATTTATTATTAATTCATATATGATGTATTTTCTGTCATCCCCACTCTTTAATAATATAGTACCTACATGTTCAGGGTTATTTTATTTAATTTTTTGTGAAATTATCCCTAAATACATGGAGATAATGTCTACATAAATATTTTGGAAACAAAAATGAAATAAAATCCTAATGGATTTAATAATATAGTATTTTTGGTAAACTTGATACATACTTGTATTCTCATTACTTTATAAAATATATAATTCAAAATTTATTTTTGTTGAGAGAACTATTATTCCCTATAGAATATTCTTGTATATCAATCGTAAAACACTTCCTAGTATCCTCTAGATAAATAAAACAAAAGAAAGGGGTGAATTCAAATGTATAGTAATGGTAAGCATATAGTGTAAGCTATTAATAAATAAAGAATAATTAATATAGAAAGTTAAATGACAAAAACACATGTCATTTAATGAATGACTTGAGAATAATATTAAAGGAATAAATTAAGATCAAGTAATTACATATAAATAACCACATGTGCTTGAAATATAACCATAAGTGTTATAAATAAACTAATAATCACATGGAATATCAATAAGTTATATCATAATGGTGGAATTCATAATTCTATACATCTAAAGCATATTTTTGAGGACTTATTCCAAGATATATAAATATATGGGTAAGGCCTCACCTAAAATCCAATCTAGTTTGTATTATGAGACCTACAAATGTATTGAGTGGGTATAGAGAGCCATGAACATCACTTACTAAGTCAAATTCTTTCAAAATATGAAAGGGGTGAAAAATAATCAACACAAACATACATATTTAAAACTAACATATTAAATATTATTAGTTACCCTAATGAATAAACATAATAAAAAAGAATCCAGGGTTAAATGTTGAATGGTAAAAAAAGTGTACATCATATTTAAAATGATCATAAAACATCAGGTAAAATAATAAGTATGGTATCAATGCAACATATCCTTAGTGGATTCTAATTATATTATAGGTTTGACATCACTGATGAATAGAAACTCCATAAACCATTCCATAAAAATGTTTTTGAGAAAAATAATCTATGTGTTTTGAAAATTAACTTTTAAAAACAATAATTTCAAAAAACATTATAAAATTGATTTTAATCTCAATAACCCTTTTTAAACATGTGAAATAATAATTAAAAATTGTATTGGTCATGATTATAGAATGTTCCATTCATGTCGTATATGTTAAAATAAAGATTCCATTAATATTTCTGGTAAAATCCAAACATTGATTATTTTTAAAAAGACATAAATATTCATTTAAAATAATTATAATAAGGAAAAATGGGTAAATATTTTTAAACTAAATATTTTTTAAAAGATTAAAATATTGATTTTTTTTCGAAAACATGTGTTTTGATGAAAATTATTTTTGACCGAAGAGAGAAAAAAATTATATTTTCTTAGAAACATTTTTTGAATCAATTTAATTACCAAAGAGGGTAAAAATGGTTCTATTATTTTAAAAGATAACTAATAACCATAAAAAAATAAAATATATATTTTTATGAAATAAATATCAAATAATTCCTCTATGGGATATGTAAAAACAAACAATCCCAGATAACAGTGAGATTATGAAATAAACCCTTACCACTTAGTAACTTCTGAATCATAAGCCCCAAAAAATGACATTAATTTAAAATTTAAGTACAATTAAAAAAATTAAATTCATGATATAACATATCAAATTGGTATTATATATACCACATATAGAATGTAAGTGGTGAATATGGCATATGCCTCCTAGAAATAAAAGTTAGTCGAGACACCCTTACCTCATGTATAATTTCCATAATATGTGTTTATACATATTAAATAATTGTGTATATGTTTTTATTAATCTATAAATATTCATAATCATATTTATAATATCATATATTATCCTCTAATAACATTTTCCATCCTATTTCTGAATAATATTTAATTATTTTCAATGTTTCTGCTGTTAATTTCTTTTTTTATCATGATTGTTTTTTCATGAATGATCCAGTTATTGTGCATAAAATATATATATATATATATCTTATTCATAAAGATAATAATTTTATAAATACATTATTTACTTATTTTATAAATTTTTATAAACATTTCTGAAATATGGACACAAAAAATGAATCACACTATTTCTTGCAGACAGTAGGTCGTATGTATGCACGAATAATTATATCATTCCATTAATGAGTGAAAGGATATGTAAGTGATATATTAATTTTATAGAATAAATATAACCTCATATATATCACATATATTAGTTTATTAAACATTATTAAATTCCATTTAATTGATAATTGAAACCCGAATCACATTACTTTGCGAGGTGGTAGTCCTCTATATTTTTGAGCGACATTAATGTATTTGAAACATAATGGAACTATAAAAGTTATATCTGATATTAAAATTAAATATTATATTTATATTATAAATATAATATAAATTTTTTAAATAATTAATTATATCAATTCTTTAAATGTGGTGATTGAAAATGATCAACATCGGTTCATGTGGTGGTACTCTATTGTACAAATGATCGATGATGTAATATCCCATTTGATGGAAGTGGATTAGGTAAATATTTTTACATAAAAAAATTAAAATATAATTACATGGTAGATAATATTTATATTATATTTCTTGTTTTAATATATAATGAAAGGGGGAAACAAGATATAAAATGATAGAGCAATGTTAGGATAATTATCTTTTCTAAGAGAAACCTCATTTGGCTCTCCATTTACAAACCCTATGGATAGTATTTTTGGAGAAAATGTGGGTATATAATATGTATAAGGATGTTGGGGAGATAATTTATCTGATTGTTTTTTATCTAAATGGCTTTAGTGGTGTGATTAAATGAGGTTAGGGAGTTCCATTTTACAATTGGATAAAGGGAACTCTCTTGGATGTTACATAAATATTTCCCCAAAAAATCTCAAATGATAGAGTAAATCACCTATAAATTGATTTCAAATAACCATAGGATATATTTTGGAATAGTATAAGGTGAAAATAAGTCAATAAAATAATATTTAGAAATTTTGGGATGTAATTTTAACCCTTATCATCTTAGTTTAATCCCATGGAAAACACATATTTTCCTTCACCTCAGTAATCTATTTTTATTGGTTCATTATTCATTTTGGAAAAAAATAATTTAAACAAAATATATAATATAAATTATGATAATGAAAAATATGGAATCCATTTTTTCAAATTCAATTTTTAGAAGTGGTGGAATTCAATTTTAAACAATACCTGCAGTTGAGATGAAAAATCAGGTTTTCAAAGAGAAAATTCTCAAAAGTATAGATTGTTTTAATTTCAAAATTCAATATGAAATTGATTATAATAACCTAAATTAGTTAAATTTTAATATAATTAAAATATTTTTACTTTAATAAAAAATTAATATATAATTAAAAATTTTAAAAATTTTAAATTTATATATAATTTCGTGTAGAAATCATTATTTTTCACTATTAATCGAAAAATCGAACATTTCGAAAAAATTTAAAACTTCACACTAAGATACAACTGATGTGATTATTTAAAAATTAAATTTCATTTTTTAAAATTTCTAATTTTGGTAAAAATTAATTGTAAATTATGTTTTCAAAGCACGTATAATTATCCTTTTAGAAAAATAGAGTTTTTTAGAAAATACTCCTTTTACAATAAAATGATTCTTATTCAATTTCTAATCAAAAGAAAAAAAAATTGAATTTATTATATGCATGTTTGAAACAAAATATTTTTATTAGTTTGTTAGTATAATTCATACCCTCCAACTTAATGGGTAGTTTATAGTGGTGATGTTTAAGTAATAATATTTTAATAAAGTATCGTGATTCATTTAAACTCCTTGTTTCTTTCTTTTCAATATATCAAATATATTAAATTTGTTTAAAATTGAATTTATCGTAAATTATAGAGATATTATATTTTATTCTTTTCATGGTGTTGTGTGTCATACATGATATAAAACATGATTTTATTATTTTAAAAATATTGTGGTGTAACATTAGACCCCTTTAAAAAAATCTCATCCTCACAATTTAATCATGATATTGAAAATCTTTAGTTAGAATTTTGAAATTACCTTTTCTAAAAACCCACATCATAAAAAGAGTAAATAAAACATCCTCTTAATAAGATATAAAATGAATTACAATTCTCATATGGAAAAAAACTTAACTATGTTTTTAAGTCTGAGAACATTGGTGAAAAGTTAAGATACACACATGGATAAAAATAATAAATAATTATAGTGCACATGATCCTCATCCCAGTTGGTGAGGACTCAGTAAGTGAATCCAAGAGACCTGGGATCAAATCTAGGTGGGGACATATTTCTGGGACTATAGCACTACTGTAGCACTACTCTAGCGAGCTCTATAGAACTACTGTAGTAGACCCTGTAGAAGCACTATAACAGGTGTTGTTTGGAACTGTATTAGCTAGAACTGATCATCCATCTGGGCCTTTGGGGCACTAGTTTAGTCATCAAGTCCTACAAGGATTTCAGGCTACCCACGGCCTTCAGGCCATTTGTCTCTCAAGGCTTTTGGTCCACCTCAAGGCCTTCAGGCCACCTCAAGGCTATTGGGACACATGAAATATGCAGATATACCAGGAAGATTACAAGGGATAAGGCTCCAGATGAGGATTCAGATAATGTTCATTCACAAGAGAAGATCTTACTAGAATTGAAGGAATGAGGGGGTATAGAATTTCCATCTATATCAGGACTATGCAGCTCTACACAGGACTCCTATTTGACCATCCTTGTAAAGGTGAAGCATGGATTTCATGACATTTTCTAGGGAGGATAAGTTCCTTGTTGTCTTGTTTGGGTGATTTCCTTAATACCTACATGTCATTTAATTTTCTATTAATCCTTTTTTCCTTGTAAGGGTTCTACCTCGTCCCTTGAAAATAGGATTATCAAAAAAAAAAAAAGCCTTTGGGCCAATCAGGCTAAATAATTATAGAGGGTGATAGAGGTCTTTTTTCATAATAGATTGAATGATTCAGGGAAGGTTATAGACCTCAAACCAAAAAATCTATGATTATTTAAAATACCAACATTTTAACATAAATGAATATATTAGGATAACATTATTTAATTCTCATTTTCCTAAAGTTAGATAATTCCTTTACCATATAAACTGAGGATAAATGAAAATTTACTTACATGGTTTATATCTATTTCATAGACAAAATTTCATCTTTTTTTTCTTCCTTTATTTTTTCAAAATCATTTATTAATACAATTAATTAATACACAATATTGATTTTTTTTATTCTTGAGGCACAAAAATTACATTATAATGGATCATTTGATCCATAAAAGAGTAGAAAGCTTGTAGAGTCCAATGTTTTTAAACCAGGCTGAAATAAGAATGTTTTTTAACTTTTCCATTTATTGCATGGGTCAGTTATTAAACCAAGATTCGGGGTGTAGATTCGTGAGTTGAGATCATTTAATGTATTCCTATCTGGCTATGGTAAAGGCTTGAGGAGTTCTCAAGTGGCTTGATGGGTTTCAGGAGCATTCGAATCGATATAAAAATTTGAACAGGATGCACACGGTTAGTCAAACCATGGAGGTCAGCCATATGGGATACACTAGGTATCCAGTAGTGTTCACATGGGATACACACAGTCTGGCATATCATTTGAGTCAAACCTGGTGGCCAACCCAGTTTTATGTTATGGGTTTAATTATTTAATTAAATTCAAGACTAAGAATGTATTTAATTAAATGTTTTGAAATGGGGGTATTATTTAATTAAATTTAGTTGAAGATAATTGAATTAAATATCATTTAAAGGGGGAATTTATTTAATTAAATTTATGTCAAGAGAATTTAATTAAATGATTATGAATTCGGGAATTTATTTAGATAAATTTATTTGAATGAAATTAAATTGAATTATGTGTAAATGAGGATTTTGGGGTTTTTAAAATAGTTATTTAAATTAAATGATAATAATAGTAATATAATTATGGTTATTATTATAATTATTGTTATATTGAATCTTATAATAAAATTTGGGTTTTAATTTAATTTGAGATAGAATAAAATAGGGAGAGGTGTCCAGCCTGAGCGAGGCGGCCCCCTAGATCTCCCATGGGGGTAACGCTACCCCCTTCTACTAACTCCTCTCTACATGCTCAGATTCATATTATTTCTTCATGGATCTTATCTATCTATTTGAGGTAAGGCCTTTTCCATCTCCTTCCTTCTTCATGTCAGCCATTTTAGCTCTCCATCTCCCGATTTCTATTACGTTGAAACCCTAGGTTCGGGTTTGATTTGGTTTCTTCCATTCTTTTGAATCTTGGTGGTGTGGTAGATGTCCCAGAGCATGTTGGCCCATGTTCTGATGACCACCTCTAAAGGTGAGTTTGTTCAGTAGGATTTGGTTCACCGCCATCATATTCAGGTAAGTCCATATACCCATTAATTGGTTTTGCATCCCCTTTAATTATATTCTTATAGTTTATTTGAGTGCAGTTAATTAATTGGGTGTGTTTTGGTCTTCTACCCACTAATTATGGGGGCTGATTATTTTTATAATGTTTTGTGATCAATTACAAGTGTGTGCATGCTTTTATTGAAGTTCATGTAGGTAAGCAGATAGTGGTTTGAATTAGAAATCATTAGCTTGGACAATTCATTGAGGTATGGTTCTCAACATTAAATAATTTTTAAAATGAAGTAGTTGATTATTTATCATTTTTGATAATTTTGAATACAATTTCAAGAATTAATTGATAGTGGTGTTAAATTTTTTGTTAGATTAGAATAAAACATTTTTTTAAATAAAACCTCTCCAATGGAGGTTCGTTGCCATTAAGATAAAAAATTGGTGATTAGTCTAATATATTATCATATCTTGCTGATATTTGTTTTAATATGATTTCCTATTTATAAAAATTATTTAAATTATGGTAATATGGATTCATAGAAATGAGATTCACTGCCTCCTTTACAAGTTGATGTACACGCGTTAATTAGTAATTATGATTTATTGAGTAGGATATATTGAGATTATTAGTTTTGAATTAATTTTGTACTTTGAGATTTTATTGTAAGTAATTAATCATGGGATTAATTATGAGTTATTAAGTGGGATGTGTTGAGTTAATTAATTTTAATTAATTATCTTCTTTGAGACTATAATATAGATAATTAACTAAGAGATTTATTACGAGATATTGAATTGTCTATGTTCATATAATTATTTGTCAATTAATTATGTTCCTTTGATTATATCATCTAGATAATTAATTGTGGGATTAATTATAGAATGTTGAAATTATAATTATATAATTATTTATATAAAATTAATTACAGAAAATTAATTGTGATTTTGATTATTTAAATGATGAATTAATTAATGGATTAAATCACTAATTTAATTATTGAGTTAACTATAGGAATGGGCGTATTTGACTAATTATTGAAATAGTATTGGGATAGGGGTGCATAATTAATTGATAAATTAATTAGGTGATAATGAATTGGAAGACATTCATTCAAAAATGATAAGTAAAAATTGTAAAATGGTCATCATATTTATGTCTAAAGAGAATTGGAACACGGTCATTCTAAATTAATAAGTAAAAATGGTCACATTGTCATCATACTTATGAGTAATGAGAATGGGAGCACGATCATTCTTTGAAAAGTATATATAGTAATAAGATCATTATACTTATGAGTAAACAAAATGGAGACATGATCATTATATTTAGGAGTAAGCATGGTAATATGGTCATCTTACTTACTTCTTTTATAATGGTATCATTGGATTTAATGTGTGAATTTAATGAATAAAAAAATGTACTATGAGATATGGACTCAATTGAAAATATTTTGATATCTGGGATGAGTTGAAACAGGTATTGAGATATGATATCACCTTTGAATACTTCTAACTCTAACATGATTCGAATAAAGAATTAATATACAATATCATCATTATATACTCCAGACTCATGCATGAGCCTATGTAGGTATTGAGGAATGAAATCAAATTCAATATTTCAGACTCTTGCATAAGGTGAAGCATGTATTAAGATATCATATAACATAGGGAACCCATCATGCTCTGTCATAAGAAGAAATTAATATTGAGGTACCGGTATCAACGAGAACCAAGGAGTTAAGAAATGAGTGAATAAAGAATGTTAAATAATGTGGTAAACAGTTCATTATACATTATATAAATATATATAGTCCATGTGCATACATTTATGCTAGCTATGAGCCGAAGTAGGTATCGTCGTCAGGTGTCCCTTTGGAACCTAGAATGTTTGTTGGTTATTTATTAAATTTGTTTATATCACTGATAAACTTGCCCATGGTTTTTTTATATTGAATTTCCTATATTTATCTAGACAACTGGTGTAAGAACTTGAATCTTCTTTTTAGGTATGTTTTCATTTTCTGGTAGTTTTTGAGAAAAAGCGGAATTTCTGAAATTTTAGAAGTATAATCCGTGTACTTTGTGAGTACACGTTGTGTACTCGGTTTCTGCATGAAGCCATGTGCTGGCCATGTAATGGCCGTACACACTGCCATGTGGGGGTGACCTGGAGGCCACCTAATGCAGGGTATGGCAACGTCAAGTACACACTGTGTACTTCCAAAGTACACGCCGTGTATTGTCTTTTTCTCATTAAACATACCGGGGTCGCGTCTAATCACTAGAAATTCCTTCTTCTCAACCTAGTTCAACCACGATCTCTTGTACGACCACAATCTTCCTCTAAGCCCCTGACGGAGCATTGGACCTCCGATTTGACCATCATCGAATGCATTTGAATTTCCTCGGTAAGCTCTTCCTTCTTCTAGAGATTCATTTCATGATTCCTCCCCTTTCTCAAGTTATCCTCTATTGAACATTTTAGATGTTTTTGTAGATCTATGGTGTTCTTGGGTGATTCAAGGCTTTAGGTTCATTTATATCGATCTCCCAACCCTAAGGTAGGTGGTTTTTGCCATTCTGTTGAATTTCTTTGAGTTATATGTGCAAATTTTCCCAATACCCATGAACGGGTATTGCGTGTTTTCCATTTTATCCCTGATAATTGACTATTATGCTTGTATGGTTGAATATAGTTTAATTCAATGTGAATAGGGTGAATTTATATGCTTTGGAAGTGTTTTCCTTGAATGTTGCTTGTTTTGACCATTTGGTCTGGTTTTCCTATTTGGTTATTGTTTACTTTCCATGCCTGGTATTGTAGGATGTTGTAACTATTGTTCTAACATGATGTTATGTTGTAGAATATTTATCCAAGTACTTCATGAGGTTTACTTTTCCCAATATGCACTGATATGCTTTCTTGACTTACACAAGGCCGCGAGAACCTGGTGTAGTAGACTATATGGAGAATAGACGAAAGGGATTCTCCATAGTGTCTATTTTTCCTTATGATACGAGACCACATGAGGAATTGATATAAGTGTTTCATTAGAGTGTCTGTAGTTCTTCAACGTAGGTCCTAGGGGGAATGTGATGTAAGTTCTTCCCTAGAGATCCTTTTGTTACCAATTAGAGACTATATGAGGAATTAATGGTGAGTGCTTCCTCAGAGAGTCTATGCTTAAGCTGAACCAAAGGGGTTATACTGAGTGTACTTCCCAGAGGGTTGCTTGTGTGGAATGGTAGGACCAGAGTGGATAGGCTGTGAGTAGATACAAGAGGGTTGACGTTTTTTCAGCTTCTTGCTTGTGTCGCATGGCAGGACCTGAGGGGATATGTTGTGAGTACTTCTTAGAGGTTTACCATATGTGTTTAGTTTCTTGCTTGTGTGGCTTGGTAGGATTAGTGGGGATGGGTAGTGAGTACTTTACAGAGGGTTTCCTGTTTGTGTTTACCTACTTTGGTCAGTTGTTGCTTGATTTATGAAACTGTATGCTTTGAAATTGTCGATTGGTTAGTGCTGAGTACTTCCTTGTTTACTGCTTCCTGTTATTTATTGCCTTCCATATATTCACTGACTATTAGACACATATCGTGTGGTGATTTCCTACTAGGATTTCATCTCAGACCCTATTTTGGCCCAAACAAATTATATTTCTATTGGTATAGATAATGGAAAGTTCCCTTCTACTTTAGGTACTTGATTGTTGATGAACTGGAGAGAATGGGTCAAATATGGGGCATGTGATGCTGATGAGTTTACTTGTTTTAATTTGTACATGGATTTTTTACTGTATTCTAGAATTGTGATTTTTTTGGATTCTTTTATAGTCATATGTATCATGCATCATTTACATAGATATGTGCTTCAGTTGTTTCTTCATTAGTCTTCCATTATTTACTATTGTGTGGTATTTTTACTGCTTCTAATATTGTTTATCTATTTTACATATGTTGTGTTACTCTTCCAATGAGGGAATAGTTTTCCCACTACACCCAAGGATCTCACTACTAGTCGCCATCCTCTGGCGTTAGGGGAAATGCGCTTGAGGCCATGGGACCAACCGGGTACGGGGTACCCCGGGGTGGCTTCCAGAACCGAGACGTTACAAAGTGGTATCAGAGGAGTTTCTTTTATTTGATTTACTATATGAAGCCTACACTCAGGGATAGGATGGAACATGTACTTGGTAATAAGCTGTTCCTGGGAGTAGCTAACCCGTGTACAGGGAAAATCCAATTTACCTCTTATTGCAATTTTCTGGTTTTTCAATTTTATAGTTGATTTGATTTTCAATATAGGTTGACTCACATGTATTGTGTTGTTATTATTGATGTTTTCAGGTTCTATTTCTATTGAAACCTAATGAGATGAGGGTATTCCATATCATGCATCATATAGTCACTTTCTAGAAATCACATGTCATGCATTCTTGTCATGCCATTTAGGGTGCATTAGTGATTGCATGTTGTTGTGATAGTTGTTGTTCTAGATATGCATATTTTTGTGATATTTTCCTTGATAGAATACATGATGTTTGATAAGGTATTGATTTGTAGAGGGTTTTCTTGAATGAATGCCAAAAATTTGGTTCTTGAGATGTTATGGGTCATCATGGACTAGAATTTGGTGGATCATTTCCATGTTTCTGCTTTTTATAACATGTATAAGATTCCAAGATTTGATTTGCGGGGACTATGGGCCCTCACAGATCGGAATTTGGAACATTAATGTCTGTTTCAGTGTTTTTCTAGGCTCCGAAGTAGTTTATGAGGTTTAATTTCTAGAAAACCTTAGAATAAATGTTGTGTATTGTTGAATACACGCCATGTGTTCTTCTATTCGGGAAGAAACTATTTTTCTTAATTACACGCCATGTACCATATGTACATACTGTTTAGTGTGTAACCATTTCATAAGCCATGTGGGTAGAGACACAGGATAGGGAAATTCTTTTGGGAACATGCCTTGTACCAGTTGTACATGTCGTGTCATGTTGACCCTGTTTCCGCCCATGTGACTAACAACACGGATGGAGAAATCCTATGTTATACAAGCTGTGTCAGTTCTAAACCATTCGTGTAGTGTAATCATGGAATCCGGACATGTAATTAATAACACGGGTGGATATTATATTTCCTAGAACACATCGTATATGTATGGAACACGCCGTGTAATGACAGCCGAGTATCCGGCCGTGTCACGAACAACATGGGTTGGTGAAGCTCGTCTAATACACGTTGTGTCTGGAACAAACATGTCACATATTCTCGTTCTAAGAAGAACTGTGTGGATTATCCATGTAGAAGGAATCACGCATGGGAATATAATTAAAGTACATTTCATGTGTAAGGACAACACGCCCTGTGTTTAGGGTGTTACACGACCTGTCCTAGTAGTAGTACACGCCTGTGTGAAAGGCTGAAGGGAACATGTCGTGTAGTAATTATACACGGTGTGTAGTCAAGTTTTGTCAAACATAAATTTTTTCATTCTCATGTTCCCTTATTATGATTTTGGTTTTTATTCCTTGATAATCTTGGTCTAAGTAGTTCATTTTACCTTACAATGTCATGTCACTGAGACATCCTCCGATTGTATGCCAGTTTCAACGAGGTGATTAGACACTAGAGAAAATTGACCAGGGACATCCTATAGATCCTCTGGTTGTGCCAGTCTTGGTACCAGCCATTATACCAAAAACATGTGCTGATTCATAGTTCATGTAAGGATTTATGAGGTTCATGAAAACCATCTGAGGAGTACCGTATCCCGCCCCTTCTTTCGTAGAGTTCACGCAGGTTCTTCAGCAGCAACATCCTCCCACCTTAACTGGGGAAAGAAGATCTCAGGATGCAGAGTCATGGTTCGAAGCCATGCTTTCTATATAAGTGGATCTGGAGACGACAATAAGATGAGGGCCAAGTTATCTATGTAGATGCTTTGAGATTTCTCCAAGAGATGTTGGGATGAGATCTCATAGACTAGACGCCAGTAGGTAGTGGATATGGATGTGTTTTAGCATGCCTTCTATGTCTACTTCTACCCAGATACCTTGGGGGCCGATCAAGCCCGAGTGTTTATGAGTTAGGAGTAGAGTACTCTTTCTATTATGAATTATTCCTCTAGATTCATTGAGTTTCAGTGCTACACGCCTACTCTAGGAGGTGATGAGTTATTCCTAGAAAGAAAGATTGAGGATGGTCTGAGGCATGACATCTGATCGTAGGTGAATATCTTCAGGTTTAATTATATCAAATCTATCGTCAACTAGGAGCTGATCATGGATTGCAATCTGAGAGATTCTGGAGTGGTAAGCTAGGGAGGCTCAGCATCTAGAGATAGTATCCTTCCTACTGACAGCAGGAATCATCTTTGGGAGTCTACACGTGTAGATATGAGGAGGCAAAAGATGTCTTCTGGTAGCATGTGGTGTGATACCAGTGTGGGAAGAGCTGGCGTACGAGGCCACATTGCTCAAGAAACCCAGTGGAGTGCCGATCTTGTGGAAAGACGGTTCATCTTCGGTGCTTCTGTCAGATCTTTTCACCAGTACTTGTTGAAAAGGGTTCTTCTATGACTCCTCATTCTGGGGAAGCACCACCAGTTTCTCTCCAGTCTTCAAACTAGAGTTCTTCTGGTCATTTAGGCCGAGGTGGAGGTTGTGTCCATGGTAGGCAATCACCCGGTTTTCAGTGACATCTTGGCAGATCAACTCAGAGTGGTCAGGAAGGGTCATAGTGACATGGTATAGGTCTGCCTTTTGTAGTAGATAATACCGTGTAGGATCAGGATCCCAGACCTTCTACAGTTCGAGGTAAGATCTTAGTTGCCTTTGTTTTATCTTTTTCTATTTTCGATACAGGGGATTCCCATAGCATTATATCTACTTCTATTGTGGATATCCTTGGGCTCTGTATCATTTCTTCTACTAATATATTGACACTGGAAAATTTTATGGGGACAAGAACGGATAGTGTGCGTCTATGTATGGATTTCCCTCTTGAGGTTGGTGGGTGTCACTCTTTTTGGTACCTCTATGTCCTTGAGATGACTGGCTATGATGTTATTCTGAGAATGGAATGGTTGGTTCCCTTCCAGGTAGTCATCAATTTCTACCATTATAGGTTGAGTTTCACATCAGTAGAAGATGTATCGTTTCTTCATAAGGGGGAGTGCGACATCCAGGAAAGAAGTGTGGGACTCGAGCATCATGGGTTGAGAGGAGTTACAGCCCAGATTGCAAGTCTTTTTCTAGATGAATAGGGAACTTCTCAGATGGAATTTCCTCCTTTGGCGGATCATTTCAGGGATTTCCTTCTAGAGAACCTTTCTGGTTTTCCTCCGGAGTGATAGGTAGACTTTTTTTATTGAGATCATGCTAGGAGCGGCACCAGTATCTATTCCTCCTTATAGGATGGATTCACTAGAGTTATAAGAACTCAAGAAGTAGTTGTTGGAGTTGCAGACAAAGGGTTTCATCTAACCTAGTACTTCTCCTTTGGGTTCTCTTGTACTGTTTTTGAAGAAGGAAGATGGTATCCTCAAGCTTTTATGGATTATGAGAAGATGAACTAGTTGATGGTAAAGAAACGATATCCCCTGCCGAGGATTGATGATCTCTTTGATCAGCTTCGAGGAGCTCAGGTATTCTATAAGATTGACTTGAGATCCATTTTTCATCAGTTGCACGTTATACCATCTTATATACCTCTTACAGCCTTCTATAGTAGGTATATTCTATACGAGTGTATGGTTATGTCGTTTGGTCTCACGAACGCACATGCAGTTTTCATGGAACTAATGAACCAAGTGTTTCATCCATACTTGGATATTTAATGGTGGTCTTTGTGGAGGATATCATTTTGTACTCTCACAATCGACACGACCATGCTACCCATCATTAGATCATCTTGAGTACACTAAGAGAGCATCAGTTGTATTCTTATCTCTCAAAATGGTACTTTTAGATGGACCAGATTCACTTCTTGGGTCATGTTATCTCAGAGACAGGAGTACCAGTAGACCCAAAGAAAGTGAGAGCAGTAGTTTCTTGGGGAGCAGTTGAAGGATGTATTGTAGGTATGGAGTTTTATAGGGCTGTTTGGTTACTACAAACGCTTCATACAAGACTTTTCATGCATAGAAGCACCACTGATGGGTCTGACTAAGAATGGTGAAAAGATCTTGTGGTCAGATTCATGTGAGTCAGTATTTTAAGAGCTGAATGGGAGGTTGACTTCAGCACCGATACTATTTTTTCTTGATCCGATCAAAATATCTATTGTGTACTGTGATGCTTGAGGTATCGATCTGAGAGCTGTGCTTATACAGGAAGAAGGAGTCATCGTGTATGGGTCTCGGCTGTTAAGGCCACATGAGTGGAATTACCCAATGCACGATCTCAGGTTGGTGGTAGTTTCTTGTGCCTTACGATATTAAAGACAATATCTTCTAGGATATAATTTTTTGGTTTTCACAGACCACAAGAGTCTCAATTAAATATTCACTCAGTGTGACTTGAATTTGAGATAGTGAAGGTGGGTTGAGTACCTTCAGTCCATTGACATTGAGCTTGCCTATACGCTTGGGAAAGGCAGTTCGGTGGCTGATGCACTGAGCAGGAGGACTCAGATATAGGTAGCTCCGGAGGCCCTCAGTTAGTGGAAGATTATGGATATGTTCTCTGAGATGCATTTAGAGGTTTATGATAGACAAGGGAAGACTTTTCATTATTCTGTAGATGTTACCTATACTCTTCCTGATCGAGTGCGAATGAGGCAGCTATCAGATTCTGAAGGCCTAGTCCTGCGGGAAAGTGTGTCAGGAGAGGACCCTATTCCTATATGGACCAGAGGCGAGGATGAGATCTTGCATTTCCATGGGCGCGTATGGGTGACAGTAGACATAAGCAAGGAGATTATGTGGGACTTTCATTCCTCATTTTGGTCAGTTCATCCTAGTGTCACCAAGATGTATTGTGATCTACACCACCAGTATTAGTCACCATGTATGAAGAGAGATGTTTTTGGTTTCATCATGAAGTGTTCCACCTGTCGATAGGTGAAGGCGGAACATTAGCGAACATTATAAATTTTGCAGTATTTAGCCATTCCCAAGTGGAAGTGGAATGATGTCGTGATGGATTTCGTGAAAGGTTTACCGAGGTCACCTCGAGGGAATGATGTAGTTTTGGTTGTCATTGATAGACTCACTATGGTTTCTCACTTCTTTCCGATCAAGGAGACCTTCAGGGTTGATGAGCTGGGACAATTGTACATTTGAGAGATTTTACATCTACATGGGGTTCCACAAACCATTATTTTAGATAGGGATCCCCGGTTTACTACTCGGTTCTGGCAGAGGCTTCAGAAGGCTTTGGGTATACAGGTTCTTTTGAGTACAGCTTACCATCCTCAGACAGATGGTTATACTGATCATTAGATTTAGGTGCTTGAGGACAGGCTTCATGCATGCATCCAAGATTTTAGAGGTTCTTGGGAGAAGAATACACCTATTGTGAAGTTTTCCTATAATAATAGTTTTCAAGAAACTATTCATATGGCACCTTATGAGGCTTTGTATGGAAGGCCATTCCGATCACCCTTATGTTGGATAGAGGTAGGAGAGGGAGCTATTCTAGGACCTCATCTTTTCCAAGAGACCACAGATAATATAGAGAAGATTTGGATGAGGATGGATACTGCACAGTATCCACAAAAGACGTATGCTGATTAGCATAGATGACCTCTGGAGTTCGAGGTCAGGGATTTGGTTTTCCTACATGTCACACTGAGGTTGGGACACAGAAGGAATTGAAGATAGGGTAATCTTTCACCGAGGTATGTCGGGCCATTTGAGGTGTTGGAGAGATTTGGTCCATTTTTCTATCGGTTGTAGTTACCTCAGAGGTATCGGGCAATGCACGACTTCATCCACATTTCTCATCTTTGACGTTACATCTCAGACCCATTACTTGTCTTCCAACCTGAGGAGGTTGAATTGGAAGTGGATGAATCTTTTGAGGAGCATCCTATCTATATTTTTGATCGATGTATGAAGGTTATACATGGTAGGTTTGTTCCTCTTGTACGAGTGTTATAGTAGCATGGGTGTGTACAGGATGAGACTTGGGAGAGGGAGGTAGACATGCCATCGTAGTGGCTCGAACTGTTCGGGGTTTCTTCTTCTAAGTCGTCTTGCAAGGGAAATTCGAGGAAGACTTTCTTTAATAGGGGATGTTTTTAAGATCCCAGGTCTTGTTTTCAGGTATGTTTTCCTTTTCTGGTCATATATGAGAAAATGAGTTTTTTTTAAATTTTTGAAGTACACGACGTGTACATTATGAGTACATGTCGTGTACTCGGTAGCCACATGAAGTCGTGTGTTGGCCGTATAATGGCCACACACATGGCGATGTGGGGTGACCAAGAGTCCACCGAATTTTGGGTACGGAAAAGGTAAGTACATGCCATGTACTTCCAAAGTACACACTGTGTATTTTTTTCATTAAACGAATCAAGGTCGTGTTAAATCGCCATATAGGCCTTCTTGTTGAACTAGTTCATCCGAGAGCTCTTGTACGACCATGATCTTCCTCTGAGCCCCTGACTAAGCATTCGACCTCTGATTTGACCGCTATCAATTGCGTTGAAATCACCTCGGGAAGCACTTCCTTCTTCTAGAGCTTCATTTAATGATTCATCCTCTTTCTCAAGTTATTGTTGGTTGATCTTTTTAGAGGTTTTTTGTTGATATATGATTTTCTCGGGCGATTCAAGGATTTAGGTTCACTTATATTGATATCCCAACATCGAGGTTGGTGGTTTGTGAATTTAGGTTGAATGTATTTGAGTTATAAGGGAAAATTTGTCCAAAACCATTGAATGGGGTATTGCGTGTTTACTGTTTTTGCCCTAATAATTCCCTTCTATGCATGTATGCTTGAATAGAGGTTAATTCAGTGTTAATAGGGTCAATCACTATGATTTGGAAGTGTTTTCCATGCATGTTTTATTTTTGACCATTTGGTCAAGTTTTTCTATTAGGTTGTTGTTTATTTTCCATGTCTGGTATTGTAGGATGATGTGACTGTTGTTCTGATATGCTATTATGCAGTAGACAGTTTAGCCAAGTAGTTCTTGAGGTTTACATTGGCTCCCATGTATTTCTGTGCCCATTTGACTTAAAAAGGTCCATGAGAACCTGGTGTTGTAGACCATAGGGATAATGGATTGAAGGGATTATCTAGAGTGTCTATTTTTTCTTACGATGCAAGACCACAGGTAGAATTGAAGTAAGTGCTTTCTCAGAGTGTCTTTATTTCCTCGACACAGGCCACAGGGGGAATGTGATGTTTGTGCTTCCCTAGAGTTCCTTTAGTTACCGATATAAGACTATAGGAGGAATCTACGGCGAGTTCTTCCATAGAGATTCTATCACTAAGGTGAACCATAGGGGTTAGACTCAGTGTACTACCCGGAGGGTTGCTTCTGTGGCAAGGTAAGACCAGAGGGGATATGCTGTGAGTACTTCCCATAGGGTTAACTTTTTTGTTTAGCTTCTTTCTTATGCCTCTATATAGGACCAGAGGATATAGGGTGTGAGTACTTCCCATAGGGTTACCTTCTGTGTTTAGCTACTTTCTTGTGTACCTAGGTAGAACTAGAGGGGAAGGGTTGTGAGTACTTCCCAAAGGGTTACCTATTTGTGTTTACCTGCTTTGGTTAGATGTTTCTTGATATGTGATACCGAATGATTTGAAACTGTGTATTGGTAACATCTGAGTACTTCCTTGTTTACTACATCCTATTATTTATTACCTGTCATATATTCATAGACTATTAGGCCCAGATGTTTTGGTTATTTCCTACTGGGATTTAGTATCACGCCCTATTTGGTCCTTGCTTTTGGGACAAAACAGATTATATTTCTGTAGGTACAGATAAGGGAAAACACCCTCCTAGTTTAGGTACTTGATTTCTGAAGATATGGAGGGAATGGGACAAATCTGGGGCATGCGATGTGAGGAGTTTATTTGTTTGATTTTGTACTTGGGTTTTGTACTATATTCCAGTATTGTGATTTTTTTGGCTACTTTCCTAGACATATGTATCATGCATCATTTATATAGATATGTGCTCCAGTTGTTTCTTCTTCAGTATTCTTCTGTTTACTATTGTGTGGTAGTTTTACTGCTTCTTCTATTGTAAATATATTTTACTTCTGTTGTGTTACTATTCCAATGAGGGCATAGTTTCCCCACTACACCTAAGGCTATTTCTGCAAGTTGGAAGTCTCTACTGTTAGGGGAAATGCACTTGAGGCCATGTGACCAACCGGGTACAGGGAACCCCTGGGTTGCTTTGGGAACCGGGATGTTAGAACTGGTGGTCACAGACTACTAGGGTTTTTATCTCACACCCTATTCAGGCCGTAATTTCACTAGGGTACACAAGTAGCCTTTCTTGTTCTCAGGACCATGGACTTTGTTGTTGTTATTTGTTTTACCTGCAGTTAGGAGCAAAGAACATAGTGGAAGATTGTGATGATCGTGGATATTTCCCATAGGGCTTGAGTATTTTCTTTTTTTTTGTACTAAGATGTAAATCATGATTCTTATTTTACTACTTACAGATATGTATCACCATGACATGAATGCATTGTAAAAACTAGTGTAGGCCATTTTCTTCATTTAGTTGATATTGCATTTATCATATTATATTATTATCTATTTATCTACTGTTATACAAATATGAAGAATTGATATGATGTTATAGTCTCCCCACTGACTATCCTTACACCCTCACTACTATTTGGTAGCCTTCGGTGTATGGGGAGGCGTTCTTGAGGTCATGTGGTGACCGATCGATTAATTAGTTCGTTGGTAATCCAGGTCAGGACGTTACAAAGTGGTATCATAGTTTCAATTTTAATTCATTTTCCTCTGTCCTTCTATCTTGGGTTGGTAGACATGAGAATATAAATGTGTTGGCACTTGGTTAATAACTATGTCTAAGACCGATCACCCTATGTATGGGAAATAACCAAGTATTCATGGTTGGTAATTGATGTTTATATTTTTTTCTATTAGAGTTGATGTGATTTCACTTTGTCTGATTTGTTTATTTTCCAATGCTTATTTGTTTTGGAATTTTGTAAATTTTCCCTCGCCTGATATGGCATGTAAATTGTATTACATGCATCATAGATTAATTTATAAATAACATGAGATGCATGAGACATGCCATGTAGTTTCATTAGTATTATTAATTCTAATTTGGATTGTGTTCCATGGGTGGAATGACTTGTTTTAATTTTCATTATGATGTATCATTAGATATCACATTTCAGTGATATATTTAACATGCTCGGGTGTTTATATCCCATGAATCTTATGTTATTAGCATGTTTTTCTATTATGAAACGCTTCTGTGTCATAGCTTGTTACTCTGTTACTACTTATGATAACATGTTGGAGGTGTTTTGATATGAAATAACTGTATGGGTGGAAAATTTTTAATTGATTTTACAATGGGATCTAATTCCAGTTATAAGGTGTATGGGTTCCTTATAACTAGGAAAAAGAATAACTGTTTATTTAAACCATTGAACAAGTGATACTAAAGATAAAATGTTAAATAAAAATTTGAATTGATTAAATGGGAACCAATGCCAATAGTAAGTTGTATGGGATCCTTATTTATGGTTAGATAACCAACAATGTGACTGATCCTTGTATAACCATAGTGGGTTTGGAAATGGTTATAAAAGTAAAATTATTGATATTTATTTGCAATGTTTTTTTTAGATTTTAAAATGCTCAATTAGAATCAAGTAAGTCATTTAGGGAACATTTTAATGAAATTACACTAAATGATAACTATTATAGAGGATTTCTATTTTAGATTTCTGGTTTTTCCCATTGGGTATTGATTGAAAACCAAGTTCCGTGTGGTGAAATAATAATTGTGGGTCTATTAAAATTATTTCAAAAGTTTATAGGTAGAAATGAATTAATGAATTTTTTAAAATGAAAGATGAACTTTTGAGCCTAGTAAATTCTGCTCTGTGTGAACATGATTTAGGGTCGAAGATTATGCTTCTTAAGGGACTGGAATGTTGTAGGCACCACCCTTAGAGCATGATATGCCTTATTTCTGTTGTGAGATTTTAATGGTGGTGTTTTTTGGGTGTCGTTGTCCCTAGTAGGACTTTTGGATTTTAAAAGACACCCTTGTTTGGATGGATGGTTGTTGTAATTTGACTCTTATTATTGGAATAATCATTGGTGAATGCTTTCATTAGTAGGTTAAATGACTCAGTATGTTTTCATCCGAGTTATGGTTTTTTTATATGAAGTGATGTTAGTTTTTGTGAACTTGAGGTAGTATGTGTTGATATGTGGTACCTTCGAGGTTTTAATGATGTAAAAAATCTCTTGAGTTCAATGTGATCGTGGAATCTTGTGATATTAAGGATTTCATTGGGTTAGGACTAGAGTAAATTGACTGGGAAGATAGGGTATGTTCATCCCACTACATAAGAGGTCTTTTTGGGACTTGGGTGTTTCTACATGCCGATCATTTTAAATTTTCACCTCTAATTCTAGATGTGTTGAAATTGTGATAATGGTTCATGGAATATCAAACATGCATCTAAGGTATTTCAAAACTAGTGTGCTTATGAGTTACTGGTCTTTTATTTTGAAAAAATGGATACTTCTATGGTGGATAGTGTTACATCGGTTATGGTGTGTGTGTCAGTGTTTTTTAATCAGCACAACATTGATAAGGTTTTCGGTATGTGAATAGATTTCCAATCAAAATTAGTTTTTTGGAAGAGTTTTAGTGGTTATATTTGTAAGAAAATAGATTCTGTGGGTTATATAGGCATCGAGGTTTGGTTCAGGGGGCGTCGGTCGGTGAAGCCGAGATTTTTTAAAAGATTCAACTAGTAATAGTTCGACTGGCCTTTTGGTGATTTGGATTTACTCTATGTGTGATATTTTTAATAAGATGAGAATGCCCCCTATCATAGCCTTATCCTAGATACATTAAGATAGAATCTATCTAACACCACGTTAATGTTATAAAATTCATTGGGCTTGATGAGTGGTTGTTGTATGGGTTGTATGCTGGATGTGTAGTTTTGTGGGTTACGCCAATATTCATGTTGGGTCATGACTGTTTTAAAATAGCCTAGAGATGTACCGACTTGAGAATGTCATCTATGGTCATATAAGGACTTATTTGTACATGCAGTTGGTGATGGAATCATTTTAAATTCATGTCACCAGTTTCAGGGTGATTGTTTGTTTATGGGTCGGTGATGTATTTCAAGGAAAGATTCATGGTTTGGGATTTTGACATTAAATACTATGACTATTGTTGGAAAGAAAGAAAAGGTAGGTGGTTTAGGAAATGATGATGGAAACATGTATCTAATGGTGTGGGCTCAATTATGTACCATTTTGATGTTTGGGTTGGATTTACTGTTATGTATCGGGTTTTTAAAGGCTTAAGTAGTTGGGATTGTGAAATATTTAAAGGTGCATTTGGAGTTTGGGTGTGCAACACAGCCATTCAAATTGGGCTCCATGACCTTGATGGGTTGGTGCTGTAGTAGTTCTTGATGCCTTCTCGGGGATGAAAAGTTTTTAAGGTGGGTTTATTGTAGAGTCGTTTATTTTTTGAACGATGCTAAAATATGAAAGTTTTTGTATTTTTTCATTTACTACATGGGTTGGTTTTAAAACCATGCTTTGAGAATAATTTATTCCAGCAGAGATCTTTTTAATTATTGATATCGGGATTGGGTAATGTCATGGGGAGTTCTTAGGTGGCTATATGGGTTTTGGGAGCACCAGACCCGACCATCGTGTTCGTATGGGCTAGACACGGTAAGTCAAACCGTACAGGTCAACCATGTGGGACACTCTAGGAATCCAGTAGCTTTTTCATGGGTTGTGCACAGTCTGTTAGACCGTGCAAGTCAAATTGTGCAACCTACCTTGTTTTAGGTTTTGGGATAAATTATTTAATTAAATTTAATATTAAAAAGGGGTTTAATTAAATTTTGTGAACATAGGTTTTGTTTAATTAAATTGAGTTGAATATAATTTAATTAGATGGGATTGAAATGGGAAATTGATTTAATTAAATATAGGTTGAGGGAAATTAATTAAATGACGATGAATTTGATAATTTGTTTAATTAAATTTATATTAAAGGAATTTAATTAAATGATTTTTAAATGGGGCTCAGGGTTTTGTCAAAGAGGTGTTTTAATTAAATTATGTCAATAATAATATAATTTTGATCATTATTATTTTTATTATTTTATTGAATCTTATAATAAAATTAGGGTGTCAATTAAATCTGATAGAGAATAAAAGATGGAGAGGGTCACAATCTAGGTGTGGTGCACCCCCCCCCCCAGCACTCCCATGGGTGGTACACTACCCCCTTCTCCAAGCTCCTCTCTGTATGCTCAGATTCATCTTATTTCATCATTGATATTGTCTATCTATTATAGGTAAGGCCTTATCCATGTGTTTCCATATTCTCATAGGTCGTTTCATCTCTAAGTTTCCCAGTTTCCATTAGGAAAAAACCATCGGTTCAGGAGTAATTTGGTTTCTAGATTCTTATGATTCTATGTGGTGTGGAAGATGCCTCAGGACCTATTGGACCATGTTCCATTGACCACCACTGAAGGCAAGGCCGTTTAGTTCGATTTAGTTCTCCACCATCATATTCAGGTAAGGCTATATACCCTTAAATTGGGTTTTCACTCCCAATAATAAAATGCATATGGTTTATTTGAGTTGAGGTTAATTAATTGGATGTGTGTTGGTTCTTTCCACACTAATTTTCAGTGTCGATTATTATTATAAGTTGTTTCAATCTATTACAAGTGTGCACACACCTTTTTTCAATTGTGTTTAAATAAGAAGATATAGGATTGTGTTAGAAAACATTGGATCAGCCAATTCCTTAACTATTATTAATTGATAAAATTTAGTACTTGATTATTTATTATTGTGGATAAATCTGACTACAATTTCTGGAATGAATTGATAGTATTGTTAAATAGTTTTTTATATTACCAAATAAATTTTTTGAAATAAAACCCCTCCAACAGTGGTGTTATTCCATCAATCTAAAAATAGAGTAATTAAATTGGTATGTCTGTTTAGCTTGCTGATATGTGTTTTTTATCCCTTTCTAGTTAGAGGAAGTTGTTTAAACTATGGTAATAGGGTTACCTAGCCAGGATATGTATTGCCTCCGTTGCATGTAGATGCACTTGGGTTAATTGGTAATAATTAAATATTGAGTGGGATATATTGAAACAATTAATTGTGAATTAAATTTGTGCCTTTGGATTGAAATTTGGATAATTAATTCGGGAATTAACAATGAGTTATTGAGTGGGATGAGTACAGGCAATTAATTGTGAATTATTTATATTATTTTAGATTATAATATGGATAAATAATTGGGGGATTTTTTATGGGATATTGAATTGGATAAGTTGAGAAAATTATTTTTGAATTAATTAAGGGCCTTTGATAATATGATCGAGACAATTAATTATGGTATTACATATTGAAGTTTGATATTATAATGATATAATTAAATCTAGAAAATTAATTATTTAATATGAATTGTGATATTGATTAATTAATTGATGAATTAATTAATGGTTTAAAGAACTTAGTTATTTGTTGAATTAACATATGGAATGGATGTGTTTAACTAATTGTTGAATTAGTATAGGGATTGGGGTGGATAATTAATTGATAAATTAATTGTGTGATAAATAATGGGAACACGATCGTTCTAAATTGAGAATTAAAAATGGTAACATGTCTATCCTACGTGTGAGTAAAGATAATGGGAACACTGTCATTCAAAATTTAGTAGTATAGCTAGTCACATGGTCATAATAATTATGAGTAAAAAGAATGGGAACATGGTGATTATAAATTGAGAAGTATACTTGGTAACATGGTCATTAAACTTATGAGTAAAGATAATGGAACATGATCATTCTATTGAGGATTCAGCATGGTAACATGGTTGTCTTACATAAATTTTTGATAATGGTAACTTTGGACTTAATGTGTAAATTTAGAGAATTAATATAAAGGTACTCCAAGATGAGTCCGCCCTTTAAAATAATTCCGTCTCCAACATGAGTCAAAATAGGTATTGAGATATGATATCACCTTTGAAAAATTTTGACTGTAACATGAGCCGAATAAGGAATTATGGTATAATATCATATTTACATACTTCAGACACAAGCATGAACCAAATAAGGTTTTGAGGTATGATGCAACATTCAATATTTCAGACTCTTGGATGAGCTAAAGTAAGTATTAAGTTATCATATTACCTTGGAAACGCTTGAGTCTCTAGCATGATAAGAAGTTAGTATTGAGGTACATGTATCCATAGGAACCCTAGAGTTAAAAAATGTGTAAAAAATAATATTAATTAATGTGATAAATAGTTCATTTTACATTATTTAAATATATATAGTCCCTCTATAGACTCTTATTCTATCTATGAGTCAATGTAGTTAACGTTGTCAGCTGTCACATTGGAACATGGATGGGTTGTTGGGTATTTATTCAATTCAATTATTTCTATGATATATTTATACACTATTTAACTATATATAATTGTCAATATTATGATATAAAACCGAAGGTCCTGGCCTACTGAAAATTATATACCACACCCTATTTGGGCCTCTATTGCACTGGGGTACTTGAGTATACTTTCTTGTTCTCAGGATATCAAACATTGTTGTTGTTGATTGTTGTAATTGAGAGTTATGATCAAAGGATTGAGTAGAAGATCAGTATGCTTGTGGATATTTAACTTGGGGAATCATTATTTTCATTATTTATATACTAAGATGTAAATAATATTTTAACTCCTTCTAGATATGTATCACCCTGACATGAATTCATTTTATAAATTGTTGTTGGTCATTTTCTATTTTCAGTACATATTAAAATTATCTTCCGTTGTTGTCTCCCATTTATATATTTTTATACTATTATAAAAACTCTAATATGATGGTATAACCTCCTCACTGACTATCCTTACACCCTCACTACTAGTCAGAAACCTCTGGAGTATTGGGAGGTAGGCATGAGGTCATGTGGGGATCAGTACAGCGACCGGTTCGACGGTAAGCTACGTCGGGATATCAAAAATCTATTCCTCCAGTCATTACTAAAATTGAAATGTTTATCAAAAGTCATTAAATGAAACCCAAAGATCAAATTAATACACTCTATATCTTTTTAACCAAAATACTCATCCCAAATATGTTTGAACAAATTAAAAGTAAAAAATATCCTAAGTAATGTCTCTAAATAAACATTATATTCTCTATACAATAAAAAATTTCTCCAAATAACTCATTACAAATAAATGAATTCATTATTCACCATAAAACATTAATTAAAACATCCCTTATTTAAAAATTAAAATCTCAGGTTGTCTGATATTTTCCATAAATCAATACTTGTTGTGAAATCCAGTAAAGATGACATAAACCACCCAGACTCTAACTAATTTCACTGTAAAAAATATTATCCCATAATCATATAATTAATTTTTCAAAATCAAAAACATTTTGAGTCTCATCCTCCCTCATTCATGACTGTTCCTTGAATTTCAATTGTCTATTGAATAAATTGTCTTTGTACCATTCAACACATGCTTTCAAATAAAGAAATAAATACTACTGTAGTAAAATCCTTATACATTTAATAGTTCTTATAACTATAATATCAATGATTAAAATACTCCCATGATACAATTATTTATTCAAAAAACAATCAAATTAATAATTATAGTTTTATTATTTTAATCGCACATTCTTAACCTTCATTACATATCTTATTTTCAGATATATTTCCTTTACTCATGGGGAATTTATTTTTGTAGTACCTCATATCATTACAGTGGAATCATTTCACATTGGATGGTTTCTTTCTTACTCTTGAAATTTTGATCACAATGGACTTTTTCTCCACACATTAAGAAAACTCATTTTCCTTTTAAGCAAGTACCAAAGAATTTTCATCAACAACTATCACATGTTGGAAAATTCATCTTTATATTCTTAAGTTTTTCAATCTTTTTCTTTGTCATGCTCTTCTTATCTTTCTTCCCTTAGAACCCAAAATACATTGAGAATTCATTCTCTATCTTGATATCAAATGATATCATGTCTTTGTGTGATTAAATTGTTTGGTTAATCGGTTCCCTTCATAAAAATTTAATGCACAAGATTTGATTATAACATTATAAAGTATAATATATAGTCCCAATATTTTTGAAACACTTAACATAAATTGAAAAATTTATTCAGGGATAATCTTATAATAAAAAATATGGTTTATTTAGAGATATAATAATTTTCAAATCCATTATAATGTTTAGTAATTAAAATGTTATTTTTCCAAATCATATCCCTCGTTAGTGTTAAACCAGATGAAAATAAGTCCCATTTTCATTAATAGGGGATGATCATGTCCAGACCAATGCATCCTTTTCATATTTATTACCCAATAGGTATATATGTAGAAAACCCACATCCACCTATAGTATATATATAGGTATGTGTTTCTTTGTAAAACCATATAATATATTCATTAAAAATATTTATAATGTTATTCTATGTTTATCCTTATATCCTCTCATAGGGTATATTCCCTAATATAGGTTTTAATAGTTATTATTTCAAAGGATTCTATTTAAATTAATTTCATACAAACTGTAGTGACGCTGACCCCAATAACCTAGAGGTGGTGTCTACTTTATTAAATCATCGTAATTTATAAAGAATCACATCTGGATGGACTCAACTGTTTAGTAGTCATGGAAAAATAGATGAATATATATATTAAGGTTAAATTTTAAAACATATAATACATAAATATTTTCACTGATAACTCAATTATTACTTTTATCATATTCTTGAATATCAATCAAAAAAACCATCATGGAATCCTATAGAAAATAAAACATTAGAAAATTGTGAGTTTATATGATGAATATGCGTAAGAATAAAGTGTAAGATATGAATAAATAAGACATATTTGATATGGAAATTTAAAAAATTGAAAGTCATTTATTTTAATCAATAACATGAAAATAATATGGAAGAAATAAATTTTTATCAAATAATGAAATATAAATAAACACATGAGTTTGATAAAATTACCACTGATATTCTAAAAAATTAAATATTCGTATTGGAATATCAAAAACTAAACTCATAATGATGGGATTCATAATTCTATACATCTAAACCATACTATCGAGTCTGTATTCTAAGAAATCTAAATTAATGGGTAAGGCCAAGGCCAAAACCTAATAAATTTTGTCTCATGAAAACAACCAATACATAATGGTGCTATGGAGGGTCCCACCCATCACTTACGAGGTTCAATTTATTCCCCAAATGAAAGGGGTAAAAAATAATCAACATAAACATTCCTATTGAAAAAATCAAATGAAATGTTAATACTTACCCCCATTCAATAAACATAATCAAAAACCATCTAGGATAAAATTGTTTTTTCTGATGAAAATGTGGTGAGATGATATTTTTCAGATTCTAAATGGAATTATTGTGGGGGTTTGAATGGTTTCACAATCATGCATGTCAGGTTCCCCATTTTCTAATGGCTTCCAATGGTTTTTTTGGTGGTCCCGGAAACACCAAATTGTTCCCTTATTTGATATGTTTCACGAACCTACATTCTCAATTTATATGGTCACTAGGAAATGATCTACTGATTATTAGGGACACACATTGGTTGAGAAATTTGGAGGACATTCTCATCAGATCATTTTGGGTGGATTCTTTCCCAACTCCAATACTCCCATGCAAATTTAGTATATATTCATAAATATTATATTAAATACAAATTATAACATGTTTCCTCTTTTAATAAACAATCCATTATCAACATGTATTAATTTTAGAATCATGGTCATATATCTGATGTTCTTCATCAAAGGATAAATCTCTATATGTTTTTATTTCTCTATTGATGGTATCCTTTTGTGAATAAATTAGTGATTCTTTAGTCACTAATTACAATGATGATAGTGTTAAGCCACATAATGGGGTGATCTAGAATTTATCTTCATCTAGGGAGATGAGACTTGTTTTGATGTTAGGATCAAGACCATGATATGGTCTTCATACAAATCCTTGTAAAATTAGTAATAATACATGAAGTTCAGTGCCACATAATGGGACACACCATTCCATTAATGGTCATGTGATGAAGATCAAAACAATAAAGTTTAATTTCAGGTGATAATGACATATGGGTGAAAGGTGACTGGCCAATTTTTAAGGTTAGACATCCATAGAAGTGTAAAAAAGGTACTTGTATGTTATTTGGATCATAGGTTTGATATGAACCTATTGGGGTTGTTGTTTAGATAAGATTAGTGTCAATTTGGTGTGCTGGGTTTGGAAATCAAGGCAGCATCATATGTATCCCATTTAGATAGGAATCAAATCCCACATAGTTCTAATGTGAGGACCCACACCTATGGACACCCTCTAAAAGTTTTTCACATAAAATATTTGGTTCTTTGATATGGTGATAACATCGTTCAGTCTAATACTAAATAGGAGTCCTATTTTAGTGGGTCCATGTGGAGTATCTTGACTCATAGGGATTTAGAGGTTTGGTCAGGGCATACACCTTGAAGGATTCCCATAAGTTGGATATATGTCAATGATTACCCACTCCTATAGAGGCCCTCTGAAGGATGGTGATAGGAATTACAGGAAAATGATTGTCTACCAAAATACAATCATTTGATCATGTGGATTTAATGATCATCACTAACCTCTAAAACCATGTGAGTCATTATTGGTGTGAGAAACAAGAAGAAATGAACGATCTATTTAACCAAACAATATTCTTTATTCGTTGGTGGATAAGGATGGGGTTATGTTAAAGAGAAAGGGATTTCAATGTGCATGTCTCCTCTCTTGTTTTTTTAACCAGGATAGCCATGTCTAGCTACCCATATGGTAACAGGCCATAAAAAATAAAGGGGCTTAATCCAGGGGAAAAAGTGTGATCCCCCCATCAATGTGTGGAACAGGAGGTCCCTAGTCTTAGAGATGAGATGGGTGGAAAAATCCCTTGTCATTATTTATAATATATAATATGGGAAGAAAAAAATCATTGACCTCATATATAATATTTAGAGGACCTTATAATTTTCCATGAGGTGGGGGTCCTAGTTACCGAAGGGATTCATTACATCACACACCCCTAGGATCCTACCTATCATGTAGGGAAAGTTTGGGATACATCTTACTGAAGGACTTCATTATCAAATGGGAGAAACATTAGTGTGTCTCCCCCTATGGTTTTTAAAGTATGTATGATTAATTTAAGGTTATAATTTGGTATTATTAAAATGGGAGTCCCATGGAAGGTGGTTCCCTTCCATTAGTGGATTGAACAAAGGGCTCAATGGGCGATCACAAAGGAGGAGGATGAGTGAGTTGATGGAGGCCTTGAAATTAGGGGATGGTTCAAATGAATATTTCTTGTGTATGTGAGGTATAAGTGAGATGAATATGGATCGTAAAGGCTAGACATGGGAGAGATGATGGTATCTCTAAGAAATGGACAACCTAAGTTAAAATATTTGGGTGTGGCATGTCTCTAGGCTCCATGGGTCTTCCCATTTGGGTATAGATGAGTTTTTTTATATTTAGTGCATGAGTAGAAAAATTATACACAGTGTGTTTGGATTTTTGGATGTGGATCGCGTATTTGAACTTGTTTTTAGACCACTATAGTAACTTTAAACATAATATACCTTTTTATTCCCTCTTATTTTGAGGATTTGAACTCTACCTAACTGTTTCTAAAGTCCTATGAAAAGGATATGGGTGAGAAGAGATTCATTAATTATTAAGGTTTTTCAATAATTTTAAATGTGGATCCCTAGAGTCTAATTTATAGGAAATTGCGGGACACTGGGTGAAGAAGGCGGTTCACACAGGTGCTTCACAGTGGTCTGTGTGTTGGTGTGACATGCGTGATTCTCTTGGGAATTTCTTTTTTTTTGACCTATACAGTTCCACTTGCGTGTATGATACACATGAATACTAATGGTTATTTATGAAATGCATGGTATGCCTTCTGTTATCTGCATGACCCTCAGAATTCTTCAATTCCCATTTCCTTGAAGAATTTCCCAATCAAAGTTCCTATTTCATGTGAAAAAATAGAGTTTCACCACTCATTATAATTGGATTTGATTAGAAACATTAGTGTTGATATTAAGGTAGAGGGAAATTAAGTTGATTAAACATTAATTATTTGGCATTTATGTGTTCATTATCTTATATGCTTAAGTCTTGAAGAACATGAAAACCTATAGGTTGTGTGAATCAGAATTAAGAGGGTGATATTTACAGGTGGGTTGTGCAATTGGATCACTCTAGTGGATTGTGTATAGGTTTTACATGTGTATCATATTATTGTGTCTTTATGTTTGTGTGTGTATATATATTGTGTTGAGGGAATAAGAGGTTCTTCCTTCCTTCCCATACACCATTGATGTTTATGCGCTAGAAACCTCATTGTGCTAGTCTGTTTGCTAAAGCTCTGTTCATGAAAACCTGGTGACCACCCATTTTCATGATGCATGCACCTGGGCAAGTTCAATGAGATAGGTCCCTGGGGTGAGTATATTGTGAGTGGTCACCTATGTGAATAACCTACATGAGTCCATTCGTATTCTAAATTTCGGAATTTCTGAGTTGTTTTCAACCCAAAAATTATTCCTAAAGAAAACTCAGTACTTCCTTACTGATTCCTAATGGCCTATAAAAATAATAATGTTTATGATGAACAATATGGAAATAATATCGAGGAGATTGTTGATGTCATTAGGATAGATTATTACCATGTATGTGACACTACCCTCCTAGAATTATTGAATGGCATGAAGAAGAATCATTATGAATATCCTGAGAGTAACTATATTCAAATCTATGGCCATGTACATCTGAAAGATTCTTTCATCTCAATGATAAAGATATACATCACTCTTTCCTAGTTATAGGAATACAATAATTCTACCACTTCCAACATCTCATCCAATGGTATGTACATCAACACGGGAAAATCATTTATAATTGGTTTCATGAATCATAGAAACTCTACCCCAGACTTGAATTCTCATATCCCTAGGTTAAATCCACACTACTAATCATATATCTTCTAAGATTCCAAGATGAATCAATTGAAAGGCTAAAAGGAATATAGCGGCCTCCATCTAGGACTGGGTGTAAAAGTAAAATTGATTTGGGAATACTAGGTATACCAATCCTATGATGGTTTTGTGACCAAGATCAAGGTACCAACATCTATGGGGATTTATGGGTGACTTAGACATATGTATACAAAAATCCCAACATCATTCCCAAGATGATAAGCTGATAGAGACCACCGACTAATTCCTTTCATCTCATGTATTGATAAGTCAACATCATTCTATAGGACATATACTAGATCTCTATATATCTCATCATCATATATATGTATGGATAGTTTATCCCACTAAAAGCCTCATGGGAAGATTCAGAAAAGACACAAGTTCTGCCCCATGAGCTATTGGAGAGAGCCTAAGATATCATAAAGAAAGACCGATTCCTTAGGGGGGATATTCATTCTGAGTCATGTATGAATCATTTTCTGGAGCCAGTGAGGGAGGTCCCCACATGGAAGAATACCATGTGATGTTCCTAATTTGAGAAGTAGGAATTCCTGATACATTATGGACCACATTGGAGCAAGGCACGTACAACCAATAGGGGTATGAAACCAGGTCTGACATTACCACTAAGAATTACAATGACTTATTCTTAGAAATTTAACTATGTATCTACACACATATAGTATGTGACTTAAATGGTTGTGTGAGCCTGAGAACATTCATTATAGAGTCTAATCTAGTAGCGGGTAAGCGTATAGGAATAGAAGAACCTATTATAGAAAAGATCTATTAGTGTCTGCTGCGTGTGCACTCCAGGAATGCCCCATTCAGAATTTCATGGTCATTCTATTTATTGTGGGGATGGAGGAAAGATCATTTCACTTATTAGGATTTTTCAATAGAATCAAAAATCATGGTGGCCCATTATGTCTATTTTTAGGTCTTTTTTGGCATCCATCCCCTCTATATGAAGCAAGGTATAGCCTTAACAAGACTGAATCTAATTAGGAAGTTCAAATTCACTCCACATGGTGATCCACCTAGTATGATATTCACTAATGATGCTAAATTTTGTGATGAACTAAGTTCATATATGATCAAATTCCGGGAAGTCATGCTAGAGGCCAATGTAGATGTAGAGATAATTTTTGAGGCCTATTATCCATGTAGATTTGAAAAAAAATTGCGTTCATGTTGAAAATAATTGTAACCCCACCTATGAAAATTTAATGAGAGAGGCACCCAATGGTGTCCCAACAACTCTGGATTCTTACAATTGTGGATGTCTCGAGTGGTAATTAATATTCCATTGGAGAGGGAATACTCAATGTTGTCCTTTTGGTACACTGAGTCCAAAATTTCATTATATCCCTAAGTGGTTTTAATGATGGGAATTCCTTGATTCAGAGTTGTAATGACTAATAAGTAAAAGAAGTGTTGTAGAAAGTCTCCATTCATTATAGAGAACAATATTTATGAGGCCCTAAGCTCACACAAACAACCCAATGCACATGTTATCCCTCTAGTATTTGTAAAAATAGATATGCGAGTTGAGATTTAGCCTAGATGATATATCCACATTTCCAAAATTAAAATTTCACTCTAATTTTATACCATTCAAGAACAATAGATAGATCTAGGAAGTGCATGAAATCATGGAGTGTCAGGTTTTCTTCACAGAAAGTGATAAATACCTATTATTTTGTGTCGATTAAGGCCATTTGAAAATCTTGAAGTAGTTCTTCTGATTCCAAGGACCTCTATCCAATCCTTTATTTTGGGTTTCATATTCCACAGAGAGGGATGTTTGAGCACCACCCAACCTCTACTTTGACTCTAATAATATCGAGGAGGGAATAAATATATATGAGTAGGATATTATTATTTACACAATAGATAATTAAATATCACCCACAATGAATGTAACTGACATGATGGAACATGGGTCCAATTAAGGTGTCGATGTGCCATCCTTAGATTAATTGGACTACTTTATTGATCCTCAATATGTAATTTTTCAGTTGTCTTTATCTCATCATTCCTCTTAATCCTATGTTATTTTTGAGTAAAATTCCATTATTAATTAAAGGTTGAACATAATTTTCAGAAGGAATATGGATGATCTGTGGGGATTTCTTCTCTAGAATATGTCCGCATAGGCTCCCTTATGGGGGTCTAGGAATCTGATCTGGGGAGCTGTCCTCATGCCAAAGGATGATGATGAGGATATGGTGTGAGGTCCTTCCCAACTATCACCTCTAGTATTTCTTTAATAAGGTATGATCCAAACTTCCTATATAAAAAGTGGAATATTGACATAGAGTTAAGTTCATGGTAAAGTGCATCATTAGTCAAGGTAAGTGTTCTTAACACAATTTATTCATGATTTTTTTGGAATAAAATCTTAATTATTCCAATGGGTTAAAAGTTTCACTCCATAATCCTCTCTCAAGGGTCATAGATATGACCCCAAAGAGCTGGGGAGGACATTCAGGATGAGGCACAAGTTCTTAGTAGTGATTCTGTTCCCTCAACATGAGAAACATCAAGGCTCAATATTTCATATGATCCTATCATTGTGGAGATGGAGGAGAATTCTAGTAACATCAAATAAAAATTATAAGGTTTCATTTTCTAATTACTAATTTTTATTCCTTATGATATTTCAGATCCATTACTTCCACTATTGGGACCTATTATTACCACTACCTATCATGTCACCACTCTATAAGGGGATAACATGGATCTCATACTATCCAATAAATGTGGTGGTACTGATATTGATCTAGTGGGGATAAAAAGGGTTTCCCCAACATAAGTAATAGTGGATTATATTGATTGTATATCCAATTTGGGTGTTAATCACAACGTCTTAGGAACCCTTACTGGTGATAATTTCATAACATATGATTCCATATATAATGATATGATGGACACTATTAATCTAGATATTGATATCTCATGATCACTTGAGATGATTGGAGACATTAATTTGGAATTTAATGGATGTGATTTTTCAGTTTTTGGTGTTATAAAAAATAGTTGACCTTCTTTCAATTGATGTCTTACACCAGAGCTCAACTTTTGAGGATTTTTCTACATAAAACATTACTAAGAAACTTCATTACCAAGGAATTCAAGTCCATCTTACTCCCATTAATGAGGTAGTAATTATTGAAGACCTTGAAGTAAGAGATTCTCAAGGAACCTCTTTCATGGTTAATATGATAATTCAATAGGATTTTTCTTGTGAGGAAATAACATATCAAAACAATTAGATAATGGGTGTTATATAGGCATCTACTCTAGATGTTGATCCACCAATTGGTGAGTTTTTTTAACTTATTTTGTTGTTTCACTGCCTTTATTTTCTATTACATCATGTTTCAAATGATGGGTTTTATATAATATCTAGTTCTAATAACTTTTTCATCTAAGACTAAAGAAAATAATCCCATGAAAACTCAAAAACATAGCATAATTTGGGGTTGATACTGTTTTATAGGTAGTGGAGTAGGGTTCCTCATTGAGTTTTCTAATCCTAGAATACATCTCTCCCTCTGAAAGTGGTTCGGAGTCAGACCTGGAGACACAAGATTCCCATTGCACCACATGATGTATCATTTGAGGATATATCTAAAAGATAGTCTCATTGATTCTTATCAAATACATTACATGGAAACTTCACCTAATTCCATCCCTAATTTCCTTTATGGGATCGGGTGGGTTTCATTACTACCTGATCCACCATGATTTGAAGACAATTATTCTGCAACGAGAAGATGAGTGGAGGTTGCATAAGACTGAGGCGTAGTTGTAAAACTAGTTTGATGGTCTCGTAGCTACTATATCAGAGGCATATATCAGCCATTCCAAGGATATAGAGGAGTATCAACACCTTGTAGATTAGAAATATCATCAAATTTTATGCCTTCAAGAAGAACTGAATACTAAAAACTAATATATTTTCAAATTCCACAGTTCCTTATAGAGGGTATCGGCACGAGGTGGGGATTATGTGGATGCGATGAAGTGAAGCTTTGTTGCACTAACGAACTCGTCCCTATACAACTGGATGTGTTTTGAAAAGAAGTAGAGAATGATCGATTAACAATCCAATAGATCAAGGCATATGTTGAGGAACACCTGTAAACTTTTATAGATATACGTGCACCAATGGAATCTTATTTTCATTAAAAACATGAATGAAAAGGATGTATTTGGTGCGTGATCATCTGAATATGTGCTTTGGTACTCATTGTTATCATAATACAGCACTAAAAATGACACATTTAATTGAATTTCATTGTATTAAAGTGTAAAAATTACCATCATAATGATGAGATCACTCTAGTTTTATTATTATTATATTTACCTAGTGAGAATAGATCGTATATTTATAGGTTCACATGAAATACCATATGAAAATTATGTCTTTTGTGTCATCACAGTGATTTTTTCCAAAGTCAAAATGAAAAAAATAGTGGGTAAGACTATTATTTTTCATAGACCTTCATTTTTTGTATTTTAGCCTAACGAATTTTATTCCTTTACATTAATTTATCGATTAGTTCCTAAAACATTTAGAGTTAATGTCTAGTGAGTTGAATCTGAAATTTTACCCATGGTTCCATTTTTGGGGTTTTTAACCTTGTGAGTATTCTATCTCCTTTTGGGGCACTTTATAGTATTGTATACCAGACTATGTGACTAGTTTTTTAGGTAAAACATATTTGAACATGAGATATGGAATGATTACCCAAGCATGGGATGTTGGATAAGAATTTTTTTACATTCTTCATATACCCAGAGGGGTGTTTGGAGTTATGGTTTTTTTATTTCCAAATCTGAAACATAATGTGAGAAAAACATACATGTAATAATTGAGGCATATCTTCAAAAATATGTTTCTAGAATGATATTGTTGGACAGTCCTAAGGAGAGAAAATAGGTCTCTTATGTGTATGAATGTTTTATTGGTTTATTTTCCTTTTTGGTTGGAGATTTATTTAAATTAAATAGGGGTGTGACAATGCATATTTTAAATAGAGGTTTTCTTAGGAATATGAAAATCTATTATTTATGGTTTGGGAGTTTTTTAAGATCTCTATTTCTCAAAAACATGGAGGTAGTGTGTGAAGAGAATGTGTCTGAGAATGAAGGGAGAATTTTTGTTGGCATTGTCTGTTAATGGAATTCTTATCCTATATGAATTTGGTTTATTTCAGAAAGAGTTTGAATTCCACTGTGTGACCAAAATCAATGGTAAAGTCTCGTATCTTACAAAGGTTGAAGAATCATGGATTTTAAGGTCATGAAACAAGAACATGTACCTTGTTGTTCAACTTCTTATGTAAAGGACGTTGGGGGTATCATTTAAGGTCATTAAATTCTGAATATAAGATCGGTGATTTTACCTTTAATGGTAATCCTTCCATGAATGTTTTATCATTTTTAGTCATGAAGGGTGAGGACTGAAAGATGCAGTTTGGGGGGGGGTTTGGATATGAAAACTGATACTGAAGAAAAACATTGTTGGTTCTTATGGAGAAAGAAGATATCACTCTTGAAGATGAATTTAACTGTACATGGCAGACCCTTTTGAGGGAAATCATTTGAAAAGACTACTCGTGTGTATCAATATAACATCCCAAGTAAAATAAGAATAAGAGATCTTCATATTTATTAACATTTTTGAATTAAATATTAATTTTACAATAAATGGGTTTCTATGTTCGATAGAGGACCCAATATGCAACAACGTGTTTCTTTGGAATCTTACGCTGCACACTAATAATATAATATTTTTGTTGTAAATGGTAGTTAACTCCTAGTCGTTGTATTGTCATGAATGTACAAAACTGACTAAAATATGAGTATACGTGTTTGTTAAATGTATTTACATTTATCCAATAAAAGGTAGAGGCTTAAAATATGTATGAATCTAATTTTAAGCATAATTTACATTAAAAGGTCGATTTACATCCTTTTAAAGGAGAACCCTCTTTAAATATATTTTTGGTCATTTTTATATGTTCTATTTGACCAAGTAAATTTCTTATTTATATTTGGGACATCAAATTTTACTTTGGGTAATTTTTTGGTATTTTTCAGATAAAGTTCATTTTTTAATGAATACTGGAAAATATTGTATTTTATTTTAAAAGTCCCTTTTAATATAATTTATTTATATGGTTATATAACCTTTTTAATTGGTTTTAATGTGTAATTAGAAGATATATTTTCCATTTATTCCAATTTTGGTCATTGGAATTGATTTCACATTAAAATTGTACATAAATAAGTGTCAGTCTTTTGATAGTTATTGTTTCTTAAAAACACACTATTTGTTTTAACAACAGGAATTAATTTTAAATTAAATAATGCAACTTCTATGTTTTGAATTTGGGAAAATAGACATCATTTCTGAATTTGGAATATCAAATAAATTGTAGGCTGAATGTTTGGTATTTTTCTAAAAAAAAATCAATTTTTGATGAATAGTGAAACCACTTAGTAGTAGTTAAAATACTAAATTATCATTTAAATGAAATTTTACCACTTATTTGAATTTAATTTAGAAAATTCTACATACATTTTTGTCATCAAGAATTAAAATTTGGTTAAATAAGATGAAAATAATTTTTGGGGAATAGTAACTTTTGACTTTTATTTACCACGGTTAAAGGTAAATAGGGTAATTCAAGGTAAAAGAATATTATAATATTCAAAATTTACCTTAACACATTCCCTAACATTATTTCAAGAGTAATGGTCAACAATGGGAATCTTTGGTTCTATTTTAGGTCCCCATGGAGAAACTTATGAAAGATAATGACACTTTAGACTAATTAATTTAATGTGAAGGAAAAAATGACATAAACAAAAATATTTTAGTAAATTAATTTTTTATGGTGTTATAGAAAAGATATTTTCAATTTTAAATATTCATTTAAAAGATAAAACGATTTCATACATCATGGTATTTTTTTTAAAATTTTTATACATCACATAAAATAAATTATTTATGACACAATAATGATATAGTATTTAACTCGTTAATAAAAGAATTAAATAAATAATATTTTAAATATTAAAATAACATCAAAAACCAGTCCAATTCTTATTGGATGATAATATTTTGACTATGAGTCATCTTATATTAGAATTTAATGATTTTTGGACTTTTATAAACCGAATATCATTATATAATAAAATAATATTATCACACTTTCCTAAAGAGCCCCTCCTCCCCCTTATAAAAGGATACCACTTCAAACCAATTAATCACACCTGTCAAGCCTTTTGGCTCATCCAAAATCTACCCAATTAATCTCCTTACATACCTATACTCCTCCTAGAATCCTTACCTTAGGTAGAAGGTACTTCAAGAAGTCCTTTGGTAAAAACCAAAGGGAGTTACCCAAATTAAAGGTAATAGTTTGTCTTAAATTGTTTTCTTCTATTTTACTTCTCCAACCCCAAAAATAATTTTATTACATTCTATTGTAACAACACCATTATCCTCAATATACTAGGATTTTTTATGAGAAGGATTCAAACTACACATACACACACCTCCATCAAATGGATGAAGAACATAATGTTTCTGTGGATGGAAAACTAACGCCTCACGAAACGATGGTTGTTCAAATATATCCAACCGCCTATCATGGTAGACATTATGATGGATCTATATTTATATATGAGATATATTATTTTTATGTTTTCTTAATGGTTCTTTAATTTCCATTTATATCATACATTTATGGTTTCCATTATGGGTAAACGCGATAATTTCATTTGAGGAAGTGCGGACTACCGCCCCCTCAAAGTGATATGACTCATTGATACCATATGTGTTATGTATAAAGGATAGATTTAATGATATTATATATGATTAAATACTGTAATTATAATACTACTATGTGTCATTTCATTCTAATTCCATTAAATATGAAATAGAAATGGAACTAGCGTTCATGCGTACATACGGCTTACCGTCTCCATGAACGGTGCATATAATTTCATACCTCTAAATGTTATGTACTATTATAAATACGTGTATATTCTGGATATATATGATATATGTGATATCCAAATCATGAATATCATTCTGGATATAATGAACCTTTGACCACATGAACAACATGTAATTATAAGAAGTCTATTTTTGACTGAAGTACCAAATATCGACAAAACGAACATTATTAACATAAATGATTACATAATGTTTATAACATAGTAATAAGTGATATAAAAGGAATAATAAACTTTAAAAAGGTTTTTAATCAAGTAGAAATTAACTTTAGTTTGTTATTCATGAGATTAAAAAATGATCGAGTTAAGTCGGTCATGAGGTAAGGGACTTCGTCTCAATCTCCTTTCATTGAGGCATATTTTGTTTTAATACAAGAATTTGTTTTTTATGTTGTATAAACACCCTTGAATTTTTAAAGGAAATATTATTATACAAAGAGTTTTACTAAATGAAAGAAAAGGAATATTTCTTTTAACATAAGCGGTGACAACGACCTTTTCTGCCTCCGCAAGTATTATTTGACTTTTGGCTTCCTCAACAAGCCGTACTGTTTTTAAAAGAAAATAAATACCATATAATATTTTAGGTATTTTGGTATTGAAAATTGTTTTGATAATGGATTTGTTATGTCAACATATTAAATTGATATATTGTGATTGAAATGGGGAAATGTTTTCTTTCCTTTATATTTGTTTTATTTCTTATGATTTTATAATGGTACTTGGACATTTGACGGGTTGTTACGTGATACAACAAATGAAGGGTGGTGTCGTGAATACCATGACGGGTGGTTACGTTATAACCTCCAATGAATTTGGAATGGAATTCGGTCGTATGGCTATTCCATTTGGTGATATGTGTGGAAGTAGACCGTATGGTTATTCTATTTAAGTATGTTTATGCCCCATGTTACATTTATATGTTATCTGTTCTTTATATAGGTTTTATGGTAATATTTTGGTTAAAAAAGGGTATGTAATAATATTTTATTCAGTGAAGAGTATTTAATACATCATAAAGGTGAAAAGTATTACTTATGATAAAGTATTCATGCTTTATATATTATTTTGAAAAACTAATAGTTTTCCTTCTTTGTGTATCCCTTACTGAGCTTTTTATGCTCATCCCAAGTTTTTGAAATGTTTTTCAACGGAAATAATGTGGAATAGGGTCAAGTATGGGATCATGAAAAAGTCATGATGTATAAAACATGGAACAAGACATGACTCCTTTTTTCAAGAGTTTTTTTATTTTATGAAAAAAATGGAAACTGTGTAGAAGTGTCTACTTTGTAATCTTTTGAGATGTAATAGTTATGTCCTAATTCTCTAAAACTCTAAACCTGAAAAGATCCTCATTGTAAATTATTCATTTAATTCAATATTATGTAAGTTTTATGGTTGGTTCCTTGTAGTTGGTTTCGGAAGTCGGTTTAGAAAACATTAGGAGTTAGGGTATTGTTAAATAAATGTACATAGATTAATTTATGGTAATATTGAAATGATATAGCATTTATATATTACCATGTTACTTTGCTTAATATATTTGTATGTTCAAAATGGTTTTTAAAAGAGGAAATAGGGAAGCTATGTTGGGAAGACATGAGGAAGAAGACATCCTTCAAAATCAGCGACCTGAGATGGTTGGAATTGGAACTGAACAGTTTGTTGCAGTGATGGCATAGTTGACATAGGCTATAAATGGTGGTGGTATCCATGCACGAAATTAGCCAGATCAACAACAAAGGAACATGTCAGTAGTGAAACATTTCATGATGTGACATCCCCCATCATTCAAAGGATCATCTGACCTGGTGCTATCATAAGGGTGGATTAAAGCACTTGAGAAGATTTTTGATGTCATGGGTTTTTCAGGACATCAAAATGTTAGTCCCATTGTTTACCATTTTGAAGGTGAAGATGATCCGTGGTGGTCAATGGTGAAAAATAATAGGGATAGTTAGGAGATTGATTCTCTTGATTTGGATGAATTCAAATGTATGTTTCTTGAAAAATATTTTCCTAAGTTGGTTAGTTGTAGGATGGAAAAAATTCCTATAACTGAGGAAGGAGGATGACTTTGTGGCTTCTTATGAAGAAAAGTTCACTCAACAGGCAAGGTATGCACCCAATTTCATCTGAGTTATTTATAGTAAGATAAATCGATTTTACTTAGGACTGAAGCCACGATATCGAAGAGCATTATCCTCTCATGAGTTCAAAAGTTATGAAAAAACTATTCGACGTGCGAAGAAGGTGGAAATGGAGTTTTCTGATGACTAGGTGTTCTTCGACAAACAATTTAATAAGAGGTCCAGTTGGTAGGCAAAGGGGAAGAATCCATCAAAGAAGCATGGATGTAAGAAAACTAAATATCCATCTTCTGAGAAGTGTGGTAAAAAGAATTCCGGAGAATGTTTATCAAAATCTGGAAAGTACTTCTGGTGTGATAAGTCTGGTCATATTGCTTGTAACTATAAGGAATATGATCAAGATGGCAATGAAAATCCATCAGTAAGATATAACACCCCAAGATTTCATAGTGTGTTATTTCTTCATAATAATTCAATAACTTGCACTACACGTAACATCGAGTTCATGCACACCATGACATACCAAACAAGCCAATCAAAAGAGGTTAGGAATAGTAATAACTAAATTTTAAACTTTATATAATCCTTATAATTTTAGAATCCATATTATGAGTTTCTTAGACATAATGTGAGAACAAATTCATTTTTAGTATTGCACTTTTACCAACTTTTAATAGTGAACCCTTTTTAATTCCAATATTTTAAACTTTTATATATTTGATTTGACTAAATAAATTTACTTTTTAGAATGGGGACATCAAAAATTTTTACAATGAAACATCCCAAGCTTCCACAGTACGCTTTCCTTTGAATAATACAGTAGTGTGTGTTGTACGCAACTTCGAGTTATAACACACACCACAACCAATCAAACTATCCATTATGAATAGTAATACCTACTTTTTGAAATTTTATAAATTTCATCTCTCAAAATGGACTTCATTTTTGTATTCGGAATATCGAATTTAGCCTAAGGTGAAATTTTGGAACTTTTCGGATAACATTTATATTTTGATGAATAGTGAAAATTAATAAATTTTAATTAAAAACAACTTTTTTAATAGAAATAATTTATATTGAAAAATTATGAATTTGAGTGGTTTTAAAGAATATTTAGAATATATTTTTACCATTTAATACAATGTTGATCATTGTACATAATTTCACAGTTAAACCGGACATAAACAAGTGTCAATCTTTTGATAGTTATTATCTCTTAAAAACACGATATTTGTTTTGACGAAGGGAATTAATTTTTAAATTTATTAATGCAACTAATATGCTTTGAATTTGGTAAAATAGACATCATTTTTTAATTCATAATATCAAATATATCTTATGCCTAATTTTTGGAATTTTTCAAGAAACTTTAATTGTTTGATGAATAGTAAAACCACTAAGTGGTAGTTAAAAAAACTGAATTTTTCATAAAACTTAATTTTACCGCTTCTGTGAGTGGAATTTCTAAAATATAAGAGACCCGGTTAATATCAAGGACTAAAATGTGGTTCATTGAGATGAAAATAATTTTTGGCGAATAGTAAATTTTTACTTTTATTTATCACGGGTAAAAGTAAATAGGGTAATTAAGGGTAAAAATGATATTAATATTACCCTAACACATGTCCTAATTATATTGGAGAAACTTAATTTGACAAAAAACAACCTTAGGAATAAAATATTTTCATTTAGGTCCACTTGGATTAGATTATTACATTTATTATTATTTAATTCAAAGAAGAGTTAAAAGAGTTAAAATCAAAGTTTATTTACTGAAACATTTTTAATATAGGGTTGTACATAAGATAAATTCGATTGTAAATATTAATTAGAAATATAAAAAAATTTCCTACGTAATTGTATTTTATTTATTATTTTTAGACATTAAATAATTTAATTTATTTATGTCACAATGGTGATGCAGTAATTACCTAATTAATGAAAAATAAGAATAATTGATATTATAAATATCAAATACATGTAATTTGAGACTTTTTATAAATACCAATAATTTTCTAGGTTAATATGACATGTTAGGATTGATTTAATTAACTTTTGTTCGAAGTAATCATTCTGTTATGAGTTTTAAAAAAATCAATTATTGAATAGTGTCAAAATTGACATAAAAGAGTTTTTAAAAACAATATTATATTATTAATTGATATTAAATTCCTAAAAATCTAAGGTTCAGCCAAGAGACTTATATTATGATAGGAGTATCATTAATAGACCACTTGGGGGTCTCTTGGAGGTATATAGTAAGTTTATTAACTATATAATATAAAAATACAAAGTAACATGGTAAGTGTCAAACTAATTAACTAAGAGTTAAAACTAAAGGATATGGTTAATATAATGACCCAAACCTATCTAAATTATGTTGGTTAAGTGGTTTTAGACCCATCCCTACCTTAACCTTTAAATAATCCACTTTGTAGCCATTAGAAACCGAATATAAATTTATTATAAAATAATATTTCTTGATTTTCCAAAGGTGCGCCTCACCCCTCTTATAAAAGGGCACTCCCCCTTCTCATTAATTAACACCTTAAAAGCCATTTTTCTCGGCCAAAATCTGCCCAAATACTCTATCAACTTCCCTCAATTCATCCTAGACGCCTTCCCTTAGTCATAAATCCAACCTAAGTATCCCTTTTGATCAAATCATTAGGAAGAACCCAAAGAAGAGGTAATGATTTCACCACCCTTTTTCAAGTTCCATTCTTCTTCCACATCTTCTTTCGTTGTTATTACCATTCTAAAATAATAACTGCAGTATCTTATATATAATGTGATGTTATTATAAATTTGGTACAACCATATTCAGTGTTCTATCCATCCATTGAATAACATGTCACCATATGTGTGTACGTAAGGCTTACCTTCTCCAAGTCGTGGTGTAATTGTTATTCAATAAATTATTATTTGGATGGGTATAATAATGATGTGTAATTTATTTTAATAATAAATATAACATGATAATGATTCTGTATATATGATATACCATCCAATTATATATTTTTTTAATATCAAAATATTGATATTGTCGCTCGTGCGTATGTACAGACTACCGTCTCCACGAATGCGATGAGATTCATTCTCCATCGTATCCATTCAAGTATAACTATCATTTTATGATTTAAAAATAATGTTTAAGGACTTAATATCATTTTGTATATGAATAAGATACAACCTATCCATGACAAACATGGCTTACGTAACAAAACATATAAAAGAAAATGAGTAAGTTAACACCCAAAATGACGATAATACCAAAATATTATTAACAAAGCAATGTTAAAAGATCATATATGATAATATAATAATGTATATGATTATTGTATAATTTAATAACAATTATTTCACCATTATATAGGAGGTTTACCTACCCCAACCGAGGAAAAGTACAAGGTAAGGGTTATTTCACAATCTCTTCATTATCTGAGGTTGTTTATACGTAATTATCTACTGGGACCTCTTTATCATCCACATCCATGTTTCTTGAAAGTGTATTTCAAAAAATTCTTAATATTTTATAGAATAGGGGTTAAATTCATGTATAAACTTGTTTGGATTTTTATAAGATGTTTATAAAGGAATCTTTCTCTGGTTTTCCAAACAAGGTCCTTTTTATCCTTTTCGACAGAATTAAGATAAGAATGTTTTTTTATCTTATACGGCTGGTGTGGCTATTTTCCGCCGTTATAAAATTTTCAAAGCTTCCCTTACAAGATTAGAAGAATATTTTCAAAGTAAATGTTTTATTTTATAATTATGTGACTTTTAAATGATTTCAAAATAAATATTTTAATAATTTCTAAAAGGTACTCTTTATCGAAATTAGAATGTTAAATGTTTTAAAGATTTATCTGTATAAAAATTTTTAATTAATGTTTGTGTTTTCAAAATGATTTTAAGGATTTATTTATATGGACATGAATGTTTTGAAATGATATCTCTTTTCAAAAGTTTCGAAGTGGTATGGGACACTTTGATCCAAAAATCTCTTTTAAATTACTTCCTTAATAAATGTGTGACCTTTAAATGATTAAAAAAATAGGTATTTCTCTCAAATAGTTTTGATTTCATCTATTTATACATCATTTTATGGATTTTAAGCTTATTTGAAGTTGATTTATTATAATACAAAAGTTCCATATCATTTTGAAGTTTTTGTGATGTGTTTGACTATAGATGTGTTATTCTTATACCATTCGTGGTTTATGGATGAAGTATTGACATTCCGTATGATAGTTTTAATACGAATGTTTATGTTATGTTTGAACCTTTTCATATGGGAATGAATTAGACTTAATATTTGATGGGTGGAGCCCACTATAGATCCTCGATGCATCGGTAGGTCTCATGAGACAAACTTGTGTCTTCGCACAAGGCCTTAGAAAAATCTTATTTGCAGTCTTGGCACGAGGCACTGGCTATGTGGTTTTGATAGTCTGGAATTATGCATTCCATCATTATGAAAGTGGTTATTGATATTTCATGTGATTATTCGATTAGTAGAATATCCATGTGAATAAGTAAATGTCTTGATTTCATTTTATTTTTTCCATACTATGTTGATGTTCTAGTATAAAAGGCTTTTGTTTTAGTTATACATTGTCTTAAATGTTTATTCTAATTTATGAAAGTTTCTGCTATATTGTTATCCTTACTGGGCATTTGAGATCACCCATTTTCTATGTTTTATTTTTCCCAGTATGTGAAGAAGTAAATTATGAATGACCTGCAGGGATAGTATGAGGGGATAAGAGTGTATACTATGGAGACTATGTTGTTGTAGTTTTCATTTTTATGATGTAATGTAAAACTTTATGAATATATCTAGTGTTTCCAATGCTACAAAACTAATTGGTCTTTCGAGATTTGATCTTTCTTGTGATCATGCCAATGTTATGTAATAATGCACCGACTCTAGGTAACTGGGGTCGGGGCGTTACAGTTGGTATCAGAGGAAGTTTAGTACAAACCTTGGAAGCTAGATTTAGATAAAATCTGATTAGAGCACATAGATCTAAGATGGAAATTGAGGATTAGTATAGAAGAACATCCTAGAATTTTGGTATTGTAGATATTTTGTGAGTTTTCTGAGAAATACATCCCTGTCTGGATACGAGCAGGTAGAGGCGGCTCTGGCACAGATGTACCTAGGGGTAAAACCCAAAAACACTGTTTTGAGCTAGACTTGAACGGGAACTGTTGCACGACAACGGGCCTTGCTGCACTCTTTGTTATGACACTCCCGGGTGATATGCTTCGGATAATTCTCATTTTCTTTACAAACCATTATGAAGGGTTTATGAGTATATACTTTCTCAAAGGAGACATTTTTATGATTGTGGATTATATCCATAAACTATTTAATTTATGTTATGTGTTTTACAAGTTTGGGATTAGGTATTGTTATTTATAAACTAATCTAGTGTACGCCATTGTGTAGAAATGGCGCCCAGTAGAAGGAATGAGAACTCCAGCAGTGCACGTGATCCAAAGAGAAAGAATGATCATATCTTTCATGTTCTTAAGCCAGATTTTATAAGAGAAATAGTATCCCATGTATTATCATCATATGAAGAAATAATATCATGTGTTGATATGATAAGTAAAGAGTTTACTGAGTCCTATGGCTTTGAAAGGAAGCAAGGGAAGAAAAGGATGGAAGAGAGAAATATGGATAAAGGGAAGAGGGAAAAGAAGAATTTTCCCTTATGTGATAACTATGGGAAGAAACAACCTGGAACTTGCCTGAAAGGAATGGGAGTTTGTTATAAGTTTGCAGAAAAGGGCACAAAGTACGTGGCTGCAAGGGTAAGAAAATGGTTTCAAATGTACAATGCTTCATTTTCAAGGAGTTTGGACACTACGCAAACCAATGTCCCAGTCATCAGACTATGCTGCAAATGATGATATTGGATAATAATCAAGTTATGATACTACCACAGATGAAGAGGAATGATTAAAGTTCATATGTTGATTATGACATTTGAGTGTTGTATCAGCAATGTACTTTTAATAACAATTATGGAGTATATAAGTATTGTACTGCAGTACTATTTCATTAAGGACTTGAGATTTTGTGGAACAAAGAAAAGTGACTCAATAGCAGGTTAAATTTTTGGAAAATATATGGTAGAGAGAAATATACACCACAATATGGTTCTGATACTGAGGTAGTGATTTTAGAATAATATATGATTGATTTGGATAAATTATATTGGATATTCTTGACTACCTTGAAACTGATTAATGATTTTTATATTCCATCATTGTTTTGGTTTAAAGCATTTTTGGATTGAAGGAGTATATCTATTATTCATTAAGGAATAAGGGATCATGAATGTAATCAATAAGGTTTTATGGTAATTGAGGATGTTGCAGTGTATTAAAAGAATACATGATGAAGGTGCTCACAAGTTATTACATAGAAAAAAGGATCTTCATTTTGTTTACCTTCATTGTAAATTTTGAACAGAAGTATTTTGGATAGTTCAAGTTTGGATTATTTTGGATTGGCCTAAAAATGACAACCCGGAGGTTGGGTGGCAACCCGTCTCGTCCGACAAGGCCGCGAGACTTGAACCCACAACCGAAGTGAGACAAGGGTGTATCACTTACCACTGACCCATGTGATGTCCTGGATTTAATAATGTCGTTTTTTAATGGTTCTTCTAGATTATTTATAAATTCATTTTTTTATCTCTATACAGTAGGATAAATAGAATATTATTTTTAAGTTATACTATCTTTTAGAGTGAAAGATGAGTTTGCGGTAGAACTTAGTTAAAGGATGAGAATCTACTTGTCAAGTATATATTTTTCTTCTTCTCTTATTCAATGAAGAAATTAATTCTTATACTTTAGTGAAGGAATATTAAAACAAAAAAAATGTGTTATCTGAATACCATATGTTTTGCTGAACCGATGTTATTTTAAATAATCATAGATTGATGAATTTAAGGCCCTCAATTTTACACTTTTTTGTGATTTATGACCTCAATCACTACCTATAATTATTTACCTTTTTCCTCCAATTATTTGTCTCTAATTTCCACCAATGTTCTCCGAATAGATATCATAATTTGGTGGTGACCCTTTCATTTCTCTTTTACTCTTATTAAGGCTAAATTTTATTAACCCAATTTCCAATCAGGGTTTTCCCACAAAGATATTTTATATATTAAACCTTTTATTTTTGAGGAACAATTTCAAATTGCGAGCACGAAATTTATTGAAGGAGGGGAGAATGTAACACCCCAAGATTTCATAGTGTGTTATTTCTTGAGAATAATTCAATAACTTGCACTACACGCAACATCGAGTTCAGGCACACCATGACTTACCAAAAAAGCCGTTCAAAAGAGGTAAGGAATAGTATTAACTAAATGTTAAACTTTATATAATCCTTATAATTTTAGAATCCATATTATGAGTTTCTTAGACATAATGTAAGAACAAATTCATTTTTAGTATTGCACTTTTACCAACTTTTAATAGTGAACCCTTTTTAAATCCAATATTTTACACTTTTATATATTCAATTTGACTAAATAAATTAACTTTTTAGAATGGGGACATCAAAAAATTTTACAATGAAACATCTGAAGCTTCCACGGTACGCTTTCCTTTGAATAATACAGTAGTGTGTGTTGTACGCAACTTCGAGTTCTAACACACACCATAACCAATCAAACTAGCCGTTATGAATAGTAATACCAACTCTTTGAAATTTTATAAATTTTATCTCTCAAAATGGACTTCATTTTTGTATTTGGAATATCGAATTTATCCTAAGGTGAAATTTTGGAACTTTTCGAATAACATTTATATTTTGATGAATAGGGAAAATTACTAAATTTTAATTAAAAACAACTTTTTTAATCGAAATAATTTGTATTGATAGATTATGAATTTGAGTGGTTTTAAAGTATATTTAGAATATATTTTTAACATTTAATACAATTTTTTTCATTGTACATAATTTCACAATTAAACCGGACATAAACAAGTGTCAATCTTTTGATAGTTATTATCTCTTCAAAATAGGCAATTTGTTTTGACGACGGAAATTAATTTTTAAATTAATTAATGCAAAATATATGTATTGAATTTGGTAAAATAGATATCATTTTTTAATTCATAATATCAAATATATATTAGGACTAATTTTTTGTATTTTTCAGGAAACATTCATTTTTTTATGAATAGCAAAACCATTAAGTGGTAGTTAAAAAAACTGAATTTTTCATAAAAATTAATTTTATCGCTTTAGTGAGTGGAACATCAAAACTCCTAGAGACACGGTTAATATCATGGACTAAAATATGGTTCATTGAGATGAAAATAATTTTTGGTGAATAGTAATTTTTTATTTTTATTTACAACGGTTAAAAGTAAATAGTGTAATTAAGGGTAATAACGATATTAATATTACCATAAAACACGTCATAATTCTATTGGATAAGCTTAATTCTACCAAAAACAAACTTAGGAATAAAATATTGTCATTTAGGTCCACTTGGATTAGATTAGGACATTTATTATTATTTAATTCAAAGAAGAGTTAAAAGAGTTAAAATCAATATTTATTTACTAAAACATTTTTAATATAGGGATATAAATAAGATAAATTACATTGTAAATAATCATTATAAATATAAAAAGATTTACTACGTAATTTTATTTTATTTATAATTTTTATACATTAAATAATTTAATTTATTTATGACACAGTGGTGATGCAGTAATTACCTAATTAATGAAAAATAAGAATAATTGATATTATAAATACCAAAATAAATGTAATTTGAGACTTTTTATAAATAAAAATAATTTTCTAGGTTAATATGACATGTTAGGATTGATTTAATTAACTTTTTTCGAAGAAATCATTCTATTATGAGTTTTAAAAAAATCAATTATTGAATTGTGTCAAAATTGACATAAAAGAGTTTTTAAAACAAATATTATATTATTAATTAATATTAAATTCCTAAAAATCTAATGTTAGTCCAGGAGACTTATATCATGATAGGTGTATCATTAATGGACAACTTGGGGGTCTCTTTGAGGTATATAGAATGTTTATTTACTATATAATATAAAAATACAAAGTAACATGGTAAGTGTCAAACTAATTAACTAAGAGTTAAAACTAAAAGATAATGTTAATATAATGACCCAAACCTATCTAAATTCTATTGGTTGAGTGGTTTTATACCCATAACCACCTTAAAAATTAAATAATCTACTTTTTAGCCATTAGAAACCGAATATTAATTTATTATAAAATAATATTTCTAGCTTTTCCAATGGTGCCCCTCACCCCTCTTATAAAAGGGCACTCCCTCATCTCATTAATTCACACCTTCAAAGCCATTTGGCTCGGCCTAAATCTACCCAAATACTCTCTCAACATCCCTCAATTCATCCTAGATTCCTTCCCTTAGTCATTAATCCAACCTAAGGATCCCTTTTGACCAAATAAAAAGGAAGAACCCGAAGAAAAGGTAATGATTTCACCACCATTTTTAAAGTTCCTTTTTTCATCCAGTTATTCTTTATTTGTTATTAACATTCTAAAATAATAACTCCAGTATCTTATATATACTGTGATTTTATTATAAATATTTTACAACCATATTCAGTATTCAATCCATCCTTTGAATAACATGTCACCATATGTGTGTACGTACAGCTTACCGTCTCCACGTCGTGGTTTAATTGTTATTCAATAAATTATTATTATGATGGGTATAATAATGATGTGTAATTCATGTAAATAATAAATATAACATGATAATTATTCTTTATATATGATATATCATCCAATTATATATTATTTTAATATCAAAATAATGATATTGTCTCTCGTGCGTACGTACGGACTACCGTCTCTACGAACTCGATGAGATTCATTCTCCATCGTATCCATTCAAGTATAAATATCATTTGATGATTTGAAAATAATGTTTAAGGACATAATATCATTCTGGATATGAATAAGATACAACCTATCCATGACAAACATGGATTACGTAACAAAACATATAAAATAAAATGGGTAAGTTAACACCCGAAATGACGATAATACCAAGATATTATTAACAAAGCAATGTTAAAAGATCATATATGATAACATAATAATGTTTATGATTCTTGTATAATTTAATAAAAATTATTTCACCATTATACAAGAGGTTAACCTACCCCAACCAATGAAAAGTACAAGGTAAGGGTTATTTCAAAATCTCTTCATTATCCGAGGTTGTTTATACGTAATTATCTACTGGGACCTCTTTATCATCCACATCCATGTTTCTTGAAAATTTATTTCAAAATTATTACTATTTTATAGAATAGGGGTTAAAGTAATTTATACCCTTTTTTGACTTTTTATAAGAAGTTTATAAAGTAATCTTTCTGTCATTTTCCAAACAAGGTTCATTTTAACCTTTTCGACATAATTAAGGTATGAATATTTTTTTAACATATGCGGCGGGTGCAGCTATTTTCCGCCGTTATAAAATTTTGGAAGCTTCCCTTACAAGATTATAAGGATATTTTAAAAGTAAATGTGTTATTTTATAATTATGTGACTTTTAAATGATTTCAAAATGAATATTTTAAGAATTTCTGAAAGGTAATCTTTATCAAAATCGGAATTTTAAATGTTTTAAATATTTATTTTTCTAAATATTTTTAATTAATATCCGTGATTTTAAAATGATTTTAAGGATTTATTTATATGGACATGAATGTTTTTAAATGATATTTCTTTTCAAAAGTTTCGAAGTGGTATGGGACACTTTGATCCGAAAATCTCTTTTAAATTACCTCCTTAATAATGTGTGACCTTTAAATGATTTCAAAAAAATAGATATTTCTCTCAAATAGTTTTGATTTCTTCTATGTGAACATTCTTTGATGGATTTTAAGCTTATTTTAATTTGACTTATTATAATACAAAACTCCCATATCATTTTGAAGTTTTTGTGATGTGTTTGACTGTGGTTGTGTTATTCTTATACCATTCGTGGATTATGGATGAATTATTTAAATTTCTTATGCTAGTTTTAATACGAATGTTTATGTTATGTTTGAACCTTTTCATATGGGAATGCATTGGACTTAATATGTGACGGGTGGATCCCACTATAGCTCCTCGATGCATCGGTAGGTCTCATGAGACAATCTAGTGTCTTGGCATAAGGCTTTGGCAAAATCTTATTTGTAGTCTCAGCACGAGGCCTTGGCTATGTGGTTATGATAGTCTGGAATTATGCATTCCATCATTATGAATGTGGTTATTGATATTTCATTTGATTATTCGATTAGTAGAATATCCATGTGAATAAGTAAATGGAATTATTTCATTTTATTTTTTCTATACTATGTTGAAGTTCAAGTTTAAAATGATTTTGTTTTAGTTATACATTGCCTTAAATGTTTATTCTCATTTATGAAAGTTTCTGCTATATTGTTATCCTTACTGGGCATTTGAGATCACCCCTTTTCTATGTTTTATTTTTCCCAGGATGTGAAGAAGTAAATAATGAATGACCTGCAGGGATAGTATGAGGGGATAAGAGTGTAGACTATGGAGACTATGTTGTTGTAGTTTTCATTTTTATGATGTAATGTAAAACTTTATGGATATATCTAGTGTTTCAAAGGATACTAAACTAATCGGTCTTTTGAAATTTTATCTTTCTTGTGATCCTTCCAATGTTATGTAATAATGCACCGACTCTAGGTAACTAGGGTCGGGGTGTTACAAAGATGTTTTAAGTGTAATGAATGTTTTCATTAGGAAAATGAGTTTCCAGAGAAGAAATAAAATGAGGGAAAGCAGTGAGACTACAAGAAAAAAAGGGTGGTGAACTCCTTTGCAACTACTTCGGTATATGTTGGGCCATCGAATGAAGTAGTATCAGGTATACTGTTTGTCTTTTTAGATTATGCCAATTTGTTGTTTGATTCAGGGTATACACACTCATTCATTTTTGATAAGTTTTCTAGTAGATTGGGAATTCCATCTCATGATAATAATACTAAACATATGGTAAAAATATGTGGAGGAAATGTTTAGACAAAAAGAAATTATAAGAACATTTATGTCCTTGTGTGTGGAAAGAATCTTCCTGCAAACCTTATTGTTTTTCCTCTAATGGAGTATGATGTTATTTTGGGCCTGGATTGGCTTTCTGTTTATCTTGCTAAGATTGATTGCAGAGCTAAAGAGGTTTCTTTTCAGAAAGATTTATAGTTTGTGTACAGGAATGAACCCATTCTTTTGATAACAAATCAAGAAGCTGAGAAACTAGTAAAAAATGGAAATGAATGTTACCTTGCACATATTGTTGAAAATAATTTAATGGTTTATATTAATGATGTGACAGTGGTAAATTAGTACCTTGATGTTTGTCCTGATGAGTTTCTTGGTATAATACATGATCAGGAAGTTGAATTTACTGTTGACTTGGTTTCTTATGCTAATCCAATTTCAAAACCCCCTTATCAAATGTCTCAAATTGAACTTTTAGAGTTAAAGAATCAATTGCAAGAGTTATTAGATAAAGGTTTCATTCAACCAAGCACATCACCATGGGGTTCTCCTGTATTGTTTGTTAAAAAGAAAGATGTTTCAATGAGACTTTGCATTGATTATAGATCATTTCATAACATCAATGTTAAGAACAAGTATCTTTTACCTCATATCGATGATTTGTTTGATCAGCCCCAGGGAGCTCAGTATTTTTCGAAGATTGATTTGAGGTCGGGGAACCATCAGTTGAATGTAAAGGAAGCAGACATCCCGAAGACTGCGTTTCATACTAGATTTGGCCATTATGAATTTGTAGTTATGCCTTTTGGGTTAACCAATTCACCTTCTATATTCATGGATCTTATGAATAGAGTTTTCCATGAGTTCTTGGATAAGTTTGTGGTTGTGTTCATTGATGATATTTTGGTTTATTCAAAAATTAAATAGGAGAATGAAAGTCATTTAAGGGTCATCTTGAAAACCTTAAAATAAAAGATTATTTATGGGAAATTCATTATGTGTGAGTTTTGGTTACAAAAAATTTCTTTCCTTGGTCACATTGTTTCAAAAAATGGAATATCTGTTGACCCTTCTAAGAAAAAAGTTGTTGAACATTGGCCAATAACCAAAAATATAACTGATATTATTAGTTTTCTTGGTTTGGGAGGTTATTATTGGAGGTTTGTTGAAATTTCTTCATGTTTATCTAGTCCAATTACTAATTTATCTCGAAAAGGTGTTAAGTTCATTTGGACAAAATAATGTGATGACTGTTTTTAGGAATTGAAAAGAAGATTGGTGAATGCTCCAGTTTTAGTACTGCCTTCCAGAAATGGTGAGTTTGATATCTACATTGATGCTTTGTTGAAATGACTAGGTTGTTCCCTTAATTAGAATGATCAGGTAATTGCTTATGTTTCACGTCAGTTAAAACCCCATGAGTTAAATTACTCAACACATGATTTGGAATTAGTTGTTATTGTTTTTACTTTAAAAATTTGGAGGCATCATTTGTATGGAGTGAAGTGTGAAATATATACTGGTCACAAAATTTTGTAGTATATATTCACTCAAAAATAATTGAACATGAGACAGAGGAGATAGTTGGAATTAATCAAATATTATGATTGCATGATCCATTACCATCCGGGAATAGAAAATAAAGTGTATGATGCTTTGAGATGAAAAAGTAATGATTCATTAACTATGTTACGTTTGGAATAAGATCCTTTGGTTTTTTATTTGATAAACTTTGGTATAGAAGTTGTTGGTGAAGGAAATTCTTCTGTTTTGTATTAGGTGTCAGAGAGATCATCTCTATCATAGAAAATAAAGCAAGCGCATAAAGATGACAATGAGTTACAGAAAAATGTAGAGTTGGTTCAGAAGGGTATGTTTCCAGACTTTAACATTGATAATGATTGTTTTTTGAGGTTTTGAAAGAGATTATGTGTTCCTTTTGATTCACAGTTGAAGAATGAGTTGTTATGTAAATCTTATAGTTATTTGTTTTCAATTCATCCTCTTAGTACTAAGATATACATAGATATTTGGGATTATTATTGGATGGAAGGCATGAAAAGTGATATTGCTGATTTTACTATGAAGTGTTTGACTTGTAAGCATGTTAAAGTAGAGGGTTAGTTACCAAACGGAATGATTCAGCCATTACTGGTGCTAGAGTGGAAATGGGAAAATATATCCATGGACTACGTTGTAGGATTACCAAAGACATATCGATGTAATATTGCAATCAGGGTTATTATTGATCGATTAGATAAATATGCTCATTTCCTTCCTATTCAAGATACATTGTCTCTAGATCAACTTGCTCAGTTGTATGTTATAGAGATATTAAAGTTTCATGGAGTTCCCCTCTCCATTGTATCTGATCATGATCCCATGTTTACTTTTAACTTTTGGAAAGGTCTTTAGGGTTCGTTGGGTACTGAATTAAATTTTAGTACATATTTTCATCTGGAATCAGATGGGCAGTCAGAACGAACAACTCATACCATGCAGGATATTCTACGTTCTTGTTTGTTGGATTACCTGGGAAGTTGGTACCAACATCTTTCTTTGGTTGAAAATTCACATAATAATAGTTTTCATTTTAGTATACAGATGGCTCCATTTGATGCATTATATGGAAAGCATTGTAAAACTCCAGCTTTTTCGGATGAAGTAGGTGAAAGGAAGCTAATGGTACAAGAATTGGTAGAATATATGACAGAGTGAGTTCAGTTGATTAAGAATCACATGAGAACATCTCAAAGCAGATAGAAAAGTTATGCAGATAACCATAGGAATGATCTTTCTAATGAATAAGGTGATCATGTATTTCTCAAAGTTTCTCCATGGAAATGTGTAGTGTGTTTTGGTATGATGGGAAAGTTGAGTCCAAGGTTCATGGGACCTTATGAAATTATAGAAAAAGTTGGATCAGTGGCCTACAGAGTGGCTTTACCTCCATGTTTTTCCCAGGTACACAACTTTTTTCATTTTTTGATGTTGAAAAAGTATATGCTAGATCCATCTCATGTTTTGAGCACAGAGGTAGTTCAGTTGGAAGATAATATCTATTATGATGAAAAACCTATTCAGATACTTGACTATAGAGAGCAAGTGTGGCGGAATAAGGTAATTCACCAGGTAAAGGTTTTTTGGAAAACCCATATGGTTGAAGAGCCAACGTGGGAATCTGAAAATTCTATGAGGGATAAATACCCCCACTTATTTTGATATGTGAATAAAATTGTGAGGATGAAATTTCCAATATGGGGAAGGATGTAACATCCCAAGTAAATGAAGAATAAGATATTTTCGTATTTATTAATATTTGTAAATTAAATATTAATTTTACTTTAAAGGGGTTTCTATGTTCGATAGTGAACCCAATACACAACAACAGGTTTCTTTGAAATCGTACGTTGCACACTAATAATATAATATTATTATATTAAATAGTAGTTAACTCCTAGCTGTTGTATTAGAGGAAATGAACAAAACTAACTACAATATTATTATACATGTTTGTTAAATGTATTTACATTTATCCAATAAAATTTAGATGCTTAAAATATTAATGAATCTAATTTTAAGCATAATTTAAATTAAAAGGTCTATTTACCGCCTTTTAATGGAGAATCCTCTTTAAATATATTTTTGTTTATTTTTATATGTTCTATTTGAGGAAATAAAATTCTTCTTTATATTTGGGACATCAAATTTTACTTTGGGTAATGTTCTGGTATTTTTCAGATAAATATCATTTTTAAATGAATAGTGGAAAATATTGTATTTTAAATCAAAAGTGCATTTTAAACTAATTTATTTATATGGTTATATTATCTCTTTAATTTGTTTTAATGTGTAATTAGAAGATATTTTTACCATCTAATCCAATTTTGGTCATTAGAATGAATTTCACTTTGAAATTGGACATAAACAAGTGTCAATCTTTTGATAGTTATTGTTTCTTAAAAACATGCTATTTGTTTCAATAGCGTGAATTAATTTTAAATTAATTAATTCCACTTATATGTTTTTAATTTTAAAAAGTAGACATCATTTTTGAATTCATAATATCAAATAAATATTAGGCATAATTTTTGGTATTTTTCTGAAAAACTTCAATTTTTTATGAATAGTGAAACCACTTAGTAGTAGTTAAAAAACTGAATTTTTCATTTAAATGAAATTATACCACTTATATTAATTTAATTTAGAAAATCTGACATATATGGTTTTTATTGAGAAGTAAAATTTGGTTAAATAAGATAAAAATAATTTTTGATGAATATTAACTTTTGACTTTTATTTATCGCGGTTAAAGGTAAATAGGGTAATTTAAGGTTTAAAGAATAATATAATAATTCAAGATTTACCTTAACACATGTCCGTAGCTTATTTTATGAGTAATGGACAACCATGGGAATTATTGGGTCTATTTTGGGATGTTGTGGAGCCACTTATGAGAGACAATGACACTTTCGATTAATTAATTTAATGTAAAAGAAAAAATGACATAAACAAAAATATTTAAGTAAATTAATTTTTATATGATGTTATAGAGATTATATTTTCAACTATAAGTATTTATTGGAAAGCTAAAATTATTTCCTAAATCATTGTATTTTTTTATAATTTTTAGACATCACATAAATTAAATTCTTTATGACACAATAATGATGTAGTATTTACCTCATTAATAAACGATTTAAATAAATAAGATTATAAATATTAAAATAACATCCAAAACCTGTACAATTCCTATTGGATGATATTATTTCGACTATGAGTCATCTTATCTTTGACTTTAATTATTTTTTAACCTTTATAAACAGAATATAATTATATAATAACATAATATTATCACACTTTCCTAAAGAGCCCCTCCCCCCCTTACAAAAGCAGATCACTTCTAACCAATTCCTCACACCTCTCAAGCCTTTTGGCTCATCCAAAATCTACCCAATTAAACTCCCTACATCCATATCCTTCTCCTAGAAGCCTTACCTTAGGTATAAGGCACTTCAAGAAGTCCTTTGGTTCAAACCAAAGGGAGGTACCAAAATTAAAGGTAACAGTTTCTCTTAAATTGTTTTCATTTATTTTACTTCTCCAACACCTAAACTCTTTTTATTACTTTATATTGTAACAACACCAGTATCCTCAATATACTAGGATGTTTTTATAATAAGGATTCAAACTACCCTGACACACACCTCCATCTAATGGATGAAGAACATAATGTTTCTGTGGATAGAAAATTAACACCTCACGAAATGATGATTGTTAAAATATCTCCAACCGCCTCTCATGGTGGCCATTGTGATGGAAATGTATTTATATATGATATATATTATTTTTATGTTTTTATTATTCTTCTTTATTTCCATTTATAGAAAACCTTTATGGTTTCCATTATGGGTAAACGTGATAATTTCATTTGAGTAAGTGCGGACTACCACCCCTCAAAGTGATATGACTCGTTCATACCATATGTGGTATGTATAAAGCATAGATTTAATGATATTATATATGATACAATACTGAAATTATAATATATCTATTTATCATTATGTTTTAATTCCATTAAATATGAAATAGAAATAGAAGTAGCGTTCATGCGTGCGTACGACTTACCGTCTCGATGAATGGTGTATTTCATTTCATACCTCTAAATGTTTTGTACTATTATAAATACATGTATATTCTGGATATATATGATATATATGATATCCAAGTAATGAATATCATTATGGATATAATGAAACTTTGGCCACATGAATAACATGTAATTATAAGAAGTCCATTTTTTACTCAAGTACCAAATATCGACAAAACGAACATTATTAACATAAATGATTAAATAATGTCTCTAACATGGTGATAAGTGATATAAAAGGAATAATAAATTTGAAAAATTTTCTTAAGAGAGTAGAAATTATATTTAGTTTATTATTAATTAGATTAAAGAACAATCGGGTCAAGTCAGAAACGAGTTAAGGGACTTTATCTCAATCTACTTTAATTGAGGCATATTTTGTTTCAATACTCGACATTATTTTTTATGTTGTATAAACTCCCTTTATTTTTCAAAGGGAATCTTTTTCTATGATGCTTTTTACTAAATGAAAAAATTAATGTTTCTTTTAACATAAGCGGTGATAATGACATTTTCCGCCACCGTGAGTATTATTTGATCATCATCTTCCTCAACAAGCCGTAATGTTTTTAAAAGAAAATAAATCCCATATAATCTTTTTTGTATTTAGGTATTGAAAATGGTTATGATAATGATTTTTTATGTCAATATATTTAAGTGATATATTGTGATTGAAATTTGGAAATGTTTTCTTTCTTTTTTATTTGTTTTATGTCTTATGATTTTATAATGGTACTTAGACATTTGACAGGTGGCTACGTTATAAACCAAATGATGGGTGGTACTGTGAATACCCGGATGGGTGGTCACCTTATAACCTCCAATGCATTGCGTATGGAATTCGGCCGTATGGAAACTCCATTTACTGACATGTGTGGATGTCGACCATATGGTTATTCTATTTAAGTATATTTATGTCCCAAGTTACCTTTATATGTTATGTGTTCTTTATATGGGTTTTATGGTAATATTTTGGTTGCAAAATGGTAATTAATGATCTTTTATTTATTAAAGAGTATTTACTACTTCATAAAAGTGAAAAGTATTACATATGATAAAGTATTCATGGTTTACCTATTGTTTTGAAAAACTAACAGTTTTCCTTCATTGTGTATCCCATACTGAGGTTTTTTTTTATCATACCATGTTTTTTAAATGTTTTTCACAGGACATAATGTGGAATAGTGTCATGTATGGGCTCAAGGAAAATTCATGATGTCTAAAACATGGAAGTAGACATTACTCTTTTTTTCAAGAGTTTTTATTTTATGAAAAAAATGGAAACTATGTAGAAGTGTCTACTTTGTAATCTTTTGAGATGTAATAGTTATGTCCTAATTCTCTAAAACTATAAACCTGAAAATATGCTCAATGTGAATTATTCATTTAATTCAATATTATGTATGGTTTATGGTCGGGTCCTTACAATCAATGTATATTCAAAATATTCTACCCTCTGAGTGATAGTCCCTTTTGGATGGTGACTTATGAAAATCCAACTAGGGTGTGTTACTGTATAGTCAGAGATAGGCATCCTTGAGAATATAACATTTTATCACCAATGACCAGATAAAGTTTATAGAGATTTAATTTCCCCAGATAGAGATTTTGAGTTTTTAAGTAAAGTTCCTGAATATATAATGTTTATTTCATATCAAAATTACCCATGAATGAGGAAAAAGAATTTACCTATAGAGGTCTGACACTTACATTAGAAAAGGATAATTTTTATTGAATCTAATACCAAGAAATTGGATCTGGGAATTAATAGTATCCAGTTATGTTAATAGTCAATCCATAAATAGTGATAAATACACGTCAAACACTAATTAAATTCTTTTTTAGAGAAGTTATTTTTTAATGCGGGCTCACAATCGGGGTGAGAACCCATACGGATCCCTCTTGTGTACATATAAAATATACATATTAGTGTAAGAGAATTTTCTATTTTGAAATTGGAATAGGATATCGGACCCAGGTTTCACTACATATATTATCAAAGAGGGAATCAAGAAACACACATTTCTTGGATTTACATCATACAAGAGATGTCATCTATGAAATTTAATGTCATGTTGTAAGGATGTATTGTGTTACATTTATAGTCATTCATCTAGGACCATGATAACCATAATATGAACGAATATTTCTTGATCTTATATATAATCCATTTCCCAAACTCATAATACCTTGTGATCTATGCTCAGTGTGAGAAAAAAGCTGTGGGAAAGGTATATTCCACCACACAATGGTGATAAAAATGAAATACATGGTATTTTGATTTTGTGGTGTCTAGAATAGCTTAATGGATTTTTATTGCTACATATCTCATTGGAATGAGAATCAAGTCATACATAGTTCATGAAAACTATATATTATATTATCAGGTGGAAAGTACATTAGCCATTTAGTTTAAAATCATGTGGTAAGGATGATGGCTAGCCTGTGTGAAGAAAAGGCTTGAAACCCTATAATCACTATATGAGAATTCATGATATAGTATATTGAGATGCATCCTATGATTATGCAATAAGGGTTCTTGGTATAGTTTCCCATGGAATCATTTTCTTGTCACATTGGGTGAAACAACATTTAAACATAATTTTATTAGGATGTTGATGTGTAATATACCATCATGATTCAAGGAAGACATGGTGTATTTCAGTTTTAGGTCATGTTTTTAAGACCATCATTAATGTAAACTTTGAGTGATGTAGGGATTAGTGGGATAAGGATTTTCTAACACAAATTGAATGTGAATAAGGAAATTATAAAACATGACCTTGTGGGTTCTCATATCATGAAAAGTGGTATAGGAAAAGAATGAAATAAATTTAAAAATCCAGTGTTTGTAAAGTGAGTTTACAACATAATATTGTAGAGCGTTACGGATATTTAATAGTTATATCCTAAGAATGAATGTTCCTCTGGTGGACATTCCCATTTGAGGGAGACTTTTGAAAATACTAATGTTGTGTATTAATGTATAGTCAAATAGTAACATTCTCAGACTAAGAGATCATTTTGATGGGTAACTTATTCAAATAAAATAGGGGTGTATCAATGCATATTCAGAAAAAAAAAATGTCCTCAAGAATCAAGCATCCTCTCACTAATAGAGACAGAATGTATATAGAGATCCAAAATGTTTAAAGGAAAAGAGTATGATGTGTAGTTGGAATATGTTCAAGAATAAAGGGAGTATTTTGATCAGTATGGTCCATGGAATATGAATTACTATTCATATATATTCTATATTTCTATGCGGGAGTGGAATATTTTTTTTCCCTGATAGGATCTTGGATGAGGGAAACTGAGTAATGATCTCATGCATATATCTTTGTTTGTTTGTAGGAGATGGGTAATTTGTTTCCTCATTATGGGACCTAAGAGATAGGGTCCAGTCAGTAGTATGTACCCAATTTGTGGAGAGAATAGGCCACCCATAATTCTTGTATAAAGAATCCCCTATAATGTTTTGGTTCGTACATAGGGAGGTGAGACATTTTTTATTATGGTTGGAACTAAGATTTGAGATATGAGAATTACAATGTATCCAATGATGGAAATAACCAAGTCACATGTAGATCCTAGAACAATGGTGTGGTGAGAGACCAACACAATATATTATTATTCACTCAAATATGGACTAAAATGTTATGCATTTTTACATCATGTTAAAATGATGTGAACCATGCAGTTTTATGTCATGTGACGAGGACATTGTCATAAAATTTAATGTCTTCTAACTAGGATGTTATTTATGCAATTTAAACTCTTACAGCTCGGACGATTACATCTTGTGGTTTTAGCTTGTATGAATAGGACCACATGGTGTTGCTTTTATTTTCATGAATACAGGATCATGATGTTATATATTTTAATATCATATGACAAAAACATTGTTGTCATTAATTTTATAGTCTTGTGATGTGGAAGATGGTGTTTTTACCACATAAAGTATCTATCGAGAAACCAATATATTGTAGGGGTTGTCATGATCTCTGCGACCATTGATATTAGGGGATAATATTTGTTATAGTAGACCTTTATTATGGAATAAGGTCCCTCATAATTTGGTCATACTTTAGGGGAATCTTCCCTGGTAACATTGGAGTCCTGCAGACCAATATCAATTCATAGTGGCTGATTGATAAGAGGTTTACTTTATTGTTAAATTATTGTTCTATCTGATTTTGATGGACCTCTATGTGATTTAAGGTATGTAGTATTTTCTCATCATGTTGTTCTAATTCATCCAACCATTTTTTGGATATTTCATCTATGGATAATTGATTATAGATAGAAATGTGAAGTGAGGTAAATTGGACCTCAATGGGTAACACTAATTATGTCATGTATACAAGTGAATACATGGTCTCTTGTTTGGTGATATGGGTAGTAGTTGGATAGTCCCAGAAAGAATAAAAGTTCATACCAAGCCATTATTGTTATCTTTATCCTCCATATTTTGGAGCATGTTTGATATGTTATTTTTTAAGGCTTATATATATTTGTTAGTCATAGAATGATGACAAGATGAATAGTTGGATTTGATAGTATACACTTGGTATAAATTCTCTTACTTAACAGAACATGAATTATTATCATTGTTCGATAGTATTATATGAGGGACACCAAATAAAGTAATTATTATTTCTATCATGAATTTGATAATATATTTGTCCCTGACATCATGAGGGGTATTGCTTCAGATGAATTTTATAAAATGTCGATAGCAGTTACGATTTATTGGTACCATAGGTCCATTGCTTGAGGACATGTCCATATAACATCTATTCTTTATACAAAAAATTTCCAAGAATATTTGGATGTATGTAGAAACAACAGGGGTTGATTGATGAAGTTTTCACTCACTTGATTGGAATGAATCTTCTTGGGGATTTTTTTGGAAATACAATTTCATTGAAGGGAAAAAGAACCCAAACCTTTAGATTTATTGGAAATTATACACCCTAATTTGTGGCCACCATAAGCTCCTATATGTACTTATTTTATGAAGGTAATGGTATCTTCTATATCAATTCATTTGAAAATAAATCGGTCAAACACTCATTAGTTGTTGAATTTTTGGTGATTTAGACTGTTACAAAGAGTAAATATGGTCACTAGTTGTCATGTTTTCACTTTCTAGATCTATCTGATGATAGCACACCATTTTAGAGGGTGTCAAGAATGGTTATCCTCCAACCGGTTAGAGGACCATCTAGTTTGGGGATGGGACTAACCTCATTTATTTCTTATATGTTGACATGAACAAAAGGTGAGACCATTCAATAGTGCGCAATGATGATGAACACGTCATTCTAATCTGAATATTCTAAAGTTGTGGATGCATTTTCCAACGCATCGATCTGGTCATTCTATGATCATGAGACATGATTCAATGTTGGTTATAAGAGGAATTCTACCATTAGTCCACAAACATAGTCAAGTAGTGTAATTAGCTCTTGTTTTTTGATAGCATAATCCACATTGATCTGTTTGAATACCAAATCTGAATCATCTTTCACCTCCAAGTGTTTGACTAGAATTTGGAGTAACTATAAAAAATAGAAGATTAGAGGGGGTTCTGCACAACCCCCTCTAATCATTGAATTTATAAGGGGTTATGAAACATCATTAAATTAATTTTCTGTATAAATTAGAGGGGGTTTTTTCACCCCTCACAAATCATTGAATTTAGGGGGGTTGTGACCCCCCTCTAATTTCCTAAAATAAAAGGGTCTTGAACCCCCGATATTTTTTAGCATTATTTTTTTAAAATATGGTTGGATTCTTGGGGGATTGAATTCCATCTAATTTAAGATAATAGAGTGTGGATATAACCATATCTAATCAATGAGATTACTGCCGGTTCACAACCCCCTCTATTATTTTAAATGAGTGGGGGTTACAAACCCCCTCAAATGTCTTCAATTAAAGGAGGGTTGAAAACCCCCTCTAATGTCTTTAAATTAGAGGGGTTTCAAACCCCCTTTAATTTAAGTGATTAGAGGGGGTTGTGAACCCCCACTATTAAAAAAACAAATTCTTTAATATATATATATATAATTAAAAATTGAATATAAATGTATTTAAATACATTATAAATAAATATTATTTCAAATATTAATATGATTTATTAATATATATTTATATGTATACATAAATATTTTTGTTATACAATTATATATATTTGATTATATAAATTTTATTTCATATAATATTATTTTTTATATAATATAAAAGTATAAACATATTATATATATATATAAATAAAATTCATTTTCAAAATATATCATATAGAAACAATGATTGTGATTTTTATAATATATATAAATATAAATAAATATATATATATAAATAATATGTGTATGATTTTATATTATATATAATTAGTATTATATTGAATACAATTTATACAAATAAATATATATTAACATACACGAAATTATATAATTATATTTATTTAAATACATATATAGTAATGTTCATAATAATAAATATATGAATTGAAATAAATTATATAAATATTTTTAAAAATTTTATTTCATATAATATTAATTAAATATTTTTATAGTTTGTATTTCATATAAAACTAATTATATATAATATACATATTAATTTTATTTGATATAAAATTGTATTTCATATAAAATTATATAAATATTTTTATAAATTGCATTTCATATAGATATATATCATATAATATTAATTATATATAATATTATACAATTTATAAAAATTAATATATATTGATGTGCATGGTAATAAATATATGTTTTGAAATACAATATACATATATATATTTAGATATATTATATAAATATATTAAATAAATACTTATATAAATATTATAAAAATTAACATGTATATAATATATAAATATGTATTTATGTATATAAATAATTTTTAACAATATATTTATGAATATATATATATATACATTACATAAATAGAATTAGAAAATATATTTACTCAATTAAATGTAAATTCAAAAATAAAATAATAGTTTATATACATGTATAAATTTAATAAAATATAAATTTATTATAATATAAATGCATAAATAAATTATACACACACAAATATATATATATATATATATATATATTAATTCATATAAATATATATATGTTATATATTTAAATTTATTTAAATATTTATTCAAATAATATTTATTTGAATAAGATATATAATATATATAAATAAGATAATTTATCATTAATAAAAAATATGATTTCCTATGGTGTTGTAGTGATAAAAGATTTATACTATAGATCTTTGGTTTGAAAGACACTATAGATGATTTTTAAAGGGGAAGTGGAAAATCTAAGCACACTAGAGAGGGCCATGAAAGATGGTGTCCAGATCGAGAGGGCATCCATGGTCTAGTGTGGGGGGAATGGGAAGGAAACCATTGTTGGAATGGGTGAATGGAACAGGAGGGTGACCACTATATATTGTGGGGAGGAAAAATGCAGGGGAATGGGAGGGGAAGACCATGGAGTAGAGAGGTTTAGAGGGATGATATTTTTTTACAAAAAATGTTAAACACAATTATTATAACTGTTTTAAAATCATCCACTATATGGTGATAATTTAGAGGGGTTTACCCCTCCCCCTCCCCAATATAGGGCTTATGACTCAATTATAGGCAGGTTAAAACCTCCTCTAAAATAGTTTATAGATTAGAAAGGGATCAAACACCCACTAATCTAACATTTTCTAGAGAAATTAGAGGGTGTTATAACTCAATCTTAACTAATTCTAATTTCAATCTAACATACCAACATTTACCAAAAAAAAACAGCTGACTACATTTGGTGGGAACATTAGCAGTGGTTATATTTAATCACATATAATGTGTTTATAGGGGTTATAAACCCCTATAATCATAAAAATGAAACCTATTAATTAGGGAATTTGTTTTAGTGAGTCCCAATTATTGGCCACCAATGAGGGCCTGATACTCTACCACATTGATCATAAAGCCTTCTAAAAATATGAATGAGTAAGGAAATATTATCTTTTTTGGGGAGATGAACATGACTCCCAAACCAACTTATTTGTGCATGGGGACTTCCGTTATCATCCCTATATCTCTTATAAATGTGATCAAAGCACATTTCTGTCATATAAGGTCCATATTAAATAGAGATGATTTATTCATTTGGAAATTTAGTATTCAACAGTGTTGATCCTACAGAAGGATTCCCTATAAGGATGTCTTCCAAAGCATGGAATTTCACCACATTCAAAGGAACAAACTGAATGTCAAACTGCTTCAATATAACCTACCATTATGAAAAATTAATATTCAACATGGAGAGGATAAGAATATATTTGATTGAGTGGTTACTGGATGCTAAATGGACCTCCTCTTGCATTAGGTATTTCCTCAACATTCAAATAGTGAATCTTAATCAATGTAGATCCTCTTGATATATGAATAATGAGTCTTGGTGTCAATCATGGTTCGACTAGGATAATAGGAGTTATTTTTACTATCAGTGTCGATACATTATGGGAAGAAAGAACCCACATATCATTCCACGGATTTAATGTATTGAATGTGATTTTTTCTCTCAGTGGGAGGCATTAGTAATAGTGGGATCAAAAGTCATTTTTTGAGTCTATTTAATGGCACCTGATAGTCATCGGTCTACAAAAATGTGACCACCTTCTTCAACATCCTAGTAAAGAAAAAAACAATATACCTATGAGGTTTGCAATAAAGTGATGAAAACTGGAATCATGTCCCTATAAACACCTCAAATATTTAAGGTTTTGAGGTGGTGGTATATTAAAGAGACCTTTTTTATTCTTAGGGTCGACTTTGTTTCTTCATTGGCATTTGATGAAGCTGAGAAATTTCCCTAATATAAACCCGAAATAACATTTCAAGGGATTCAGATTCATGTTTTTCTATTAAGGTTTTTTGAATATGGTCTCATGATCAATAAAGTTGTCCAAATATTATTGATACACAATGACCAATTTTTAAAAATATCATTCTACAAACCTTTAAAAAAAGGTTTTGAAGATTCTATGCCTGACACATTGTTATGTGGCACTAGAATTCTTTAATAAAAAGGGAATTAAATAATAGAAACATACTACAATAGGGGACATAAAGATGGTGTATTCTTTATTTTCTCAGGAAATTTGAATTTTATTATACCCAGAATATCCATCCATGATGGAGAGGTCTTGACAGCCCACTATTACATCAATTAGTGGCTATATGATTGGGATTGGGAAATCATCTTTTGGAGAGTTCTATTTTAGATCTCTGAAGTCAATGGAGACCCTAATTTTCACATTTTTATTCTTTACCAGGATAATATTGGATATCAATTTCAAATAATATACTTCATTAAAGAAATTATATCGAATAATATTGTTAGCTTTAGCCTCAATTTTGTATCATAATTTCAGTGTATACTCTTGGATATCTGTTTGAATCCCGAGAAGTTATCTAAAAAATATAGATGGTGAGTGTCCACCTTGGGATCAAGGCCTAATTTATTTTCAAAATTACTTGAAAACATGTATCCATCCACCTTTAGAAATGAGTTATAAACCTCTTTTTCATTGGAATACCAGGTCTCACTAATCAAGGAGGGTTGTTGGACTTCCTTTATATCCTAGTTTATTTGAATGTATTAATCAATAGTGGAAGAAACACCTTTCATAGATTCTAGAAGTGTATCATTAAGTTAACCCCCAACCAACGCCACATATTACTATTCTATCTTACTCTTATGGGAAGTAGGAAAGGAAGGAATTTCTCTAGAGTAAGGAGAGGAGTCGATATTTTGACATACGGAAGATAAAGAGGCTTCCTCAGACCCATCCAATGATGTGGGGTCTTTTTTCTGTTCTTTAGAGGATGGATTTAGGGATATATAGAGAGAATATTTATCCTCTTTTATCTATCTAATCTGTTGGAGATTTGTTGAATCTTTATGGATAGAATGAGGGAATTTTCATCCTAGATTCAACCATTTTTTTAGAATAAGTGAGATTTTCTATACCACCAGGATCAGTTTTCATGACTAATATCATGAAGATATTTGAATATGCACCAGAATTTGGTCCCTTTCCTTTGATATAATGGACAGGAACCACATATTCCTCATTAAGAAGATTGAAGATATTGGACTGGTTAATTTCTAGACCATTTGGGGTAGTGACTCAGGAAACACTGTCATTCATAGGGTGTTTTCCATCCCTATGGTAGAATCATACGTCAATGTACCAGGTTTTGTAAGATTTTAAGGGGGATTTATCACTATAAAACATCCCAATTTGGACATTAAAGCAGAATTTGAGGCATTTGTGGTGTGAAAAGGGTATGGATGCATGCTGATTTAACCACGGTCATCCCAACAGAATGTTAAAAGTAATGATTTGATGAAAGGCCACAAATTATAATTTGGATAAGAGGTAGCCAAAATGTGCCTTAAGATTGATTCTTCAAATAGGCTTTTGTTTTCTCTTATCATAACCCTAAAGAGTCAGAGTTTAAGGGTATATCTGGACCTCCCTATAACCATGTTGGTGAAGTGTTCAGACTGGAATGGGGATAAATCCTGATCCATTTCAAATAAAATCATGTTGGATATCAACATCATTTATCATTCCAGAAACATACAAGGGCTATGTGTGTCCCTATATAGTGGTATATTTTTACCTCTCCATGAAAGAGAATGATCATTTTTTGTTCTGTGTTATCAATATCTCCATGATATATCTCAATAGTAATAAATTCAATTTAAAACTCTAGGGGGATAATAAATCCTATAAGAGTTCCTCCTAGGGTTCTTTTGATTGAATTAGAGCATATATGGTTGACAACTTGTCCAATACCATGGAAATTTTCTTTAGAATTTTGTACATCTAATCTAGAGGGTTTTTCTTCTTAATATTGGGTTTCACTCTCACTAGTGCTTTAAGAACTAAAGTACATGAAATCAACAAATAATACCATGGATTAAGAATTAATGGGGATCTTTTCCTTAGTGGTTTAGGTCGACTAGGTATGCTTAATCTCTATGGTTATTTTTACAACAGAACTCCCTCTAATCGATCTTCTAAGATGGTCATCTTTAATTGATCATAATAATTCTTGTTGAAACCTTCTTTTCTCCTTCTATACTCATTGGAAGGTTCTCCCATGAGTTTCACCCATATAGATGGTCTGAGTGGGTATTTGGATGTAGTATTGATTTTTTATGACTTCTTCTTCCCATTTATCCTAGACCTCTATGAAATATTTCTCTACTTATCTAATTGGATAAAGAAAACTATATTATCCTAGAGAGGTGGGGATTATTTTAAACACTCTAGAGGAGGTGTCCCATGATATGTAGTGGTCATATGATCTATAGTAGGTGAAATTTATGGCCTAAGAATGACTGATGTAGCCTATACTTTCCATGTTTTCTTCCCTTGAGCTGATGCAATTTATCAGGACAAGTCCTTGGTATGTAGAATAGAATATTCTATAATTCATAAATGGTTTATGAGATCCTAGAACCCCCTTGTATAATTTAAATGGATGAGTGTTTCAAACAACTATTCATAGAGATTATCTATACATATAGACAATAAATCCTCTTATAGAAGTTGCAGTTTTATGGAGTAGGTGAACAATTTTTATCGAGAAATAAAATATGAGACCCTCTCATTCTACTATTTATTTCATTACAAGAGGTTTAAGAATATTAAATTATAATTCATGGTAATAAAATTGATATATAATCTTATGAGAAATGTATTCACATTTTATGATTGATCGAGTTTTCAAACAGGTTTACCATATGAAGTCTCTCCCTACAAGTGTTTTCATGAATTTTATGAGTTTTACTTCATGTTGATATACAGGGGTCTGAATCATGGGATCTAAGTGAGAAATTAAATGCATAAAATTCTTCTACAAATATTCTTATCAATTAAAAATTTGAAATGTGGGGTTTTTAAATTATGGCAAGTCATAGGGGTCAGATCCAATCATTTTTTTGTAAAACTTATTTTTTGTATTTACTAGTGATAACCATTCTTCTATAGAATCCAACCAAGATTTAAATAAATTAATAGTATTGATGAGACCTATAAGTATTTATTTTTGAATAGAGTATTGATTGGGGGGGAAAATATTTAGAGTCATCTGTGGAGGATTCATTTTACCTGTGGTGGGTAGCCTTTCAGGGCTAGTTCGTGAGGGGGTTTCAGACCCTGCTATGGATTTTCACCAATGCGAGTGAACTCCTAATATCTCCCATTTCTGAGATAAAAATATATTTTTCATCATTCTTTCACATTGAGTAGATATAATTGTTTTATTTCCCTTTTTGGGATGAATCCTCCTTGTTGAGGTACACTAGTATGGAGTGCGAGTTGGGACTCTACTTGTATTACATATCCTATAGGAAATATTCCATGTAGTAATTCCACATTGAGTCTCATGAACACTCTCATATTTTCATTCATCTAAACAAATAATTCCTTGAGTGTGAGGGGTTCAACCTCTTCAAGTTTTGGGTTAGGCATAACCTATAATTTACCATTTACTCTAGTATATGTTTTTTAAGGATGTGGTAATGGATTGGTTGTTGGAATCTCCAAATTTAGGGAATGCCTCTAGTTCTTGGATTTCATACCTCAAATTTTTTTAGGGTCCATATTATGAATTGATAATTCCTCCACTATATTCTTTGTATTAGTATCGTTTTTTTAGAGATTTTAGGGGTGTTTATAATAATGTTCAATGATATGTAACTCTTTTTTGGAATTCCTTCAGTCTCTCCATGATATTGCTTTAGTTTGTTCCCACCATTTGACATTTTCCTCTCCAGGCCTAGCCCTCTTAGAATCAATTGGAAGACGATGATATGAAAGGAATATCTGGATAGTTTTTTGGCATTCTCATATTAATTAAACTAGATACTAAGATGGTAAAAACATAAAATATATATTTTATGGGGTATCCCTCAATCGACAGAGCATGATTTCCTTTGAGGAGGAGGTTTATAGCATGAAACCCCCCAGCTTTGTAGGATGGGGATATTCTAGTTCCCTTTCCACAAAAATTTGGATTTTATTTTTCTAACAACAACTTTTGTGTTAAAAAATTCCCCAGCCCTGTGAGGTGGGGTTGCTCCCAGATTTACAATGAAACTTCTTTAGTGACATATTTCATAATTTTTCTAACGACGAGTTTGAACATGTGATGGATACATTGTATAGTTTTAACCAAATACACCTACTTCCAATGATATTGGTTATAATTAATGGTTTCCCTCTCTTATTTGAAATTCTTCCTCAATATTTATGGATTCATAGTGCATTTTTTCAGGGATCTCTCTCTTCTGGCCTAATGTCATCAATAGTCAGGTAAGGGTAGTTTTTTATGAGCATACCATCATTTGAGAACATATCTCATTCATTGAAGTCAACCGGAGGTTATTACATTACATTATGTCACATTTAGTTTGATTTTCTGATTGTGGCGAATATTGAAATATAATGCTCCATGTTTTTCACATCCAATGATATAAAAACTAGATGGGTAATCATAGAATAGCTGAAGAATACCTTTTAACATGTCTAGAAAAGTGAATTTAAGGGATCCTTGTAGCATTACCACCTTTGGGTTTTGTGAAACTATGAGGGTTACCAATTTGATTTGATGTTATATCACTTCAATTACATTGATGAGAATGGGATATTCATCGTAGGTTAATTCTGTTTCTTTTAAGTGATGAAGAGTGTTTCATGCATTTAGGCAGATGTCATACACATAATATTCTGACAAAAACTTTGTAATGTGCTATTAGGGTAAAAGCCATAACATGACCTGCTTATCATCTTTATCCAATTTACCCCTCATTTTCAACATGTATTCCTCATAATTATCTAGGTTCTTATCAATTTGGTCTAACTAATATGGAATCTTACCTACTACATTATCATAACCATCAAGATGAGTTGGGACTTCCTCTATCATATTAGAAGATAATCAATCCAAGGGTTGTTCAAAGAATAAAAATATACATCCGATATCTTCTAGCAAATAAATTATTTCAATTTTCAATCATGAGTAATTGGGTTTGATTCGACTCATTTACCCATGTTCCTCATGGTAGAGGGGTTATCCCATCATTAAATCAGAAAGGGGGAAACTCTATGATGAAGTAAAATGTCGTTATAGGGAGGAATAACATCCCTTCATTATGAATGACTACAAGGAATGTTCTTTTAGTGTATAACCTATTAAGGGACTTCTAGGAGGAAGATAACTAGGGGTGTACCTCATTTAAGTTTGATCTTATTGCAATGCGGAGTGTTTTTATATCTCTAATTAGGATATGAGATCTTAATATCACTCAGAATCTAGATATGATGTTTGACTTCAAGATAATATGATCCGAGAGGACATATGAAATTACTTCTACTATTTATATAATTTGGTAATGTAATACTATAATCCTGATCTTTTATAGAAATATGTATGAAGTATTTATGAAATATATCATTAAGCAGAGTGGAATCTTATACTAGCTCTTCATTTTCTAGACATCATTAGTGATGATAATTTTTGGATGCTTCCTTACAGGCCATGGTGGAAACCTATTAGGGAAAGTGGATATTATATAAGATAGCATGGTTGGTTCAATCAAGTGTTTCTACTATAATTTTATGACAAGTTTCTAGATTTATTGAAGGGGATTGTGAATTCCCTTGAGTTTCCATTGGGATAAACTGATTTCCTCCATTTGGAACAATGGTACGGTTCTAATTTGATAGTCCATATATCATATTAGAATTTGTCCCATGACCCTCCGGATAGAAGTATAGGTTTATTTATTCTCATGTGTGACCCTCCATTTATGTTAATGAGTCACCCCAATTGTGAGGAAGAATTTTTGTGTCATCCCCTATGCAACTTCTATTGTCGTTATTTTATATTTTCAAGTTTTTAGGATGTGTTTATGAATTGTTTTCCTCCCTTTAACCATTTTCATGATGTTCTAAAAAATATCAGTGGTTGTAACATGGATATATTTCCATTCCATGGAAATATCTGGGGTTTATTCCTAATCTTGTCTTCCAGTTTCATCTATTATGCAATGACCGTACTCAGGTTTGGGGGAAGAGATATGGGTATACCAAATTTTTGTTGTCTGGATTTGATGAGTGGTTTCATCAGATACTATAGAATAGTGCTAGTAGGCCAGATAGATTCGGGAATGTTTGTGCACCAACATGTAGTTTGTAGCTGTATATGATAATTAGTATTTTCAAATGTTTGAAAGTGTTTGTTCCCACTTGTAGTTTACCACTGAATTTTACTTGTGGACTTCTCTTTATGTTGTTGAACTATGATGGAATTTTTAGATGGTGTGGGTAGGTGTTTTTTCCTACACATTATTTTTTTCTGAATTTGACATGCAGAATTATTTAGAGGGAGAATAGGTTAAACCCTAATCTATATTTTTAATTTACTTCCCATTGTGGTCTATATTTCACATTCAATTCTGGATGACTTCCTCCGGACTCACAAAGACAACACCCCCCATAAATCATTTCTTGGGTTTATCATTATGGGATGTTGGTGGTGATGGATGGTTTCAGAAGCCCTCTGGATGGACCCCTATATCATACAGATGTCGCCTTCAGTAAACTCTTGATTTGAATTCCCAAGATAATGGAGGATATGAGTTCTACATTCAAGGGATATGCTACAGGAAAGGTTAAAGGAGTAAGTTGGTGTCATAAACTTCTAGGATTCCAACCATTGTTGATTGGATGCTTGGTGGGGATTCATAAGATCGAGGTCCTGTAAATTAACCACTGGGTTCAGGATGATTCAATTTAGGTGGTACTCCCTGACCAGTGAATTTGAAACTCGAAATTGGAGATTATAGGTTGGTGATGGAATCATTAAATTAGTCATGGACCCATCTTATGTAGTGGCCAAATCATATGTTAGTGGGAACTGGTATGATTCCATTTGGGTCGAAGGGTGATCCAGTTGAAAGTTCCAAAAATATACGTGATAAAAAATAATAATAAAACCCCATAAAAGATTAATAAATATAAAAAGCACATGCATAATAGATTTTATTTTTTATCCCTCTATCATTTCGAGTCTGAAAGGGACCTGACATGTGGGTTAAAAAGTCATCTTGGTTATGGGTTCACATCAAGATCACCATTTTTTTGAATTAAAATGTGGCATATTTCTTCTTATCATATTCTCAACTATTTAATTATGGGGGTTTAATAGTTTCAAAATCATTAAAAATGGTTTCATCATTTTCAAATGGCTTCCAACAGGTTTTGTTCATGGAGCAGGAAACACCCAATGGTTCCCTTATTCACGATGTTTAACAAACCTTTTTTCCAAAGCAAGGTGATCTTATGATATGGATTCAATGATGCTTAAGGAATCTCATTAGTTTTGAGTATTGGAGGTCTATCTCATCACACCCTTTTGGGGGGAGTTAATTTTTAATTCATAACTCTCTTATAGATTTAATACATGTTCATTAATCATTTATTAAATCAGAAGTATAACATGGGTCATCCCTCAATTAAATATAAATTATTTGAATGTATGAACATCAGAATCATCTATATGTACCCATGTATATTTATAAATTGATACATATGTATGTATATGAGGTTCTCTATGGATGGTACACATTTTTAATAGATTTGATATTCTTTGGATTCTTATTATCACTATGCTCATTTTAAGCCACACTGTGAGGTTATCTAGAATTTATCATCATCTAGGGAGACATGAGTTGTTTTAATGCCAGGAATAGGGCCACAAGATGGGATTCCTATTTATTCTTGTGAAATAAATTATAACCCATGATATTGTTCTTTTTTTCACTTAACGGGACTAATAATACCTTTTATGGTCATGTGACGAGGAACAAATGTGTTGTTTAATGGCATGAGGAAATGACGTCTAATAGAAATTTTCCTATAAAAATTTATGTATGGGACTTATTCATAAGTATTTTAAAGGATTATGGAAGGTATTTCATCTCATAGGATGAATATACCCTTATAGGTGATGTATCACGAAGGAAATATGGATCTATTTGGTGTGCTATGTTTGGCCCTCAACGATGTTTCCAACATATCTTATTTGGATTGGAATCAATTTCAACATTGTTTAGATGTATAGAACCATGCCTATGGAGGCCTCTTGAATATTTTTATAGTATTGGATTAAGTCCATTGATATTGTAATAAGATGGTAGGGGTGTATAGCAAATAGAAGGAACATTTTAGTGGTTCCATGAGGAGTATCTTGACACAAGGTGATTAAGATGTTTTCATGGGGCTAACATCATAGAGGATTCCAAAGTGAGTGGGGCTATGGTTATTATCTTGAATCATGGTGATTTATAGTTTTGGTTGGGGATTACACCTAGGATGATTCTCATAGGTTGGATACATGGATTTTAGGATCCATGATTATGGAGGCCTTCTGAAGGAAGCTGAGAGGAAGATTTGTAAATGGATTCTTTGTCAATAAATACATCTGATTGTGTGGATGTCATGATCATCACTAATCTCAAAGACAAATTTATTCACTCTTGGTGTTAGAAACAATAGGAAGAAAAAAATAACGAAAACCACACAATCTCTTTCATCCATTAGTGGATGAGGCTGGGGTGATGGGAGATAAAATGGATTTGAATGTTTATGTCTCCATTCTTTTTTTCATAACTAGGATAGTTACATATGGATAACCATCTAGATATGACCCATAATAAAATCCATGGGCTGAATCCATGAGGTAAACCCTACTCCCGGTTCTATAAGAAGATATAAGTATAAGCCACCAACCCTGAAAGGGAAAATCAAGTGTGACCACCCCTTGCTGTCTAAAATGGGATCTCCCGGTCTCCATGATAAGAAGGGATTAAAAGACCTAACACTAGTGTATGAGAGACTAAATGGATATAAAAAAGTATCATCCCTCACTTCTGAGGCCATGAGGTACCTGAAATAGTCTACAATGTGGGGGTCCTCATTACGGAATGGATGTAGAACTGCACACACCCCAAGGATGCTACTCATCAGGTAAGAAAAGTATAGGACATGAATTATCAAATGAATGTATATTTAAATTGGAGACATGTTGGTGTGCCTCTAACTAAGGTTTTTCATTTATGGATGCTTTGGTGGAGGCATTTATTTGGTCTCCCTCGGATATGAGTCCCAAGGAAGGAGGTTCCCTTCCATTGGTTGTATGAAAAGAGGGATTAAAGGGGGTTCATTCAAGTGGAGGCACACGTAGGTGAGGGATGAGGCAGAAGAAGATAGGTCGTGAAGAAGGTGGATGGAAAATATTAAGTTGGATGACATAGGGTGGACTTTGGAGAGCTGATGAGATCTGTGGATTATGGACAACCTAGGTGAAAAATCATGGTTTAGGCCTTTCTCTAAGCTTCAGGGATCACCTCATGTCTCTTTGGATGACTGGTGATTATGTCCCAGGCTTGAGATGGGGACTACTCCCTAGTGTGTTTGTTTTAAGGGACGTGCCTTCATAGGTTATATTGTGTTTAGAATAACAAGTGAACTAAAATCCTACTACCCCCACTATATTCCATCTTATTTTATGCCTTTGAGCTATACCTAAGACATTCTAAAGGAATGGGAGAAGAACTGGGGATAGAAGAGCTTCAAAACATTTATGGGTTTTCCAATAATTTTAAATTAGAATCCTCAGTTTTCTATTTATAGTAAATTATCGGACCTTGGGTAAATGGGGTGGTTTTTGTAGGTTCTTTGTGCTTGTTAGTACATAGGTGTCACCAGTACTATTCTCCTAGACGCACATATTTGGACCAATGCAGTGTTGCTACCTCATAGGCTGGACCTACGAGTTGATGTTGATTTAGGTTTTTAATAGTATTCCTTAAATGCAGTGTGTGAACCTTATCATTCTTCACTTTTCCTTCCCTTGAATTATTTCTCTTTAAAACATCTTATCTTTACATGACAAAATAGAGCATCAACAATGGTGAATAGTATCAAAATTTTGTATCCCTAGTCAAACTGATCATAAACCATCCATAGAAATAATAAGGATTGTATCAATATAACATATTTGTAGTGTATCATGACTAAAATTTATGTTTGATGCCTTTTATGAATATAAGTACCTTGAAAATATACATAAATTGTTTTTGAAAAAATAACCATTCCATTTTAAAAAGAATTTTTTTAAAAATGTTTCCAAAAAATTTTGAAATAATTTTCATTGAAAATTAAATTTTAAAACATGAAAAATAATCCTTTAAACACTGATCGTTCATGATTTTGTAAAATTCAGTTCATGATGTATACATTAGAATAATGAATCTTTTTAGATTTTTAATAAAATATAAACAATTGAGGTTTTGAAAAATACATAAATATTACTTGAAAAAAATTAAAAAAAATAAAAAAAAGGTAAAAATTTCTTCAATAAGTCATTTGGTTAAAAAATTTTGAATTTTTTTTAAAACATGTATTTTGAGGAAAAATGATCTTCGACATAAAAGATAAATAAAGAATGATTTTATTAATATAATTTTTATAAATCATTTTAAGTATCAAAGTGTTAAAAATGGTAATATTACACGAAAAAGTTCATTATGAACCATATTTGAATAAAATATGTTAATTTTGAGATATAAATATAAAATAATTCCCCCAATGTTGGTGTAAACATAAACAATCTTGAATAATGATGAGATTGCGAAATAAACCCTAACGAATTTGTAACTTATGAATCATAAAACCCATAAAATAAATGACATAAAATGAAACATTAATTTACATGAAGATAAATATATTCATGATCTAACATATCAATAGAGAAGTAAATAAACCACGTAGAGGAAAATTTTTGTGAATATGTCATGTGTCTCATGGAAGTAAAAGTGAGATGAGAAACCCTTATCTCAGGTCTGATTTCATTTATACATTATTTTACCTTATATATCATTGTTTTTTAAAAGATATTATTATATAATAGAACTATATTCATATTTGAAATACCATATATGATCCCATTATAACATTTTACCACCTGTTTGTGAATAACATTTTATTTTTTCATTATTTCATTTATTAGTTTCCATGTTTTCTCAAGTGCATTTTTTCATGAAATTTCCAGTTCTCGTGAATAGGGTGTATATATATATATATATCAGAATAATAATTATAATAATTTCATAAATGTAATATTTAATCATTATATACAGTTTTATAACCATTAATTAATGTTTTACATGAAAAATGAATCACATTGCTTCGTGTAGATGGTAGGTCGTATGTATGCACGGGTGATGATACAATTACACTAAAAAGGGAACATGTAAACAATTTGGAGATATAATAACGTTATATAATCAATATAATCTCATAAATATACCACATATTCATTAATTTTATCCTTATTTCATTCTATGTAAATCTTAAGTGTAAAACAAATCACATCGCTTCGCAAGGCGTTATCCCTCTACACACATGAGCAATGTCGTCATATTTCAAAAAAAAATGCACATAAAATGGTATATGAGATATTGAAATTAAAAAAAGTATAATAATATCATAAACATCATATAAATGTGTTAAATTAATTATTGTATCCATTCTTGAATGGTGGTGATAGAAATCAAACTATATTGGTTCACACGGCAGTAGTTTGGCGTACACAAGATCAATGAATTCATTTATCATTTGATGGAAGTGGTGATGGATAAATATTATTACATCAATATATTAATATCAAAGAATACGAGATATTATTATGTAATTATATTTTAATATTTAAGGCCTAATGAAACATGATAAGTAACAAATAAAATTAATTATTGTTGTCAATATAATTACTTTTCTAAGAGAAACCTTCTTTGGATCTCCTCTTAGAGATTCAAGGTATGGTCTTTTGGGAAGAAAAGTAGCTCTAGAATATGTATAAGTATATTTTAGAGATATTTTTTCAGATTTTTTTGTTCCAAATGGTTTTATGGGTTTAAATAAGTTAGTGGAGGTAGTTCCCATTTATAAATTGTAAAATGGAAACTTGGTGATTATTAACTTGAAATTTCCCAAAAGAATCTGAAATGACAAAGTCGTTAACATGAAAAAAGCTAACAATAACATTAGGATATAATGTGGGATAGTATAGGATGTAAATATGTTCATATTTTTTTTACATGTTGGTATGTCATTTTACTCATTTTATTCTTAGTATAACTCAAGGGTGAACCCATTTTTACCTTAACCGTGAAATATAATTCTTATAGATTTCACTACGAATTTTGTTAAAAAATAAATTTTAAAATAATAGATAATATAAATTAATATTATTCTAAATATGGAATTCATTTTTTAAAATTAAATTTACATATGATGTTGGATTGAATTTAAAATTTTACCCGTATACGCGACAAAAAAGTAGGTTTTCAAAGAGAAAACCTTCATTAATATAAAAGGTTTTAATAAATAAATTCAATATGAAATTGATTCCATTGAAATAAATTGATAAAATTGAAAAATAATTGAACTAATTATAGTTTAAAAAAAATTATATAATTTAAATTTATAGATAATTTAAATTGATTAAATTAAGAACAAGTACTATAGTAGTACTATATCATACTGTAGCAGCGGTGGGGCTATTGACCAGAGACACTGTAGTAGTATTATAATCTTTAGTGGTGAAAAAACAATACCATTCTGAGTACTGTAGTAGAACTATTCATTGGAGGGTCTTTGGGTCAAAAAATTTGGCCAATGGGCTTTGTATATGAATTTCAAGCCCACTGGGGCTATGAGCCTTATAATGGGATTCATGCCCATTGGGCCTACATGCCATCTATTGAATAAATATAGCTTGACAGATGGGATATCCCCTTACGGGGATACGATCAACCACTGAATAAAGTATTTTTCACTATTCATTTCAAAATGAAACAATATCAAAAAATCCCAAAATTTAACCCTCTTATAATTTTTATATAATTATTTCAAAAATAAACTTTATTTTTTCAAATAAATTTTCAATATTTTTTAAAAAGTAATTATAAAATATTTTTTTCAAAGCACAACTAAATCACCTTTTAGAATAAATTAATTTTTTTAAAAGCATTTCTTTCAATTTAAAATGATTCTTTTTTATTTTTATAAATAGATAACCATTGAATTTATTTTATACATGTGTATCCCATATAATTAAATAATTTAGTACTATATATATCCTCTAACATAAATACTAGGTTATAATGGTTATGTTTAAATAATTATATTTTAATGGTGTATCATGTTTTATTTATACTAGATGTTTTGTGCATAATGATGAAACAAATATATATGTTTTCTAAGAATATTTTTCATGTTTTGAATATGTTTACATGAAATACCATATACTATCATGGAATAATTTAAAATAAACTTATTTTTAATGTTAAAGATAATGAAATGATCTGAGTCCTAAAGATATTTTAAAGTAGTTTTTGAATGGGGTTAATGAGATTTGAGTTTGGTGATTCTTTTGACCTATTTAAAGAATAAGAGTTCATTTTGTTGTGTTTTGTATAGGATTTACATATTTTAAATATGGAAAAAATATTCATAGTATTATTTATAAATATAAATGGTAGAAATGAATAAGAATAAAAAATAATGAATTTTGAAGAGATAATAACACTTTATCTTGTTGAAGAACTACTGTATGAAAGAGAGATAATTTGAAAATGTGTGTACTATACAAGTTATGATATTTAAAACTAGGTTGAGGAAATAAGTTCTATTTGTTGATCATCTGAGTTCTTTATAGTGGTGGTGGGGAGGAATATCATTGCATGTGTTCATGCTTACATAAGATGGAAAATTATTTTAAAGAACATAGAATAAATTATGATGTTTATGGATACTATTATTATCTATTTAGTAGTCAGACACTTATTTAGAGGAATATAATATATTATTTTGTTTTGAAATCATAAAACTACTGAAGATCATGTATACAATCAAGAGTGAGGAAATAATCTTTAATATTTATGGTTATATTGTAAATAATGCCCGAATTTTTATTGTCATTATTTAATACTCAAGAATAAATTCTCCCCTTATATGGTACTAGATATATATATAAATGAAAATTTGGATGAATTAAAATAACCCTCTCTCGTAATCACTTTTATCTTATAGATAAGCTTGGTCTCAAATATTGACAAGAACATATAACACCGTGTGATTTTTTAATGTACTTCTCTTGGGAATAAATTCAGTTGGTTTAATAGCTTGCGACGCATGAAACACCAAAAAAGGGAATAATTATTTATTATAATAAAAAATAAATTACAATACTGTTAAATGTATCATAATTAGTAAAATCAATTATTTAACACTTTAATTATTGATTGATAAATAAAAATGTTTTGTTTAAAAATATATTTTTTTATTATATATTATACATTATTTATATAAAATATAAATTTATTAATGTTTTGAATATTAATTTGATAAAATTATCCATGTATTTACATTCTTCAATAAAAAATAATCTTCGGGATAGTTTTTATTATTTTTCCTAAATCGGTGATTATTTAGGGGAATACGGACAAATATTGTGTTTATAAATATCATAACATCAATGATATCATAATGTCATAATAATCAATTTAAAATATATGAAACCATTGAATAATAGAAATATATATTTAATAAGTAAAATAAAATGTTTAGAAATATTATGTTTTATTTTTAAATCCATTCATGATATTTTGGAACTGAAGATGTATTTTCTTCTAATAAAAAACTATTTTATTATTTTTCCTTTAATTATGTTATTATATTGATAAATTTCGTTTTTTAATTATCTTAAAATAATAAAACTCGAATTTTCTTATCCATCAACTAATTAACTCTTTTGGAATCAACATTATACATTATTTTTGTTTAAATTAATTTGTATACATAAAATGGACTTTTTTCTAAAAACAATTTTCATTGCAATGTGTGGAATTATATTAATATTAAATTATATCACCTATAGAAAAAATATTTTCTAAAATGATTTTAATATTTGAAGTAATAATATTTAATTTTTTTAATAAGTTTCATTTTATTTTGTTCATAAATAATAGTTACCATGTTAAAATTTAATTCATCATAGTAAATGTAAAAATCGGTTAAAAGGGGTAAAACAAAGGGATGCAGATTCAAATATCACAAAAATTTTATCTTTATAGGATTATTTTATTAGACTTTTACCACCTAATTTTATCTTCTAATATGGGATAAACAGGATCAACTTGACTTAAAAATGGAAGTTATTATATTTAGAAGTTATAAACGTTTACAATGGGGACACTCCTCTCACTTATAAAAGGATCCCTTTAATGTTTACTTATTAAAACACTATGAGCACCATATCTCAAAAAAATATCCTCCAAAATAAATATAAAACCCTTATCCCTGACCTATTTAATCAATTTTACTATAAATTCCAATTATAGAATCCTTAATGTGTGATCTAAATAATGATATCCAAGGAAGTGGTAATGTTCTACAATGTTCTTTCAACTTTCTTTATTATTTAAAATACTAAAGATCTTTTATAACCCTAGTAATATAATTAAATTAGTGTCATTATTATACATAAATTCTATTATATTTATGGAAAACCCATTTTCTACCTTCCATCCATCCATTGGAAAAGGAAAATGGTGTTTATGTGTATGTGTGGACAACCACCTCCATGAACAAAATATTTTATTTTTCATTACTACCTCATATAAATGGTTCTAAAAAATTATTTAATGAATATATATAATAATTATAACATGATTAATCCATTATAAATTTTATTTTAACACTATATAATAGCTTTTATTACTCATTCGGTCATTATAACTTGCTCTTATTTTTGTCAGTATGACAACCTACTTGAATGGTGATATTGTTTTTATTGAATGAATGAATATGTAATGTTATATAAAGATATAAATATTCGATATATATGTATTTAATATGTTTTAATTATTATTTAATTGTTATATAATGTTTTTAGCAATAAAATCATTTATTTTTATTGAATCTAAATTTTAAAAAAATGAGATATTTATTCATTCTAATAAAATTCTCAACATAAGTAATTGGAAATAACCATTTAATGCTATCAAAATATCAAAACATATCTAAAACGTCATTAAAATTCTAAATATGATGAAGCCATGACCATGGTTCAAGGACTAGAACCTCTAAATCAAAACATATGTGTAAAATTGAATAATTAACACAAATATATTAATTATAACAAAGAGTCATTAACAAATGGGTAATAAAAATTATAAGAGAATAGTATCTAGTAAGATAAAAATACATATATATCTAATATAAATTATAATAAATAAAAATTAATTATACCTGATTTTAGAGCATGCCTTCTAAAAAAAGAATTGTGGTAAGTGTTTTTCATCTCAATTTCAATTCGTTGAAATACATTCAATATTCACGAAAATAAATATTTTTTACACTGTATATAGTGAAAATAAATTTCATTTATTAAAAAATTCTGGAAATTTAATGGATATAAAAATACATATAAGTTTTTTCCATTCCTAATATTTTAATTTATATTTTTTCAAACCGATGAGGTATTTTTAACTCAATTTCCTTTCATGGGGTTGTATTACTTCTCCATTAACTATGTTTTACCTATATTATGTGCGTTATAATACTAAATTATTTTATTTATTATATATAATTTTTATTTGTATTTATATTTTATTCATATAATAACTTCACTGATCTATTCTTACTACAAATGTTACAATCTTAAAGGGTTTTTTCATCCCATTTTTCTTTATTCAGATATACTTTATATTTACCACTTGTTTTATTTTATATGGATTATATAACTCACATATATGTTTTTTATTATAGGTTTCATGAAATTAGAGGTATTTTGATTCCATTTAATTTATTGTCTTATGATATGTTTCCATTCAAATGTTATAAAAATCGTACGTATTTCACATATCAAATTTCCTTCTTTTAGATATGTTAAGAGTTATATACCAATATGATTTTACAAGGTGTATATTGTTATTAATTAAGATATTATATCATGATAATATTTATATCCATTTTGTTATATGTTCTTCATCATGTTATATTTTTTAGTTGACTTTTTTTACGATTTTTAAAGTGTCTTATTTAAAATCATTACTTTAAAATTTTTAATGTATTTTACCCAAATCATTCTTCTCCAAATCCATTTTATTTATATTATTTCAAGATTTTTCATCTATATACATCATTAGTTCCTTAATATCATTTTAAAATATCTTTTAATCTATTGATAATTGTTTAAAAATGAATCCTTTTATCATTTTTTGCATGGGACATTTTTTTCCATTATTTAGAATGTTGTAAATGTAATGTTTTCAACATTTACCACATGGTTTTATTTTTCTGTCATCATGACCATTATTCATTTTCAGGATTCCTTTCAATGTTTCCATGGTATTTTAAAGAAACTTTTATTCCAATTTTATAATTATTTATTTTTTAATGGTTACTAAAAGGAAAGGATATTTCTTATGGTTTTTTAAATAAAATTTATAATGATTTTATAAAAGTATTTTCCATACATATCAATGTAGTTTAGTTATTTTTTAATTCACTAGGGAAATTATTTAATTATATCATCCACCTTATTTTCCTAGATAGATTATGAATTTATTTAAATAAAAATTTCATTAAATTTGTATTATTAAATGGGTTAATTAGGGTAATAAAGATTGATGAATACTCTTATATTATAATAGAATATAAACATATAGTATATTATTATGTGATGGTTAGGTTTTTCGTATCCATATAATGCATCGGGTAATGTTTTATATCTCATGAGATAACATATAAAGTATTGTTATGTGAACCAAATCCATTAAAGGACTCTGCCCAAAAATATTTAATGAGAATGGGGAGTGAACCCAATCCACTATGGCGCTCTTTCCACTATGTGAGGATTTTCTTGGAAGTGACACCTAAAAATGAAATGATTTTATATTTTTATGTTTTTGCAACACATTTATTCCTTATTTCTAATCTTGTGTTATTATCTCATGGATCATGACAATGTGATATTTCCAAACGCTTATTTTTCTTTCCATGTATTATTCTAAATCCTTGTTTCAAGACTCTTGATTTATGATATATGATTTTTTTAGTATGATTCTAATATATTATTAAATTTTGAGATAATTACGTTTACATATATTTCTTCTTATATAATTATCCAATAATATCTTATATTCTTGAATCAATTGATTACTCTTATTGAGAATCTAAGCTTACCCCTTCATATGATTAAAATTATGCAAGTTATGATGAAATGTGTTGAGTACTAAATGTTTAGATGGGAATAATTTTTTAAGTTTATTTATCGAAATTGATGAATATTTCTTTTTAAATAATGTTAATCTATATATAATCATAAAATGTATAAAAACATTAGGTTTCATAGTGTGAATTACTGTGACATGTAGTGATTATTAATCTAAAATGATGAAATATGAACATATGTTAAGTTTGGGTTTCCTCAGTGGTTATCAGAAAAGGGTTAAATTATTTTTGGATTTTTAGTTATGAATAATAAGAGGATATAACCTAAACCCACCAAGGATAATACAAAAGTGATATAAGATGAAGTAAAAATATCATGGGTTGATTGATGTTGTTTAATTTAGGACATATTAGGAATTATTTTCATTTTCTTATGATTGTTAACTGTGATTATTAATTGATTACAATTAATCTCACCTTTTTGGTGTAAGTAAATGACTAAGTCCATAATAAATTAGATGAATGTATGGTTATAATATATTCATGGAGTTTAAATATATTATTTTTACATTTCTACACACTCTTTAATATCTAATTTTTTTTCTAGTGCACATCACCACCTCACCCATTAGATATTTAGTTGTCAGTGAACACTTCTATTAGTATGATGATTTCATCGAAAGCCCATAAATCCTCTCTAATAAAAGTTTGTGGGAATGAGTTTCCAAAAAATATGATTATTATCCCCATATTTAAATTAAATATGACTTTGGGAATAGAATGTTTTTCTCATTATAGATCCCATTTCCATTAGAAAGGATATTCAGTAAAATTTATTCTCCTTAATAAACCAATGGTCATCTATCGATTCATGGATGATATTGAACACCCAATGGAAATCTGAGTGATTAAATATTTTTTAATACATATTACTAAGGGTACTCTATCTCAAATGGTTGGGGAAAATACAACGTTGAATATAAACTAATTTTATAGGATTATATCAACATACTCTTTGAGGAGTTGCTTGGTCATCCCTTAAGTGATGATGTAGGGTTTTAAAAGGAACACATATCGAGTGCTGCCTCTATTTAAAATACTTCTTCTAGACAAAATATGACTTATTTGTTGTAAATTAAGAACAATATCCAAGAAAATCTATATAAGGGACTCATACACCCGAGTTCAACATCATGGGGTTCAAAAATTATTTTTATTATAAAGAAATATACATAAATTTGTATCATTATTGATTATAATGAACTTAAAAATATCACGATCAAGATCAAGTATCTTATACCTCATATTGACAATTTTTTAGATCAACTATGTGGGATTAATACTTCTCAAAGAATAACCTTGGATTTATATATCATCAATTAAATATAAAAAGGGAGAAAATCCTCCAGATAGACATCCATAAAAGGATTAGTCCCTATGAATTTAAATTAATTCGATTTTAACTTGGTAATTCCCCAAATATCCTCATGGATCTAATAAATTTGGTATTTATATAATACCTCATACAATATTTGGTACTCTTTATAGAAGATATTAGTATCCATTTTAATTTCATGGAAGATTATGAAGATCATTTGAGGATTGTATTAAAGTCCAAGAGGAAAAATAATCTGTATTCTGAATTGACCAAGTGTGAATTCAACTTTCCAAAAGTATCTTTCTTGTTTAATGAAATCTTAAAAAACGTTATATCTATAGATCCATCAAAATTCAAGGCTATTTACCAATGTCTTAAACTATCAACTATGACTGGGATCTATAGTTTTCTTGGATTGGATGAATGCTATCGAATCTTTAAGATATATTTATCATGGATATCAAATTTAAAAACAAATTAAACTAATAAGAGGTAATGTTTATTTGGATGAAAGAGTGTGATGAAAATTTCTTGTATCTTAATATGAAGTTTGTCACTACACATATACTTAATTAAACAATCAGTGGGGAAGGTTTTATTATATATAGTAATTCTTCGAAGAAGTTCTTGGGTTTTTCCCAAATGAAAAATGATATGATGGTAACATATTCCTCTCACTAATTAATGGTTCATGATACAAATTTTTCAAATAATGATTTGGAGCTAGTAGTGTTATTTTTTACCATAAAAATATAGAGGAATTATCTCTATAGTAAAATGTGCAATATATATACTGTGGTTAAAATCATAAATTATATATTTATATCGAAGGAGTTGAATATGATCCAAAGGATATAGTTGTAGTTAATCTTGTATTATGATTTCTAAATATATTTTCACCCTTTTAAGTAAAAGAATAAAGATAATTATATGAGTATAAATGATCATGATACCTTCTCTATTATGAGAATTTAAAATGATCCAACACTCTTGTATTTATTGAGGATAGACATTAAAACCATAATTAAATGGGATAAATCCTATCTTTCTCAAATGTAAACTCCACCATCAATCCAAGTGATGATCAAAAAGTCACAAGAAGATGATATGGAGTTGGAAAATATCGAATGTATTTTCAAATTTCAACAATGACCATGATATAATGAAAATGGTCATGATTAAAATATATGTTCTATAAATAAATAAAAAATTGAAGAAGGTTCTATTATATTAATAACATAGATCACTGTTATATATAAATCCTAGAATCATAAAGATGTATATAGGTTAAAAAACCAATTATGGTTAGAAAAAATAAAAAAAAGATATTTTATATTATGTATATGTTTGCATGGTATAACAATAAATTTAGGATTTACATTACCTGCCTTTGGGGATGATGAAACCATTACCCATACTAGTATGTAACTAAGAAAACATTAAGACCACCGATATTTTTAATAAAATTTATTTCATTATTTATTATATAAGAGTAAAAATGTTACAATCCCAAAATGTTATGAATTATTATTTCTTTTGGAATTAGTTTCATTATATTAAAACTTTATGTATAGATATAAAAACATTATTTAAAACAACATTTACATGCCCTGAATTTATATTTTTCCTTTGAAATGGCACTGGATAACCTAGGGACATACATAAGAATGGTGTGAGGTTTAAATACTAGTAAGGGAATAAACAATTCATAGAATAGGGGGAATAAATACATGTGATCCAAGAGGTATAAAAATGTTACATAAAAGGAAAGAATCATAATCATGAATAATAGGTCATGATATAACATGTTAGCATACATGAAACATGGGAATGTCTAAATAACAAAAAATATGGAATCATAAAAATAAGTCAAGGTTAACCAATAATAAATCCTAAAATAGTGGTCTTAGGATAAACTCTAATTCACCTTTAAGGCAATATTGTGATATTAAAACATTACCCAATGCACTAAAATTTTATATGGATGCACACATCATAATAAGATCACGTACCTGCATAGGTGTTCCCCATAGATCATATAACAAAATAATTTCATTAATCACTATTAAACACAATATCTAAGATTGTGGCTTAAATACACCTAATTACAAAAAAAACAAGTATATGAACATATAGGTGAATACCCTAGAGTGGAAATCGGTATGCAAATTCAATCTACAATCGTTTCGCATGAAAAATCATAGAAAAATTTCAACCGCATAATAGAAGTACATAAAGTTTCATAAAATGGTTTAATGATTGAGAAAGGGTTCAATAATAATTTTTAAATAAAAATTAATGTATGAGAAATTTTTTAATCATATTCTAACAAAAAAAATTGGAAACAAAATGGCATAATATAAAAAAGGTTCTTGAATAAATAGAATAACTGGACGATCTCTTACGTTGATAGGGTGTTTCCAGAAGCTTGGGTGGAGCTTATTATCATATTGGGGGTACCATGGGAGTGATATACATATTAATTGGTATATTAAGGTCAGGATCCAGTGGTTTTTAAGGAAGATAAATGGGATATTGGGTTTGTTTATATAATAAAATATAGGGGAGTTATTTATTATTTTATAAACAATGGTTTTGGACTCAATATAATAAAGTAATCCAAACCAAAAACCATCAAAAAAAATTTCCCACAGTTTCTTCCAAAGGAGGAATTTTTTCATTATTTTATATGGCTAATAACCTAAAAAATTAATATATTACCCTTGGTGATGTGTTTGTGGGTCATGTTCATATAGAATTTTTTTAAACCATAATACATATAATAGGTTATGGAGGATTCATAAAGGATTTTTATAATTAATAAAATTTCCTCAAAAAATACATCATTTTACAGTGTGAATATTGATTTGGAATTGGATAACTCTCATGAAAAATATTAAATCAATTTTGGGATGTTTTGATGTTATAATTTAAACTATATGTTTATACCATATTTAATTTTTACATACAAATTATACCATCTCCGAAAATTACGAAATATTTACCTTAGAATAAATTCAATGTGATTATTTGAAAAATAATTTTTATTTTAATAAAATAAATTTCAATATATGTTGAATTAATATTTTAAATTAAAATTCTTATGCATTAAAAAATACTAGTTTTTTTACAATAAATGATTTTTGACCCTTATAAAAATTACATTCTCTATTTTGTAAAATTACATTATTCTTGATATTAAATATATAATATTTGATAATAATATTTTATTAAAATATATTTTATCTTAAAAATTCTTGAATTAACCAAAATTAATGTCTTAATTATTAACCAAAAATAAAATTCGAGTTTTCTCGTATTAAAATCTAATTTTTTTAAGGTAAAAATTTAATCATTTAAAAATTAAAATAAATAACGAATAAATATAATTATTATTTTTTAAAATAATATATAAATATTTGTAACATTACGGTTGATATATGTCACCTTTTATTACACCATGTAATTTTTTGAGGGTATGGTGTGAGACGGTGATATTTTTTTAGGGTGGTTTACCAAACATGGTTTGGGTCGGGATCTCATTAAGTTTGAACATCTCCTGTAAATTGTTTCCCTCATGCTGTAGTTTTTTAATACCATCATAGAATTTATCAATGAAAAATCCCAAAGATTTTATCTCCCTTGTAAGCTTTAATAAATGGGAATCATAAGGTACAACCTACTAGTTGAGGATATCACATCATTTTTCTTTATCAACGACCTTTATCATAAACAAAACATATACAGTAATCATATGATCACTTTTCAATTTATATTTTGTCAATGGATAAAATGATTAATTGGATTTTAAATATTATAGGAGATAATTTTCCAAAATAACCAAATTAGTTTATGTGTTTTCTATACCTTCATTACTTAATGATCGATTCATTCATTTGAAGTGAAGGAATTTAATTTATAAAATTTTATGTTTGTTACATTATTCCCCTATTCATAAATATTTTCTGCAAAATTTTCATTTTGAAAACTTAAATATATGGGAGTACTTATGTTTCATCCCAACATCCCATTCCCAATTCACTTCCCCAAGAATGTAGTTCCACCACAACACTTGGACCAGGTGAGTTTTCACGTTTCATTCAAATTTGTCTCTATAATCCAATAACCTCACCATTTTCTCCTCATAAGAAAGATTATTATCCAATGTTAATACCTATAGATACTTTACATGTGGGGGTTCTTGTATATACTTTCACTAGTGGTATACATGGAACCCATCGTGTTTTTTATATAGGTTTTTTGGAGTGTAATTCGATAGGCCACCGGTCTGATGTGCTAATGGATCTCAAATAGTTAAACGCATCTAGGAGTAAGGTTTCCCTTCTTCCCCAACCTCATCAATTTCTACCATAGAGATATATGAAGGAACGCTTTATCACTAACCACAAACTCTTGGTCTCTTCTATGATGGTATGCATATATTTTCTATCAATTTTTTGTGGATTTCACATAATGATGAATGGTGTGAACATTCTATATCATATCTTGGATAAGATCCAGTCAAAATAACTTTATCTCTCCATATTCATCCCAGCATGTCATATTCCAACACTGATTCTCATACATATCCTCATAAAGTTATATTTGAATTCTTGAATGGAAAATATTGTAATTTGATAACTATACTAGGGGGAGTTGTTGATCCCAGTGTTCTTAGAAATCCATTTAATATGATCTCATCATATCTTCATGATTTTTAATGGTTCTTTCATACTAAATATCAATTTTTGGGTTATATGCAGTGTTAAATCAAAATTTTGTATTCAATACTGGTTTGAGGTTTCTCTAAAACCTAGATTTAAACATTGGATTTCAATAATATACAATATAACTAAACTCCATAAATTCCTAAAATATCTATTATGTATATCTTAGAAATTTGTTCAAGAGATAAATATTCCTTAACTATAATTAAATGTGATGATTTGATAAGGTGATCGACTTCCACCCAGATGATGTTATCTTTTTTGATGTCTTGGGGATCCCTATGATGAAATATATGGTTATGTTTTTCAATTTCCATATTTTTATGTAAAATGGTAGAAACATATATTTAGACTTTTTTCATTCTTCCTTGACTCTCTAGAATACCAAGAATCAAGATACAAACACCACAATCTCTCTCTTCTTTTTATCCCTCCACAAATATTTCTTCAAATGTCTATATATATTTGTTCTTCCTGGATTAATAGATAAGGATGAGATATACACCTCATACAGAATTTTCCTCTTCAGTTATGGATTTTATGGGGAACATATATGGCATTCAAACTATATTAATCTGTCCTTAACAATGTCGAACTCTAGAATACTCTCTACCTTAGATTGTTGAAACTTATCATCTTTCTAAACCTCCATGATCCACTCAATAAAGGATTATTGAGAAGTTTCTTGGGAAAGGTGGGATGAATAAAATGAATTATATCTAAGAAAATTGGATCCCTTGTAATCCTCGTCATGGATAAAGATGTAAAATCATTTTTACTCAGAGCATCTTCCACTTTGTTTTTTATAAAATCATCTTAAGGGGTTGAAAATCATAATCCATGATGAACTCCAACCACCTATATTAGTTAATATTATTCTCCTCTTGTGAGAATATATACTTGTGGCTTTTATTGTCTGTATATATATCAAAATTCTTCCCATAGTGATAATTTTACCAAATTTATAAAACAAATATCACTAAATATAATTATATATCATTATTTGGGTAGTTTGACTCATGGATATTTATTTGGTTGGATGAATATGCTATGAATTTTTCATTTTTTGTAAAACTAAACTACCAAATTCCTTTTTAGATGCATTATTGTAAATCTTAAATCCTTCCCCACTAGTGGTAAATGTGAGCACATTTTTTGTGATTACCCTCTTCTTTATCTCATTAAAACCTTCTTCAAGTTCATCATTTTGGAAAAAAAAGACTTTTTTACATGTTATGTTGGTTAGGGGGATTGAAAATCATGATATGTTTCTCAAACATTAATGATAATAATCAGTTAATCCAATGAAACTATAGATTTTCATCACAAAGTATGGTCTTGGAGACCTTCAATTGTATCCTTTTTTGAATAATCCACTAATATTAATTTTATAGAGATTTCAATACCAATGAAATTTATTTTTTCCAACCATAAGATGCATTTACTTTACTTTTAATATTTCTTTTCTCTCATTGAGGTTATTTATGTAGAATTCAAATAATTCTTCTGGTCCTCCTTTCAATTGAAGTAGATAAGAATATTTTATATAAAGAGTATCACAAATTGTTATGGTTTATATCTAATGACATAATTCATCAATTCCATGAAGATTTATTGGGTATTAATGAGTCCAAATGGAGTCAATAGAAACATATAGTTACATTACCTTTTACCAAATGAAATATTTGGTATATCCTCTATCTTCCCCTTTGCATGATAATATCTGGAAAAAAGATCTATCTTATATAAATATTGGGTTCTACATAGCTTATCAATCAAATTATCAAAACATGGTAGAGGATACTTTTTCTTTATCATGTTTTTTAGCTTATTATAATAAATGTAGAGGCACAGTGACCCATCCTTCATCTTGATAAAATGGACTTCTATACCCTTTGGTGATGCAATCAGGTATATAAACCCTTAATCCAAAATTTTCAACAGTTTTATCAATAGTTATTTAAGTTAAACCACAACCATTCTATATATAGTGGTGGATATTGCAATGTCATTAAGGATAAGATAAATTGATAATTCAACCACTTAGTTAAAAGGAATATCGAGAAATTCTTATAAAATGAATCATTGTATTTCCTCAAAATGGGAATGTATTAAAAAATGATCTTTCCATTATACTCAAAACTTTTAAAAAGTTATTACTTATCAAAGGTAAATAATATCCATTATTAAAATGATGGTACCTAATAATATTCACATTCATCATTACACATGTGTCAAATTTAGGGTTCATTTATGATATATAGAGTAATTTCCTTCTCTTAGTAATTTATATTGGCTTTATATAAGGAAATCAGATCCATTCCTATAATTGAATCAAATTAAGATAAAGGGAGTATAAAAAGGCCAGATAAGAATCTAATCTTACATATGAGGATAGGGGAGGATTTATATGCTTGGTATGAATTAATTCCCCCATTTATCATTTTCATCAACAAATCATATTTCAAGATTTTCAGTGTGGTTTGAATATTTATACTGAACATGTGAGATACAATATAATGCATAGAACCATAATCAAAAAGTGTATTAACTATTATTTAATGAATAAATTTCATACATGCGAACACTTTTTTTAGGTATCCACTTACATATTTGTGATGGAATATGATCACCCTTACTACCATGGAGGTTTTTGGCATTGATTATCTCTAACAACCCATGGAATATAGAAGTGGTTTACAAAGTGTATTTATTCCATATAGTTGAAAAATCACACAATAGAATGAGGTCGGACTAGATAATTCCTATCTTCCATCACATTGGTATATTTCTCCCATTGAAAATAACTAACTAAGTTCCCTTCCTTTGTACACCTAAATAATTTCCTCATCCCTATAAGAATATTTCCAAGATGCTTATTCCCAAACTTCTTACAAGTGGGATATTAGAAATCCATTCCCTTATTATATTTCTTCATTGTACCACCAAAATTAAAATCAATATTCCACTTCGTATCCCCATGGAAAAATTGAGATTCATTGACCTCCATTTAAAATTTAAGGGAACAATATAAAATTTTCTCATAGTTATGAATATCTCAAATCGATAAGGATTTTTGAAGACTCTCCTTAATCCCACCAATGAAGTGGTAAAATTTCAATTTATGGGTAATGAAAAATATGGAGTCATATGATGAATGTCTTCTAAGGTTTTCCATGTATTCCCTAATAGATTAATCATCATTTTTTCATGAGGTAACAGAAATACCTCTCCATTTTATTTCGTAGAGTGTGAGGAAACTATTTATTAGAAAATATTTTTTTTAATTCATTCCAACAAGTTGAATATATATCTTCCTCAATGAGTTTATTCTTGATTAATTTCCACCACTTATCAACTTATACTTCAATATTATTAGTATCTAGTACATACTTCACATTCTACAATAATTAAAAGATATATAATGTCTTCTCAATGAATTTGATACATTTTCCCATTATTAATGGATCAGAGGATCCACTGAAAGATAGAGGGATTTTTCACATAAATCCCCTAATTGTCACATGACTTTTCTTATGGGTATTTATTCTTTCCTCTTAATTTAGTTTTCTATTCATAACATCGGTCAATTGATAAAGTTTTGTTATAATGTTTATGATTACTTCTTCCATCAGGTTGGGAATCTAATTTGGTAGGTCATCACACTTCCACTCACATATGTTATTGACTCACTTATGTTTATTTCCAGCTATTTTATAGAATAAATGTAACATTAGGGATGATGGTTTTTAAATTATTATACAAAAAAGGGGAAACTATGAATATTAATGGTATAAATCATAAATGGCATATGTTTCATTAACAATGAATTTCCTGGCTTCAATCTAAGTTATCCATAGTTTATTTCCTCACATAAAATATTGTAAGACTATTTTTTCCTTTGATAATGTTTCATAATGAACTTATGAATTTACAAAGGAATATCCCCAAGGTGTGTCAAATTATGTGTGCAGCAAGGCCCATTATCTTGAAGTAGTTCATTATCAAGCCTTTTTTAATATTTTGTTTTCAAGGTTTTTGTAAGGACCTGTAAATTTCAAGGAAATTTTTTTCTTAATTTTCTTTTTAATTTTACAAGAACGCAGTTTCTGACGGCACCTGATTCCGAGGCCCGGTGTGCCCGGAATCATTTTCTGAAGTTTGGCTCGGGTACGTTCAGTGAACGGATAAGCGGGTTTTTCTAACTATTGAACCAGTGCAAGGAATCGAATTCTGATGGCACCGATGAAATCGCTGCGCCGGTATTTGCTTAGAAACGCCTCTTCCGGAGTTGCGTTTGCTCGGGTGTGGTTTTTAATTTTCAGGCATAAAGTTAAGAAATAAAATAATTTTGCGGCAACTTTATTTTATTTCACTTAAGCCACATGGAGGCCACTTGAAGCCATTTAAAAGCGGCTTAAAATGGGTTAAAACGGATAGGGTGATATCCAGAAATATCCTACCCCCTTGGTAGGATATTTGTGAGGTGGGTCCCGCACGAGCCCCGCCGTTTCTTTCCGCTATGTAACGCACCCGTGAAAACCCGTCATTATGAAATCCAACTGACGCGTTTTCCTAAATCCTTAACGCACCATTTAATTGGGAGGTTTATTTTGTGAATTAAATGGGCAGTTTATTTCATTTAATTAATTCAATGAATTGATAGGTCGTTACTTACCTTTTTTGTTTGTTGGCGTAATAATAAAATAAGACCAACAAGTCTTTTTGCAGGGTTACTCGTTGAGAGGTTTTGTCAGAGATTCTTGTGCCTTCATTCTCCCTTGCGAAGAACGCGAAGAACGCCGTCACCCTCAGAGTTGGACAATGCTTCATCTGAGACGTTCTTCCCCGCCCCGGTCTCCAATCACCAACTGCTTGAGGTAAGAGTCTCGGATTATTTTCTTTTTAATCTCCCTTATGGCTTTTACCGAAACATGGATTTAATTATTTATAATTAAATCTGTTGTTTCTTGGTCCGTTGAGTTCAACGACTCAACGCCGGATTCCGCGATGACGCAACGCCCTTCCGCGACGACGCGACGATCCCCTCCTTCCGCAACGAACAAATCCGTGAAGAACGTGCGTACGACGACGACTACGAGGTTGGGGTTCTTGTGAATAATTCCTTTTTCCCGTGTTGTTTCCATTCAAAATGAAGAACCCAATTCATAAAACAATTTTATATCATTAAAAAAATAGTTTTCGGATATGTATTAATGTGTTGAATAAATCCTCTGTAGTTTTTATCTAACGCGGAGGGTGCGGGCCAAACGAACACGGCCCGACAACCCTACGTCGTTCTTTGTTGGTGGGCGGATTTGACGGGCGACGACGGAACATGCCGCAACGGGAATTTGATGGTTCCGCAGTGAATAACGGGTCCCTGGAGGAGCAGCGGCGCAGACGGGAACAGAATCGGACCACCGGAGAGACTTCGGCGGAACGTGGAAGCCGCCGGCAGCGCGGTGGCGCCGGCAGCCGGAAGCGGCGGCGCCCCGGCCCGCCGCCAGAAAAGGCTACCGCGGCTAAAGCCGCGGCGGCGGCGCTCGCGGACTCGTGGCCGCGCGGGTCCAGTGCACACGGACGCGGCAAATCCGAGCCCGGCTGTCCAAGGCGACACCCCGCGGGTGCCGCGGGGTTATCACGCGAGGGCGGCGGCACCCCCCCCCCCCCCCCCCCCCCGCGTCGCTCGGGTCGTCCAGGGTGACACCTCGCAGGTGCCGCGGGGGTGTCACGCGGGGGCGGCGGCTCCTCCCCGCGTCACTCAGCCGCTCGGCCGAGCCGGGCCGGACCGGGTCGGACCAGTTTCTGCCGAACCAGGGGGGGTCGGCCCGGGCCCGGACCCCCCCCCCCCCCCCCCCCCGTCTTCGGACCGTTTCGGTCAAATGCCTGTAACTGGAGCTACGGGCCTTCAAACGACGCTCCGTCAGCGGCAACGCGATCCTTGGATCGAGACGGTCGTTTTGGTATATCGCACTCAAGGTTTCTTAATACTTTGAGTTCGGCCGGGTTGGTTCGTACACGAAACCTACCGGGCCCTCGGAGCGGAAACGCTCATATCTTGAGCTACGGACGTCCGATTGACGTGCCGTCAGCTCTGGTGGATTCCTCAAAGTGAGACGGATATTTTGTCTCACTCTGCTAGACGTTTGGACGCAGGTGGAGTACGGTCGGGTTGTTTTTGCCTTAAAAACCAACCGGGCCCCTCGGACGAAAAAGCCAATAACTCTCAGACCGGGCGTCCGATTGACGCACCGTCTGCGACGTTGAGTTCCTGTTGACGATACAAAACTTTTGGATACATAAACTTCGGACTTTGTGATAGTTGATGTATTAGCCTCTCGGCTCATGGAGCAGACCCTCCCGAACGAGCTTGCTGTGTGCGGGAACCCTAGTGCTGGCTGCAACTACTACTTCGACAGCGACAACCGTGTAGAGATCCTCAGTGGACTGCGGAAACGACCGTGCAGAGATCCTCAGTGGACTATGACGATGACAGTGTAGAGATCCTCAGTGGACTACGACGACTACTGCACTCAGCGATCCTATGTGGATCAGTGCTACAGGTCCTGTGTGGGCCCGATCCTGTGTGGGTCTGATCCTGTGTGGGTCAGCGCTCAGCGGTTCTGTGTGAGCCAGCGCCTACAGGTCCTGTGTGGGCCCGATCCTGTGTGGGTCTTTGCGGGGGTTAGTTACCTATCGATCCTTTATGTGTCCAACGACTTAGATGGATCAGTGATCATCTTTATCGTCATCCGAAGAAGTATACCTGTGTGAGCTGAATCTTGAGTTACTCTCCTTTGTGGATTGTGTTGAGCTATCCTGTGTGGATTTATTGTTTACTCTCCTTTGTGGATTGTGTTGTTCTATCCTGTGTGGTTTTACGTTTTCTTTCCTGTGTGGACTGGGTTGTGCTTGGGCTCAGACGTTGGAGCCGAATGGGAAATGATGACTTAGGTATATGTATGGGCATATACCTAAGCCGTGTCAGATGTTACTTCGTGATTGTATCATTCCTTTGTGGATTATCCTTTGTGGATTTCGGGAGACCTTCGGGGGTCTCGGGGTCCCTATTGAGTAGCTTATACTCACCCCTGCACGGGCTATGCCCGCACTACGTTGTGTTGGTTGCAGACGACGGACAACGCTGATCGTGGTGGAGGCGTGCGGAGCAGGAGAGTACCTGGAGGTGGACCACTGGTCGGGACGTACTCGGAGCAGTCAGGTGGACCCGAGGTGCATTGGAGGCTATATGTACCCACCCTTCAGGTGGGACTTCCAGAGGACGGCTCGACGCTGTGGCTTTTCCTTTCAATTTCTATTTTCCTTTCAGTTGTACTTTACAGTTGGGCTTTTATTTCCGGCCCCTTTTACTTTCAGTACAGCTTGTACAGTTTTTACTTAGTGTTTAATTTTCCGCTTGCTTACTCGGTGGTGCTTTTTTACTTTTCAAAGGCAATGCCTTCCCTTTTTTCTGGGATTTACGCCTTGGTGCTAGTCGCCAGCCCCTGGCCTACGGAAGGCGGGCTTGGGCTAGTCAGGGCACGGGCCCCGAGGACGGGTCGTGACAGTTGTTACCCCTTGGTACAACTGTTCCAACACCAAATCCACATTTAGTATCCATATAAGAATATATTTTCATAGAAGCAACTGAATATATACTACAAAAAAATGAGATGTTTTTCTGTGTTTTTCTTATACCTATAATTTTCCCTAGAGTTTTCTAATCCTAATCCAAAAAATAACTAGACCATTCTACAATACCCACTAAGAAAAAAAATATTTTTAATTCACTTTATTTCATGATTTATTACATAATGTTAGACATGTTACGATCCGTAAAGATCATGAAGCCTAGAATCATTGGTAATTATGCACCTAACATACCAACTTGATACATGAATATAAAAAGATTATTGAAAACTTCCTAGACATGCCCTAAATTTCAATTTATCTTTTAAAATATTAAGGAATACCCTGGGGACATACATAAAAATGGGGTGACCTATAAATCCCTGTATGGGAATAAAAAAATAATGGAATATGGTAATGTAATAAATTTCATCCAATAGGAATAATAGTGTAACATAATAATTGAGAATCACAATCATTAACAATGAGGAATGATATAACCTGTTAGCCTAAATAATATTTTGGTATGTGGAAATAATTTATACGACAACCCTGCTTTATATTACAAACATAAACCTGATTTAATTCATAAAATATTAACTTGATGAAACATAGAATATTGTGATTTCTAGTGTCTTTGGGGATTTGGAACATTAATTAATGACTTAATACATGAAACATGACATCATTATTGATAAAATCTTATACATGACAACTACATCCCATTGTACTTAGTATTGCATGGGATACCTGAGGACATGCATAAAAAACGTGAGCTATAAATCATAGTAAAGGAATAAACATGGAATAACCTGAGGAACACAATACATGTTATAAAATAGGCATATTAATGGAGCACATGATAAACATAGACATAAAGGCATGATAAAGCATGATAATCAAAACGTGGAGATGTGGAAACAACACTTAACATGGAATTAGCATGAGCCAAGGATCACTGCACATGGAGCATGACTAAACCCTCATTGCACATGAACCACGAGTAAACCATCATTTCAATTTAATTATCATGACTCAACACTCATTTCACAAGATGTATCATGATACTATACTTTACCAAAAACATCGGAGCGGTATCAGGGCGTACCCTTGTTAAGCATTTCAGTTCTTTTATAAGTGTTCCACATGGATCATAAAACATGGATTCATTAAATATCATCATTTATTCAATGATAAAGGATTGTGGAATTCATAAATTAAACTCTTTAAAAAAGAATTAAATATTCATAAAGTAGAATACCCTTGATAGAAAAGTGGTCATGATATTCACTACACAGTGACTTTGGCTCAGAAAATCACGGTGCAATTTTGGTTGTGTAACGGCGTGACATAAGAACTCATAAAAATGGTTGATGAGAGAGAAATGGGTGACTCATCATATTTACACGAAATGTAATTAAATAGGTTCATATAGATACATGTCCCAACAATTTTAATGGAATTTAGATTCACGATACAAAATAATTACTTTAATGTAAATGAGGATAGAGAAATTCCTTACGAAATTTCAACATGGTAACATGTATACATGGATGGAATTAATGAGGGAGAATGGGGATATATAATTATTGAAAAATGAAGAGGGATGTATGGGGGAGGTTCAAAATTGTACCCCAACATTTATAATTTAAAATAAAAGGGCTTAACAATATAAGGAAACTTGGACATAAATAAGAAAAGTGATAATCCCTTACTTGAAAGTGTGATCCCAAAGGCTCAGAAGGGGATTGAGAGCGACATCGAGGGAGATCGGAGTGCCATGGGAGGATTCTAGAGAGAGTATGGTAGAGTTTTGGGTGAAATAAAACGGCTTTTAATGAAGAGGAAGTTGGATCTTGGGAGAGTTTATATTGGAAAGGACAATGAATTCTTTATTATTTAGGTTTGGGACACCGCACATTAAACTAAACAAAACCAAAAACAAACCCATGGTTTTTGCCCATGGTTCTTTTAAAAAGGGAGTGGAAAACAATCTTTTAAAAGTAAAATGGACTAAGTTCTTAAAATAATAGGATTTCTTATATGTAGGTGAGTCACACTCTCAAGAAAAACAATTTAAAACGACAAAATGTTTTATAAGTCTTGAAGGGTCCACTAAAACATTGTAAAATAAATAAAAAAACCCAAAATCACATTATTTTAATGGTAAATTATATATTGGACGAGAATAATGTTTATAGTATTTTATTATATCACTATTGAGTCATTATTAAGTAATAAAACCCATTATATATTAAACGGCATTTAATTTGTACCCAAAAATTTGACTGTCACAGAAAATTATGATAAATTCACCGTTGGATAATATCAATGTCCTGATTGCAAAAATATTATTAATTTTATCTAAATAATTTTCTAAATATTTAAAATTTCACTTTTAAAATAAAAACCGACATTTATCGAATATTCATGGGGTTTTAAAAATACAGCTTTCAATCCTTAATAAAAAATTACAATTGCATTCATAAATATTATATGATCATTTTATAATTACTAAAAGTAATTTTACAGTAATATTTTTTAAAAATATTATTTAATTCAAAAATACATTAATTTATCAAAATAGATTTATTTGTTCAAAATTAACTGAAAATACTATTTGTGATTTAAAAACTATTTACAGAGTTAAAATAATAAAAGGAATATATATTCATTATTATATACAAAAACAATTCACATATTCATAGTCATAAGGTCTTGTTACATAACCCCTTATAACACCCACATATGACTGAAGAGTAAGGTGTGTGATGGAGACAGACTCTTGGGGTGGCTCAGATAACATCGCTCAAGTGGTAATCTCAATCAACTTCTACTTCTCCCATAGGCGGTTTCACTCATGATTAACGTATTCAAGCCCATCATGGGATTGGTCAAGAGAAATTACAATGATTCCACCTCCTTTCTGAGCTCTGGAAAATGGGCTTCATATGGGGAAAGTCTACTATATGAGGCCATCACTTCCTTTGTCTATGTAAATTTTAATTGATAAAGACCTGTATTTATACTAATCATGTGATCACTTTTCAACTTCTATATTAGAAATGGTAAAAATTCATAATTGTGTTTTAAAATCCTAAACATAAAACTAAATAAGTCCATATGTTTTACATAACAATAAGAATATATTTAAATATACCAAGAAGAATTTTCATTAATGAATTTTTGGTTCGTTACTATAATCCCCCCTTAATAAATTTCTCCCTCAAAATTTCATTTTCCCACACTAAAATAGATGTGGGTAACTCTGCCTCATCACTTCTTCTGATTCCCATGTCACTTCATCAAACTTTTGGTTTTGCCATAAAACCTTGATGGTGGGCATTGTCTTATTTTGTAGAACATTTTATCTACGATCAAATATCTTCAGTGGTTGATCTTCATAAGAAAGATCGTCTTGTAGTTGTACTACCTCTAATGAGAGTACATGTAAAGGGTAGTATATGTACATATTTAAGAGCGATACATGAAATACATCATGTACCTTGTCCATGGTGGTTGAATGTGCTAGTAGATAGGCCACATTCCTGAAATGGTCAAGAATCTTGAAGGGGTCGATGTACCTAGGACTTAAATAACTTTTCTTTCCTAACTTCATTATCTTATTCCATGAAGATATACGTAGAATTACAATTTCTCCTACTTTAAACTCATGGTCTCATCGATGTTTATCTTCATAACTCTTCTGTCAAATTTTAGCTACCTTGATATGTTGCTTAATGGATTTCACCTTGTTCACCATTTCTTCCACCATTTTAGGTCCTAACAGCATATGCTCCCCAACTTCATCCCAACACACTGGTGTTCTACACCTCTTCCCATATAGGGCTTCATAAGGTGCCATTCAGATGCTCGAGTGGAAACTGTTATTATAGGATAATTCAACCAGAGGAAGCTGATGATCCCATCCTCCTTAAAGGTCCATTAAAAATGATCTTAACATATCTTCCAGTGTCATAATGGTTTTCTTAGATTGGTCATCCGTTTGAGGATGATAGGCCATACAGAAGTTCATTTCTGTATCTAGGTCATGTTTAAGACTCTTCCCAAACGTAGAGGTGAATCTTGGATCTCGATCAGATACAATAGATAGTGGTAATCCATGAATACTTACCACTTCCTTGATATATATAAGTGTCAGTTGATCCAATGAGAAATCCTAATAAATTGCAATGAAGTGTGCAGAATTTGTAAGACAATCCAAAACAACCCAAATTGCATTGTTGCCTTTGGATGTATTAGGTTTTCTGGTGAAAAAGTCCATGGTGATGTTCTCTCATTTCTATGATGGCATGGGAAATGGTTGCTTCAGCATGCTAGACTCATGCCTCTCTACTATCACATTCGGACACACCAGGGACATTGATGTACATTCAGCAATCTCCCTTTCCGTATTATCCCACCAATAATTCTATTGAAGATCTCGATACATCTTTTTGTTTCCTGGGTTAATAGAGAAATTTGAAATATGTTCATCATTCAAAAGTTCCTTCTTCATCTCTAGACTTGATGGAACACATACCCTTTTCCCAAATATCACAATTCAATCTTAATTAACATTGAAAACTGAGGATTTACCTTTTCTAATAGCTTCCAATGTCTTCTAAATTCCCACATCATCCATTTTAGCATCCTTTATCTTTTCCAAAAGAGATGGTTGAGAAATCATTTGTGAATGGATTTATTATGTTAGATTCTTTATGATTCTCATGTCCATCTTAACCAAATCTAAGAAGATTGGATTCTTCTCAATTTTCATCAATGATAAAATCACTAGGTCCTTTGTACTTAGAGAATCTTCCACCTTGTTTTCTTTCCCAAGGTAGTAATGGATTGAGCAGTCAAAATATTTGATCTTTTTTAACCATCTTCATAGGTGCATGTTCAACTCTTTCTGCGGGAATATATAATTGAGGCTTTTTTGGTCCATATATATTTCACTCTTCTCCCCAAATAGATAATTTTAACATATTTTTAATGTAAAGATCACCACATCAAACTCCAGATCATGTGTTGGATAATTCTACCCATGAAATTTCAATTACCTTGTAGCATTGGTAATGACTTATTCATTTTTCATCAACACACAGACCAAGACCTTCTTCGAAAAATCACTGAATACCACAAAAAGTTCTCCACTTGTTGGTAAAGTGAGGATGGGAGTAGTGATAATCATGCATTTCAAATCCTTGAAGCATTATTCTCATTAATCACTCCAAGAAACTTTACTCCCTTCTGTGTTATCTTGGTAAGAGGGTTGGATTATCATGAGAAATTTCTCAAAAATCATCGATAATATCCAGCTAACCCCAAAAAGATACAGATAATTGTTACCAATTTTAGCCTCATACATCCCTCTATTACATCTATCTTGGAGAGATCCATAGATTTCCCATTGCTTGTGATGATATGGCCCATGAATGAGACCTCCTTCAACCAAAACTCACACTTGCTATACTTTGCATAATGTTTCTCCTTCTATAAGGTCTCTAGTTCCATTCCTAGATAACCCTCATGATCTTCCATGGTTATGGATTATAATAGAATATCGTCTATAAATACTACGACAAATTTTTAAATGTAATCTGTAATGACTCAACTCATCAATTCCATGAATATTTCTAGAGCATTAGTGAGTCTGAAAGGCATTAATATGAATACATAGTGCCCGTCTCTTATACGAAAAGCAATCTTGGGGATATCTTCCCTCTTCACACTTACTTGATATTATCCCGAACATAAATCAAACTTGGAGAAGTATTGTTCTCTACATAGCTGATTAAACAAGTCATAAATTTTTGGAAGAGGATACTTGTTCTTTATCGTGATTTTGTTGATCACACGATAATCAATGCAAAGGCTCATTGACCCATTTTTCTTCTTGATAAAGAGCACTAGTGCGCCTCATGGTGAAGCACTTGGGCGTATAAACCCTTTATCTAGATTATCCTGTAGTTGTTTCTTTAACTCCTCAATCTCCACAACAACCATTCCATACTGAGTCTTGGATATGGGAAATTCCTCACATATAAGGTCAATTGAGAATTCAACATCTCTTTTAGGAGGGAGACCATGCAATTCCTCGTGAAACACTTCAGCGAATTCCCTCACAATAGACATGTCTTTGAGGATGGTTGATTCCATGGACTCAATCATCAAAGCTAGATATGTGTGCTCATTGGGTAATAATATCCATGCTTGAGATAATGGATCTAAATAAGATTCATCTTCCTCCTTGAACTTATATATAATCGGGGGTCGATTATCCACATGGAGAGTGATTTCCCTCTCAAGGAAATTTATGTTGGCTCTATATAAGGAAATCCAATCCATGCCAATAATTGCATCAAATTCCACCAGAGGGAGTATTTTGTGGTTCTTCGGGAAGTTAAATCCACAAATTAACAGAGGGGAGGAGTTATATTCATGGGATTCAATGATTGCCTCATTTTTTATACTCACTGACATCTTTACATCCATGATTTTTGGTGACGTTGGGATTGTTCTACTAAACATTCAAGATATAAAAGAATGCATAGAAACTGAATCAAAAAGTATGTTCACTATTCCAGAATGAATAACTAGAATTCCTTTCACCACTTATTTTTCGAGGTTCACTTCATCAGTAGTGATGGAAAAACCTCACCCTTGCTGCCTTGGAGGTTTTTGGTTACCTCTGAAAACCCTTTTTATAGGGAACTGATTTTCAATATTACCTAGTTCTTTACATTTGAAGCAATAAACAATGCGTTGAGAGTCAAATAGAGAGTTCCTCTCCTCTGTCATAGCTGTGGGTTTTTTCTTGTTGGTCATTAATAGCCATGTGTCCTTATCTTCCACATCTAAAGAATTTCCTCTTCCCCTTTATGGAATTTCTAGGGTGCTTCTTTATTCAAATTTTCAAAGTGGTGTGCTGGATCCTACTGGAAACATTGGATTTATCCATCATACTGCCATAATTGAAGTCCACATTACGCTTCGTAACTCCATGATACCCCTGAGATTCTCCAATCTCCATTTCTACTAGGAGGGCACATCAGACAATTTCCTCATACCTGTAGAAGTCGCGGATCTCTAGGGGTTTCCACAAACTTGGTATCATCCCACCAAAGAAGTGGTCGGCCTTGCATTCGGGGGTAATGACAAAGATGGAGGCATATCGTGCAAGCCTTGTGAAGTTTTCCTCGTACGCTCCGACAGATCCTTTGTCTTTTTTTTAGGACAATGAAGACCCTTTGCATATTAAGTCAGAGGGATCACGGAAAATATTTATCAAAAAACATCTTTGGGAAATCCTTCCATTCCAATGCCTCGATCTTCTCCTCAGGCTTCGTAGTTTATATCAATGCCCCCCATTGATCAGCTTATCCCACTATATGATAAGCATCCAAGAGAACCTTCTATTATTTCTAACATTGAAGGATGGAGAATATTTTTCAATGGAGTTGATCCATTATGTGGTGATTGAGGGATCAGATGATCCACTAAAAGTAGGAGGCATTTGTCTCATAAAGCTCTCGGTAGTGACCTGTTCTTTCTTCGGGGGGGGGGGGGTTGAACATTCCTCTTGACCAATGATTCTATTCAATTCTTGAGTTAACTGAGAGAGTATCATGAAAAATTTTGTGATACCCACTATCATCAGATTGGGGATCTCATTAATATAGTCATCTCATTTATCTTCACATCGGTTGTTAGCTCGAGTCCCCCTATTACTAGCCATTAGATGGAATAAAAGGAAAGTCAGGGGTAATACATAAAGGTTAATATAAATACAAATACGGATGAATTATAAATTACTTTTATTTCCTTATTTTATGAATCAATAAGCATCAATCTATGTTATCTATGATTTACTTTCTAACATGTATTCTTAAAGGCATTCTTTTTAAAATTTCCTTCATAATGGTTCACAATAAGATTCTTAATTTACCATCACATATCCCCCAGGAGTGTCATAACAAAGGGTGAAGAAAGGCCCATTGTCGTGTACCAGGATACCTCGATATCTTTATTGAAAACATCATTTACATGACCACTTCATTCCATCGTACTTAGCATTGCATAGGATAACCTGAGAACATACATAAAAAGGGTGAGCTATAAAGCCCAGTAAGGGAATAAAAATGGAATAACATGAGGAATACAATACATGTTATACAATATGAATATAAATGGATCACAAGGAAAAATTAACATAAAGGCATGATAAACCATGATAATCATAACATTGAGATGAGGTGGCAACACTTAACATGGAATTTGCATGAGCCGAGGATCATTGCACATGGAGAATGAGTAAACCCTAACTGCACATGAATCATGAGTATATCCTCATTGAACATGAATAATCATGTGTAAACACACATTTTACATGAAATATCATGATACTGTACTTTACCCAGTGCATTGGAGTGCTATCAGAGTGCTCCCTTCTTAAACATTTAATTTCATGCATAAGTGTTCCACATGAATCATATAACATGGATTCATTAAACATCATCATCTATTCCATGATAAAAAAGTGTTTAATTCATAAATTAAACATTTAAAACAATAATTAACGGTTCATAAAGTTTAATACCCTTGATAGAGAAGTGAATGTGGTATTCACAACAAAATGACTTTGGATTGGAAAATCATGGTGTAATTTTTGCAACGTAACGGCGTGACATAAGAACTCATAAAAATGGATTATGAGAGATTAAAGTGGTGTCTCATCATATTTAAATGAAATGGACAGCAATGGGATCATATAGATACATTTCCCAATAATTTTAATGTAATTTTGATTCATGATACAACAGAATTACTTGAATTTAAATGAGGAGAGAGAAATTCCTTATGGAATTTCAGTATGGTAACATGTATACATAGATGGAATTAATGAGAGAGAAAGGGGATATATCATTATTCAAACACTAATAGGGAATTATGGGGGAGTTTTGGAATCATACCCTAACATTTATAATATAAAATAAAAGGTCATAACAACATAAGGAATGTTGGACATAAATAAAGAAAGGGTGAATTCCTTACATGGAAGTGTGATCTCATAGGCTTGGGAGGGGCTTGAGAGAGTCTTATTAGGAGCTTGAGGTGACTTTGGAGGATTATAGGGAGAGGAGGGAAAAGTTTGGATGGAATCGAAAGGCTCTGAATGAAGAGTATGTGGGATCTTGTGTGGGTTAATATAGTTAAGGAGAAGGAATTCATTATTCTTTAGTTTTGGGACACATCACATTAAACTAATCAAAACCAAAAAATAGCCCATGATTTTTGCCAATGAATTTTTTCAAAGTTATGTGGAAAAATAATATTTTATAATTCCAATGGCCTAACTTCTTAAATTAATTGGGTTGCTTATATGGATGTGAGTCACACTCTCAAGGAAAACAATTTAAAAAGACAAAATGTTTTATAATTCTTGAAGGGTCCATGAAATCGTTGTAAAATAAATAAAACATACACAAAATCACATTATTTTAATGGTAGAACATATATTGTCTGAACATAATATTACTTCACTATTAGGTCATTATGATGTCATAAAACACATTATATATTAAAAGGTTTTTAATTTTTACCCAATAATTTGACTGTCTCGGAAAATTATGAAAAATTAATCGTTGGATAATTTCGGTGTAATGATTCAAAAATTGTATTAATTTTATCTAAATAATTTTATAAATATGTGATTTTTACTTTAAAAATAAAAACTGACATTTATAGAAAATTCATGGGTTTTGACGAAGACAGCTTTTAAACCTTAATAAAAAATTAAAATTACTTTCATAAAAATTATATGATAATTTATACTTAATAAAAGTTATTTATTAATTATAATATTTTATTAAAATATTATTTAATACAAAAATCCTTTAATTTATCATAATAGAATCATTTGTTTACAATTACCTAAAAATACTATTTGTGCATTAAAAACTACTTTCAACGTTACAATAATAAAATAAATATATATTCATTATTATATACAAAAATAAAGGACATGTTCATAGTGTTAATGTCGTGTTACATAACTCCTTATAACACCTGTATAAGACTGAAGGGTATGGCGTGCTATGGCGACAGACAGTTGGGGTGGCTCGGATAGAGTAACTCAAGTGGTAATCTCTATCAATGTCCACTTCTCCTATAGGAGGTTCTCCTCAAGATTAATGTATTAAAGCTTGGCTTGGGCATGGTCAGGATTGAATCCCAATGAATCCACCTCCTTTATGAGCTCCGACAAATGGGCTTTGTATGGGGAAAGTCTATTGGATGTGGTGATCGCTTCCTTTGTCTATGTAAATTGGATTTGTTAAAGACTTATATTTATACTAATCAGGTGATCACTGTTCAACGACTATATTAATAATCGTCACAATTCTAAATGGTGTTTTAAAATACAAACATAAAACCAAATAAGTCCATACATTTTACATAACCATAAAAAGACATTTAAATAGACCAAGAGGAATTTTCATTAAGGAATTTTTAGGTCGTTACCATTTAAAATATTGAATCATAATCATAATTAATGGTTAAAAAACTATAATAAATTAAAAATTATGCATAGGATAACCTCCCATTAACGATTCATGGAATATAATGAGATTAAAACATTAACCAATGCATTGGGAAACTATCAGGGCACATTCATCATAATCATATCATGTACACGCATAAGTGCGCCACAAATATCATATAACACAAGAATTTATTTCATATATATTAACCAAACGATTGAGTTGTGTGGATTATATACATGTAATTAAAAATTAAAATAAATATAGGTACATATAGGTGAATACCCTTGAGTGGAAAGAGGTATGGTAATTCACTTTACAATCATTTGTCATAAAATATTGTAGTGAAATTATAGCAGCATAATGGATGTAATTAAAGATTCATAAAATCGTTTAATGAGAGATAAACAGGTATATCATAATTTTTAAATAAAAATTATAGTATATGGGATATGGAAAAATATATCCCAGTATTAGGAATTTAAAATCGAAAGGCATTAAATAAATAATGTTCTTGAATTAAGAGGAGAAGGACCAGATCCCTTACCTTGAGAGGGTGTTTCAAAATACTTGGGAGGAGGATTCTGAGAGCTTGGGGGACCATTATAGGGATCTAGAGTGGAATGTATAGAGTAATTTCATCTTTAATGTTTTTTAGTGAGGATAAATGGGGGCTTCTATGGGTATATATAAGAAAATATAGTGGAGTACTTTATTATTTACTAATCATTGGTACTGGACTATGTACTACGAATAAATGAAATCAAAAAACACTCCCATTATTTTTTCCATGGTTTATTCTAAAAAGGAGTTTTTTTATTTTTTTATAATTCCACGTTCTTAATTTATTAAAATATTTTCCTTTTTAATGTATAAGTGAGTCATATTCATAAAGAATTGATTTTAAAACCTTATTATATCATATAGGTTTTGTAGGATTCAAAAAATATTTATTAACGAGATAAAATAACCTAAAACACATTATTTGATGTAAGAATATATATTTTTTCGTGGATAACTTTTACGTAATATATTACATAACTTTTGGGTCATTATGATAACATAATTCATACCATATATTTATCATATATTTAATTTTTACCCGAAAATTGGACCATCCCAAAAAATTATGAGAAAAACACCATTGGATAATTTCAACACGATGGTTCCAAAATTTTATTTATTTTGTCAAAATAATTTATTAAATACGGAATATTTCAAATTTAAATTCAATTACCCATTTATTGGAAAATATAGGGTTTTTTAAATAACAGTTTCCTGACCCCTATAAAAATTCTATTTTCAATTCATAGAATTATAATATATTTTGTATTTAATATATACTATTTAATAATAATATATTATTAAAATATTACTTATTATAAAAATTAAAATATTAAACATAAGTAATTTCCTAATTAAAATTTCATATTACCCAAAAAAATAGAATACGGTCATATTAAAATCTAATTTTTATCAAATTCATTACATAATCATTTAAAAAGTAAAATAAATAAATAATAAATATAATAATTACATATTTAAAATAAAATATACATATTCATACATTAAGGGTTAGGATATATATATGTTTACTACACAAGTGGATGCTCTAAGGCTTAGATGGTCAGTGCTAATATTTTATTGGGGTGGTTAGATGAACATGGTTTCAAACATTACCATGATGCACGTGAAATTCTAAAATAAATAGTTTCTCTCATGATTTTGTTTTTGAATCAAATCATGGAATTTTTCTAGATAAAATACCCTATATGATATCTCCCAAGGAATATCTTGGGAATGAGCTTCATAAGGCACAATCATATTGATCGACGCCATCACAAAATTTGTATGTATCAATTGACGTTGACATAATTGTAGATATATTCTATTCATATGATCAAATTTCAATGGATATTTTTTCCAAAGTAAGGATGGTTAATATTATTTAAAATCTAATAGGATATACTACTCAAAAATAAAAAAGTATTTCATCTATTTTCTATGATTTAATTACATAATGATGAATTTATTCATTTAAATTGGATGAATTTGATTTATCAAAGTTTATGTCCTTACAAATATCCTCATCTATTTCAGGATAGGTCTTCCTAAGACATATAAATTCCATAATTCCAATTTTTTATAGTATAACACCTTAAAAATAATATAAATTACATTACTATCAGATAATAGTTTTATCTTGACCGACTTATGATGATATACATTAAAGAAGTGGTAAGATAGTGTGGAGTACTAATTTTAAATATATATTATTAGGATTTGAGGATTATCATTAAGTTTTGGAGAAGTCTCCAAAAAATATTGAATACAGAATAGATAATTTTAACAATATATAACCTCATGTAGAATGTTAGTCTAGGAGGAGCATTCAAACCATGTAAGATATTTTCAGATCATATTCAAAAGATTTTAAAGGTTGTTACGAATGATTAGTTCCCCTGGAAATGCATTAAAATAAAAAAAATGTAATCAACGATTTATATGGAAATTTATGAGGGTGTGTATTGTAGTAAGTGAAGACCTCCAAAATGTTGGAATGAATTTGGAGAGCCTATGTTATTGGGAACAAGTCATTGTAGAGGGATGTTTTGTAAGATTTTAACCATTCACTGTCACATTGAAAATTTGAAAATTTGAAAGATAATATATTATTCTAATCATCGATGAAATTTATATTTTGAAGTTATAAAAATGGTATTTCTTTAAATATCATCTTTTTAAGAAGATTATGATATTTGGAATGAAGCGAATGTTTAAAACAAGGTATATTGTCCCTTTTACAATCATTGATCGCATGGGAGAAGTATCTTATCATATTGTACCTCCACTAAACATCTCCCATGTGAATGATGTGTTCCATGTATCACTTTTGATTAAGTACATACATAAACATTTATATGTACTAATCTCAAAGGTAATATTGTTGGATCATGATGTTTCATATGAGGAAAAAATGATATAATTATTAGATCATAGGGATAAAGTACTACGAAGAAATACAACTCATCGGATTAAGGATCTCTAGAAGAATCACAATATTGAAGAAGTAATGTGGGAACCATATGATATGAGTAGGTATAATTATCCACATCTTTTCATAAAATTAAAGGAAATTTTAAGGTGAAATTATTTTACATAGAAAAAATGTCACACTACATGATTTTAGTGTGTATTTCCCTTCGGAAAAATTTATCATGTTTCATATATTATGATGCCTGAAAAAACTATATAAAATAATTATTATTCATAATACAAAATAAAATATATTAATATAAAATTAAATAAAATATAATCAGAAAAGTCAATTAGTACTACATCGATTATGCATGGTTAAACAATAATATTTTATTTTAAAGCATATATTGTATATTATAATATAGATATTTTATTTAAAAAATATAGTTATAAATTGTTTAATATTTATTTGGAAAATTTCTCTTCATTTTTAAATTTTGTATTAAAAATTATCTTGGGGGAAATTTTCATATTTTTTTAAATGGATTATTTTTTGGTGAATAGTGAAAAATACCATTTTTAACAATTCCATAACTTTTATGACATTATCTTGATATAAGAATATCTTAAAAAATATGAATACATTCAATTGATAAAATATGTATTTATGGATTAAAATAAAACATTTTAAAATATTATGATGAATTTTTTAAATCCATGATTGAATTTTTCCAACCCAAGTCATATTTTAATCAAATGAAAACCATTGGTATTTTCTTTTAATTTTGTATTCAATATAATCTAAACAATTTTTTTATTTCATTGAAATTAATAATACTTTTATATTTTTATACAAAAAATAATAAATTCCAAGGTAATAAGCATTATAAATTATTTTTGTGTAAATTCATCATTAGGATTAAAAGGGGAATTTTTCTAAAAATAATTTTTGTGGGGTCATGTGTACTTATATTAATATTAAATTTTATCACTTATAGAAATTTTATTTTATTAAATCGTTCAAAAATTTTGATTCAAAATACACCAAAAAAATTAATAATTTCTTTTTCATATTTTGTCATAAATCATAATTACCATGGTAAATGTCAAGTTATCATGGTAAATGTTAAAATGGTTTAAAATGGGTTAAAACAATGGGATAATGATTCAAACATCTAAAAAAATATTTACTGTTTTATTTGAATTTATTTTTACCTATCTAATATTATATTTTAATTTGGGATAAATTGGGGCCACTATACTTGATGAATACATTTTTTTTAAACCTTATCAATATTTACAAGGGTGGCACTCCTCACACTTATAAAATAATCCCATCACCCCTCACTTCCCTACAGATTATGATAACCTTATATATCAATTGATATATTCCAAAATAAATTTTTAAAATCATCTTATATACCTTATATGTTTTATTCTTCCCAAAATACCAATATTAGATGATTTAAGGTGTGATTCAAAGAATTATACCCCTATAAGTGGTAATTGTCCTTATCAATTTCTTTCATGTTTCATTCTTATTTTAAATTATGAAAATAAATTATATCCCAAATAATATAATAACATAAGTATCATCAGTATACTAAAATATTATTATTGTTTTTGTAAAAACCATTATCTTCATTCTTTCCATCCACTCGAAAATGAAAACGACACACGTTTATACATGTAGACTATTGCCTCCATGAATGGCGTATTTAATTTTTCATTACTTCCAAGAATGTATGGTTATAAAAATTTATTTAATTAATATATATTACATTTATTAAATTATTAATAATCCTTAAATTTCAAATAACCAATATATATATCATTTTATTACTCATTTAAACGTTATAACACGCTCTTGTTTTGGTTAGTTTTACCACCTAAATGAATGATGTAGTAATTTCTACATCATAAATGACAAAGAAATGTTATATACTGGTAATAATGTTTAATAATGATGTATATATGATATTATAATTTTTCATTGATGGTTATGTACATATTTATATTCATTAAAAAAATAAATTTATTTATATAATCAAAATTGATAATAAAATTAGATTTTAATGATTTCCATGAATATTGTGAACATAAGTTCTCAAAAATAAAAATAAAAATATCAAACTTTATAAATAACATTATGGACACCCCCCCCCCCATTAATTTAATGTTGATGATGTAACCAGGACAAAGGTGTGTGGATTAGAACCATCAAATTGGAACATGCATGGAAAACTAGATTATTGACATAAATATATTAATTGAAACAAATAATTATTACTACATGGGTAATAAGAAACTACATTTGAATCACATAGTGTAATAAAAATATAAATATTTCACTAATATAGATTTATAAAAAATAAATTTATTATACAAGAGGTTAGATCATGTCTTACCTAGTGAACCTCTATGGTAAGGATTATTCTTCTCAATTTCACTTTATTGAGATATGTTCTATATTCACCAACATCTAAATTTTTTAGGGGTATATAATAATGATGACTTTCCTTTATGAATATATTCTAGAATTTTGTGGGAAATTAATACTCTACATAAGTTTTTCCCTTTGCTGAAATTTTTATTCAAAGGATACAAAAGATATAAGGGGATTTTAAAATAAATTTCCTTTAATTGGGTTATGTTAATTATAAATTAACTACGTTATTCTTTTATTATGTGTGTTATAATCCCATTGTTTAAGAATAATTTATAATTTTTTTATATTGAATTAAATTTTTTGAAAAATAATACTTCATTGATTGATTCTTATTTTAAAAGTTACGATATTATAAGGGTTTTTATCTCACTTTCTTTCATTTTGGAATTCTTCATATTTAACACTTGTTTTAATTTTAGAGGTTTATATAATGTATTCGATGTGCTTAATCATAAGTACATGAAATTAAATGTGTTTAAAATCCATCCTAGGTTTTCCCTTTCCAAAGGATTTGAATCAACTATTATAAAAGTGGTAAAATTTTCTCATCTAAAATTTACATCATTGAGGCATGTTTTCAATTATGTATCAATATTAACCAACATTGTATATATAGTACATATTTGAAATATTTTACCTTAACTCACTTAATACTCAATGTATTTTAATTTCCTTATCATGTTACTATTTTATGGGAGTCTAAATTAAATATATTTAAAGGGTTTTGTTTAAAATACATACGTTAAAAGTTTCGAAGTCATTTACCATTTTATTTCCCTTCTATATCTATATTATTTATATTATTTCAAGGAAATAATTATATATACTTTTATGATTCATTAATTGAATTTTAAACTATCTCAGTCTTTCTTGAAATTTTTTTTAAAAGTATTCCTTTTAACATTTTTGACAAGGGTTATTTTTTACATTCTTTATAAAGGCGTGAAAGAATGTTTTTTTAAAATTTACTTCCATACTTCATTTTCCTTCCATCATGACCATTATTCATATTCATTATTTATTTTCATTCTATAATTTTTTAATGGATACTAAAAGGCAAAGATATTTTTTGAAACCAATTTTATAATACATTTATAAAATTATTTTTCATCAACGTCAACATCCTTTTATTATTTTTATGTTTCACTAAGGATATTATCTAATTACACCGTCAACCATATTTCTCTATATGGATTATGATGTTATTTTAAGTAAAATAATCATAAAATATGTTTCAATCCATGGGTGAGTTTATCTATGAAGGAATAACGAATTCGCATATATTTATATAGAATACATGTTTAGGGTTTGTTATTATATGATGGGTGGGCCCATAGTAACCGTCAAATAAATTTGGTGAATATTTATATCTCATGAAATAATATGAATGGAGCAAGGGAGTGAACATAATCCATTGAAGGACTCTTACAACCAAGGTTTAAAGGTAATGAAGCATAAACCTAATATAATATGGGATTATGTAAACTATGTGATAATGGTATTGGTAGTGATTCTTGAAAACAGAAATGATTATGTAACCCTATTTATGTTCCATACATTTTTTCTGCTTACTTATGCCAATGTTATTCTCTTATAGATCATAACTAAGTGGTATTTCAACACACTTATGAGTCCAATGTTATTTTATTCCAAATACTTATACCATAATTCATGTTTTATGATCTATAAATTTTTTGGTACAATTCTATTATGTTATAATCATGTACTGTTATTATGTTATCATACCGTCGTACTCAAATTTTTCTCACTTATGATATTCAATTTTTAAAGCCTGTGTTTTCCCTTTTAGAGAATCTGAGAACACACCTTATTATGTTTACATATCTTCTAGTTATGGGTAAAGGTGTTAATAATTATATGTCTATAGGGTTACCATATTTAAATATTATTTATGTAAAATTTTGAAACATTGTAGTGAAATATAGATTTATTTACCTAATATTCAAAGATAATAAAAATTTCGGTTTGGTGGTGTGGTTTATTGTGAGTTGAATTAAATATTAATCTAAAATTGTGTAAGATGAATTTTTTTATTATTAGGTCACATTATTTGGTATTAGAGAAGGTTTTATTTTTTATTAATGATAAATGAAGAAAGATTAAGATTTTATAACCTAATCTATCATATGATAAACCAAAATATGTATATGATGAACCTAAAATGTCATGGGTTGAAATCTGTCATAATTTAGGAATCCTTAAAAATTATTTTCAGTAGAATATGATTTATCACTATAATAATTAATGATTAATGATCACATTATCTGTTTTTGTGTTATTAAATGATTAAAACTGTAATAAAATGAAGAAATAAATACTTATTATATATTCATTAATTGTAAATACATTATTTTTTATGTTTCTACCCAACCTTTTATATTTGGATACATTTCAAAGGGTGTCTCATAACCACCCCACTAATTAGATATTGAATTATTAGTGAAAAAATTAAATGTTCTAATGATTTAATCTTACATTTCTAACTCCTCTTATAATAAAGTCAGTGGGATATTATTTATAATGTTCATAGATCAATGTATGACCACTAAGAGGGAGAGGGTTAAATCAATAATCTTGGTTCAACCCTCAGAAATAAACCCTTATTCCCATGTTTGTTTTCTACCCAACTACCCTTCTTGTATCCACGCCATTCCTGATGGTTAATACCCACAATCATAAGTCTTCTTGGAATTGGGATTTATACCTCATTTATAATCATTTCCTTATTATTTTATGACCCAATGTGAAAATACCTTCTTCTTCAAATGTTATTTCTCCATAAGCAAGTTGGATTAGATTTTCCTATGTAAAATCTTAAATATCTGAAACTATGATGTAAATAGTTCTTTGGCCAGGAAATTTACATGAGAACTTATAAATTCTAGGATATGATCAATCTTACCTTTCAAAAAAACTTCAAAAAGTGACCTTAGGAAAATTTCTTCGGATTAAAATCCATCCCCAATACCCGGTTTTTGATGAGCCAAAATATCTATCTAGCATATCTGTAACACCCCGACCCCAGTTACCAAGAGTCGGTGCATTATTTTAATACATTGGCATGATTACAAGGAATCAAGTCCAAAAGGACCGATCAGTTTAGCAGTCTTGGAAAATAGATTACATATATGAATGTTATATTACACTTCATAACGTACAAAACAACATAAATAATCCTTTATGAATTCCATTGTTCCCTTGAATTAACCCTGTATATCAATCACAATATACTTCTTGGAATCCTGGGAAAAATAAAACATAGAAAGGGGTAAGCTCAAACTCTTCGTAAGGGTAAGAAATACACTGGAAACTTTCATAAATAAGCATAAACATTTAAGGAAATGTATAACTAAAACAAAAGCCTTTTAAACTTAAACTTCAACATAGTATGGAAAAAATAAAATGAAATATTTGCATTTACTTATTCACGTGGATATTCTACGAATCGAATAATCACATGCAATATGAATAACCACTTTCATAATGATGGAATGCATAATGACGAACTTTAATTTTTGTGTCAAGGCCTCATGCCAAGACGTAAGGTATAACTATAACCGGAACCCAACCTGGAGAGCCTCTATAACCGGACTCCAACCCAGAGTGCCTCTAATAACCGGACAACAACCTGGAGTGCCTCTAATATCCAGACACCAAACCGGAGTGCCTCTAGCAACCGAACACAAACTCGGAGTGCCTCTAATAATCGGACACCAACCCGGAGTGCCTCTAATAACTGGACACCAACCCTGAGTGCCTCTAATAACCGGACACCAACCTGGAGTGCCTATAATAACCAGACACCAACCTGGAGTGCCTCTAATTACTGGAAAACAACCTGGAGTGCCTCTAATAATCGGACACCAACCCACAGGGCTTACTTTTACCGGTACCCAACCCGGAACATACTAGTCCAACACATTCATCTTAAAAAGAGGATGAAATATAATACAAACATTCGTTTTAAAACTAGCATTAGAAATGCCAAAAAAATAATCATAAACCATTAATGGAATAAATATAACTCATCTATAGTCAAACATATCACAAAACCTTAAATACAATATGGAATATTTGTATCATAATAAATCAACTTCAAACAAGAGTAAAATTTATCAAAGGATGTTGACAAAGATGAAATCAAAACTATTTGAGAGAAATATATTTTTTTTAAATCACTTTAAAGTCACATATTTATAGAGAAAACATTTATTTTGAAAATATCTTTATAAGCATGTGAAGGAAGCTTCAAAGGTGTAATAATGGCAGAGAATAACCACACCCGCCATATAAGTTAAAAAAAGACATTCTTACCTTAATTTTTTCAAAAAGGTTTAAAAGTAACTTGTTTCGAAAATGATGGTAAGATTCCTTTAAAAACATATAAAGTTAAATAAGGGTGTAAATGACTTTAAACCATTTTATATTAAATAGTAAAAATGTTTTGAATGGCATTTTTAAAAACATTGATGTTGATGATAAGGAAATTCCAGTAGATTATTACGTATAAACAACCTCGGATAATGAAGAGATTGCGAAATAAACCCTTACCAATTTGGTAAATTACGAAAAATAGACCCCTTGAAAGAGTTATCATACAATAAATATGTAAATAAACATAAATTAATGAGTATTACACAAATAATACAATTATGGGCAGTACATAGACCACACAAAAGGTAATAGTGGCAATATGGCATGAATCTCACGAGAATAAAGGTTGAGATGAAAACCCCTTACCTTGTACTTTTCCTTGGTTGGGTTAGGTTAACCTCCTGTATAATGGTGAAATAATTTTTATTAAATTATACAATAATTATATACATTAATATGATATCATATATGATCTTTTAACATTGATTTATTAATAATATCTTAGTATTATCGTTGTTTAGGGTGTTAACTTACACGTTTTCTTTTATATGTTTTGTTATGTAAGTTGTGTTTGTCCTGGATAGGTTTTATCTTAATCATATCTATAATGATATCAAGTCCTTAGATACTAAAATTAATCATCAAATAATAATTTTACTTGAATGGATACGATGGAGAATGAATCTAATCGCGTTCGTGGAGACGGTAGTCCGTACGTACGCACGAGCGAAAATATCATTCTTTTGATATTAAAATAATATATAATTGGATGTTATATAATATATACAGAATCATTATCATGTTATATTTACTATTTACATGAGTTACACATCATTATTATACCCATCCAAATAATAATTTATTGAGTAACAATTACACCATGATGTGGAGACTGTAAGCCGTACGTACGCACGTATGGTGAATGTTATTCAAAGGATGGATAGAATACTGAATATGGTTGTACCATATTTATAATAACATCATAGTATATATAAGATACTGGAGTTATTATTTTAGAATGGTGATAACAAATAAGGATGAAGTGGAAGAAGAAAGGAACTTGAAAAAGGGTGGTGAAATCATTAACTTCTTCTTCGGGTTCTTCCTTTTGATTTAATCAAAAGGGCTCCATAGGATTGATTTATGGCTAAATGAAGGCCTATAAGATGAATTTAGGGAAGTTGAGAGAGTATTTGGGCAGGGTTTGACCGAACCAAAAGTCTCTGAATGTGTGAATTAATGATAAGGGGGAGTGTCCTTTTATAAGATGGGTGAGGGGCACCTTTGGAAAATCTAGAAATGTTATTTTATAATAAATTCATATTCGGCTTCTAATGGCTCCAAAGTGGATTATTTAAATTTTAAGGTGGGGATGGGGAGAAAATCACTCATCCAATAGAATTTAGACAGGTTTGGGTTACTATATTAACCATATCATTAAGTATTAACTCTTAGTTAATTAGTTTCACTTTTACAATGTCTCTTTGTATTTTTATATTATATGGTTAATAAACGTACTATATAAATCCAAGCGTCCCCAAAGTGGTCCATTAATGATACACCTATCAGGATATAAGTCTTTTGGATGAAACTTATATTTTTAGTAATTTAATATCAATTAATAATATAATATTTGTTTTAAAAACTCTTTTATGTCAATTTTTGACACTATTCAATAATTGATTTTTTTTGAAACTTATAACAGAATTATTACTTCGAAAAAAGTTAATTAAAGCATTACTAACATGTCATATTAACCTAGAAAAGTATTATAATTCATAAAAAGACTCGAATTATATTTATTTGGGTATCTACAATATCAATCATTTTAATTTTTCACTATCATGGTAATTACTGCATCACCATGGTGTCATAAATAAATTAAGTTATTTAATGTCTAAAAATTATAAATAAAATACAATTCGGTAGGAAATATTTTTATCTTTCTAATGAATATTTATAGTAGAAAATAAAACATATATAACCCTATGTAAAAATTGTTTTTCTAAAAGATATATGCTTGTGTCATTTTTGTATTCATTTTAACTTAATTAAAACAAAGTGTCTCTATCACTTACAAGTGGCACCATGGGGTCCCAAAATCGACCCAAAGATGCCCATGTTCGGAAATGTATCAACAAATAAGGTTATGACATGTTTTAGGATAATATTTTATTATTATAATATTATTTTCTAACCCTTATTTAAAGGATTTACCCTTTAACCATGGTAAATAAAATATTTACCGAAGTAATTATTCAAAATGTCTAAAAATAAAATTTACCTATTTACACAATTTGAACATCCTGATTCAAAATATGGAATCCATTTTTCCAAATTCAAAACACAGAAGTGACAGAATTTAATTTAAAATTAATCCCCATTGTCAAACCAAAAAGTGTGTTTTTAAGATATAACAACTATCAAAAGATTGATACTTGTTTATGTTTGGTTTAATTGTGAAATTATGTCCAATGACCAACATTGTATTAAATGGTAAAAATATATTCTAAATATACTTTAAAACCACTCAAATTCATAATTTATCACTATTAATTATTTTTATTAAAAAAGTAGTTTTTAATTAAAATTTAGTAATTTTCACTATTCATCAATATATTAAAGTTATCCGAAAAGTAAAAAGATTTCACCTTAGGCTAAATTCGATAATCCGAATCCAAAAATGATGTTCATTTTGAGAGATAAAATTTCTAAAATTTTAAAAATTAGGTATTACTATTCATAACAGCTACTTTGATTGGTCATGGTGTGTGTTAGAACTCGAAGTTGTGTACAACACACGCTACTTTATTATTCAAAGGGAAGCATACCATGGAAGCTCGGGGTGTTACATTCTCCCCTCCTTCAATAAATTGTGTCCTCGCAATTTGATATTGTTCTTTGAAAATAAAGGTTGAAAATAGAAAATATCTTTGTGGAAAAACCCACATCGTAAATTTGGTTAATAAAATTTAGTCTTAACAAGATGAAAAGAGAAATGAAAGGGTCACCACAAAATTATGATCTCGATTAGGGGGACATTGGAGGATATTATAGACATACAATTGGAGGAAAAATGTAAATATTTATAGGTAGTGATTGAGGTCATCAATCAAAAACAAGTTTAAAATTGAGGTCCTTAAATTCATCAATCTATGATGATTTAAAATAATATCGGTTCAACAAAACATAAGGTATTAGGATAACACATTTTTGATGTTTCAAAATATCTTAGTTGAAATACCACCTCAAAAAATGAATTAATGAGGCCTCTATTTAAAATAAAGAGTGGAAAGTATGAAGATTACCGAAAATAACACATACTAGGGTTCCATGTAGGAAAATATGGATATGGAAGAAACATCTAACCATCAATTATCTGATTTAGAGTGGTAGAGAACATGGATATGAAAAGGCAATCAATCCCAAAGCCATAAATTATTGATGATCTAAGGTACCATCTAGGACAACATTTTCGTTCTTTGTTCCTTTTATTAATGTTGATGAATTTATTTATGAGATTGGTTAATATCATAAGGAGATATACTTACTTTATAATTAGAGTTTTATCGATTAATAAATTTCAACCACAAACTCATCTTTCACCCCAAAACATAATACAACTCAAAAATACTCTATTTATCCTAATCGTATAGGGTTTCAAATATAATGGATTTATAATTCACATATCAGACCCTTTATGTAAAGAAACTACATTATACCATCCAGGAACTTCATGTAGCACAATTGTATGCAATAAATCCCAATTGCACTATGGTTGTTGGTTCGATTCTTGTAGCATTGTTTGACATGACGGGTCGTCACCCGGTCTGCGTGTTGTCCTTTTAAAAAAAGCCAAAAAAAAATAACCCTTCAAACATAATCCATTCCAACCATTAGACTTATCCAAAATACTATTATCCAAACTCACAGTCCAAAATTAACAAAGAAGTTAAACATAATGAGGATCCTTTTTGCCATGTAATATCATGTGAACTCCTTCCTCGTATATTATTTTACAACACTGCAACATCCTGAATTACCAAAATCCACCATCTCTTATGCCAAAATCACTACTTCAATATTAGAACCATATTAAGGTTTATATTTCCTTCAACCATGTAATTTCCAAAAAAAATTAACTCTCTATAGAGTCAATTTTCTTAGTACCATAAAATCTCAAATCCATAATTAAATAGTACTGCAGTACAATCCTTATTTATTTCCAAAACATCATTGATACAACACTTAAATAAAATAATTATAAAATAACAACATAAGAACACTAGTCATTCCTCTTCATCTGTGGTATTATCATTACTTGATTATTATCCAATAGCATCATTTGCGGAATAGTCTAATGACTGGGACATTGGTTCGTGTAGTGTCCAAACTCCTTGGAAATTAAGCATTGTACATTTGAAACCATTTTATTACCCTTGCATTCACGTACTTTGTGCCCTTTTCCCCGACACTTATAACAAACTCCCATTCCTTTCAGGCAAGTTCCAGGGTGTTTCTTCCCACAGATATCACATATGGGAAAATTCTTCTTTTCCATCTTCCCTTTATCCATCTTTCTCTCTTCCATCCTTTTCTTCTCTTGCTTCCCTTCAAAGCCATAGGACTCAGTAGACTCTTTACTTATATTATAAACACATGATATTATTTATTCATATGATGATAATACATACGATACTATTTCTCTAATAAATTCTGTCTTAAGACCATGAAAGATATGATCCTTTTTTCTCTTTGTATCATGTGCATTGCTAGAGTTCTCATTCGTTCTACTGGGTTCCATTTCTAAACAATGGCATAAACTAGTTCAGTTTATGAATTGAAATGAATAATTACCAAACTTGTAAAATACCTAACACAAATTGAACAGTTTATGGATATAATCCATAATCATAAAAAAATTTCTTTGAGTAAGTATATACTCATAAGCACTTCATAATGGTTTGTAAATAAAATGAGAATTATCCTAAGCGTATCCCTCGGGAGTGTCGTAACCAAGAGTGCATCAAGTCCCGTTGTCGTGCACCAGTTCCCGTTCGAGTCTAGCTCAAAGAGGTGTTTCCGGGTTTTACCCCTAGGTACATCTATTCCAGAGCCCCTCTACCTGCTCGTATCCAGACAGGGATGTATTGCTCGAAAAACTCAAAAAATCTCTTCAATACCAAAATTTGGGGAAGTTATTCTATACTAATCCTCAAAGTCTATCTTAGGGCTATGTGCTCTAATTAGAGTTTATCTAAATCTAGTTTCCAAGGTTATTGCTAAAATTCCTCTGATACCAACTGTAACACCCCGACCCTAGTTACCCAGAGTCGGTGAATTATTTTAACACATTGGCATGATTACAAGGAATCAAGTCCAAAAGGAAAAATCAGTTTAGCAGTCTTGGAAAATAGATTACGTACATGAATGTTACATTACACATCATAACGTTCAAAAAAACATTAATAATCCTTTATGAATTCCATTGTTCCCTTGTCTTAACCCTGCATATCAATCACAATATACTTCTTGGAATCCTGGGAAAAATAAAACATAGAAAGGGGTGAGCTCAAACACTCTGTAAGGGTATGAAATACAGCGGATACTTTCATAAATAAGCATAAACATTTAAGGCAATGTATAACTAAAAAAATACTTTTAAACATAAACTTAAATATAGTATGTAAATAATAAAATGAAATATTTCTATTTACTTATTCACATGGATATTCTATGAATCGAATAATCACATGCAGTATCAATAACCACTTTCATAATGATGGAATTCATAATTCCAAACTTTAATTTCTGTGTCAAGGCCTCGTTCCAAGACCTAACGTATAACTGTAACCAGAACCCATCCTGGAGAGCCTCTGTAATCGTACTCCAACCAGGAGTGCCTCTAATAATCGGACACCAACCCTGAGTGCCTCTAATATCCGGACACCATCCTGGAGTGCCTCTAATAACCGAACACCAACCTGGAGTGCCTCTAATAACCGCACACCAACCCGAAGTACCTTTAATAACCGGACACTAACCCGGAGTTCCTCTAATAACCGGACACCAACCTAGAGTGCCTCTAATAACCAGACACCAACCGGGAGTGCCTCTAATAACCGGACACCAACCCGGAGTGCCTCTAATAACCGGACACCAACCTGGAGGGCTTACTTTTACCGGTCCCCAACCCCGAACATTCTAGTCCAACACATTCATCATAAAAAGAGGACGAAATATAATACAAATATTCGTATAAAACTAGCATAATAAATGCCAAAACATTAATCATAAACCATTAATGGCATAAAGATAACTCATCCATAGTCAAAGATATCAAAAAACCTTAAATACAATATGGAAGATTTGTATCATAATAAATCAACATCAAACAAGTGTAAAATTTATCAAAGGATGTTGAAATAGATGAAATCAAAACTATTTGAGAGAAATATATATTTTTTTTGAAATCATTTTAAAGTCACATAATTATAGAGAAAACCTTTATTTTCAAAATATCTTTATAAGCGGGTGAAGGAAGCTTCAAAGGTGTAATAACGGCGGAGAATAACCACACCCACCGTATAAGTTATAAAAAGACATTCTTACCTTAATTTTTTCAAAAAGGTTAAAAAGTAACTTGTTTCGAAAACGATAGAAAGAATCCTTTCAAAACATATAAAGTCAAATAAGGGTATAAATGAATTTAACCCATTTTCTATTAAATAGTATAAATGGTTTGAAAGACATTTTTAAAAACATGGATGTGGATGATAATGAAATCCCAGTATATTATTACGTATAAACAACCTCGGATAATGAGGAGATTGAGAAATAAACCCTTACCAATTTGGTAACTTACGAAACATACACCCCTTGAAATAGGTATCATACAACGAATATGTAAATACACATAAATTGATTTGTATTACACAAAGAATACAATTATGGGCAGTACATAGACCACACAAAAGGTAATAGTGGCAATATGGCATGAATCTCACGAGAATAAAGGTTGAGATGAAAACTCCTTACCTTGTACATTTCCTTGGTTGGGGTAGATTAACCTCTTTTATAATGGTGAAATAATTGTTATAAAATTATACAAGAATTATATACATTAATATGATATCATATATGATCTTTTAACATTGATTTATTAATAATATCTTAGTATTAACGTTGTTTCAGGTGTTAACTTACTCGTTTTATTTTATATGTTTTGTTACATAAACTATGTTTGTCATGGATAGGTTGTATCTTAATCATATCCAGAATGATATCAAGTCCTTAGATACTAAAATTAATCATCAAATGAGAATTGTACTTGAATGGATACGATGGAGAACGAATCGTATCACGTTCGTGGAGACGATAGTCCGTACGTACGCACGAGCGACAATATCATTCTTTTGATATTAAAATAATATATAATTGGATGGTATATCTTATATACAGAATCATTATCATGTTATATTTACTATTTACATGAGTTACACATCATTATTATACCCATCCAAATAATAATTTATTGAATAACAATTACACCACGACGTGGAGACGGTAAGTCGTACGTACGCACGTATGGTGACATGTTATTAAAAGGATGGATATAATACTGAATATGGTTGTACCATATTTATAATAACATCACAATATATATAAGATACCGGAGTTATTATTTTATAATGGTGATAACAAAGAAGGAAGAAGTGGAAGAAGAAAGGAACTTGAAAAAGGGTGGTGAAATCATTACCTTCTTCTACGGGTTCTTCCTTTTGATTTGATCAAAAGGGATCCATAGGATGGATTTTTGACTAAAATAAGGCCTCTAAGATTAATTTAGGGAAGTTTAGAGAGTATTTTTGCAGGGTTTGGTTGAACCAATAGGCTTTGAAGGTGTGAATTAATGAGAAGGGGGAGTGTCCTTTTATAAGAGGGGTGAGGGGCACCTTTGGAAAAGCTAGAAATATTATTTTATAATAAATTCATATTCAACTTATAATGGATCCAAAGTAGATTATTTATAGGTTAAGGTGGGGTTGGGTCGAAAAGCACTCAACCAATAGAATTTAGACAGGTTTGGGTTGCTATATTAACCTTATCATTAAGTATTAACTCTTAGTTCATTAGTTTCACTTTTACAATGTCTCTTTGTATTTTTATATTATATGGTTAATAAACTTACTATATATATCCAAAAGACCCCAAAGTGGTCCATTAATGATACACCTATCATTATATAAGTCTCTTGGCCGAACCATAGATTTTTATGAATATAATATCAATTAATAATATAATATTTGTTTTAAAAACTCTTTTATGTCAATTTTGACACTATTCAATAAATGATTTTTGTAAAACTCATAACAGAATTATTACTTCAATAAAAGTTAATTAAATCATTAATAACATGTCATATTAACCTAGAAAATTACTATAATTCATAAAAAGTCTCAAATTATATTTATTTGGGTATCTACAATATCAATCATTTTAATTTTTCACTACTATGGTAATTACTACATCACCATTGTGTCATAAATAAATTAAATTATTTAATGTCTAAAAATTATAAATAAAATAACATTATATAGGAACTCTTTTTATATTTCTAATGAATATTTATAGTCTAAATTCCAACATATATAACCCTATGGAAAAATTGTTTTTCTAAAAGATATATGCTTGTGTCATTTTTGTATTCATTTTAACTTAATTAAAATAAAGTGTCCCTATCACTTACAAATGGCACCATGGGGTCCCAAAATCGACCCAAAGATACCCACGGTCGGCCATGTATCAACCAATAAGGTTAAGACACGTTTTAGGTAATTTTTTGTAATTATAATATTATTTTTTAACCCTTATTTACCAGATTTACCCTTTAACCATGGTAAATAAAATATTTACCGAAGTAATTATTCAAAATGTCTAAAAATAAAATTACATATTTACACAACTTGAACATCCTGATTCCAAATATGGAATCCATTTTTCCAAATTCAAAACACATAAGTGGTGGAAATTAATTTAAAATTAATTCCCGCTGTCAAAACAAAAAGCGTGTTTTTAAGATATAATAACTATCAAAAGATTGATACTTGTTTATGTTCGGTTTAATTGTGAAATTATGTCCAATGACCAAAATTATATTAAATGGTAAAAATATATTCTAAATATACTTTAAAACCACTGAAATTCATAATTTATCACTATTAATTATTTTGATTAAAAAAGTTGTTTATAATTAAAATTTAGTAATTTTCACTATTCATCAAAATATTAAAGTTATTTGAAAAGTAACAAAATTTCACCTTAGGATAATTTCGATACTATGAATCCAAAAATTAAGTCCCTTTTTGAGAGATAAAATTTCTAAAATTTTAAAAAGTAGGTATTAATATTCATAACAGCTACTTTGATTGGTCATGGTGTGTGTTAGAACTCGAAGTTGCGTACAACACACGCTACTATATTATTCAAAGAGAAGTGTACCGTGGAAGCTCGGGGTGTTACAATATCTCAACCCAAAACTCCCCAAATAAATTCACTTCATTCCAATTTAATCTTCTTGATGCACTTATGTATGGTGTTACTTGGTCTAATTCTTACCTCTATGATGTATAAATCTCATTAAGATTCACCCCCATCTTTGTTCGATGAAACTAGGCCAAATGAACATTGATAAATGAATTAGAATCTCATTCGGCTTAATGCATTGTGCTCTCCACTTCATGTGATGAAACTCAGTTTGATAATCTTATTCATGAAGCTCCATGATCTGAAGTTTCTTTTTCAATAAAGTATAAACATGGAAGGATACTCACTACACAAAACCTTTTTCACTTTTTATCATGTTCATGTATGAATAGTCTTCCACACATTCAAACAATACTTTCATTCCATTATGTAAGTGTTATTCTAGGAGAAAAGGAAAAAATTAAAATTATTTTCCCACTCATCTCTAAATGGAAATTTGAACTTCCCACACAACTAAACTTCATCAAGATACCATTAAATCTTTATAAAACATTTTTGAAGTTTCCTAAAATCTCAGTATCTATGAAATTCATTAAACTAATTAACATAACATTAATTAAATTCTTCAAAATATAAAAACCTTTAAATGGACATCCTAGAATAATAACATTATTAATGGATTTAAAATGTTTATATAAATCTTCTTGAAACTTCTATATGATTTACTATTCCTCTTTCTAGTGAAATATGTAGGAACTCCACTTTCTGATAGTGCACCATAATCATTATCTATCTATTGGATGTTTGTCTAGTATACTCACATGTCATCCTCCATATGATGGTTATCACAATTTACCTCTGGCCTATGGATTTAAATATATTTTCCCAATGGAATTATTACTATTACCTCTATTCTGTTGGACTTTTTATTCTCTATTTAGTTTAAATAAATATAGGTATACTCTTATCTTTCTAGATTGAGTTTATATTTCTCCATCTAATGGAATCCCAACTCTCCATATGATGTCATCGTAATATAAATTATATTGGATTATTCCTATGTTTTCTTGATGTACCTTCACACAACTTCATCCAATGTATCTTCATAGATATCTCCATATAGTGATCTATATGGGTTTCCCCCATCGGATAGCATAGAAAATATATCCATCATCGGTTTCTTTATTTTTTAACTCATCCTTTGTACAAAAAACACCATAGATCAATATTTATATAAACACATAATCAAATATTGTAACTTATACTACATAAATATCCTCATCATAACATTTACTTGCCATACTTTTTCTGGCCATCATGTGTCTGATCATGAAAACATCATCAATCAAATATTTTATGACCACAACATCATGTTTGTAACTAAGACCTAGATTCTCCAAATTTTTACTTCTCTACATTTATATAAAATCATATAAACATATTTAGGATCATGTGTATTGTCATGAGGATAGGAATGTGAATATTAGCATAGTATTGTATGACATTGTAAGGATCTTTCTCATCGTTTGTAACGAAATTTTCTTACCAAACTCTAGAAACATATTCTCTCAACTTTCAAGAAAAACATATATTAAAATATTTACAAAAAAATAAAACAAATAACTATTATGAACAAAAATCTCCTTATTTTTTTACATCCCCCCCCATCATATTATGTCACCACCTTATTTATAATAAAATACATAGTGTAATATAAATAACATCACAACTCATCCACTATCCCCATATAAATTTGAAAAAATTCATCCAGAGAAGAATTATATCACATTATTTTAATAAATAAGAGCCTTTATCTAGACAACTATAAGTCTATGTGGGTGAACCTAGTATAGAAAACGATAGTGTATAGTCATGGTGATTAATGTTTCCCATAAAAATACTTTCATGTATTAAATTTCTCAATATTATTACAAGATCTTTATATATGGGGAAATTTTAGTATGTTTTTAAGATAAATCGTATATCCATGTCAATAAAAATATTAAAATATTTCAAATGTTTTCAAAAATATTACATTATAAAATATTTCTTAAAAATAGAAATTTATCTTTTATAAAAAATATGATGCTCATACCTCATATTCATCTTTTATCCCCTTTAGGTGTAGCTCCTCATTCACATCATTGTAATTTTAACTTTTCAATTATGGATTCATCTTCTTGATGTAAAACTAATTAAACATTTATCTAGTTTCTCTATATTTTCTCCATTAATTGAATAAATAGTAATCTTAGTGTTTCATTAGAATTAATGATTATATTGAGCGTCTTCTCTTAATCTATATTTCTTCTTCTTTTTCTTCTTATTTTTTATGGGATGTTCTTTCTTTATTTTGATTATCCTTCACAAATTTCGTAATGTATTTAATCTCATCTGTATAATCTATATAATAAGTTATCATCTAATCTTTAGTTTTCATAACATTTTCGTTACCATGAGTTTATAACACCCTCCTTATACTTTCCTCTAGGGATAGTAAGATAGTGATATGGTTTTGTTGGGAAAAAATACCACAAGATATCATTGTAGCATTTTTGGGTTTATTTTTTTTGTTGACAAAGCTGGTTTTTAGGGTGAATGGTCTAGTTCCAAAGATATTGTTTACAACACATATTGAAAAAGATCTATGAAAAATAAAATAATGATTTTGAGGCAGTATAAAACTAGTAGATAAAAGGTGGCATAATTTTTCAGAGTTTTCCAAATTTTTGGGGACCAAAATTTGGAATTTAGTGAGATTTGAAAATTTTATATTTTCATAAAAAACTCATCAAAATATGTAAAAGTCATAAATTTTGTGAATATGGTATTGTCAGAGTGTATTTATTAAATACATAAAGAAATTTAACGGTGATCTCTATGGATACGATGAGCTTCACAATTGGCAGAGGTGAAGGGAATTTTGTGGGAGTATTGTAGTGGGACAAAGGTTTTGATGGAGGCCTCTATGAGTATTATAATTTAAGAATTATTGTGGTGTGAAGAATTTGATGTATAGGATTGTGGCAATGTCAAATTTCAGTTGTTTATTTTTAATAGAAGAAGCATCATAGATACATTTTTGACCGATCCAGAAATCATGTTGGAATTAGCGGAGCTCCCCTTTTAGCCGCACATATAAATAAGAGGCCACCACTATTCATTCCACATGATATTAAGAGATAAAATCCATAATTTCTTTGATTTCGCTAATCAAGGGGTGATCCATGAAGAAAGGTTTCAAAGAGAGGCTTCACCATTGTGAAAAAGAAAATTCTAGTCATGACCAAAATCAATTCTTCTAATTATTGAAGTCTTCGAGAAGATGGGGTGTCTTGGGTTGGATCAGTGAGCTTTGAAAAGGAATTTTTTTTGTGAAGGACATGTGATTCACAACAATAGTGGGTTCTGAGAAGGAAGTTGTGCTATGTGAAAACTTGAGATAAGCAAAGTAGTGTTCTCTGTAAAGTAGTGTGCATTACAAAGTAGTGTGCTCTTCAAAGAAGTGTTCTCTGTGTAGGTGTGTGCATTGCGAAGAGGTAGAAACTATGGGAAGTCTTATTTGAGATTTTCAAAATTGGGAGCTTCACAAACCATTGAGCTTTGCAAAATTAGTTTCAAAAGTTATTTCATATTGTTTTTTGGAAAAGTGGTATTCAAGAGTGGATGAAAGTGGGAATTCAAAAGATCATCTACATGTAGTGGAGGATGCATTCATTAGTGATAATGAATGGAACAACACTTCTATAAACTTATAGTGGATCCCTTCCAAGAGCAGTGAGCAAAGGAAGAGGTAGACGGTGATCCTTCTCATAGGTAGTGATCTAGAGGAAGAGACTTAGGGAGTAACCCTTGTGAATTCAATGATCAGACCCTATACATTATAAATTCAATGAGCTTTGGCATATAAGTTATCTAGCCCATACATTTTGATTGCTTTTCATATTTAGTTTATTTGGTGCATCATCACATCATCGTTTTATTATCCTTGGACATATCCCAGTGAGGGTGAACCAAGTAAAAATAATTTCTTCCTTGTACTTTTTTTCCTACATTACATTCAAAGCATCATCATTAGATATAGAAGAACATAATAAGATCATCAATAACAATTAAGTTAAAACAATTTTACCTTTATAATATTGAGGTTATGATCCCATGGGGCAGAAATAATTTTGAAATAGAATATATATACCCTAATTCATCCCCCCTCTCAGGGTATCTAGGCCCATTTTGGACCTAACATGTTTTTTATACCATGCCCATATTACTCAAACCTCTTTCATTTTTTTGAAACTTTAACTAATTATTTTTTTAAAACATGTTATAAACTATGTTATATTCTTAAGAATATTTTTCCATTACTTTTTGATCCTATGAATTTTTTACTCCCTCCATATTTCAAGAAATAACCATTTAATCAAGAAAAATAAATAATAACCCTTTATTTTTGTATTTAAATTTCCGAATCTCCTTATTTTTCTAAAAAAAATTACATTTCTTATTGAAGTATATTGATGCTTTAATATTCTTTATATTTTGAATTTCCATTTATTCCTCATTACACATTATTAAAAATTTTGTTCTTCTTTGATCAATATATCTCCCCCTTGATTCACACATCTTTCAGAATCAATACATTTTATACTAGAATTAATATAATTTATTCCCAAATAGTCTAAAACATCAATGGTGTCCTATAAATATTGATAATTCATAATTATAGTTGTACTCATTTGATGTTTAGCATTATTTTCTCTTTACAAAATATGGTTTATTTTTTTAGGGAGAATATTTGTTTATAAATTCCACCCATTATTTTTGGAAGATTATTTATCACTAGTTTTCTTATTCTATAATGGTTCAATATTATCTTTTGCACCTAAATTTTTTGTAGAAACAAATTTATATTGGGAATTCCTTAGATAAAAAAAACCCTATTTTATAGACACTTATTTTCACCATTCTAAAAAGATTCACCTTTAACCTGAACTTCTCTAGTTAAGTATTTTATGAACTTATTTAACTCACTTTGGGCCATTGGTAACATTTAGTGTATCTCTAAAAACTATTACTCTTTATCAAACAAATATCACTTAATTTCATTTAACAACTTCCCAAATTAATTGAACATAAACATCTTGAACTTACTTTCAGTAATGAGTGATTATTCATCCTATTTTACATTATATTTATTGATAACCTTTCCTCATAAAATTTAATTTTCCTTTCAATCTCATCCTCTTATATTTTTTGATATCAAATATCATTTCAGTTTATTACATTGTTTTTGATGTGCACACTACTCTCAAAATTTATTTCCTTAAATTATTTCATAAAAATAATCCTTTCTTTCACATGTTATTTATTTTTGTTAAGGATATGTTTAAAAATATCTTTTGGAATATACTCAAGTTCTATTCTTTATTCTTCTTCATCGTCATTGTTGTATAATGAGCTTCCTCTTCAAAGACAGTCTTTGAGGTTGACATGATAATTAGATTCATTTCAAAATAAAGAACCATCCTTCTCTTTCCTAATCAACAAATGTTTCTTCTCTTTAAGGGGAAACTTTATCTTATGTTTCCTAAAAAAAATTCCAAATTATTTATCTCCAATTTATGACTTAAAATAGTTGATATTCTTCATAGGTAATTATCTAAAATAATATTTTGTTATTAAAATTTCTACATTAAATATATTTTTTACCTTTTACTTTCCTATTAACCTTTATTTTTGTATAGTTTATAAATAACTGAAATGATTATGTTTATGTCCTCTTTATTTTCCACAGTATCTGAATCACATCATTCTTATTATAAATTTTTTTCTCATTACTTACATTTTTGTAATGTTTCAAAAGCTATTAATTCTTTAACCTTCTTTTTAAAGACTATTTTCTTTCTTATTTAATATCTGATGAGAAAAATATTGTGTTCATCTAGATATTTTTCTTATCAATCCAATAGAGATGAAATATTAGAATCATATCAATTTAGAAAGTTTATCAGTAGTTTCTTAATGATAATTGAATCTTCTATATTCTCACTAAAAACTCTCATAATGTCGATAATCCCAATAAATATTGCAAATTATTCAACAATACTTTCTTCCTCATCTATATGAACATCTTAAAATATTATCCTCTTGATTTTTAGCTTATCGTTGTTAACTTTCTCATTTCTTTCATATATTCCAATATGTTCATCCCATAATTTTTATTCATTTATATCACTATAATATTAAAATGAATATTATCTAAGAGATTCATCAACATGAAATTGGGATATTTCTCATAATCTTCTAGATTTTCCTGTATATCATATTTCATAGAAACCTTGTTAATGTGAGGAAATCTCATTATTACAACATATCTAACTTCTAGGAAAATATATTAAAGATATAATAACATCTTATTATTCTATCCATAATAGTTTGTTAAATAAAATACAGGAACACCCCTTCTATTTTTTAAATTTATATCATTTATAGTTAGTAGACAGTTGGATATTTTAGAGGAAACCTAATTTTCATACCAATTTAAGTTCCATATCCGTGTAGGAAAACTGAGAGGGGGGTCTTAATTAGTGATCACTTTATTTTATGAATTATTAATATAGAATTCAACCTCTTAATGTTTTTATATTTATCAATATATTTATACAATATCTATTAAACTAAATTTTTATATAGATATATAAAGAGAGGGATCAGTGCATGATATTTACAAAGATCGGTTAAGAAACCTAATCCCATCCATGTTGGTTGTCCCCCCAATAGAGATTATATTAAAAAATTCTCTAGGTATTATGAATTTATGGAATGTAATTCATTCTACACCCTAATAATAATTCCTATAGCTAATCCTAAATCAACCCATAAAAATAAACTCAGCATCCCTAATTTGTTTCCCCCCAACTTTTTTTCTTGTATCATATTCATTCCTCACTTATTATACCACCCATCCATAATCATTTTTTGTAACTGGTTTAACACCCCATCTATAATATCTTCTTTTTTATTTTCTTACCCACTTTGTATATATCTTATCATGGAATTATCATTATCTATATGCAAATTGAATAGCCTTATTATGTGTACAATCATTAAGATCTTTAACATCTCTCATAACAATCTATTGGAATTAAAACACCAAGAAAATTTTAGAGAGGCCTAGATATTCTTAATATAACCTCTAGAACATTTTTTAGAATGTTACAATAGAAAATTATATATGATTGAACTCTATCTAGTATATCATCCATCTGATGATCCAAACCCTTTAAATTTCATTTCTTCTTCTAGAACTCCTAAGACCAATATGTATCACTACGGTGTACTCTCTTTGATACACCATTGTTTGATAACCCTTTGTTTTATTCCTCTATGCCTTCTGAATAATGATCATTCATATGTCCCAACATCATTATATGATTAAAGTTTTCCAAATGAACTATCATCATCCAAGTTGAAACTCAATTGGATGAATACATTGTACTCACCTCGTCATCTAAAAAATGTTTTTCTAATTATCCTCTATTCAAAGCTCCTCAGTTTGATTTTTCTTCTTCAACCAAGATGAACTTTGGTTGGAATCTTAAAAAAAATCACTCATCACTTCTACTCCTTCAAGATTGTGAATAATGTTCCACAAAATCATACAATAATTAAATCTATTTATATAGGTATGTTTCCATGAGAAAAATATGGAACACAAAAATATTTTTCAATAATCTATAATTATAAATTTTGACTTACCACTCATCTTAGCTTCGCAGGGATGCTTCTCAACCCCTCTAGAAAAGTCAATAAGTTTCTTGAAATCTCAATTTCAACAACCTTACAAAAAACAATATTAACACAACATTAAAAAATTATTTAAAATTTAATATATATTTAAAAGATATAAATTTTGAAATAACATCTTAGCATCATCACATTGCTAAGGGATTTATAATGATCATGTAAAGATCCCTCAAAATTAAATTTTTTCCAATGTTCCTCTATCTGGTGAACATTTTTGGAAATAATTTTTCTAATGGTAAACATTATGTATTATTTATCCAAAATATGTTTATTTGTAACACTCAAAGGTATTCCTTCATCTGGTGGTTCTGAATAATTTTCGCTAACCGATGGATTCACATATGTTTTTCCGATGAACATTGTTATCATCACACTATCTGGTGGGATAATTAATCTCTATTCCCTCCAACTAATCATAAACTCTAACTTTATACTCCTTTCTATTTTTAGAGTGCCTTCATATTTCTAAATTTTACAGAATCACAATTCTTATTTTTATGCCATCATAATACTGTTTATAAAGGATATTTGAAATGTATTTCTGGTTGATCTTATATATCCTCCATCTAATTTAGGTTCAAATATATATATATATTCATATAGTACATTGCATTATTTTCCTCCATAATAAAAGATATTAAAACTATCATTTGTATGATTCCTTACTTTTTTACTCAACCTTTCTACAGCCACAACCCCATAGATAAATACTCATACAAACACATATTTAAACATTGTTAATTGGATATATATAGCTTCTTATGATAATTTTTATAATAAATCCTTCATTTGTTCATCCTATTATAATCAATAAAACATCGTTAATAAAAAAATTTATATCCATAACTTCAACTATATTACTTGAACATTGACTTGTCCAACATTATTATTCTCTCCCTTCAAAACAATGTGTACAAAATCATCATGGATATTGAGTATCATCATGATGTTTTGGAAATTTAATATCAGTAAGGAATCATCTAGAATTGTAAGGAAACATTCTTAACCTCTATAAGGAATGTTTCTTACACAACTACGTCATCAACTTATCTCATATTTCTTTATAAACACATATCGACCTATTGATAAAAAAAGAAACCAAAAAATAATAAGAATAATAGTTTCCTTAAATTCATATATTTATCCTTATTATTGAATTTTATGTTACTTTGGGAGTGGATTAGTGCTATAAATAAATATCTTATATAAATTTTTGAGGTAGGTACATCACATTTCATATCATGAATCAAACCGAAATCATTTGTTGGTGCAAGGATGACTATGAACTCAAAATTAGAATTACCTCCATTATATGTGTCTTAATACATATTCATTAAGAGTATCTATAGAAAATTGTTGGGGGGAAACAAAAATTGAATATATTACTATAGTATTGAAATATATAATTTTATTTCTTCAAGAGTGGCATGGTCTTCCCTCGAATAGTGAATTCTGGTTTTTAATATAACGTGTATCTGGTACTATGCCTATTTCAAAGGCTCATTCTATATTTTATTTAATTAATTTTTCCTAAACTAAAGAAACAACTCTAATATAATCTGGATATAGAATTCATATTACCTAGTGCTTCTCTATGTGGTGTATTAATTCATTTTTTTAAAGAAATATGTATCAATGTATATACCCATTTGTTATCATTAACTTACCAAAATCACAATCAAGAAAATTTTTCCTCTACCCCACATTGATTTCTTTTCTTATCAAAGAGGAAGATATCAACACTTTTGATGATTGGTATCTGATTTGGATATCCTCAATTATGGGTCAAAAGGGAGTACATTCCCAACACAATTATCAATATTAGGTATAGACACTAAGATTTTATATTCATTTCATTATATCTTACTAATAACCCCTCTATATTTATGGATATAATTTTTATAGTCTTTATAAATTACCTCAACCAATTTTTGGTATCCTTTATTAATGATATTTTTATATATTTCATATTATAGGAAGAGAATGAAAATAATTTGACAATTTTATTGAGTACCTAGAGGAAGTTTAAATAATATTATGTTTTTAGAAAGTGTCAGTTATGGAATGATAAAGTCTCATTATTGTGTTATTTAATCATATGGAAGGGTATATCTATGGATCAATAAAAAATGTAGGTTATTGAAAAATGACTCAGACTAACCACTGTGCATGAGATATATAGTATTATTGGATTTTTGGGATACTATCAATGATTTTTGATAAATTTACTACACCTATAAAATCCACTTATCATGTTAACTAATAAGGGATTGAAATTTCTTCGGACTAAATAATATTATGAAAATATCAAGGATCTTAAGAAGATGTTGGTAACACCAGTTGTAATTACATTATCCTATAGTGATTAAGCTTCTGTAATATAAAATAAATCTTTAAATAATTATATTATATATTCATCATGAAAAATTATTTGGTGGTATCATATGCCTCTTTCCAAATAAAGGATCATGAGAAAAATTATCCAACTCGTGATCTAGAGCTAACGGTGGTGAATTTTACCTTAAAAAACTGGAGGCATATTCTCTATGGTGAAAGGTGTGATATATATACAAATCATAATGTATTAAAGTATATATTCACAAATAATAATTTGAATAATAACCCAAGGTGTGATTGGAGTTGATCATGGATTGTGATTTCCAATTATATTATTACCCTTGTAGGAAAACAAGGTGTCTAATACTCTAAGTGAAAATGATCTTCATGCCTTTTCAATGATGTGGACTAAAATGATATAATAATCATTGATTTTTATATTATAGACATTTATATCGTATTAAAATGGGTAAAAATCCTATCTTGATCAAATTTACATTAAACTATCCATATAAGTAATGATAAAAAAAGGTGAAAAAGGAAGATAAATAGTTGTAAAATAATGAATGGAATTTCCATAGTTTAAGCATTATTATGATATAATGATATGTTTAATAAAATTAATATTAGTTTGATAAATAGAATAATCGATGGAGTTATTTGATTAATCACATAGTTCATTATTACATATCCATCCTAGAAGCATGAAGATGTATATAAATCTCAAAAATTGATTTTGGTGGGTAAATTTAAAAATAGAAACTGCATAGTATGTATCTGGAAGCATGGAATGACAAAAAGTTAAGGATTTTTGTAAAAAAAGTATTGAAATGGAAAAACATAATCGTGCACGATGTGTTCCATTTTTGGTATTTTGAATGAAGGGGGAGATGACTTCTATGTATGTTGCCCATTTTAAAATCAACGATCATATGTGAGTAGTCGATTATCATCTTCCACATCCATTGAAAATATCCCAAGATCATGATATATTCCATGTATAACATTTTAGAAATTATATACCTATCCAATTACAAGTACTAATAATGCAGGTTATATAGTTAGATTAATACATTTCTTATGAAATAAATATGTATAAATCTTTGATTGTAGGTATAATGTACTATGAAATAAGAACAATAACCAGGTAAATATTCTCTAGGGGAGTCATAATATTGAGAAAAGGAATTTCCAAATCTACGTATGTAATGATGTGGAGTTATCCTCATTTTGTCAACAATGTAATTGAATTTTTACAGAGAAATTCTTCTAAGGGGGTTGAATTGAGCACCATGTGATTTGAGTATGTATTTACCTTTGGAATAAATTAATCATTTTATATAGATTTATTAGTATAAAACTAATAAAAAAAGTTATTAATTCCTTATTATAATATAAAATTAAATTTATTATTATATTATTAAACGGATCTAAACTAGTAAAATCAATTATGTACTACATTATATATGCTTGTCTAAAACAAGTTTATACCTCCATGAACAACATATTAAATTTATCATAATTATCTTACATTGATAGTAATAAAAAATATTGTAATTATTATATATAATATTTTTGAAGTTTTTAATACTCTATAAAAATTATATTCTTATTATACAATAGCCGGTTCTTACTCAATCAATTGTTATAACACACTCTTATTTTGGTTTGGTTTACCACCTCCATGAAAGATGATATAATGTTTGTGTCGTGAATGACTAAAGAATGATATGTACCATTAATAATATGTAATAATTTTTTATTTAATATGTTTTAATTATTATATAATTCTTATATACAAGTTATAATTTACTAATAAAATCAATTATTTCTGTGGAATTTAGATTTCTAAAAAATAAATTTTTGGTAGTTTCCTTTAAAATCCTCACTAAAAAGTTAAACTAAATTTTCATTGGACCCTATAATTATATAATGAAAATAATAAAAAAAAACTCTTGAACATTCGAGGGATGATGAAACCATGACAATGATTTAATGAACTGATCCTGTGAATCAGAACTTGTTGGGAAAACATAATAGTTAACACAAATATATTTATTTTAATAGGGAATCATTAATAAAAGGTCAAAAAGAAATTATAAGTGAGTGGTATATTTTAATAAAAATATAATTATGGAACAAATTTATATGTTTTAAAAAATATGAATTTATTATTTAATAGGATATAATGTGTCAAACTAATTGAACATTTGATGTATGATTTCCTCTTCTCAATTTCACATCTTGTGATATGTTCTATATTCACCGCCATTATTTTTTGTGGTTTATATACCACACATGAATTTATTTTGTGATAGTTTTCATGAAAATTATTTAGAGTTACAAATCAATTTAAGGATATATATTTCCTAATATCTTGTACAATTTTTTCATCTTAATTTCCTATATTAAGATATGCTTAATATCCACACCTTTTTTTCTATTGTGTGGTGTATGTAAATAAAAAATATTAGTTTCATAATAAATTCTATGAAATTAGTTATATTCTCAATCTATATCAATTTTTCTTTTTTAATAGTTTTTTATTCATGCTTATTGAAAATCATAAGGATTTCTCATCAAAAATTAACTTTTTGAGGCATGCTTTAGGTTCTGCACCTATATTCAATTATATGGTGTATATAATGACTATTTTACATATTTTATCATGAATCTCTTTATACACATGTTATTTTAATATCCATATCAAATTATTTCTTTCTAGGGAGTTCAATTTTTAAATTTATATGTATCTTTATTTAAAATCATTACTTAAAAGTTTTGATGTCGTTAACCCAACTATTAATATTCCATATCCATATTATTTATATCCTTTGATGAATTTTATTCAATATAATTAAAATATTTAAAGGTTCATCTTAAACTATACTTTAATTTCATTTGAAATGATTTAAAATTAATATTTTTAATGTTTTACAAATTTTTCATTTTTAAATTTCATTATAAATGAGTTGAATGGATGTTTTTTTAATGTCTACCACATGACTAGATTTTACTTATGTCATGAACATTACATATTATAAGGACTAATTTAAATTTTATACATTATTTTTCAAAAAAACATGTTCTAATTATTTTATGAATTTTAAACTTTTAAAAAAATTACTAATATTAAACAATATTTATTCTTTCTTTTAATGCATATTTTAAATGCATTAATAAATGTATTTTTCATCTATGTAGACATAATTTAATTATTTTCGAGATTCGTTGGGGATATTATCTAATGAAACCATCAACATTCATTCCTTGGATAGGTTGTGATGATTTTTAGTGAAATTTTCATGCAATCAATTTTTTTTAAAGTTTAATTATGTTATGAAGGAATTATGAATGCTCGTATGTTATTATTATATATATATATATAGGTTGTTACAATGTGATAGGTTGGTCCATTATATCACTCCAATGTATTAGTTAATGATTTAAATTTCATAAGATAACATTTAAGGGATTTTAGATTGAACTTAATCCAAAAATGGATTTTTTCCACTGAGGATTAAAGGTAATGGGGAGTAAAAAAATTCTACCATTGGACTTTTTACACTATGGTTTGATGATCTTTCTGCTGATCCTTGAAAAAGGAAATTATTTTCTATTTTTATATATGTGACAATGTTTTATTCCATATTCTTATACCAATTTTATTCTCTCACGGATCATGATGTAGTGATATTAAAACACTAATATGACTCATTTATTATGTAATTCAAAAGACATATTCCAGCTCTCATGATTTATGATATAAGACTCGTTGGGTATGATTTTATTTTGTTATAATCACGTACCTTTATTACATTCTCATTCACATAGGTTTAATGATTCATGAAGCCTATTTTTACCAATAATTATCTTTTAAACTCACCTCTAATAGTGTTTCATTTTCCCCAGGTTATGAATAATGATGTTAACTATGATATTCCTAGAAGGGTTCAATGATTGATTATTATTTATTGAAAATGTTGAAGATTGGTTATGAAATAAATTTATTATTTATATATTTTTCAAAGAAACAAAACCTTTAAGATATTGGTTGTGAATTATTTATATTTTTATTTAATTTAAATTTAAATTTCTATAATATTCAAGTATGTTGTGATTGGTTCACTTGAGAGTCTATAATAAATAATGATATGACATTATTTTCAAATCCTGTAAAAATAATTTTGTGTTTTGAATTATTTTATTACTGTTACATATGATATGATGGATATTTCATACTAAGTAGATCAAGAATAAAAAATCATAGAAGTTTAATTAAATTAGAATTTCTAAAAATATGTACCATTGATTCACCCATACACCCTCTATAGTGATACATAAATTAGATTAATCACATCAAGTGGTATTATAGATTTCCATGTTCTCTATTAGATCAAAAAAATTTAAAATAATTACATAAAAAATAAGAATTTTGTGAACAATAATGTATTATCTAATTTTATGCTAATAACTTCCTATTAAGGAATAATTGAATGATTTTTTATTAATAATAACAATTCATAGAGGTTATTGAAGTAATGAATTTGGGTTTTTCACACCCTAGGAAAGAAAATATCATGACCTTTATGAATAATAGAAATTTAAAAGTATTTATAAGGGCTATTAATTAAATTTTATCTTACATGATTGATAAATTTTACACAAAATTCATCAGTGTAAATATTACTAAGGAAATGTGGGAAAAGATAAAGAACATGCATGAAGAAAATGTGAAAATAAAGGAAGCTAAATTTGAAACATGGAGGAAAAATTTTGAAAAAACTGAAAAAAAAAACATAAGATATTGATGAATGGTTCACCAGGGATAGTGATATAGTCATTTACATCATAGTATTTGAAAAAATATAGAATATTCTACAGTTGTCAAGAAACTAATGAGAAATTTTTTAGACATGTGTGTTACAAATATTTTAGATATAGAAGAAAAATAAGGGAGATATCTACATGATATCCACAATACTCTACGTGACCGTGATATGTTAAAAGATTTTTTTTTAAAAAGGATATTATTGAAAGGAATTTCAAATACATGAAAAACAAATAATGATCATATAAGAGGAAAACATAGAATCATGCGATTCTGAGTAAGATTATGAAAATGAAAAAAATAATAAGAGTATTATGGATCTTATCTCTAAAAAGCTAAATATTTGTTGACAAAACTAATTGGGAAAAAATACACTCAAGTTCTTCAAATGTGTCATAATTGGAAAATTTACTATAGATTACACACAAAATTAGTGTGTGTTGTATAAATATGAGTTTTCTAAAGATAAGTCTCAATGAATTATGAGGGGAAGAGGATCTAAATTATTAATAGAGACATGATTTGATAAAAAACAAATAAGAAAAAATCTATGTATATTGAGTACATAAATATATGAATTCAGTCTATTAATTAGTGCTTCTAAGGAATACTATGATGGAAAAGAGCCAAATTTTTTGCACATTTTGATAGAAAAGAATAATTATTAATAAGTAAAGAAGAAATATAGGAAACAAACATTGAGAAAATTTTTAATGTTGGGCTTGAGTTTAACTTGAAAATAACACATGATATAAAAATAAAATAAAATCCTTAAAGAATGATATTATTAAGATTGGTAGAGATGATGATAAATTATATAATAATAAAAAATCATCTTCCTAAGGAAATAAATAAAATCAGGGTAATATTTTCGAAAAAAATATAGAAGTGTATCTAATAAAGAAGAAGAAATAAAAATGGTTGAGTCATTATATTTTAATTCTACAAAAACATTAATAAAAATGAAAAATTATTATAATAAATTCATTTAAATGAATGAAAATTCAACCTAGACTATTAATAAATCTAGTATGACACTTTATGTAAAAACTACACAAGAAAGCCCCCTAAATATTAAATATACTTCCATTAACAATTCGGGTTCAAAAATACAATCTGGGAAAACCTCATATATGAAAAAATAGAAAATATCACCTCATTATCAAGGAAAGTTAAAAGGGTATTGATGAAGGTAAGTTCATAAAAAATAAATTAGAAGGGGTCTAAAAATGTATTAACCCAAAACATTGAAATTCCAAACAGACTCATGGGTTTCCATTACACAAGGATAAAAATTATATATCATTTATTATGGTGTTTTTTAATTAAAAAATCATTATTTCTAGTATAATATGTCCCTACCATGTCTATAAATAAGTCAAAAACTGAGGTGGAATTATTCTTGGAATATAAGTATGAATCCTTTAAAGAAGCAGAGGGTGATTATAATCTCATCTATTATACATGTTCAAAACTATTTTCACTACCCTAAAGAGACCTATACAAAATCATACCTATAAGGTAATTGTAAAAAAGACAATATTACAGAGATTCTAGGTCAAAATAAATAGTTATATAGATGAAATTATACTGATAAGGGAATCAATACTTATAATCATTCATTATTGAGGTGGATATTAAAGCTAGGAAGGGGATCAAGCCAGGATTCTTGACATTGGTTACTCATCACATTTGACTAAAGATACCATGGTCCATTAAAATGATCTAGAACATATTGGTGGTTATGTGACCTTTTTTAATGAAAGATCAATGATAATTAAGAGAAATGTAACACATTAGATTGAATCTTTGAAAATATAGTCAAATTTTATGTTATTTATTGATGGGATTTAAAAAACGTGTTACATATGAAAAAATTTCATGGTGATGGTCTTGATGTCGTTTTTATAAGTAAACCATTACACATCAATAGAACAAAAGATAAAAATTTTATCACCAAATGTGAAATAAGTAGTGGTAATAATTTTCAAATTGAAGACCCAGGTAATTATTGATATTTAATTTAAATAGATAGTTATGGAAAATAAATCTGGGTTTAATTTTCCAAATAATCTTAAATAATATTTACAAAAAATATTTGGTGAGAAATTTAACATATCTTAAAGAGATATATGGGGAAAAAATTTAACATTCTAAAATTAAAAATCAAACAACGAACCATAAAAGTGTGAAAAAACAATCTAAAAATACACTTGTGTTGATAGATTTAGATGATTATAGGGCCCAATAGACAAAATTATACAAAGAGAAATATTTTTTTCATCACTGGTGTTGATAATTTTACTAGAATGAAAATTTTGTGGTTCATAAGACATGAATCACAGTTATTTTACATGTTAATAATTTCTAAGATAATATATTTGAACAAATTGGGGATATACATCATGAAATTCCAAGAAGGGATTGGTAAGGAGTTTATAAGAATATAATTTGAATTTTATCTTGAAAAATAATTATTTTATACATCAATATATATTACTCTTTATACACCCCCCCCCCACACCAATGTATTGTCATAGAGGAAAAATAAGCATTGGGAAGAAATTAGAAAAATTGTTCCAGTATAACACAATCTCTCAAATTATAATTGTGATAATATTTATTAAAATTATTTATATATTAAAAATAAGATTTTAATAAGGATAAAATCTAACATGAACACCTATGATATTTGATACAAGTATAATAACACTATATACTAATTTAGGGTGTTTAATTATCCATGTCTTGTTAATATTAAAAGTAAAAAAGATGGGTATGTTTCATGGGAACGATATGGAATTTACATTTTTGGGATATAAATGCAAAGTAAATGTTACACATTGTGGAATAAAGTTCTTCATAAATATGATCAATGTCATGATATGAAATCAATTCAAGATAAACCCAAAATCAGTGTTCAATGTATAAAATATTTTCAAGATTTAGTTGAAGATAGTGAGAAGAATTCATGAAAAATTAATGATGAATAGGTTGAGTTTGAGTCACACATAGCAGATATTTAAATTGATCAAACTAGATAGGAGGAGGTTTCAAGTAAAAAAATAGAACTATAAAAATATGAATAATCATGTGATGTTATAAAATATCATTTGAAATTTGAGTACTCATATTCAAACCAAAATAATAAAAAATATGTAACAATAAAACTAATCTAATCTCTCTAATTGATCCAGATTCAATGGTTTAAGTTATTATGCATGAATAATGGATTGGTTTAATGAGTGAAAAAATGGACCATATAGAGTTTAATTTGACATTGGATCTTTTCCTTGGACAAAATGAAAATAATTATTAGTACCAAGTGGGTCTTTAAAAATAAATTTAAATGTAAAGGTGAAGTCACAAGGAATAAGTATAGATTTTTTTAAAGGTTAATAATAAATTAAAAAAACATTATTTTTAATAGACCTTTCCTCATGTTTCAATATTAGAGGCTGTAATATTGTTCTTATTAGTTACAGATTATAGGTTGTGTCATATTTTTTAAATGTATGTCAAATTTTTCTTTCTAAATGGTGAGCTATAATAAAAGGTGTATAATAAGTCGTATGAAGGTTTTTTTATTTATAATGATAGTGTTATTATCTTCAAACAAAATAATGATTTATATATACTAAATCAAGCCCACAAGTCTATGTATTCAAATATAGATAGATACTTTAAGGACATGAAATTAAAAAAAATGTGGATAGAAATTAATATTTAAAAGTAGTAAAATTGTGTAATCTCGTGTAATTTCATATATTGGTGCAATTATTTTTTTAGGTGCTGAAGTGAGTTCTTGTAAATGGTTTTATTTTCAAATAAATAAACACTTTGATATATCCATTCCAAGAGATATTATATATTTAATAGTATTAAAATATTCCAAATGGAATTTTTCATTTTTCATTCCCAAAAAAATAAAACCAAGGAATTGTAGAAGAAGTCTAGAAAGTAAGACACTAAGATTTTAACTACGACTAAAAAATTTGGTTTCAATCATAGAAAAGATACAGAAAGATAACGTGTGAATTATAATTGTCTTATAAAGTTATCATTTGGTCAAATGTATTTCACTGAATTCAGACTAGATATGTTATATTTAATGCGCTTATATGTGAGTAATCAATGTAACCCCAAGGAATCACATTTAATGGATACTAAAAGGGTTCTGAAATATATCAAAGGAAAATTGAGCTATGGGATACATTATATAATATAAGAATAGTTGAATTTAATCATTTATAATAATAAATATTTGTTAGGATATTTTCATTATACAATATATAATTTTGGTTTAATTTTTCTATAACTGGAAACTATGTGAGGTGTCATTATAAGAAGAAAACAGTTCTTACTTTGAGAACCATAGAGGTTGAGTATATATTTTCTAGAAATGTATGTACAAAGATGAAAAATATGAATGAGAATCTTGTGGATTTAAGGGTGAATATTGAAAAACCTTTGAATATTTCATGTGAAAATAAATGGTCTATTTTCCATTCATAAAATCATGAAAAATTCTCAAGACCTAGTAACATTGATATCATGTTTGACATCCTAAAAGAAAAGTTTTCCAATGTTGATACAAGGTAATAATTCATTTCTAGTATAGACCAACTTTTTGATATATTCACCAAGGTTATTACCAAGGATATGTTTGGGCCATTGTGGATGAACATGAATGTATAACCCTTACATATTTCATAAGAGGATATGGGAATCTACACCATATATATTTGGATTTTATTTTCATTGAGGGAGAAAATGTGAATAACTCTTATGGAATAACGTACTACATCCCTGTAAATATTCTATCAAGTAGCATTTTTTATTATGAAAATGGGGAGAAATATTATAGGATATTAGATAATTTAAGGAGGAGTTCAATAAAATTACTTTACCCAACAATGATTATCACCAATGGATTAAACTCTCTCAAAAACACTTTATTATCATATGAGGTGGTGAAAATATATATATCATGTGTGATAGGAAATTATTTAATTCATTTTTAAGGAGTTGTTGAGTTTGTGGAAAGAGATTTGTGAAGATTCAAAAAAATAAAAAAAGTATATTTAAGAACAAAATTAAATTGCTAATTAAGTTCTATTTATTTTCAAACATGGGTGATAATACTTGGAATATTGTTTGATTTGTTTGAGAAGTTTTTAGGAGGTTTTTACATTGTTTTGGAGTTTTATATGACTTGAAATATATATAAGTAATTAATTTGGAAGATTTTTTCGTGAATACATATGATGCACATATAGAAAAAGAGAAAATGAAAAATTATGGGACATTTATGATGTAATGATGATACATATGATATCCTTATGTGGTCATTAAAAAATAAAAAAGGCAAGGAATGTTTCAAAAGATTCAAATTATATGTATGATGCATACATATGATGTTCCTATGAGTACAACTGAAAAATAACAATGGAAGGGATGGTATATAGTGAGTTTAGAAATATAATTTTAATTTTCTACAAGATAATAATAAAATGAATCTATTTATTGATTTGTACGAGATATTTACCTAGCATACATAAGTGTATGTATGATTCAATTCTTATAAAATTGGAAATATTATTTTGAAGTGAATGATTATCACATAATATATTTTGAAGAATAAAATGGAAATGTTTTAATGTCTTGAATTATACATGAAATGTATGTTTTTTTTCTTTTAAAATTGGTTCTTAGGATATTAAACATATTACATAAATTTTTATACTATTAAAATTGTGTATATTTAGAATTATTTTTCTCAATTGAATCAGATGATGATATTTCTATTAATTCATTGATTTAAATATCAAACATACTTAAAAATATTTTTGATTCAAGATGATTATAAATTATAAAACCATATATGATGTTGTCAATAAAAGTCTTAGTTTTACAGTGACTTGATATGTCATGTTGTGAATATGATTCCCATAGAAATCACACAAAATAGTGGCATAATTTAAAATATCATGGATTTTTGGAATTTTAAGAGAATGAAATATCATTATTATTATGGATATTAGAATGTGGTATTTGAATAGGGAATAAAATTATTTAATATTATGGATTTTATAAATTAATTTAAAGAAAAATATATCCAGTTTTTGAATTTTTGTAGGATTTATTTATTTAAAATATAAAAAAATTATTCCTAAAATTATATATGAATATAAAAGAGAGATGTGAATAGGAATAAAAATTTTGAGGATTGAGAAGATACCTTGATACTATGATATGTTGATTTCATTTTTTATAGAATATAGCAATTTTAATAATATTGAATTTTTTAGTATATAGAATTTATAACTAGGTTGATTCAAGTAAATCTGTTTGCTAATTATTTGATTTATTACTGATGAGGAGGAAGAAGATCATCACTATTATGCCTTCTCTCATTCAATGGAAAATTATTCCACAGAACATGGAGAAAGGTTAATATGAGTTTTAACTGTTGGTATCTCTTTGGTAGTTAATTACCTATTCATAAGAAGGTATTATATTCTAATTCATTGATACTCTGAAAAGTAATAAATATATTATTCATAAACTAGTGTATGGGTATAATCTAGAATATTGGTTGTTCTAGTATAAAAAATGGCCACTTTGGTGTTTTTTTTTGAAATGTTCAAGGATGAATACTACCCTTTTTCATACTAGATATAAATAACCTAGAAGGATTCAATGAATAACATTTCCCCACTCTTTTAATCACATTTATTTTAGTTCTCATCTAGGTTCAAAATATTGACCCAAAACTAAAAAGGATTAGGCTCTCACAATAAATAAAAACATTGTAAGAATACTTATGTGTTGTTAATTATTTCATTATTGGTTCATACAAGGTGAATAATAGTTCATATTGAGTGGTACAAGATCATAAGAAGTTTCTAAGGATTAATTTGAGAATAATTTGCAAAAACTGTTATCAATATTTAACTCCCCTCTTAGGGATAATTTAACTTGACTAGAAAACTTTATAGGTTAAAAAATATTTGATACCATTGTATTCAAATCATGACATGTGATTAAAATTATTGGAATTTATGAATGAAATAGTTTAAAGTTAACTGTACATCAAAGAAAACAATAATGTATCTCTTATAGGTGTTGTCTATGTTTATTATGTTATCATTCCTGGAAATGAAGAATATTTTTATATGAAATTTGTTACTAAAACAAAATAGACTCTTGATATAGTCATTTTGGGAGATATGAACTGCTTCTTAGGACATAAAACTTTACAAGAGTGTGATATCTTTTTTCATTCTATAAATATGTATTCTTGAGAATTACTGAAGAAGTTTCAAATGATAGATGATATGTTTTTTTCATCTAAACATTAGTGCAAAAAAACCCATTAATGGATTAATATATAAAAGGTTTGATCTAAAATATTTTTAATAACTTATAATGATATTAAACAATTTTATATCTCTATAACAAAATATTGTTTCTATTGTTACATTTTGTAAAATATATCAAATTATTATTATGAAATATCATTTATTAACATTAAAAAATATTATAAGGTATATCTAGGGTATATAAAAATATTATTAAAAAATTAAATTAAGTGGTTTTGTATATTTGAATTGAGTTATAAGCTTTGATGATAGTAATTCCATCACAATCGAGTTTTCTTATTGAGGAAAATTTCTATGGATTCTTAAAAAATAAAAAACAACAATTACATTAATTATATAAGAGGAATATTATTTTAAAGAAATATAAAAAAACACAAATTTATGTTTCTAAAAACTTGACATACTTATATCATAGTGTAGGTGAATTTTATAGCACATGTGATTTTTGATAATTAAGGTGTCATTAATATTTTATGAAATCATATTAAATATTCTTTATAAGTAATATATATCATGTATAACATAATAATTTTAATGGTTTATAAAGGTATTTTGAAGTAAAATATTTAACAAAAAAAGGATAATGTGGTAGATGCTTTTATAAAACCAATTCTAACGGATAGATTTAAAAAATTGTGGTAGATTATAGGTGCTCAAGCTTTGGATTCTTAAGAATAAGTTATAATGAATTGTACCTTTTCTCACTAATTATTTAGATGTTATTATTATATGTGTATAACGATATGAACATAATACAATGATATATATATTCAAATTTGGGGAAGAAATCTCTTATTATATTGAAGTATATATTTAGGGGGAGATTTTTTCAAAATGTGGAAAGTTGTGATTTAAATATGTGTGTATATATTGTTGTGTGAACATTTCCAATTTTTTATCTATCCGTATCGGAAAATATTCTCATAAGTACAAGTACGTTTTATGAAAAGATAAATTTTTTAAAAGTGAATATTGAGTGTTTATAGGATATTTTTAATTTAATTTCAGATTTTGTTTTAGATAGCTTTGAGATGTTTATTCATTACTCTTAAATCCTATAATGATATCTCTCATGTATTATTTGAATTATGGGATGATAATTCATTTATAACTTTTAGGATCAATAATATTTTTTTGGGAGATAAAAAAAATCTAGAGTTGGATATTATAGAAAAAATGACCTGAATAATGGTGTTTTTTATTTCCTGAGAGTTACTGTATATTTTAGGAGTCTTTTTATAATGATGTAATGGCTTAGAATGTTTTTCTATTATGGAAACCCTTTTTTCCAAAAATTTAATTTATGATTTCGGATTATACATGATTGGTTGAGGCTATTTAATTTGTATAGTGTATTATAAATGGGTTTTTATTTTTTTTTATTCAATATAAGAAACACTATAAAATGATGAAAGCAGTGTTGGCCCCTATTTTAAAATGATCAATGAGGAAAATGGGAATGTTTATGGCATGGTGCTCAGGGAAGATCCCTACCAATCATAACTTTAGAGACCTGACCATGTCCATGGTAGAGACCATGGTAAGAGAAAACTACTTAAAATCTAGGGTCAAATTATAGCACAGGGCATTTTGTACTAGTTTGAAGAGCCACCATGATAGGGTGTTGCCCATAGTAGAGGGCATGTTGATGCTCTAATGGGTTTTGAAATAGAAAAAACCATAAAGCTTTATCTTAGATATCATTGATTTTAAATGGTAAATGTATGGATACTGAATTGGGGTATTAAATGAACATCTAAAAAATTATCTACCCTATTGATTGAATACCCCCCCCCTCATGTTTATTCCATCAACATGAATAATTTCTTAATGAAATTATATGTGTTTTAGGAAGAATGTTCAGATTAAATCGTTGTTTAATCTATAGACATGGGTTAATATCTATAAAACTCCATGTTTAACTTTGCTAAAAATTGGACCATGGAATATAGAATATGTTCCTGTGGAATCAGAACCACGAAATAGACATGTCTTATCCATTATTGGTCATTTATTGAGAAATAAATTTCTACTTTTTCTACTTGAATTAAATTTTAAAGATGATAGTGTTTGACATAGGGTTTTTTTACCGCATGTTTTTCTATTTATTTCATCATTCTATAGAACCCATTTTTTTATGATAAAATAGTTCTAGGAGTTCTTAGTTTGTGAACTTATTTTCGTTAGTGTGAAAATGTTGTTTTGATGATGACACCCATAAAAAACCTTGATATTAACATCAAAAAATTTAATTTATGATGTTATTTACTATATATAGGTAATTTTTATGATTTTATAATTGATGTGATGTTTTTTTCTTATTCTATTTATACCATGTTGGATGTTTGATCATATGTGTGCATGTACATAGTATGAAGACCCATTGTGTTATCTAGTATGCTTATGTGTGTCAGTGGACACCTTGAGACACATATCTATTGTGTTATACATATAGTTTTTTGTGATGATATATTGACACCATTTATATTTTATGTGCTTATTATATTATATATATTTTTATTCTATGCATGGTACCAAATTCATAGGTGGAAACGTCATGGTTCAGTGGCCCAAGTGGGGGAGATTGTGTAGATTCTTCATGTAACAAGATTATAGGACCATCTTAGATGATGTGGATGATGGCCTAATGTTTCCTAACTTGAGTTCATGATAGTATTGTGTGATCCAACTCATGAGAAAACAATTGATAATGAAGGTATATGTTATCTAACATTTGAGGAAATAGTGGTGTATAATGGTCTATGTGATTTCAGCCAAGGGATACAAAAAAATAATGATTTCTTTGTGTGTTATGACCTATACACCTAGGGATTTTAATATTATTGAAAAACCATGTGGCTAGATATTTCACTAGTTATGTTCCCATAGACACTCATATATTCTTCTCATGTGGATCCAGAGATGGTATGTTTGGGGTTCCTGGAGGCTTTGTTACCACACATATGCTTAGTATGGTATTATTTTCTTTTTTTGGTCTTTATTTGTTATCATGGTGTATATGCTTATGCATGTGCACTCATGTTAAGGATGTATTAGTGGTTTCCTTCTCAATTATACTCACACCCTTCATAATTATATTTATGTGTGTGTGGGCTTTATGATCGATACTATATGAAAAGGAATGTCCCCAATGATAGTGATATTGGATTCATAAATTTGTGTTTGGATGTGGTACTTGTATAGACTATAGAGGTGATTCCTACTGTTTATTTATTTACATGTCTCACTCAAAATCTTTTTGACCTGCCACTTTACGATTCATTGTTTTATTTTTCTGTATGACTTGGGATACATTGTATTCCATGTGTTTCAGCGTCGATTTTTAATTATATTGTTTTATTTATATGTTTTCATTTATTCTTATTTTTATTGATATTGAGGGTTTATTCTCCCCACTAATAGTATCATGAACCACACATCAAATTGAAAAACTCTTTCATAAGGGGAGACCTAGATGATTCTATTTGGAAACTCATATCATATTTGGTTATTCAAATTTGGGAATTACAAAGTGGTATTAATGTTGGATTTGACACTTTCTTTCCTCTTGAATATGTTTTTGAGGAAATGTATAAAGTACTAAGGTTGTATGGGACTTAGGTTTGGGTGTTTCATGTGTTCCTGGTCAGCAAATTTGTAATAGACCAATCCATTATAATTTTTGGGACTTTTGGAATAGTTATGGTCTTGTGGTGTCATTTTGATCGAGATTATATAGTTTTCTTACTATTTTTTGAGTTTTTGGTGTGTTAATTAATCATAACTGGGTATTTAAGATCACATGTTATATATATATATATATATTTATATTGTGAATTGCATAGTTTTTATTTAATTTAATTCCTATATTGTGTTATATATTTGGGATAGATCTATATTATTTATTGTGTGATATATCTTTATTTACGAATTTGGTGATATAATTGTTGGAATTAATTAGTTTAACTTCAGGGTTTTGTTTTTTTCTATATATTTGAAACTAACTAACATGAAGGTATGAAGATCCTTGAGTAGTACTATGAGGGTTGTGCCTTATCATTATGGGTGCCCTATTAGGATAGTTTTATATATAAATCCATTATGTAAGTGTCATAACTACTTCAAAATATTTATGTAGGCATTTAGAATGTTCTTTTGGAATTTTAAAAAAAAATTACCTTAGAAGATATTGACTATACATCTTGGTGGAGAAGGTCTGAGCACTCCTACAAGGGGAGTAAATTATGGTTTTCCCTCATTCCTGTTGGATCATGCTTTCAAACCTACTCCCATGGATCATTTGGTAGTACCAACTTATTTATGTGTCTTATTTATAGTTTTTATACAATGTGGAAGAGTTTCAAAGACAATGGTTGACTTCGATAAGACCTTTTAGCTTCATTACCCTACATCCTTCCAATGCCCCAGAGGCCCTTACAATATAGTGGACTGGATATAAATCATTGAGAGAATCTTCAAACTAATGGATTCCTTGAGGGATTTAAAATATAATCTTGTGATGTTTATGCTTTATAACTCTACTGGACGGTGGTGGGATACTATTCTTTAGGTAGGAATATATGAATATTTGACTTGGAAAACCACCAAGGACCTTTTCTTTGAGGAGTTCTTTCTTGGAGCGATGAAAATTGATTGAGCACAGTAGTTCATGGATCTTCTTCAGTGTATGATGATAATGCCTTTTAACATGGAAAATTTAATGGACTTACTTGCCTTTTCTCCCCTCATGGCTAGAAATGAGGTTCCAAAGTGTTTAAATTTCGAGATAAACCTTTATTTAGAGTTAAGAGGCCAGGTCAGAAACATATACCTAACAACATATGTGTAGGTTCTTCGCAAGGCCCCGATGAATGAGAATGTTCTAGAGGTGGATAGAGTTGTTAGATTTCTTCCAACATTCAATGGACTTATTTATTATACTTTTAGTATTAGGAAGAGGAAGGTATAGGAATTGAACTAAAGAGGTTGAAGACATCTATATCATAATAGGGGTTCTTCAACCCCTTCTATAGAACAGTATATCTTTAGTGTTTGATCTATGGACAGTCAATTAATTATCATAATATAATCCCAAAACCTCATATCAAGTTTCATCAGAGTGGCGAGATAAGGAATTTATTGAATTTATACTAAACAGAATTGTAGATGAGGTCTCATTGGGAGTTGAGTTTGATGTAGAAATCATTCAAACAGACTAGTTAAGGTCCTCGGTAATAGGTTGAAACCCCTAATATGGTGATGAATCTAAAATTTCATGCATATCAATGATAGGGTCATGGATCTGAGGTAGCCCAATTGTATGATTTAAAACATGTTATGAATGATGGTGGTGGGGGATCATCGACTATTTAAGGTATATTCTTTACTACCACTACTCCTTTACTTATCGTTTTGATTTTTTTTAAAGGTTGATGACATGAACTGGTTTCCCAGTTCATGAAACCCAAACAAATTTATTAAAAACACGATGTATGCAGTACAGACTCGAGGTGTAATGAAATTACACCAGCGGGGAATTAAAGAAAAAACAAGAAAATGACAAAGAAAAACAGACCACCCAAGGGCCCTCTTGCCTGCTTCCTCTTTCTGCAGTGCATCTTCATTGTCATCTGAGTATTCCTCCAAAGCGTCGTCCTCATCATCATCTTCAGAACCATCATTGGCATCACCCATCTTAAGATCATATTCATCATTGCTGTCATCCAAAACTTCATCCAGTGTGCACCACCGTCTTGACATCAGTCTTCTGAGGAAAAGTGAACTTCTCCTTCTTGGCCGGATCCAGAGATTTTGTGGCCAGAGAAAAAAAATTCAGGTCTTCAGTATGTGAATAACAGCTTTGATTCTGCCATTTGAGACTCCATTTCAACATCCAAGCACTGCCAGACTAAACTTTTCATATTTTTATCTTTTGAATTTGATGCAAGATTCTGTCACTTTCACCCCAAGTTTGTTGGCTTGGGGAGGGCAAAAACAGCTTTTATAGGCACACTTCCACCAGATTGAGCAGCATTAATTAGAAAAATCTTTATCAGCACAACCCCTCAAAAGACTTTTTCACATTTCAAAATTGAAAAAATTCCTTGAGTAAACAGGATCAAATGAGCAGTAAAAGTCATTCCCAAGGGATGTCTCTAAAGTTGAAATCAGGATTCATCTTGTATTCATCTATCATCCTGATGTACATTCATTTCCGAATTTGAAGGTAAGTATCAGCTGAAATATCACCATTGGTGTATTTCCTGAATGTATTTTCATCTTGTTCATCTATCCTGGAATCAACTTCTTCACTCAATACATCTGTCTCTTCCATCTGGTAGGCCTCTCTGTACACAGGATCATTATTTAAATCAAGTTCCTCCTCTTCAACTTCAAGAGTTGTAGCAGGTTCAACAACAATAAGCAGCTTTGGAGGCTCAATTTTTTCCTTTTTAGAGGGGTCGAATGACCTGGTAACTATTGTTCTCTCAAGAGTAGAGTAGTCCCTGCACTTCCTAGTTTTTTTGAGATTTGGTGTGATAAACCCAACGACATCCACCATCGGCTTTTTCCCCTTCCTAGAGCACGATTTGAAGTATGTTTCTTCAAGATGATTAGTCTTATCATCATCCTCCTGTAAGGATTCACAATTCTCAGAGAGGTCATCCTGCTCCTTGGATGAGTCATGTGACTCAATTTGATTTCCTTTCTCCTCCACCAAATTAGGAGTGGTAATGGTGGCACCTGTGGGAGCAGGTTGGGAAGCAATGAGGCCTGACAGCTCTTGATTTTCAGAGTGCTGATTAATAATAACCAAAGACTTCATTTTCGTATCAGACCCCTGCCCTTCAGCAGATGTCCCAGGGAGGTCTAACTTAACTCTAAAGCAAGCCTTAGTACCATCCAGTTCCTTAGTCTGTTTGTTTTTCTCAACCCAAATGGCCTTCTTAGCCTCAGGACGCACGAATTTATGTTCACAGTCTTTTACATCGTGTCCAAGCTTCAGGAAAAGGGAGTAATAATCAGGAAATCTTTCATAAACAACCTCCTGAAAGAATCCAAGGTCACCATTCTGGATCCAAATTTGAGGGGGAGGGTCTTTCGAAACATTATTGTTGGTCTTGACATATTGATCAAGTTTTATTCAGATTTTTCATCTCTTAATACTCCCATATGGATGATATTATGTCATATTCATTGATTGTAAGGGTTTTTGATAGATGTTGTTGTCTATGAAGATCTATGGTATTTTATGAAATTTTAGATGACTTTATTTGATGAGATCTTCGATATATAATGCCTAACTGATTATTTGGAACACATTGATTCGTACAAGAGACATGTATCCTTTATTTCACCTATGTGTAAGAATTCTTTATGATAGTTAATGGGTTGTTGAATTTAAAAAAATGGGACTAGACATAACACAGATTAGATCTATTACAACATAATTAGCAGGCTAGTCTCTTAAAATGGAACCAGCAGTAGTGTCTTCATTACCTCCAGTGGTGGACTTGTATTAGGGTGTCCAACTAGAAAAATTTTTAGGTCTCATTTTTTTTAGAGAAATTGAATTTGAGATTTAAATAATTCGTGGGATGTAACCTATGTCATTTACACAGTATAGTATGGTTCTATTTGTGTTTATGGAACATAGAGTACAGCTCAAGGATTTGGAGACAAAAAGTTATATCATAGGGAATACATCACATTTGGGTGCTTATGTATTGTTTAAAAAGAAAAAATATTGTATTATTTGGTGGTGTATAGAGTATATGATGCTAAAATAGGTGACCATTAATAATACATACCCATTTATGAGAATCGATTACTTTTTCGACCAGTTGTGGGGATCCCATTGGTTCTCCAAGATTAACTTGGATTCAGGTCACCACCAGATTTATTTCAGAGTGTAGGATATTCCTAAGATTGATTTAAATAGTAGATATAGACATTATGAGTATATTTTCATGAATTTTGTGTTGAAATATATTTCATCAATTTTCATCAATATCATGAACAATATCTTCCATTCATATAAAGAATCCTTCATCATGGATTTTGATGATGATATCCCCATATACATCAAACATCATATATTAATGTCATTAACCAAGAGATTATACTAATAAATCTTAAATAACATTGTATTTAAGATAAACCAAAAAAATTAACTTCTAGATTCAAGAGGTTTGGTTACTTGGGTACAATATCTCTAAGGTTGGAATTGCTCTGGACCAAGAGATGGTAGAGGCAATGATGTCTTGGGTCAACCTAGGAAGGTTTCTAAGTTAATGAGCTTTTTTGTTTTAGTTGGGTACTATAAGTGGTTCATAAAAGACTTATCAGGTCTCGAATTAACTATTCCAATTCTTACAAAGAAGGTGTTGAAGTTAAAGTGTATAGATATTTATGGAGAGGCATTGATGGAGCTTAAGAGATGATGGAAGAAAACCTAGATCCTAATATTTCCATAGATTGGGATTGTAAATATAGTTTACTATGATTATTTGGGTATTGGTTTTGGAGTAGTACTAATGTATAAGGATCAAGAATTTTCCTATGGGTCATATCAACTACTCCCATATTAATGACACTACAGAACCCATGACTTAGAGATGTAATTTGTGACCCATTCTAGAAAGTATTGGTGACAATATATCTTCCGTGAGAGGTTTATTTTCTACTATAACCATAATAGTCTCTAATATATCTTCTCTCAATAGGATCTCAGTTTATGTCAGTGAATTTGGTTATAATATTAACAAAAATTTGACTTAGATGTCTTATGCATTGGGGACATGTAATGTTGTTGCTGAATCTATTCTAAGGAATGTTCAAGAGACATAGATACATAGATAGAATTATTTGGGGTAATAATAGAATCTAATGATTTTGAAGGATTATTGGATTGAGGATACATAAAATTATCAAGGTTAAATGACATTTTAACCTTTAGTGATCATTTATTATATGGTGGACCATGTGAAAATGAGCCCATAGTCTCACCCCAAGTGAATAGCGATGAAATAACACATGGTTTGATATGATTATGTTTCAATATTGTCCTTAAAAGAAAAATAAAATATATATGTTCATTTTAGGTTTGTGTTTCTAGCATCCATGATGAAGTACCTGATTAAATACTCTCATCCTTTGAAATGGGAAATTCATATAGGGTCTAAAAGGATGTACCATGAAATACGATTTTAGTTTAGGTGGCCTAGTATAAAAAAGCCATTAATAGTTTTGTTTCATAATATAATAAATTACTTAGGGTAAAGGTCAAGTATCAATATTCTAGTGTTCTACTTCAACTATTTATAATACCATTATGGATGTGGGATAACATGATGATTGACTTCATGATGGGGTTACCTAGAACCTTTGGGGGTCATATTGTTTTATGAGTTGTAGTTGATGGGATGATGAAAGTCGTACTCTCTTTTCTGAACTGATAGAATTACCCTTTGATGATTTGGGAAATTTGAATGTATGAGAGATTATATGATTACATGGTTTTCCATATAGTATCATGTCATAAAGGGATAAATGTTTTCAATTTCCGTTTTGAAAAATATTAGAGAATCCCTTGGGGACATAGTTGAAGTTGAGTATGACGTATCATCCAAAAATCAATGGATAGTTAGAGATGAATATTTTTATCATAAAGGATATGGTTCAGGTATTCATCCTAGAATTTCGAGGAGTGTGTTATAATAATTCAACCATGGTGTAGTTCACTTAAAGAAACAATTTCAATGATTATATTTAGATGGAAACTTTTCAGTCTCTCTATGAGTGGTCATGTCTTTCACAATAGTGTTGGAATGGGGTGGTTCAAGTAGTGGGTTTTTGGTAGAATATAATGTAAGATACCTCTTAGAGAGTGTAGATGATAGACATTGTTTTATTATTTCTTAGAGTAGTAAGGGATTATATATCTACTGGATGAGATAGTTTTTTGATTCCATTATTGTTTATTGGGTATTCTTGCAGGTGTTACCTCGGTTAGGGAATCGATATTCATGGAAGTAGGGGAAGGTGACACCATAGAATATGGGACCATTTGAGATCAACACATATATCAGAGTAGTGGATTTCCAATCATATCATCCTCCACATTATCGAGGCATGCATGATTTGTTACATGTTTCGTAGCATGGCATATACATGCCTAATCTTATGGATGTGTTTGAATTTGAGGATGTTGAGTTAAAACCATATTCATATTTTGGATAGTTCCCGGTACTAAATATAGACTAGTGTGACAAATTTTTATGGGGGATTCTGGTTCCAATTTATCATATATTATTAAAGAAAGTATAGAACTTAGAGGAAACATGGAAGGAGGATTTGGATTTTAGATGTCAATGTATTGAGTTTTTCATGTAGTAACACAATTGATTCTTCTTGAGGATCGTAATCCCTAGATAGGAAGATTATAAATCCTTGTAAAATTTTACCTATTATGGAAATCCTTGTTTTCATCACTTATCTTTATGTTTTAGGTTCATCCATTCTTAGGTGAGGCTTATAAAACTATAGAGTGAATTAAAATAGGTTTTTAGAGGATATTTGTTCAAAATGGTTAATGTGGAAAATGGGTGTGTTCATGATATTGTTCTCGGGGAAGAGACTTGTTGGACATAGCATAAGAGACCTCTCCATAGACATGGTGGAGAAATGGTAAAGTAAAATAGATTAAAATCTAGGTAAAGGTCAAAGATCTTTCAATTTTGGGAATTTTTTAAGTGCCGACATAGTGTGGTGTAGGCCATGGGGGAGGGTGAGGTGATAGTCAGGCAGATTTTGAATCTTCTAATATTATCATTCCTCTTCCCAAATCCCATCCATTTCAAAGGTGAAATGTGTGTTTCGTGAATGAGGTCAATAAAATGAACTATTAATTTATTTTTTCCCTATTTATCTAATTTTACACATACTGATGTTGATTACATCAATTTTTTGAATTTACAGATGAAATACCATGAATTATATGGAAAATATTTGAATGGAAATCCATGTTGAAGATTTGGCCTTTGGAGAATCTTCTTGACTATCCTTGTTTTACCTTGTTAGGAATTGAACTGTCGATTATGGAGGATGCAATTATTAAACCTGAACCATGAAATACATCGCAATTCCCTATTTTTTTTCTTTGAGAAATGAATTTATCCTTTATTTAATAAGACATAGATTTTACTGTTGATAGTAATTTAGGTTGGGTATGTGTTTTTTTACCCCTTGGTTTTGTCTTTCTTGAGTCTTTTTATAGAACCCATTTCATTTTAAATGGAACTAGTTCTAGTAGTTCATGGCATGCAATATTATTTCGGTTTGTTTGTGAGTGTAGTTCAGGATATGACACCCTTATGATCCTTGACATTGTTCTCGACACAAATGAGGTAGGATATTTTTTCCATATAAATTTTATGTTTGTGATTGTATCCTTGATATATCGTTGTGTGCTTTCATACTTTATACCATTTTTAATTTTTGATCACATGTGTGTGTGTGGAAGTTTAATAGAGACTCATTGTATGATATGTTATGACTATGTCTGCATGTGTAGCATATGAGACCTGTATCTATTGTGTTATGAATATAATTTCATGTGACGATATATTGACTTTGTTTACATTTGATTTACTTACTATATATTATATTTTTTCCACTATTCATGGTTTCAAGGTGAGAGTTGAACCTTTCACGGCTGAGTGGAACTAGAGGGGAGTATGTTTAGAAGCTGCATGTGAAAAGATGATATAACCAAGTTAGACAATGTTGTATGATGGATTAGTGTAGCCTGACCTAGGGGCTTGATGGTCTATGTGATATGACATGTGCGATGATAGTGGGAAATTATAGTCTATGTGATCTACCCTATGAGGTGACATTATGGCATGAAGTTCTATGAGATCTGACCAATGAGATTGCAATAGGAAAGGATGGTCTAGTGTGTTGTAACATATTGTTCTAGGGAATGTACTTCTATTGAGAATCCTTACGTTTATATCTTTCACTTCCGATGTTTCCATGCCCACACTAATGTTCTTATAGAATGGAGATGAAGTAGGTATGTTTGAGGTTCATGGAAATATTGTTAGTTCACAGAAACTTGGTATACTATTCTTCTCTTGTATGTTCATTTAACTTTTTTCAAGACATACACTCTTATGCATATTCACTTGTATTAAGGATGCATTTTTAGCATACAACTAGGATTATAATCACACCCTACATAATAATATAAATTCACATGTGTACTTTATAATTGGGGATATATGAAAGGCAATGGATGCATCAATAATGATCAAGGATATAGATCGTGGTCTTCGGACGTGGTACTAGGACCGACTATGGAGGGTTGTTATGGTGCTAGATCATTTACTATTTTTTCACACCCCTGCTGACATTCCACATTAGGGGTCCTTATTTTATTTTTATATATGACTCGAGATACATTCCAAGACATATATTTTAGCATTGTTTATTTTTTGCAAAGATATTTTTTGTTATCATTGTTTATAGTCTTTATTAAAAATTGGGGTTTAGTCTTCCTACTAATGGAAATTGAAACCTCACTTCTAGTCATAAACCTCTTGAATACGAGGACATGTGCATGAGTCCATATAGAAATCCATATTGGATTCGGTGATTTGTGTTGGGTGTCATAGATTATGATGTTTAAGAAGATGAGATTGAATATTTTTCTGTTTTCTTTATTTTTAAAACATTAATCATATTAAAAATTGTTGAATTCAAGGGATTTAAATTAAGAAAAATACATTTATTTAATTTGGATATTTTCAAAAAGATTTCATATTTTAAGTTTAATTATTAAATTTGTTTAAAGTGATTAAAAGTAAAACTACATCATTGTGTTACCCTAACAAGTGTTGGTTTCTTTCATTGAGAAAAAACTCATGGATGATCTCAAAAACATATAGAGTTAGAGATATCGTTTGTTGAGAAACTCTATTTCCCATGGGAACCCAAACCATTTAATGATTTAATAAATATTTATGGTATTATAGATAGATAAACTCATGGATAGTTATAGGTTGATAAAATGGGGATTAGTTATTGGATTTGGATGTAAAATAAAAACAATAAAATTCACAACATAATTATTCATTTATCATTGTAATTGTTGATTAAATAGAAATTTTAGGTGTCTAAAACTATATGGATTATTCATCATGGTACTACTATTAATACAAAAATAAAGAGGATAATTCCTAATTGAATTGAAATTTCTCATATAATCAAAAAAATAAAAAATATGAGTATTTGAGACATTAAATAATTATTCTTACATCTCACAACACTATGTATTGAGAGAAAATCCAAATTTAAGACAGTTTGGTGATGTTTCTTTCCTCTTGACACAGATAATACTAAAACATAATCCATTACATCCCTATAATATATCATGGTTGGTAAAAGGATCGTATTTTTCTGGTGTCTTAAACTAAATTGGATGAAGTTGGAATTTGAATTTGTTACTATAATAACCTGATACATGATTTCAGGTACATCCTTTCCCTTTTTCGACCATACCTCATTTGAATTTGATATATATTTGTTTTATATGACTATGGAATATTTTTTTGAGTTTTATGGGAATGTGAATAGTGGTTCATGGTTAGGGAAAACCATGTGGGTCTTCCCAAGAAACAGTGTGCCTTATATTGGATTTCCCGAGGGGGTCACATGGTTAAGAACACAATTGGTAAAAACTCTGTGTCTTTTCCTTCAAATAATGTGTCATGGGATAGTGGGTTTATTCATGGTTAGATAAAGATTTTTCACACTATTCATCTAAACTTTGAAACTCTTCATGTATCCAAGAATGGGCACATGGTTGTGCATGGTTTTAAATAACATGTGATGAAAATAAATTAACATGGAATTTTATTTTATGAGAAAAAACACATATGTTTTGTCTCATTTGTCTTATAGTGGTTTAGGATATTGATCTAGGAGAATCCTCTTGGAAATTTTTTGGATTACATAGCTTATATTGTTTGTTTCAATAGATCATTGCGTATTGAATATAGATTCTCAATTTCATATGCATGTTTCTTGTTGTTCTTCATAGTTCATATAGATCTTACCTTATACTCTTGAATGGTAGAATAGATTAGGGTTTTTTTATTCTAGATTTATTTTATATTATTTTATATATTTGGGTTTTTATATATCCATCATGGAATTGGGGTTTTTTACTTATATTGTTATTGTCCATTGTGTTTTATTTTGGAGTCATAAGGTAAGGGTTTTCTATAATTTATGTTGTTATATAAACAAGTAATTTTGGATTATTATTCAATAATTTAATTTAGGATCCCTTCTTATTTGATTCTAATTTTTTTAATCTTTTTTAGTGGTTCCCTGATTGGATATTTGATTACACCATGACTGGAATAGGTGGTTTCATTAAATGATTCATGTCAATTGGATCCATATTGACTTACTGTATTTGAAAGGAATTTCCTATAGATTTCCAAATCATTACTTGAGTTCTTTGATAAATGTTTTTAAAAAGTAATGATGTCTGTGGAATATATGTCATTATGGAATTTGAAATAAATTTTTGATTTCAAAAGAAATTACTAGAAATTATTGAATGATTTGATGAAATATTTTTATAATGATTATTGAGAAATGAAGGAAGAAATTGTTTTCTTATTTTGAAATGAGATTAATTGTTTTTAAATGGAATAATTTTTGAGTGAGACCCATTTTATGTTTGTTTTGAAATTAAATTTCATGATTTTTTATGAAAAAAATTTGATGTTTTAATTTAAAATAAAAGGCATAAATTTTGATAAAAACCATTTTATGTGGGTTTTTAAATGAAATGGGATGTTTATAAAATTAAACTTGGGTGATTTGAAATGATTGACTGTGTGGATTTAGAATCATTAAAATAAATGGAATTCCCTGGTATGATGGATTACATTGAATCACATGTTATCTTATTTAATTAATAGAAATGTTTTTTTGGTCGGTAAAACTGATTAACTAGAAAAGAATTAATGATTAAAATAATACTAAAATATAATGAGGGAATATAATTAATTATTTTCGATGGATTTTTATTCTCCCAAGGCATGTGATATTAGGAAGTTTGTACACATTAAGTTCAATATTTCACCATGATGTTTAAGAACATCATGACTTAGTAAAACTAACCAAAAAGGTTTATAACCATGGTGTTATGATTTAAAATGATAATTTCATGCTAATGATAATGAACTTATTTATTAATGACCATTTTTATAAAATAATTTATCGTTTTCTATTTTAAAAAAGGATGGTTATATATTCCTTTTTTATTGGAAATTAACTTTATACTTTTTTTATTCTTTCCACTGAAATATTTTCAAATGAATCATTAGCTATGAATTGTGAAAATATTTTCATCCATTATTTTAAATAAATTTAACATCTTTGGTATATTTGATATGGAATTCAAATGAAATGTTTAGTGATATCCTATTGAGATATTTTTCTCTCATAGACTACATTTTTTATTGGGTGTTTGTAAACCTTATTTTCTAGGTCTTGGAAAATGGAAACCATCACTTGGATGTGGTATATATTCTTGATTAACTATGCCTTGGGATTTGGGCGTGACTAAGTGACTATGTGTTCTACCTTTTGAAAGGAGGTCATGTAAATATTTTTTCATTGACCTGATTTGTTGGTTTGTTGGTTTGTCTAATTTATGAAATTTTACTCAAGATAAAAATATTTTAATACCAGATGTTTATGGTTTTCTTCATTCATTAATTTGAATGATTATTATTGCTGTGAAATCATTCCCTATTAATGTTTTTAGATGCCAAGTTAATAATCACCATCCTATGGGGATCGAGAACAACCTTAATGATATGTTAGGGTTGATTTGGTTATCATTTAGTGTGGTTCAATACTATAAATTATACCTTTATCAACTGCTAATAGACCACTTTTGGTGGTCATAGTTTGCTCATTGCTAAAGGGAAAGACTGACCACCATTAGTGGTCACTATAGGGGTCCAATAGGTTACCACACTAGGATTCATTGGAAAGAAGATTGAGGACTGCCTATGGAGGCTTATAATCCCCCATAAATTAATATCATTAACTACCTCCATAGTTAGTGTCTAGTTAATAGGAATTCTTTCTTTTAAATTTCACTTTTTTGACACCCACCAAATAGTGAAATAAAAAACAACCACCAAAGGTAGGAAATAAAAATACTAGGGAACCATATTAATTGAACCTATATTATGATAGATAACAAAAATAAAACTAAAAAAGGTTTATATTTCCTATTAAAAATCCCTTTAAACAAATATATGAAACAATACTATTTTGGGAAGAATCATTGTTGTTTTAATCAAAAAAAGTTAGATAACTCAACTTTGAGGGAAGAGATCAAAATTAATCTCACACTTATGGATCATAGAAATGAGAGAACTATATATATAATTTTCCATATATCATCTAAGGGAGATATGGGTATGCTATGCTTCAAAAAATAGATTATGAGAAAAATCATTAGAACTACCAAAGAATATAAGGTGGGTAATAATAAGAGAAAATATGATATCATATACTACCTGATTTTAATAACCATCCAGAACTTAATAAAAAAATGACTTGAAGTACCATGAATATATGACTGTTAGGTATTGTGTAAGAAAAGAGGAAAAACAAATGGTCATCAGCCTATAAATAATTGTTAAAGGAAATGTTTCCTTTACCACCAGCCACCAGGAAGATTTTATACTTTTTGGTTGATTAAGAATAATTATTTAAATCCAAGATATTTAAAAATATCAAAGATAAAATGAATATCCTAATATTGAAAAAATCTAATTTATTTAAACTTCCCAATATGCGTCTCTATGTCATGAAAAAATATTGACACACCATCATATGATAAAAAACCCCAATATAAACGATTTAGTGGAAATATCTATATATCTGAAACACCATAATAATTATAGAAAAATAATTTATGTAATTAAATCGAACCTTTGTCAATATATAATCTAATTTAGTCAATTTTTACATGAGAAACAATTGTAGGCAATTAATATTTTATAAGAATTGAAAAATAAATATATATATATAGTAGTTACCTATGAACATCTACTAATCTCAAATCTCATCTACTTTTTTATACAAACTATTACTATATTTCAACATGTAATAAAAAGTGAAATTAATTTTAGACTAATAGGTTGTAAATATTATAGTGGTGTTCACTTGAAATTTATGGTCATGAATATAGAAATATATGAATAATTATTATGTAGTTTATAAATATAATTTTTTGTACAGTGGGACTAAATCTAAAGAATATGAATAATCAAGTAGACTATAATTGGTTACACATAATACATACATAAATATTGTACAGAATAAATCACATATATTTAATTGTATCCACAAATGGAATTCTAGGATTGAACATCGATTTTTTACTATAAATGAAGGTAGTAACAATTGCAGAATCAATATGATGTTATTTGAAAAAGATCCATTTGAATAAATAGTAATGTTTTTAATATTATTGATTATAAATGTAAAATATATATTTTCAATAACATATTTCTATGTCCTTTTTATGAGACATTTGCATCACTATAGTGAGTTTTCATTTTAGATACAGCTCATGTGTTCATAAAAATCCTCATAGAGTGCCCAGTTTATAGTTACACCTTTGATAAAGTTTTAGTTGCTTTCATTCTAATTAACAAACTTGATCATATAAATAGTGACCATATATGAAAAAATATGATCTTTTTCATATAATAATGATAAAATATGAAAATATATAAAAATTAAGGTTAATATATATATATAATGAATAAATATAACTTATTTATTTAAGTGAAACCTAATAGTTTGTTAACAAATCTGAAGCTGTGTGAAAAATATTAATTAATATGAACCTAATTTAAAAAATATAAACCTATATAAAAAATTAAATTAAAGATAAATGGGTGTAGAAATATGAATAAATCGGAAAAATATGAACATGTATATTAAACTAAAATAAATTATAAAAAAATTTGAACAACTCTAAAGAACATAATACATGGTATGAAAAAAAAATTATGTAATAGTGTTGATAAAAAAGATCCACCTATATGGAAAGAAATATGAACAAAAATGACAATAATATTAACCTGTAAGAAAATATAAACCTTTAATAAAACTCCCAACTCACTATTATAACTGCACAAAAATGACCTCTATCATGGGATACATGACTTGTGTTTTGAATCCAAGAGAGATTAATTTAATAACTAAGCTCCTCAAAATCCCAAAAAAACCTAAAGAACATCCTAAAACAAATCTAGGCCACCTTATAATAAAAAACATAATAAAATAATGAAATACCTAAAACTAGTACGATTACATCCTCACTCACCAGTTGGTGTTGTGTTTAAAACCAACTCCTCATATTCATATTTTCATATTAAATATGAAATATATTTTATTCTTAAATAGTATAAAATTAACTAAATGTAAAAATAATATGAATACAGTCATTGAAGAAATAAATAATTTAATAAATATGATTTAGAGTTTGATTAAACCATCATAGAAATTATATCTGAACAATGATTTTGTTTTGATAGTTATATGGATCAATAAAATCTGGAGGTGGTTTTTGAGACATCAATTTATGAAGATGAAATAAGTAAATAATATAAAATAAAATATTTTAATCTATGTTCTATTGTAAATAATATATTCAGGTTGGCTAAAAACGTGTCTAAACCAATAGTAATATAATAAATTAAATGTACTTTTCTGAATAATAACACGTGATGAATGGTGTCGTTGTAAATGTGTTTTCGCTTTCATAAAGAATTAAATAGAGAATATCAATTCCAATAATATAAAAGTAAATTGACCAGTAATTCACCAATACCATCATATATAAGAGATCCAATGTTTTAATTTCAAACAATTTTGGCGTGATGTTCAGAAGACATGTAAAACTAAAATGAATTAGATAATTTTGAAAGAAATAAAAAATAAAATTTCTAACAAAATTAACAACATGATGATCTATAAATATTCAATGTTGGTATATAAAAATAAAATTACAATTTTGAGAGAGATATTCGTATAAAATGGTTTGATTTGGATTATATGGGATAAGATAAACGTGACTTAACATGGTAGGCTTACATTAACATTTTTTATTGTAAAATTATTCTAAATCCTGTGACATGGTTGGTGTAATAAAGAGATATATTCATTATTGTTTTCATTTTCATTTTTAATTAAATAAATAATAATGTTTCAATTTTAATGTGCTGGATATATGGTAAAATGAATTATAGTTTCATTAAACATATATTTAATTATAAAGAACATTTCAAACTATTGGATATTATCAAATAATGTTAAAGGGATATTGAAAAAAATGAAACATATTATATTATAATTAATTTCATTGGAAGAAATTAAAAAATATGTATGTTTTTGTATTATAAAGGTAAATACATATTGGAATATGAAATTTTAAATTGTTAAATCTCTTTTCATGTGTAGGAATAGATGAATTAAACATCATCTTTTTATAATCAGGAAGAAAATTAATACTTTTATGACCATATTCATCTGATAATAAGAATCGTTTTTTATCCTCTAAAAAAATTAAATAATATAGTTTTTTTGAAATAAAAGAAGGAACACAGTTGGTAAATGAATAAGACAATGTCATAATTTCTTTCTCTGACCTATCTGGATAGTTTGATAACCTGTTGGGGTCCCAGATGGGCAGTGTATAAGGTAATGAAATTTATAATTCAATCAGGTTAGGGACTCAATAACCATAAAAAAACTAAAAATCCCCTCTAAATAATAGATTCATTCAATTCATAAAGACAATGAAAATAAAATTTCAAATAGACATGGGATGGGGAAAATTTTAATCTATATAAGAGAGTACCAAATGACATACTGACTAGAAATGCAATCTAATAATCATCTATTCAGAGAGACCTATATATTAATAATATCCAAGAACATTGGGAAATAATTCTAAAAGAATAATTTTATCCTCTATAATAATTAAAATATAGTTTATTGGGAATCAAATAATGAACATATTTGGGAAACATAAAAGACTGTGTCGTCTATAATAAAATCACGGTAGCGACCCAGTAATCCACAAAAAAAACTCACCCTAAAAATTGGATTCATTCAATTAATTAAGAAATTTTCCAGAAAATTTCACACATAAAAAGGATGAGGATAAATTCTGGTATATATTTTTCAAAGTTCATTGAAGAGATCACCCAACATCAAATTAGATAATACTACACTCTAATATTCATATCTTTGGAGAATCCTACACATAAATCAGTGAAATTTTTCACATTTTTACTATTTTTCAATGATCATATCTATCATGAGTTTAAGATAATATATCACTCATCATGCCTTTGAATTACCTGGTATAGATATGCCGGTGAAAATTCCTAGGACTTAATAAGTTCTTAAACAATTAAAAATGTCCTTTTTTTATTAAGACAAGTTCAATATGAGAAGATAAAAAATAGTATAATTTTTATTTATTAAAAAAATAAACAATTAAAATGAAATAATTAGTTTCTAGGAAGACACTTAAATATATAAAATGATACTTACTTGGAAAAAACCCATTAAGTTTTCGTTAAAATAATGAATGGGTTTTCCATTCCTTATATGAATCACATGATTATTTTTTTCAAAATATGAATTAAACTTTTTAGAAAATGGTAACCTATAAAATAATTGAGGGACACATAGAAAACACATATGTAAAATAATTCATGTTTAGGATTAAAATTCATTTCCCCAAAACAAAATTAAAAATAGGATTGAGACTTGAGTGTGGTATGTTACTTTTGGGAGTGAATTGAGAATTCAATACTGTTGAAATATCAAAAAAAATCATAATAAAATTGACCTGAAACACATTAATATAGTGAAAATTCCAAATGATAGTGAGTAGAAACACATATTAAGAATGTTTTTACCATTGTAAACTATTTTTAATAGTATTATAACAAGTATAGAAAAATTTAACACCATATAAAATAAATGATGTTACTATAACATACCATTAACGAATTTCTAGATATTAGCATGATTCAAAAACAATTAAATAATTTTAAAAGAAATTAGTAAGATTAATTTTTTCATTTATTGTTAAAATCATTCTAATAGATAGATTAAAGTTAATGTATATTTTTTACAGTATGTTAACAATGAATATAGCATGATAATAGTGAATATAGAATTATAACATTGAATAAGAACCCATATGTATCATATTCATAATTACATATATAAAATGTTAACAGTGATTATAAAATGTTGTAATCACATAGGATTGTCATGTAGTGGTAAAAAAAGTTGCAATTTATCATTAACCAATTCCCAATTTAGTGTCTTCAAGACATATATCCATAAGTATTGAAGATAATAAATGAAATAAATAAAATATGAAGGGTTTAGAATTGCGCAAATGACCGATTTAGAGGGAATCATGGGAACGAAGGGAATCAATCCTTTCATCGACTCCTAAACACTGATAAACATTTATGGAAATGTTTAATTTTTTGTAACAGATTATCAACCATGTGCATCAAAACTATAAAAAATTAGAATCTAAAGTTTCTTTAAAAATAAAATTTAAAAAGATTATAAAAACAATTATGTCAACCAAAAGGGTATAATTTCCAAAACTATTTTAGGTTTATTTGTTCCCTATTATCCAAAATATGTAATAATTACACATGAAAAAGAAAATATAAATTTTGAAACATAAATAACAAAAATGAACCTAAAAGTGTAGTCTCAAGAAGAAGTTAGTGTCCGATAAAAGAATAAAATTTACCCTATTCGCACACAATCAATCTTTATCCATGAAAATGTAAATCAAAATAGTCATCATAAAAACTATATTAAAATTCTCATACATTCAACTACATAGAGGGTAAGGGAGAGGAAAACATCAGCAGGGGGTGTAGTGATAGGTAGGGTAGTGGTATGCGATGAGGGAGGATGGGCGGCTACATGCATGATGACTTTGGGTGTAGTGGAAGATTTTATTCATGAAGGGAGGTGGATCTAGTGCACGATGTGTGGAATATCTAGTTCACAATGGGTTGTGGCTATAACAGTTGTGTTGGTGGATCTAGTTTGTGATGGGCAGCAGTATCTACTGTTGTGGTGGTAGAAGCTCTAGTTTACAATGGGAGGATTTTCAAAAGCAGAATCTCACGGGGGATAGGGAGTGTTGTCTTTGATGTGGTGCGTATAGTGGAAGATAATGTTCTTGACGAGTGGGGCCAGCTACAGGTGCTTCCACGACTGCTCCAGTTCAAGATGGGAAGTTCTGGTTTGTGACGGGAGGGTTTGGGGAGGCTGAATCTCAAGGGGGAGAGGGAGGGTTGTGCGTGAGGTGGGTGGGGCCTGATAGATCACCAGTTTTAGAGTCAATGAAAACTTTTTGTTGTCACTATTAGTGAACAATAGTGACCTCTAGTGGCTGTCGCCTGTTTCAGGGGGCGTAGTTGCCCCAATTTCTAGTAATGGTTATACCATTTGTTTCTTAAAAATTCTTATAAAATGATATTTATCTTCTTCTTTTATGTTGATATGCAGTTTTGTATGACTTCTAAGACAAGATAAATGATTTTTGCTACTTAAGGTGTTGTTTATGAGAAATTTCATGGCTTTATCTCATCATAATGACATATAATTTATCATCTATTGTTGGGAAAAGTGTCTTTGAGTTGATTTTTATATGAATCTATATTTTTTTAAATTTGATGTGATATTTTTTCATTTTGAATTATGATTGATATAGTTAATCATATAATTTCTCTTGATTGATGTTTCCTTGTTATATGTTGACGTATTGTAGTACCATGTCCCCAAGAAGTCATCCAAATAGAATTTAGGAGGGAGTAATTGATGAACCGCAACAATATAACCCTCTAGTTTACTAGTACCTCATTGAGTTAATTATGTGTGTGGTTCAAGTATTTGGACTTGGAGTTTCAATTTTCCCATTTAGGCACCAGAGTTGGTACCTCGAAGGGTTAATAGTAGAGAGAATGCTCAATATTTTCTTTATCTAAAGCCTCCATATGTTTAGGAAATAAATAATTCTTATGAGGGAGTGGATTGGTTGAATAATATTGAGAAACACTTTGAGTTCAGAGATATTTTAGATTCCATTATGGTGAATAGTGTTGCCTTGAAACATGAAATTCATATTAAGGGAAGGTGGGATTCAAGAGTTATAGAGAATATGAATGAAGGACTGAAGTATAAATAATTTATATCTTTTTCATATATCAATTCTATCAATATTAGGTATTATTGACTATGTATATGGATTTTTGTGACCTTCAATAAGGAAAGAGGATAATGACTAAGTGTTCCAATACTTTTACTAAACATTCTTAGTTTTCATGTACGATAGTGTTGAAGAGGAAGCTAAATTCCCATAGGTTTTAGATAGGTCTTCGGTCATATTTTCAATATCAGTTCTTTATATAGAATATCCCTACTTATTTTCATGTTTTGGATAGGATTTTATGATGGATATTGACCAAGAAGATAATTTATGGTTTAAATGAGTTCCTCTTACGCCCAGTCATAGCCTGAGTGGTCCCTTTAAAGGGATGAGAAAACAAGATAAGTCTCATGGTGGGAATTCATAGTGGTGGATATTAGTTGTAGTCTTTCCCAAAATCATCTGTAGTGTTTAGAAATATCCCAATAACTTGTTCTCAATGTGGAAGGTCTTGGTAAAAAGAATTGTTTCATTGTGGTACCAAATATCTATAGCTCTTTTATATATTATGGTCACACACAATGGTTTTTTCATTTTTTTTATCACTTCATATATCAGTACGAGCTCGACAATACCAAGAGGATTTATGTAACAACTATTTTCCTCAAGATCAGTGTTGTTCTAGCCACAAGCATCAGAAATGAAGCTTCTTTAGGTAGTGGATGAGTCTTTAGTAGGAACTTATATGGGTCTTATGATGGTGAGATGTACAATTACTATTAATTCATCCTTATTTTCTACATTATTTTATATTAGTTCCAATAATTATTTCTTATCTACGCACATTGGGGACTTGATGAATCTTCTTATAGAGTTTATTCCTTATAATATTGAGATTACCATGAATCTTAATACCATGTATGAGTAGGGTATCTGTTTCAAATATTTTGATTTTTATTTATTGGAAATTTAAATCATCTAGGACATTTCGGTTCATGACATGAGACAGATAGTTGTAATTCATCTGGTAGACTAGTTGGTATCTTATAAATCATAAATTGATCACTATATTTTGTGGATCTCATTTACTAATACTATGGAGAGTCTTGTGTTTGTTAGATAGAATGGGACCTAGGGTCTAGCAAATATGGGCCCCCTCTTCTTGTCATTGGGTAGGTTTTGAAGTATTTTCTAATTATTAAAGATCAGTTTTGTTCAATATATTTATTCCGGGTGATCATGTGGTGTATTAGGCTTCACTTCAATATTGAATTTATGAGATGATTTATCCCACACATGATCTTGAATTCACGAATGTGATGTACACTATTAATCATTATTGACATTTAATTTTATGTAGAAAGGATTGCCATTTACTCTGATCACAAGGGTTTATGTATATCTTATCATGAAAATATTTGAATATTTATTAGAGGTTATGGGTGGAGTACCTACAATATTTTGACTTCGATGTTGCATAATCCTATTTAAAGGGGAGTATTTTTTCGATTCTATGAGTAGAAAACTACCATCCCATGTCATCTAAGAATCATAAGGATAATGGGATCAAAAGGATCTCTTCGCTCATATTCATTTGGTAGTCTAGCATGATGTGTTTGAAGTTGTTCGGGAAAGTGACCTATTGATTTTGACTCTTCCCAAGATGATTGTCTTGAAATATTATCTTCATAAAGTGTTATGAGGTACTAAGAATGATTTATATAGTGGGTATAACACTATTGAATGGTCTCTATCATCAAAGGGAATACATTACATTAGAAAATTTTATGTCATTTTGTCACTTCTAATAAAGGATGTGTTAGGGTTTTTTAATTATTCATAATGATTGGTTCACCTAGGAATGGTAGTGATGTTTTATGACATGTGGTTTCAATTCTACAAGCTAGGTGTGAAACAATACATTGCACATTTTTTTACATTATTTTACCAGTTAACAAGCCTATAGAAATTATCATATGCCTTCATGTTTTATTCAGTCCCATCCTACGATGAATTGGATATATGGTGAAATGTAAATGCAGTTTTTCTTTGTTAGTCACATAATCCACAAAAAAACTATGAAATTTTTGAAGTTATTGAGAGATCATCCAAATCGTCACACATTATTCCCATTCATGACAACACTATAGTCATAGAATTGGGAAATATATATTTTTGGGAGATTATCAGATTGTATGGTATTCCATATACCATTGTTTTCAATAATAATACCTTATTCACTTCTTGTTTTTGGAGGGGGCTCCAAAAGGCGATGGTATCCAAGGTAATGTTCAGTAAAACATTTCATCTTCAAATAGATGGTTTGAAATAATGGACTATAAAGATTCTTGAGGATCTTTTATGACCTAGTGTCCTTGAAATTTTAGGATCTTGGTATTTCCATTTGGGGTTTTTTGAGTTTTCCTATAATAATAGATAAAAATTTCCCATAAAAAATAACCTTTTGATTCCTTTTTTGGTCAACCTTGTAACTCTATAGTCTATAGGATGGAGATGGTGAAGCTTACCTTGTGGGACCTAAATTGGTCCAGGAGATGATTATTAACATTTACATAATGAGTCACAGAATAGTAATGGATCCAAGCTAGTATAAATATTATGCCGATCATTTTCAAAGCCCTATAGATTTCATGGTTGGTGACGAAGTGTTCATGATAATTTCACCTCTATAATGGTCAATGGACCTTGGAATATAGGGTAATTTTTCACCATCATACGTGGATCCATTTGTTGTTTTTGATTGTATTGGAAAGGTGGAATATCATTTTTCGATTCCATAAATGATGAATTAGATACAAAAAATGTTTCATGAGTCTTAGATTAAGAGGTTACTTTTATACATTTCTTCTATCTTGATATATGAAGACTTCGATGTGGAATGTGATATTTCATTGACTGAGTAGCTGATCCAAGTTATTGATTCACAAATAATGTTTATTTATGAGAAGTCCATACCTTTGGGTCTGGTGCTATGGAAATATGGTTATAATTTTCATGATACATGGGGGCATGTGGTGATGATGAGATATAAGTGGTGTAATATCTTTGTAGACTAGTATTCATGATACGCTTTCGGGGGTTAGATAGAATTTATGGTGGTGAGAATTGTGAAATCTTGACACCTAATTTTTTTAATTAATTTTGTTCTTTTACATTATTTTTTTAACTTCATATTTAATTTTTTGAGGAAAATTAAATTTTTTAGAGTTTTCATGGCCAATGAACATTTGGAACATTGTTAGGGAAATTTGAGAGGGTATTACCAAGAAATTGTGTTCACTGTACTAGAGTTCCAGTGGTGGGTGCACAGCTAGCGATGCATAAAGTAATAAATGTACTACCAACCCCTCAAACCTTACATCAAAGGATAAGGGGGTTGTACAAAATTGGGGAAATTTCATTCAAACCATGTGTCCAAACTACGTAACTATTTCTGTATCCCGAAATGGGGTTTGTGGTTAGCACATGGTCTGAAAAAACCATGTGGCCAAACCCTATGTCACATTTTAATTAATTTGATTTTTTATTGTTTTACCTAAAACACATCTATTTTTCCTCATTTATCTTCTACTATTTTAGGCTCCTGGCCAAGGAGACTAATCTTGGGGATTTTATATGTTCCTTTACTTCTAGTGTTTGTTTTCAATGGATCTTTGGGTGTTGGATTTAGATTCTCAAACATGTGGACTTGTTTCATGTTTTCCCTATTTTTCATCATTATATAACCTTTTTTATGTGGAATATAACATTATATTAGGGATATTTATGCAAGATATATTTTTTATTACTTTATATAATCTTTTTTTATATTTTTGTCATGGAATTGGGGTTTGTTTCTAGAACCTTATTGTTTATTGTGTGTTCATCAAAATTCATCCATGTAAGTGTTTTATAACATTCTCATTATTCTAAAATTGATGCATCAGATAATCTAATAAGAGAATTGTGGTTCATGGATCCATTCATATTTGATTCATGTTTCATGACTCGCTATTAGTGGATCCCTCATTGGGTGTTGATGATGCCATGATTTAAGTTGGTGGGTTCGTAAGGAAATTCCAATCAATTGAATTTCTTGTTGCTTGCTTGATTTGAAAGAAATTTCCTATAGATTCCCAATTAATTATTTGATTTCATTGATAAATTTGTAAATATATTACGATCTATGTCTAACCTCTTCTATTATGGGTTTTCTAATAAAGTGAAGATTTTGTAAAAATTTATTTAAACTAAATGATTGATTTGATGAACTATTTTGATGATGACTCTTGAGAATGAAAGAATAAAATGTATTTTAATTTTTAAATAAGATGAATCATTTTAAAATGGAATTTTTTTTTGAATGAAAAAATGTATGTTATTTTTTAAATTAAATGGAATTAATTTTGAGGAAAACCATTTGAATTTTGGTTTTTGAAATGGAATGAGTGAGCCTTAATGAAATCCATTTGATATCATTTTTTTGAAATAAAATAGATTTATTCAAAACTAAAACTTGTGGATAAATCAAAATTATTGATTGAATGACTAGAGAATGGTTTAAATTAATGATATCCCCGTATACTATTAATTACCTTGAATCACATGAGAGCTTGGATTGATATGAGGAGGATATGAATTAAAGGTAAAACTAATTACCTGGAAAAGTATTGATGATGAAAATGATACTAAACTATCAGAGGGAATGGAATTCATTATTTAGGATGGATTTATATTCTCCATATGATTGGGATCTAGGGAAGTGTGTGTGCACCTGGAGCCATATTTTATTGAGATTATGTAGAACCTCATTACATTATATAAAAACCCATACGTATTATAACAATGTTTCTTTGATAGAAATTATTATTTCATGACAATTATTCTGAAATGATTTATTCAAGCTAGTTTTTATAAAATTATTTATTCATACATGTTTTGATAAAGATGGTTATATATGCCTATATTGATGGAAATTCACTTTGAACGTTTTTTTAAATTTCCATTTAAATGTATTGAATGAAATTTTTAGATATTAATTTTGAAATGATTACAATTCCTTATTTATTTAAATTTAGAATATATGGGTTATTTGAGATAGAATACTTATAAAATTATTTGTGATATCATGTTTATCTATTATTCTAACACCATACTTTAACCTTTTCAAGCTTTCAAATTTTATTATACTAGGTCTAGGAAAAAGTGCTGCATTACTTAGAGGTGGGGGATGTTTTTTATTTGTGATAACTTGGGAGTTTGTGGTGATTAGTGGAGTATGTGTTCCACCTGTGGCGAGGTGATATAGTGATGACGTTATGGTTGAATTGACTAGTTTTGAATGATGTTTTTTATATCATATGGATTTTAACTCTATCGTTGTATTTTCATTCTGTCTATTTATGGTTTCCTTTTGATATTTTCATATTAATGACTATTCTTGCGGATAAATCATTCCCTATTAATGTTTATTGATTCTAAGGAACTAGTCTCTAGGTTTTGGGGATCCAGAATGGACATTGGGACATGTCGATTTTGATTTGGGGTCCATTTACATAGGTTTCAGGACTTGGTTCTTCATATTTAATATATTTTGAATTTCAAATTTTAAATTTAATGAAAATAGAATAGTAATGTGTTATAATAATGATGTTTTTCCAAGAAATAGGGAAAGTGTAATAGAGAAAGAATATTGAGAAGAAACATAAGAAAAAAATAAGTGTAGAGTATTTTTAAATATTCAAATAATAATGTTGAAACCCATGGTACATGATGATTGATGTTTCAAATGAACAAAAGATAACTAAAAAGTTGTGTGTAGTGGAAATATAAGGTTTCTATTATTTATTGAAGTCTGTTATCTTTCTATTTCATTATAATTTATAAAAGGAATGTTTAAGATTATATTTTATTTACAAATATTTATTTTTTCAAGTATTTTATGTCAAATTTATTATGTGAATAAGTGAAAATATGTTTTCATTAATCCATAAAAAATATAATTTCAACTTATAGTTTAAAGCATTATATTGTTTCAATTAATTCATATTATCAGTTTTATCATATGAGATACCAGAAGGACTCTGGAAGACCCTGAGAGGGGAGGGGTAAATCAGAGTGTCAACTCTTTCTTCTAAAGTGATGGATCTTGTTCCCATGTTGATAGGAACCTCTTAAACTTGTCTAATGGTAATTTGTAGTGATTAAAACATTCAAAAGCAGTAATAAAACACAATAATAATTTATTTGGTTCACCACTAATGGGGAGTCCAAAGAGCATACACTGATAGTGTGTCATTCATACCAAAGTACACAAATATTCACTAGATGCGGAATAAATAAGATTTGAGGAAGTCACACTATTCCAATAACACTACCATTACAAAATTTTAGTCATAAAACACTGTGTCCATCCGAAAAATTTTGTCGACTCCCCCTAGATCACTAATTTAAGAGAAGTCTAACTCAATATATCATCTTGAAGGTCACATCATTTTCATTAAAGAATACATCCTCAACTGCATATAGATTTTCTGTTTAAGTAATTTTTTTCCCATGGATTTAATCAACTTTTCTATTCCCTAATAGTTTAAAAACTATTCATCGTCATGATGCGTTGCACCATGTAGTGTGTGTGCTTCATGAACCACCTCTCCTCAATATATTGCTTCCTCTTCTGTGGACCATATTTCCACCTTGGACCGCTTATTCCCCTATGGACTACCTCCCCTCATCAATAATACCTACATCATGGACGATACTTCTTCCAAGGACTACCTTTCCTCTACAAGAGTTTTTCCATTGTAGGATACAGTACCCAAAAAAACCCTTTCCCAAAACTATCACTATAGATCACTTATCCTTTTGCAGAATCCTTCTTGTAAACCTCTTCTCCTTCATAGGGTTGTCTTCTCATGAACCAATTTGGACATCATTGAATTCTTCATGGATTTATAATAAAAATATATATTTTAATGAATCGATTAGTGTTATTTATATTAGAAAATACATTCAAAAACTCTCTAATCTATTTTACATAAACATTCTATGCGGTATATCCTTCATTGTGTACTACTCCTGCAAAATGTTTTCAGTACACATTATATGTACCACCACTCATCATTTGTGGTGGAAAATCTCTTCTGCAAATGGATATTTGCCTATTAGTCATAAGTGACATGCCTCCCCTGAATAGTTTTCCTCCCACATACTGTGAGGCTCCATTGTACCATATTCCCTACGTGGTTTGCATATCTTGCTTCTCGGTACTCATAACACCATTATGAAAAAATCCATGCCTTTTTAGTTTTTCCAAATTATTCTCCGTACCTCCCTTAGTAGTCCTCAAACTGTGTTTTTCAGTCTGATAACCATGCTTTGCGATCTCCTTTGTATAAAACCTTCCTTTTCCAAAATGATGAACATCTGATTTTGAGGCCCAAAAATTTGGAAAAAACTGGGAAATAACATGACCTTAAATATTATCATTATCTTGAACTGTAATATCAATTCCATTTAAAAATACCTAATCTTCCATGTGAGGATATTCAACAGAAAAAAACCATCACTAGTGAAAAAAAAGTTTAAAACATCGATGTTTTTTATATCGGTTATATATAACTGAAGTGAAAAGCAATAAAAATTGATTTATCACGTCAGTTATTTTATAATGGATGTGATAAATTGATGAGAATCGATTTATAACATTGGTTATTTTATAACTGATGTTCAAAATATCGTGATTTTATTTATCACATCTATTATTTTATAAAATTCATTATAAATCCATTCATGTTGATTTATAATGTCGGTAAATTTATAACTATCATGATAAATCAAATCTAGGTGCTTTATCACATCGATTATAAAATAACCGAAATTATAAATTTTGATTTATAACATCGGTTATTTTATAACCAACATGATAAAATATATTCTACGTCGATTATTAAATAACTGACGTGATAAAAATAAATAAAATAGTTTACCACATCGGTTAATAAATAACCGATGTGAGGAAGCTTTTAAATGGTTTATAAGTCCCTGTATTCTGTCATTCTGTTTTCTTCGATCTGTCGACTTGTGACTCATCTCTCTCATGTGGAAAACATAGAAATCATTCTTCGAACTCATACCCTCCAACATCTTTTTTCCAATATCCTTCATCAAATTTATTATCATCAAATCTATTAGGTCTAATCACAACACTCAATTTAGCCTCACATGCCTCAGTATCATTGTTTAATTTTCATGATGCCTTAAATTTAGGTTTTGAGATTTTATTTTTCTATCATTTTTCATGATACTATAGTAAGTTTAATAGTATTATTTTGTACCTTTATAAGTTCTTTTCTGATAAAATAAACCATGGGAGTGATATCATGAAATTTTCTACGATTTTTGTTCCTACCATATGTGTTATATCATGTGTGTGTGCATGTACTTCCATGTCTGTGCGACCATGAAATCATTATCAGGTAAGTTTTCCCCCTAGAAACCCACACCCCCATGGACACCCCCCTCACCCCACCCCATGGACACACCTTACCCCTTTGGATAGCCCCCACCCCCTGTATGGCCCTCACCCCCTGGAGACCCCCGACCCCCTTGGACAGCCGCCCCAAACACCTAGACACCCCATTCTCCCTGGACAGCCCCCACCCCCTAGACAACCCACCCCCTGGACATGGCCTATCCCTTAGAAACCTCCCCCCCACCCCACCACCTCGACACCCCTTACCTCGTTGGACAGCCCCCACCCCCTAGACCCTCCCCCCCCCCAAACACCCCCACCCCCATGGACAACCCCCACCCCTGGATATCCCTCATCCCCATGGATACCACCTCCACTCCTGGAACCCCCCCACCCCCACCCCCACCCCACACCACCCCCATAGACACCCCCTATCTCCTAGAAATCCCCCCTTGGACAGCACCCCCCCCCCTGTACACCCCTACCCCCTTCGACACCCCCCAGAAAGACCTCACCCCCTTGAAAACCCCATAACCCCTTGGATATCCCCCCCCCCACACCCCCATGGATAACCCCATCCCCCAAGACATCCCCCATCCCCTTGGACACCCCCTACCCCCTAGACAGCCCTACACCCCCTGGACAACCCCTACCCCGATGGACAACACCCCACCCCTCTAGATAGCCCCCAACCAACCCCCCTGGACACCCCCCCCCCCCCCGTCCTGGACACCCCCTAGACACCCCCACCCCTGGATAACTCCTACCCCCCTTGGAAAGCCCCCACCCCCTAGACATCATCCACCCGGCCTGAACACACTCACCACCCCCCCCCCCCCGCCTGGACACCCCCTACCACCACCTGGACACCCCCTACGCCTTTGGACAGAACCCCACCCCCTAGACACCACACCCCCTGGACACCCCCACCACCCTTGGAGACACCCACCCCATGGACAGTCCCCCCCCCCCACAGACACCCCCACCCCCTGGACACCCCCACCCCCATGAACAACCCCCACCCCCTGGACACCCCCCCTCCCCCTGGATAGCCTCTACCCCCTGGACACCTCCCACCCCCCAAGACACCCCCTACCCACTGGACATCACACCCCCTGGACACCCCCACCCCCATAGACAACCCCCTTAAACACCCCCACCCCTGGACATCCCTACCCCCTGGACACCCCTGCCCCTGGACATCCCCCACACCCCTAGAGACCCCTACCCCCCGTGCACCCCCCCCCCCCCCCCCTCAGACACCCCCTACCCCACTAGATATCCCCCCACCTCTAGTAACCCCCACCCTTACCCCCTGGACACCCCCATGGACATCCCATACCCCCTTGTACAACCCCTACCCCCTAAAGAACCACCCCACCCCTAGAAAGACCCACCCCCATGGACCTCCCCCACCCCACTAGATAACCCCCACCACTGGACAACCCCACCCCCCCCCCCCCCCCCACACACACACAATATACCCCCCCCCCCCCCCACACCCTTGGACACCCCATGGAGACCCCCACCCCCGTTAAAGGTACTAGAAGTCATGTTTATCGCTTCTGGAAGTCAGTAAGGGGATGATGGGTACGGTGTTGTATGGTTGCTGGGTGAAGAGGGTACACTGTTGGTAGATGGGTGAAGAGGATATACCAACAGTTTCATAAACCATTGCAATACATTATATACTAGAGTGTGAGTTCCAATAGTTCTTGAATTATTGGTATACATATATCCCAACGGTTTCCATGAAACCTTTGGAAGAGATATTATGTTGGACAACATGTATACCAACGGTTCTTGAACCATTGGTATACATATATCCCAATGGTTTCATTGAAACTGTTGGTATATATTAACTTCAGACATTCTATATAGTTTTCAAATTCCTCCACATTAACTTATTTGGAGATAACATCCTCATGGGAAATCATGTTCTTCTTTCTAAAGGATTTCCATTCTAAATTACACTTTCCTCTCACAACCTTTGAAAAATTTATAATGGGGTTTTTATCATCCTCATAAAATAATTTCATTAGATACTTTTCAATGAGATGACTATATTTTCTATGTCGATAGAAATCGAGTAGAATATTTCCATTGAATGTTCCCCAATCCCTGATTACTAACATATCTATTACCAGTTGTTCTTTTCAGAACATTTTCACTTTCAAATTATGTCATTTCTCCAATAAATATAAAACTGTTACATCTAACTATATATCTTTTTTAAATCATTTTCATTTATATCTTTTTCAAATACGTATATATTTTATTTATATTTCAACAAATTTTTACATTATTATAATGATATTTTTCAAACAAATATAAAATTTCCATATCATAACAGGATGTATAATTTTGATATTTTTTATAAGTAATAATGAGTTCATGTTGGATTACGTCACATTGAATGATTAATTAATAGGAGGATGGTGCTGATGCCTTTTTTGAATTTTGTAAACAAAATGTTAAAATAAATTACATTTTTTTCCGTCTATAGATGAAATGTTTGAATATGAAGAAGTTGAAAGTAGAGAGATCAAAGATATTTGGATTTTACTTGGTTTTAATCTGAGTTATATTCCTTGGATTTGGTATGGTTAAACTGGACAGAATGTTAGATCTACTGATGAAGATGATTAGAAACATGGTAACTCTGATGAAATTGAAGAGATGATTCGTGATATTTCAGCAGAACAAATTGAGATAGAACTGAAAGTTGTGCATCTATATGGGGATGCTGAAAAACTGTTGTATAATGGTTGTACAGAGTTTATGGTTTTTTTGGTTGTGGTAAGATTGATTATCCTAAAGGAAATACCTGTATGGAGTGACAAAAGTTTTACAGAGCTGCTACAATTGTTGAAATACATTCTTCCAAAAGACAACAATATTCCATATTCACATTATATGGCGAAGAAAATATTATGCCCAATGGGATTTGGATAAAATAAAATAAATTATTATTAGAATGATAGTATGATATATAAGAATGACTATTAATTTATATCAGAGTGTCCTAAAAGTGAGACATCAAGTTATAAGTTAAAAGAGAAATCAATGGATGATGTAGAGATTACATATATCTCTACCAAGGTATATTGGTATCTTCTTATAATTCATTGTTTAGAATGTTTATTAGTTAATTCACATGATGAAAAAAGGTTAAGATGGCATGCTGATGAGCGTATATGTTATGGAAAAATAAGTCATCCAGCTGATTTTCCACAGTGGAATAAAATTGTTGAGTATTATCCTATATTCAAAAATGAAATTAGAAATCTCAAATGTGGGTTGTGCATAGACAGAATGAATCCATATCGAAGTCTCAATAGCAGACATAGATCATTTCTTGTTTTATTGTTAATTTACATCCTATCTCTAGAAATTTTTATGAAGCTAAAAAATTTCATGTGGAGTATAATGATATCTGGTTCAAAGCAACCAGGAAATGATATTGATGGTATCTTTTCAGCATGGATTGATGATTTGAAACATTTAGGGGAGTATGGTATTAGGGTGTATGATTCTTATAAAATAGAATATTTTCAAATACATGCAATTTTTATGTTCCCTAAAAATGAATTCCCTGATTTGTATTTTGAGAGGGTGTAGAACCTTGATGTGACATTGGAAGACATATAAATATAGTAATGATAGGCATATTTGGAAGAAAAGTTGAATATTTTTTGAGCTACCATATTGAAGATAACATGAAGTGAAACTTAATCCCAATGTCAAGAATGTGTGGAAGAATATCTACAATAGTTTGATTGGAACATTGTTCGATATTAAAGGAATGAGAAAAGATATGTTGACTGAAATATTATACTTACTCTAATTCGGAATATGTTTGGAGTTAGCTCCCACTTCTAATGGAAGATGAACATTTCTTCCCCCAGCTTTTCATACATTATCCATGTGGGAGAAAATTATCTATTTTCAATGTCTTCATGATATCAATGTGCCTCAAGGTTATTATTCAAATGTAAAAAAAATCTCTTTAAAGGATTCGAAGCTGATAGGTATGAAATCCCATGATTTCCACGCCCTGATATAATAACTTCTACCAGCTGAATGGTGTGGAAAATTTCCCTTCTGTGTGAGAGAGACTATAATGAAGGTGTGTTATTTTTTAAATTCAATTTGTAACAAGGTGATTAATGTGAATGATTTGAAAATTTTAGAAAATAATATAATTTCTAAAATTATTCAATTGTAAATTTATTTTCTTCCTTTTTTTTTGATATAATGGTGTATTTAATGGTTCATCTGGTTAGAGGAATAATTCTTTATGGACCTGTATATCTTCCTTGGATGTATCTTTTTGAAGGTATATGAAAATATTGAAGGGGTATATTAAGAATTCATATCGATTTTGAGCCACAATTATACAAAATTATATTGTTGAGGAGGTTGTGGAGTTTTTTATGAGCTACTTGGCTGTGGCGGAGCACATAGGTTTGCCACTATATCACCATGAATGAGTTAATAATGAGGTAAAGGGGATTCATGGAATGGAAGTAAAATCATTATCAAATGAACAGATAAATAAGGTATAATTATACATCTTGAATAAAATATTTCATGATCAATTGCATATCACATTTCATATTAATGAGTTGAAACAATGTCATCCATAAAATAAAGAAGTGTGGATTTTGAATGAGAATAATAAAACATTTTTTCCATGGTTTTAAAAGACATTGATTAGTAGATCAGATGAATCAGAGATATTAATATGGTTAGTGGGTGGTCCATATTTAAATGTGATAACATGGTCTGATATGACATTAATGGATATACATTTCATACAAAAGCTCAGGACAACAGGGGTGCAGTTCAGAATAGTAGTGTGTTGGTGTTTGAAGATACAATGAATTTTTCGAGTTCTAAAGACAAAAACCCAATTTCTGCATCAAGTGCATATTATAGAGTCATTGATGAAATATAGGAGGTTCATCACATTAAATCTACTGTTCCTATTTTTAACTGAAAATGGTTTATTAGTAACAACTATGTCATACATGATGAATTTGGACTGATAGTTGTTAATATGAATAGATTAGAAGAAAAAAAAGATTCTTTTATAATGTAAATGCATGAAAAACGAATTTTTTATGTTGTTGATCAATCAGATATGCAGTGGCCTATTGTTAAAAAAATATTTTGGTGAGGATCAACTTGATGAATATGCTGATTTATATGAGATCCCTACTTCCATGGAATGATTAGTAGAGAATAATGATGATCATGTTGAAAAAATGGTTTGCTCCCTAAGGAACGATCATGACAAAGGAATTTTGGAAAATAATCCATTTTTACATTCCAATTATTTCAGGTAACATATGTTTATTTCCTATTTACATTTATGAATTTCATTAAATTTTAGATATTATATTTTTTGTATAGTAAAACGTGTATTAAAATAAATAAGTAGTAATGTTTTTTTTATTTTAATTTTTTTAGTTTAGCTTATCATGTTTACCATTATGTAACTTATATATATATATTGATTTTTTGAATAAAAATTACTTAACCATGTTTACTGTGTTTACCATTTTTACCATGTTTACTATAGTTTCACATAGTTTACCTTTAAGTAACTTATATAATTATTGATTTTGTTAAATGAAAATTACACTACCATGTTTTCCAAGTTTAAAATTTTTACCATTGTTTAACATGATTACCATATTTACCATGTTTACTATTATGTAATTTGTTTATCTTTTCATTTTTTTACATTAGTATTGTAATATTTGAATTTTTATATTTGTGAAATAATGTTTTCTTTTTTGAATTGAAGGACAATAACAGAACAATCAGTTGATCAACGACATGATTCTAGAGATGATCATCATGATCATACCTCTAGGGAGGAACATTCACATGCTCTTGATGTTCCCCAATCTTCTTAATGTGCTCCTATAACAACAAAGAAGAGTTCAAGAGTTGGTAAACATGGTTTCATATTTTTACCAAAAGTATCACTTGCCCATATCCAGGACTAAAGGATACTCGTTGAGTTTGATGACAATGATATTACTAGAGGTCCAAATGAAAAATATTTTAAGAGTTTGTATAAACTCATTGTAAAAGAAAAATAATCATTTTGTATGATGATCAGTGATGTGTGAACAAAGATAATATATCTCCGTTATGGGAGCCAATTTTGGTAAGATGTTTTTCTATTGTTTGACTAATATTTAAATGCTTATAGTACAATTTTTTTACCACTTCTTTATTAGATGACATTTGATATTCATGACACTGGTGGAGTCGGGAGGAAATTTATGTCAATGGATTCTAGGATATGGAGGGATTTCAAATCAACCCCCACATCTAATTTCATTTTTGGTCATAGGCAACAGGAAAATCCATGTCATATATATCCTTTCATATATGAAGATACATGGAAACAATTTGTTGAATGTAGAAGTAAAGATTCATTTTTTGTAAGGGAAATGTAAACCTTTATATTTTTTCTTATATAAATGATCTTATTGTTGTTTTTTTAATGATTTACACTTCTTAATTTATTGAAAATGAGGGAATCTCATCAAGAGATCCAATATAAAAATGTATACCCGCATAGTTTATCTGTGGGAGGGTATAGTTTATTAGAAGAACAAATGATGCTATAAAAATTACAAAAATATACATTTGAGTATTCATGATCTCTAGAGGTTGCCCTCCATCCCCTCCATCTAGACATGAAAAATGGTAGAGAGATCGGATGAGAAGAAAGGTGCGATATCTTTCAGAAAAAACGAGAATCGTTGCTGAGAGAATTTTAAGATATTTATTTTATTTATTTAAGTTAATCATATTATTTATATACATAGAATCATTATAATAATGTTAAATTTATTAATATAGGATTCCCTTGAGGTGAGGAGAACACTTCCATTATTTACAGTTGCTTCCAAGAAAATATTTTATCTGCAACATTGGGAACATTCGACCACCCCGGTCTTGTAAAAAGATACCTGACGGGTGTATCAGTAAGAAAAGAGTTTCCACATTATTAAACTTCTTCCATAGAAGGAGTTTTAAAAAAAATAGAATCCCTAGAGGCTGATGTTGATAATATCAATGAAAATATGGAGTAAAATATTAATGCATTGGTACAGTCTATGTTTGCAGACATGCAAAGACAATTTCAGACTGCAGCTCCCACTCCTCCACCTCCCCCTGAAGACCCCATTATTTATCCTCCACCTCAGCTTGTAGAACCGATTTGTTTATCAGAAACCTCCTCCACATCATCCTACTTAAAGTGAGTTGTATATTGATGATTATCACCATCATATAGTTGCACATGGGCGAGTATATTTTATAGGATATACAGTTCATCATCAATAGATTGAGGTAGAGAATCATAGGGTCACTGTACATGATATTATAGATAGATTAGATCATGTACCATTACCTATAGATTATGCGACGACATTTGTACATAGTATCGGTCACTTTTTTGTTTTCCCATCTACACTTCTGCGGCTCATTACCATAGTGGTATGTATGTTATATCTTTTATTTTATTTTATTTTAATTTTTTTATCATTTAAATACTAATATATTTTTCTATTTATTTAAATAAATACATCAAAGGTAAATAAATACAATATAGACAACAACAAATACAAATGAGTATGTCATCAGATACATATTCTAGTAGTCTTGATAGATTGTCAATATATTCAAAGTTGTTGTTGAATCATTCTTCGTTTCCAATGAAAGATCATGTTTTTGGACATGCAATAAATAAGGGGATTTTGAAATCTGATATCATGGATCCTATTACTGGAGATATGTTGGGCATCAATGTGGTGAAAAAGTTTTCCATATAAGTCTTAACACCTTTCCCTATGTTATATTTATTAAAAATGTATACTTATGTCTATTTTGTATTAGGTATCTTTATAACATATGTGAGAAGAATGAGGGGATAGATGTATATATATTCATAGGCCCACATTTGATTTCCCCTGAGTCACATGCATTGGATTAGGAACAAAGAACACTTTATATTGCTGAAACATTTGAAAAGAATATAATCACGTAGTGTTGGATGATTCTTTTTTGTGAGAGTTATGAATACTATATCTAGGAAAGTGTCCGTTATCTTTTAACATAAAAAACCACTAACATTAAATTTTCTTTTATATCAGTGATCATTGGATGTTAAGTGTTTTTTTAAGGGAGAAAACACTTTATTAGATATGCTTCGTCCATGGTAATGTGCGTGGAAGTTTTAAGAATATGTTGGAAAAGTAAGTTTCAATTTCTTAATAGTTTTTTATATTATAATGAATTATAAATTTATCCCATTCATATTATTTTCTAACAGGGGATGGTCCTACTTTTGAAAAAAAAACATAGAAAAAGTGTTCCAAGATAAAATATATAAAAATAAAGTTACATTTCCATCTATAATAAGTACTTTTAGATGTATTTGATAATAATGATATTTTGAATTAACACTCATTTAAATAGAATTTCAATGAAAAACTAGGCATCATCAAATGAGGAAATTATATGTTAATACTTTTGTATGGAATAATTATAACTAGAAGGCTTGTGAATTTTTACCTGGTAAGATTTCATTATAAAAATTTCCATAATATTTAATTTGTTCCATAAATTATACATGCTAACTACCTTCCTTTTAATTTGTATCTATTGATGAACCTCAACCCTATAGTTCTGGAGAGGTCAAACAGTTACAAGTGTAATGGTCAAATTATTTTACAAGTTCAATTTGATTTCAGTTTGTTTGTAGTGTAAAATGTAATTTAGAATATTGTAATTATAATTCGGTATTTGCTAGTTTTTTTGGTCGGATTTACTTTTTTTAGTTGAAATTGTAAGTTTGTATTGTTATATATGTGAATGTTTAATTTTTCTTTCCTTCTTTTTATTTTGGTCTTGTTCTGATTTCTTTCTGGTATGGATTCTGGTCCGCTTTTGGTATGATTTTGGCCTAGTTTTTTCTTGTTTCCATATTTGGTAGAGCATAGTGATGGTTTCATGGGGGTGGGGGTGTCCAAGGGGTGGGGTACTGTCCAAGGGGTAGGATGCCCCGGGGGTGGGGTGTCCAGGGGTGGGGGCTATCCATGTGGGTTGGGTGGTGTCTAGGGGTGGGATGGTGTCCAATGGGGAAGGGGGTGGGGTTTCCAGGGGTGGGGGAGTCCAGGGGGGTGGGAATGTGTCCAGGGGGTGGGGATGTCCAGGGGTGGGAGGGTGTCCAGGGGTGGGGGTTGTCCAGGGGGTGGGGCGTCCAAGGGTGTGGGTGGGTGTCCAGCGGGTTGTGTCTGTCCAGTGGGGTGGTGTAGTGACTAGGGGGTAGGGGTGGGGGTGGGGTTGTCCAAGAGGTTAGGGGTGTCCAGGGGAGTGGGGGATGTTCATTTGGGGGGGTTTTCCATGGGGGTGGCGGTGTTGAGAGGGTGGGGGTTATCCAAGGGGGTAGGGGAGTCTAGGGGTGGGAGGGTGTCCAAGGGGGTTGGCGTGGGAGGGTGTTCAGGGGATGGGGGATGTCCAGTGGGGTGGGTGATGCATAGGGGTTGCGGGCTTTCTAGGGGGTGGGGGTTGTCCAGGGGGTAGGGGGTGTCCAGGGGTGGGGGTGTCCATGGGTGAGAGGGTGTTCAGGGGGGAGTCGTAGTGTTCAGGGGTGGGAGGGTGTCCAGGGGGTGGGGGATGTCTAGGGGGTGGGGGATGTCTAGGGGTGGGGGTGTCCAGGGGGTGGTCGTGTGTCCAGGTTAGGTTTGGGGTTTTCTAGGGCATAATAGGTCTCCAGGGGTGGGTGGGGGTCCATGGGTGGGGGGATGTCCACGGGTTGGGGTGTCAAGGGAGTGGGAGTGTGTCCTAGGGTGGGGTGTCCTGGGGTTGGAGTGTGTCTAGGGAGGTGGGGGCTATCAAGGGGGTGGGGGTTTTCGAGAGGTTGGGGATTTCTAGGGTATTGGGGGCTATCTAGGGGGGTGGGTGGGTGTCCAAGGGGTTGGGAGAGTTTCTAGAGGGGAGGGGGTTGTCCAGTGGGGTGGGGTGGTTTCCAGGCGGTGGGAGGTTTTCCAAGGGGGTAGGGATGTCCAGGGTGGGAGGGTGTCTAGGGGTATGGGTGTCCAAGTGGTGTGGGGTTGTCCAAGGTGGTAGAGGTGTCTAGGGGTGGGGGTCTGTCTAGTGGGATGGGTGGTGGGGCTGTCTATGGGGGTGGAGGTGTCCAGGGGTGGGGCCTGTCCAAGGTGGTTACGGTTTGTCCAAGGGTGTAGGGGTGTCCAGGGGGAGGGAGGGTGTTCAAGGGGGTAGGGGTGGGAGGGTGTCCAAGGGTGGGGGGTTTTCAGTGGGGTGGGGTAGGTTCGAGGGGTGGGGGTTGTCCAGTTAGAGTGGGGGCGGTCCAGGGGGTAGGGGTGTCTAGGGGGTGGGGGTGTCCAGGGGGTTGGAAGGTGTCTGGGGGTGGGAGGGTGTATGGGGGTTTGGGGGTTGTCCAGGGGGTGGGGGTTTTAAGGGGTGTGTGGGTGTCCAGGGGTGGGGGTTATCCAGTGTGTTGGGGGCTATCTAGGGGGTTGGGGTGTCCAAGGGGTGGGGGTTTCTAGGGGTGGGGGTGTCCAAGGGGTGGGGGCTATCTAGAAGGGTTTTTAGGGGATGGAAGGGTTTCCAAGGGATGGGGGGTTGTCCAGAGGGTTGGGGCTATCCAAGGGGGTAGGGTTTGTCCAACGGGTTTTAGGTTTTTTTAGTTGAAATTATATGTTTGGAATGTTTTATGTGAGAATATTTAATTTTTCTTTGGTTCTTCTAGTTTCAGTAAAGTTCTGATGCTTTTATATTTTAGATTATGGTCTGGTTTTGGTCTGGTTTTGGTCTATATTTTGCTTGTTTTAGGTCTTCTTTGGTAGAGCATAGTAATGGTTGAACGGTTTCATTAAAACAAATTAGTTTAAATGACAGTTATTTTATAACTGATGTAATAAATTCATTGTAATGGTTTTTCATGTCGATTATTTAATAACCTCGTTTGTATACTCGTTTTCATGTGAGTTATTGTTTAACCGATGAGAAATAACACTTTCCAGACTGGTTTATCATGTCGGTTATAAAAATAATCAACTTCAAAAAGTCAATGATCTTGGGTATGTTATTTACTACACAATGATCTTGGCTTGGAAAAACGCAGTTCAATTTCGGCAGCATGACGAGTTGACATAATAATTCATAAAAATGGTTGATGAGAGAGAAATCGATGTCTCATAATATGTACAAAAAATGGAAATTAATGGGGGTAATATAAATAAATTCCCCAACAAATGTAATGTATTTTAGATACCTAATACAAAATAATTGATTGAATGTAAATGAGGATAGAGAAATTCCTTACTGAATTTCGGCATGGTAACGGGTTTACATGGGAGGAATTAATTTGAGAGAAAGGGGTATCTCATCATTCAAACAAAGAGATGGAATTTTGGGGGTGGTGATAAATCATACCCCAACATTTATATTTGAAAATACAAGGGCATAACAATTTTATGAAACATGGATAAAATGAAGAAGAAAGGAATCCCTTGCGAAAATTCGGCATAGTAATGGCTTAGGTAAGGGTAAAAATGAGGAAATAATAATAATTCCTCATTAAAATTAAATCACATGGACAGTAATAGAATTATTATATAATAATTAAATTTTAACCATTATAAATATAAAGAACTACTTTCAAATAAGATGCTTGAATTTGAAATGAGAAGAAAGTGAGGATCCCTTACTTGGAAGTGTGATACCAGAAGCTTGGGAGAGGCTTAAGAGAGGATTTTTGGGAGATTGGGTCACTTTGGGAGGGTCATAGAGAAAGTATGTTAGGGGTTGGTCGAAATTAAAAGGCTTTGAGTGAGGAGAAAGTTGGAGCCTGGGTGGGTTTACATAGGAAAGGAGAGGGAATTCTTTATAATTTAGGTTTTGGACACCACACATTAAACTAATCAAAACCACAAACCAGCCCATGGTTTTTTCCCATGATTTTTTTGAAAGGGTAGGGGGAAAAATATTTTATAATTCTAATGGCCTAACTTCTAAAAATAATATGGTTTCATATAGAGAGGTGAGCCACACTCTCAAAGAAATCAATTTAAAAAGCTAAAATGTTTTAAAAGTCTTGGAGGGTCCACTAAGGCGTTGTAAAATAAATCAAAAGGACATAAAATAACATTATTTTAATGTTAAAACATATATTATCTGAACATAATGTTTATGTTATTTTATTACATCACTATTGTGTCATTATAATGTCATAAAACACATTATATAATTAAATAGTATTTAATTTTTACCAGACATTTTGACTGTTTCAGTAAATTATGAAAAATTCAGTTATGGATAATTTCAATATCCTGATTCCAAAAATAATATTCATTTTATCTAAATAATTTTCTAAATATGTGAATTTTTAATTTTAAAATAAAAAAACGATATTTATTGAAAAAACATGGGTTTTGATTGAAACAACATTCAAACCATAATAAAAATTACAATTGAATTCATAAAATAATACGATTATTTATTTTTAATAAAAATTAATTTAATAAAAATAATATTTTATTAAAATATTATTTAATTCAAAAGTCCATTAATTTATCAAAATAGATTTCTTAGTTGAATATTAACTAAAAATAATATTTGTGCTTTAAAAACTATTTACAAAGTAACAATAATATAATGAATGTATATTTATTATTATATAAAAAATAATTCACATTATCATAGTGACAATGACTTGTTACATAACCCCTTATAAAAACCACGTAAGACTGAAGGGTAAAGTGTGCGATGGTGACAGACTCTTGGGGTGGCTAGGATAAAATCAGTCGAGTGGTAATCTCTATCAACTTCCACTTCTCCCATAAGTGGTTTCATTCAAACATAATGTGTTAAAGATCATTTTGGACTTGGTAAATAGTGAATCCCAATGACCCCACCACCTTTCCGAGCTTTGAAAAATGGGATTTGTATGAGGCATGTCTACCAGATGAGGTTTTTTCTTCCTTTGTTTGAGGAAAATGGTTTTGTTAAAGCCTGAAATTTATACTAATCATGTGATCATTGTTCAATGGCTATATTATCAATAGTCACAATTTTTAACATTATTTTAAAATCCAATACATGAAACCAAATAATTCCATATGTTTTACATAACCATAAGAAGACATTTAAATCGACCAAGACCAATTTTCATTAATGAATTTTTTGGGTCGTTACAGTCTTCCCCCCTTAAAAAAATTGCTTCCTCCCAATTTTATTACATAAAAAAAAGAACTCTAAAATTTAAACATGACCTCAGGGTTTCTTACCCACCACCATTAATCATTCCCAAACCCACATTATCACGTCGATCACGAAGAGAGAGGGTCAACTTAGTGAAACAATATTTCAATGCACATTCAATGTCTTCCACTTCCTTAGTCCAGATGCAGTCTGTGAAAATTGGATTGTACTAATGGAAAATATGTTCCATTTTTTGAAAAAACAATTTAACATATAGTTTCAAAACATCACCATGTAACAAGGTTTTGTAAAATATCCAGACAGGGTCATATTTAAAAAATTTGAAATGTTCTTCTTCTAATATATTTTCTATGTTGCCAAATAGACTAGAATACAATACTATATATATATAGGCTGCTCGGAGGTCTCCCTCTTCGGAAGTTATTCTAAAATAAAATAGTGCATCATACTCTATCGATAGGGTTAAATATTTGAAAATACCCCGGTGGTACCTCCCTCTTCTAGAAAGGTGGGAGATTTGGGAGCTTAATATTTGAACATAGGTAAGCCACGATCGCTGATTATTCTGTGGTATGGAGGAGGTGTTTGGTATGTTGTAGAGCGTCTTACAAGAAAGATGGGCATTAAAAAAGGTTTCTATGCTATGTGATCTTGAATTCACAATATTTATAGCTATTAAGTATTCATGAAGGGACATGATTGTTGTATGAGGTTCTTCCCCTTCCATCTCGAAACTATCCTTTATCCAGCTGATGAAACATATCATATTTTGAGTTACCCTCTAGACATGATAAAATTGTGATATTGAACTACTTGAAGTCTTATGATTTATTATTCCTTAAGGAAATGATTGTTAGGGGTAACACATACTGGGTAAACCAAAAAAAAGGATGAATTATAAATAACATTTATTTCCTAAAGTTATGAATCTATAGGATTCAATTTATGTTATCCATGATCTACTTTCTAACATATATTCTTAGGTTCATTTTTTTATTCCCTTAATAATGGTTCATACTAAGCTTGTGAATTTACCAAAGCATATCCCCCAAGAGTTTCGTAACCAAGAGTCTGGAAAGGATCATTGTAATGTACTAGGATACCCCATGTCAAACCCGAAACTATTTGTTAGAGTTTCCACTCCTAGGTACATCTGTGTTAGAGCTGCCTCAACCTAGTCATATCCAGATAGGGATGTATTTTCTGGATAAACCACTTACTCAATACTCACCAAAACAGAGCTATGTTTTTATTATTCTTATTCTTATATAAAATTATTCACTATGGTTATATAATCAAATTCCTCAAAATAACTAAACATATCCTCTAATACCAGCTATGAGAACCTCACTTTTTATTACACACTTCAACCTGGTTTATTTCATAATGTTCACATACAAAATATAATATCAAGAAGTCTTGTGTCTTTGGGGATTAGGAACATTACATAACAACTTATAACATAAAACACACAACATATTTATTGAAAACATCCTTTCCATGACCACTTCATTCCCTCATAATTATCATTGCATGGGATAACCTGAGAACATGCATAAGAAAAGGGTGAGCTATAAATCCCAAAAAGGGAGTAAACATGGAATAACATGAGGAATACCATACATGTTATTAAATAGTAATTTAAATGCATCTCAACATAAATATGAATGTAAAGGCATGATAAATCATAATAATCATAACATGGAAATGTGACAACAACACTTAACATGGAATTAGCATAAGCCAAGGCCCATTGCACATAGAGCATGACTAAACCCTCATTGCACATGAATCATGATTAAACCCTTGTTGTACTTGAATTATCATGAGTCAAAACTCATTTCACATGATATATAATGATACTATACTTTTTCCAATGTATTAGAGTGCTATTAGGGCCCACCCTTCAAAAACATTTCATTTTATGCATTAGTGTGCCACATGGATCATATAACATGGAATCAATAAAAATCCTAAGTTATTCCATGATTATTTAATGTGGAATAAATACATTAAATTATAATTAAATATTTATAAGTTCATAAAGTAAAATACCCTTGATAGATACATGGGTATGGTATTCACTTCACAGTGGTCTTGGCTTGGAAAAGTGTTGTGCAATTTGGACAGCATAACGGAGTAAGAATTCAAAAAAATGGTTGATGAGATATAAATGGGTTTATCATCATATTTTAATGAAATGGAAAGTATGGGGGTCATATAGATACATGTCCCAACAAATGTAATGTAAATTAGAAACATAATAAAAATTAATTTCTTGAATGTAAAGGAGGTGAGAGAAATTCCTTATAGAATTTTGGTATGGTAACAGGTGTACATGGGAGGAATTAATTAGATATTAAGGGGTATCTCATCACCGAACCATAGAAATAGAATTATGGGGGAGGTGAAAAATCATACCACAACATTTATAATTGAAAATAGAATGGCATAACAATATTAAAAACTTGGTTAAAATGAAGAAGGAAGGAATCCCTTACGGATATTTGGCACAGTAACGGATTTGGTAAGGGTCAAAATGAGGAAGGAAAAATAATTCATCCTTAAAATAACATAACATGGATATAAATAGAATAATTAAAAAATAATTAAATTATAACCATTCAAAATTAAAATACTACTTTCAAATAAGATGCTTGAATTTGAAAGGAGTGGAAAGTGAGGATCCCTTACTTCGAAGTGTGATCCCAAAATATTGTTAGAGGATTTAGAGAGGGTTATTAGGGGCTTGGGGTGCCTTGGGAGGATTATATAGAGAGGATTTCAGGGTTTGGTCAAAATCTAAAGGCTTTGAGTGAGGATTAAGTGGGAGCTTGGGTGAGTTTATATAGGAAAGGGGAGGGAATTCTTTATTATTTAGGTTTGGGACACCATACATTAAACTAATCAAAACCAAAAAATAGCCCATGGTTTTTGCCTATGTAATTTTCTAATGCGTATTGTAAAACAATATTTTATAACTCTCGTGTCCGAACATCTTTAAATAATAGAGTTTCTTATGTGGAAGTGAGTCACACTCTCAAAGAAATCAATTTAAAAAGCTAAAAATGTTTTATAAATCATGGAGGGTCCACTAGGGATTTGTAAAGTAGATCAAACAAACCTAAAATAACATTATTTTAATGGTAAAATAAATATTGTCCAAACATAATGTTTATAGTATTTTATTACATCACTATTGGTAAATTATGATGTAATAAAACACATTATATAATTAAACGGTATTTATTTTTTAATACAAAGATTCAACAATCTCAAAAAATTATGAAAATTTAACCATTGCATAATTACGACATCTTGAATTCAAAAATAATATTCATTTTATCTAAATAATTTTCTAAATATGAGAATTTTCACTTTTAAAATAAAAAGCGACATTTATTGAAAAAACATGGGTTTTGACAAAAACAGCTTTCAAACCTTTATAAATATTACAATTGAATTCAAAAAATTATAATATCATTTATGTTTAAAAAAATTAATTTAATAATAATAGTAATATTTTATTAAAATATAATTTAGTTAAAAAATCAATCAATTAATCAGAATAGATTTCTTAGTTGAATATTAACTAAAAATATGATTTGTGATTTAATAACTATTTACAAAGAAATAATAATAAAATGAATGTATATTAATTATTATATACAAAAATAATTCACATTTTAATAGTGATAATGTATTGTCACAAAACCCCTTGTAACACCTGCATAAGACTGAAGGGTAAGGTGTGCAATGGTGATAGACTCTTGTGATGGCTTGGATAACATTTCTCGAGTGGTAAACACTATCAACTTCCACTTCTCACATAGGAATTTTTGTTCAAGACTAATGTCTCGAAGCTCGCCTTGGGATAAGTCAAGAGAAAATCCCAATGACGCTACTTACTTTCTGAGCTATGACAAATGGGATTCTTACAGGGCAATTCTATTGGATGAGTCCACCGCTTCCTTTTTCTGAGTAAATTGTATTTGTTAAATCCCTATATTTGTACTAATCATGTGATAACTGTTCAACGTCTATATTATCAATGGTCACAATTCATAACAGTATTTTATAATCCAAAACATAAAACCAAATATGTCCATACATTTTATTTAACCATAAGAAGACATTTAAATAGACCCAGAGGAATTTTCATTAATGATTTTTTTGGGTCGTTACACTCCCCCATTAGAAATAAACCAATGAAACATTATCTATACATTATAGAGCTCAAATCATACTTCCCATGGATCGTATCTCCCCCATTAACCAATATCACATCCACAAACAGGTTAAAATAGTTAATACAACTGGGGAGAGGGGACCAAATGTAACCTCCTCAAGGATTGGGAGGTAGTTGAACACTGAGGTTCAATAAAAGATTATCAAACACATGGGCTGACAATTTCTTGTTCATTATGTCAACCACTTGATTATTAGTTCCTACATGACCATTTACATGATTCCTTATTCAAATTTTTCATTGATGAATTGATATCTGATCTCAATGTGTTTCATATGATAATTCACAGTAGGATTATTCATAAGATCAATTTCTCTCTTGTTATCACAGTTAATCACCATTGGTTGTTCCACCTCATCTTAAATATCATTAAGTTTTTTCTTCATCCCTATTATATGAGGGAAATAATTTTTAATAGAGATATACTCAGCTTCAGTAGTACTATGATAAGTACTTTCCTACTTCTTACTCAACAAGACCACACATTATTTAACAATTAAGAATGCCCCACCACTTGTGGATTCCTATAAAAAAATCTTCATCCCAATAAACATTATAAAACACTTATTGTTCACTATCTCTTTCTATAGAAAAGTATAATCTATAATTTTTAGTACCTTGAATTTACCTCATGATTTTTTGACTACTTCCATATGTTATTCGTTTTGATTACTTTGAAAGAGGGATACTAATCATGTTGCGAAAACAATATTTGGCCGTGTCACTTTCAGGTACAATAATATTCCAATGATTATCTTGTATATTGTGGGATCCAATAAAGTCTCATCCCCATGTTTTCCAAGTTTATTTCTAGCCACAATCAGAGTCTAAATTTGTTTGGAGTCATGCATATTTAATTTATTCAAAAACTCTCTTCCATACTTTTCATGAGAAATAAAAGTGCAGTATTTACTCTAAATCAATTGCAATCGTAAGAATTATGTGAGTTCACCAATCATAGACATTTATAATTCTGATTTCATGGAATTGAAAAATTCAGCCACTGATCCATGCCCGCTTCCTCCAAATATTATATCATTTATGTACACCAGTACCATGAACAGATCTTTCTAATAATTCTTCACATTGAGATTGTGACCAACTCCTCATCATTAAAAGTCAATCTTCTTTAGATAAGAATCCATCCAAGAGTAATATGCCTGTGGTTCTGGTTTCAGACCATATAGAGCCTTCCTTAATCTAAAAACCTTTATTTCATCATTACTGAGAAGCAAACTCACTCGTTGTTCATTGTAAACTTATTGTTCAAAAACACCATTCATGAAATCTATTTTGACATCCATTTGATACGGTTAGTGTCCTATTTAAATTTACACAACATGAAAATTCATGATCGACTCTCGTCTCTCCATTAGTGAAAATATTTCTTTTACATCGACACCTTCAATATGTGAATAACATTTACACACCAATAGCTCCTTAATTCTGATCACATTAGCTTGATCATATAATTTATTCTTAAATATCCACTTCATACCAACTGCATTATGACTTATGGGTCTCACAAAAAGATCCCATGTCTGGTTCTTTTCAATATTATCTAACTCTTCATTCAAGGATTTAACCCATCATTCAATCTTTGCATCGTCTTCAAATGGTTATGGTTACACAACTAATATGAAGGCATATTTTGAATTACTCCACATTCTTCTTGTCTGTGTGGGTGTTATCCAATCACCAATGATGTTAGATTTATCAATATCTAATCTTAAATTACTATTATGGGGTTCAAAATAATTTTCTTCAACCATGGTTTCCTCTTCTAATTCTTCTTCCTAATCAACATCATGTTGTAAACCCTAAATGTTTTTATCATCTTCCACTAATTCTATATTTGGATCTTCTATATATCAACATTCGTTCTCATCTTCTATCATATCAGTATAATAATTCCATAAAGAATTTTTTCTTTTCTTAAATGATATTTACATCACTTATTTAAACAAATTTTCCAATACGATTATTGAAACATTTGAAGGATTTGATCTTAATTGAATATCTAGGGAATATTATTTTTTCTACAGCATCTCCATACTTCCCTTGATTCTATTATTTGTTTCAGATGAAATATTTACTTCTAAATACTCAGGAAATGCTTCAAATATGGGTTTCTTCCATGCCAAAACACATATGATGTCTTCTTTTCTCCCATATAATTCCTGGTTCGATTTGGAGTATGCACTACAGCTTGAAAACCCTCTTTATAATAATGGTGGGGGACACTAATCTCAATCAGTATAGTTCTATCCATTTTTTTCACATGTCAATTATTGTGATCAAATTCTCCATTTTTCTATGGATTTATCATAGTAGACACCTCATGTAGTATTCCATATTTTTCAAGGTAATTTTCAAATTCAATGTATGTGTATCCGCATCCATTTTCAGACCTTATTACTTTAATTGTACTTATAGTATCATTCTTGGCAATTTGGTGATATGTTTTCATGCAATCAAGAACTTTCCTTTTCATGTGTATGACCATCACACAAGTCATTTTACAGTAATCATATATAAACAAAAATAAGTACATATATCCATATGTTCTATACACATTTATTGGTCCACAAACATCAATGTGGATGAGATCAAGGATATTTGATTCCCTTTTCTTCTTTGGCTGATATGAACTATAGACCAACATCCCTTGTATACAAGCTTCATATGTATTTTCCCATTCACACTTATGATTGGGGATATCCATGAATATATTCATCTTAGATATCTTGTCTTTTTCTTTCTGATTAATGTTATTCAATCTTCGATGCCACAATTTGTTTTATTCTTCAAAAACCATAAAGAAAATGTTCTCCTTACTATCAACCTAATATAATTTTCCATTTATTTTGTATCCTTTCATGAGAAAATTCCTTATCTTTCCTTTTATATTTAACCCCTTTTGATTTAATGTCATTATGATTCATGATTCATAGTGTTGATTAAAACTTTTGAGATTTTGAGGAAAATTGACGACATAAAGAACTTTATTATTCTTAGGATTTCTATTTTCTAGTTAAGTACTCCGACTTCCTCTAATCTTCGATGCACCATCATTGCCGAAAATTACAATTTCATCAACCCTTTTCTTAAAATTCTTCAATAATTAGGCATTTCTTGTCATATGGGATAACAAACCAAAATCAGGAATCTAGGTGCTACGACTCTTTATAGATTGGACTGCTACTTCTCCAGGGTTGGATTTTTCAATTTTCCTCTTTTCCTTCTATGAAATATTAGATTGAGTGGATGATAAATATGGCTGTTCAAATCTATCTTCCATGAGAATAGATTCATCATACTCATACTCTTCTTCTAGAGGAGAAAACCCAATTTAAATAACAACATTGTCTGGTTCATGAGTATTAGCTTGTCTCTGTGTTTGGTATGAATTGATGATGTTTTTCCTCTACCTATAATAAACTACTTTATGGCCAAAGGCGGAAAAATGAAAACAAGATACAGAGAAATTATTTTTTCTATAAGAATTAAGATATGAATTCCTTCTCTATTGTTGGCATCCTAGCTCTTACCCATTTAAATATCTCCTTGCCTCTTCAGAGTATGACATGGTATGGCCCATGTAGCCACAAAATTGACTTTTCATAAGAGGGAATGTCTTCTTACTTTTGTTCCTGACCATGCCTCCTTCCATAAAAAATAGTTTGACTTCCTATCCATTTATAAAACTTGAGAATATGATTCGGTTCTTTTTTTAGTTTCATTTTATGATATATTTGTTAGGACTTAAAGTTACTTTGTGATCAATGAAACTTTTATATTCCCTTTATTTTGGTTCATCTTATTTTCAGCCTTTGATGTTTCCGAATCACAACCAATTAAACTTTTTCACATGAATGTGGATCTTTGATCATCCAAAGCCTTTTTTACTCCATTGAAACAAAATTTTTCCCTCTCTATCAGTCCTGCATCTGAGAATCTTCCAAACTAAAATTTTATTCATTATTTCTTTTGATGTTGATTCACAAGACTAAAAACTTATTTATCAATTCCTTCAATAGTCTTTAACTTTCTTCTAGTCTTGAAGTATGTTCATTGATAAACTTTTCCTGTTATTTAATTCTAAATTTTTGTTCCACAGCATCTATTGTGCTTTCAAAGGTTTTTTATTATTCATTCAGTATTTATTCTAGTCATTCAATTTTAGATTCAAGTCAATCAACATATTATAATGATTCTTTCACAACTTCTATCCACTTATTTTATCTGTTATTCTGATTCTAAATCTATTCAGAGTGTCCTTAAGTTTCAACTTGAGATCAACATCAATAATCAACAGCTTATCTCTAGATTTATCATTTGTTGGTTCTAACTTTTCAACTGTATCAATCATTGTTTCTTAGGTTCCAAATTTAAAATATATTTATTCATCCACAAAAAAAATTCATTATCCTCATCTTCTACTTTACATAAAAAAATATTTCTTTATATTTTCCTTCTTAATTTGAAGTCTCCCTTTTGGGAAAACCTTTTCTGAGGCTTCTGCATGTTTCTAGCTTCAATTTTTTCATCATTGATCTTTCTTGCACACCGAGAGACAATGTTCCCATATTTACCAAAAAGAAAACAAGACAAAGGTAGATTTCCCTCAAATATTCCTTTTCCTTTATTGAATTTCCTAGAAACAAGATAAATAAGTTCATCTTCCTTGTAATAATTATCAACACTATCTCTTAAATTTTGAGGTTTTCGATGGATTTGAATTCATATTCCTTTCATACTTTTTTCTTTTCATATTTTGGTTTAACTCAAATCTCATATAAAACCATGCTGCTCAGCAGAGCATCCAGATAAATTGTTCGATATATCTTTTCCCTCAAGGAATGACACCGTTCCGATAGAGATATGGAATCCTTCTCATGATTTTATTCACAATTTCTATGTATTTAATTTCTTCACCATGTCCACGTATAGATCTAATAACTTTAACAATTATATTGAAAAAAGATTCTGAATTTTCTTCTGGCTGCATCTTCATATCATCAAACCTATTTTGAAAAACATATATTTTTACCTCCTTCACTTTATTGTCTACTTCATAAATATTATCATGTTTTTCCACATAGAATTGGATGACATGAAACCCATCAATTTCAGATATATTTTATCTGAAAGAGCTATAGTGAGGGTATTATAGGTCTTATCATCTGCCTAAAGCATTTCCCAGTCAGTATTAGTCATAGACATCCAAGTGGGATCAATGACCTATATTCCATGTTCATTAGAATAAGGTACTTCTATTACAAGAGATATTAAATGTGATCTAAACTTGTTCTTCCATATCTGAAAGTTACTTCCATTTAAAAGTGGAACCCCCTTGATATTAATTGTACACTCCATTTCTATAAATAAGGACATATTTATCACTAGTAACATGTACCCTCTGATACCATTTAAAGGACCGTGGAACACCCTTAGAGGGGAGGAGTGATTCAGGGTGTCAAACTTTTCTTCTAAATTGATGGATCTTGTTTCTGTGTCAATAGGAACCTATTAAACTTATCTGATGGTAATGTGGAGTAATTAAAATAGTCACAAACAGCAAGACAACAAAACAATTTCATGTGGTTCACCACTAAGGCCTACACCAAGGATCATATAGAGAAAGTGTGTCAGTCATAAGTAAATCCACTAATCTTTACTAGATGTGCAGTATAAATGTTTTGACTTAGTCACTCTAGGGAATGAACACTATCTTTACAAGGTTTTATGGATAGCACACTACATCCCATAGAACACTGTTGTCAACTCCTCTAATCTCACTACTTTGAGAGAATTCAAACTCCATTTATTGACTTGAAGGTAACTTCATTTTCATTATAGTTCGCATCCACAATTATTGATATATTATCTATTGAAGTACTGATTTTACAGATAGATGTAATCAACTTTTCCATGAAATTATAGTTCACGAACTATTCCTCCATAAACTATTTAGCTTCCTCCATGAACAGTGATTCACGGCCAAGAGAATGTGTTTCATGGACCACCTCTCCTCTGCAAATTGCTTCCACGTATATGAATTGTATCTACTCCTCAGACCATTTCTTCCTCCATAGACTGCTTCTCCACTGTGAATCATCAATTCTTTTCTTATGAGTTTTTCTTTTGCAGACTACCTATCCTCTATAGACCATTTTCCTTTACAGTCTACAGTTCCCCCACAAAACCCCTTCTGTGGATCACTTCTCGTTTTGTGGAATCCTCCTCACGGACAACTTCTCCAATATGAGAATATCATCTCAAAAACCAATTTTTAATTCACTGAATTCCTCTCCAATTTCTAATAAAAATATCTCTTCATAACAAAGGTATTATCACTCCTTATATAGGAAAATAGATCCAAAACACTCACTTATCCATTTTATATAAACATTCAATGTGGTATGTTCTTCATAGTATATTACTCCTTCCACAAATTGTTCCCCTTATGTGTTCTTTATACCACCACTGTTCCTTCATGGTGGCCAATCTCTTCTATGAACAGTTCTCTACCTCTTATCCACAAACGATGTTCCACTTATGAACTCTTTTTCTCTTGCAAATTATAAGGCTCCCGCGAACCATATCCCATAATTAGTATGTGTATCGTGCTTTGTAGTCCACATAGTTCCCCTATGAAGAAGTCCATCCTTTTAGTTTTTTTTTCATTCCACATTCCACCCTTTGTGGTCTACAAACTGTGTTTTTCGATCTGGAAACCATGCTTTGCATACTCCTTTTCATAAAACTTTCATTTTCCAAAGCCCTATGATATTCAATTTGAGGATTTTCAACAAACACAAACCATACTCAATTTATAGAAAATAACATCCTTGGTAGAAATTATATCATTACATAATTTAGGATATATTTATATGTAACTCAAGTTAAAAGATACATCATAATCCTATGTATCCATTATTATTATTGTGAACCATGTTGTGACATGAATTTGGATCATCCCCAGGATATATCTATTCATATTGAATGAAAAATCTTATGAATTTATTTTTTTCAATTATGATTGATGTGTTTAGAGTTCATTATTCCAAAATTAAATTTTTCAACATGAAAAATACTTGATAAATATAATTAATTTATCAATATTAAGAAATCCATCCATCTTAAGAAGTAGTAAAGATTATTTATATATATATATGAATAGATATTTATTCACAAATTCACCCAACCCTACCACCTCAATGAATATTGGAGGATCATTATACCTTTTGTTAATAATGTATCTAGACTAAATTCCTTCAAAAAAACTTTTTTCTTCAAAAACAACAATATATTCATCTCTAGTTTTACAAAAAAAAACATCAACCATTTCAATTTCAAAAGAGAACACATCCTCAACAATAATAAATTCATTAGGATATAGGCCTAGATTGATTATTAATTAATATTGATTTAGTTTCCAAATACATTATTATAATTTATATGTCTTCTATTCACCAGTTAAGTATTCCAACTTCTAGAGGTTTTATCTAAATAACTTTTAATTACATATTTTCTTTAAACAGATGGTCAAAAATTCATTAAAAAAATTATCTCTTATAATGAATAAACCCTTATATTATAATTACCTTAAGAAAAAATTCAATATATAATTATTAATACCTTTTATTTAGTTTGGTATACTTCCTCTATATTATTTATTAAAAATACACCATAATTTATATTATGGTGTTTCCACATCAGATACATAAAATTGACATCTCTGTGTCATACTATTTAGATATTTTATTTTCATGGTAAAAATAAATGTTATTGTATTTGAACTTATTTAATATTCTCCCCATTAAATTATAATATATTCCATATCCTAAATTCAGTATTTACAATCAATAAAACCATAGAATCATCAATTTAAAAAGGGAACCACTTAAGTTAAAAGAGTTAGAATATTTATGAAATCCTCCCCTATGTGGTGTGTTCAATGATCTAACCCACTCCCTATAGATACAAAATAAACTATCACTATCTATTAATGACTTAATAAATTCTATATGGATATTAATAAGAAAAGGTGCGTTCAAAATAATTATTAACCAGTCTTGGGTGAAACAATTTCTTACCAAAAAACATTTTTAGTGATACTCTTAAAAAATTACTAGTGCAGTGGACCATCTTTATTTTATCCAATTCATCTCCAACACATTATTATTTTTCTATATAAAATTTCATATATCTGGGATAAGAATAATAAATGGTTCCAAAATGTTACCTATTTATTTATTATAAGGTAATCACTCACTCCAACAGACAATGTGGCCTTACATTCTTTTTTTCATAGAGTCAAATAAGTAAATAATGATTTAGGTCATAATAGATTTGGTTCATGAGAAAGTATCATTGAATTATGATTTAGTTTATTTCAATTAAAATGGATATAGTTTTAAACTAGTAAAATAAAATTTATTTCTACTTATAATACTTTTTATAATTTTAAATATAGGTGATAAAAATTATAAGTAGAAAAATAGACAACAAAATAATATTATCCAAATAAATTAACATAAGTTAAAAAAATAATAAAATAAAATTTAAGGCACTATATATATGTGTATTAATTTAAAATTTTATAATTGATAAATAAATTCATTTTTCAAAGGATTTAATTGAGGGATAATAATTTTAAAAGGTAATAATAAAATAAATTTTTACAAGTTGTACAATAATAAAACTAAAATAATTAAATAAAAAATTAAGGATAAAATACTCATGAATAATATATTATTTCAATTTCATGTATAATATAAATTATTTTTCTATGATTCAATGGTTTTTTGAATATATAAACAAGAAAAAATTCATTACTAATGAATTATAATCATTCAAGAAGTGATTCTTATATCTGAATTTTTAATGGGGTAATTGCATACATTATTCTTAAAAATATTTATATCACTTTTTTATTTATATTTTATAGTTGGTTATTAAATTAAAATTCATAATATTTTATTTTATTTTTCATTAATAAAATTTAATCACATCAACTTCTTAAATTTTTTTCTTCTGCTTCATTATTAAATGTTGGGAAAAAATCCCTCAAGGTATCATTGAAGAATTTTTGAGGTGATTGTGTTTGTTGACAAAGTGGACATCTGAGTAGTGATTGTTGACAAAGCAAAACGATGACATACAACTTTGTTGACAAAGAGAATTTCATGGTGGAATGTCGAGTTTAAGAGTTGAGTTCAACGATCCATGTTTGATTCAAGAACGTTGATAAAAGGAATGGATGATCTGGAGGCGGTACAAAAGAACAGATACAAGGTGGCGCCGTTTTCCAGTGATTGCCAAATTTTTGGGCCAGAAAATCGGCAAATGAAGAAAAGTGTTTTTGGAAAAGGGACATGTGCGCCAAGGACTTGGAGCATAGGAAACTTGTGTGCCATATGTTTTTCAAGATTAGAAGATAAAAATATGGCAAAGGAAGTAGGTTCGCACAAGTTTGGGAGTTGGTCGCGCAAGTGTCCAAAAGGACAGAAGACTTGCGCGCCAAAACTGGGTCGCGCAGGTGACTTGTGCGCCGTTACGCAGGGTGGTCAGATTGTCTATCAATACTAGACCACCCCTCCTTATTCTGTACCGGAGTTCAACTCTTTGAGAAATCAAATCTCCCGTCGCGCAGGTGTGGTGGTCGCGCAAGTGGTGAGTGTGGGTCGCGCAGGTGGAGTTGCGCGCCAGTACTAGAAGTTGTGCGCCGGTGTTAGAACTTGCGCGCCAGTGTGGAGTTGTGCGCCAATATTGGTTTGGGCATTAAAGGAAGTGAGTCGCGCAAGTTTGGAATTGAGGAAGCTTGTGTCGTGCAAGTGTCAGAGGAGGACTTGCACGCCCATTGTGACTTGAGCGCCGATACTTGCGCGTTGAGGTAGACTTGCGCACCAAGTAAGGTTTCTTCCAGCAGTGTTTTGTAGACTGCGTGGAAGCTTGAAGTTTTCCTGATACCTTCGGTGCAAAGAGATATTCATATTTAGGTGAAATATGTACTTCAACAGAGCATCTACACACAGAGAAAGATGCATTCATTCATGCAAATGAAGATACCTACAGGTCTATAAACTGTGAGTGGATTCCTTCCAAGAGCAGTGAGCTTAGGAAGAGGAAGAAGGTGATCCTCTCCACCGGCAGTGAGCCAGAGAGAGAGAGACAGGGAGTGACCCTTGGGAAGGCAGTGAGCTGACCCTAAATTTGTAAAGGTAGTGAGCCTGGGCATAGAAGTGATCTAGCCCGAACCTTGTAATCCACAGCTAGTGAAGATTAGTGGAATTTGGTACGACCAGCAACCTGTCGGTGTATGCTCATTGGACATAGCCCTTAGCGGTGAACCAAGTAAAATTGTTGTGTCCTGCGCTTGCTTTACTTTTTGTTTATATTTTGTAGAAGGAAAGAGAGAGAAGAGTGTTTTTCTTAACAGCGAAAAAAGATCAGAACGGGCATTAAATTTTAATTAGTCATACCCTGATTCACCCCCCCCCCCCTCTCAGGGTATTCAGCCTAGTGGACCTAACAAGTGGTATTAGAGGGAAAGGTGGAAATTTGTCCTTCTCTCAATGGAGGTAACCAATCATAAAGGGATTCCGATCTTCGACGGATATAATTTTTAGATATGGAAGAATCAGATGCAACACTATTTCCGATCCTTGGGAATGGATGTGTTTTCAGTAGCTATGCATGGTATCACAGCTGATATTAATAGTGGTGCTTTATCAGAAGCTAAGCATAGAGAGTTGGATACTGATTCCAAAGCAATAAATGCCTTAGGGGGAGCCCTTTCCAATCCCATCTACACAAAGGTGATGTCATGAAAAACGTCACATGCCATGTGGGAAAAGCTATTGAATATATATGAAGGGGACACAAAAGTCAGAGAGGCAAAGCTGCAGGTGTTGTGGAACAAATATGAAGATCTGAAAATGAACCCGAATGAGTCTGTTGATGCATTCTTTGACAGGTTAGACATTGTTGTGGAAGATATGCGGGGTCTTGGAGAAGTCATTGAAGACATAAAGATTGTAAATCACATCTTGAGGAAACTTACACCTCGGTTCAGTCCGAATGTTTCAGTACTAGAAGATAAAGATCCAAATGAGCTGACATTGAACAATTTGCACAGTACCTTGGTTGCATATGAAATGAGGAATGATGATAATGAAGCTGTGGAAAAGGGGAAGTCTAAAGAGGTGTCATTTAAGGCCATGAAGAAGCTCACCATTGAAGATTCTAATGAAGAAGAAGAGACGGGTGAGGTGATGTCATTCCTTTCTTCAAATCTACAAAGAGGAAGAGGAAAGTTTAAAGGTAAACTTCCACTTGCATGCTTTAGATGGGGAAAGGTTGGTCATCTTGTGGAAAGATGCCCCAAGATGTTTCAAGATGATGATGATGATGATGACGTTGAAATTCCCAAAAAGAAGACTTCAGCTTTTGTGAAAGGGAAGAAACAATTCAAGAGAAATTTCTTCAAGAAAAAGAATCTTCTTTCACATGAATTTGAAAGTTCAGATGAGTCTGAGGATGAAGAAGTTGAGGAAATAGAAAATTGCAGAGATCGTGGGGTAAATGCCTTGGTGGAAATTGTTGGTAGCTCTCAAAACGAAGAAGAAGCTGATGCTAAAGAAGAAGAAGAAATTGAAGGGAGAATTGATATGGAAGCCGAATTGGAAGCAGCTCTTGAGGAGATAGATGTTTGGAGAGCCAAAACGAAGAAAGCCAATAAAGTGGTTCGTGATGCCAAACTCTATATGCAACAACAGGATGAAGAAAAGTCTGAGCAGTTAGAAGAAATTGAAAGACTAAAATCCTCAACACCAGAGATCTTAGAAAATATTGTTGCGTATAAGTTTAAAATTGAGGAACAAAAGAAGGAAATTGATTGTTTGACTAACACAGGAAAGGAGAAGGTTAGAAATATCAAAGAACTTGAAGAAGAAGTGGTCAGTCTACGACAAAAACATAAGGATCAAGATAAACTCTTGAACCCCAATGTGATATCCAAAAAGCAGGCCATTCAGAAGACAGAGAAGATGAAAGCGGAGCCTAGCAGTTTAGTAGGGAAGAAGCAGCAATTGAGCTCAGATGTTAAGGTCATTTCTGGGCTTAGTCTAGAACAAAAATTTGTGACAATTGCTGTCAGACCGCAAGCACTCATCCCGAACGTGAAGGTTGATTTGGGCACAAAACAGAATCAGAATATTCAGAGATCTCAAAGGGAAAATCATAGTGCTAAAATATCACGAGGGAATGCATCCTATATCCGGTGTTATTGCTGTGGGAAAATGGTACATTCACAGTATGTGTGTTACATATCCAAGAGATACAGAAGGGAACATGAACAGAGATGGTAGCCAAACAGAGAACGGTTTTCCAGAACACATTTTGAAAGACACTGTTTTTGGTGCGGAGGATTTGGACACATGGCTAGGTATTTCACTTCAACCATTCAGAGAAATGTGTCAAAGCAGAATCAAAATGTTCTCAAGAAGTAGATCAATAAACCAACAAGTGAGTTAAAAGTTCAGAACAGATTTGTAGCTCTACAAGATGAGGGTGGTCCATCATACTCTGAGAAAGAACAGAAGTCTCAATCCATGCCGAGTGTGAAGGAAAAATTATGGACCAAGAAGAAGAAAAATGAGAAGGCTATGGTGGCGGAGATTTCCCTTAAAGCATCAGATCGATCTGGTGTTTGGATCATTGATAGTGGTTGCACATCCCATATGACGGGTAATAAGGATCTTGTTACAGGCATCAAATATGACAATGAAGGAGTTGTCAAATTTAGAAATGATGAAGGCCTGAGGATTGTTGGCTCAGGGAAAGCCAAGTTTGGGGGAAAAGAGATGAGATGGGATGATGTCTTGGTAGTAGAGGGTCTCAGTCATAACCTACTCAGTGTCAGTCAACTATGTGACTATGGGAACTCTATCCAATTTACCAAGAAGATGTGTGTTGTGAAAGGAAAAGATGGAGCAGCTGTTCTGCAGGGAAAAAGGTCAAAGGGAAATCTCTATCTTGTAGGTGGGGCAGAAGATACTTGTCTTTTATCCAGAGAGGAAGAAAACCAGTTGTGGCATAAGCGACTTGGTCATCTATGCCAACCATCTATGGAGGATCTCGTTAAATGTGATGCTGCTAGAGACCTTCCCAAACTATCACGTGATTTCACTCATACATGTGATGCTTGTCAACAAGGGAAAATCATCAGAAAGACATACAGGCCAAAGGAACAGAAATCAACTAGAGTGCTCGAATTGGTGCATGCTGATGTATGTGGACCTATCTCACCACGAGCTATAAATGGGAAAAGGTACTATGTTCTTTTCATTGATGACTATAGCAGAATGGACTGGGTATTCATCATAACCCATAAGACAGAGGTGTTCAGTTGCATAAAGCAGTACAAGAGGGAATCAGAAAATATTCTTGGGCAGAAAATTCTGAAGTTTCGTACTGATTACGGTACAGAATTTACAAACAGTCAGGTTGAAAACTATCTCGAGAAACATGGGATAAGGCATCAAGTTTCATCAGTAATAACTCCCCAACAGAATGGAGTAGTTTAAAGGAGAAATCGGATCATCAAAACATGGCCAGAACAATGCTTATTGATAAGGACCTGCCAGAGAAATTTTGGAAGGAAGCAGTTTTGACATCGGTCTATGTTTCAAACAGGTCCCTGTTATGTCCGAAGCAAGGGAAGACTCTGTATGAACTGTGGTATGGAAAGAAGCCAACGTTGAAGTACTTTCGAATCTTTGGAAGTAAGTGTTTCATTCTCAACAAAGAACATCATAGAAAGTTTGAGGCACGATGAGATGAAGGGATATTCCTTGGCTATTCCGGGAAAAGCAAAGCGTATAAATGTTACGACAAAAGGCTGGGAAAAATCATTGAAAGCAATGATGTCACTATAGTTGAAAATGAGCAGAATACTCAACGATCCATTGAATAGTTCCTGGATGAATGTGATGATGAGGTAAGCAACCCAGGGGGAGCAGAAGTGGAAGAAGCTGACTCAAAAGAAGATACTGATGATGAAGAGGAAAATGTCAAGTCGATGTCAGTGAGGAAGCCAAAGAGTCGAGCTGAAATTGATAGGCAGAATATCAGTGGTGATAAAACAGCTCCAGTTCAGACTCGAAGAATGAAATCATCACAGCAAGCATCGTTTTTGTCTCAAGTGGAGCCGAAATGTTTTTCTGATGCAGTTGAAGATGAAAACTGGTTTCAGGCCATGAACGAAGAGCTTGATCAGATTGAGAAGAACCAGACATGGGAGATTGTTTCGAGGCCAGCAGACAAGAATGTCATCGGGACTAAATGGGTCTATCGCAACAAGATGAATGAAGATGGCACAGTGATTCTGAACAAAGAACGACTAGTGTGCAAGGGATACTCCCAGATAGAGGGAATAGATGTTGATGAGACATTTGCACCGGTTGCAAGGCTGGAGACAATCAGATTATTTTTTTCCATAGCAGTGCAAAGAAAGTTCAAAGTGTTCCAGATGGATGTCAAATCCGCATTCTTGAATGGGGTTCTGGAAGAAGAGGTGTATATTGAGAAGCCATATGGTTTTCTCATTCATGAGGATGAGAACAAAGTTTGCAGGCTGAAGAAGGCGTTGTATGGGATGAAACAAGCACCAAGGGAATGGTACTCAAGGTTTGATCAGTACTTGAAGAAGCTTGGTTTCCAGCATGGAGGAGTTGACTACAACCTCTATTTCAGCAATGACAGTAATCAAAGGATGATGGTGCTTGTGTATGTCGATGACATAATTTTTGGCGGATCAGATGAAGCTCAGTGCAGACAGTTTTCCGAATTCATGAAAAATGAGTTTGAAATATCAATGATTGGAGAGCTAACATTTTTCCTTGGTCTACAGGTGACACAAGAAAGGAATGGAACTTTCATTTCTCAATCCAAATATGCCAAGTAGGTTCTAAGAAGGTTTGGAATGGATAATTCCAAGGAAATGAAGACTCCATTTGCTACCCGGATGAAATTATCAAAAGATGAGGATGGCAAGGCAGTTAATATCACAGAATACAGGAAAATCATTGGAAGTCTGTTGTACTTAACCTCAAAAAGTCCTGATATTGTTTTCACCACATGCCAAGCAGTGAGATATCAAAGTAATCCTAAGGAAAGTCACATGCATGCAGTGAAAAGAATACTTCGGTATATCAAGGGCACAGTGGACTTCGGGTTGACATATAACGACAAGTCTCAGACAGATTTATTGGGAAATACTGATGTAGACTGGGCCGGATTAGCAGATGACAGGAAATCAACATCTGGAGGTTCATTTTATCTTGGCGGACTATGTATTTCCTGGTTGAGCAAGAAGCCGGATTGCATTTCATTAAGCACCACAGAAGCTGAGTATATTGCGGCCACTCAAGCATGCACACAGTTATTGTGGATGAAGCAGCAGCTTGAAGATATGGGAGTTGAAGTGAATTCTCCGATCAGAATCCAGTGTAACAACTCAAGTTCTATAAATCTTGGCAAAAATCTTTTCCATCATTCCACGACAAAGCACATTGAGATCAAGTATCATCTCATCAAGGAGAAGGTTGAGCAGGGCATCGTGAAGTTGGTGTATGTGCCTACAGAGCTATAGGTTGTAGACATTCTGACAAAGGCCTTACCTAAGGAAGCTTTTGAGAGGCATCGACTGGCTCTGGGAGTTCAGTCGATTCCCCGCACTTGAAATAGTGTGGATGTGGGACCCCCCCCCCTTCTCCCTGAGGTATGATGTGTTTTTCCCTAATGTGCTGAGTTGTTCTCTACTCTGTTACAGACTTAAAAGGACTGCCTTTGGGTTCATTGACAAAGGGGGAGAAAATAGTGATTGTTCAAGGGGGAGACAATGTGGAGATTTGATAAATCATGAATGATATGGGGGAGAAGCTGACAGGTGGAGCATCCAGACAGCCAGATAGGGGGAGTTGAAGCTATTTTAATGTGCTTAGCCAGAGCTTAGCTTGGAAAACACATGAAATATGGCTAAAGAGGTGTTGAAGCTTTGAGCAGAAAGGGGGAGCGTATTAAATCTGACGATGCTAGAAGTGATCGATCAAAGAATAGATATCATGAGAGCTGAGGATCGTGATAAAAGAAGAAGAGTGGTGTTGGACAGTGGTAAGAATATTTCCAAACAAAACATTGGTCTTCCAACAAGTCCATCAACAATTGGTATCAGTTTAGTACAAATTGGTATTAGTTTGGTGTCAACAGTGGATGTCAGAGATAAAGTGATTCATTGATGAACTTTTCATTTACTCTTGTTTCTCAAGCCGAGCATTGCTCATGTGGTCTTAGAGTATGTGTTGAGTAAATCCTTGATTGCTATCAGAATCGCAATGAGGCGAATGGAGGCTGAAGAATCAACGGCGTATCTTTGTTTTGGAAGAGTTGTCAACAAACCCAAAGGGGGAGATTTTTGGGCAAAAATCCCTCAAGGTATCATTGTAGAATTTTTGAGGTGATTGTGTTTGTTGACAAAGTGGACATCTGAGTAGGGATTGTTGACAAAGAAAAACGACGACATGCAACATTGTTGACAAAGAGGATTTCATGGTGGAATGTTGAGTTCAAGAGTTGAGTTAAATGATCCATGTTTGATTCAAGAACGTCGACAAAAGGAATGGATGATCTGGAGGTGGTACAAAAGAACAGATATAAGGTGGTGCCGTTTTCCAGTGTTTGCCAAATTTTTGGGCCTAAAAATCGGCAAATGAAGAAAAGTGTTTTTGGAAAAGGGACTTGCGCGCCGAGGACTTGGAGCATAGGAAACTTTCACGCCATATATTTTTCAAGATCAGAAGAAAAAAAAATATGGCAAAGGAACTAGGTTCGCGCAAGTTTAGGAGTTGGTCGCGCAAGTGTCCAAAAGGACAGAAGACTTGCGCGCCGAAACTGGGTCATGTAGGTGACTTGCACGCCATTGCACAGGATGGTCAGATTGCCTATAAATACTGGACCACCCCTCCTCATTCTGTACCGGAGTTCAACTCTTTGAGAAATCAGAGCTCCCGTCGCGCAGGTGTAGTGGTCGCGCAAGTGGTGAGTGTGGGTCGCGCAGGTGGAGTTGCGTGCCAGTAGTAGAAGTTGTGTGCCGGTGTTAGAACTTGCGCGCCAGTGTGGAGTTGCGCGCCAATATTGGTTTGGGCGTAAAAGGAAGTGAGTCGCGCAAGTCTGGAGTTGAGGAAGCTTGTGTCGCGCAAGTTTTAGAGGAGGACTTGCACGCCCGTTGTGACTTGCGCGCCGATACTTGCGCGTCGAGGTAGACTTGCGTGGAAAGTAAGGTTTGTTCCAGTAATGTTTTTCGGACTGTGTGGAAGCTGGATGTTTGCCCGATACCTTCGGTGCAAAGAGATATTCATCTTTGGGTGAAATTGGTACTTCAACAGAGCATCTACACACAGAGATTGATGCATTCATTCATGAAAATGAAGAGACCTACAAGTCTATAAACTGTGAGTGGATTCCTTCCAAGATCAGTGAGCTTAGGAAGAGGAAGAAGGTGATCCTCTCCACCGGCAGTGATCCAGAGAGAGAGAGACAGGGAGTGACCCTTGGGAAAGCAGTGAGCTGACCCTAAATTTGTAAAGGCAGTGAGCCTGGGCATAGAAGTGATCTAGCCCAAACCTTGTAATCCACAGCTAGTGAAGATTAGTGGAATTTGGTACGACCGGCAACCTATCGGCGTATGCTCCTTGGACATATCCTTTAGCGGTGAGCCAAGTAAAATTGTTGTGTCTTGCGCTTGCTTTACTTTCTGTTTATATTGTGTAGGAGGGAAGAGAGAGAAGAGTGTTTTGCTTAACAGCGAAACAAGATCAGAACGGGCATTAATTTTTAATTAGTCATACCCTGATTCACCCCCCCTCTAAGGGTATTCAGACTAGTGGACCTAACATTAAACAATAACAATAAAATCTAAATTTTTTATATAGAATGAGAATATTTAATTTCTAAAAAAGTGACATATTTAAGAGGTACTATTTTTACATAAATTATAGAAACCATAATCAAAACATGATTAACAAACTAAATAACACTAACGATCATTAAAAAATAATAAAATACAGTTCAAAGTAATCTTAATGTATTTCAAAATCATTTTCACTACACCCAAGAGAGACTTCTTGAGATTTTAAAGAAATCAATAAAACATATAAATGAAAATGAATATCTAGTAATCTTTCTATAACATAAAGAAAACCTTCATTCCTACCTCTATAAATAGTTTGTTCCGTTGGTTTCTTAGTTTCATATAACTCAAGTTTATAATTAGAATTAAAATAATTATCCCTATCGTAAACACTATCTAGCCCAAAAAATAAAAAAACCTTGGGAATTTTCTTTAATTAAGGACAATATAATTCCTATTTTCATAAAATCGATATTTATGGATTTATTTTATCACCCCTTCAGATTCATCTATAATTCATGTTTCTTATGTTATAAATATTTCTACATATAAAGGTATTCATACAACCAAGAATAATAACATAGAAGTGCATTTATGTGTAAAAATATATTTCAATGTCCTTTGGATGAATCTTTAAGTCTATTTGTTACCATTTTAAAAAAAATTAAAGAAAATTGAGGATATTCTTATATGTATCCATATGAGATTATATCAAACTAAATTGCATATCGAATTTTTTAACAAAAAACTTTATGAGGGGGTATTTTTCTTAAAAAATAAAAGATATTCAGTAAAGGAATTATCAATTATAAATCAATTCAAAAAGTCATCCTTTTCATAAATCTATTTAATCTTTAAATTTTGAAGTGTTTTTTAATCATACAATTTTTCAATGGTTTCAATTAAAGAAATTTCTAGAATGGTTTTTTATAACTAGTACAATCTTTTTTATTAAACAATCTAATTAGGATTATATCAACCACTGAGATTGGGGTAATCAATGGTGATGTTTTCACAATATCAATTATCTAAAATTAAACCTTGAAACTTGTTTGAGTTATTGTACATATAAACCATTTATAACAATCTCACATTCATGTAATGATAAGAATGTATATAATGAATTCATGATTTACAAGGTTTGATGTAAATGTGAGAACCTATATCTCTACAATGGAGAATCATATTAGTAAATGGAAATTTTTTGTTAATAATAAGTTAATAAAACTTAACTAAATTCATATTATACACTCTATATCTCCTCATATTAATGAGTATATGGACTCTGGCTAGTTAAAATTTCTCAATTACAAAACTAAACCATCAAAAAAGATATGGAATTTTGTAAAAAATATCCCAACAACATCATCTGAAAAATTTCTATATGATTTCCTCAATCTAGAAAGTGTCCATATAGTTCACCATACCTTTATCCAGCATTCTCTATCATTGATAACTCACTAAAACTTTACCTATTTTCTAACCTAGGTTTTTTCTGAATAAAACCATTATGCTTCACTATATGACCAAACTCTCTATATGGGACCTCTAATCAGTATATTTTCCCACTATCATCGATAGAAATCTATGTATTTTTACACTAATTATAAATTCTATCTTATTTTATAACAATAATATCAATCTAATAGATTTTATTTAAGCATAAATTAATATTGGTTGGAAACTCATCATCCCAAAATGTAATCATGTCAATTTATTATATGTGTGAACAATGTTATCTTGGATGTACTTTTCATCCCCTTTATATAGGTTCACTCAAAATATAAATTGTGGGGAAAAATTTTCATTTTCCAACTCATCAAACACTCACTTGATTCTTTTTAATCCTTCTAGAGTATTACTATAATTACTTGTACATTCTTAAAGAATTATGAAAACCTAGAATCTCCAAGATTCCTCAAACTTCCTTAACATCATTTTTAGAGAACTTATCCAATCATACATAACTCAATGATATGAAAAAACTATTAATTAAAAATACAAAAAAATAATCAAAGAAATGTGATTTAAAATGTTATAAAACTATTCTTGAAAACTATGACCTTAAAATATATGTATGGATAATTTTTTATCTATATTTTGTCTGGATTTTCTCTATCATCCTCATGTCTAATCCTTAGAAAATTATGTTTTAGAAAGACTAAATATACTCCATCCAACCTCAGATCAAGCTTCATACATTTCCTAGATTTAAAATCATATTTTCATTAAATTTCATTAAATCATTCATCTAATTATAACTAAACCATCCATCTGATTCTAATCCTACGGATGGAGCCATCTCCATATATTACACTTCCTTATAGCTATTTGGGTATTAATTTATCTGAGGTTTCATCATCCAATAGACAAAAACAATTACCTTACTAACAAATTGATATTCAAAATAGTAACCTTCCTATAACATGTGACAAAAAACATTACTAATTGAACATCATACAAATTATATATCTAAAAACTTTGAAAACAAATTGAACTTTGTTTCTATAAATTTAACCATGTCCATTCAGTTTTTTCCTAAACACCTAATTAGATCCAATAATATTTTTCCTCCTTTTCATGGAACTTGTTCCCATATTTCATTTTTATTAATTTGAAATAACTATTTATTCATAGCTTGAACCCACTCTTTATGTTCAATTCCCTTTAAAAATGATCCTAGTTCCACCTATGAAATAAGTGATGTATGGTTATCTATTATTAGTTACATTATAGTATAAAATATTGATTTTAAATTTTGATTAATGTTTTCACATTCCATCTATTTTTGTAAGATGCTGAACATTAGATATTTTCATCATGTATCACTTTCCTCAACACACTATTCATCTGATTCGCTTCGTGCATGTTTTGGATTATATTACTCTTATGTTTCGTTTTCTTCATTAGATGACATCAATATTTTTCGATAACATCTTTATTAAAAAAATTAAGTTACATTTTCAACAACATTTATAGCATAAAAAACAAAAAACATTTTTAAACATTAATTCAAACTATTTTAACTAATTTTGTTGGATGAATATCCCATGAAAATTTATTCCCCATATATTTCATCAAAATTTACAAGATCCATATTTTAAATATTTATTTAGAAGGGTCTTTCAAAAACATTGAAATATTTCACATACATTTTTTTCTTGTACCAAATATCTTAGTAAGTTATTTTGGATTACATACGTAACAAAAATCTATTTTTTACGTGAATAGAAGTACTAATAGATTCCCTCCAAAATACATTACAAATTATATATACTTCCAACATACTAATTCTCATTTCCACTAATTTTTATTTTTCCTTTCCACCACCCCATTTTTTTAGGTCTGTATGGATCATTGAATTAGTGATTGATTAAAAATTTCTTCATATTTATTTCAAAATCATTTCATGTCTACTCCTTTCCATTATTAGTTTTCTGATTCAGTATATAAGCACACATATCTCATTCAACAACACTTTTGAAAAATCTTAATATTTCAAATTCATAAAAATTATGATGGGCATCCAAGTGAAATAAAAAAAATTAATAAAGTTAAAATAACCTTTTTTGATTAATGACTCGTTAGCCCAATAAGATCATAGTAACTAATATCAAGTGGTCTATTAGGTTGAATTTCAACATTGTTATGACTATTACAAACCATCTTTCCTTTCTAAAAATTTATAAAAGCAACATCATATTTCCACATTAAATGTGGTAGGTTTCATATAAAATTATCTTTAGAAACTTTTCTTATAATTTTCTATCAAATATTTCAAATTATTTGATTCCGTAATTTATTTTATTCGTTATCACTAAATTAGAATGACTTATAAAGTTCTACAATATTGAAAATATTTCTAATGGTTTCTTCTCACTAAGTAGCAATTTCTTTTTCTTTTAGGTTTCTAATGATACAATAATATTTCTTGAAGAAAAATCCCATACCATAATCTAAACATTTACTAACAAATAGTAAGTTTATTATCCCATAAACATCTAAAACTTCAATTTTTGAACATTAATATAACCAGTTCTTATTCATTTGAATTTTAACGAACTATCATTTTTTAGAGTAACAACTCCTCATTCCTGTTATTTAATATATTTTATGATATTTATATCGTATATCATGTTTTAGGAATAACCACTACTAAGAATCTAATGTTTTTTTCCATTTTCAATCATTTAGAGTTGTATCAACAATAAATTCTCTATCTAGAACTTTCTTCTTTTTGGTATCCTTTTATTTTCAAGTATAATAAATTTCTAGTAGAATATTTTTCATATATTCAGCAGTAAATTGATCCTATTTGTAACATATTGCACAAACTTATTCTAATAAATTAAATCAATTCTACATAGGAAACTATCTAAAGTTTGGTGGTTTAGACATAATTTCCTCCCAAAAATTTGAAAATTTTATTCAATTTATTTAATTAATTATCCCCGTTAGTTATTAAATATTTATGGGGATAAATATGTTGTGTAAATATTTACAAGAATAATTCAAATAAATTAAAAAACACTAATAAAAATCATCAAATCTAAATCTTTTGTAGAAAACTAGTTTCTTTATCTATAGAATGTTAATTGAGGTTAGAAACATCTTTATATATACATATTCCCCTTTCACGTGGAAACATTCTTACAGAGATTACTTTTAACTTTTTTATGTGATATTTTTTCAAATAATTTATCAGTTAAATATCACACAAAAAATTTTCTAAAACCAACATAGTGACTAAAAGTAAAAGAACATTAACTTTTAGTTGGTGAAGATTTCAATGGATTCTAATAATGAAATTTCTCATCAACTTTTGATGTTTTAGCTTTTACTTCTGGAGACTTATTGAAATTTACATTCAATTTCATAAGGTACATTCAATCATAAAAAATATTTCTTTAAATTTAAAATCCTCATATTCCATAGAAACAAGTTTCTTACTAAGATACTCCACCATATTTCCTTGATTTGATATATTTTTTTGTAGGTTCTTAATTTCATCAATGTACTTGCATTCATTTTTAAGAAGATACTATTTTCCTACATTCTCTCTCAAACCTTATTATTATAACATTATGATTTATTTCATGATTTTTTTGTTTTTTCTAAAGACATTCCCCATGTTCTGATCCTATATGATATTTATTTTATGTTTTTTCACCTATTTACTCATAATTTCTTGAGGAATATTACTTTTCTCAAAATTTTAAAATAAATTTACAAACTTATTTGAAATTATATATTCTAAAGAATTGGTTTTAGAAGATTCATTTTATTATTTTTTACTCAACATTTTTTTTATGGTTCTAGAAATCCTTTTCTTACCATGAGTGGATTTCTTATCTTCCCTGTATGTTTTTTTCCACTACTTCTAATAAGTTTTTTCATTCAAATGGTATTCATATTATACAAATTTCTTATTAAGGAAATTAATTTCAAAATGAATAATCCTATCACATTAGAAACATTTACACAGGAGTATTCCTCGATATTTTACTCAACATATTGGATAATGTTTTGAGAAAAGAGACACGATCTTTTCATTCATTTTATCATCTTCTTTATCTTTCTAATCATTGTGATTAATAATATAAATATATTTTATTTTTAGTTTTCTCATATTTTCAAAACCCATTTCATCATTGATACTCTTTTTTAATGTTTGGGAATTTCTCATATCATTTTCAATAATAAATTTATGTAATTTATTAAGATATAAATCATCTTTATCTTCTAAAGAAGTGATTTTGGATACATACATATTGGGGAAGATTCACATGAGTTTCTTAACATTGGTAAAATATTCTAATACAACAATATTCCTTATTATGGTACCAATAATTTCATTAAATCTAGTGAATTTCTCATCAATAGTTTCTTTATCTACCATTCTGATATCTCCAACCCCTTTATGTCATATTTGTCACTTTTCTTCCATCATTTATGTATTCCCCTTTTAAATACATTTGTGTTTTTTCCAAGCTTCTTTGGATATTTTGAGACCCATAAACTTTATGAAAAAAATTATTTCAATTCCTTTAGAATATTATTTCTAGATTTTCTAAGTACCACAGTATTTCATTTTTCAGAAAAAAATTCATAAGATCATTTTTTTCAAAGGGTGAAAACACAATTTTGGTTGCACCAATTACCTCATAGGAATGTGAAAAACCCCGACGGTATTACTCTATTTTTATGACCATGAAAATTTTATCCTTTGAATGTTGGAATATATCTCATGTTAAATGAGTTTTTACTTTCCATGATAAAGATAAAAAATAGGAACATTAGATCAGATGCCAATTAAAGTTTCTTTGGATCATTGGAACCACAAGTAAGGGTTGTTGAATAATTGGTGGTAACTTTACAATTTAAATTCATTAAAATTAAACCCTTCTTCTTTTTAGAATTATTATTCTTATTACCTCTTTATAGAAATCACACAAGAATGTATTGAATATAAAGTAAAAAAATTGATATTTATAAAGTTCATCCTCAATTTGAGAACATACATCCTTAACATGGGAAATACTTTCAGTCTATGAAAATTCACTATTAATAATAAGTGAATAAAACTTGATATGAATATCATAGAAGTCTTTATATCTCCTAAAATGATTGATTATATCGACTCCCTCTAGGTACCCTAATTTTATTAAAAAATTAATCCAATCACAAAAATGTGAAACTTTGTAAAAAAAATATCCCAACAACCTCAATTTGAAGTGTTCCGTATGATTTAATTCATTCAGTAAGTGTATTTATAGTATTTACTACATTCTTATGGTATTTTTTGTTCAGTGTGCATCACTAAAACTATGAATGTTTTCTAACCTTCATTCCATAATCTAAACATAACCTTTGTGTCTCACTAATTGTCTAAACTCTCTATCTGATACCTCAAACCATAATCTCTATCCACTTCCTCAAATATAAATCTCTATCCACATAAACTTATTGAAATGTCTCTCTAATTTTTGGATAAAAATTCACATCTTTTATATTTTCTTCAAAAAGAAAGAAATATTTTTTGGATACAAAACTACTCAAAACTTCAGCATATAATATTTTTGTACTTGTGAACAGTGTCAGATCGGTTGTTCTTTGAACCCACTTTTTATAGGTTCAATCAACATAGAATTTGTAAGAACTACATTTCATTTTCCCACTCATCTAAAACATGCATAAATATTCTTGAGCCTCTTAGATTATTCCAACATATTCTTGAAAATACATAAAGCATAATGAAAACTCAATGTCTCCAAAATTTCTCCAAATTACTTAATATTAATTTTAATTAACTTATTCAATATTACTAACTCATCTAGAAAAAATAAACTTCTAAATAAAAAACATAACATCATCAAAGTAATGATATCTATAAATTTCAAAAAAAAATTAAAAACTATATTCAGAAAAAAAAAATCAGAAGACCTTTATAAAAAAAATATATCTGGTTCGTCTCCTTCTCTTAATTATTTTTCCTATAATGTCAATAATGTTCAACAGGTTCTCATATGTGTGATATATCCTTCTCCACCCATTTTACTTCCTTAAATCTATTCATACTTTTCTCCTCATAATGGTTTATAATCCATTTGACTTCAACCATTTTATTCATAACTAAGAACTCCTAAAAACATTAAAAATTTATACAACATGAAATTTAAAACATTACCAGTTTAAATTTGCACAAAATTTATATCCACAAACATCCTTAGCTACTGTCTGGTATGATTGATCCATTTAATATGGTTGACTATATTGTGAAAACTTATAACAACTTTTTTCTTATAATACTTTCTCCATATGGGAACATTTTATTATATTATATGGTGAAACAGTTGTACTTATTTCCCCATGGAATTCATATTGTTTTATCTCCATACACATTAATCAATCTAGTGGACTATTCCTAGTAGCTTAAACATATACTTTATCACAAAACATTATCTAGGTAATCAATTTAGTTATCTGAATTAGTTACTTCATCTAATAATTTGTATCATCCCTTAGATTTGTAATTATCCCCATTTTTACTTCATCTTATAACATCAAAATGTTCCATAAATGATCTCAATTTTATAGAATTCCTCGTGAATCGCTATCCACTCACACCTATATGGTAAATTATATCAGGTAAAAAAGTTTTACTATTATCTCTTTATATCAAAGGCTAAAATCATGATATTTTTTAAGATATTATGAATATTTTTAAGGGAATATAATAATATATTTTCCTAATAAAATATCTTAACTATGATAGGGATACTTATTAACCGCCATCAAAAATATCATAACAAAACATTATTAACTTCCAGTAGCTCATTATGACCTATTAAAATAAATTTAATAGACAATATATTATCAAAAAATAAAAAAAATGATATGAAAACATCATAAAGGATTACAATAACATTAAATAAAAAATATGGACTTATTTCTAATAGTATTTCACATTAGGTTCCCAATGAACCCTACAAGGATAGTAGAATCAGGGTTTGATAGTTTTAAAGAATCTGTTACTTTTCTATATTTGGATCTTTTTACCACTTATGAATGATCCTAGTTCAAATGATTTTTTTCACATTAATTACAAACTAAATTAATTCCTTCATGATTATATAGGAATGAAAATCATAAAAGGACTTATTTATTTTTACTTGGTACACCCTCACTAGGCTAGTCCAAAGAGCATGTTATCGGTGAAGAGTTGATCCAAAAAAAATATACTAGGCCCACTATTTTTTTGGACACAAAGGATATGGTCACTCTACACCTTGGAATACATCCCTTACCATTGTTTTGGTCTCACTCAATATCAAATAATTATTACTTCCCATCCTCCTCCTTCGTGCACTTCTCCAATGTTGAGAAAACCATCTCACTACTACTTCATTATCCCTCACTACTCTTAAAAGAACTCTCATTGTCTATTGACATATAATTATATCCTTAAGTATCACTTATATAGTAGTGTGTAACTACAAATCTTGGTGGATGTGTTTCTAAAATCCATGGGTTTATCCATTTTAGATAGTTATGAACACCTACTTAAAAAGATCATTATTCTTCACTCTAGAACATGACTAGAACACCTTTTTCACATTGCAACACCAAAAAACCAACTTCACAACATCAATAAATCCTCAATATATTAGAAACATTCTTATTATTATATAAATTTTTTATCTTTAAGATGTCACCAGATAAATTGTTTTTCTTCTTCCTAATTTTTAGCAATATGTACCAATGATTATCTCTTCTCTTATTTCTTTAGATATGCCAATCAATATATTTGAGAGTATCCTCTTCGTTTTCCTATAATTATATCTTTCATCACTCTATTATTTTATTCGCTTCTTATTTAAACTATTTTGTTGAAAGAAAATCCCTATTCTATAACATTTTCCTATATTTAGAAAATGTTGAAAATGTTTTTTTAACTCTCCACTAATGTGTTTTAGGAAACTGGTTTGTAGAAAATAGATATGTGGTTATGTCCTTTTGTTCCATCATATCTTATATGATATTATATTAAGGAATTAAATAAACTCATGAAACATATTTCTTCTTTTTCTCTTTCCAAAATCTAAAAAATAGAACTTTTTTACAGACCGTGTTTTTAAAAATACATGCAATATGTCTATTGACATAGCTTCCACATGTATAGTTTCTTTGAAATATTCATTCATTTATTTTAGAAAACAAAAAAAAATTACACCCATGATCTCCATTGAGCATGAAACCTTACTGAAAAAATTAAGTAACAAAACATTCACCAACTACTATATCATGATTCCTTCTCCATCATTAGAGGCATTAATATATTTTTATTTTACTCCATTGTAAGTCTACCCCAAGATCCAATTTTACATTCATTTTTTAATAATCATCCCTTTTGAATTATTATGATACATAAATCACTTTATAATATTTCTTGGATCATCTAATATTATCTACACCTTCATATATTAAATCTATAAAACTCACTTTTCATCTATCATTATAAATAAAAAAATCAAAATGATGAATGATGCAGAACTGGTCCATATTGTAAGTCTTTATAGATATACACTTGAAAAAGTTAATTCTCAAAAAAACATTACACTACAAAATAAAGATGATTTCCCTGAATTTATATAATCCCTTATAAAGGCTTATGTTCAACTCATAATACTTATGTTTGTCATTTTGTGAATTTCCAGCCAACTCCAAAAGACACACACTAAAAAAATTACTATAAAAGGCCTACTTTCATGAATGCTTAAAATGAAAATAATTACATTTGGATAAAATAATTACTCTCCCAATTTTTTAATATTTCTAGAAAACTCCAAATAATAATGATGTAAGATTTATACATTTCCATAAAGACTTAAATTGGGAACTTTTTCAAAAAATTGAATAGCAGTTAAAAACCAGATTCACTGAAAATGATTCAAACTATACAAGGTACTTACAAAACATCTTCCAGACTTCATGAATCTTTCTATTAAATATTCACACATTCATTCTATGATTAATATATCTATACCTTTTAGTTTTCATCAAATACAATAATAATAAATCAATCCCCATGCGTCAATAACTCCTTTCAACCTTAACTTATATCATCCTTGTGAGTCCTATAAGGATGGGTCCATAATAATATTCAAATAACCACCACTAAACAACCGAATATACTATCTCCATGATTATAATAAACAAACATTCATTTGGTCTACTTCCACATGTATAGTGAAAAAATTTAACACACACATCCATATATGTGTCAAAAATATTTTCTTTTTGGATTTTGTTGACAATATCTCTCCATTTTCTCTTTATAATTTATCCTTGATCACTAAAATTTACTTAATATTGAATACAAAGGGGTAAAAATTAAGTAGTTCAATTCTCTTATCACCCCCTATTCATTTTTTTCATATTTTATCCTCCTTAAAGAAAGGTATCTTACATTGTATCTAATGCTCCCCATTTGATTATGTATTTATCTTTTAGTCGTTTTGTCTCCAAATTTTCACCCCTGTAATGTTAATGATGAATTTACAGTAAAATAACTCTTACATTTTCATTAAAGTACACGAGGGTTTTCTTAATTAGATTCCTCTCTTCCTCCATCAGATTTTTCCCATTTTATAAATGGACCAAAGCGTATTATCCCCCTTTTTGAATAGGAAATAACACCACCTCAGAATTATCTCCCCCTATTTTACGGGAGAAATTCTCCCCTGTTAGGTTCCCAATTCTATCATCAATTTATGAATCAATGCCTTATATTTTTCAATATAAAATCAAAGAGACCATGTATTTGAGTCTACCTCCATGCACTTGAATGGATTATAGAGACTCTAATCCTACAAATCCTTTCCTCGGTATATGAAATAAAATTTTTTAAAAATATCTTCAATGATATCCATGTCACTCTCTAGTTTTTCATTAATTAACTTTCATACAAAACCATTAAATCTTTTATATACACAAGTTAATTTGTGATCTTACCACAATTACACACTAAACGGTTAGTAGGTAAGAAATATAATACAGTATTTTGAGAACATTAAAAATAAAAAGACAATCAATACCACTTGTTATAAATGTACTAGTGATACCACATGAACTCCTTTAATTTCTTCTTTCCAATGGATTATCTAGTCATTTATATGGTCAAACGGTATTGAAAATTTAGTATCAACTACCCCAAAATTTGGAATCTAGACACAAATAATTTTTTCCCGATTTGGGGACATCATTTATTTATAAAAACAACTCAAACTTATTGTATTTTGATAACCTTTCATTGTATACAAAACAGTCCTAATATTAGTTTTAAAAGAATATGACCATGGAAAACCATTATTTCTACCACTACTACACCAAATATATCCATATGATATTAGTGAGTTATTTTAACTAATTACATAGAGTGATTTGGTAGGTATTGAATCAGATTCATCATTTTACCAATGCAGCTTCAAATATTAATTTTACACCAATTTCATATCTTGTTCAAGGTATTCACATTTCCTTAAATTTATAAATTTATTAAATTCCATAAAATGTATTTTTATATATGTTTTTTATGGATAAAATAAATTATTGAAACGTTTATATGAGTTATGTTTGTTCTTGTTGTTCTCATATAAGCCTAATACCAAATAAGTAAGGGAATTACATTGAAATCATTTACTTTCATGTAATATTTCTTACTAAACATATATGGATTTCAAATAATCATCATGATTTTCATATCACACATACCCCATATGTCATAGATCCTCATAAATTCTACACCTATTAAAAATTGTCAGTGAAAAGTTTATTAAATTGAGAGAGGGGTTCCTCAAATTTTCTCAAGTAAATAAATTGGATGCTCATAACTAACACACCCATCATGTTTTACCCATAATTTTACTTTTTTTTTAGATTTTAGCAAATTAATTCTATCAAGTATTCAACCTTGTCTTATTCATATTGAATATAACTTACAACTTTCTTATTTTTCTTCTTTCTAATGGATCTTTGATCTTTCAATCTATATTCATGAATTTATTCTTGGATGTTGGAAATTTTTCCTTTATCATCTTGTAATTTTCGACAGTTTTGGAATATATTCCACTTGTACAAATCTATAATTATTTAGTAACTCCATTGGATCATTCATTTGGATTATGTATCTATTATAGGAAACTTCCAACAGTCCTCATCTCTTTCTGTAGAGTGGTTTCTTTGATACCACATAAGAATTCCTCTTCCTTAATGGTCATGAAATCTATCTCAAATTAATCTTCTTTTTGAGTATCTTTCCTGGTTGGGGAAGCACATATGATTTCTTTCACATCTTTATTTTTTTCATTATAGGATGGATGATATGAGTGACCAATTTTTTTCCTTGTTGCATATTGTGTTGAGATACATCATTTTCTTCCAAAAGAGTGAACATGTTTTCTAATTTAACCTTCTTATTTCCTAGGTAAACAATTTCTTAATATGGTACAAGTGTAACAAATCTTCTTTAAACTTATTTAGTTATCCTTATACTAAAATATCATCCCAAATTCCTAGAGTTTAAATAAATAGATAATTTCAAAAATAAAACATTCTTCACTGGGTAACCTTTTGAGTGAGACATCACTATAGAAAATTTACATTCATTTTTAAGCATGTGAACTTCAAAAAATATCCTCACAATGTGCCCAAATCATTCCACAAATGTATAAATTTGTTTCTATATTTCATTAGAACTAATTTATTCCTTATTTTTCACTAACATTCTATTTATTCCTTGATTCCAAGTTTATTTAATTTCTAAATTTAATATTCGGAATTATATTTTTATTTCAAGATGTCATGCTTACGTTAATTTTTTTTCATTTTAAGGCTTCCTTTAGGAGACTTTTTACCTTCCCATTTATGGTGTTCACCCTCTATTGTAGTACCTAGGTTTTTTAAACATTTCCTATTTTATGAGTATCCAAATTATTCAATATATACTTAGATTCCACACTATACATACTCCTTTATTAAAGAAAATTCTTGATAGCGATATACTTGTTTTAAACACCATTTCTAGGGCCATTTTTTTCCAGATTTCATGGAACATTTCTTCAAAAAATACATCTCACCATTTATCTCTACCCTTATCATTTATATGTAAATTTATATGGAAAATTAATATTTTCTTAACCTATAATTTTACCAGGTTAACTCTTCTATAATTTCATAATGAACGTCATGCATGAGCTCCCATTATTCAACCTTTTCGTATAGAGTTGGGATTAACTCTTTACTACTTCATGAACACTTACATGATTAAAAACTTCAGATTTTTCAAATTTACTACAATATTTACCACTCCTTTTCAGTTATTTGATAAATTATTAAATTTTATATACATAATACTATTTATGGATCGTGGATATAATCAAATAAAATAGTTGATTCTGAATTTATTACCTGGTTTAGAGAGGCTTTATTCATGGGCTGCCACTTTTTATTTCTTCTTTTATTTATTACCATTATATATGTGGTGTTTATCATCTTCATTTTCAAAATACTCTCAACCAAATTTCCATGATTCCTTCACCAACGATTCCTTTCCTTATAGGTACTCCTACATTATATTTATATCCTTGGATAATTATAATGAAGAAACAACCTTTTATAGGTATTCTGTTAAATAAAACCTTATTTTCTTCTCAACAAAAGAATAAATCTCGAGATTACATTGGTCTGTTTCAAATAATACCCTATGTTGGCTTAATAGAATGAATCCTTCTTGCATAACTTCTTGGTAAACATCTATATCATCTTTCATTTATTTCATAAATAGATTTTTACTTGTCTCAAATTATATATCAATGAAAAATGATATATTAGTTATAGAATTTCACTAGAAAATAATTCCAAAACAGATCTATCAATTGAACTCAAATTCAAAACCTATTGTTTCAATAATAGTTGTTAGGTCCCCAAGGAATCCTAAGATGGGGTTGAATCATGGTGTGACCAATCTAGACCTTTGGGAACTTTTCCTTATTTGGATGTTGTTTCCACTTAGGGAGGAACCACTTTTAATAGATATATTTTCTCTTCACTAAAAAACTATCCAAATTAATTCATGAAAATATAGGAAATTAAATAATATAGTGATGTAATAATTTTTTCTTAGTTCACTCACACTAGGATAATCCTATGTTCATGATATTGAAGATGTTATGATACACAAAATTCTACTACTATTCTTCGGTGGATATAATGGATATGGTATTTCCACACCTAGAATCATAACCTTGAACTTGTTTTTCTCCTGACTCACAATTTCACAAGGCTCGCTACCCTTCCTTGTTCTTTTCATAGTGGTATAAGTTAGGACACCAACATCTCAATACTACTTCTTCTCCTTCTTTAACTACTCAACAAAGAACACACATAGTTTATAGAAATGTAGGCCTATTTTTTTACCATAAATTTAATAGATGAATATATCCTATTTTATTAGTGGATGTACTACTAAACTCCATTGTATTATTCTTCACATTCTATTGTGAACACCTCATTAGACAACTCTTTATTTTTATTTCAGTAATAGGACTTGAATTACATCTACACTTTACTTCCTTGAAATAAAAATACTCACCGCTTCAAACCCATGTCACTAGATATGACACCTTATTATTATTCTAAAAAACTATATAATAAAAATGGAATTTGTTTCACACATCCTCTTGTGATCATGGTGTAATGATATATACAATAATGTTTTTCTTAATATCATTCTTCATATATGTTGATCAGTATTATTATGTGTCTCCTCTTTTTTTCTATGGGTATATCATTTAACACTCTCATATTTTCTTATTTTCAACATTATTATCTTATTTATGGTAAAATATATTTGAGATAACTTTTCAATGGTAAACAAATGTGAAAAACCACCTTTCCTCATCCCTATCCACTTTTGGGTTCAATATAATTTGTTGGATTATATGATATATGAGGATATATATTTTTATTCTATAATATATATCATGAACATTTTGTAAGGATTTAAGTCAACTCTTGAAAACCACTAACTTCATCTTCCCATGTTTTGAAAATAAAAATTTTATCAGCATTATGTGAAAACATGTATTTCAAAATACACTAAACATGTGTGTTTCAAATAATTTCACATCACCTCCTTCTTTAATATATTTTAGCATGTGTCATGGATTACACAGAACAACTAAATATTTTATCTCCTTTTATCAATCATAATTGTTTAATAATTTCAATAAATCACTATCCGCCAACTATTTCTTTATGATTTTCATTTTATTCCATTGAAATTTCTTTGAAATCCCCTCCTTCACTTTAAATATTTAATAATGGCTCCCATTATAGTTAAATGATGTTTGAATCATATTACGAAAATTCATGCATCCTATATAATTATCTCCTCCTTTAGATATTAAATTATGAAATGTTATTTTTCATCTTTTAGTAATCTAAAATTTTTCTAATTCAAAAATACAAACATTAAATAGGTGGTCTATACCATAAATATTTATATTTTTTTCTTATAAAGGTTTAAAATAAAAAAATTATTATCCTATAAAATATATATTATTTATTAAAGGTCATATATTCCCTTCAGAAGGCTTACATATAAATAAAAGTAACTACATTCGTACTTTTTAAAATTTTCATCCAACTCTAAAAGACACATGCTAAAATCCTTATGGGAAAATAAATTCGTTCAATGATGTATTGTGATGAAAAAAATTATATTTGGATAAATTACTAAATCTCTCACCTTTTTTAGTTTTCTAAAAAAATAAAAAAGACCTATAATGGAAGATATATAAATTTATATAAATACACACAATGGGGAATTTTCCAAAAAATACACTCATTACTAAAAACTTATTCTTAAAAAAATGATTCTACATATATCATATCCATTCAAAACCTTTTATAGTGATCATAGATCATCCACTAAACTCCTCCATTATTTATTACATTTTGTATGAATCCAAAAAAATAATGTTTCTACTAATTCAATAGAATCCCTTTAAGCTTCTTGTGTCAACTACTCCATTTAACTTCAACATGTGTCACCCTTCTGAGTCGTATAAGTATGATTCAACAACAATGTTCCAAGAATCACCCCTAAATAATCCATTCATCCATATCAATAATTATGATAAACTTAATAATAATTCAACACCATTCTACATGTATCTTCAATAAATCTAAGAAAAATATTCATAGCGGTTTCAAGAGTACCTAATTCATCAACCATATCTTTAAACACCCACTTAGTTAAAATAGAATGATAGTATTTTGGTACGTTCAATAATTACAATAAATTTTTTATTCAAATATTTATAATTATATAAAATAATTCTCCTAGAATTTATCACTAATGGAATTAGTAATGTTCTTTTGACCGAGATATCTTAAGTATGATTGATGTTCACATTTGATTATTAAAGAAGATTATTTTTTAGTCTCTTTATCAGGTTCATATAATACTAGATCCAACATATTATTCATGAGGTTATTATTGGTTCTAGGTCATAAATTTCATGGTTGTTATAAATTTTCTTCATGGTCATGGAAGTCTTTGAGGACATTACTGTCTGATTTTTCAAATAAATATGTAGTTTTTTAATGGTTTTGATATGTTTTTTTGATTTCTGGTAATTTAAAATCATTATTTCATTTCTTAATAGAGTTTTTAGTCTCATAATAATATATATCATCAAAATTTTCATCATTATATTCTTATATAACATTTTTTATTTTATATAAAAATATATATGCCTTACCTTTTGTTAAATATCCAAGGAAAATCCTGTCATCGGACATGAATACATATTTTTCTATGTTTTTTAGTTACATGGATATAGAATTTACATATAAAATCCTTTATGTAACTTAATGTGAGTCTTATTTTTTCTATGACTCATACCTTTTTTTATTTAAAAAAATATAATTAGAACAAACATGTATATAACAAGTTATACATACTACCATAGAACAAATGTAAATGGGAACCCCATAGTCATTGAGTATAGACTCAGTTATCTCTTATAGAGTTATGTTTTCCCTTTTAATAATGTATTTTGGAGGTTTCTTTTCTTTAAAGACGTTTTAATTATGACCATGAGGTGAATAAAGAGAGTTAAACTTTTTATTGTAAAATTTATATCAATGGTAACTTATTAGCATCTTTACGGTTATTCCACTATTATTATCAATAATTATAAAATATTTATCAAAATAAGATCACTCTTCACTCTTATAATCAAGAAAGTAATCCTAGGAGATTCGTGAGTAGTAATACCAAATAAAAATAGCGAAGTTTTTACCAAAAATACTATCAACTATATATGATCCAAATAAATCTATATGAATCATAACTAGTCATTTAGAGACTAAAACCATTTTTTTGTTCAATAAAATACTTAATGTTTCCACTTTTAATGGAAAAATAACATTACCAATTAATAAATAAAACATTAAAATATCCTTCCCTAATACTTTCTTAGAATTTTTCCTTATGTTATAAACTTTAGAATGTCCAAGTCCCCTTTATAAAACCAATGAATCTCGATGAAATTTACTTAGATGATACATGTTATTGAAAATTAAATAATTTAAATTTATATTAGAAATAACATCATTTTCACTTTCAAAATATTCTAAATAAAAATTTTCATTATTAATCTTTAGTTTACCAATCGCAAATTTAACATAATACATATCATTTCAAAATTTACTAATACTTATAATATTACACCTTAAAACCCCAAAAATAATACATTAAAAATATGTTTGGAATGTAAAATTCTAAATTTCCCAATAAATGTTTTTTATATATTTCACTATATCCAATTGTGACATTTCCACCCCGAATATCAACTTAGATTTTAAAACTAGACCATTCAGCAGCCATATTTCAAAAAACATCCAATAACTATGTATTATAAATTTCATTTAGTTCTTTTTAAAAAAATAATATAACCATAAAAGAAATACATATCCATGATGTTTTCGTACCCAATTATATTTGGTACCTAAAGTGTTAGAAATGAGATCTATAAGAACACATAATTATCTATCTGGTCTATAATATGCATATAACCATTTGAAAATAAATATCTTTTGGGTTAATGAAATTATCAGTTATTTTTTAAAAAATGGGTTGAACCATGCCCTATATTCCCACAAATGATGCATATATAATAAATATTTATAGATGAGAATTGTATACAGATAAAAAAATATAAAAAATATTTTATTTTCCCCTCTCATGAGTACCTATTTTAATATTTCATCCAGAAGGATTTATGTACCCTATAAGTTTTTTCTAGTTCTTCTGAACTTCAATAAATCTATCTAAATCCATTATAACATAATTATTATTATCCATGATATTTTTAATATCTTTTTTAAAATAGTAAATATAAGAATTTTTATTTTAATAAATTCCTTTTCAATATCTAATTGTACATTGTATTTTTAAAAGAATTATAATTTTATTTCATTTAATTTATCATTTCCTATAACATAGTAAAGTATTTTTATAATGACACAATGGAAAACTTACCTTAATGAATATTTTAATTATTTATATCCATAAAAATTAAGTAGAATATACCTTATAATGAAATTCCATAAAGCATTGTTTTTTATTATCTTTTGGTTCTTCTCTATCACTATTATCCATGTACATCTTCATTTTCATTTCATTTGGTAGATTTTATAGATTTCTATAAAAATATTAAATCTTGTTATTTATTATTAAAATTATACTTTTATCAAAAACATTTTATTTCAACTTTATTTTCACACTCATACCATATTAATTCACCAGAATTTTTATTCTCATTATTCCCATCACTTCTTTATTTATACATTCATTTAATGAAAAATTAAATTTGAAACAGTTTCACTATCATTCATATTTTGTGTTTAAGAGGATAAATAATGTTGTAAAAAATATCAAACAATAAAAAAGATAATAAATAAAATATAACATATATTTACATGATTTAAGAAGATTCCATATATCCATGAAGAGACAAAAATAAATTTCACTATAAATTAGCGAGAAGAAACCATAAACCCATATAAAAATTGACCTTAGAAATAAATATGGTGATATATTGTCCCATATTTCTTTATTTATCAAATTATTACATTGGTCCATGGTTCTTTGGTACCTTTTTTCATTGCACTATATTAATGGTTTTAGGATAGTGTTTAGAATGAGGATTTGAACCTTAAACCAAATCCATTAGACTAATTACCTTTCATATTCCAAAACTATATCTCCTGGTGATTGTTCTAGAAACTGACAAATTTCAAGAAATCCAAATTTTTTCTTCAATGCTCAACCTCTTAATATTCGGTTATGAATAATGTCTAATAGAGGCATATCACTACTTCAAATTATTAATAACCATCAACTTCATAATTGTTTTTAGATTAATGGTTTTTTAGATTTTCTAAATAGTTAATATCCCATATTTTAACAATCCTTTAGTGAATTAGAACTTTTTTTAATATATTTTATCCAATGAAAATTATTTTTCATCAAAATATATATTTTACACTAAATATCATAGTGTAATAAATTTTCTTCTAACTTTCTATTTTAATCCTCCCAAAAGTTCATTCAAATTATATCCTTCTTATATTTTTTGATAGAAGTATATTTCTCCACCATGTTAGATAGTGACACCATAATCTTTATGAAAGATAAAAAAATATTATTGAAATCCCACCAAATTTAAACTAATATAACATGTGGTAATCCTATTATTTTCAGTATATCTATGAAAGTGATAATACACATACCATTGAAAAGACTATTATTTTTTGAAACAAATATATAATTATTTTATTCCTTTTAAATTCTTCAATATTCAATTCAATAAATCAAAATTTTATATTTCTTTATTGTCAATATACCTTTTTATAACATTAAGACCAAGTCTAATATCCAATTTTGTAAAAACTATGTAATATATCAACCACCCAATTTTTGATTAATAAGGAACCTTTTCCATATTGTTAATCTATCTTTAATGGGTTCTCTATAAACAACACAAAAAGAAATATCGGTTTAATGAAACTTATTTTTAATCCATGATACTAGACCCCTTATAACTCATTATAATTTAATGAAAATTTAAATAATATCAAGTTTCTATATGTATGCTCTACAAATATATCCTTCCCTAATATCTTCCTAGATTCTCCAAAGTATTTCATCATGAAATCCTCATCAATCACTACATTTGTCACATCAATCATCTTTTTGAAAGATTATGTGACATTTATTTCATCCACATACAAAATGAATATGATATGTCTCCTAAAAATGACTTGTTGGAGCAGTATTGTTATGTTTCATAAATTATAAATATGTTATTCGACAAAAAATGTATCAAAATGTTTGTTCTAATCTCTAGGTTATTAAATAAGACTATATATACATTTCATATGTTTTGATTATAGTTATTTATTTCTATAATAAATGAATCCATCTATTTGGTTCATATATAATGGCTCATATAAATCTATAATGATGAAAGTGTCTTCTTATAAAGATTATTAAGATGAAAATAAAATAATTTAATAATATTAAGAATCACCCAAATGTTCGTAAGATTCACTATATGGGATAAATATTTAGTGAAATATACACGTTACATCTATTAATATTCCTTAACAATAACATTTTCCTATATCTCTTATTATTAACATAAACATACTTATTCCAATTGTAAATGAATGATGAAAACCTATAAATAGATCTATAATCCAAGTTTATCTTCTTAACTCTACTTGAGGAGTGGGATCCGTTGGTTTTATGATAACATGATCATTAGATATCATGTTATGAATTCTCAGGATATTTTAGTTCTCATTATCCCAAGATTTTATTAAGAATCTCAGCACCATATAGTAAAAAAGAAGCTTGTGATAAACCTATCATAAAGACTTTAATTCACATTAAAATCTAAATGTGCAATTAAAAATAAACAATGCCTTACAAATATTATTGTTTTTTCTTTTTTTATAAACATTTCTTCTTAGGTATATGTTTTATTATTGGAAAATATATACTCTAATTTATAATATACATTCACATATTCATTGTCACTAACTAGAAATTCTTGGGAAACAAAAATTATATCCTTATAATAATATAAAATTTATGGTTTTTTTATTTTCTTAATTACACCATTATATTTTGGTGAACCTATAATAATAGATTCCCAGTAATTTACATTGATTTTATATAATTACATGAATTATATACCATCATAATCACTTTCACTATTTGACCTTAGATATTGGATCTTTTAAGAAGACTCATTCTCCATTATTGTTTTCCAATTTTGAAACACAAAAAACATTAAAAACATATTTTTTATAAAATAAACACATACCTTCTGTGATTTTATTTTGATAAATTTCATAAATTATTTCATACCTTTTTTGAAATGAGAAAACTTTTATTATTATTATTCATTTTTTCATCCCTCTTTCCCAAAATCTATAAGATTTCATCATCAATTAACCATACCGAAATTTCCTAAAAAAGACTACGTTGGAAACTCTTCTCCAATAATGAATGAAAACATTCTCTCAATATTAATAAATAATACTTTATGATTTTATCCATACTAAATAGAAAATATAGTTAGTTTATATAGCTATTATACTGTTTGAATTATTATCATATGTTATTCATTTGTCCATAAATTTTTTTTAGAATGTACACTTTTCCAAAAAAATTAGAAGGATAGATCAGGACCCTTTAACTAATATTTCACCTTTAATTTTATTTAGAACATCCTATATATTTATATATATCTCTATATATAAATTTACATTCAATCATTGATTGTAGAAGGAAAAAGTAATCCTTTTGAATCCATTCTTTAAATATCCCAAAAAATGAGTTAATAATTCATATCATTTAATTGAATTTTTTATTTCATGTGAAATTATTCATGTTTATTATAGTTCTCTTCAAATAATATAGTAATGAAGTTAACAAAACCCACACATGCACCACATCATCATGTCTAGTTTCCATTCATTAAAATAAAAAGTGATGGTGTTGAATTATTTGGTATAATCAGTATCGGTATTCTATTTAATCAGCTTTATATTGATAAATGGTTTTAATACGTACACATTTTTTATTTTAATGGATTCTTATAAATGTTTTTGAGCCATCAAATTATGTTCTCTAATATTTAATAAGCCAATGATCCTGTTACCGAGTGGTAGAGGCTCCTACTTGACATTCAAGAGACCCATGATCAAATTCCGGTGAGGGTGAATATCTAGGAACTATAGTAGTAAAAAAGTAGTATTATATCAGGAAGTGTTCGGTACTCTAGGATCCATCACTATTCATACAATTTCGGATTTCGGGTCACCAGTTTGGTTCTACAGGTCTGAGGGTTTTATGTCACCAAATAACATCATTCCATAGGGCCACTAGGTTATAATGGACATTAGGACACAGGGCTTTCGGGCCATAGAAAAGTCAAAGAAGTAACATGGGAGGACCACACATGATCAGGCCCAAATGGGGATTCGAAGAAAAAGATAGCAACCACTAGAGCATACCTAATCAGATTGAAATAATGAGAGGGTATGGAAACTACTATCAGGACCAAGAACTATTCAACTCTGCATGACGAAATTCTAGTCGATCATCCATGCGAGGTGGGTAGTTAGTATCCTTGAATATTTAGATCCTAGGGAGGGGATGTTTCAAGTAGGTCAAGTCTTGGGCCTTTATGTTCATGTATTGGGTCATGTGTGGGAGTTTTTCCTTATTCTTATGAGTTGCATAAGGTTACCCATTAAACTCTTAAAAAGGATAATTATCTTAAAATAAATAAAAACAATGCCTTTGGTCCATTTGGGGATAATCTTGAATGATATAATATTTTCAAACATGTGATGTTCAAGTCCATAAACCTTCCAATATGATAATTCCAACTCAATCTTGCCCATATTTTTGGCCTTTATACCATTATAAAATAATTGAATCTTTATTTTATATGGATATTCCATAATTTTAATTATTTATAAACTCAATTAAAATCCATTAAAATGATTGATATTTATCTAACCTTTTTCTATAGTAATTTTTTCACTCAATAAATATATCATCAATATCACCAACAAAAGAACTCATAATATTTATTATAAAATGATGGATATTGATATGATTTATGGTTCCTGCAATTAGAGAAAATGAGAAAAAGAAATAATACATAGATATACTTGGTGTAGGAATAATAATGCGATTCAGGGTGTGGTGGATGTGATTTTACAATCTCAGGTTAATGATAACTAAGATATTATTCTATATAAAAATATAAAATAGATTTTATTCTAACAAAAAATGGTTCTATAGTACCTAGAATGGATGTTAAACCACGACCCATGGTTCATTGTTCTATAATACCCCATGTTGGTGAATTCTATGAAAACAAACATACTAATGCTTACTATGGGCTATTAAAATAAGAAAAAACTCATTATAAATGATAAATATCCAACATTATAAAAACTATTATCATAAAACATCTTATATATTCATGATATATTATCTATGTCATCATTATTCACATTGGGCTTATAATTTTTTCTTAAATTTACATCAATATTATTGGTTTTTATAAAGGTATTGAAGAAAATGGATTTATTCTTAGATTAACCCTCATATTTATATATTTTAATTTTAATTTTTCCTCATACGTGATAATTTTTCACCTAGAGTATTCACTATAATTTTCTCAACATCACAAAATTCCTTTATATTTATGGAAGTACATATTCATTTTTCAATTATAATATTCAATAATCTAATTACATGTTAAATCTATTTTATTATATATCTAAGATATATAAAATTTTTAATTTCTCATTTGACCTATTGTACACTTAAGATATAAATTTATCATATTTCATATCAAAAATATCATTTTATTTTTTCTGTATATTTAATATTAATACCTTCACATTATTAGTCCCCTCATGGGAAAGAGAGAATTTGTCTCAGATTACAAATGTAGTGTCAGAGGGAGAGACTAAATTAAAATCATCTTCATCCAAGAAACATATAATAGTATTCATAGATTTGAAATTAAGATTGTATATATCATTAGTAACATCATTACCATCTCTTCTAGTAAATTTATCTTTTGGATACATATTTTTGAAGATACCTAGATTTCTAATACCTAGATGTAATGAACCAATGTTTGATAAATGGAAATTACTTTCTTATAATTATGTCATATAATCACAGAAATTCCAAACATAATGAACTATTATGTACTGTGTGACCTTTAAACATAAGTTTGTCACTTCTATGATTTGAATTTCAAAAATCTAACATACCAGGTTGCAATCAGTAAGTTATTTGGAGTCTAATATGACCAAATTATTTTTTGGTGAATAGTTACAAACCCCTATGAATATTAATGTTACATTAATGAATATTGACATACACTAATGAATATTAACCTTACCTACGATATTATATAAATAAGATTCAAGTGGAAGTACGATATACCTATATCTTCGAATAATAAAATAAATGTTTTAAAATTGTTTTTTCTCAAGTATATTTTGATTTTAATATAAAATTAAATTAATCATATTTATAAAATTAGTTTCTAAAAATGGATTTATTTTTAGGATTCTACACTTAGAAAAACATTATGGTGAATTTTTAAGATTATTCTAAAATACATGAATTTTTTTATGAATAGTAAAATATGATAATTCATAATAAATATTAAAACCGGAATTTCATCATCCTGATAGAGTCATGGATGATGTAAATAGCCATCGGTTAAAACTCACATGCACATTTTACTATTTTGGGTCCCAAGATTCATTATTATTTCTTGTCTTTTAGAGAAAAAATAAATTAATTAATATAGTATTGTGAAAATCTTTCTCCCCTCTACTATAAATACCACCCTTCACACCCTCATTTCCTCACACATCTCAAACTTCAATACTTTTCTAAACTCTTCACAAAAATCTTCCCTAACCCCTCCTCTACGTCCAAGATCTTCAAGTCTCATAAAAATACCAATCCATGGTGCCTTAAAAAGGATTCAAGAAGTAATTCACCTCTCTCTCTCTTTTCCTTTAATTTCTTTTCAATTTCAAGTTATTTTCTTAAATCTCCCTCCACCTATCCTCATCCACATGGTATGGTAAATCTATTTTCATAAATATAATGTAATTTTATGATACTAATGGGATAATATATTACTCAACCCCCTTCTCCACTTCTTTTTATTTTAGAATGGAAAACGTTGTTCGTGAGGTGTTAATTTATCACCTTCAAGAACAACATGTTTTCATTTTCCTTTAAGGCCTTCATATCTGGTAAAAAAACCATTTTTATGGTTGAACCATATTAAATTATATTTACTATATCCTATTTAATTTTTTGTAACTAACTTATATACTTATTATTAAATTATTAATCAAAACTAGTTCGTTATGGTCGACAAACTGCCTGAAATAACCCAAACAATCATTATTAAATTCTTATTTAATGATTCATTATCATGGTATATAAAAAAATTATTTGTAAGATAATTTGAAGTTATGTAACATCATAAATAACATTTAATTACAATCTTGGATGTTTATCCTTATTTTAAAAGAACTTCCATTCAAGAAAACTATAAAATGAACAATTCCAAACAATGAAATTGAACCACTTAACCCATAAAAATGCCATTAATGAAGTTAAAAAGGGTATAGTAAATAAATTTAACAAATTATAGTTTCACTAATTATTAATCAATAAACCTAATTGGTTTATTCAGGTTATTAATAACAAGGGAAGAACACCTTCAGACATAAGGTTAGGGATCCTCTCTATTTCACATTTATTTAAGATTACCCTCTAGGTTGGGAATTTTTTGTGTATTTACAAATAATGGGGTAGGATTTTTCACCTCCCCCATACTTCATTCATGATTTATAAGTGATTAGAAACCCCTTCCTCTCTCATGAATCCCTCTTAAGTACACTCGATACCATGCTGATAAATCGTAAGGAATTCTACCTGAATCTCCTTTATTCTTTCACGTTGCCTTATCTTTTAATATAAAAAAATTAAGTCATATTATCTATTTATGTGCATATTCTAAATTATTTTTACATATATAGAATTCATTTATTATGACCCGTCCATCATTATATTATTGTGAGATATGTGTTTTTAAGTGATTCTCTCTTCAATACTTCCGGATAAGCAAACCAATTTTAAGGGAACTACGCAAATTCATACCCAATTTCAAGTGAACTATAACTTATATTTTAATCCTCAATTTTCATTATAATATCTTTTATTTTTATTATGAAAACATTCTCAATTCATAACTATTTTTTTATGAAGTATTGTTCCCTTTTTTATTTTAATGTTTTTATAGTATTTTCTTTAAAACCTCTCCTAAATGTTTTACAGATAAAATAAATTAAAAATTTTTATTATGTTATCATATATACTTTACATCACACCCCATGATACATTATTAATTTCCCTTATTAATATCCATGTATATTTTCGTTCCTTTCTTTCATGGACACTTTTATAATACGCCCATTTCTTATGTATTATGTCATATTATGGTACCCAATCCTTTCCATGGGAAACCCTTATGTTTATATATGTTTGATTATATATGATTAATTGTGTGGAAGGCATATCCATGAAAATTTAATATGGTTATTCCAAGATATCTCCCTAATGCATTGGGTATAGTTGAATCTCAATAGACATTATGTGCGATAGTTTTGGCAGTTTTCCTTGGCTTGTGCTACTATGTCCAACGGTCTTGGTAGTTAGCCTAGGCTTATTTTACTATGGGAAACAGTCTTAGCAGTTAGCCTTGAATCATACTAAATTAATGTTTTATGTTTCTTCAATGTTAATATGACTCCATGTTTAAATGATTCCTTGTTTATATATTATGATTCCATATGTTAAATTCCTTTTTATATCATAATGTCATGCCTTCTATCCCATGTGCTAGTTAATTATTCTTATGGTTATTTCCTTACATATATTTTATCACATCCTTTGGTTCTTATAATCCCCAGGTAATCCTATGTAGATGTATGAAAACAATGGAATATTTGATCTCATTATGGAGTTTAAAAAAATGTTTTTTATATTTAATTATGTACTCAGTCTTACAAGACACTAGTCTTTACGATACTCGGCTTGTACTCTGATGTATAATTATGCTTAAAATCATGTAATGTTATTTGAATAGGATAGAGTATCTATAGTTGGTATCAAAGGATTGTATAATTATTTTTAGAGATTAGAAATATGGAACCTTAGTGATAACCTTAAAGATGAGACCACGTATATGAAAACATCCCTAAATGTTGGTAAGTATAGAGTAAGTGGTATATCAAGAAAATGCATCCCTATATAGATACAAATATGCAGAGATAGCTCCAGTATAGATGTACCAAGGATTGAGAACTTCGACAAGGAGTTTTGTGCCTAACCAGGGGTATCCTGCTACATAACAACTGGCCTTGATGCACTATGGGATTCACACTCCAGGGGGATATGCTTCGGTAAATTCAAGAGCTTAGTACAAACCATTATTAAGGTAATCATAAATCCCAAAAATATATATTTTTCGAAATAGATCTAGGATAACCTATATTTAAACCTAAGGAATCACAAGGTAGGATATACTTCTCCTTTACAAGTTTAACCTTTTTTGTTCAAAAGTGACCTTTTTAGGCTCAATATCTATGTATCAATGCCCTCTAACTACATGTTCTTTTTTATAGATAGTGGAGGGAAATAAAATAACATGTTCCAACAAACAATGTGATTTGGAATGTGATTATTGTCCTAATGATATGCCTGATATGATGGGAATGGGTACTCAAAACTTCATGATAGTACTTTTTCAGCTGTAAAATTTTATTCATAATAACTTGAATCATGTGGAACACCCTCATTATCCAGGGAAAGAATAAGTTTCTATTGAATCCTTCATGTGGAAAAGGCCTCCCATGTTTAGTGGATCTTCTGATTCCCTCCTTGAACAACAGGGGATTAAATCCATTAAAACAATATTATCTCTCCTAAAGTGCTCGAAAGAGGGGAAATACATACTGGTGATCTATAATTTTTATGGGGATGTTGATCAATGGTGGACATTGATCAAGAATACAATTCCCCATGAGGAAATTGATTCCAAGGATTGGGAGGAACTCAAGAGGATTTTTATGAATAAATATTTTCCTTGAACCCTCCATATCAAGATGGAAATAGACTTCCTCAGTCTCAAGAAAAAGGATGATGAGTCCATCAGGGTGTATGAAGAAGACATTAAAAGTCTTGCAGGGTACACCTAAGGCGTTTTTAGGAACACTGAAAGCAAGGTGGATCGCTTCTTTAGTGGGATAATTCTGAGTCAACAGAGTGTGTTGGAGATTCGAGACTTTGATAGTTATGAGGATATTTTCTATTTTTTCCTAAAGGTTCAAATGGGGATTGGAGTGTCTTAGTGGTATCATGGGCCCAGTGACATGATGTAGAAAATGGATAAAAAGATTGGCAGTTCAACAAAAAAATCCAATGGTGGCAAGAAGCCCAAATATCCCACTAGTAAATGTTTTGGGAAAAATAATCTTGGGAACTATCTAAAGGGAACCAATAATTGCTTCAAATAGAGAATAATGGGACATCAAGCCAAAATCTGCCGAAGGGAAATGAAAATCTCACTAATGTGTTAGAATAAAGGATGGTTTGTATAAACACTCAGCCAGTGGTAGAGTGTTACAACTACAAGAAACATGGTAATTATGAAAACAATTTCTATAAGGCAACGGTTGTGAAAGGAAATAAAAAACAACCTACAAGGAAACAAGGTAGGACTTATGCTATCGCTACTACTAACACTGCTTGAAAATTACCCTATACTAATGGTTTGGAACCATTGGTATAGGCCTCTAAATCGTTGGTATAGGCTACACCAATGGTTTGGAGAACCGTAGCCAAGTAAGCCATGAGGATAGGTCTATACCAACGGTTTTGGGAAAACAGTTGGTATATACCTATACCTACAGTTTTGGGAACCATTCATATAAGTAATATGAAAATCTATACCAACGGTTCCATAAACCGTTGGTATATTTAATTCAAAAAAAATCATCTGGTTGGTTTTGATCTCAGCACCTCCCTGTTATGATTGAACAACTTAGCCACTAACCTTATATACTTTTTTGAACATTATTTCATAAATTTATATATGTATTATCATAATTATTTTAAATATTGATTTATTTAATGTCCTCTGTAAGAATATTCCATTAAAAATACATGTACCTATACCAACAGTTATCAAAACCATTGGTATAGACCTATACCAATGGTTTTTAGAACCTTTCGTATAAGGACTTTGATTTTGAGACCTATACCAATGTTTTTGGAAAAACCATTGGTATATGGTCTCTATAATGGACCTATATCAATATTTTTGGCCAAACCGTTGGTATAGGTCCAAATTAGTGAACCAATACCAACAGTTTGGCCAAAACCATTGGTATTGGTACCCCTATACAAATGGTTTGTCTAAAACCATTGGTATAGATCCATATAAGGGACCTATATTAACTGTTTTGGCCAAACCGTTGGTATAGGTCCTACTTAGTGAACTATACCAACAGTTTGGCCAAAACTGTTACTATAGAGCTTATTTCCAGTAGTGTGAGGTGGAGCCGGACAACGAGGTGGTGAAAGGTACACTAGTTATTCATTCAAGAATAGAGAATGTACTTTTTTATTCTAGTTTTATTCATTCTTTAATATCATGCATGTTTTCAGGAACTATTCAAACACCACCTCAGACTTTGGTTCATAAGTTATCTGTGAGAACAGCGAATGTGGAAATTATTGCGTCCATGGTTTATAACTCCTCCCTGGTTAACGTTTTTGGACTGAACCTTCCATCATGTTTGTTCATACTTCCTTTAGTGGATTCGATGCTATCTTGGGAATTGAGTTGATATCTTTATACAAATCCAACATCAACTTTTAGGAAAGGGAGGTCACTCTTCATACCTCGAAACATCCTCTAATTCTTTACAAGTGTAAGGAGGAAGATGAATCACCTTTAGAATCAGAGACTCATATGAGGATATTAATTCCTTATGAGAAAGAATTTCTAGATCAAATAATTGAGACAAAGGAGATAATCTTGCTTGAAGACATGCCCGTTGTGAAGGATTACACTGATGTATTCCCTGAAGAGTTTCTTGGTCTTCCTCCTAATCGATATGTTGAGTTCTCAATTGAACTTATTCCTAGATCTCTACATATATCAAAGAAATCTTATAGATTGTCCATCATAGAGCGGGTAGAGATGAAGAAGCAGTTATAAGAGAATCTGGAGAAGGGTTTTATATGCCTAAGTTCTACACCATGGGGAGCTTCAGTCCTCTTCATCAAGATGAAGGATGGTTTAATGCACCTCTGCATTTATTATCATGATCTCAATAAAATAGCAATAAAGAAAAATTATACCTTTCCATGGATAGATGACTTGTTTGATCAGCTTTGTGAGTCCAGTTATTTCACTAAGCCATACCTTCGATTGAGATATCACCAATTAAAGGTTATTAAGGAAGATATTCCCAAGACTACCTTTAGAACGATTTATAGATACAATGTGATCATATTGATTCCCATCGGACTCACTAATGCTCCAACAATTTTCATGTATTTAATGAATTGAGTCTTTAGATATTATCTCGACAAATTTGTGGTAGTCTATATTGACGTAATTCTGATATACTCCAAGAGAAATGTGGAACATGAGGAGCATTTGAATACTATGATGAAGACTTTGTGAACGGAAAAGTTGTATGCTAAGTATAGTAAATATGAGTTCTGGATGGAGGAAGTATCATTCTGGGGGTATGTTTTCACCAAAAAATGGATATTTGGGGACCCTTATAATACAAAGGGGATTGAATAATGGACTAGACCAACATTTGTAGTAGAGATCCGTAGATTTATGGGTCTATCAATGTATTATAAACAATTTTTGAAGAACTTTTCATGATTTTAAAACCCAATTAACAAGATGACAAGAAAGGGAATAATGTTTTTATAGACTCAAGAATGTGGAGACTGTTTTAAAGAGTTGAAAAAGATGCTTATCACTGTGGTAGTACTCACAGTCCCAAAAATAAGAGAACTCTTTGTGGTGTACAATGTTTCTTCAAAGAAGGTATTAGGTTGTGTGCTAATGAAAAATGATAAAGTGATAGTCTACACTTCAAGGAAGCTTAAGAATTCATGAGAAAAACTATCCTACACATGATCTGGAGTTGTTGGCAGTGATATTTGTGTTAGAAATCTAGAGTCGTTATCTCTATGGGGAGAAGTTTTCTGTATATACTCTCCATAGGAGTCTCAAATATAAATTCACGTAGAAAGAGCATGATATATTCTAGGGAATATGGATAGATCCCATTATTAATTATGAATGCTCAATCCACTACCATCCTGGTAAGGAAAACAAGGTGGCAGATGGTCTAAGTACAAAGGATCCTATTAATTTATCAATTATGAGAAATGAAAAGGATCCAATATTCTAAGATTTTTAGATGATGGACATGGGGGTCATTAAGGGAGGAACATCATCAATACTCTCTCAAATTATTTCTCAACCATCCCCCTTAGAGAAAGTAAACTGTGCACAAAGAAAAGATGTGGAAATTTAGAAAAGGGTGGTAGTAATCAGAAATGGGAAATCCAATGATTTTAAAATTTATAAGGATAGAGTTGTAATATTTGTATCATGATTACGTGTACCATACGATCTACGAATAAGGAAGGAGCTTCGGAATGATGCACATAGCTCAACCTTATCTATCCACCCAAGGAGCACAAAGATGTATCAAGATCTCTGAGTGAAGTTTTGGTTAGATATTATGAAAAAGAAGATTACTGAATATAAATCAATGTTCCTGGTATGTCAACAAGTGAAGGATGAAAGAAAAATGTCTAAGGGGGTGATGAAACCACTTCCCATACCGGCATGGATGTGGGAGAACATCACTTTGGACTTTGTCACTGGATTTCCAAGGGCACCCAGAGGAAAAAAGGCTATATGGGTCATGGTGGATTATCTTAAAAAGACATATCACTTTATCGCAATTTGATAGGACTTATCACTGGATATACTTTCACAGAATTACATCAATGATTTGGTAAGGCAGTATGGATTAACACTATCTATTGTATTCGATTGTGATCTGAGATTCACCTTGAAGTTATAGAAAATACTCCAACATTCTCTAAGCACTGAACTGGACTTCAATATGGCCTATCATCCTCAAACTGATGGCCAATCTAAGTGAACTATTTAGACACTAGAAGATATGTTTATATCATGTTATATGGACTTTCAATGAGGATGGGACTAATATCTCCCACTGGTCAGATTCTCCTAAAACAATAGTTTCCACTTGAGCATCAAAATGGCACCATATGAAGTCTTTTATGTGAAAAGGAGAATAACACCGGTGTGTTGGGATGAAGTTGGTTAGTATAAGCTGTTAGGACCAAAAATGGTTGAAAAAATGGTGGATAACATGAAAACCATTCAATAGAAAATCAAGGAAACCCAAAGTTGAAAAATGAGTTATGTAGACAATAATTGATGAGTCCTTGAATTAAATGTTAGAGACATGGTATTTCTATGCCAATCTCCATGGAATAAGGTTATGAGGTTTGGAAAGAAAGGGATGTTAATTCCCAGGTACATCATCCAATTAAAGATTCTTGATCATGTCGGGGATGTGGCCTATCAACTGGCACTTCCACCTACCATGGAAAAAGTACATGATGTATTCCATGTATCCCTCTTAAGTAAATACATACCAAATACTTCAGATGTTTTCTCTTCAGAGGTGGTAGTGTTAGAGGATGATCATTCTTACAAGGAGAAACCAATTAAGACCCTAGATCATAGATATAATGTTTTTCGTAACAAGACTACTCACCTGGTCAAAGTACTATGGAGGAACCATAAGTAAATATAGGAAACAAGGGAACTATAGGAGGTAATGAAAAAAAGTACCTGCACCTGTTTATGTCTTAGAATGCAAAATGAAATTTCAATGGAGAAATTTCGTAAGGGGGTAATAATGTAACAACCCAATGTTTTATCAATGGAAATCTGTTTATTATAATAATCTCATATAATCGCATAACGTTACAACATAATGAACTACTAAGTACTATGTGGCCATTAAACCTATTTTTTCAATTTTGTGATTTGAATTTTGAAAATCTGACAAACACGGTTGCGATGATAAAGTTATTTGGAGTCTAATATGACCAACTTATTTTTTGGCGAACAGTAACATACTCTTATGAATAGCAATGTTACCCTTATGAATAGTGAAATACCCCCAATGAATAGTAACCTTACATATGATATTATATAAATAAGATTCAAGGGGATGTACAATATACCTATATCTTGGAATAAGAAAAGAAATGTTTTAAAATTGTTGTTTTTCATGTAAAATATAATTTTAATTAAATATTAAATTAATCATATTTAAAAAATTATTTTTGAAAAATGGGTTTTTTATTCTACACGTTGAAAATGGTTATGGTAAATTTTTGGGATTTTTCTAAAATATTTTAATTTTTTATGAATGGTAAAATTCGACAATTCACAATAAATGCTAAAACCTGAATTTCTGCATCATTCTTAACTCATAGATGCTGTAAATGGCCATTTTTTCAAACTCACATTCAAATATTCCTTTTATTTGTTACAAGAATCATTACTATTTCTTGTCTTGTCGATAAATAATAAATTAATGAATACAATATTGTGAAAACCCCTCTCCTCTCCACTATAAATATCACCCTTCAAACCATCATTTCCTCACACCTCTCAAGCTTCATAACTTTCCTAATTTATAATAAAACATCTTCCCTAGACCCTCCCCAATTTCCAAGAGATTCTTGTCTCATCCAAATGCTAATACAAGGTGTCTTAAGGAGGATTCAAGAGGTAATTCCTCTCTCTCTCTCTCTCTTCCTTTAATATCCTTTCAATTTCAAGTTCTTTTTAAAATCTCTCCCTACATATCCTTTGCTACATGATATGGTAACTCAATTATCTTAAATATACTATAAATTTATGATACTGATGGGATAATATCTCATCCAAACCCTATATCCTCTTCTTTCTATTTTAGAATGGAAAACGTGTTTCGTGAGGTGTTAATTTATCACCTTCAAGAATGACATGTTTTTATTTTCCTTTACTACCTTAAGATCTGGTCATAAAAACCTTTTTATAGTGGAACCAAAATAATTTATATTTATTATATCTTATTTAATGTTATGGAACTAAATTTTTTATATATTACTAAATCATTAAACAAAACAAGTTTGTTGTGTTCGAAAAACCGCCCGAAATAACCCAAATAATCATCATTAAATTATTATCTAATAATACATTCTCATGGCATATAAATTAATTATTTATAAGAAAATTTCAGGTTCTGTAACATCATAAATAAAATATAATTACTATTCTGGATGTTTATCCGCGTTTTAAATGAACTTTCATTCATGAATACAAGTGAACCATTAAAGAAAACTATAAAAACGAACATTTCCAAACAATGAAAATGATCCATTTAACCCATAAAAAAGGCCATGAATGAACTTCAAAATGGTGTAATAAATAAATTAAATGTATAAAATGTTCATTACATATTAATTAAAAAACTGAATTTTTATATTCAGGTCATCAATAACAACGGAAAAACACCTTCGTACATAAGGTAAGGGATCCTCTCTCTTTCACTTTTATTCATGATTTTCCTTTATGTTATTCCCTTTTATGTGTAATTTCTAATGATTAGGTGTGATTTCTCACATAACCTATACTCCCCACATGATGTATAAGTGATGAGAAACCTTTTTCTGTCTCATTAATCCCACTTAAGTACACCTGAGACTATGCTAATAATTTGTAAGGAATTCTACTTGAATCTCCTTTATTCCTTTGGGTTTCCTTATATTTCTTTCTACAAATATAAATTTGTCTTATTTATTTATGTGAATATTATAAATTATTTTTTACATTTACTTAATTAATTTACCAATACCCTTCCATCATTCTCTGTTTTGGATATACATGTTTTTAAGTGATTCACTCCTCAATACTTCCTGATAAGCAAACCTATTTTCAGGTAATTTCTCAAATTCTTACCCAATTTCAAGTGCACTCTATCTTCTATACTAATACAAAATTGTCTTTATAAAATATTTTATTTTTATTATGAAAACCTTCTAGTTTAAATTATATATTTTTTGTATTGTATTGTACTATTTTCTATTTTAATGGCTCTATAGTGTTTTCATTAAAACCACAAAAAATGTTTTAATGAAAATATTCCCTAAATAATTTTCTTATATGTTTTCACTTCTACTTGAAATCAACTCCCATGATACATTCCAATTTTACTTTATGTATTTCCATTTATATTTTTGTTCATTTTTTTCAGGGACACTTTTATGATACACCCATTTTTTGTGCTTTATGTTATGATTATGGTACCCAATCTTTTCTATGGGAAACTATTATGTTTAAATATGACTGATTATTTATTATTAATTATGTGGAAAAAATATTCATGGAATCTTAAGATTGGTGTGCCCCAATAGTGATCCAATTTATTGGGTGAAGTTGATTCTCATATACTTTATGTGTAACGGTCCTAGTGGTTAGCCTTCGCTTGTGAAAATAAGTGCAATGGTCTTCCGGTTAACCTTGGCTTGTGATACTATGGGAAACATGTTTGGATATTAGACTTGACTTGTAGTAAATTAATTTTTTATGTTTCTACCACATATTATGACTCCATGTTTATTTTATTCATTTTTATATGATATGATTCCTTATTTTAAATGCATTTTTATAACATCATGTCATGCATTTTATCCCATGTGATAATGCTTTGTTCTTATAGTTATTTCCTTACATAGATTTTAGTCCATCCATATGTTAATGTTATCCCAAGGTTATCCTAAAGATATAAGAGAATAATGTATGATAGTATCTCATTATGGATTTTAAATAAATTTTATTTATGTTTGATATTGTACCTAGTCTTCTAAGACACTAGACTTTACGATTATTGTCTTGTAGTATAATGTATAATTATGATTAAAATCATGTAATGTTATGTGAAGAGCCTAGGGTTTCTATAATAGATTTATAAATAGATTTTAATTTTGATTTTTCAATGATATTATTCAGATTTATTGAAGTATGGTTCTCTTTTTATAACACTGTATATTTTTAGTATGAGATTTCCCTAGAATGATGCCCTTAAATTGGATAGCTTGTCATACATGATACACTAAACTAAAATGAACAATTCATTATTCACTTATGTTATAATATCAAAATGGAATAAATTTTAATATATTCCAAGGTATCTAAATGTATAAAAATTAGTAAAATTACCAAAGGAATAAAACTAGAAATAAATTAAAGCATAAAAAGAGTCAAATATTATTTTTCCAAATCACCCATTAACACCACACTACCGATGGTGACTAAACAAATAATATGAAACATTAAAAATATAGTAAATATATTGATACTGAAATGAGGTAATTTGATGGCTAATTTCAATGAAACGTGTAAGGAAATATATAGGAATAGAAAAAATATAAATTTGTGTTTATATAATCATTGGGAATAAATGACCATTAAGAAAATACAATCCCTAGGAATATATGTTCTTTGGTAATATATATTTGTTCTGAAATATGGAAACCCATTATAAATGTGATTAATCGTGTTAAAAGTTTTAAATATTGTATACCCCATTAATGTAATCTTAACAAGTAATCGTTGTAACATATGTGTCGATCGGGTCAGTATATATTATAATAACCACACAATGAAATTTATATAGAAATGGGGAAGTTATGGAATCAATTTGTATGATTATATTAAATGAGGATCATTTTTTGAGTGTGGGAAGTGGGTAGAATCATTATGTTCTTCTATTGACCAAGTCAAGTTGAACTTCAATACATATAGATTAGGAAAAATCATCTACGATTGAATTTCAAGATTTTGTAAATCACTACAAGTTCCTTGATAGAAAAATCACCACTAGTGACTACCAAAATTACTTATATCATTTTTTGGAAGTATGAAAATGACTTAATGTTTTTTTAAGTAAATGTTATGAGGATATAAACATGAAATTATTTAGGTAATAATGAAATTTTTAAAATAATTACTACTATTATTTTATGTATTTTTTTACAATTTATAAATTATTTATATTATTCAAAGTATTTTTTTAATTAAATATATTTAATAAATATAAAAAATTATTTTAATACCATTTTATTGATAAAATTATAGAATGGATACTTGGTAAAAGAATAATATAATTTAAATCATTTATTGTTAAAAATGAATTTTTTTGGAATTATTTTTATATGTGCTGTGTATTTTTATCGTAATAAATTATATTCATCACTATTGAAAATAAATTTTAATGAAATTTATTTTTTATAAGTATAAAAAATTAAATAAAGTTTCACATAATTTTTATCCATTTGTTTTGAATAAGAAAAAATTAATTTGTATGCTTAAAAAATTAAATTCTTTTTATGTGTTATACGTTTTTCTTTAAAAATTAACATCACCAAATATTTGAAATTCAATTTAGCCGAATATATTTAATATTTCGAATTGGAATTCCAATTTTATGTAATATGATCGATTTCATTGTAAAGGGAAAAAATAACCTAGAGAGGAAAAATTGAGTTATCGCGACAAAGGGTAAGGTGAGGTAAAGGGGTTATAATAAGTGTTATATTCATAAAATATACATCAAAATTATATATAAATTTGTGGATGATTTATTTCAGGGCCAATACTCAAAAATTATCCATTTTTTATCCACCTTAATTTGAAAATAAAATTCATTACATATTAAAGATTGAGTATTTTCTGAAATACCACTAAACCACCCCTATAAAAAGACCCCCATCTATCAACATCAAACAACACCCTTTATTCAATTTATAGTAAATTATATAGAAAAAGGTATCTCGAGGGGCCTCTGAGCGGCAGTACTTCATCCCTCCCATGCCCCAAGGTTTCTCTTCCTCAGTTAAGTCCCCCCCCACACACCCGGCATGGCGCGGTGCGATTCGGTGGCGTTGTTCGTGGCCTAGCATCAGCGAGATTCAGTGAAGGCTAGAGAGGCTCTATTTTTCTGCATCAGCCTGGTGTGGGTTATGGTGATGCTCCTCTTGGTTTCCCACAGAATTTCCTCAGCAGAGGGTTGGGAGTGGCTTCATCCGGCCTTGCTAGGACACCAGTGACGTGGATCTGGCTTCGCATTCCATGCTCGAAAAGTTTCTGGCATTCATTTCATTGGATCTCGGTTGGCATCGGTGGGCGATGGCTTCGGCTCGTCTAGATTCCTTTCGGGTGTGGATCAGTATAGGCCCCAGTGTTTCATGGAGGAGGGAGGGTCTCTAGTTCTGGCCTTCGATGGCCTACGTCTCTCCTCGCAGGTCTAATTTCTATTTTGTTTTTTCTTTGGTGTTGATTGCATTGAAATGGTGATGGATTTCATGTCGTGGCCTAGTTTTTCTGCTCTTTGCGGTGAATGGTGATTGTGTTGAAGTAGTGTTGGATTTCGTGCCATGCGTGGGTCTTTCTAATCCTCTGGGTGATTTTTGTTTGCTGGAAGATTATTGTTCTAATGTTCTTGATTTTATATTATCCTCAAAGACTACTCCAGATGAGGTTCTGATCTACAAATTTCAATTAGTCTTATGCGATTCAGTTTTGGATGTTTGAGAGGGTATGACCTTGGACATCGGTACCGGGCCATCATTGTATGGGACAGCTTGTCATGCAACATTTGAATGGTGGAAATTGGAATTAATGTTATCTATGCTTAGGAGGGGAATTTCTTTGTTGTTTTGTGTAGTTTTTTGAACTTTTAACTGTTGGGGAACGATTTGATGTTTTTAGTCACTGAAGTCATTTTTTCTGGTTTCTCACTTTTTCCTTAAAAGTGTTTCCTTAATAAAAATTAATTTTCAAATCAATATATAGAAAAATACTCTCCCTAAAAATAATATTTCATGTTTTTAATCTCCTCCTCTTAGGAATTATCTATGTATCCTTCAAAACCAAATAAATACATGTTCATACATAGTGTGTTGCAACACCTTTTTCTCTAATTTCCATTTATCTTCTTTATCCATGTAAAACCCTAAACATTTAAGAATTTTTAATTCAATCCATTTTATAATTAAACATATATATTATGGTCTTTTCTATGTGTTTCATGGATCAAAGGATTCTTATTTTCAGATTTTGGTAAAATAGGGCTATAGGGGAGAAATCTATATAGTTGTAGAATTCTTAACATATGTCTAGTGAGGATCAATAAAAGTTATTTTTTGTGTGTAAATAGTTATTTCCACTACAATTGGTAGTACATTATGGGGAAATAATACCCCTATAGTAATGTCAATTTTTTAGAAGGGTTCCAAGCATTGTTCTGGTGGGTCAAAGAATTATTTTTTAAAAGTTTGATTAATTTAATTAAATGATTTTAAAATGTTATAAAATGTATTTTATTGTCTTCTTTTCTCTTGTAGTATTTCACTCACCCATCCCTATATTACTTCTTCATTATTCACTCTTCAATGATGCATATATCTCATGTGATCTTGGATTTTTAATCTAATCATTATTTTTTTCACTAGGGTAAGCTTATATCTCTTGTTGCTTCTATTATTAGGTATCCTTGTTATTTTATAGTTTATACAAAATTATAACCTATTTTTTCTAGGATTTATGATTACATACATTTGAATTTGAATCAAAAAATTATCTTCAATAATAAATCCCCCCAATTCCCAAGTAGGTAACTCATTTCTCTCTTGGTAGTTTTTACACATTTGGCATGAATTGTCTGAAATGTGAAAATTCCACAAAACTGGATTCCTTGAAAAGAATTAATGTGGTTCTATTTGTTCCTTATTATATGAGAAGGACATAAAAGTCCATTATAGTCTTATGTAAGGAATTTATTTCCATGGTTGATAAACAATTACAAACTCTCATGTGAATTGAATTGTGAAACTATGACCTTGGATGAAGATGGGTTCCTATAGTTGAGAAGTTATCCTAGGCGCCTAGTATATTTTCCTAGTGCACTCCATGGTGAGATCTAGTTTGAGAACATGCTAATATAGAGGTAATAAAGACTAATCATGGTATTTTTTTGGATATTCAATAAATCAAATTCAAGGATTAAGGTGAATTCATATTCCCAAATGGTTTTATTGGTTATAATTGTTAGTGATGGTTCCCAAGGACTAAATTTTTTTAATTTTATTACATGTATATTTTATTAATTGAATATTAATAAATAATATTAATAAATATTGTTTATTTTTCTGCATGACTCTAATGTAATAATACCCTAGAGTATACATCACTTTGATAAGGACATAGTAGTTCCACACTATAATGAGAACCCTGATGTGTTATGATGATATTTTTAAATAATATATCTTAGTTGGATAACAGACTATGATGGGACACATGATACATAAACATTGAGGTGAGATTACTCATATGTAGATGATGCTTCTTCTCGTGATATTCTCATTTTTTAATCACTAAGATATAAGTTTATGAGAATAGACCTTCCATTTTGAATTCTGTATGTTTTGGTGTCATCATATTTTCCTATCAATGAGAATTTTTTATGGTCCTTAAACAATTTTATTATTATTAATGTATACTACAGCTCATGTACGTAGATTTATTTCGAAAACTAGGATGATGATAGATAATGGAGATGTTGGATATGTTGGGTGTGTCATGAGTGACATGTCATTAACAAATAAGTCGAGAAACGATTTTTCACATCCATATTTTTGGAAGCTAGTATCTCAAACCTTTTATTGTAATACAAACAAAACATTAAATATAATACCCAGTGTGTAATTATGAGTATATTTCATATAGTCAAAGAAACACATATCAAGCTTATAGTTTGGTGACCCATTTGGGCAACCTTCTTGATTAGAAATTGGTAAAATGGATTATAATACATAGTGAGCATTCTTATGTGTTTCTTTATATTGTGACATTATGTTAAATCTCTTAGGTTCCTTTAACTATAACTATATAGAAAACCATGACCTTAGGCGCGATCTCCTAATTAAAACAAGAAGGAATCCGAGTTGGTTACACATTATGTGTTTTTTTATATTTATTAAATTGTTTTTGAGTTTAATTAATGGAATAACTATTATTCTTATATACTAGGAATAATTTTATTTAATTTAGATTGATCTCATTAATTAAATAAATATTTATTTTCTAAATTCTTTATAAAATATTTTTTATTGAATATTTTAATAAATATTTATTCCCTAGATTTTGAATAAATTATTTATTTATGAATATAGTAATTATTCAGTAGTTTGGTAAATTCTAGAGGACATAGATTGGACCAATTCCAAGTTCAATGAAAAATATTAATTAATAGGATTATTTCATAAAATTTTTTATTGTGCAAGTTGGTGCGCACAACAAAATAATAATGATATAATTATTACTATATGGAATGGGGTTTATTAAAAGAAATAAATTTTATTTAATGACCAGTGTGAAATTTAAAAATCCTTTAACTTAAATCCTAACTCTCTAAATTTATGGTTACGTCTATTGTTTTGATCATCAAAAAATGCTAATAAAGAATTTTTGTGTACAATGAATTCTCTCTCAACTCCCCATTTTCTCTCCCTCTTAAGGAAGATAAGTTAAAGGGATATTTCTTCAGGATCTAAGAATGATCGATCAAGAACAAAAAACATGACCCAATGGACTCACCACTCTAGAGCCCATATATTTAGTGGTATTACTCAGAGAACATAGGCGAACATGTGAATCACAGCTATAGGAATTATATTCTTTGATCCTCACAGCACAATGAAGGCAATCCAAAATGGTACTTTCAGATGATCAACATTTATAAATGGAGAATGTTACGAATCCCATGTATTTGATTCTTCAAATTTTAAATAAAATAATTATAAATTTGATGTGTAGTATCATTTCTCTTGGTTTATGGAAACAATTATTAAAATAAATTTTAATATGTCACCCACCAATGCACGCTTTGACTATTCCTAAAACCAAAAAAGTGTATCAGAGTGGTTATGTTTAAATTTATAATTATTTATTTGATTGTTGATCTATGCAAAATTATGGTTAGATTGTTTATTTCATGTTATTCATTTGGTAGTCTAATTTGAATGAACTTCTCATTCAATAGGTTCACTCATTGTTTCATTTATTTAAAGGTTTAATAACAAATGAAGAACAAGTGGAGACGTCATCGACAGGTTCCAAATCATTTGCTGGTAAAGCTTGGTAACATGGCATGTGCCGAGAGGACATATTTTACACCCATGAAAATTGTGTCTAGATGTTTCAATAAATTAATTATAGGTGACTCTTTTATTGTACACCACATGTTTAATGGGACAACCTGGCATAGGGAAAGTAGATGTAGGGTGTGTAGCAACATGTACACACCTTATAGTCATGGGTGATTTAACATGCTGAAGCACAAGGTGTGTGACTTGGATATATGGAAATGAAGTTACATAGAGTGCACCTAGATTTACACATCATGTAGTATCCCATTAATTGAATAAATTAAAATCACATTAAATTTAAAAATTGCATTATTAAACCCTTATTTAATTGATTGGAACACTGTTTTTTGTTTTAAAATTTAATAGTGGTTTTAAATAATTTTAAATGCTGAATTAATTTATTGAATTTAATATGTCATTTTTAGTTCTATCATTTATTTTTAAATAATTCTATTAAGGTTGTGTATCTCTAAATAATATCAAACGATCATTAAAATGAAAATAAATTAATTAATTAATTAACTAATTAATGCTAACTCGTTTATCTTAAATAATAAAAGAACAAATAATGAAATGAATGATAACCATTTAATTTTTTGTAATCATTTTATGTGTGGATGTTCATGGGCTTGACTAAGACTTGTGTATCTATTGGATGTTTTAATTTAATTAATTTATTGGGATTTCAATTATTTAATATTAATTTAAATGATTTCCTCTGATTTATCTCTCCCTCCATTATTATGTTAGACATGTGTTCCAAATAAAATTAATATAATACCCTTTAACCAATCCTTTGTTTCCCCTCGCATACATGTGAGTAATAAATATTTATAATTAATGGAGAAACCCAAGGTGCATGAAGGTGGTTCAATTTGGAACCATAATGATGGAAACACGGGTTATATATAGGTGGTGATGTTACATGTTGTAACTCACGCCAAGATTGACCATAATTGTTATTTCCCCTAGGTCAAAGGTTGATTTAATGTCCTCTCATTAAATCAACAATAAGATAAAGCTCATGAATGTTTCATTTAATTAATTATTTATTTTTTTCTATGAAAATAATTATTTTATGGATTTAAGGTCGTGATCACATAAATAAAAGAATTATTGTGCAAAGAATGAAATCAAATAAATGAATTGTGCATAAATGTTTTATCCAACATGGTTAATTAATGAAGTAAAATCCTGTTAATATTAAAAATATGTGTATAGGGTAAAACATGATAAAATTTATGAAAAATAAATTAACATCCATCAATTAAATGTTATGTCAGACTAAGCCTACCATTACATGATTAGGAATGAAACTGTTGATCTACTTATAGTACATGGCCAATGTATAGACCCTTACTTTTATCGGGGATTTCTTATTAGAGTTTTGGGTTTACATAACCAAAATTTTAATGATTTTAATGGTCCAATTGTATTCAATATAAATTTGGAGGCTGTTTTTGATGAAATCAAAGTCAAGATTTAAAGATAGGGGAATCCACTCAACAAATCAAGGATATGAATGTCATTTATTGGAATGACTGCTTACCTAATTTATTTATTATAGTTTTCATGGAAAAAGTTTGGATCATTAGGAAAAGTAATCGGGATCCGTTCTACTATAATGTTAAAGTAACTATAAATTCCTAGTTTAATTGTGAGTTCTATTCAATCTTGTAAATGTTTTTTGAGATTTCATAAATATATAAATAAATATAATTTATTATATATTAATTATTTTTTAATCAAGAAAATTAAAAATAATATTCTCTTTTTAAATATATAATAAAATGAAAAGTTCATCATCCATATTATCCCTAAGATAAATATTGGATAATTATAAACTCCACACTAGTAGTAACTTCTATGAGTGGTTTAGATGTCTTCGGTTTATATTAGACCATGAATGGAAATCTTACATGCTATAATTCCAATGTCTTGATCCTCCAGCAAAAGAGGAGAGTGATGAAGAGTTACTTGTCTATGAAAAACATTTGAACAATTTAGTCTGTGATCAATTTTTATTTGTTTCATTTATATCTAGTGAACTAATAAAGTTTCACAAAAATATGGATGCATATAGAATGCTTAAGAACCTCAGTGGTCCTTACTATGAGAGAGCTAAAAAGGAATGGTTTGAGATTTCCAAGGTGCTATTTCAGATATATCCTAGAGAGTGTTACCCATTTGGGCATCATATAGTTAATTTCATTGGAAATATTGAGTTCTTAGAGGTTCTATGGTTTAAGCTCCCTAAAGAACTTGGTACTGACCTCGTTCTGGAATCATTCCCTTATATCTTCTCTAGTTCTTTTGTGAATTTTAATATAAAAACATTGAGAAATATCTTCTAGATATTCTTAATATTTTTATCCAATTATATAAGATACGAAGTGTAAAAACCTTCTATCATTATGGTCAACAAATAGAAACAGAAAGATAATATATTTAAGCCCAAAACATCTTCATTCCCTTCCAAGAAGAGGAAGAGAAATGGAAAAGTATGATCTATCTTTCACATGTAGCAAGAATAACCACTACAAGAAAAAAATGTACCCATCCAAAGAAGAAAGGGGAAGCTTTATATAGATTTTGTATCTAGTGATACTTATATTTTTCTGAAAATTGGGTATTGGAGACAACTTTTGGTGCTCACATATGCATTCAAATATAGAAACCAAGTAGATTTAGAAATATTGATTGAGGAGAGGTAGATATTTACACAGCCAAAAGATCTAAAAATGTTGTTTTAAATATTAGTGACTACCACCTCACATTGCCAAACTAAATGATCTTAGTTTTAAAGGTTTATTATTAGGTTCATTTTGTTACCAAAAATATAATTTCTATATCCAAACCTAATACGAATGGATTAATATTCAAATTTGGGAATAAATTTGTCTTCTTTTATAAAGATATCATTTTTTATGGTAAGGAACATTTAAATTACATTCTTTATGTGTTTTATTACATAAAATAAATAGTGTTTATCAATAACGAAGTTACTTCACATGACTCATAGAACACCAAACTTTGGAATCAACTTCTAGTTAATGTAAATGAAAAAATGTTGACTAAATTACATAAATATGCACATCTAAGTTCTTTTTAACTAAAATAACTTGGTGTATGTCATGCATGTTTACAAGGAAAATTACCAAATCACCATTTAGTGGGAATGGTAAAAGGGATAAAGATCTTCTTCAATTAGTTCATACCGATATATGCGGAATATTTTCTATTGAAGCAAGGGATTGGTACTCATAATTTTTAACTTTTACATATCATTTTAGTAGATATGGATAATCCTATTAAATGAGGTATAAGTTAGATTCTTTTGAAACAATCAAGGTATATAAGAATGAAATTGAGAACTATCATGTTAATAAGATTCAGAAACTTCACTCTGACTATGGTGGAAAATATATTAATAAAGACTTCATTGATTATCTACATGATTTTGGGATTTTATCTCAACTCACTCCTCCTTATAACCCTTAGTAGAATGTTGTAATTGAAATTAAAAACCGCACATGTATAGACATAGAGAGATCAGTTATGAATCATATGAATATTCAATTATGATTTTGAGGATACACATTATAAATTGAATCATACGTACAAAAATGAGTGCCAACTAAAGAAATAGATGGTATTCTATAAAAAATATTTAATGAAAAGAAACTCATGTTGTATAACGTACTTCTGTGGGGTTGCGAAGTATTTTTTATGGCCTCTTCAGGTAACTATATTTCACCCCAAGGCACAAATTGTATCTTTATAGGATATCCCAAAGGAATAAAGGGATACTACTTATACAATCCTTTAGAAAAAAAATTGGTTGAATGAAGTCCCAAATTTCATGAGCAGTATATTATATATAAAATAGATAGTGGTAGTATGATAGACTTTGAGGAAGTCCAAGATCAAGCAACACAAGAGTATGAATAAGAACAAATTCTTCATTTCCCCATGGAAGAAGAAAATTTTCCAGAGACACAATTACTATGTAGGAGTACTAGAGATGTTAAGGAACCAACATGGTATTTTTTCTACTAACTTAGGATGGTGACTCATTATTAGTTGTTAATAAAGTTCCTATAACCTTTAAGGAACAACTAAGGGGAACAGATGTTTCCAAGTGGCATGAATTCATGAATTCTGAAGTGGATTACATGTACAAAAACCAAGTCTGTATTTTTTTAGAACCTCTATTACATGTAAATATTTTTGGTTTAGAATGGTTATTCAAGAAGAAACTAGACATGAAAGGACAATTACATACCTATAAGGCATGACTGGTTGAAAAATAATTTACAAAGTTTCAATTCATTGACTACAAAGAAACCATTCCAACCATTTTAATATAGAAATCTGTCAGAATTCTACTTTCCATTATGGTTTTACATGATTATGATATTTGGAAAATTGATGTCAAAATATTATTCATAAATGAAAACCTTTATGAATATGTCTATATGACATATATTAAAGGTTCTGGGACTCTAATGTATGACAATAAGTTATGAATGTTTCAAATATCTATTTAGGGATTAAAGCATGCATCCAGGTCATGAAGCATTCATTTTTACAAGGTTATAAAGAAATTTAGATTCATAAAGAATGAATACAATTTGTGTGTATATAAAAATTTTAGTGGGAGTGAAGTAATTTTCTTAATAGTATATGTTTATGAAATATTACTCATCATAAAAAGAATACTAGTCTTACAGTTTGTTAAGGCATGGTTGAATAAATAATTATCTATAATGAATTTTGATGAAAAAGAATATATTGTAAGGATCATGATCTTCTGTGATATATCTAAGAGTTTTCTCTACCTAATTCAAAGTACAATCATTGATAAGATACTGAAGATATATGGTCTAGATTAATCTAATTGGTGATTGTTTCCAGCATCACATGACATTCATCTTTCCATGAAAATTTCTCCTCAGACACATGAGGACAGAAATAAAATGAAATGGATTACATAATCCTAAGTTATGGGTTATTCATGTATATTATGACATGTACAAGGATATATTTCATGTATGCATTATGTTTTGTAGGAATATATCCAACTGATCCAAGTGACTACCATTGGATATAAGTAAATACTATAAATTAGTATCTAACGCTTACTATGGATTTTTTTTAGATTATGGAGGAGATGCGGAAATAATCATAAAAGGATATGCATTTTGTAGTTTCCAAAATGATCAAGATTACATGAAGTCAAAAAATGGATACATATTTACTTTTAATGGAGGTTTTGTGAGTGGGAAGAGTTCAAAGAGGATATGGTTGTATATTCTACTATAGATTCTTAGTATATTATAGCTCCTAATGTATCTAAAGAAGCATTATAGATGCTCAGATTCATCCTTGATCATGATGTGGTCCCTAGAATTAAATATCATATCACATACTATTTTGATAATAATACAGTGGTGGATATTGAAAAATATCCATGGTCACATCAGTGGATGAAGCACAAATATTCGAAGTATCCTCTCTTGAGGTAATTGTCTCAAAAATGAAGATGCAGTGATCAGTATTTTCGTGGGAGAAAATGTATAATACCCCTAGAGTAAAGCATTGAGTTAGAAGAAACGTGATTATCATGTGTGGTCTAGTGGATTGAAGGTCATAGGTAATTGGCTCTAGTCCAGGTGGGAGTTTTATGGAGTTGGTGTCCAAGGAAACTGGTTGTACTTTTATTACATGTTTATTTGATGTATTTAATAATAATAAAACATATCTTTACGTATTTTTTTATTATGAATTAATATAATGTAATAATGTCCTAGATTATACACAAAATTGATAAGGTCATAGGAGTTTTCCACTATTATGATAACCCTAATGTGCTATAATGATATCCTCAAATATTGTTTTATGGTTGGATAACATATTATGATGGGACACATATTACATAGACTATTAAGTGTGAGTACTCATAAGTAGATGAGACTTCATCTCATGAAGTTCAAACATGGTAATATCTAATATACAAGATTATGAGAATAGACCCACCATTAAGAATTTTGTATGTTTTTTTGTCATCAGATATTCCAATCTATGAGCTTGTGTAATGGTCTTTAGACATTAATATTATTATTAATTCATGTTATAACACTTTTACATATATGTATTTCATAAACAATGATTCTAACATTTCATGGAAAAGTTGGATACATTGGGTGTGTCACAATTTACATGTCATTAAATGATAAGTCAAGGCAGGATTTTTCCCTTCCATCATGTGGTAGTTGATATATCGGCCCTTTGTTTTGAATATAACTATCACATTAAAATCAATTTCCATGGTGTAACAAAGTGATTATTTCAGATAGTCAATGAAATACATTTTGACTATATAGGTTGGTGACACTCTTGTGAAACCTTATTAATGAGATATTGTGGCAAAGGGATTATATTACACATTGTGTATTCTAATGTGGTTGTTATCATTGTGACATTAAGTTATTTCTCTTTTGTGCCTTGACCCATTTCTAGACATAAATCATGGATATTACAAAAATCTACCTAATGAAAATAAAAATAATCAGAGAGGGTCACACACTAAGTGATTCAATTGATCTTTATTAAATTATATTTTAGTTTAATTAATGGAATAAATATTATTCTCAAGTTTAAGGAATAATTTTATACATGTTTTATTGATCGCAAAAATTAAATAAATATTTATTCACTTATTGTGAATATAATATTTATTTTATTTATTGAATATTTTAATAAATATTTATTCTTTATATTGTGAATAAATTATTTATTTATGAATAAAATATTTATTCGGTTGTTTAATTGATGAAAGAGGAGTTCAAATACACCACGATTGAGTCCAACGACAGCTATTAATTAACAAGACCGTTACAAAATATTTTTTATTGTGCAAGTTGGTGCTCACCACAAAATATTACTAAAATAACTATTATTATATGGAATGGGGTTTATTAAAATTAATAATTTTTATTTTAATAATCGGTGTGAAATGGTGAAATACTTTAACTTAAATCCTTACTCTATAAATAGATGGTTGTTTATATATTGTAGATCATCCAAAAATTGAGAACAGAGAATTTTTACACATAACAAATTCTCTCTCAACTCCTCCTTCTCTCTCTCTCTCTCTCAATAATGATAAGTGAAATAGAAATTTATTAAATATTGAATAATGACTGATCAAAAATGAATAATGTAAGAAATTTGAATCATTTTACTAGCACCCAGTGATTGAGTGGTGTTTCTATGAGATTATAGGAGCGTGTGTGGATCATCTCTAGATGGATTATGTCATTGGATCCTCATAGTCCAACAAATATAATCTGAAATGGTGTTTTTGAATGGTCAACGTTTATGAACGAAGAAATTTCCCAATCCTAGGTATTTATTTCATAAATTAATAAATAAATTAGTTTCAAATTTTATGTGTAATATCCTCTTTCATAGTTTCAAGAAGTGATTATTAAAATAAATTTTAACATATCACCCACCTCTACATGCTTCTACTATGCCCAGAACCAATAGTAATCCATTATGAATAGATTAAATTAAATACATTATGAATACATGAAAAGGATTTCATTTATGAATGAATTAAATGAATATGAAAAATAAGAATAAATATTTCGTGATACATTCAATATGATAGATGCATTTCATTAAATGAAATGAATCAAGGATATATATATATATATATATATATGGATGATATCCCTCATATTGCGTATGAAATCCTCAAAATAAATTATTCATCCTAAAAATAAATTTAAAAATTGGGGGAGAAACTACCAGACCTTATAAGTTTATAGATCATTGAGAATAATTTTGGGATCATATGTCGAACATAATCTCCTCGGAGGCCAGAGGAATTTTCTACTAAGAAAGGGGTTCTTTTGGAAGTGAAAAATAATGGGTAAAATTAAGAATACATATCACTTCATGTATTCCTTTTTCATGTTCTTTATTTAAAATATATATGTATTTTATTGAGGTTAGATAATAAACATATATGAATTCTCCTCTAATTTCAAGTTCATATGATGAACTCCAAAAAAACCATCACTGGTATGAGAGCCTTATTCTTTATCGAATCAATTTTTTGATTTAACTATTAAATAAACAACATGTTTTATTAAATTTTAACTAGTTTTCTCCCTATTCATGTTATGTTTTTAGTGTCCAGACTTAGAGGCCACTTAGAATAGTGCCTTGGGCCGGTTGGCTACTAGGGTTTAAGGGTACATCCTCGTATGCCAGAGGCATCCAATTTGCAATGAGGGTAAAATTGAGGTACGTTGGGGGACTATACCCTTTATATTATTGATAAATAAATCATAAGAAATAACAAATAATTGTATAATTATTGAATAATAACTAGAAATCAACAACAGATGATTTATAATCATGCATAAACATGCTCTCATATAAATACTGGTAGAACATGATGTACATGGAGAAACAAAAAATAAATTTAAATTAATAAAAGACACATAATCTATCTCCAACAGCACCATGGGCACTAGATCAATCCTTTTCCCCTATACTCTATCCCATATAGAAGGATAACAGTAAGGAAGGCTAGTCCTGGAACCTGTTCCAGATATAATGAGGTTTGTTCAAGTACCCTAATGCAATGTTGGATCGAATAGGTTATGAGATATACTCTATTGGCTACCACAAAAAGTATCTAATGAAATTCAGTCAATATATATAAATAATTAGTGTAAAAATATATCAAAATAAAGTAGTAGGAAATATATAATAATTAATTCATCTAATATTCCACAAAGGATACACATCTGATCCTAATCAATTCAGCATGGGTTGGAATGTATATGCACACCTATCATCATGTATATATATGCATTCATTAAACAATAGTTTTCATTGATATAAATTCACTAGTCTAGACTCGTGACTTAGTTCCTAGATTTCCACATAGGATCTAAAAATTTCATGAGTCACAGAACTCTAAACAAAGAATCCTAATAAAGGAAATAAAAATAAAAGGATCTGAGGTTATTCTTGGGAATCCACATATTAGTATAGATTATAATAGAAATTAAGTCCAAGGACCCATGACAAAAATCCCAAGCATCCATAAATCATTTTACTAACATAATAAGGTACCATTAGACACAATTAATAATTACTAAGCAAGATATAATTTGTTTTTCCTATCATCTTTTTAAATGACTTCCATAAATTGGAACACAAAGAGAGTAAGGAAATTGGGTTTTTCCTATGATCATGTTCTTGGAATTTTGTAATGAGGAAACCCAAGTATCATCCAAAACATTCCATTACCTTATGAACCCATCCAAGGAATTCAATAATGAGGAAACCCAATTATCTTTCATAGTGTTGAAACCACCAAACCTATGTGCCTATCCATGGAATTCTATAATAAGGAAACCCAAGTATCACTCAAGGAGTAATATAATATAATCAACATATGAGCCCATCTTTGGGGTTTCATAGGACACCATGTATTACTCATGGTGAAAATAAATATTTTAGCCCTTTAGTTTTAAGTAATAGATATGGAAATGTCCATAAGAATTTCACTCATTATTTAAAATATACGAAATTAAGAGGAAATATACTTAATAATGTTATACTACACATCAAGTATACACTTTTTAGGAAATTTCATTTATCAATTATAGTAGGGTAAAATAAATTAACTTTACACCATTATCACAACAACCATGAATCAAACTATTTCATTTATAAACAACACTAAGGCCATGCCCTAAAATAATTCACCAAAACAAGTTTAATTAAAAAATCCTAGTCAATTTAATTGATAATATTGGTCAGGTTTTAAACAACAATAAATGACTATATCAACATGGAAAAATTAGTTTAACTACATATTTTAATTAAATGAATCATTTATAAAAATTCCATGTCATTTAGGAACACACCCAAGGATTGGTTAAATCATTAGAAAAAAATTGTACAACAATTTTGTATTCTAACTCGCCATAATAGGTGGTAAAGGATGAGGTCTTGGACCTATAACCTTGTTAAGGGACTAAGGGAAATTGAGGTTTTGGTCCAAATAATATAATTTAAATTATTTCATGTTTTGGGAGAAATGTATGGAATGTATGATTTTTAGAATAATGAGATTACTTTATGAATAATGAAAATTTTAGAGAAAAGAAACGATACCACCTACCTCTTTATTAGGATAGTCCACTAATCTAATATTGTGATTTTATTTGATTCAGAATGGAGGAAATTAGAAGAATCATAAAAAACATTGAAAATATTGAAAAAGTTATCACACAGATTTATTATTCCATATAATGAGATAAATTTAGAAGATAAGAACAATGAGTTGAGATCTTACTGATAGATATCATATGAGACCAACAATGAGCAGTTTGGGGTCTAGATAGAGGAGATAAATCCAAGACAAAGAGGAGGCCATGGGGAGCTCCCATGTGAGAGGCATGTTGTGATTGAGTAGGAAAGTAGGAGGGAGGAAGTCTTAAGTGGGGGGAATGGAAATGGTATTTTCAATATATTTAAAGATCCACATGCTTTAGATGCATATTTTGGTAAACTGTATGCCAAATGTGAATCCTCCTCGGCATAGGATCCGCAAACCGTATGGTTAGGTTTCATGGTTTGATCTAACGGTGTGCCAAATTGGTGGTCCTACTGGTTAAGTAGCACTAATGATGTGGCCTAGGAACGCGATTTGGGAAAAACATGTGCATCTTATGTTACTCACCCTTATAAACCTTTACCATTTTTCATGGTTATTATTTATAGGTTTCACTATTTAAACAACTCATACCCCTTAAGAAAATGGCGTGCAAGGTTGACCCACACATTTAAACCAACTGTGTGCCTCAATCTGTTTCTCTAAAAACCGGTTCATTTAGAGCTTGATGCTTCTAAAAATCAATGGTAACACAAGTACACCTCTTGATACTTAAATCCCAACTAAAAACCAATATTTTAGGTGTTATTATGATCAAAATTACATTCTTAATATTAATTAAAGATTCAACCTACCAACCAAAAAAACATATCAAATTCATTTGATAATTCAACTAGTATAAAAGCATGGGGCATTATAACCTCCCTGCCTTAGAACTTTTTATCCCTACGAATACTTGGGGAACAATAGAAAACACCCAGCCTAATTAGGGTTTATCCTCACTTTTTAATGGGCGTGTTGTGTTTTTGAACACCCAATGATAATCCAACTTCTATTTTAATCATATGGCACTTGAACCATTAAACTTTAGTTATTTCTTGTATAAATAACAAAGGCATTGAGATGGTGCTTATCCAAGACCATATTAACTGAGACACAATCCAATAATCATTAATTTTATCATTTTTCCTAATTCATTTCACACCACAGGTCTTTACCATTGAGTATCCAATTGTGATCCATGACACCTAAACCATCGAATTTTCCTTAAAAATAATGTTTCTAGAATTTTAACAATTCTACCAAATCATTTATCAAATTACACATGAGGACACTATCCTTGGACTTCAATATGATAAAAACTTTTAAACTCCAATCGACCAAGCTGAAATTGCTCACACCATATTTTTTATGAAAATCCTCAGTCAACCCTTTTAAGTTACACCTATATCATCTTAATGGTGTGCTAGATGCAATTCCCTTTCCAACCACATCTACATAAAAACGATAAAAAAAAATTAAACTTCCAAAGTTCAACTATTTTATAAAAAATATAATATCCTATGGATGATGAATCACTAAATCAGATTCAAAACCCCTTACATCAATGTGTACCATGATCATTTCGAGGATGCTCAGTGAAGCCCATACCTGACTTCTAGTGACGTCTCTTGATTGAACCATCTCCTTCAAAAAACTATCATTCTATAATGCCAAAACTGACACTATTATGATCTAGTATCGATTTATCTTCATGATATATTTCGGTCTTAATGTCCTCATTTAGATTTCACTCAATGCCATCATTGAATTTTACCTAAAAACATATTGAGGATTCCTTCCATACATTTCTCCATATATTATACAATATATTAGTTCCAAAATGATTGTTACATGACTGGTATCAAGTTCCCATGACCTCTCCCTTTTGAGGTTCAACCATAGTGATCGACATCCAAATCCCCACCTTAATAGTGTACTAATCATCTCATTAATAAAAAGAGGATATGTTCATCACAACTCATGCATTGTCCCTTCCATACATACAACTAGCATGGTCAAGAACCCACTTCCTCCTGAGTGTTAATAATAAAAATTACCCATACTGCGAACCAATATTTTTATACATAAAAATTACATCATTCTTTATGATTATTAAATACATTACATAAACACACACCTAAGGACTATAATATTTTAGTGCCTTTTGAGATGTATAAACAAAAAAAAATTAGTCCATAAGTGAGATATATCATCAACCACAACGTTCTTCACAACTAGAAACCTTATTAGACATAAAATTCATAATACATGTCTTCATAACTTGAGTAAAGGAAACATAATAAAGGGTGAGTGTTGATGCTCAGTAAGGGTAAGAATGTGATATATGTAATCATAACATGAATATAATGGTATAATAATAAGAGAATAACATTATAAATCCATACCCTACATATAAAATGTCATTATAATTAGTCATGAAATAAATATTGGCATTTTATAAGAAATGAATCATATGGGAATCAATTAACGTGATCCATGAGAGTATAAAATTTGCATAAGTCATGAAAATTGTGGCATACACATATTAATCAAAATTCAATTACACATTAATCATGGTTCATTTCCAAGACCGTCATAGAAAACAAAGTCCTTTAAAAAAACTAGACACACTCCTCGTTCAAATCATATCTTACTAAACTTGGTTCACTCTCATTCCATCCATATCATGCCAAACTAGGATCACTCTTATTCAATACAAGTCTTTCTAAACTATCCAGTATTATCTTACTAAAATAATTTCACTCTCATACCAGCCTAGTCTTAATAAACCTAGCTTACACCCATTCCATTTCTGTATATATCATGAGATATAAATATTTACCCAATTCATTATACGGAGATATATTTCCTACCCATCACATAATGATAACCATATTTTTGTGTTCCACAAGATCATAAACATTTATCATATCATTACCCATGAAATGAATTAAGTATCATAAACATTTTTTCATATCATAACCTAAATAAAATAGTAAGGTTTCATAATCATTTCATCATAGTATAACCCATGAAATAAAGTGTGTTTTTTAAAAATTTCATCATGTTACAACCTTTGGAAGAGAAATAGGTTTAATAAACATCATTCCATAAAACCATAAACCATTTAGAGAAGTAACGTGAATGGTATCCTTGGATCATATACCTAATAAGGCATGTGTAACACAAAAAGATGTCATCTTAGATGTAAAATAATTTTTGAAGATCATTTAAAACATTTACTAAGTAAAATAGTATTTCAACTTTAAAAATCATTTTTGAAAACATAAAACATTTTTAAAAGCATTTACATTTGAAATCATTTATTTAAAATAAAAAAATACCAAATATTATAGAAAAAATTTTATTGAAAAAAACATTTTAAAATATTAAGGGAATCCTAAAATCAGTAAGAGTTTATGATAGCTTAAAATACTATTCATGTCATTCATGTTAAAAAAATATTCCTTTCACATTTACCCTAAATTCCAAACATGCACTGTTTTGGAAAATGACATGAAGATTCCATTAAAAAAATATTTCAAATTTTGAAAATGGGAAATTTTATATTTTAAAATGATTATATATTAATAAAAAATGTATTCCTTCTAGAAAACATGGTTTTAAAATCAAACATTTTATCAACTAAAGAGATAAATTTACTCAGATTTTCATAAACCCAATTATTAATAATCTTATGTACCATAGAGTAGAAAATGGTACTATTACTAGAAGAGAACATGAATAACCATAGTATAATAAATTTCATGATAATTACTAATATATAGATCATGATATATCAATGTTGGACACTTTATCATAAACAATCCTGATAAATGATGGGATTATAACATAAAATCGTTAGTAATTTGGAAACATTATATCATGATAAAAATAAAGGAATAACATAAAATGGAAGGTAAAATATCATGAGGTTAAATAAATTCCTTTTATTACATGGAAAATGGTCTGTATTTACACCTCGTAATGGAATGTTGGTGAAAAACAAAATGTTTCTCTCAAAAAAAGGAAAATTGAGACAAAATTCCCTTACCTTGAGGCTTGACTTCTTTCTTACTCATTAAAACCTCCAATATAATAAATATATTTTTATTATAAATATATTAAATAACCATAATCATATATATAATACCATATATTATTTGATAATGACCTTTTATTTCTCATTTAATAACAATTTCAGGTAAAAGATTCTTTTTAGGTAACAGCCGCTTTGTTTTTTGTATATGTTTTGATTTGTTATAAGTTTAACCTACTACTTCAATCGTGGTTACATCATATATATAATTATAATACTGATTTAAATATCATATATATCCATTATATATGTATTTATAGTAATCCAAATAATTTAGTGGTGGAAAATAAAATACACAGTTTATGGAGATGGTAAGTTGTACATACACAAGAACAAAATTTTTCATTTTCATGTTGTGTTATTGTATATTATCATTAATTAATCATTTTAAGGCCATATATATCAAAAAAATATATTAAAAACATCATCAATACATTCCATGTAATGAATTAATGAGTCACATCACTTCATGAAGAGGTAGTCATCCGTACACACAAATGATATAGTCATATTCCCACAATATCGAAAGTAAGAAGGTGTGTGTGATGTAATAATTAAATTATAATAATAATGTGATATATATCATATATATCATATATATCATATATAAAGTATAAATCCATCATTAAAACTTTCTTTTAGATATGGTAATGGAAAAATGAACAACATCGGTCTGTGAGGCAGTAGTCTGATTATATATGAACGATGATTTCGTAACCCATTTGATGGAAGTGTGTGTATTTGTAGGTTATAACCATAATATAACAGAATTTAAGTATATATAATATACTAAAGTTATTAAATAGTAATTATATAATAATAATTAATTGGGGTGGAGGAAGAAATAAAACAATGACACTATATGATGAATGTTACCTCTTCTTTGGGTATCTTCCTTAGGTTATCACTAAAAACCTTCCTATAATATATATTTATCCAAAATAATGAATGTAGTGTTAGCGTATAGGTATTTGGAAGTTATTTTGGTAGTTATTTTATGAAAAAAAAAGGTTTTAATGTGTGAAGAAGAGAGGAGATGGGGTGGCCTTTTATAAGTGGTGGAGAGGACACACTTGGTATTTATGAAAAGAAATATATACTCCAATGTTTTCTATATATGAAATGTTTCAAAATTAGAAAAATATTTAAACTTTGAGGTTTAATTTTATTAATATGACATTTAAATATTTTTTCCACATTTAATAGGTTATTTTGACCCTTATCATTATAGTTTGACCCCCCCCCCCCCAATAAACTCTATTTTACCTTAAACGTGGTGATTAATTTTTACTGCATTCACTATTCATTTTGGAAGAAAATTAAATTTACCATATAAGAAATTATAAATTATTTTTAAGTAAAAATATGTAATAATTTTTATAAATTCCATTCATATTTTGAAAAAAAAATTACTTAATATTAACACCAAAATGTGATGAGAAAAAATGTTTTTAATGTGAAAAAGTTCAAAAGATGATAAATATTTTATATCAAATTTAAACATGATATAGATTCAAATGACATAAATTGGTTTAATTTATTTATATTTGAACAAATAATACTTTAATATAAATTTAAAATATAATTTTACTTTATAAATAAATTAAACAAAAAGGAATTTTTCAATTAAAATTATATAGTTTTCACTATTCATCAAAAAATGAACCATTTCAAAAAAACCATGAAAATTCACAATAAAATAATTCTGATGTTATAAATTCAGAAATAAAGTTTATTTTATAAAATTAATTTTCTAAATGTTTCAAAAAATAATGTTATTATTGTTCAAAAACATGTTTTTTAATAGTATTTTCTAAGAATATAGAGACTTTACTAAAAAATATGTATTTTATTATCAATAAGTTCCCTTTATTTTAACCCAATAAACATAATATTTAATGATTAATTATTAATATTAATATAACTATGTTTAATGGATAGGTTATAAGGATCACTTTAATATAACTATATTATTAATATATGTTAAAACTCATGGTCGATTGTATTGAAAATGAAGCATGTGTTGCGAATAGAACATGATTAACATGGTGTTTTATATAATGAACCCTTAAATTGGTTTAAAATTAAACATTATCCATGAAATAAATTTAATTTATTCAAAAATAAAAATTGTAAAAACTCATGGTGTTACATTTTACCCCCCTTAAAATGAATTTCACCATTAAAATTCATCATTCTGATACAAAAAAAAGGAGGATAATTCTACCTCATTATATCCTTATGTTATCACATATCTTCCTAAAATTTTTCATTTTTCTACAAAACATTTTTTAGGTGAGTGGTATTTTTTCATATAACTTTTTCTATATGATCCAAAATATCCACTAGTTGTTCTTCATAAGAAATATCATGCTCCAGTGGTATGACCTATGAGTTCATCACATGTGAATGGTAAGGTATGTACTTTTTTAAGAGTGATACATGAAACATTTAATGTACTTGAGATAGTTTTAGTGGAAGTTAAATGTGATATGATATCGTCCCGATATGATTAATAATTTAAAATGGACTGATATACCTAGGTTATAGTTTCCCTTTCTTCTTTAATCTAATAAACATTTTCCATGGAGAAATTTGTTGAGACACTTTATCAACAACTTCAAATTATAGTTCAACTCGGTGATTGTGAGAAAAAAATTTCTCCCAGCATTGAGCTTCCTTGAGGTGCTACTAAATGGATTTAACATTCATTTCTATTTCTTTATAAATCTCAGGTCCCAATATCTTTCTTTCTCCAAATTCATTCCAGCATGTCGGAGATCTAAATTTAATTCAATAGAGTGCTTCAAAAAAGATCTATATGAATTCTTGAGTGAAAGCTATTATTGTAATAAGACTCAATAACTGGAAGGTGTTGATCTCAACAACCTTAGAAATGTAAAGAACAATATCTCAACATAAACTCTTGTGTTTGAATTGTTCTTTAATATTGAAAATCTTTTGGAGGATTATATATAGTACGGAAACACAAATCTATATCAAGAGATTTTAGAATACATTTCCATAACCTTGATGTAAACCTCAGATCTCAATCAGATACAATAGAATGTTGTAATCCATGAAACCTTACAACCTCCTTAATGTATATTCTATAAATCTAATTTAGAGATAATACTTCTCTAATAGTGATAAAGTGTGATAATATAGTAAAGTGATAGAATACCTCCGATATAGAATTATTAACTTTAGTGGTTTTGGGTAGTCCAATGAATAAATACGAGGTGCTGTTTTCCCATTTCCATTCTGAAATGGGTAATGGATGCAACATCCCCTTATATATATGTCTTTCAGTTTTAACTTTTTTGCATATCCACCACAAATATAAAAACACTATGATACCCCTCTTTTTAAAATCCCACTGTTAGTACTCTTTAAAATCTATATATATATATATATCAGTACATACTAGATGAATTTAGAATAATGAACTATGAGATTCCTCCAATAACTCCTCAAAATATGCTTTGGATTGAACACATACATTGTTCCTGAACCATAAAATTCCATCATGATCTTTTTTAAACTTAGGAATATTTCTAACCTTATTTTGAAACCCTAAAACATCCTTTTGTGCCTCTTTAATCTTCACATAGATAGATGGTTGATCATTCAATTTAGTAAGATAATATTTTTCCCCTTCCTTCAAGATTTCCATATATATTTTTCGAAAATCTCGAATTATTGGATCTTTTGTGATCCTCGTCATAGATAAGTGAGAAACATTTTTTCGATTCAAAGAATCATCCACCTTGTTCTCTTTCTTAGGATTGTAATGTATTGAGTGGTTATAATCTTTAATCACCTCTATCCATCTTCCTTGGCACATTTTCAACTTATTTTTTGGTGAATATACTCTTTAAATTTTTTGATTAATATATATATCACACTTTTATCTATAAATATAATTCCTCCTTGTCATTAATTCAAAAAATACAATTGCTAATTTAAAATCATGATTTGGGTAATTTTTCTCATGAATATTCAGTTATTATGAGTAATAAGCCATAAAAATATCACTTTGCATAAGAACACGTCCTAATCCTTTCTGGGATGCATTACTAAAAATTAAAAGTCCTTCTCCACTATTGGGTAATGTAAGAATAGTTGTATTGACTAATATTATCTTTAGTTACTTGAAATTTTTTAAATATTCATTTATCCAAAGGAACTTCGATCCATTATGAGTTAACATTGTTAGAGGATTAGATAGTCTTGAGAAATTATCCATGAACCTTTTATAATATCAATATAAACTAAGAAAACTATCGATCTCAATCCCCTTGGTTAGTATGGGCCAACATTTAGTAGCATTCGTCTTTGATGGATCTATTGATATACCTAATCATGAGATTATGTGACCCAAAAATTAAACATTTTTCATCCTAAGTTGACACTTTGTAAATTTTACATATATTTTCTCCTTCCTTAAGGTCTTTAGTTCAATTCTCAATTGTTCATCATAATCTTCTTTTCTCGTTCAGTATATAAGAATATCATTTATAAATACCACGACAAACTGATAAAGGTGTTCTCTAAAGGTTCAATTCATTAAACCCATTAGGATAGTTGGGGAAATTTTATGATTGAATGGAATTAAGATATATTTATAGTGTCTATACTATTTATATAATGTTTTCTTCAGAATACCCTCCTTCATGGCCCTTAATTTTTGATATCCAAAATGAAGTTCAATCATTTAAAAATATTGAGCTATATGCAGTTGATCAAAAAAGTCATCAATACAGGGAATAAGATACCGTTTCTTGTTTTTTATCTTGTTTATCTCTAGATAATTAATTTAGAGTCACATTGATGTATATTTATTTATATAAAAAATAATAGGTGCACCCCAAGGTGACACACTTGCCTAAATAAATCCCTTGTCATTTTTTTCCTAGATTTGAATCTTTAATCCCTTCAAATCAGAAAGAATCATTATATAGGGAGTCTTTGAAATTGGTTTGGAAAAAAGTATGACTTCAATTAAAAACCAAACATCATGTTTCTATGGACTTATTGAAAAATTTACTGAAAATACATAAAACAATTCCCACAAAAAAGGCATATCATCGATGTCTATTTTCTCCCAAACCATTTGAGATAACACCTTTTCTAATTGAGAATTAAGTTCCATAAAATATATGTAGTTTTCGTTGATTTTTCATGCATATCATTACATTGATAGATAATGAAATATTGGGTTGAAATATATATTTTGACTCCCTATCACTAAAAATTGATGTCTTATTCATGAAGAGAAATCCAATTCGTTCCTAAGATGATATCAAATTCCACCAAAGAAAAAATTACAAGACATTCTAGAAGCAAATTCCCCCAAACATAAAATAGATAAAAATCATAAACATGAGATGCAATCACCATACCATTAGGGGTTATCACTACTAATTATATATCTAATAATTTGGTTGGAATATTTATTTTTCATAGGAAATTCTTCATATGTAAAAGAATGAGTAGATCCATCATCAAATAAGACATTATCTATTCCAGAGTGGCAGTAAGTGTATATTCAACCATTTCATTATTTCAGCCCTTATCACAAATAGTGATCATATGATATTTACCCTTATCCCTTAGCTTAAAAGTTTACTAACATCAATCATCATCATTAACCCTCATATTTGGGAATGGGTTAGGATAATTTTCATTCTCCTTACACTTTAATAACTGAAGTTGGGGATGTTCATTCTATGAATATTTCTTTCTATTCGCATTTTCAGCTCACTTTTTCCCATCACTTTAGGGATCAATTTCCCAATTACATTCCCTTACACAGTTAAAAAAAATTCTAGTTTCCCTAATATAATTTCATTTATTATTCTTCCAACACATTAATTATAAAGGAAATATCATCTTATTATCTTAATGGTTTTTGGATTTTATTTTTAACTCCATCTTACTTCTCTTATAAAAACCGTGATATTGATATGTAGCTCTAACCTCAATTTTCTCCTTGATAATACATAAAAATCATCATATATCTTGAAGTATCTTATAGATAAATATCTTTATTTAAATTATTTTAATCTATTGAACAATCAATCAACCTTACATTGAGGTTTGATGATAATACCTTAATTGTACCTCACAAGTCTTGTAATATTTAGCCCATAGGTACAAAAAAATTCATCAAACATTTACTTTAACTCAAGGAACTACTTCTCCATATTTTTATTAAAAATAAAGGTAAATTAAATTTTCCAAAATAATTTCTTGAACTTACTATATCCATGGATCCAATTTCATCATGTTTCTACATATTCATGATTAGATTCCACCATTGATCTGCCTCACCTCTTAAATGGTAAACATCCAAAATGTATTTTTCTGGTTCCTAACATTGTAGAATGAAAAATATATTTTTAGGGGTTTTGAAACATTTTTTAGCAACTATAATATTAGTGGTTCCACAAAATAAAGGTGGAAGTTTCTTCGTGAGTGGCTCAACAAAATGTTTTTTTTCCTATGTCCATTTAGAATTACACCATGATTCATATATTAAAAAAGTTGAGTGTGAACAGAAATAATATTTTTCATTCAATATCCCATAAAATTTGGATATTCAGGAGGAAAATAATTTTATTATCTATTACACTCATCATTAACATAGTTCCTTTGGGTTCCATCCATTGACTAAAACTAAAAATCATTGTGTAAGAAAAAATTATCATTATAGGGAACCACATAATCATGAAAAATAACTTATAGGACGTTTGAATCATAACACATTGTTATATAATCTATGACACCGTATGTTAATCCTAGTTTATTTATAATAATAATATATTTAACTACAACATTATTTTTCATAAAGGTTTTTTGAATTCTCAGATCATATCCACTAGGAGTGTCAAACCTCGTGTTCAGCGTGGCCCATTATTAAGCACCAGTTCCCAATCGAGTATATCCCAACATAACTTTTCCATGGTTTTTATCACAAGGTAAGTATATTCTAGATCCAAATCAACTTATAGTATCCATATAGGGATATAATTCCTTGAAAACCACTCACTCTATTCTTCACCAAAATTCCAGGATATTTTCCTATACTTTGACTCATCCTTAGGCTTATCCTTAATCATGTCCTTAGGGATTCCATTATAGTTATCTCATCTTAGTTTCCAAAGGATAACTAAAACTTTTCTCTAATACCAACTATAGAGAAACAGACTTATCATACATAGATAATACATAATTCTTGATGATTATTTATTTCATTACACAAACACATGCCCAAGGACAGTAATAGCTTATTGCCTTTGGAAACTTATAAACATAAACACTGGTCCATAACTGAGAAACATTATCTCCCACATTTTTATTCACAACTATCACCCTTCATATACATATCATTCATAATAAATATATTTATAACCTGGGGATAATAAAAATAACAAAGGGTGAGCTCATATTCTCAATAAAGATAAACAAGGGAGACAAATAGAATAATTTAAATAAGGTTATGAGAACATGACAATAACATTTTAAAACCACACCCTTCATATAAAATATCATAATAATGAGTGATGGAATAAATATTTAGAGTTTATAAGACATGAATCATAATGTAATCAATGAACAGCATCTATGAGATTACAACATTATCATAGGACATGGAATTTTTGGCATACACATAAGAATAGAAAATCATTTCCATATTAGTCAAGGATCACTATCAATACCATCATAGTAGAAAATGTACTTTACTATGCTATATTAACTCCCCATTCCATCCCTATATTACTATACTTGGTTCAATCATTTCTGGTCATATCTAACTAAACTGGGTTCACTTCCATTCAAGACATGTATTACTGAACCCGGTTCACTCCTGTTCTAGTATTGTCTTACTGAACCAAGTTCACTCTCATTCTAACACTATTTAACCAAATTGTTTTCTCTAAAATTATATTCTCTTATATCTCGGGAGATATAAATCATTAACTAATGTATTATAGGGATATATAAGTCTCATTCATAACATAATTAAAACCATATTTATGTGTTCCAAAACATCATAAACATTCATCAAATCATAAGACAAAAAATGAAATGGGTGCCATAAAAATTTCATCATAGAATAACATATGAAAATAGTTGCGAGTGATAATAAAGTAATCATAGAATAATCTGTTAAAATATTTGGGTTTCAAAATAATTTCGTCATTATAAAACCCATGGAAGAGAAACAGGTTTATAAATATCAATTCATCAAAACAAAAACCCTTCGAAGAAAGAATGTGAATGGTATCCTTGGATAATATCCCCATTAAGTCATAGGTAACACAAAATAATATCATATTAGATAGAAAATATTTTTCAATTATCATTTCAAAAATTTATTTAGTAAAATATTCCTTCCTCTTTGAAAATAATTTTAAAAAACGTAAAAAAATTCAAAAATAATTTCATTTTGGAATAATTTATTTAAAATCTAAAAAAATCACAAATATTAAGGTAAAAATTTTATTTGAAGATAAATTCTAAAAATAGTAATGAGATATTGAAATCATTGAGATTTTATGACCATAGGAAATATTGTTAATTCCATGCATGTTAAAAAAACAAATCTTTTCAAATTTTTGATAAAAATGAAATGGGAATTATTTTGTTAAAATACAAGAAGATTAATTTAAATATATTGTAATAATTAATACATGGTAAAAATTTTATTTATAAAAAACAAATTATATTAATAAATAAATTTTAAAATAATTTATGAAAACATGGTTTTGGAAGAAAACATATTTCCGAACGGAGAGAGAAATAAATTCAAATTTTTATAAAAACATTTTCTTAATAATATTATGTATCAAAGAGTGGAAATGGTATTTTTAATTGTATATATCATGAATAAACATAGTAGAATAAAATTCATGATAATTATTCAGAGGTAGATCATGAGATATTAACATTGGAAACATAATCATAAATAATCCTGATAAACTATGAAATTGTAACATAAAATCTTTATTACATTGGTAATATTGGATCATAATACCAATGAAGTAATATCATGGTATTGAAAATATATTGAGGACAAATGAATTCATGATATTACATATCAAAGGGGTTGTATTCACACCTCGTAAAGTAAGATAGCTTCATAAGATAACGTGTGTATCAATGAAGAAAAATTGAGAAAAATTTCACATACCTATAGTGTTGAATGTTAAGTTAATAAGTTCCCTTTTGAGTTTTATATTTCTTTATATTTTTGAAAATCACAAAAAAAATTCTTAATGAGAATTATATTTCTTTAATAATCATTTTCTTATGGGAAATTTTTTTTCTCTAAGGAAATATATTTACTTAATCCATAAATATACTTTTTTATGTTATGCTAAATAATCCTTATACATGTTTAACCATATATTTTCATAAGACTGAATATCCATATGAATTATATGATACTTGTTTAAAAATTCAATATCTTACAATTCCTTAGATATCAACTCTTACTATTTTCAAACTCCGAATTCTCTGAAAATTAGTCCTTGAATTTCTTGAAAATTATACTCTGAATTCTCTGAAAATCAAACACTAAATTCTCGTAAAATCAGACTCTTAATTCTATAAAAATCAGACTCCAAATTTTTTAAAAATTATACTCTAAATTCTCTGAAAATAAAACTCTAAATTCTCATAAAATCAGACTTTGAATTCTCTGAAAATCATACTCTGAATTCTCAAAAAATTGGACTCTGAATTATATGAAAATAAAACTATGAATTTTGGGAAAATTATAATTAGAATTCTATGGAAATCAGGCTCTGAACTGTTATTTTTTTCCTAGAGCCCAAAATACTCATAAATTAAATTGAAAATTCCTCAGAATTTGGACTATAAATTTCTATTATTTTAGACTCCTATTGTTCATGTTTTTAGACTCTGATTTTCAATTCCTTATGAATCTGAATATTTTTTTTCTTACAGTTACCTCATTTCATTAAAGTAATGTTTCAATTTATCAAATACTATTATATTAATGTTTCATAAAAATGTTATTTCTTCCATAAATTATATTCTTTCTTATACATGGTAATACTGCCCAATTTTTCTTACATGAAATGACGTTGTACAATAGGTTTTTAACTAACTGTTGGATAAGTGACACATGTACGGTTACCTCCAAAATTCAAGGAACAACATGATTTTTGGAGGAGGATGTGACATTGGGATTTCTTTCTATAAATACCCCAGACAATTGAATAGTTCCTGACACATTTTGACACATCTAGAGATTACATTTTGTGATGATGTGAAGTGATTTATCGAGAGAGATACTCTTATGATTTGTGATAATGTTGTGAACAACATGTTCAAGATGTGAACAAATTTTTCATCCTACTTAGTGTGACTCTAATTGGGTGATCAATCTAGGGATTATGGGGATAGGAAGATAGAGGTGCTGACTACCTTAATGCTTTAGGGATTGTAGAGATAGCAGGACAGACACTGATATTCTGATCAAGGGTTTACCCTAGTGTGGGTAAGAAATAATTTCATGATAGTATAAATAAAGGGACCTTTATCCAATCTTGTTTTATACCTTTATTTATGGGTTAAAATATTTTGTACTTATTTACTTGTTTTTGTTATAGGTTTTAATTCCACTGTATTTTTGTTAAACAAATAAAGTATAACATTTTTATACTTTCTTATACTTGTATACTCTAATAAATAATGTTTTAAATGCTTTAAGGTAGAATATTTCCCTAAGATAAACGTTCTTAAGTTTCTTTATGAATTTTTTTTGATTTTATTCTTTATAATTAGACATGGGCCCTTTCCAATTATCCATATGTTTAAGAACTAAATAGGGTTTTTGAATTCACCTTCTTTTACTTTATTAAACATGGATTATCTTAAGGTTAAAAATGAAATTTTTTAAAGTTTAAATTCACCCCCACCTCTTTTATTTGAGAAAAAATATCTATATTTTAATCCTACATAAATAATTACTCATAGGTAGATTATGATATATCAACATTGGAGACTTAATCATAAAAAATCCCGTTAAACTATGAGATTATAACACAGAATCTTTATTACTTTTGTAATATTAGATCATAATCCCAATGAAGTAATATCATAGTCCTTAAAGAATGTTAAGGATAAAATAATTAATGACATTACATGTCAAAGTGGTTATATGTTCACCTTTAAAGGAATACAGGTGCATAACATAACATACATCTCAATGAAGGAAAATTGAGACAAAATTCACATACCTTAAGTATTGAATTCTTTCATACTGATTCAATCCTCCTATATAATAAATATAAGTTTATTATACATATATTACATAACCATATTCATATAAATCATACCATATATTATTTTATTTGGACCTTTTACTTCCAATTTATTAATAATTCCAAGTTAATGTTGATTTTCGGGTAATAACTACTTTGTTTTCATATACGTTTTATTTTTTTATATTTTTGGTAAACTTACATTGATAATTGTTCCATCATATCCAGAATTATGACCATGATATAAATATAAAATATTTTCATTAAATATGTATTTATAGTAATCCATATTATTTCGTGTTAGAAAATGAAATACATTGTTCTTCGAGACCGTAGGTTGTACATATACTAGAATGTTATTTTTTAATTTCTTCTTGGGGTAAAAGAAATAAAATTTTATGATGTATATGATAATCCCATAATCATGGTTATTTAATATATATCACAAATTTTTATTGAACCCATCCATAATACATTCCATGTAAAGTGTGGTCGAATCTCATTATTTCATAAGGCGATAATTTGCCATACACACGAATGATGTTAACTTATTCCCACAAAATGGAAATCACGAAGGTAATTTTGATATAACTATTAGATAGTCAAAATATAATTATAAATATCATATAATATATATATATATATATATATTATATCCATCATTATAACACACCTTGAGAGGTGGTAATTGAAAATTGAACAGCATCTGTTCATGAGGCGATAGTTCATCATACACGCGAATGATTATTTCACAACACATTTGATGGATTTTTGTATGGGTTTATATCATAAAATAATTATAAAAACACATACATAAATTTAATATAATTATTTTATTACATAACCATGATATAATAATAATTTAAAGTGTGGGGGAAGAAATAAAACATTGACATGCACATTGATGAACTTTATATCTTCTTTGGGAATCTTCTATAGGATTGCAATAAAATCCTTCCTAGGATAGATTTATGTTCCAATTTAAGGATACTATTATGAGTTAAGTGGTGTTAAAAAGTGATTTTATCAAGGATTTGTCAATCCAAATAGGTTTGAATGTGTAAATAAGATAGAAGAGTGGGTAGCCTTTTATTAGTGGGGGAGAGGACACACTTGGTATTTTGGAAAATAACTAAGTGCACTAACATATTTCATTTGTAAAAATGGATAAAATTAATTCATTATAGAAACATAGAGGTGTTATGGTTCAAATATGTAAATAAAATAGTTTTTATACAATTTTATAGGTTATTTATACCCTTATCTTTTTAGTTTAACCCTTGATAAAGCCATTTTTTCCTTAACCATGATAATTAATTTTTACTACATTCACAATTCATTTTTTTAAAAAGTTATGTTAATATTATTATACATTTTAAATTATTATAATTTTAAATATGGAGTAAAATTTTCTAAAATCAATTCACATAAGCGGAAAATTTTAATTTAATATTAACCCCATGGATATTATGACAAAGTGGGGTTTTAATGTGAAAAAGTTAAAAAGTTGAAAAAGTTTTTATATCCAATTTCAATATGAAATTGATTCCAATGACCTAAATTGATTTAATTTTTGTATAACTAAACTAATTATACTCTAAATATAATTTTGAATATAATTTTACATTACATATAAATTAAACTAATAGGTTGATTTTAATTAAAATATTATATTTTTGACTATTTATCATAAAATGAGACGTATAAGAAGAAACCACAAATTTCACTCTATGATAATTTTGAAATTATAAATTCAAAAATAATTTTTATTTTATAAAATTAATTTATTAATATTTTTAAAAATTAATTTTATTATTTTTCTAAAAAAGACATAAAATGTTTTTTTAAATAGTATTTTCAAACAAATAAATCCTTTAAAAAACAATTATGTATTTTGTTGTCAACAAGTTTAATTTATATAAAAAATTATAATAAATATTAAAAAATTATTTCTTACTATTCATTTCACTGAGTTTAATAGCTATGTTATAACATCTGTGTTTAAATAACTATATTAGTAATATATCATGGTTTTGTTAAAACTCAGTGTTGTGTATAATGAAAGATAAGATAGTGTTGCATGTAATGAAAGATTAACTTGGAGTTTAATATCTTAACTTCATGTATCATGAAACGCAATCAATTAAATAAAATTAATTTATTTTAAAAGTAATAATTCATAAAAATTTGGATTATTAAATCTTGTCACTCGTTCTTTCTTCCAAAGAATAGTTTCCATGATAGTCATTGAAATTCAAAACACAACGAGGGTCACCAACCATAAACAAACAAAAGTTTACTATTAATCATTTTTATTTTCATAAAAAAAATTCCTTAATCATAACTCTTATGGAATCATTCCAAAAAACATAATAGCTATCTAAACAGGTAGCTCACCATATATTCGGTGCTCCTTTAACATACTTAAGAATGATATCAAGATAGGGGTAATGTTTTTCGCTTTACTAAGAGAACATTAAGATTTTACTGATAGGAATATATAGATTCCTTGAATCCATGCTCGCATTATTAGAAAACACCTTCCATTTTCAATACTTGACACCATGTATTTCAATCATGTCTATCCCAGTTAAAACTATTATAGCCCTAATCCCAACCACTACCATTAAATTTACCATAAGTTCTAGGTCACCATTCCCACCAACATCACATTAGAAAAAATTGATCTACATCCCATACATGGTCACTCACTAATGATTCATTTTAAACCATTATCATGCACATTCATTGTGAGCTAATCTTATAATTTATAACCATGGTACTATCCCACACCACCTAGTTTAAAAACTCAACTAACTCTTCCCATTGTGATTGAAGAACATGGTAAAATTCAGCATGAGACATTGAACTATAGTTTTTGAATGTGTCGGGATTTTTTATATAACTCCTCTTTAAATCCAGGTATCTCACAAGTTTCATGGTTAAACAAATTAATATCGGCCTTAGGGTGTTGTTTTTTGAAATTAAGGCTTCGACAACTCATCCACTGGTCATCTGGGATAAGAACCCAAATAGTCCAACAAAACCTAGCCAATTATACTTTCCCAAAAACATAAATTTATTTTCAAATGCAGTGGTACTACAATTCATAAATCAAAAGACCAGATAACTTACCATGAATTGGTATATAAAAGTGCTTATAATAGAAAACACCTCAAAAAGACAATATAGATCTGGACAAAACTCTTACACAGGCTTTTCTTAATAAATAAAAGTCGTTGATCTATAGGTTATATGTCAACTTAGGGAATCTTGGTCCATCCACCAAGCCTTAATGTATCTATGAAGATAACCACATCTCATTAATATAAATTTATCACATAACATCTAACACGCTTTCAAACCATCTTTTATAAGTGGTCAAACCAAACAAGAAGGAAGGCTTTTAATCTACATTGGTTAGGAAGTCATGTCAGAGTATTGGAACTAGAACACATTGGGTATCTGAATACAATAATACCATCATGAGGTTCATCTAACCATATATACACAAGTCTACTAGGTGTGTCCTTTAATTATTTAAGTGTCCTACTCAAAACAACCAACAACAGAATGACACCTCTTCCCTTAAAATTGGGAAGAAACATTTATTAATGCTTTATTATTATAAGGTTCCACTTAAACCATAATATATCCTTACATAAATAAGTATTGAACCCTAAAAATCGTAATTACTAAAAATATCACTAGGCTTTTCCACCTAACCTCTCATTCTAGAATAGCCTTGGAAGAATACATTAGATTTACATGGAAAAAATTATGTTCCCATTCAAGGAAACTACCAATGAAACATTCAAAATTGACACCTACATTGGGTGCACACTATAAATTCCTCTATAAAGTATTAATATTTAAGGAATTTAAATTATGGTAATTTATTATATCATTTTAAAGAAGTTCATAAATGAGGAAAACAATATTTTTTTCTTTTTTATAATTTTAATTAATTGAAGCCTCATAATAATAAATCTCAAAATAATACTAGTGGAATTATATTAATTAACAGAACTTGTCAAGTAATATACCACCATAAATTTATATGTAACAAAATATAAGTGGTTGTAAACACATTATATGACCATTCCATAAACATAACCATACCCCCAAGGGGTTAAAGTACTTAAAACATAAAAAACTAATGGTGACCTATGAGGGCCCCATCATTTCAATTAGGGGTTAAAATAAACGAAACCCATAACAGTTTTTATTATTGAAATTTCAAAACAAACTTATTGGTTTTATCTCATAAGCAATATTCCCAAACTGACCTACTTAGGTTCAGTTGTGTATTTAATGATATAGCCATATGGGTCATCATGACCAAACTATATAGTTGTAAACAATTATAAATTGAAATATATATCACATTTAATAGACATTAATAGATATTTGTTTAAAATTTTCAATCAAATTTAACTTATTTACCATTTAAGGTCTCATATAGGTTAACTCAATAACCATTCAATTATAAATCATAATTCAAACTTTATTATTCCAAATAATGGTTCAGTTAGATGAATCATCATTCCCAAATTATAGTGGTACATGTCTTTATAATTCTAAATTGGAATTCATGTAACTAAAACCGGATTATCCCTCTTAGTATCATAATATAGTATACCCATATATGATGGTTCAAGTATATGGGTTACCATTAGAAATGTATAAGGTATCAAACACCTTATAAATTGAAAATATGGAAACAATTTAATCTCAACCATCAATTTCTTATCTCATGAAACCAAAGTTTAGTGGCTCAAACATAAAATAATTGGTTGACTAAATAGAATTCCACCATCAAGATATGTAAGAAAACAGCATTAAGGTTTATGTAGACATTTTTTAGTCAACGATATTTCATAATTATAGCCAGGGATTCTATTAAGGAAAATTAAAATAGGAAAATTAATGAAGAATGGAATAAAAATAATCATAATGATAAATCCCACATCATGGTATAGAAATCATCATGCATCATGAAACCTATAATACATTTTACATGGAATTGAATATGCATGGTATGTGAATTCAATGTCCCTATCATGATGAAGGAAAAAAAACTTCCATTCCAAACTATTATTAGAGTATAATCCTTAAAATCCATAAATCATTAACGAGCTGAAGTACATAATTCACCCAAGGAGAAATAGTGATCAACTATAATAACAAACAACATGAACAACTGTCATGTACTATAGAGACATAGTCTTTCCCTCATGTGTGGGTTGGAAGAACCCAGACACTAGATATCTATCAAGTACTGACACATTCATAGTCTCGTTTATACAATCCAAAATAGTAATACAAATAGGATAATAAACACTCTAATGCCATTTATAGTGTCTCAAATCGGGAGCCACCTAGAATGGTTCTTAGTGATGGTGGGCCACTCGGCCTCATGCATGCCTCCCCATATGCCAGAGGCTACCGAATTACTGAGAAAGTCTAATGGAGGTATGATAGGGAGACAATATGCTCTCAATCACTAATCAATACCTCATACGAAATAATAAATGAAGTCAGGATACTATAATAATAATTAGTAATCAATAATGGATGAATGAAAATCATGCATGAGCATGCTATAACATAAATACATGAAGATGTATGAGGTACATAGCGAGATGTAAAAAAATAAATTGATAAAAATACATAGTGGTTATCTCCAAATGTATCAGAAGAACCATCTCAGTCCTCTACTCCCATATTCTATCCTACCCATAAGGATAACAACATGAAAGCATTGTTTAGGAACTTGATCTTGTAATCATGAGGTTTGTTTGGGTACACCAGGGAAATGGATTCAGAGATAGGGAGTGATATATACTTATTATGCCACCGCCAATGGTTTCTAAGACAGTAGAGTATTTTTATATAGATAATAAATGATTATATATATATATAAACTATTTAGTAAAAAATAAATAATAACTAACTCAACTCTGGTTCCTCAATGATACCTCGCTGACCATATCTAATTTGGCCTAGTCCAAAATGACTTTTCATACCTTCCATCGTGTATATATATGTATGTGTAAGACAATTTATTTTATAGAAATATACACACCAGTGTGGACACATGGATTAGTTCCCAAGTGTCCACATAGGTAGTCAAAATATCATTTGTATCATATCTCAAAACAGAGTATCATAAAAGAGACAATATAAAAATGAATCTAAGGTATGACCTAGGAATTCACATAGTAGTACATGTCATAATATAAATAAAACCTAGGACCCATGAACATAATCCCATGTATCCATAAATGAGTGTGTTAACATGATAAGGTACCATTAGACATACACTACTACAAAAATGGGCTTCATCAGCACTCAAAATGGGCTTTATCAGTGCTAAAAAGTGTTGTATAACTCAGCGCTGATAAAGGGATACTTTATAAGTGCAAAAAATCACTGATAAAATGAAAAAAATTCACTGCTAAAAAAGCACTTATAAAGGATCAGTTTATTAGAACTCTTTTATTGCTGATAAACTCATTCTTTATCAGCGCTTTTTTAGCACTGATCAATGAAGCCTTTATCGGTGCTTTTTTAGTGGTGATAAATGATTCCTTTATCAGCACTTTTTTAGCACTGATAAATGTGGATTTTATCAGTTCTTTTTTAGCGCAGATATATTCTTGTTTTATCAATGCTAGAAAAGCGCTGATAAATGCCCTATCTATTGCAAAAAAAAATCTACAGCATCACACCCAAACAACACCTGCAATAAATTCATCATCTCAATAAGTATACCCATAAAAATTAACACATAAATCATAAGATAATTACACCAAGTATACACATACACCATTAACACGTAATTAATAGGTTAATTAAATACATAAATAATTCTATTCAGAATTCAAGGGGTTGGGGGCTGTTCAGGGGTTTGGGGTGGCTTTCTAGGGGGGTAGGGGGTGTCCGGGGTGATGGGGGTGTCCGGGGGGAAAGGGGTGTTCAGGGGGGTGGGGATAGCCCAGGATGTTGGGGGGCTGTCCAAGGAGGGTGGTGGTGTCCAGGTGGTGGGGTGTCTAGGTGGTGGGGTGGTGTCTAGGAGGGGGTTGTCTATGGGGGTGTCCAAAGGGGTGGGCTAGTGTCCAGGGTGTCGGGGGGGCTTTCCAGGGGGTGGGGGTGTCCAGGTAGTGGGGGCAGTCTGGGGGGTTGGTGGGACTGTCCAAGGGGGGTGGGGTGGTTCCTAGGAGGGTGGGATGGGGTGTCCAGGGGGATAGGGGTGTCCAGGGGGTGGGGGTGGCCAATGGGGTGGGGGTGGTCCAGGGGGGTTGGTGGGGCTGTCCAAGGGGGGTGGGTGGTTTCCAAAGAGGGGGGTTTCCAGGTGGGTTGTTCATGTGGGGGGATGTCTATGGGGTGTCCATGGGGGTGGTCTGGTGTCCAGGGTTTCGAGGGGGGATTTCCAGGGGTGGGGTGTCCATGTGGTTGGTGGGGATGTCCAAGGGGGTGGGATGGTGTCTAGGAGGGTGGGGTGGCCATACATGGGTGGGGTTTTCAGGGGGTTGGGGGTATCTAGGTGGTGGGGTGGTGTCATGGTGGGGTGGGGTGTCATCTAGGGGGGTGGTGGTTGTCCAGGGGGTGGGGGAGTTTGGGGGTGGGGGAGATCCGGGGGGTTGGTGGGGCTGTCCAAGGGGGGTGGGGTGGTGTCTAGGAGGGTGGCATGGGGGTGTCTGGGGTGATAGGGGTGTCCAGGGTGGTGGGGGTGTCTATGGGTGGGGTCGATCCAGGAGGTTAGGGGGTTGTCCAAGGGGGGTGGGGTGGTGTCCAAGGAGGGGGTCTAGGTTTGGGGGTGGGGCTGTCTATGGGGTGTTCAGGGGGTGGCCTGGTGTCCAGGGTGTCGGGGGGGGGGGGGGGTTCTAGGGGTGGGGGTCCGGGGGGAGTGGGTTAGTCTAGGTGGTTGGTGGGTCTATCCAAGGGGGCTGGGATGGTGTTCGGGAGGGTGGGGTGGCCTTCCATGGGTGGGGGTGTCCAGGGGGTTGGTGGTATCCAGGTGGTTGGGTGGAGTCAAGGAGGGGTGGGGGTGCCGTCCAGAGGGTGGTGGTTGTCAAGGGGGTGGGGGTGTCTTGGGGGTGGGAAGTCTGGGGGGTCGGTGGGGCTGTCCAAGGGGGGGTGGGGGTGTCTAGGAGGGTGGGATAGGGGTGTCTGTGGGATAGGGGTGTCTATGGGTGTAGGGTGTCCAGGGGGTGGGGGCGGTCCATTTTAAACAAAAGAGAGACCCTTTGAGTGATACTGACAACACCATGCCTCGTATTGAGGCGGGGATGACTCATACGCATCAAAAATGACCTGTGGATCGTTCTCCTAAAGGATCAATACAATACGAATGTGTTTGGTCCGATTTCCATAGGGCAGTTGTTGTTTTCACTTAAAATTGCGTCCATTTTTTTTAAAAAAAAAGAGACCCTTTGAGTGATACTGGCCACAACATGCCTCAGATTGTGTCTAGAATGACTTATAATTGTCACAAAGTACACATGGATCGTTATCCTAAAGGATCGATACAATCCTAATGCATTTGGTCAGATTTCCGTAGGTCAGTTGTTCTTTTCACTTAAAATTGTGTCTGTTTTAAACAAAAGGGAGACCCTTTGAGTGATACCAGCCACACCATGCCACAGATTGAGGCAGGGATGACTTTTACACATCACAAAGGACCTGAGGATCATTCTCCTAAAGTATAAATACAATCCGAATGTGTTTGGTCATATTTCCATAGGTCAGTTGTTGTTTTCACTTAAAATTGTGTCCATTTTAAACAAAAGAGAGACCCTTTGAGTGATATTGGCCACACCGTGCCTCAAATTGAGGTGATGATAACTTTTACACATCACAAAGGACCCCTGGATCGTTATCCTAATGGATCAATACAATCTGAATGCATTTGGTTGGATTTTCATAGGTCTGTTGTTGTTATCACTTAAAATTGTGTCCATTTTAAACAAAAGAGAGACACTTTGAGTGGTATCGGCCACACCGTGCCTCGGATTGAGCATAGGATGACTCATACATGTCAAAAAGGACCTGTGGATCATTATAATAAAGGATCAATACAATCCAAATGTGTTTGTTTGGATTTCGGTAGGTCAGTTTTTGTTTTCACTTAAAAATGTGTCCATTTTAAACAAAAGAGAGACCCTTTGAGTGATACCGGCCACACCGTGCCTAGGATTGAGGCAGGTATTACTCATACACATCAAAAAGGACTAGTGTGTTGTTATATTATAAGAATAATACAATCAAAATTCATTTGGTTTGATTACCGTAGGTCAGTTGTTGTTTTCACTTAAAATTGTGTCCATTTTAAACAAAAGAGAGACACTTTGAGTGGTAACAACCACATTGTACCTTTGATTGAGGCTAGGATGACTCTTACACGTCACAAAGGACCCTTGGATTGTTATCCTCAAGGATCAATACAATTCAAATGCGTTTCGTCAGATTTCTGTAGGTTAGTTGTTCTATTAACTTAAAATTGTGTCCATTTTAAACAATAGAGAGACCCTTTGAGTGGTACTGGCCACAACGTGCCTCGGATTGAGGTGTAGATGACTCGTACACATGAAAAAGGATCCATGGATTGCTATCCTAAAGGATCAATACAATCTGAATGCATTTGTTCATATTTCTATAGGTCAGTGGTTGTTTTCACTTAAAATTGTGTCCATTTTAAACAAAAGAGAGACCCTTTGAGTGGTACCGGCCACACCATGCCTTGGATTGATATGGGGATGAATTTTACATGTCAAAAAGTAAATTTGGATCATTCTCCTAAAGGATCAATACAATCTGAATTTGTTTGGTTGGATTTCCAAAGGTCAGTTGTTGTTTTCACTTAAAATTGTGTCCATTTTAAACAAAATAGAGACCCTTTGAGTGATACCGGCAACCCCGTGCCGTGTATTGATGTGAGGATGACTATTACATGTCACAAACGACTAATGGATCATTCTCCTGAAGGATCTATATAATATGAATGCGTTTGGTCAGATTTCTGAAGGTCAATTGTTGTTTTCACTTAAAATTGCGTCCATTTTAAACAAAAGAGGGACACATTGAGTGATACCGGCCACACCATTACTCGGATTGAGGCAGGGATGACTTTTACATGCCACAAAGGACCCACTGATCATAATCCTGAATTATTAATACAATCTGAATGCGTTTGTTTAGATTTCTGTAGGTCAGTTGTTGTTTTCACTTAAAATTGTGTCCATTTTAAACAAAAAAAACAGAGACCCTTTGAGTGGTACCGTCCACACCGCGCCTCATATTGAGGATAGTATGACTCTTACATGTTACAAGAGACCTGTTGATTGTTATACTAAAGGATCAATACAATCCAAATGCGTTTGGTTGGATTTCTGTCGGTCAGTTGTTGTTTTCACTTAAAATTGTGTCCATTTTAAACAAAAGAGAGAAACTTTGAGTGGTACTAGCCACACCAAGCCTCAAGTTGAGGAGAGGATGACTTGTACACATCACAAAGGACCATTGTATCGTTATCCAAAAGGATCAATACAATATGAATGACTTTGGTCATATTTTCGTAGGTCAGTTGTTGTTTGCAATTAAAAATGTGTCCATTTTAAACAAAACAGAGACCCTTTGAGTGATACCGTCCACACCGTACCTCGGATTGAGGTGGGGATGACTTTTACACATCAAAAAGGACCCATGTAACACTATCCTAAAGGATCAATACAATCTAAATGCTTTTGGTTGTATTTTCGTTGGTCAGTTTTTTTTCACTTAAAATTGTGTCCATTTTAAACAAAAGAGAGAAACTTAGAGTGGTATCGGCCACACCATGCCTCGTATTGAGGCGGGGATGACTCTTACATGTCACATGGACCCATGGATCGTTCTCCTAAAGTATAAATACAATCATAATTCATTTATTTGGATTTTCGTAGGTCAGTTGTTGTTTTCACTTAAAATTGTGTCCATTTTAAACAAAAGAAAGACCCTTTGAGTGGTACCAGCCACACCATGCCTCAGATTGAGGCAGGGATGACTAGTAAATATCAAAAAAACCAGTGGATCATTCTCCTAAAGGATTAAAACAATCTGAATGCATTTGGTCAGATTTTCGTAGGTCACCTGTTGTTTTCACTTAAAATTGTGTCCATTTAAAAAAAGAGACCCTTTGAGTGGTAACGGACACACTGTGCCTCGGATTGAGGCGAGGATAACATTTACATGTCACAAAAGATCCATGTATAGTTATCCTAAAGCATCAAGACAATATGAATGTGTTTGGTCAGATTTTCTTAGGTCAGATGTTGTTTTCAATTAAAAGTGTGCTCATTTTAAACAAAAGAGAGACCCTTTGAGTGATATCGGCCACATCTTGCCTCATATTGAGGTGAAGATGACTCTTAAACGTCACAAAGTAATCTTGGGTCATTCTCTTAAAGGATCAATACAATATGAATGTGTTTGGTCAGATTTCTTGTAGGTCAGTTGTTGTTTTAACTTAAAATTGTGTCCATTTTAAACAAAATAGAAACTCTTTGAGTGAACTGACCACACCGTGCCTCTAATTGAAGAAGGTATGACTTATACAGGTCAAAATGGAACCTTGGATTGTTACCCTAAAGGATCAATACAATCCTAATGCGTTTGGTTGGATTTCTATAGGTCAGTTGTTATTTTCACTTCAAATTGTGTCCATTTTAATCAAAAGAGAGACCCTTTGAGTGGTATCGGCCACAACATGCTGCGAATTGAGGTGGGGTGGACTCTTACACATCTCAAAGGGACCATGGATAGTTCTCCTATAGGATCAATACAATCTGAATGCGTTTGGTCAGTTTTCTGTAGGTCATTTGTTGTTTTCAGTTGAAATTGTGTTCATTTTAAACAAAAGAGAGACCCTTTTAGTGGTATCGGCCACACCGTGCCTTGTATTGAGGAAAAGATGACTCCTACACATCAAAAAGTACTTGTGGATCGTTATACTATAGTATCAATACAATATTAATGCCTTTGGTAGGATTTCTATAGGTCAGTTGTGGTTTCCACTTTAAATTCTGTACATTTTAAAAAAAAAAGAGACCCTTTGAGTGGAACCGGCCACACTGTGCCTCGGATTGAGGCAGGGATGACTCTTACACATCAAAAATGGCCCATGTATCATTCTCATAAAGGATAAATACAATATTAATGTGTTTGGTCAGATTTTCATAGGTCAGTTGTTGTTTTCACTTAAAATTGTGTCCATTTTAAAAAAAAATAGAGACCCTTTGAGTGGTACCGGCCACATCATGCCTCATATTGAGGCAAGGATGACTCTTACACGTCAAAAAAGATCTTTTAATCGTTCTCATAAATTATCAATACCATATGAATGCGTTTGGTCAGATATTCGTAGGTCAGTTGTTGTTTTCACTAAAAATTGTGTCAATTTTAAACAAAAGAGAGAGTTGTTGAGTGATACCGGCCACACCGTGCCTCGAATTGAGGTGGTGATGAATTGTAAACTTCAAAAAGGACCCGTGGATCATTCTCCTAAAGGATTAGTATAATCCGAATTCATTTGGTCAGATTTCCATAGGTCAGTAGGTGTTTTCACTTAAAATTGTGTGCATTTTAAACAAATGAGAGACACTTTGAGTGGTACCGACCACAGAGTGCCTAATATTTAGGAGATGATGAATTTTACATGTGACAAAGGACCCGTGGATCATTCTCCTAAAAGATCAATACTATACTAATCCCTTTGGTCTGATTTTCGTAGGTCAGTTGTTGTTTTCACTTAAAATTGTGTCCATTTTAAACAAAAGGGAGACCCTTTGAGTGGTACATGCCACACCGTGCCTCAGATTAAGGTGGGGTTGACTCATACATGTCAAAAAGAAAAATTTTATCATTCAAATTAAGTATAAATACAATCTAAATGTGTTTGGTCAGATTTTCAAAGGTTAGTTGTTGTTTTCACTTGTAATTGTGTCCATTTTAAACAAAAGAGAGACCCTTCGATTTTTACCAGCCACACCATGCATCGTATTGAGGAGGTTATGACTTGTACAAATCACAAAGGACCCATGGACCATTCTCCTAATGGATAAATACATTCCAAATGCGTTTTGTCAGATTTTCATAGGTCAGTTTTTGTTTTCACATTAAATTTTGTCCATTTTAAACAAAAGAGAGACCCTTTGAGTTGTACCAGCTACACCCTGCATTGGATTGAGACGAGGATGACTCATACACATCACAATGGACCCATGGATCATTCTACTAAAGTATTAATACAATCATAATGTGTTTGGTCAGATTTCCGCAGGTTAGTTGTTGTTTTCACTTAAAAATCTGTCCATTTTAAACAAAAGAACGACACTTTGAGTGGTACCAGCCACACTGTGCCTTGGATTGAGGTGAGGATTACTTCTACATGTCCCCAACACACCCTTGGATCCTTCTCTTAAATAATAAATACAATCTTAATGCGTTTGGTTGGATTTCTGTAGGTCAGTTGTTGTTTTCACTTTATATTTTGTCCATTTTAAACAAAATTGAGACCCTTTGAGTGGTACCGGACACATCATGCCTTGTATTGAGGCAGGAATGACTCGTACATGTCAGAAAGGACTCATGGATAATTATCTTATAGGATCAACACAATCTGAATGCGTTTGGTCAGATTTTCGTCGGTCAGTTGTTGTTTTCACTTAAAATTGTGTCCATTTTAAACAAAAGAGAGATACTTTGAGTGGTACCGGCCACATCGTGCCTCAGATTGAGATGGGGATGACTCTTACACATCCCCAATGCACCCATGGATAGTTCTATTAAAGTATTAACACAATCCAAATGTGTTTGGTTGGATTTCTGTACGTCATTTGTTGTTTTAACTTAAAAATCTGTTCATTTTAATCAAAAGAGAAACACTTTGAGTGTTTCATCATTCTTGCATGTTTTTGGTTCATATCATCTGTTAAAATGAGAAATTGACTCATTGTAGAAATAATGTTTTATTTAATAAAAATTAAAATTTTCCTAAGAACATTTATATACAACAATGTGTCATCTTTTGATCCCCTTAACCCCTCTCAAAAATGACCGCCAATTGTACATGTCCCCAAGTCATATCTTCATGCTATTTGTGTACAATCTGACATCAGGTAATTTTCCCACTCATTTATGAACAAATCTATATCATCTTGTGAGTATGAGGATTTTTGGAAATCATAGTAGTACTGTAAAATATAAAAATAAAGAATTAATAAATAAATTAAAGGAACTAGTAGTTGTTTTTGAAAATACCTCTTTAGGGATGCTAGTTTCTTGGTGAAAATGATCTCTTTCATAAATTTACAGACATAATAACCACAATAATTATTGTTTTATTTTTTTGGACACTATAAAAAAAATTTATCATTAGTAGAACAAATAACTTGTGTTGAGATGTGTTTGGATAGTGAAATTTTATTATATATACCCTGATATTTGTCCAGATGTATTACTTGCTTGCCTCCTTATTCTTAGCCCCTATATTCATTCCTTTTTTAGATGATAATGATACACTGCCCTATCATAATATAATACACAGTAAAAGATAATACAATTTATATTACATTAGGTTTAGACCTAAAATGTAGGATGTAGTGTCTAACAGATTCACAAACTCTATCATGTGTGGTCGGTTTGATGGATATCCTTGCTTGGAATCCAAAAAATAAATCTTTGTAGTATCCATGTTCACTGCAACTAGCATCCAATGTTGACTAAAAACACAAAAATGAATAAGTAATAAAATAAGTGAAAATATAATTGATATGCTTCAATCGTAGAGTTTTACCCCTGGATGGTTGGTATTAAGAAGAGTCTGTCATCTATAATATTTCATTCAAATGTTTTCAGAAAGCCGTTCACTATTTAATTCTTTTTTAATGGCTCTAATTTCGTTAGATGTGATGATGTGGTATGAGTACAAATGAGTCTAAATTTTGGATCATGTAAAAATTCCTTCAACTGTTTTTCATATATACGTCTGTCAAGAATATAAAATGAATTTAGTCAAAATTTGAACATTAGATCAGCTTTTTGAAAATCAATTCACAAAAACATACCCCATATATATATTTACAACTGTGATGCCTAGACAACCATTTTCAAGGATATCATTTACATTTTCAGCAGCAAAGAAATATTGACTTTCCTCTCTGTATATATTCTTTTTGAAACCCACTATATGACTACTACCACCTCTTAGCTTCATATCCACATGATTCTTCAATGCTATTAAATGTGGATAGAGAATAGGTTGTGTTATTGTGCTTTTAGTAACTTCTTTGGATAGGTTGGTTGATCCTTTAGATGGTTTTGAGCCGACGTTTGTCACCCCCTTACCTTTCTCCGTCTATAATAACATTCATTGGTTCAGACCCTTTTTTCATTAATTATTAAAGTTTTAGATTGAAGAAAAAGGAAATAAATACCTCTTTAGCCGCATGTACTCTTACAAGTTGTGACATCCAGGCAATGAATGTCCCAATAGCCTTTTGACCGTATGTATATCATCATCATCAAGTGGAATAGGTAGCTCTGCATTTGGCTCATGAGCTACAGTAATCGTCACTTTCAGATGATCTTTCGGAAGTGGTCTATTATGCAGCGTGTCATCTGGGATGTTGAACTCTGTAGCCCTTTCTACAAGGTGATAGGTGGGTGTTGACAGATATAAATCACAATCATTATCACCCTGTAGACGATCTGTATAGAAAAAGTATCAGTGTTTATCTGATTCACATTTCAAGGGAACAATTATTAGAATATTTATTACCACTGTTAAGACAGCTCTTTGATGGGGATGGCCCACCTCAAAGCTGGTGGGGGTGGGGCGGGATCTTCACCCGCTGGTTGTTCTTGAGTTGTGTCTTATCTTTGCTTCCCACTCATAAAAGTTTCTAGAAACTCTCCCTACCATTGTAATCATTCTTCAAGGGATACTAGTTTTTTTTCATTTGTTTCAATGTTTCATCTCTATCATCTATTTTTTTCTTCTCAAAATATACTCATGGTGTCACCCCAAACCCCGCACCTCTGACACGACCGTATTTTTCTAGCTGCATCAAAGCCGTCGATAAAAGGTCTACATCCACTACAGGAGTAGCTAATTCCTATTACTGTTAGATATAGGAAAATAACTAATTATTTTTATGTAATATCAATTTAAAACAAATCTTTTTATCATTGTGTCATACTTACACAAATTTCCCATAATTTTTGTCTGTCCTCATTTACTAGCTTCCCTTCCTTATTCACACGTGCCTCCTTCCAAAGAACATGACATGGGATGGAAGTGACTTTTGTTTTAGACTCATCAATGAACATATAAACATAGAATGATAATTATGATGTTTTTTATTGGCACCTAACAATATTACTGTAAATTTAAAATACGTACCATTTTATTTTCTAATGAAGCAAACCCCATCCTTGTTTTATGATAGGGGTATGTTGGTTTTGATGCACGTTCCTTGTTTTCATTATAGAGATGATGTTTCATAAATGAAATAATAACAATCAAAGTGATGAATGAACGTATCCTCAAACAACGTATTATCAACCACAATGTGCCTGAAACTTCTCATCCCCATGGTGGCCAATAAATGAATCCCATGCTTCCTGGGATATCTGGTGAGCATATAAAATGGTTGGGTGTGGGTTTATTTTACCTTCGGAATCGTTTAGGTGACATCTTGTTAAAATAGTGTGAAAACCTCGATGAATCATTCCTGCAAGCCTTAGTACATAATTCTTTTGTGAATCATCTACTATAAATGTACTCATCAATATATTGAGAAGAGTAAGACATTGTTTCATTATTTTATTTTCTAGTAAAATAAATAAATAAATTCATATTGTCATCGTTATTTCTTCCCAGATCACAGCTTTCAGCCCAGACACAACATGGTGCCATGAATCTATGTCAATCGGCACGCATTGCCGAGTGACAAATCCAATGTAACTACTAAACATAGCCTTATTGGGATTCACATGTTGGCCTTGTGCATTCCATCCGACATCAAATCTTATGCCTTTTCTTTTCACCTTAAGAACTTTGGCTAACACCGTCAAACTATGACGCACCTGTGTTTTTTGTGATGGTGGTCCTTCATTCCAGACCATTTCATCAATATCAACATCATCTATATGTTCATATGAAATGGTAGCAACATCATGTTCTGATGGTTGTTGGACCTCAACACTAGGAGCAGCAGGAGCCGCAGTAGGAGCAGCAGCAGGAGTCGCAGCAGGAGCAGCAGCAGGAGTAGCACCAGTCGCAGTAGGAGTAGCAGCAGTAGCAGCAGCAGTAGCAGCATCTTGAGAGACTTGTTCAGCCCCAAGGTTAAGAGCACCAGAATGTTAAGAAGTCATTATCTGCAAAAAAAAATTGAATATTTAATTTCGATTACATAAATTTATTAATGATAAGATAATAACATGAGATAAGAATATCTATATTACAAATAAAATATAACTTGTTTATTGAACTCTATTTCTTTTTTTCAAAGGCTAAAGGGATTTGAAACCTCTATCAATTATCCAAATACCTTCATTGTGGTCTCCTTTAACATAAAAAACATCATCTATATTGGGACTACTCCGAAATGATTGCGACGTACCACTAAAAGGATCGTCCTCAACTGAATTTTCATCGGAACCTTTAGTAGTTTTGGATGATAACAGAACAAACGACCACATTTGGATTGCGGGATCTAGAACATAAAAAACTTTTACCACTTGTTATGCCATTATAAACGGTTAGTATTTGTACCTTTCTTTACTAAAATCAACTTCCACAAATCCACATTCATTTATTTTAACACCACTATTTTTATGAACCCATTTGCATTGAAAAATCGGCAATTGGAATGTCATATAATCTAACTCCCAAAATAGTTTGATAATTCCAAAGTATGACATATTTTCATAAATTGGATTTTTGTCCTTACTACCAGAAACATGCATCGCTTCAACCACTATTGTAACTCCACTATTTTTCATTGTACTATCTTCATCGTGTTCATCTGTATAGAATGTAAAACCATTAATTACATAAACATTGTAAGATAATACATACACACTTGGTCCAGCAGCTAGACATCAAAGTCATTTTGAAATTGAATTCATATTTTCATCCAACTGCTTAAAAATATGATCCTGAAACCATCCTATAAACTAGTGATTATGTGTATTTGATAACCATTTTTCAGGCTTTGATGGATTCAACCGCCTAAGAATTTCTTTGTGAGTTTCAATATATAGAGTAACCGCCCAACTGTTATGCAAAACATAAAGGTGGGACTACTCCCGATCTGTAATACTGATTGTCACAGCATCTCTTCCAGAAATTCCCTCACCCTTAATGCGTTTAGTGTGACGAGATTTCGGGATACCAATGTTTACCACATCAGATAGGTATTTGCTACAAAATTCAATGGCTTCCTCAAAAATATATCAGTCCACTATACAACCCTCTAACAAACTTCGATTTTGGACATACCCTTTCAAAATCATCATATACCATTCAACAGGATACATCAATCTATAGTGCACAAGACCACAATGTCGAATCTCTCCCACCAAGTGAATAATCAAATGAACCATCATATCAAATAATGTTGGTTGGAAGAACATTTATAATTCACATAGTATGATGACAATTTCTTTTTCCATAGCTGGAAATTTTTCCAGGTCTAAAACTTTGCTACATATAGCTTTGAAAAAGAAACAAAGTTAGGTTAACGTATGAAGAACATTTTTGGGAAAAATTCTACGTAAATCCATATAAATTAAATCTTTCATCAAAACATGGCATTCATGTGATTTCAAACCTTTTAACTTCAAATAATTAATTGAAACAATATTCTTGATATTTGAATAATACCCCTCTGGAACCTTTACATCATTGAAGAAGTTTCAAAACCAATATCTCTCCTCCCTAGAAAGAGTATAAGCAGTTGGAGGAAGAAACATTAGATTTTCACCCTTCACAGGAGCCAACTCTTCTCTTATTCCCATGTCAACCATGTCCATCCTTGCCTTAATTCCATCCTTTGTTTTTTCAGGGGAATTTAGCAACATTTCGATAACATTGTCGCATACATTTTTTTACATGCATCACATCCAGAAAATCTCTGATGTAAAATCAATTCCAGTATGGTAATTAAAAAAACTAATCTCTTTTTCCAACTGATTTTCGTAAGGTTTTTCTAAAACGGTTTACCAAAAATAGTTTTCACATCTTTTACATTCTCAAACATCTGATCACCTGTTAGTGGAGATGGTGTTGCGTGTTGTTTTGAACTTCCATTGAATAATGTCATCCAAGATCGGAACTTATGCTGACAAGGTAGAAATCTAGGATGTCTTAGAAACATAGATTTCGATGAATGTTTTAACCTAATTTATTTTTGTATATTATTCTCACACAAGACACCCTTGATTTCATTTAATGCTATATATTTACAAATTTTCATAAGAAGGGAAATCATTTATTGTCCCATACAACATCTCTTTCAATGTGAAGTATTCACTTTTATAAGAATCATAAAAAATAACACTTGAATCCCACAGCAACTTCAAATCCTCGATCAAACGAGCCAGATAAACATCAATATCGTTACCTGGTTTTTTGGGTCCTGATATAAGCATAGATAACATAATGACTTTCCGCTTCATGCATAACTAGGGTGGCAAGTTATAATTTACCAACATAACAGGCCATTTACTATGAGTACTAGTTTGAAAACCAAAAGGATTCACTTCATCTGTAGATAATGAAAGACGAAGGTTTCTCGGCACTTTTCTAAATTTTGGATACTCATGATCAATTTTCTTCCATTAAAGAGAGTCGGTCGGATGACGTAATTTCCCATCTTTAGTTATTTTATCTGCATACCATGACAATTGTCTTGCATCTTCTTCACTTCCATATAGACGCATAAACCTTGGAATGATTGGAAAGTACCATACAACTTTCATAAGATTGGATTCATCTTTCTTGTATCGAGAAGCACCACACTTTGGGAATTCTGTAAGTGATTTGTTTTCCTTGTGAAACAATATACAGTATTTCAAGAAGGCATGTATTTTTTGAGAAATCATACCCATCGAGCGTAGCATTCATTTAGCTTCATATGTCCAGCTTGGGATCTCATTATCTTCCGGAAGCATGTCATTCAAGAGAGAAAGTAGTTCTATAAAACTGAAATCATTCCATATGTTCCCTGCTTTTAATTTATACAACTTCGGTATAGGTGACAATGTTTTTTACAAAGTGCAACCAGCATATAATGGCATCTTTGCACAACTCTTTAACTTCTCAAGCAATTTTGGGAAATCACTGAGTTCATCTTCAATTATCTTTGTCATTTCCTCAATAAGATCTTCATCATCATTGACATCTGTAATCACATCCTCTATACGGTCTTCTTCATTATCCATATTTGTATTCATATCTAATGGTCCATAAAACACAGTTTTATCCCATCCAGTAGCTACATTCTCTTTTTCTCCGTGTTTATTCCGACATTTATAACTATGATCTATTCTATGGCATATCAAATGTTCTTCAAAATCCTCTAGAGTATGTAGTCTTGAATAACATCAATATAAACACAGAAAAAGTATTTGAGAAGGATCCTTGGTGTGATCCTTTGCAAACTTGATGAACTCTTTCACTCTATTCTCGTACTCTATTGTCAAATGATTAGCATCCATCCAATATTTATTTATCTTCATCCTATTTGAATCTCAAATATTAGTAATTATAGTTCAAGTACACAAAAAAAGGCTTCCAAATATAGTAGAAGACAACCACTTCCTTATAAAAATAGAGATTAATAGAGCCTAACAATTTCCAATAAAAATTTGGAAATCAACAGAACCAAGATAGACCCTCCATCAAAATCAACACAGTTTCCAAACACAAAGGGGTTCACGTGGATAATCACTTGTGTCATAGATGGTAAAACCCACACAGAATCATCCTCTATAGATCATACTTCTCTCTCAGGCAACCCTTCTATGGTCAACTAGTCCATCCTTTTATACCTCACCAACCTAAAATACATATGGATGAAAACCAGTAGCCAACTCTATAATTAACAAAGGATTATCATAATCTCCACAGTATGGAATTCATTAAATATAATTACTTTAGATTCATTATAGTTTCCTCAAATCACCCCAGTCCAAACACAAGAATAATCAAGAATGATACATCTACCACTCCTATGTCTCTACCCTACATTCAATATCGTCATGACTAAATACCCATATATCCACGCATTAACATGTCACAAACACCTAAAAACCATATCCACATAAGAAACAAAGTACCCATATGGATTTCAATCAGATTACTCAACTCAAGTGGTGGTGTGTATGAAATAATAATAAAATATAATAAGTATATAGTCACACATAAATCGCAAACTGCTATTAATAATCCAATAAACCCAAGGCATCATTCCATATATCAGAATACTCTAAAGGAGCCCATATGCGACAGTAGTCCCAGGTGGTGAGGGTTCGTGAGGAGGAAGGGGTGAACACGAACCTATCGGGGTTCGAGGTCAAGTCACTGAGGTTAACCGTTTCCTGGATCGAAAGTACTTTGTTCACTCCATAGAGATTCCCTTTCAATAGGGTCATAGCTTCCAAAAAAAGTCATAAGGAAGGAGGTGTCACCATTGGACACCTTGGTAGTGATGAGTTGATTGCAATCTTGAAAAGTCTCAACAACATATTTATTATTCCAAAATACCCATTTGTGTCTGTTGGAGGGGTCAGAGTATGGAAATCAATGAAACTTAATCTTCTAGGAGAATTCTATTATTATTTTATGGTTTTGTGTGTTATTTTATAACAACAACAATGAAATTATGAATTTTGATTTCTATGGTGAGTATGTATGATTTAACATGGGCACTAAGACCATGAAAATTACATATGAAGATAATAATGATGTGTAGGATAGGGCTCTGGCATTAGATCTAGAGTTAATAGCCTTATTGATGTTGGAGGATGATCTCTCATTGAGGTCCCTTGATTTTGAACATGTTCATAATCCCTTCTGGTTGGTAAGCTTCATATGAGTGATAGATGAGGATACACAGGGGAAGGGGAAGGATGGGTAATGAAACTTGAGGGCGAGTGAGGGAGTTATCTCTGGATCCATAAGTATTTAGAGATGGATGACAGGCTCAGAGCCAAGGGAGACAAAACAAACACTGCTAGGAAGGGTCCTGGCCACTTCAGAGAAGCAGTCATTAACCTCAGTGAGGGAGAAGGATAGAGATGGAGGTAGGGGTGGCAAGGATAGAAATTTTGGTGGTCTAGGCATCATGCCATACATGTGCACTGCCAGAAAAAGTTACTTAGATGGCATGAAGGAAAGAAGGGGGGAACCCCTCAAAGAAAATAGAGTTCAAGCATTGGATGACCTAGAAATGCATCAGAATTTGGTGGTGTTGTACTTAAAGAAAAAGGATATCCTTCATTTTTTACTTTATGGTGACATGGTGTTGGATCTAAGGGAATCTATGAAACCTAGGAGGAATCTAGTGAAACTGGATTCCAAGTGGGAAGGACCTTAAATTTTTCATAAACTTCACTCTGATAGTGTAAACTCATTGATAGCCATTGATGATGAGCATATCAATATTTCCACCAATACTAGGTTTCTCAGGAGATATTTCACATGAATAAACAATCCCTTTATTCTGAGATATATGGATTTGAACTAAAAATTCAAAATCCTAGTTATATGTTGTTAAATTATATGGTAATGTTCGTAGTGAATGATGTGAAACTATAGGCTTACCTTGTGTGATAAACACGAGATGCCTCATATGATAAATATAGGATGATTTATGTTAGAAATATGTGTGTATTTATTCCAAACCACAATAGGATATTTAATGATGTGATGACCCTTTGTCTTTAGCCCGAGTAACGAATCCACCCCCTATGTACGAAGCATATGATGCCTCCTATGAAAAATCAGAAAACCCTATGCATTAATAATATTATTCATCATGAGAAAATTATGTGATGATTCCAAAAAACCCTATTGGTCTCCTCATTTGGTGCAAGCCCTAATTGTATTGTTCCCACTATTGGGTTAAAAATATAAAATATATATATCTACCAATTCCAATCATACTCTTAGTGGGTGTAAATTCTAATAAAATTCCCATATATTATTCGTAGGATGTGATTCCCACAGGTCTTGATACGAGGAAGATATAATGGGAAGATCAGTAGACTGGTTTCATGTTCAAAATCCTCAAAACATGATGTGAAAATGTATCCTTATCTAGTTTCATGTAAATAATATACCTCACATGATAAATATGATATGAAATTTTGTCCAAGCTATATGAATTTAAACAATGAAGCTTGACATACTAGTTTCTTGATGTGAAATTGTGTGAAATCTTTGTCAAATCTATTCAACCTTAGACTACAAAAACATCATCATAATCATAAGACATTCAAATGCATGTCCAAATTCCTTTCCACATAATGTTAACATACATGGTTCATGTCCTCGTTTCATGATGTAAAACAATGTAAGGCCTTTATCCCCCACTCGAGAGAGAACCCCCGCATGGTGTTGGTCTCCAACCACACTTATTTTTATAACTACATATGAATTTATACCCAATCATAGTAGATATGCATGGATTCTTTAAAGTAATATCTCAATCCCAACCAGTCCATTTATCATTTGTAGGGTTGTTACCCTTTGGGATCATTTCTAAAACCTTCTAAATGGTGCCCCTATTCAGTGCATTCCCCTATTTCAAACATAGTGATACAACATGGCAAAAATAGGATCTCCTACTACCTAGGAACAAATATTGTAAGGGACATATTTGGCAGAATGGTTTTGGAACCACTGTTTCGAACATGTTCAATGGTCATCCTCAATCCATCTACCTCTACTCTTCAGTCCAGACCACCAAGGACATGATTTACTTCTCTATGTTCCTTTCCCACACAAGTGTAACTATAACACCATTGGGATTACACTTTCATGACCCAAACACATCAATGAGATATATCAAATCCTTGGGATTAAATTACATAGTTTCTAGAAGAGTATATGTAATAGGGGACCAAAAAAAATTGCACACCAGGTTCGGCAACACGAAGATCAAGGGTGGTGGAGGTCCGGCAACACGAAGATCGAGGGAGGTGGAGCTCCGACAACGCAAAGATCGATGGCGGAGGAGGTCCGGCAATGCAAAGATCGGGGGTGGCGGAGGTCCGGCAACGCGAAGCTCAGGGAGTAGCGGAGGGGAGTCATAGGGTTTCAGTACCGCGAGAGATTTAGGTCGTGATAAAATGAGGACAATGTGCGACAGATTTTATAAAATATGGGTCTACGGTTTTATCAGCGCTAAAAAAGTGTTGATAAATCCTTCCTATATGAGTGCTAAAATTTTAGTACAGATACAAGGATTAATTATCATCTCTTTTCTAGCATTGATAAAGGGTCTCTTTATCAGTTCTTTTTTAGCGCTGATATAGGGTGTCTTTATTAGTGATTTTGGATTAGCGCTGATATAAGGTGGTTCTTCCCTTGCCCATTTTTGTAGTATTGATATGTAATAATAATAAGTCAATATATAATTCTTTTTTTCTTAAGAGAACATCCAAGGAATTATATTAGGAGGAAGTCAAGTATCAATCAATGAGTAATGTAGTTCAAGTTATTCTATGAACCCATACTTGAAATTTTATAAAGAGTACACATAAATATTTCTGATAAAATTTCATTTCCATGTGAGCCTATCCAAGGATATCTGTAATGAGGAACCCTGTGTATTTTCTAAATAATGGAAAATATATTTTCTATACCCTATCCACAGTGTTCCATATTATGGAACCCTAGTATCTCTCAATGAATACATAAATCCTTTAATATTTAATTTACGTAATATAGAGGGATGTGTCCATAATAATACCACTTATTATTTAAAATATTAAAAATTAAGATTCCATGTACTTAAGAATAACATATCACAATTCACATATACACTTTTTAGGAAATTTCATTTATTAATAACAAGAGGTTCTTATAAATTAACTTTATATCACAATCACATCAACCATGAATATAATTGTTTCATTTATAAATTTCACTAAGGGCATTCCATAACATAATAAACCAAAGCGTGTTTTGTTAACAAAACACAATCAATTTAATTCATAATATTGGTCATGTTGCAAATTTCAATAAATAAGTAGATTACTAAGGAATAAGTGGTTTACCTAAACCATTTTAATTAATTAAGTCATTAAAAAGTATTCCAAGGCATTTAAGAACACTCTTAAAGGGAAGATAAATCATTATTTAAAAATGGTTCAAGGAGTATGTAATAGAAATAAACTTAAGAGGTGGTGTGGTATGAGTTCTTCATCCTCAAAACATGTAAAGGGACTATGGAAAAATGAGGTTGTAGTTAAACAATAAAATATAATGTATTTCATGTTTTAGGAGCAATTCACAGAATGTGTGGTGTGTGATACAATAAAATTTACTTATAAATAATGAATCATTTTTTTAAAATCAACTAAACCACCTACCAAATATTTAGGATAGTCCACTCATCCAATATAGATATTTCATTCAATTTGGGTTGGAAGGAATCAAAAGAATCAACAAGCATAGTAAAAAAAAGGCAAAAAGAGCTTATGTGGATATGGAATTCTATATAGAGAGATAAATGAAGAAGATAAGACTGAGGAGTTGACAGATTAATGATGTCTATATAAGGAGATCAATTGTGAGTAATTTTGGGTCTAGATGGAAGAGATACATCCAAACCTAGGAGGATTCCAAGGAGTACTCCCACACATGGGTGTTGTTGTACATGGAGAGGAAAGAATGAGGGAGGGAGACTTAATATTAAAGAGGGGAAATGGGATTTTCCATATTTTTAAAGATACAAATGGTTTGGAAGAATGGTTTGGTAAAACATGAACCAATCGTGCTAACTCTTATACATAGGACCCACACCCTTCATGGTTAGGTTGCACTGATTGAACTAACCATGCATCAACCAAGTGTTGATACTGGTCAAGTGGTACTAAGGGTGTAGGATAGATACATGGTTTGGTAAAACCATATGAAGCATGTGTGGGTCACCCCTGCACACCTACACCATGTCGTTGGGTTACGACTGAGAGGCTTCATAGTTTAAAAAAACATACCCCTTACGAAAATCAGTTTCACTATTGACCGACATGGTTAAACTAACTATGCCCCAACCATGGGCCTCATTATTTTTATCCAAAAATTGGTTCTTTAGGAACCCAATGCTTTTGAAACTCGACCAAGCCCATGGGACACCTCCCGACACATAAACCTCCGCTAAAAAAACTTTAAAGTGTTAAAATGGTCATATTTACATTTTTAAGCTTAGTTATATAATTATCCCTTCTACCAACTGAAAAGTTAAAATTATTTTGATAATTCAACTGATCTGAAAATCTATATGTTACAATGTTATATGATAGTTTAATTTTAGGAAAACCACTCAGAATTATGTTAAGATGTTAACATAATATGGATTCAATGGTGTGGTTTACCTTAAGCGGTTAACAAAGTCTGTGTCGCTATTGTTGGAAAATAAAAAAATTGAGTTTCTATTAATTTATAAATTATTTATAAATATAAGAATTAGATATTAATAATATTTAAATAATTTATAAAATAAATTTATAAATCAATTAATTATAAAATTATTATGTCTATTTTTTATAATTCTTTTGAAACAATTATTATAAATATACAATTATTATTAAAGACATAAAATTAATAATATCCATTTTTTAATTTATGTGGTATATAAAATGTTGAAAAATTATAGTAAAAAGTTCTTTACTTTTCAATAAATTTTATTGAATACTTTGTAATTTTGATGTAAAATGTTTATTAAGGAAATATAAGAGTAATTTATAATGAATTGATAAATTAAATAAATCAATTCAAAATATAAATATTTTATATTTAAAATTATAAATTGTTTATAATCAATTAATTTGAATTGTTTGAATTAAAAGTAACCTTATATAGATATTATTTTAAAACATCAAAAGTGTTTTGATGATTGAATTTTTAGGGTTTAAATAATGTTTAATATGTGATATTTAGGTTAAGTAAATAGTATACATAATAGAAATTGGATTATAAATTGCTTATAATTCATAATAATATCATATATTTAAATTGAATTATTATATAATGAATAATATGAAAGAGTTCATATTTTAAGTGGATTTTCGGTAATTATATATAAAGTCATATTATATCCTTAAGTTTATCATAACTATAAAATTTTTATAGTAAGATTTTATTTATGAATAGTTTAAAATGTTTTATGAGAAGTTTAAATTTATGAAATGTTCATTTATTTAGAATTTAATCATTGATTTATTCATGAATATTAATTTTTTATAGAATAAGAATAATTTGTATGCATTATTTATGTGATAAATTTATTCTAGGAGATATATCATTTTATTACATTATAGTTTTGACACCACCAAATTTATTTTTTTCATATAATTTATACTCTATTTTTTTATAGTTACCAATATAAGAATATTTTTGTGATATAGTTTGTGCATATTAGGTATTAGAGATATCATGAATATAATTATATCTTGATAAGTCTCCCTGGGGAGAGGGATATGGGGTTAGACTACCCATTATCCTATAGGTTTATGCCTTTTTCTTGAAAGGTGATGGATAAGTTATCTATAATTCCAAGCATATTCATGTGAAGATTATAAATCATATATAAATTTATTTGTTTACATGAAATGATCATATACCTTATCCATATGTTCGGTTTGGATATGTATGAATATAATTTGATATCATTTTTTATTTAGTAGAACACACTTATGGGTTGTGTTAATGTTTCACATTAATGTGTTGTAAACACAATAATTTTTTGGATGCAATTGGGATTCCAAAACAAAATCCCTAGAAGCATGCATACATAAATTAATAAAAATGATAATATGATAATTTCTTAAGATTAAATCATTATATGTTTAATATGAATGTGATTCAGATTAAATTGGTGAAAATTTTCGTAAAACACTTCAAATAATAAGTTTGATAGTTTTTACAAAGTGGAACATAGTAAAGCTTTGATCTTTCATTATGGGTGACCCAAAATCATAGTTTCTCATGAGGGGAGTGTCTTCAACTGGATTGTGGATTAACATCAATTTCATGATGAGGATAAAGTAACTGAGGTCATGATGGATTGAAAATATTTAACTAACTTATGAATATTCTATAATGTCACAATATATCCCAAAAGAATGAATATGAACTATTGTAAATCCAAAGGTTGATTGAGCTCTTGGAGAGGACAAGTTAAGGGAATAGAATGAAGTTGGCTCCATAAATTTGAATAATTAATACTATTAAAATAATAGGGAGATGATGACAATTGATGTTTTCATGTAATTAGAGATGAAGTCGTGTTATCGAGCTCAAGCTAGGAAAAACTCGAATCCACATGAGTCTAGTCGATGAAGAAAATAAACATTTCTCTTTATTGTTCTCAATATCTACAAATGCTACAATGTATATGGATACACACCAGGTGCTCAATAAATTTTCCATATTAAACTAAATCCATAATAACTAGTAAGTTTAGTGGTTGGATAATCACATGCTAGTTCAACTATCCATGTATCTCAGTAAATGGATGAAAATATTTTTGATACCGAAGTCACATTGATGTTCCTACAGTGTGCTTGACATTTTTTTGAGTTGTGGATAATGAAAGGAAGGGTCTATGACTAATGCATGAAGATGTTTTTTCCTTTTTAGATGAACCCAACTAAATTAAGGAGCCATATGGAGACTCATAATGGAGTTGGAGGTGTCTTTATACTGAAATATAGATTCTCCCAATCAAGTAGGTCTAGAAACATGTCTAAAGATATAGAATTTTACACTGGGGATATTTTTAAATTATCAAAATTGATCATCATTATAGATATGGGTATTTCTGGATGTTGATATAGTTGGAAGAGGTGGAAGAAATTTTATGTCAGTTATGAGGAGAAATTAAAAATTGAAGGAACTATAATACATTCACCGAAAATTATTTAGACATTTTATAGGTGTAGAAATAGTAGAATTTTCAGAATCGAAAGAATAGTTATAGATAAATATGGTGTTAGAGGAGGGACCTTACTCATTGGAGATGATTCATTAACCATTCTCTTATTTCATTTATTTATTATGTTTATTATGAAGTCCTTTAATTTTATTAAATCAAAAATGGTTATTATTAATGTTTCCATGAATTATATTACGTAAATAAAGTATGTAATAAATTGTACATAATTCTTAGGTTCCTTTTTTTGGTATTTTCATTGGTTCTAACTAGTTGGGAACCCTGACAATTAGGATACCATAGTGATAGATTTGAGTTTATCCATATGTTGTATTGGGTAAATAAGGTAACCACCCAAAAATACATGAATAATAATTGTTATTATTGGTATTATTACTTAACTAAATATTCATGGATTATGTACATGATACCCAGTGTATTTCATGATGAAATATTGATATTGTTAACCTAAATATATATAATATTTTCAGTCATTATTTTTAATTTGAGCACATTCATTAAAATTATTTTATAAAAATATGTAAAACATGATACTCACACACATATATTTATTTATTGTAGATTTTGGAAGACTTCATGATAATCGTATTTGCATCACTTCTTAGTATGATATAGAAAATAGTTATATATTTGTATATATGGTTGAGAATTGTTTTCATAGAGAACTGAAATTCCATGGTCCGGATCTACCATATAGTTCCTGGACAAGTGTACCACATGACCTCAAGCACACCTCCCCATATGCTAAATGCTACCAACTAGTGGTGAGGGCCTAAGACCTATAGTAGGGATAATATTATCTCTAATTAAAGACATAAAAATAGTGAAACATAACCCAAACATCCCTAAAAAAATATCAGAGTATAAAATAATCATAGTGTTATAACAGAATCTATACATAAATAATAAAAAACATAGAGGCACCGATAACCCACTAGGACGACCCTAAATACAAAATTAAAAAACAATATAGCCCACACACACTAGGCCTAATGGTATTCCCCGACCTCAGATACCCTATCTTCGAATACACTCTTGTTTTACCAGCCAGATTCACTGCACATTCCATGCTCAACTATAAATCAAACATAAGTTTTTCACTCATACTGGGGTTCTGATGTAGGGAGTGAAAAATAAAAAACATTAGGGTCTCAACAATTTCCATAGTATATACTGTTATATACAATAATTCATGATAAAAATTAATCACGTCACATAAGAACATTGAACACCAAGTGTTAACCAGTACATCGTGACTCCATATGGACAAGTTTTCTTTCTACTAAATAGACCACCAGGACACCGGATCATACCTATTTCAGTGCCATGCCAAAATCAAGATCAACATATCATCATTCTATTTCATGAATTCCCATCCCATACCTAAATAATCAGCAAATGATGATGTATAAAACCTCAACAGACTAATCATAGACACTATGAAAAGTCATACATCCATAAACTATGCCCCATACCCTCTCACGTAATGGAGGCCCATTAGGCTCCTCACATCAAACCTTGACTTGGAAACCAAGCTATTCCTCATCCAAAGTCTCTCAGGTAAAGGTATAATTCATGCACACTAACCCAAACTATGCATGGAATGGTCCTTGAACCAATACCTAAAAAATATGTAATGGTCATCCCTCCATCCAAATCCACATATAGAACGGTCCTCAACCAAATACCCTAAATGGGGAATGGTCATAACACTGAACCATTCCCAATATACTCTTTAGATCCCATCAAGAACACTGACCCATCACCATAAACTCCAAATAGGTTCAACCCACAGGAACATACCCAATGTCTCTAGGGAGGCCATCAAGAACATGCAAGAATACATGGCCCGTAGTCTATCACACAACTCTCTAGATAATACAAGGGTTATATCCACTCAAAATCTAGAACCTCATCATAATAAATCTCACATAACCTATTATCGAATCCATTGGGTCCTTAATACCCTACATGACCGCTTCTTATTCATAGTATCTCATACCTGTCACTCATCAGTAGAACCACAACCTTTAGAATCATCCTGAACAAAACCTAAAAGTATGGTCCACATCCTTATCAATCCACTCAAGAATCCTAGTCTATCCACTTTGTAACAAACCTATTTAAAAGTGTTGTAGTACCATTGTAATCCTGAATCCAATCTCATGCATTCCTCTGAACCACACCTAAGTCCTATCTCACAACACCAAAGGGAGATTTCTCAACTAGACACTTATAAAAAACTCCTCTCATGACACAACATCCCATTAATATGGTATTTTCTTACTAAAAATGATCATCAAGATCCAGAACCTCCTTCAAGAGGGTGTCCCTATCACATAAGAAAAATTTATCCTTATCATTCATCAGAATGGGGCCCAATCCCCCTCTCACTCACCAGCTAGCCTAGGATAATCCACCTTAGATGTTTGTGTCACATCACACATCCTGATACCACCCATGGTATCTCATTATCCCAAAATTCAATTCTTCTACTTGGAGACATGGTTTTTGGGATATCAAAAAAACAAAAAGTTCTTACTAGCACTTTTCCATGGCATAGAAGGTTGAAAACAACCCTGACTATTCCTCACAAATAATCCCCAATTCATATCCACTATACCTTGTCCCATACACATCTAAGCACGAAATATTTCATGCATAAATACCCATGTGTATGTAATTAAAGGAAAAACCGTCCTTGACAAAGGTTTTATCATAAAAGATAAGATCCACATCACCTCACCCAACCCTTTCCTTTCCCCAACCATGCTCATACCACAACCGGAGATCCTTCATCAAATCAAAAATCACAAATAATTAATTATAAAAAATTCTAAATAATTATTTAACTTAATACAATGAGGTGTGATGAATAAAGAACTTACTAAGCACCACTGTATTGTCAGAACCTCAACCAACTGCACCCGGAGGGTCCTCAGTACACCCGTAATACCATCCCCAAAAAAATCCCTAACCATCAACACCTAGTCATTCCCCAAAAAAATTTAATTTAAATTGAAAATATTATGAAATTCACTATGAAAACCAAACTCGTGAAAATGACATGAAAACATCATCTCGAGATGTCCAATATTAAGGATTCTTGAAATCCTCATCACTCGAATCTGATTCCACCATTATTTAGTGGGATCGATGGAAAATACATAACTAAAAACGCCTAAAATCATATAAATATTAATAGAATAAATAATTATGGGAGAAATATATATTATAACAAGAATTTACATTTAGGGCACTCCCATATTGATCTTCTATCATGGAAAATTGAAGGGAGTGATAAGGGTGGTAGTTTTTTCCAAAATGGCCTCCTTCTGATCTTCAAACACCCTAAAATCTCAAAGACCCACAATATACCCCATTATCCCTAGTCCAAGTAGTCACATGCTTTCATTAAACCCTATCATAGACCAAAAATTATGCTCACATGATTCATGTACCATCTGACCAGGGCTCACATACCTAACTGATTGAATGTGACTCATTACATGTTAAGATCAACTAATAAACCAAGGTATCTAACTCATCCCAAGGATAAACATATTATCACATGCCACACCGGAACCATTCTAAACCATGATCATTAACCCATTGTTCCATAATGTTAGACAAAAGTGAATTGAGAGAACCATGGGGCTAGGAATCCTACTGATCGTACCTTAAAACCTCCACATTGATAGGGAAAATGCTCCATGTTATTCATATATTGAAATTCCAATTCATATAGCTCAGTCCTTTCCTCAACCCCCTAGGGATATGCACATCAATAGGGTAAACTCATTCCCATCCTCATGTCATTCATAAGTCATAAAGTGCTAATATTTAACCCATTAGGCTTCCCTGAGGAGTCATCCAATTTTTACACTGACCAACCAAGTTTTTACATGCTTCCCTTGAATAAGGAAATGAATTGTCATAATAATAAGATAATATACTATAAAAAATATTCATGACCTCACATCAGAGAAAATATATTTTGGTTTAGCATATTTGAATTCAATTCTATGTTATATAATAAAACATCATATATGTTTGTACTAACACATTAAACAATTGAACCAGTCATCAAAAAATCCAAATACACGTGTTTGGGAAATGTCATTTGATCCTACATTAAAATTCCGGATGAATTCTTAACTATCCAAGATCCAAAAAAATAAATCAAAACCCCCAAAATCCCAGATTCTATAATCTTCTAATCCATAACAGTACAAACCAAGAACATCGAACTTATACCCTAGGTAACCTAGAATTCCGATAGGATAGGTTTTTCTGAATCACCAATATGAGGTTCATCATATGCTCTAGCACATTCCAAGACTATTTATCTACCATCTCCCCAAACCATAAAATAAAACAATGCACTGATACCATTTTGGAATGACACAGCATTGGGTTGCATGATAGTGTGCAGATAGAAGTGCCACATGCCCTCGAGTGCACCTCCCTATATTTCATAAACTTCTAAGTTGTATAATGGGACTAATGTATATTGTGGGAGACTATTACACTGAATTAGATTCATAAAAAAAGTAAAAAATAATCAAAACAAACATGGATAACATTAGATTATACAATATCAAATTAACACAGTTCTGTAAAAAATTATATAGGGACGTCATATGATCATACAAGAATAAATTTCCAAATATGAATATCTAAAATAAAAAATAAACAAAAATAAAACCCATGCACACTTCCTTACTTCCATCCCTCGGTCTCATGTAACATATCTCTAAATATGCTCGAGCTACACCAGCCTGATCCAAAACATTTCTCATGCTTAACCTAAAACTAAACATAAGTTCTACACACACGCTAGGGTTAACATGATGATTGTGATAAATACATACCATTTTGGTCTCACCAAGTTCCAATAGTATAATTCATCACATAAATGTATGCATAGTGGGAAAATTAATCATTTAACACAAGAACATTTCACACGGGTGCTAAAGAAGCCACCTAAACTCCTTATTAACCTGGTCACCAGGTGTTAACTAAGCCACCACAACACCATATCATTTATTCTTTGAATCCATTTCAGAATCTACCTTTTCATCTCATCATACCACAATACTAATTCTCATAGCATACTCAATGAATCAGGGTAGGGAATCATCCAAATCCTTGACCCACTAACTATAGATAGTGGACATCATCATTCATCTGTATTTCTTGACCCATACCATCTCAATCAAGGGACATCGATTGATGTAATCACATAAAATCCTAACCCATATCCTTGGAAATTCCTCAAAAAAAGCCTCCTATGAAAGTTCCAAATCAGGAAAACTAACCCAATCCATGTTTGTAATGATCCTCAACACAATACCTAAAGTAGTAGGTAATGATTATCCCACCAACCAAAGCCTCATCTGGAATGATCATCAACCCAATAGACATTCCATGGCATAGTTATCACACCGACCCAACCCCACAGACTCTAGGGAGGTCCTCAATCACATCAAACAAACCGTACAGACTCTAGGGAGGTCTATGTACACTAACCCATACTCATAGACTTTATAGAGGATATCCAGAAAATGTAATCACATAAAGCCTACAACCCATATAAAATCACTCCAGCTAATCCTAAGGTTATAGTGGATCAATAAATATCTCCCCATCAAAAGACATCTCACCTCTCCATTAAGGGTGTCCACTAGATCCTCCAAACTCGTAACAAACTCTACTCATTAATAGAAACTCATCACTGGCGCCCCTTGGTGATACCAAATCCCATATTCTAATCCCAAACTAGATGTGACAGTCTAGTCCTCATTTTCAACAATATCCTTGATTATCATAGTCCTACTCTTAAGTGACCATCCTAATTCAAAGTTATCTAAATCCCTTGGCATTCTGCTTCCAAGTCATGGACATTTCTTTGACCCACACTAGGGTTTTGTCTCACATCTCCAATGGGAAATTTCCCAACATTAAACCATGTGGAAACACCTCCTATAACACCATGTCCCATTATAAAGGACTATTTCTTTTCTCTAAAAATATCAATTGATTGAACCACCCTATAGAGTATATTCATACCACACAAAGGATATTCAGATGTCTCATTTTCTAACGTAGGGACCAAGCCCCCTCTCACCTTCTTGTAAGACCTAGGAGAATACATATAGGAATATCACATCATATAACAGATCCTAAGAGCACCCAAGGTCTTTTTTCAACCAAAAAAATTCTCTATTAACTTGGGGACATAGTTACAAGGTGATCGAAACCCTCAAAGTGCTTAAATGCACTGGTCCCAAGCATAGCAGGTCGAACTCCACTCTATCACTTACCCCAAAACAATCCCTAGTCCTTAGATACTCTACTAAGTACCATGAAAATGTATTCAAGTAATTAATCATTCATAAACACATATAAGACTTCATATTAATGGTAAAACATACCTTAACTAAGATTACATCAACCAAGACAAGCTCTGTATCACCTAGGATAAACCCGTCAATTATACATACAAGCTTCTACTAAGACGTGAGCTCTTAAATCATGTTATGCATCACAAATAATTAATTAGAATTACTTAATTTACATAAACCAAGGTGAAATTATGGACTAAAGAATAATCAATCACCATTGAATTTCTATAACCTCATCCAACCACAACTAGAGGGTCCGTAGCACACCCCCAAAACCATTCCCAGAAAAATACATAACTATCAGTGCATGGTCATTAACAGAATCAATTTAATTTAATATTAAGATCTTAAAAATCATTATAATGATATACATCGCCAAAATTATATGTAGAATCTTGTGGGAATCGTCTTGGGATTTCCTATAGAAACGATACAGCAAACCCCCATTATTGTTAGACGATTCCACCATGCTATGATGGAATTGACACCAAATACCAAATTGAAAATTCCCAAAATCAGAGTGAAATTAAGAGACGAAAGAATTAAGAGATAAATGGTGATTGTACCTTGACTACACTATAGAAATATTCCAATATTGATCCCCTGTCATGGGGATTTTAAGTAAGCAATATGAGAGGGAGTTCTTGCTGAAGTGGCTTCCTCCAGATCCAAAGGCTCCCTGAAATCCGAAATCACACTAAACAATAAAAGACCATTATGATCCCACAAAAAAAACCCAAAAAACATACCCATAGGCTCTCAAGTATAGTCTATATAGCTATCGAGTGTCTTCAAGTACTGTCTAGAGCCACTTTCCATCTCACCAGATAGCTATTGGTATCCTTATACTAAAGTATTTTAGTCTATCCACCCCGAACATGCTCTGATGATCTGTTTGAGCCACTATGACATGAAACAAGCCTAAAATCCAATAAAAAAATCACCTACATGATATTTACCAACACTCAGAAAGTCATTTTGAGTCATAGTTCTCAAAATTAACCATCCAAAAATGATGATTCAAAATCCATATCAAGACATAACGATCATAAATCAGCGGGTTTTTACAAGAATCATTTTCTTCATATGAATATGAATGTTTTATAGATCAATTTCACAAAATTTTTCTCTTGGGTAATTGATAATGGGTGTTCTTCACACATTAATACTAAAAACACAAACTCAGAAAAATAATGGAATTTTAAAGGGTAAGTAGAACATTTTTTAAATGAAGAAATAGGTGTTGCATTATTTTTTGGCAAATATGATCTAAATTTACCCAATGTATTAGTCCTGGACTTAGATAACTGTTATTAAATTCCCTCCATAAGTAAAAAACGATTTTTTTATCTTGTTCAAACATGAATGGATTATTATTCTCTATTAATAATATATATATAATAAATAAATGATTTCTATAATTGGGAATATAATAAATTTTTATACATTCTTGATATGGATAATCCTATTTATAACATTAATAATAATAAGTTCTGGGTTGATTCTTATCTGATCTACCTTTTTAATTATTTTCTTGGAGATATAAATGATAAACATAGCCAAAACCTCCATAAATATATATTATTACGATCATTAAATTGTGAATCATGTAAGAATTTTTGATCATGTATATTTGGAAAGTTGACCAAATCACGTTTTGGTTGAAAATTTAAAAGGGGTAGTAGAATATTGGATCTCATAACTAGTGATCTATGTAGACCAATGAACATGAAAGCTAGTGGTGGTTTTAGGTACTTCATTCCTTTACCAATGACTTTACTCGGTATGGTAATGTGTTTCTAATTAAACATAAATATGAAATTTTGATAAAGATTAAAGATTTTTAGTACGAAGTACTTAATCATCTAAAAAATTATTAATATTTTTTGATGAGATTGGGGTAGTGATTACTTGATCATAGAATTCATAGATCATCTTGGAGATTTTATAATTATTTTATAACTCACTCCACACAGATCACCATAATGGAATGGTGTTTCTAAGATGAGTAATCATACTAATTTAGACACGGTTCTATAAATTATTTGTCTATGGTAAATTCCTATATAATTGTAGAGTTATGATTCAAAGACTGCTACATTTTTACTCATCCATCTTCCATTTTAAGTAGTTATCAAGACAATATATGATATATGGTATGGTAAACATCATGTTATGTATTTTGTAAGGATTTAGTGTTGTAAGGTGTATTTTTGAAAAACAATATAAAAAATCATCACTATAAAAAAATTTGGTTATCCCAAATAGAATAGGGGATATTATTTCTATAATATTACTAAAAGTAATGTATTTTTGTTCCGATGTGTTGTTTTAATTGTTAAGGGACACATAAGTTTATTAGAAAGTGTTAGAAACTTTTAACAAGGAGAAGTTAAAGACTAAAAAATATGAACTTATCCAAAGATATAGGTTTATTCTTTTCTACAATGTGTTAAAATCGAAGAAGAAAATCATGTTACATAATAAATTTGATGGACTTATAAGATTTATCAAAATCTTTGGAGATATGAATTTATCATCCAAAATGATAAAGAAATTTTTTTATAAATTATGAATTAAATGCCTATAGGGAAGCCATAAAGAATTAATATTCTAAGAAAAAAATGTGGAGAATGAATTAGAATCAATGTACAATGAACATGTTTGGAAATTTCATAATATAACTGTAGAGGTAAGACCTGTATAGTGTAATTTGCTTTCTATAATAAAAATAAGATGAACTGTCCTACCTATAAAGTATTCCTAGTAGTAAAATATTTCAATAAGTTAGATAGTATTTTCTAAAAAGAATCCTTTTCACCTATTATAATGATTAATTCCAATTAGATATTATTAACCATATCAAATTAATTTTATTATGAGATATAAAAAATTGATGTCAAAAAAATTACTTAATGGAAATTTAGTCTAGGATGTGTATATGATATATCTATAAGGGTTTTTTGTGTTATATCAGACTACTAAGGTATGCAAGCTACAATGGTCTATTTATATACTGAGGTAAGATTGTTAGAGTTGGAATACCTAGTCTTAAATGCAATCAAGGAGTATGGTTTCATCAAGATTGTGGATGATTCATTTATATATAAGAAGATAATTGTGTGAATAGTGTTTCTTTTGATATTGTATGTTGATGAAATACTACTTATCATAAATAACATCATGAAACTTGATAAGTGGTGATATGGTTAAGAAAATTTTCTCAATGAAATAAATGGGTAAAAATACCTACAAACTATGTATGAAGATCTATAAAGTTATATTTGATAGGTTTCTTATACATATTTAGGAAACAAACATTGGTAAATTTATATAAAATTTTAGCATGGATAACTCCATATAGAGTGGGTTACATGTGCTTTATGAAATAAATATTTAGAAGTATCGAGATCCTTCTAATTGTTTATTATGGATTGATATATAAGTTATATCATGTATTCTATTATTTTTACTTGACCTAATTCACCTTATGATGTTATCATCACAAATAGATACCAATAAAATCATGGTGAGAGTTATTGGATAACTGTAAATGAAATCAATAAGTACTTGAGAAGGACTAATGATATGTATTTATACTTTTAAGGTGAGGATGATCTTCTTGTAAAATATTGAACATATATGAGTTTTAAACAAGAAATATTTTATATGAAATATCAGTGTGGATTTTTATTTTTCCTAAAAGGTAGAGCTATTACATGGAAGAGTCCCAAATAGTCTACCATAGAAGACTAAACAACAGATGTGATGTATTGAAACATAATTAACCAAGATCTATTATATTCATATAAATAAATTATTACCTTTTATTCAATTTAATAAATATGTTGTGAGCATCACCCACTACCCATCATTTTAAGCTGTAAAACAATGATTGTTTTCCACCAAAATTCAACATGAAATTTATCTTCAAAAAAGGACAATTAAGACACTTTATAGATAAATTCCATCAATTTTAAGAATTAAGGTAGATAAGAATATAATCCACTTAACTCAAAATATATCTCATATAACATCAATAATCAAGACATCATCTAACCATTCTATACTCCATTTCTCATTCCGTCAATAATTTCCCAAAAAAATTCAAAACATGACCGAACCAATTGATTTGGGAAAACCCCTAAAATAAGGTTATTTTAAAAAGGAAATGAAAATTTCCAGAAATTAAAGAATAATTAGGAATTTATGGGGGTATTACCATCAATATATTAGATCCAACACACTCTCATCTGTTGAAATTGGGTTATGAATGGATAAGTGTTTACAAAATCACCTAGAGGAGTTCTAGTTTTAGTGAATATGTTAATAAGAAATGAATAAAAGTATTTGGGTTAGTATTGTGGTTAAAATAAATTTATAAATTTAATTAATGATATTTCAGGGTTAGGATACATGGTTTACATGACTATATTCCAACTGTTTGGGTGTCACTATCTCAAAACCCCTAAGTCACATGGTTTGGCGGCATGGTTTAACAAACCTTGTTAAATGCCTCTATCCCATATCTCATGGTTTATAGAGAAATTTTCATGGTTTACTATGACTTTTCTCTAACCATAAACTTCCCCTAGACTCTCTCTCAAAATTTTACACAATTTCCTAGAAAAATACTCATAGTTTAATTTAGTTGTTTGTCAATTATGGAACGTATAAAACACTTCAAAAACACACAAAAACATCACTATAACCTCCCAATACTAATCCCAAACAAACCATAGCTCAAAATTATAAAAAATTAAAATTGTATACCAGAAGTCAGGGGGTGATAAATCACTGAAATAGATTCTATGAAGGAAGTTATTTAATCTGTCACGACCCGTCCTCGGGGCCCGTGCCGTGACTACCCCAAGCCTGCCTTTTATTGGCCAGGGGCTGGCGACTAGCACCAAGGCGTAAATCCCGGTAAAAAGGGAAGGCATTGCCTTTGTAAAGTAAACCATCACACATAGTACAAGCGGAAGAAGTAAATACTTAGTAAAAACTGAGTACAACAATAAGTGCGGAAAGTATAAAGGGGCCGGAAATACAAGCCCAACTGTAAAGTACAACTCGAAAGGGAAAACAACAACTGAAAAGTAAAGCTACTACGCCGAGCTGTCCACTGGAAATCCCACCTGAAGGGTGGGTACAAATAGCTCCTCTGCTCCTCGGGTCCCGTCGTCCGCTCCGAGTATGTCCCGCCCAGTGGTCCACCTCCGGGTACCGCCTCGTCGTCACGTCCACCTCTGGGTACTGTCTCGTCGTGAGGTCCTCCTCCGGGTACCATCTCGTCGTATAGTCCACCTCCAGGTACCTTCCAGTCCTCGAACACTCGGCCTCTGTCTGCACTGCCCGTCGTCTGCAACCAACACAACGATGTGCGGGCATAGCCCGTGCAGGGGTGAGTATAATGATACTCAGTAGGGACCTCGAGACCCTCAAGGTCTCACTAAAACCAACAAGTATAACCACATAGAAGATCTCAACAGATAACCTCTACTTAGGTATATGCCCATACATAAACCTAAGTTATCAAGTAAACCATCTCAATCATGAGGCAAACACAAGGTCAAAAGTCTCAGCTCAAACCAGGATTTTCATCATCGAAACCGTAACTGCTGAAAAGCTCCGTCTCTGGAGTGTACAGTGGTCCTGTCACAACTCTGAGGTACTGCTCACTAACTTAAGACTGCTGTAGTACTCCACCTATCGAGTATTGAAGGCCAGCCGCTACAACCAAGCGCTCCCATGTGCCACTACAACCAAGCGCACCACTATCGTGGGTCTGCCGCTACAACCAAGCGCTCCCATGTGCCGCTACAACCAAGCGCACCTCGGTCGTGGGTCTGCCGCTACAACCAAGTGCTCCCCTATGCCGCTACAACCAAGCGCACCTCTTTCGTGGGTCTGCCGCTACAACCAAGCGCTCCCCTGTGCCGCTACAACCAAGTGCACCTCTGTCGTGGGTCTCCCGCTACAACCAAGCGCTCCCATGTGCCGCTACAACCAAGCGCACCTCTGTCGTGGGTCTGCCGCTACAACCAAGCGCACCCCTGTTCCGCTACAACCAAGCGCACCTCTGTCGTGGGTCTGCCGCTACAACCAAGCGCACCTCTGTAACGCACCGGGGCGTCCGATCAGCAGTCGTCAGGACTCAGTCTGCTACACGGTCTCCGTACTCTGCATGCTCCTCTCCGGGAGGGTCTGCTCCACGAGCTACTGGTGGATACTCCAAGTATCAAAAAGTCCCACAAGGAAGTATCTCAAAGGACCACCTCGTCATAGGGGTCTCAACGCAACAGACGGCACGTCAATCGGACTCCCGGTCTGTGAGTTATTAGCCTTTTCGTCCCAGGGGCCCGGTTGGTTTCGTGTGCGAACCAATCCGGCCGTAACTCAACTATACCCCGAACACTCATAGGGTATACTCATAGGGACCGTTTTTCAACGTGATCACCAACGCCGCTGACGGTTCTTCAAACGGACGTCTGGTCTGAAAGATATCAGCTTTTCCGTTCCAGGGGCCCGGTTGGATTTCAGTGCGATCCAACCCGGACACTATCCATCTGCATCCAAAACTCAGGCGGAGGATGCCAAAAGTTCCGTCTCATCAAGAGGAAAGCAACGAGACAGACGGCGCATCAATCGGACGCCCGGTCTGTGAGTTATTGGCTTTTTCGTTCTAGGAGCCCGGTTGGATTCGTGAGCGAACCAACCCGACCGCACTCCGACGGCATCCCAACCTCGAGCGGAGTAATCCAAAAGATCCGTCTCACTTAGAGGAATTCAACAAAGCGGACGGCACGCCAATCGGACGTCCGTAGCTCAAGATATGAGTGTTTCCGCTCCGAGGGCCCGGTTGGTTTCGTGTACGAACCAACCCGGCCGAATCCAAAGTATTCTGAAACCTTGAGTGTGATATACCGAAACGACCTTCTCGATCCAAGGGTCGCGTTGCCGCAGATGGCTCGTCAAACGGAGGCCCGTAGCTCAAGTTACGGGCATTTGACCGAAAGCGGTCCGAAAAACGGGGGGGGTCCGGGTCCGGGCCGACCCGACCCGACCCGACCTCCCTGGTTGGCCCGAACCAGGTCGACCCGACCCGGGTCCGACCCGGTTGGCCCGGCCCGGCTCGGCTCGGCCGAGCGGCCCACACGGGGGGAACCGCCGCCCCGCGTGACAACCCCGCGGCACCCGCGGGGTGTCGGCCAGACACCCGCGGGGCGCCGCGTGACAACCCCGCGGCGCCCGCGGGGTGCCGCCCTGGACACCCGCGGGGTGTCGTGCTGGACACCCGCGGGGTGCCGCGCTGGACACCCGCAGGGTGCCGCGTGACAACCCCGCGGCACCCGCGGGGTGTCGCGCTGGACGCCCGCGGGGTGGCGCCGCCTCCGGCCGCTGGCACCGCCGCGCCGGCGACCCGCGCCGCCACCGGCTTCCGCGGGCCGCCGGAGTCGCTCCGGTGGCCCGTTTTCCTTCCCGTCTGCGCCGTTGTTCCTCCCGGGTTCCGTTCTTTACTGCGGGATCATCAAACATCTGTTGCGGCATGTTCCGTCGTCGCCCGCCAAATCCGCAAAACACGAAGAACGACGGAGGGTTGCCGGGCCGTGTTTGTTTGACCCGCACCCTCCGCGTTAGATAAAAACAACGGGAGAAAATAAAATGTTCAACACATGAACTAACAATTTTAATAAAATAAATTTTGTTTCTTTGATTCCGGTTGTTTAATTTTTAAAGAATGTCCACGGGAATTTAAGGAGGGGTATTTCCAAAATATAAAATCCCTACCTCGGAGTCGTCGTGCGTGAGCGTTCTTCGTGGAAACTGCTCGTCGCGGAACGTGGAGATCCTCGCGTCGTCGCGGAAGTGCATCGCGTTGTCGCGGAACACGGCGTTGAGTCGGCGAACTCAAGCAGCTGATCGAAGATCCGTCGCGGAGGAAGAGACGTCGCAGAAGAACGTTGTCGGCGTCACAGATCACGACGTCGCGTCGTCGATTTCCGGTTTCGGCGTTCTTCGCGTTCTTCGCGAAGGAGGCTGAAGGTTCAAGGATCCTTTCTCAATGAGTAATCCTCCAAAAGAAAAAGTTTGGTCTTATTTTATTATTACGCCAACGAATATGAAAACTGGTTAAGAAACGATCCATCAATTCGTTGAATTAATTCAACGAAAGAAACAGCCCATTTAATTCACGAAATAAACCGCCCAATTAAATGGTCTGTTAAGATTTTAAGAAACGCGTCAATTGACTTTCATAAAGACGGGTTTTCGCGGGTGCGTTTCTTAGCGGAAAGAAACGGCGGGGCTCGTGCGGGCCCCACCTCACAAATATCCTACCGAGGGGGTAGGATATTTTCTGGATAGCATCCTATCTGGATCAACTCAGTTTAAGCCTCTTTTAAGTGGCTTCAAGTGGCTTCCAAGTGGCTTAAGTGAAATAAAATAAAGTTGTCGAAAAATTATTTTATTTCTTAACTTTAAGCCCGAAAATTAAAAACCACACCCGAGCAAACGCAACTCCGGAAGAGGCGTTTCTAAGCGAATACCGGCGCTGCGATTTCATCGGTGCCCTCAGAATTCGATTCCGGGCACCGGTTCAAAAGTTAGAAAAACCCGCTCGTCCGTTCACTGAACGTACCTGAGACAAACTTCGAAAAATGATTCCGGGCACACCGGGCCTCGGAATCAGGCGCCGTCAGAAACTGCGTTCTTGTAAAATTCCAAATAAAATTAAGAAAAAAAATTTCCTTGAAACTTACAGGTCTTTAAATTACTCCCACCACAGGGCGTTACGCCCCCGTAAAGCTTCAACACAAACTAGGGATACCAAGGCGGTACTGAGCACGCATCTGAGCCTCCCGCTCCCATGTGCTCTCCTGGAGGTTCCCGTGCTGCCATCTGATGCGCACAAGAGGAATCAATCGCCCACGTAGGACCGCTCCTGTCGATCCTCTATCTCCACCGGAACCTCCGTAAAAGTCGCCCCAGCATCCATGTCTAGCTCCCAATGGTCAATGATGTGCGTCGGGTCGTGCACGTATCTCCTCAACTGAGATACGTGGAAGACGTCGTGCACCCGGTGCAACTGAGGTGGCAGAGCCAGGCGACAAACCACCTCGTCAAATCTATGCAAACCACGTCGAGGTAAGACCCGCAAGAAGACGTGGTCACCATCCTCGAACTCCAGTGGCTTCCACCTCCTATCAGCATAAGGCTTCTGCCGGCTCTGAGCTGTACTCATCCGCCCCTGGATGACCTGGACCATCTCAGGTCCCACAAGAGCTGCAAGATTTCTTCTTTTCCGATAAGAGAAATCTGGTCCCATCCCCTGGATGAACCACATTCTTTGCCTAACACAGTCAATCCCGACATGGATGATTCTAATCCATACCAAGGATGACTTCGTAAGGCCTCGACGCTACTACCAAGAGATCCAACCGTTACTCTCGCCTCCAAGGGTTGAGTCACACTGTCGGCATCAGTGTGTGGTAACTGGGTCTCCTCCAGTAGATGTCTCACAAGTGAGGGTCAAGTCAGCAGTCTAAACCGGAACCTCTTAGTAACAACGCAAAAGAGGACAGGAAGGAAAACATCACAAAGGTAAGCGTCTTTTATTATTGCAGCTCATATTACAAGGATGCTACACAATAGCAACAAGGAACTAGAAGTACAAAAGACGTATCCTCTAGTTCTGCTCCTGTCCAACTGCTCCCAGAGCTCCACGATCGAAGGCCTCAACTGCCTGAAGTTGAGATCTCCCATGTCCACCAACTCCCTGCGGTCGGGGTGGACCTCCTGGTGGTGGTGGTGACAACACCTCGAAGTGTCTCCCACCATCGGCTACTCGGCCAGCTCCACTGCCTCGTCCGCCTATACCCTGCGGACCATCGTAGCCGAACCTCTGTCTGGGAGGTCCCTCTACCAACTGCTGCTCATCTGTAAAACGATTCGGGCAGTCTCGAGCCATGTGACCAATCCCGCCACAGGAGTAACACTGCCCACTCTCGGCACGCCTGGCTCTGACTCCACCCCGGCTCCCCCGCACAACTGAGCCTGAGTCGTGCAGTCGGCCACCGGTAGGTCTAGCCCTCTTGGACCTCTGCGCATAGAAGTGATGCCTCGTCGTGCACCTGGAGCATCAAGCTCCACCATCGGCCTGCTGCTGCGTACAGTAGGCTCACTGCGAGGATTACCATGAGGTCTACTGGTATCCTCACTAGCCTGAAAACTCCCACCACAGCCTCCAGCCAATCCTCAGCCACCTGCGGGTCTGTCTCTCCCCGGAACCTGGGTGGCCTCTGGCGCTGGAACTTGTGCAGTGCGCTCAAGCGACGTGCATCGTCAGCGGCTGGAAGCATCGGTGGCTCGGCGGGTAGAGGTATTGTCGGTGCCTCAGCTGTCAAGGGGCCCTGTACCGAGGCCTCGTCGTTGGGCGGGCTATCGCCATGCTCAACCCTCATAACCCTAGCTGGTCGTCCGCAGGGAGGCATCCTGAAGGAAACAACGTGATACGGTCAAACGATAAGAACCTGGTGAGCTGACCTGGTTTGAGATGACTTTTAAAAACTGCTGGAAACACACACACAATCAGTGTCTTCGTGCATTAAGTCGGAAATCGGAAGTTAGGGTCCTGGTGTACGGATACGTCGGTCGCCGCACCAACACTGGACTCCCTGGACCGATAACCACACTTAATACGCTAAACACTATTGCTTGACATAGAAGAAAGATCAGAGTTTGCGGTAGAACCGACCACCTCTGATACCAATCTGTCACGACCCGTCCTCGGGGCCCGTGTCGTGACTACCCCAAGCCCGCCTTCCATAGGCCAGGGGCTGGCGACTAGCACCAAGGCGTAAATCCCGGTAAAAAGGGAAGGCATTGCCTTTGTAAAGTAAATAATCACACATAGTACAAGCGGAAGAAGTAAATACTAAGTAAAAACTGAGTACAACAGTAAGTGCGGAAAGTATAAAGGGCCCGGAAATACAAGACCAACTGTAAAGTACAACTCGAAAGGGAAAACAACAACTAAAAAGTAAAGCTGCTACGCCGAGCTGTCCACTGGAAATCCCACCTGAAGGGTGGGTACAGATAGCTCCTCTGCTCCTCGGGTCCCGTCGTCCGCTCCGAGTATGTCCCGCCCAGTGGTCCACCTCTGGGTACCGCCTCGTCCTCACGTCCACCTCTGGGTACCGTCTCGTCGTGAGGTCCTCCTCCGGGTACCATCTCGTCGTATAGTCCACCTCCAGGTACTGTCTAGTCCTCGAACACTTGGCCTCTGTCTGCACTGCCCGTCGTCTGCAACCAACACAACGAGGTGCGGGCATAGCCCGTGCAGGGGTGAGTATAACGATACTCAGTAGGGACCCCGAGACCCTCAAGGTCTCACTAAAACCAACAAGGATAACCACATAGAAGATCTCAACAGATAACCTCTACTTAGGTATATGCCCATACATATACCTAAGTTATCAAGTAACCCATCTCAATCATGAGTCAAACACAAGGTCAAAAGTCTCAGCTCAAACCAGGATTTTCATCATCAAAACCGTAACTGCTGAAGAGCTCCGTCTCTAGAGTGTACAGTGGTCCTGTCACAACTCCGAGGTACTGCTCACTAAATTAAGACTGTTGTAGTACTCCACCTATCGAGTATTGCGGGCCAGCCGCTACAACCAAGCGCTCCCATGTGCCGCTACAACCAAGCGCACCACTGTCATGGGTCTGCCGCTATAACCAAGCCCTCCCATGTGCCGCTACAACCAAGCGCACCTCTGTCGTGGGTCTGCCGCTACAACCAAGCGCTCCCATGTGCCGCTACAACCAAGCGCACCTATGTCGTGGGTCTGCCGCTACAACAAAGCGCTCCCCTCTGCCGCTACAACCAAGCACACCTCTGTCGTGGGTCTGCCGCTACAACCAAGCGCTCCCCTGTGCCGCTACAACCAAGCGCACCTCTGTCGTGGGTCTGTCGCTACAACCAAGCGCTCCCCTGTGCCGCTACAACCAAGCGCACCTCTGTCGTGGGTCTGCCGCTACAACCAAGCGCTCCCCTGTGCCGCTAAAACCAAGCGCACCTCTGTCGTGGGTCTGCCGCTACAACCAAGCGCACCTCTGTAACGCACCGGGGCGTCCGATCAGCAGTCGTCAGGACTCAGTCTGCTACACGGTCTCCGTACACTGCACGCTCGTCTCCGGGAGGGTCCGCTCCACGAGCTACTGGTGGATACTCCAAGTATCACAAAGTCCTTCAAGTAAGTATCTCAAAGGACCACCTCGTCATAGGGGTCTCAACACAACAGACGGCGCGTCAATCGGACGCCCAGTCTGTGAGTTATTAGCCTTTTCGTCCCAGGGGCCCGGTTGGTTTCGTGTGCGAACCAATCTTGACATAACTCAACTATACCCCGAACACTCATAGGGTATACTCATAGGGACCGTTTTTCAACGTGATCACCAACGCCGCTGACGGTTCGTCAAACGGACGTCTGGTCTGAAAGATATCAGCTTTTCCGTTCCAGGGGCCCCGTTGGATTTCAGTGCGATCCAACCCAGACACTATCCATCTGCATCCAAAACTCGGGCGGAGGATGCCAAAAGTTTCGTCTCATCAAGAGGAAAGCAACGAGACAGACGACGCGTCAATCGGACACTCGGTCTGTGAGTTATTGGCTTTTTCGTTCCAGGAGCCCGGTTGGATTCGTGAGCGAACCAACCCGACCGCACTCCGACGGCATCCCAACCTCGACCGGAGTAAGCCAAAAGATCCGTCTCACTTAGAGGAATTCAACAAAGCTGACGGCACGCCAATCGGACGTCCGTAGCTCAAGATATGAGTGTTTCTGCTCCGAGGGCCCGGTTGGTTTCGTGTACGAACCAACCCGGCCGAATCCAAAGTATTCCGAAACCTTGAGTGCGATATACCGAAACGACCTTCTCGATCCAAGGGTCGTGTTGCCGCTGATGGCTCATCCAACGGAGGCCCATAGCTCAAGTTACAGGCATTTGACCGAAAGCGGTCCGAAAAACGGGGGGGTCCGGGTCCGGGCCGACCCGGTTGGCCCGGCCCGGCTCGGCTCGGCCGAGCGGCCGACACGGGGGGAACCGCCGCCCCGCGTGACAACCCCGCGGCACCCGTGGGGTGTCGGCCAGACACCCGCGGGGCGCCGCGGGACAACCCCGCGGCCCCCGCGGGGTGCCGCACTGGACACCCGCGGGGTGCCGCGTGACAACCCCGCGGCACCCACGGGGTGGCGCGCTGGACACCCGCGGCGTGCCGCGCTGGACACCCGCGGGGTGCCGCGTGACAACCCCGCGGCACCCACGGGGTGGCGCGCTGGACACCCGCGGCGTGCCGCGCTGGACACCCGCGGGGTGCCGCGTGACAACCCCGCAGCACCTGCGGGGTGTCGTGCTGGACACCCGCGGCACCCGCGGGGTGTCGCGCTAGACACCCGCGGCACCCGCGGGGTGCCGCCGCGCCAGCGACCCGCGCCGCCACCAGCTTCCGCGGGCCGCCGGAGTCGCTCCGGTGGCCCGTTTTCTTTCCCGTCTGCGCCGTTGTTCCTCCCGGGTTCCGTTCTTTTCTGCGGGATCATCAAACATCCGTGTGGCACGTTCCGTCATCGCCCGCCAAATCCGCAAAACACGAAGAACGACGGAGGGTTGCCGATCCGTGTTCGTTTGACCCGCACCGTCCGCGTTAGATAAAAACAACGGGAGAAAATAAAATCTTCAACACATGAACTAACAATTTTAATAAAATAAAATTTGTTTCTTTGATTCCGGTTCTTTAATTTTTAAAGAATGTCCACGGGAATTTTAAGAGGGGTATTTCCAAAATATAAAATCCCTACCTCGGAGTCGTCGCGCGTGAGCGTTCTTCGTGGAAACTGCTCATCGCGGAAGGTGGAGATCGTCGCGTCGTCGTGGAAGGGCGTCGCATCGTCGCGGAACACGGCGTTGAGTCGGCGAACTCAAGCAGCCGATCGAAGATCCGTCGCGGAGGAAGAGACGTCGCAGAAGAACGTTGTCGGCGTCACGGATCACGGCGTCGCGTCGTCGATTTCCGGGTTTGGCGTTCTTCGCGTTCTTCGCGTTCTTCGCGTTCTTTGCGAAGGAGGCTGAAGGTTCAAGGATCCTTTCTCAACGAGTAATCCACTAAAAGAAAAAGGTTGGTCTTATTTTATTATTAGGCCAACGAATATGAAAACTGGTTAAGAAACGATCCATCAATTCGTTGAATTAATTCAATGAAAAAAACAACCCATTTGATTCACGAAATAAACCGCCCAATTAAATGGTCTGTTAAGATTTTAAGAAACGCGTCAGTTGACTTTCATAAAGACAGGTTTTCGCGGGTGCGTTTCTTAGCGGAAAGAAACGGCGGGGCTCGTGCGGGCCCCACCTCACAAATATCCTACCGAGGGGGTAGGATATATTCTGGATAGCATCCTATCCAGATCAACTCAGTTTAAGCCGCTTTTAATTGGCTTCAAGTGGCTTCCAAGTGGCTTAAGTGAAATAAAATAAAGTTGTCGAAAAATTATTTTATTTCTTAACTTTAAGCCCAAAAATTAAAAACCACACCCGAGCAAACGCAACTCCGGAAGAGGCGTTTCTAAGCGAATACCGGCGCTGCGATTTCATCGGTGCCATCAAAATTCGATTTCGGGCACCGGTTCAAAAGTTAGAAAAACCCGCTCGTCAGTTCCCTGAACGTACCCGAGAAAAACTTCGAAAAATGATTCTGGGCACACCGGGCCTCAGAATCAGGCGCCGTCAGAAACTACGTTCTTGTAAAATTATAAAGAAAATTAAGAAAAAAAATTTCCTTGAAATTTACGGGTCTTTACATTACTCCCACCACAGGGCTTTACGTCCCCATAAAGCTTCAACACAAACTAGGGATACCAAGGTGGTACTGAGCACGCATCTGAGCCTCCCGCTCCCATGTGCTCTCCTGGAGGTTCTCGTGCTACCATCTGATGCACACAAGAGGAATCGATCGCCCACGTAGGACCGCTCATGTCGATCCTCTATCTCCACCGGAACCTCCGTAAAAGTCGCCCCATCATCCATGTCTAGCTCCCCATGGTCAATGATGTGCGTCAGGTCGTGCACGTATCTCCTCAGCTGAGATACGTGGAAGACGTCGTGCACCCGGTGCAACAGAGGTGGCAGAGCCAGGCGACAAACCACCTCGTCAAATCTCTGCGAACCACGTCGAGGGAAGACCCGCAAGAAGACGTGGTCGCCATCCTCGAACTACAGTGGCCTCCGCCTCCTGTAAGCATAATGCTTCTGCCGGCTCTGAGCTGTACTCATCCGCCCCTGGATGACCTGGACCATCTTAGGTCCCACAAGAGCTGCAAGATTTCTTCTTCGCCGATAAGAGAAATCTGGTCCCATCCCCTGGATGAACCACATTCTTTGCCTAATACAGTCAATCCCGACATGGATGATTCTAATCCATACCAAGGATGACTTCATAAGGCCTCGACGCTACTACCAAGAGATCCAACCGTTACTCTCACCTCCAAGGGTTGAGTCACACTGTCGGCATCAGTGTGTGGTAACTGGGTCTCCTCTAGAAGATGTCTCACAAGTGAGGGTCAAGTCAACAGTCTAAACCGGAACCTCTTAGTAACAACGCAAAAGAGGACAGGAAGGAAAAGATCACAAAGGTAAGCGTCTTTTATTATTGCAGCTCATATTACAAGGACGCTACACAACAGCAACAAGGAACTAGAAGTACAAAAGATATATCCCCTAGTTCTGCTCCTGTCCAACTGCTCCCAGAGCTCCATAATCGAAGGCCTCAACTGCCTGCAGCTGAGCTCTCCCATGTCCACCAACTCTCTGCAGTCGGGGTGGACCTCCTGGTGGTGGTGGTGACAACACCTCGAAGTGTCTCCCACCATCAGCTACTCGGCCAGCTCCACTGCCTCGTCCGCCTGTACCCTGCAGACCACCGTGGCTGAACCTCTGTCTGGGAGGTCCCTCTACCGCCTGTTTCTCATCTGTAAAACGAGTCGGGCAGTCTCGAGCCATGTGACCAATCCCGCCACAGGAGTAACACTGCCCACTCTCGGCACGCCTGGCTCTGACTCCACCCCGGCTCCCCCGCACAACTGAGCCTGAGTCGTGCAGTCGGCCACCGGGAGGTCTGGCCCTCTTGGACCTCTGCGCATAGAAGTGATGCCTCGTCGTGTACCTGGAGCATCAAGCTCCACCATCGGCCTGCTGATGCGTACAGTAGGCTCGCTGCGAGGATTACCATGAGGTCTACTGGTATCCTCACTAGCCTGAAAACTCCCACCACAGCCTCCAGCCAATCCTCAGCCACCTGCGGGTCTGTCTCTCCCCGGAACCTGGGTGGCCTCTGGCGCTGGAACTCGTGCAGTGCACTCAAGGGACGTGCATCGTCAGTGGCTGGAAGCATCGGTGGCTTGGCGGGTAGAGGTACTGCCGGTGCCTCAGCTGTCAAGGGGCCCTGCACCGAGGCCTCGTCACTGGGTGGGCTATCGCCACGCTCAACCCTCATAACCCTAGCTGGTCGTCTACGGGGAGGCATCCTGAAGGAAACAACGTGATACGGTCAAACGATAAGAACCTGGTGAGCTGACCTGGTTTGAACTGACTTTTAAAAACTGCTGGAAACAAACACGCAATCAGTGTCTTCGTGCATTAAGTCTGAAATCGGAAGTCAGGGTCCTGGTGTACGGATACGTCGGTCCTCTCACCAACACTGGACTCCCTGGACCGATAACCACACTCAATACGCTAAACACTATTGTTTCACATAGAGGAAATATCAGAGTTTGCGGTAGAACCGACCACCTCTGATACCAATCTGTCACGACCCGTCCTCGGGGCCCGTGCCGTGACTACCCCAAGCCCGCCTTCCATAGGCCAGGGGCTGGCGACTAGCACCAAGGCGTAAATCCCGGTAAAAAGGGAAGGCATTGCCTTTGTAAAGTAAACAATCACACATAGTACAGGCGGAAGAAGTAAATACTAAGTAAAAACTGAGTACAACAGTAAGTGCGGAAAGTATAAAGGGGCCGAAAATACAAGCCCAACTGTAAAGTACAACTCGAAAGGGAAAACAACAACTGAAAAGTAAAGCTGCTACGCCGAGCTGTCCACTGGAAATCCCACCTGAAGGGTCGGTACAGATAGCTCCTCTGCTCCTCGGGTCCCGTCGTCCGCTCCGAGTATGTCCCGCCCAGTGGTCCACCTCTGGGTACCGCCTAGTCGTCACGTCCACCTCTGGGTACCGTCTCGTCGTGAGGTCCTCCTCCGGGTACCATCTCGTCGTATAGTCCACCTCCAGGTACCGTCCAGTCCTCTAACACTCGGCCTCTGTCTGCACTGCCCGTCGTCTGCAACCAACACAATGAGGTGCGGGCATAGCCCGTGCAGGGGTGAGTATAACGATACTCAGTAGGGACCCCGAGACCCTCAAGGTCTCACTAAAACCAACAAGGATAACCACATAGAAGATCTCAACAGATAACCTCTACTTAGGTATATGCCCATTCATATACCTAAGTTATCAAGTAACCCATCTCAATCATGAGTCAAACACAAGGTCAAAAGTCTCAGCTCAAACCAGGATTTTCATCATCGAAACCGTAACTGCTGAAGAGCTCCGTCTCTGGAGTGTACAGTGGTCCTGTCACAACTCCGAGGTACTGCTCACTAACTTAAGACTGCTGTAGTACTCCACCTATCGAGTATTGCGGGCCAGCCGCTACAACCAAGCGCTCCCATGTTCCGCTACAACCAAGCGCACCACTGTCGTGGGTCTGCCGCTACAACCAAGCGCTCTCATGTGCCGCTACAACCAAGTGCACCTCTGTCGTGGGTCTGCCGCTACAACCAAGCGCTCCCCTGTGCCGCTACAACCAAGCGCACCTCTATCGTGGGTCTTCCGCTACAACCAAGCGCTCCCCTGTGCCGCTACAACCAAGCGCACCACTGTCGTGGGTCTTCCGCTACAACCAAGCGCTCCCCTGTGCCGCTACAACCAAGCGCAGCTCTGTCGTGGGTCTGCCGCTACAACCAAGCACTCCCCTGTGCCGCTACAACCAAGCGCACCTCTGTCGGGGGTCTACCGCTACACCCAAGCGCTCCCCTGTGCCACTACAACCAAGCGCACCTCTGTCGTGGGTCTGCTGATACAACCAAGCGCACCTCTGTAACGCACCGGGGCGTCCGATCAGCAGTCGTCGGGACTCAGTCTGCTACACGGTCTCCGTACTCTGCACGCTCGTCTCCGGGAGGGTCCGCTCCAGGAGCTACTGGTGGATACTCCAAGTATCACAAAGTCCCGCAAGGAAGTATCTCAAAGGACCACCTCGTCATATGGGTCTCAACACAACAGACGGTGCGTCAATCGGACGCCCGGTCTGTGAGTTATTAGCCTTTTCGTCTCAGGGGCCCGGTTGGTTTCGTGTGCGAACCAATCCGGCCGTAACTCAACTATACCCCGAACACTCATAGGGTATACTCATAGGGACCGTTTTTCAACGTGATCACCAACGCCGCTGACGGTTCGTCAAACGGACGTCTGGTCTGAAAGATATCAGCTTTTCCGTTCCAGGGGCTCGGTTGGATTTCAGTGCGATCCAACCCGGACACTATCCATCTGCATCCAAAACTCGGGCAGAGGATGCCAAAAGATCCGTCTCATTAAGAGGAAAGCAACTAGACAAACGGCACGTCAATCGGACGCTCGGTTGGATTTGTGAGCGAACCAACCCGACCGCACTCCGACGGCATCCCAACCTTAAGAGGAGTAAGCCAAAAGATCCGTCTCACTTAGAGGAATTCAACAAAGCTGATGGCACGCCAATCGGACGTCCGTAGCTCAAGATATGAGCGTTTCCGCTCCGAGGGCCCGGTTGGTTTCGTGTACGAACCAACCCAGCCGAATCCAAAGTATTCCGAAACCTTGAGTGAGATATACCGAAACGACCTTCTCGATCCAAGGGTCGTGTTGCCGCAGATGGTGCGTCAAACGGAGGCCCGTAGCTCAAGTTACGGGCATTTGACCGAAAGCGGTCTGAAAAACGGGGGGGTCCGGGTCCGGCCCGACCCGGCCCGACCCCCCCTGGTTGGCCCGAACCGGGTCGACCCGACCCAGGTCCGACCCGGTTGGCCCGGCCCAGCTCGGCTCGGCCGAGCGGCCGACATGGGGGGAACCGCCGCCCCGCGTGACAACCCCGCGGCACCCGCGGGTTGTCGGCCAGACACCCGCGGGGTGCCGCCCTGGACACCCCCGGGGTGCCGCGTGACAACCCCACGGCACCCGCGGGGTGTCGCGCTGGACACCCGCGGCACCCGCGGGGTGCCGCGCTGGACACCCGCGGGGTGCCGCGCTGGACACCCACGGGGTGCCGCGTGACAACCCCGCGGCACCCGCGGGGTGCCGCCGCCTCCGGCCGCCGGCGCCGCCGGAGTCGCTCCGGTGGCCCGTTTTCCTTCCCGTCTGCGCCGTTGTTCCTCCCGGGTTCCATTATTTACTGCGGGATCATCAAACATCCGTTGTGGCACGTTCCGTCATAGCCCGCCAAATCCGCAAAACACGAATAACGACGGAGGGTTGTCGGGCCGTGTTCGTTTGACCCGCACCCTCCGCGTTAGATAAAAACGACGGGAGAAAATAAAATGTTCAACACATGAACTAACAATTTTAATAAAATAAAATGTGTTTCTTTGATTCTGGTTCTTTAATTTTTAAAGAATGTCCACGGGAATTTAAGGAGGGGTATTTCCAAAATATAAAATCCCTACCTCGGAGTCGTCGCGCATGAGCGTTCTTTGTGGAAACTGCTCGTCGCAGAAGGTGGAGATCGTCGCGTCGTCGCAGAAGGGCGTCGCATCGTCGCGGAACACGGCGTTGAGTCGGCGAACTCAAGCAGCCGATCGAAGATCCGTCGCGGAGGAAGAGACGTCGCAGAAGAACGTTGTCGGCGTCACGGATCACGGCGTCGCGTCGTCGATTTCCGGGTTCGGCGTTCTTCGTGTTCTTCGCGTTCTTCGCGTTCTTTGCGAAGGAGGCTGAAGGTTCAAGGATCCTTTCTCAATGAGTAATCCTCCAAAAGAAAAAGGTTGGTCTTATTTTATTATTACGCCAACGAATATGAAAACTGGTTAAGAAACGATCCATCAATTCGTTGAATTAATTCAACGAAAGAAACAACTCATTTAATTCACGAAATAAACCGCCCAATTAAATGGTCTGTTAAGATTTTAAGAAACTCGTCAGTTGACATTCATAAAGACGGGTTTTCGCGGGTGCTTTTCTTAGCGGAAAGAAACGGCGGGGCTCAGGCGGGCCCCACCTCACAAATATCCTACCGAGGGGGTAGGATATTTTCTGGATAGCATCCTATCCATATCAACTCAGTTTAAGCCGCTTTTAAGTGGCTTCAAGTGGCTTCCAAGTGGCTTAAGTGAAATAAAATAAATTTGTCGAAAAATTATTTTATTTCTTAACTTTAAGCCCGAAAATTAAAAACCACACTCGAGAAAACGCAACTCTGGAAGAGGCGTTTCTAAGAGAATACCGGCGATGCGATTTCATCGGTGCCCTCAAAATTCGATTCCGGGCACCGGTTCAAAAGTTAGAAAAACCCACTCGTCCGTTCACTGAACGTACCCGAGCCAAACTTCGAAAAATGATTTCGGGCACACCGGGCCTCGGAATCAGGAGCCGTCAGAAACTACGTTCTTGTAAAATTCCAAAGAAAATTAAGAAAAAAAATTTCCTTGAAATTTACGGGTCTTTACATAATCGATAAGTTTATTTCTGAACAAGAGGTGCTTCCATGAATTATAGGAGTTATGAAGCATTACTATAACAACAATAGAGATGTATCTTTGGAAAAGTAACCTAGGTCACACCAAAGGACTAAAATACTTTCATAAATTCCATCTCATACACGAGATCATTGGGAGGGGTGATGTAAGGATATATTGGGTGGTGATATAAGATGATTTATAAAATATTTTCATAAAATTATTACTATAGAATCTACCATGTTTGGTATCTATGTATTCAATACTTGAGATATTTTTTAATGGATATATAATGTATCATGATTCTTAAATAAAGTAAATCTATATATATCATTCATTCAGGTGTGCTAAAAATTTATTTTACATGAATAGTATAATGATTATTTCTCCATAAAGTATAACTCTAAGTAGCCATTAATCGATAATAATCATAGATTATTATGGGTTGTGATGATTTGTTAAAATTATAATGAATATAAATGTGTACTAATTTCAAATGAATATATAAAAATTATCAATAGTAGATTAATGAGTTAATAAGTAGATAATTATTACTTACACTGACCCACTAACATATATCCCCTGTAATGTCATTAAACCATAAATATACATTGGGGTGTAAGATTATTATCAAACCCCCTTCCATGTGATTTGATATATACTTAACATGAAAAACCTCATGATTTTATACCATTCTTATTCAATTGAATAATGACTTAGCTAATCAGAGGGTGTTTAGGTATAATTTTTATCTTTCTATCAATTATATCACAACAAAGATGGAATTTTTCAATTGTGTGATGAGTAAATACATTTTTTCCTTTATTAAATTAGATTGGGGAAATGTATGGCCATGATTAGATGAGTCACCAAAGATGTGTCTGTCTAATTAGATGAAGGACATAAGATGTGCTCATCCACATGATGTATTACATGTGATGTCTTCATCAACATGATTATTCTATTTCTAATAATCAAGATAACATGAGTTTTCATATACTAGATGGACATTATACATGTCTAGTGGTTACTAGGTGTCATGTAAAAAAGTATTATATAGATATAAATATGATTCATGGGAGACATATTGTGGTAGATATTTTTTTATAGGTATACGAGTATGTTTGATAGAGATCACACCAGAGCCCTTAACAGCTTGAGTAGCATTCATGATTAGGTATAGGAGAATCTTTACATACATCTATAAAATAATGATTTCAAAAAAAACAATGGAAATAAGTTATATATGGTTACAAAGATAATACTTTGGAGAAATTTTAATTTGAAATTTTAATTTTCGTATAATGGGTTTGAACCAAAATTAAGAGAGTTTTATAAAATCATACCAAAAGTTATTTTTGGATGGATTCACAAAGATTTTAGAAAATTTTCAGTATATCATTAAGGTATTTTAGTGAAATTGGGAGATTATTTGATGTATAAAAAAATATCCATTGCTTTTGGTGAATGTTTATTCACACGTTATTTCATCAGTTATAATTCATTATTATTTGATTAAAATTATTTAATTCATGAAATGAATTAAATGAATAAGTCCAATGGGAATATATGTATGTTGGTACATTGAAATATGGTCAGTGTATTTCATTAAACAAAACACATCAAGGATACCAATATAAAGGGAAAATACCCTCCTACTGGGTATAATTTATATTCTATATGCCACTTGATACTCCTATAATTTTGAGATATAGTTTATCATTAGATGAAGGTGTTATCACTCATGTGTTTAGGGATTGTTCAGAAATTTTTTAGGATCCTTTTCCTTGTGTAATCTCCTTGAAGGATGGATGCTTTATTATTTGGTTAAAATATATCTTTATCATGGAGGAAATTAAGAGTGAATGATGATTTACAAATTACTTTTGGTATTAATTGTTCATTTTTTTATTTAAATTACATTTTTGATTCTATCATGGATGGATTAAAAACATATATCGGATTGATTTATCGATTATTTTTGTATTATTAACGCATAAAACCCATCAAAATTGATATGGATTGATGTATTTAGAGGAAAAAATTATATTTTAATGTTTATAATTTCCATATAATTGATTTTAATGGTTTTAATGGTTTCTTGATATGTGGTGGCACCATATCTCCCAATAATTTACTAGTGATAGTGCATTATTCACAATTAGTATATTGGTGGTTCCTTTTTATCCTAAATTAGGTCAGTTTTCCATTGTCCACTATGTTGAAAATGGGATGGTGGAACCTCGTCTAAATTTAAATGATGTCATAGTGATATATAAACAACTTAATATTTACAAATGGTGGAGAAATATCCACTTAATAGATTTTTCAAGACGGTGCATCATCTACTAACAGAGTAGTTTTGGAGGTATAAAATCCTCCTAAGATTCAATATTAGTGGTGTATAAATTGCTTGGGATGTGGTAATGGTGGTACATCATCCACCTAGAAGATTGTATTGGTCATTCATCATCCACTTTTAGATTTTATCTTAGTGGTACCTCATCCACCTGAAGACCTAAAATGGTGGTATATCATCCACCTAGAGAGTGATTTTGATGGTTCATTGTTCATTTATATGAGATGACTCAGGGGTTTATTTCACACCTAAATACTATTTTAGATATATATCATCCATCGGGATTAGGTGAGGCCTCTTTCACCCTTGATATTTTATAAATGATAAATCATTATCCTAGAGTGGTTGTGATAGTGATACATCATTCACCAATCCAATGGGGTGTTGACACACTAATGATTATTTTATTGATATATCACTCCTTCAAAAAGAGTTTTCATACTATTTGTATGTAATCCCATTCTTTATATGAATGAAATACGTATTTTCACTCATGTTTTGGAGTAAGAACTTCATTAGGTGGTATGTTATTTATTTATACTTGTTTACTTCATTTGTATTCCATATCAACCATACACTAGTATTTAATAGACTTACTAGAGACACTTTTGGTGGTGGACTATTGAGTTATTCTTACACCCTTATCAGGAACACCGGTACCTATGTAGACCTTATGTTTTATTACCCAGGTAAGGAAAATGTCCCTAAAATTGTAAACAGTAAATAAGGTTGAGCATGGATGGAGTAATAAAATGGGACTACGCTCGGACTCAGGGGCATTTTTGTTTTTATTTCTATTTTTGTTTACATTTTTGAATAATTTTTTATAATATATCTGATATAGATATTATTTATGATTGTATGTATTGTATGATATGTATAGTTGTTCATTTTGATATAGCATGTATTTTTTATTTATTATTAGCTGACACATATCAGTGGTTTATATTAATATGAATACTTATCTATGATGAATGGTATATGATATTTCATCTTCTATGTATGATGGTTATCTATACCTAAGGTTATATTCTACCCATCTATTTATATCAAATCATACAACTCGACAACAACCTATAGCATATATGGAGGTGTAATTGAGGTTTGTAGAGACCTAGTTTAGTCACAATGGAAGTTACCAATATTTTTGTTGTTAAAAAGTAGAATCCGTTCCTTTATTTTATTTTGAATTAATATTTGGGATATTTCCAATAGTAGATATGATATTATACAAGATTGGTATAGATCTTGTTCCAAATAGTATCTCACCCACATACGTGGGTAGTCCAAGTTACCCTGGTATTTTTTTCAGTTTTCTTATTATAGTTGGGGTTTCTTTTCAAATATGATGCTTTTATATATTGATGTTATATTTATGAGATTTATAAAATTGTATTGGGGTAGAAATTGGACATGTTTTCAAGCATCATACATAACACATAGGACTCACAAGATAATTGAATTCATTATTAGGATTTGAATTATAGTTATCATGTAATTTTGATTCATCTATAGTATCAAAAAAACTTATGCATAATTTTTATATATAACCTCTTAGTGTCACTTTGTGTGACCAACCCATTATTACTAATTATTGTTATAGTTTTTATATAACTCATGTTATATTGTACACTGCCTGAGAGTGGGTAAGTTAGGTTGCACTAAATCCTAGTTTTTGAAACTCTTGTATCATATAGTATATATTTAGGGTAGAGAAGAATGTTCTTATTCTTATTTTCCCTAAACTATGATATTTTATATTTGTGATGGAAATATGATCAATGTCATTCCCTTAGTATTATAGAGATATACCACCTCAAGGACCTCTATTTCAATTCTAAGAGGACAAATATTAGTATACCATATCATTTTTAGAGAAAGAGATCCATATTTCACTAGTTACCCATATTGATCAGTATTTTAGAGATATTCTTCCGTAGTTATTTCCATTTATGTCGAATGGGGTGTTGAGAACTTGGTTGACAATGTTTGATTTGACTCATAGGTTTTAACTATAGTATTCATTACTCTTTCCCGATGTGGAAGAACCTTAGGATATTGAGTTCTATATGGATTTTATATAGACCATATTTAACCACCATGAGAGGCCTCCTAAGAGACTGTTGGGTCTTGGAGAATATATTTTTTGGGGACCAACAAAGCACTATTATGATGTTTTTTTCTAGGTAGATAAGGATATGGGGATATCCAATAATACATTAATATAATCTTCCTCAAACACTTCATCCATGATACATTAAGGGATGATAGAACCAAAGATTTTATACATATGGTAAATAGAGGCATGAAAGTGATGGATTATGTCATCTAATTTGATAATTTTCTTGGATTTACACCTATACTAGTGGCTTATGAGACTTCCATGGTAAAACATTTTGTGGATTACCAAGGAAATCTATTCAATACCAAGTTTATAAATTTAATTTGTCATTATTATTAGAGTTCATGAATTTATATATGATCACTAATTATAAATATACTATGTTTATAACTTCTAAGAAATATACTTTCCCAATCTGGGATAGGAGCTAGTCATTAAGAAGTTAAAGGAGGTATGGGGAGTCGGTCAAAGGTAGAAATAGATAGTCCTATCATGGAAGGGTTACAATGTTTCCCCAAAGAGGGACCCTCTATTTATTGTATATAATGTAGTTAGAAGGGATATATATATCCATATTGTTAAATGAATATGAATGACTTTTGGTCCAATGGGGATATGGGGTATCTAAAAAGGTACTGTGGCATCACTTCATAAGAATCTAGAGGACATTGATATTGTTAGACTTTTGGGTCAATAGTTGGAGAAACATCGAGAAATTAGCCATATTGTTGGGGATTTACTACCTATTTAGGTAAAGGAGGAGGTTGATTTACTCAAATTTAGGGGTAAATGTGATAACAAGGATATTCCATTAAAGGGAGATAAGTGTCAAGAGATTAGGTTCAGGGATAATTTTATATTTACACCATCGACAAGACTCCTATTGTGAATAGTATTCTTCCATTAATGGTGTGAGGTATAATTTATATAGAATTGACCCTTCCATTTGTTTTATTTAAAACAGTTAGATCCCACTTATTCACATATTCCCATATAGTCTTTGATATCAATCTTTACATAGGGTATCAATATAGAGAGTTGTCTTTTAGTAAACACTTGGGGTGATATTATTACATATATAGTGATTTATAGAGTGTGTTATCATTTGAAGTACATATAGGTTTATATAAGAGTTATTTATATTTGAGATGTATAGTTTTGATGTGATCATTGGGGAAGATTGATGGAATTATTATCAAATTTACAACCATTAGGTATATATACCATCTATAAAGGGTAAATATTATACCGACATTGGTGAGTGGGATCTATAAGCATGCCATTAAATAACTAGGTATCAATATCTTGGGGTGATCATGACCCAGCTGTACATTATTTCTTTAAGATATGAGGAGATGTGTCAATTAGTCTACCCTACATTCATTTAACAATTCTAGGATGTGTTTCCAAATGATATATTAGGTTTTCCGCCTAATTATGATATCAATTTTATGGTCAAAATTATTCCAAGTAGGGTCTAATATCCATTACATCTTATATAATGTCTCCATAATATCTTTAATAGTTTAAGACTCAATAAGAGGATTTAGTGGTGAATGGTTTTTTTCTCCTAAACATGTCCCCTTAGGTTACTCTGATTTGATAGTCCAAGAATGTGTACATATAACTATGATCACTTATGGATTATTGGATGATAAATTGGGTGATGGTTAAGAACAAAAATCATCTTCAACATATAATAAATTTATTTGATCAGCAAGGTTGATCCAGGTTAGTCTCTAATATTGAATTTTGTTTGGGATATTACCATTTATGAGTGAGGACATATGATATCCCATATACTAAATTCCTAATAATATATATCATGTTAGATTATATCAAGATATAGATAATTTTGATAAACATACTTAATGTTTTCATGACCCAGATGTCTAGGGTCTTCCATACCTATTTGGATTCGTTCATGGTTGAATTATTTGAAAACATTAAGGTGTAATCCTAGTAAAATTAGGATCACAATATCAATTTTGAAATTGTTCTAAGTACACTAAAGTGGCATTTAATTCCTTACATTCTCTCTAAGTATCACTTCTAGATCGGGGAGGAGTTCTTTATAGGGCATGCAATATCTAAGGAAGACAAATAAGTGGATCATGAAATGGTTGTGGCTATAGTTTCATAAGAAATTTATTCAAGATTAATTATTTCATAGGATATAAATGTTATTAATATAGATTTATCTAGTAATTATCCTACTTGAAATTTTTGATAAAGAACCTATCCGAGAAGGGGTGAGTTTCATTTGGTATGCTTCTAGTGAGAGAATGATTCAAGATATGAAAGGGAGGTTCATGTCAACATCGATCCAATCCTTGTTAGAGTAGGATAATGGGTATATATTATACAATTTTTCTTAGGGGTTAGTCTTGGTGTAGTACTTATGTTGAGAAGGTGATCAGTCATGTATGGTTCTAAGTAGTTATGATCGCATGAGAATAACTTCTTGATACATGATCTAGAGAAACCTAGGTAGTTTCACACACTGAGATGTTGGTTTCACTACCTTCTTAGTGAGAGTTTTGTGGTGTATAATTTCCATAATAGACTTAGTTATATATTTCTCCCAAAGTAATTGAGCCTTAAAAATAGGATGTGTATTGAGAAACTATAATCATTTTATTTTGAGGTGGCATATACCCATGATATGGGGAACTTCATGAATGATTCATTGAGTAGGAAGACACAAGAAAAAAATGTGAAAGTTTCTTAGAGTGAGTGGAATGTGATGATCCAATTCACTAAGACATGTCATGGTATTTAAGTGTATTAAGGTATAGTGACCTCGAAATATCTGATTATTACATTCGCACTTCTTGAGATGGTGAAATAGAAATAGTTATCTAACTCAAATTTCATGGTGATAAGGGATAATGTATATAGTGGGGATCTTCCAAATATTTGTACCCATTATTATGATAAGTTCCAACATATATAGGTTCATGTGTAAGTTTATATTAGAATTCATGAAGATATTATGTGGGATTCACATGACTTGAGATGCTTTGTTTTTTGGAAGGCTTAACAAGTGGTTTCATGACATTTGAAGGTGGAACTAGTGGATTAGGATAAAAAAGACCCAGATTGGTATGTTTCGCAAGGATTTACATATCACTATATAAGTTTACAATAATTATTTAACTAATGGTCTTATCCTATCAATAAAAATTCCAATTTTTAAGGGGGTGATGTGTTCATAGACTTTGTGATGGGATTATTGAGGTTTTCTTACAATATTGATGTCGTGTGGGTTTTCATGGACTATTTGAAAAAGGTCACAAATTTCCTACCAATACAAGAGAAATATATTGTTAATTAGATGAATATGATATATGTCTAGGATATAGTGAATATTCTTGGTGTTCCAAGGTGCATCATTTTCTACTAAGATACCCATTCTACATCATGATTCTAGAGGGGGTTATTGAAAGTGCTTGATAAATAGCTAAATTTGAGAACTTCCAACAATCCTTAGACTAATAAGTGTTATATATTACCATTAAGATGTTGTATAAAATTTTGTGGGAATAAATTCTTTATTTTTATAGTGTGTGGGAAAACCATATATTGGTTTAAGGGATTTCATAAAAAATAGCTATCATTTATTTAGTCTAATGATTGAATTTTATGTGTTCTATATTGGACTATAATGATCTACTATGTGTTGTATAGAGGAAGTGGAGTTAGTGTTTATTAAGATAATACTAATTTAGGACATGTTGAAGTATATATGGATGACCAAAAAATGGATAGTTATCGATCGGAGTAAAAAAGAGATCGTATAATGACCAGTTATTCCTTTCTCTAGTGTTTGATTTAGGAGATCATGTATTTATTTTAGGGTCCCTTCATTTAATAAAAAATCATATTAGTAGGTAAGGAAAATTGGTTCCATGGTTCATGGGGTTGTTTGAGGTTATCAATAGGATCATATTTTTTCAGTGTCAGTTAGATATTCCTTAGGGATAAAGTCTTATGAATGATTTATTCCATGTCTCTCAAATTTTGTGATATTATCTGAACCCTTCTCATATGAACGACATCAATGGGGTCAAACTTGAACTGAATGTGTCATTCTAGTAATAATCTATAAAAATGGAGGATCATAGAATGAAGACACTATGTGGTAAAAAGGGTCATATGGTATTCATGTAGTGTAATATTGGGTAGGAGGATACGTGAGATCATGAATATAATGTATAGGTGAAATGGTCAAAAACTTTCACCAATGAAGACCAATGGTGCATATCAAATATAAGGATCTGTATTGTGGGAAGGTTATAACTCCAAGAACTTTTTCATGGTATGAATTCAGACCACTTTATACTAAATATTAATGTATTTTTGTTTTTAATATTTATTGGAAGGGTCAAAGGAGGCTCGATGCCATATTTATTGAAAGCGGGATTGTGATTGATAAATCTGCATAGTTGAAAATTTCCTACTAGAAGTTTGGTGGGGACCCACTAGAGTTCTTATGGGTGTGGTAGTGGATACATCCATGTCTTTATGGATTATTTAGGGTTAAAATTAGAACCTTTATATGGCCATAATAGTTCTAATGGGTTCTTAGAATAATTATGGTGGGATTAGGAAGAATTTTTTTAAAAGATTTTGATATAATTAATTCACTAAATTTAAAATGTTATAAAATTTATTTTATTCATCTATTTTCTCTAGAAGTAATTCACACCAAATTTAATTAATTCCATATTCATTCTTCTCCCTATTAATTAAGATCTTCATTGTGTGAGCATCGACCTTCAAGACCATTTTCATGACAAGTCACCTTCGGTATGGCTAAATATCCTTTTACATCCATTCTAAGGTGTCCTCACTAGTTGTATATGCATCAGTGGTTATTCTCAATTTTTTTGATTTTTAGATTTTTTATTTATTAATTTTTAGGTCAAATTTATTGAGTATATATGGTGATAAGAACCTATCTATCACAGTGTTAGTGTTCAATTTCTTTCCTAAAGATTTTCACTTATTTTTCAAGAGTTTTTTTAAATGAAAGATACAATGTTTGTTTCAAATTCCCTAAAACTAAATTTATTTGCTTTCCATTGTTCTTTATGGTATGAGTGGAACTCAAAATTTTATGAATGGAATGTTTTTTGTGTGTGTTGATACCATTTTTTATAGATGACCATCTATCATGTGAATTGAAATATAAAACTATGACGTTGGACCAGAGTTGGTTTTCTATGTTTGTGAAAATACACTATGAGCCTTATATATTTCCATAGTGTACTCCTTGAAGAGATATTTCATATGTACATGCTATACTATAGGTAATATATCCTTTCTACCAGACTATTTCATGGTTTTATGGATTTAGATAATAACATTTGATATCTTTAATAAATAAAAATGCATTATATTTGTTTTAAATTGCTTGTTATTCATATTAATGGATTACTGATTTGTGGTGGTACCCCCACCCAATAAGAATTGACTAGTACTAGGGGATCATCTACCCTTGGTGTGTTATTGGTATCTTTTCCACCAACATTGGTTCGGTGATAAATCATTCACCTTATGGAAAATGACATAGTGGAACCCCATCTACTCTAAAATTTACTTATAGTGGTATATTGACCTTTTTATGTTTCATAATGGAGGAGAATAATTATATTATGAGAGTTATCCTAATGGTACATTTAACCCTCAAGGACTAGTTTTGGTGTTGTACTATCCACCTAAGATTAAATTTTTATAGTGTATCAACCACTTGAGATTTGATATAGGCGGTACAGAATCCACCTTTTGGAGTGGTACTATTGGTGCATCATCCTCCCATAGAACACAACTACATATTTGGTTTTATTTAGAACTAACATTTATCAGTGCTAGAAAAAACCATTCAAAAAGGTTTCCTTTATCAGTGTTAACAAAAAGTTGATAAAGGGTCCCATTTATCAGCTCTAAAAAGTGTTAATAAAATAACACCTTTATCAATGATTTTTTAGCACATATAAAGGGAACCCTTTCCAGAAATTTTTTATCGAGCTGCTAAAGGGTACCGTTTATGAGTTCATTTTCTAGAAAAGATAAAGGTATTATTTAATAGTTCTGATTAAAGTGCTGATACTACTAGGGTGCAACCCCACACATAGAACTTGCAGATGATAGACTACTTATTTATTATATCATTCAATGGAACCAGTACACCATAAGCCTATTGTGGGGATAGGATCCCATATACACTCTCTATACACCTAAATGGGCTTGTTTTTATATTCACTGGCCAATGTGGGACTCATCTCACCCTTTGAGGCTCTTCAATGAAACACTCCATAGTAAATTCCCCTAGAATATGTTAACCTCCAATGATAGCTCCTTGTAATTCATTTCTAATATATTTACAAAAAATGAAGAATGGATACTCCCTTTGTATTCACTCATCTACTTGGATAGCCATCGAGCATTTATATCATGATCTAAAGCATTTCTTGAATTAGTTTATTTGAATGTATTACACACATAATATCAAAAACACATCATGCTTGTATAGGAAAATTAATGAAGATATGATTATTCCTTCCCCCATGAAGAACTCTACCATTGATAATTTAAAAGGAAATGATACTATAAAGGGTATGATTCCTCCTCATGTCATACCGAAGATCTAGAGGTACCCTTATATTGGTAGAGACATGCTTTTTTGGTCTCTAAACTCTATTGTATATCTCACTTCTAGAGAGTGCTATAGGTAAAATTGTGAAGGTTGTACCATCGTACCCTCATGGATGTAGACTTAAATGAGTAATTTTATTCCTCTATCATATTCATTGTTACTCTAGAAGATATGGAGATAAATGATGCCAATATATAGCCTAATATAGTGATTAGGAGTGTAGATTTCCTCTATGTGTCATCTTTGTCTAAAATATTAGGAAACTATCCATCATATATTACTGTCTTGTAGCTTCTCATGGATATTTTAGGAACATATTCAACTAGTTGTTGGATTTAGATTCAGTATGGACATATTTTAAAATATTATGACCTCTATCACTAAATCTATCTATAGTGAACAAATTTGGGGAATGTTTATCCCATTGGTAGATGTTACCAATAACTGAAGGGAAATAACTGGCCTTTCCTTTTTAAATCAACTCCTTCTCTACATTTGGGAATCACTTTCATATATAAAAAGGTTATGTCTTCCACTTAGGTTTAAAACAGTTCCATAAAAATTAATTTTATAACATTTTTGTTTTGAGAACTTTTGGTGTCACTTGTTGGGTCAAGATTACTTTAGTGATAAAGTCCATTAGTTAGATTCCTCTAATCTCATTAAGGTATAAACTGAATGTGGATGAAGAATCTTAAGTTGAACCATGACCCTCAGGTTGTGGTGGTTCCTTTCGCACCCATCAGGGATTTGTTAAAGGTGTTTTCTATCATGTCAATGGAAATAGTTGTGCTATTAAAGCTAAGCTATGGGAAATGATTAATTCAATCAAGTGTGTTATCCACAATTTTCAGAGGTAGCTTTGGCTGGAATCTGACTCAACCGATGTTGGTAATTTATTGAAGAGTAAATCGATAAATGTTATAAGGCCCCGACCTTAAACCTAACTTAATCTTGAGTTATTACAAGATTACACATTGAGGATGTTTTCAGGTTTAGAGTTTTAGATAATTAGATCATAAAACATGCATTACATTCCACATTTAAAAAAAGTGGTTAAATAAAGATAGTATTCATTTTTCCCATCAACAGAAACATATTTAAAATAGAACATGGATTCCTCCTTGAAACTTCCTTGACACTATCCTATCATGTACCTTTCCATTGACCTGTGAAAAACATTTCAAAAACTTGGGATGAGCATAAAAAGCTCAGTAAGGGATATAAAAAATATAGAAAGGAAACATGGGTACATATATACATAAGAATGAAATCATACTTTACCCATAAAACATAATCACTTTAAAATACCTCATCAAATCATGAATAAATCATAGAAATGATAAGACATAAAGGTAACTTGAGGCATTCATAACATTCTTACATAGGGAGTAACCCTCTTGGTTACGTTTGGAATACCCATCACAGTATATTCCCTAAATCTCTTCGGAAAAACCTTAACGTTTCACTCCTTCACTTTACCCAAGGCATTAGAGAGCTATATCGAGCTCACCCACCCTTAGTTTATCACGGAACCACCCATCTTCATAATAATGCCCAAGAACCACAACATAATCGTATCACATAAAACATGAATAAAGGAAACATAACATTTCCACCTTTCAATAACAAGATATCAATACAACACATTGATATAAAAAAATTATGAAAACCATTTTCAATACCAAAATAAAAGAAAAGTAAAACATGGTATTTATTTTTCTTTTAAAAAAGGTATGGCTTGTAGAGGAAGCCGAAACTCAAATAATGGTCATGGCGGCGAAGTCGTTGTCGCCGCATACGTACGACAAAAACATTCCCTTTTGTCTTTTAGTAAACTCTTAATATAGAAAAGATTCCTTTTGAATAAACGTAAAAGTCAAAGGGGTTTATACACCGTATAAAAGAAGGTTGTGTATAAAACAAAATATGCCTCAATGAAAGGAGATTGAGACGAAGTCCCATACCTCGGGTCCGACTTGACTCGGTCGTTCTTTAATCTCCTGAATAATAAACTTCAGTTAATTTATACTTGTTTAAGAACCTTTTTCAAGTTCATTGTTACTTTTATATCACTTATTGCCATGTCATGAACACTATTTAATTATTTAAGTTAATAAGAGTCGTTTTAACGATCATTGGTACTTGAGTCAAAAATAAACCCTTTATAATTACAAGTTGTTCATGTATCCATTGTATCCATAATGGTATTCAAGATGTAGATATCATATATATCATATATATCTAGTAAATTCATGCATTTATAATATTACATAACATTTAGAGGTAAGAAATGAAATGCACCGTTCATGGAGATGGTAAGCCGTACGTACGCATGAACGCTGCTTCCATTTCTATTTCGTATTTTATGAAATGGAATCATAATTATATAAAGGTATATTATAATTACAGTATAATATCATAAATAATATCATAACTCCATCCTTTATACATCCCACATATGGTATTAACGAATCAAATCACTTTGAGGGGGCGGTAGTCCGTACTTCTTTAAATGAAGATATCGCATTTACCCATAATGGAAACCATAAAGGTATGCCCAAAATGAAAAATACAGAATCTTAAGGAAAACATAAACATATTATATATCATATATAAATATATTGTCATCTTAATGTCCACCTTTTAAGGTGTTAAAAGAATGTTGAACAATCATCGTTTCGGGAGGTAGAAATTCACCATCCACAGAAACAGTATGTTCTTTAACCATTAGATGTAGGTGTGTGTAAGTGTAGCTTGAATCCTTATTATAACAACATCATATTATATGGAATATATTGGTGTTATTACAAAAGAAATGAATAAAAAGAGTTTAGGGGGTTGGAGAAGAAAAATAAAACAAAAGAACACAAGTGAAGACATTACCTTAAAATCGGGTAACTCCATTTGGTTTGAGATCAAAGGCTTCCTTGGGAAGACTTATGCCCAATGTGAGTCTTCAAGGAGTTATAGAGGGATGTGTAGAGACAAAATGGGTAGGGGTTGGCTGAGCCAAAGGCTTTGGAAGTGTGGGTAAGGAGGTAGAGGTGGGGTCCTTTTATAAGAGGAGAGGAGGGGAACTCTTGGAAAGTAAAGAAATGTTCCTTTATTTTAAAATGATTTTCGAATTCAAAAGTTCACACATTGATATAATTCGAGGTTAAGGTGATAAGGGTTCGAAATCCACCCATAAAATAGTTTTTGGACATGTGAAGTTCATAGATTTTACATTATCTTTTCATTTTATTTAAAACCTTTATTAATGAGGTAATCGCTGCATCATCATAATGTCATAAATAATTTAATTTATTTAATGTCTAAAAATTATAAAAAAACTATCATGATGTATGAAATCTTTTTATCTTTCTAATGAATATTCATAGTCAAAATTATTACTTGTATACCCCCATTTAATTTTTTTTTGTTAAAACAACTCATGTTTGTGTCATTTTAATTTTAACATTAAATAAAAAGATATTAACGTCATTTTCCTACCAAAGTGGCCCCATGGGGTCCACAAGTTGACACATGGCTTGTCTTTGTCGGACATGACACATACAATAATGGTGGGACATGTTTCTAGGTCATTTAATATTATTAAAACATTATTTTAACCTTAAATTACACTAATTACCTCTAATCGCGATTAAGAACTTAAAAGTTACTATTCACCAAAAAATTATTTTAATCTCATTGAACCACATTTTACTTCTTAATGAAAAACATGTATGTCGAATTTTTTAAGATCAAATCACATAAGTGGTAAAATTTCATTTAAACGAAAAATCATTTTTTTAAGTACCACTTAGTGGTTTCACTATTCATCAAAATTGAAGTTTTTCAGAAAAATACCAAAACTTCACCCTAAGCTATATTTGATATTCTGAATTAAAAAATGATGTCTATTTTACAAAATTCAAAACATATAATTTTCATTAATTAATTTCATAATTAATTCCCGCTGTCGTGACAAATAGCTTGTTTTTATGAAACAATAAGTATCAAAAGATTGACACCAGTTTAAGTCCAATTTCAAAGTGAAATTGATTCCAATGACCACCATTGGATTAAATGGTAAACATATATTCTAATTTCACTTCAAAACCAATTCAAAAGATAATATAATCATATAAATAAATTAGATTAAAAATAGGTTTTGAATTAAAATACAACATTTTTCACTATTCATTAAAAAATGAACTTTATCAGAAAAATACCACAAATTCACACAAATTAAATTTTGATGTCCCAATCTTAAAGAATAAGTTTATTTTGACAAAAATATATTATAAAATTGTCAAAAGATAGATTTAAAAATTGTTTGCGATCAAAAGGCAGTAAAACAATATTTTAAAAATATTAGTGTATTCCATGCTTAAGATTGGATTTATTCTCATTTTAAGCCTCTAAAACACTATCTAATTCACTAATAGACATAGATAAAAATATCTATTATTCATTACTTACTTGGGATGTTACATCCTTACCCCCTTTATAAAATTGCGTCCCCACAATTTATTTACTTATCGAATAAATGGGGGTACTTATCCCTCATTGCATTTTCATATTCTCATGTTGCCTCTTCCATCATGTAGTTTTTGCACAAAACCTATACCTGATTAATCACCTTATTCTATAACACTTTCTCCCTATGTTCAAGAATCTGTACCGGTTGTTCCTCATAAGATAGGTTCTCTTCCATCTGAACTACCTCTAGACTCAAAACGTGAGATGGATCTAGCATGTACTTTCTCAGCATCGAAACATGAAAAACATTGTGTACCTGAGATAAACTCGGAGGTAAAGCCACCCGGTATGCAACTGATCCAACTCTCTCCAGAATTTCATATGGTCCAATGAACCTTGGAATCATCTTTCCTTTCTTACCAAATCGCATCACACTTTTCCATGGTGAGACTTTGAGAAAAACAAGATCACCTACCTCAAAAGATAGATCCTTCCTCATGTTGTCCGCATAACTCTTCTGCCTGCTCTAAGTTGTTCTCATGTGTTTCTGTATCAGCTGAACTTTTTCTGCCATCTCTTCTACCAATTCTGGTCCCATCAGCTTTATTTCACCCACTTCATCCCAAAAAGCTGGATTTCGACACCGCTTCCGAGTTAGCTTAGTCATTGGACTAGATAACCATGAAAAATTTCTAACAAACCATCGGTAATAGCCTGCCCAAACAAGGAAACTACGAATCTCTATTACATTAGTGGGTCTTGGCCATTCTTCAACAACCTTTGTTTTTGCAGGATCAACAGTTATCCCATCTTTAGAAATAATGTGACAAAGGAATGAATTTTTTTTCAACCAAAACTCACACTTTCTGAATTTCCCATACAATTTATTTTCTTTTAAGGTCTGAAAAATAACCCTTAAATGTCTTTTATGCTCCTCTTTACTTATAGAAAACACGAAAATATCATCAATGAAAACCACCACAAACTTATCCATGAACTCATGGAAAATTCTATTCATTAAGTCCATGAACACAGCAGGTGCATTGGTTAGCCCAAAAGGCATTACTACAAATTCATAATGGCCATATCTTGTACGAAACGCAGTCTTCGGAACATGTTCTTCGTTTACCTTCAGCTGATGGTACCCCGATCTCAGGTCAATCTTTGAAAAAAAATGAGCTCCCTGGAGCTAATCAAACAAATCATCGATATGAGGCAAAGGATATTTTTTCTTAACAATGTTGTTATTCAAGGCTCTATAATCAATACAAAGTCTCATAGAACCATATTTCCTTTTAAAAAATAAAACAGGAGAACCCCATGGTGATGTGCTATGTCAAATGAAACCTTTCTCTAATAAATCATTCAATTTCTCCTTCAACTCTAAAAGTTCAATTTGAGCCATTCGATAAGGGGGTTTTGAAATTGGATTAGCATCAGGAACTAAGTCAACAGTAAATTCAACTTCCCGATCTGGTATTATTCCAGGAAACTCATGAGGAAAAACATCAGGATACTCATTTACCACTGGCACATCATTAATCTGAACAGATCCCTTGTTTTCAACAATATGTGCAAGGTAACATTCATTTCCATCTTTTACAAGTTTATCGGCCTCTTGATAAGTTATCAACAGTAAGGGTTCATTCTTGTACACAAACTGAAAGTCTTTCTGAAAAAAACTTCTTTAGCTCTACAGTCAATCTTATCATGTTAAATAGAGATCCAATCCATACCCAGGATAACATCAAACTCTACTAGAGGTAGAACAATACGGTTTTCAAGTAGGTTCTTTCCACAGATAAGGATAGGAAGATTCTTATAAATTCTTTTTGCCTCAACATTTCCCCCAGGTGTTTTTACCACAAGTTCAGGAGTCATTTCTTGGGATGGCATTCCCATTTTACTAGAAAAGGTTTCAGAGATGAAAGAATGTGTGGACCCCGAATCAAAGAACACACTGGCATAATCTGAAAAAACAAACAAAGTACCTGATACAACTTCATTTGATGGCCTGACATCTACTAAAGTAGTTGCAAAGTATTTCACCACCCCATTCTGCTTTTAGTCTAACTGCTTCCCATCACTCAAGCTCTTTTTCGGGAACTCGTTTGCATAGTTACCCATCTCATTGCACTTAAAACATTTCACTAACTGTAAATCTAATTTGGACTTACCATCACCTTGATCTTTTTCAGTGCAATCACGATCCTTATGTCTCATCTTACCACATCGATAGCACTTTCCAGAATTCATAAGACATTCCCCAGCATTCCTTTTACCACATTTATCACAAAATGGAAACTTAGTTTTCTTACCATCAGAATTTTTTGAAGAATTCTTCCCTTTCTCCTGCCACCTTGGTCTCTTCTTCTGATGGTTGTTATAGAACACTTGATCATCGGCAAACTCCATTTCCACCTTCTTAGCACATCGAACAAGCTTTTCATAACTTTTAAACTCACAAGAAGCTAAATCCATTCGATGTTTTGGCATTAATCCTGAGTAAAAACGATTGATTTTACTATCAAGGTCTCAGATAAAATTTAGATCATACCTTTCCAATCGAGTGAACCTTTCTTCATAGGCATCCACTGATTCTTCCTCTTGCCTCAATTCCAAGAATTGCTTTTCCATCCTATGTAGAACAGCCTTAGGAAAATACTTCTCAAGAAAGATAACTTTAAATTCATCCCAGTCGAGAGAATCAATCTCATCAGCGTCCCTGACATTTTTAACCATCGACCACCACTGATCTGCTTTACCCTCCAAACGGAAAATAGCAAGACTAACCTTTTTATTGTCTGAACACCCCCATGACATCGAAAATCTTCTCCAGTGCTTTACTGCACCCTTCAGCTAGCGCAGGGTCAGATGATCCTCTAAATGGTGGGGATGTTGCCTCATGAAATGTTCCACCACTGACATGTTCCTTTGTGGTTGATCTGGCTGATCTCGTTCATAGATACCACCACCATTTATCGCTTGATTCAACTGCGTCATTACTGCAAAAAATTGTTCAGTTACAATTCTGACCATCTCAGGATGCTGATTCAGAAGGTTATTTCCTTCTGTATTCCTTCCTAGCACTGCTTCCCTGTTTCCTCTACGGAAAACCATTCTGAACAAACATGTCTTAGATGAAGCAACATGGTAATCTTCAAATGCTCTATCATTTCAATTTGACCATAAAAAAATATTTTTGGATAATCATTTGATAAAATTATAACTCCTAAAGTTATCTAAACTGACCTCTGATACCAATTATAAGGCCCCAACCTTAAACCTAACATAATCTTGAGTTATTACAAGATTACACATTGAGGATCTTTTCAGGTTTAGAGTTTTAGAGAATTAGATCACAAGGCCCGGACCATTTCTATTTTGTATTTTATGAAATAGAATCATAATTATATAAAGGTATATTATAATTCCAGTGTAATATAATATATAATATCATAACTCCATCCATTATATGTCCCACATATGGTATTAACGAATCAAATCACTTTGAGGGGGCGGTAGTCCGCACTTCCTTAAATGAAGATATCGCGTTTACCCATAATGGAAACCATAAAGGTATGCCCAAAATTAAAAATACAGAAGCTTAAGGAATACATAAACATATTATATATCATATATAAATATAGTTTCATCTTAATGGCCACCTTTGAAGGTGTTAAATTTTTTTTTAACAATCATCGTTTCAGGAGGCATAAATTCACCATCCATGGAAACAGTATGTTCTTTAACCATTAGATGTAGGTGTGTGTAAGTGTAGCTAGAATCCTTCTTATAAAAACATCATATTATATGTAAGATACTGGTGTTGTTATAAAATAAATGAATAAAAAGAGGTTAGGGGGTTGGAGAAGCAAAATAAAACAAAAGAACACAATTGAAGACATAACCTTAAAATCAAGTAACTCCCTTTGGTTTGAGCTCAAAGTCTTCCTTGTGAAGACTTCTGCCCATATTAAGGCTTCAAGGAGTTAGAGAGGGATGTGGAGAGACAAAATGGGCAGGGTTTGGCTGATCCAAACGCTTTGGAATTGTGGGTAAGGAGGTAGAGGTGGGGGCCTTTTATAAGAGGAGAGGAGGGGAACTCTTGGAAAGTAAATAAATGTTCCTTTATTTTGAAATGAGTTTCGGATTCAAAAGGTCCCACATTGATATAATTCTAGGTTAAGGTGATAAGGGTACGAAATCCACCCATCCAATAGGTTTTGTACATGTTTAGGTCATTTATTTTACATTATCTTTTCATTTTATTTAAATCCTTTATTAATGCGGTAATCACCGAATCATCATGATGTCATAAATAATTTAATTTATTTAATGTCTAAAAATTATAAAAAAACTATAATGATGTATGAAATCTCTTTATCTTTATAATGAATATTTATAGTCAAAATTCTGACTTGTATAACCCCATTTAAAAATTATTTTAGTAAAACAACTCATGTTTGTGTCATTTTAATTTTAACATTAAATAAAAAGATATTAATGTCATTTTCCTACCAAAGTGGCTCCATAGGGTCCCCAAGTTTACTCATGGCTTTTCTTGGTCGGCCATGACACATACAATAAGGTTGGGACATGTGTCTAGGTCATTTCATATTATTAAAACATTATTTTTACCTTAAATTACACTAATTACCTCAAATCGCGATTAAGAACTTAAAAGTTACTATTCACCAAAAAAATATTTTAATCTCATTGAACCACATTTTACTTATTAATTACAACCATGTATGTCCGATTTTTGAAGATCAAATCATAGAAGTTGTAAAAGTTCATTGAAATGAAAAATCGGTTTTTTAAGTACCACTTAGTGGGTTCACTATTCATCAAAAATTGAAGTTTTTCAGAAAAATACCAAAACATCACCGTAAGATATATTTGATTTTACGAATTCAAAAATGATTTCTATTTTAAAAAATTCAAAACATATAAGTTTCATTAATCAATTTAATAATTAATTCACGCTGTCATAACAAATAGCGTGTTTTTATGAAACAATAAGTACCAAAAGATTGACACCAGTTTAAGTCCAATTTCAAAGTGAAATTGATTCCAATGACCGCCATTGGATTAAATGGTAAAAATATATTCTAATTTCACTTCAAAACCACTTCAAAAGATAATATAATCATATAAATAAATTATATTAAAAAGAGGTTTTGAATTAAAATACAACATTTTTCACTATTCATTAAAAAATGAACTTTATCGGAAAAATACCAAAAATTCACACAAAGTAAATTTTGATGTCCCAATCTTAAAGAATAAGTTTATTTTGAAAAACATAGCTTATAAAATTGTCAAAAGATAGATTTAAAAATGGTTTGCCATCAAAAGGCAGTAAAACAATCTTTTAAAAATATTAGTGTATTTCATGCTTAAGATTGGATTTATTCTCATTTTAAGCCTCTAAAACACTATCTAATTCACTAAAAGACATAGAAAAAAATATCTATTATTCATTAATTACATGGGATTTTACAACTGTTTCATGGAGAATGATTATATCCTGGATCAAATGCCTTCAAATTATTGAACAACTTAAGTTAGACATCACACAAGCTTATAGGGAATCCAGTCAGGTGATTGATGCTCTTTTAAAAAAAAGAAATTATAGAGGCAAGATCGAGATGGTCTTTTGTTATCCTAGACATGTGTTCACATCTTGTTGATTCGAATGCATGTGGTGTTTTTGATACTCACTGTTCCAAACCCCCTTATAATGCCACATTCTCTATTTTTTAATAAAATTTTCTAGGAACAGGTTCTCCCATCTCCTGAACCTTTTTTATTATGTAAGTAATAATCAATTTAAAACTAAAAAAATGATCAAATTTATTAAATACATAATATACTAATTTAATATGTAATATACAATTTATTATTATTATATATATGTATATATTAAATTTATTCATTTTTATTAATAAAGATTTCATTTATAAATTTTTTAATAAAATATTTTAATATTCAATGTTTTTAATTAAGTTATAATTTATATAATTAATATAGATTCATTTTAATTTAAACATATACTCGTGTGGGGTTACAAGATGGACTGGGAAAACCCCCCAAGTTTCTAACAACTAAATTTATTAAATTTATTATATATATTAATAAGTAGTATATTAAGAATATATATAATTAAAAAATAAATAAATAGGTTATAATTAATAAAAATTAATAATATTATTAAAATAATAATAATAAATTTAAATATATATATTTTAAAAAATAGTATATGAATTATTAAATGAGTATATTAAGTATTTAATAAATTTATTCATTTTTATTAATTATAAATAGTATATAAATTAATTAATTATATATATACATATATATATTTATATTTCACTCATTTTTAAAATTTATTCATTTAATATAATTGATTACTTGATAATGTTATGTGTGTTCTTACTTTTGTTATAATTTATAGATTTCAAATATTTACTCATTTAATATTTTTATAATTTATTAATTCTAAATTTTTTCTATACATAATTATTCGTTGACATATTAAATATTTTTGTAATTTATTCATTTTTAATTTTTCATTGTTCTCTATTTTTGTATTTTTACCCATATTTTTAACATTTATTTATACATGTTTGTTCATTCAAATTTAATGGTTTTTTATATTGATGTAATTTATATAATTAATATGTATTCATTTAAATTTTTACATATATAAATATTCATTTTTAGTTTTTTTGAATTTTCAATATAATTAATAACAGTTATTCAAATTTTAAATTTACTCATTCTTATTATTATTTATTTCATTAATAAAGGTTATATATTATATAATGACATTATTCAATTTAACATATATCAAACATGTGTATAAATATAAATTAATTACCCACACACAAATATTTACATAAATAATGAAATGTTATATAAAAACACCCACACATAATATTTATGTAATTTATTCCAATTTTAATATTCATTTTAGAATTTCAATTCGTAACAAAATATAATTAATATATTATGTTTTTTCATTGAATATTATTAATTTATATATTTTTAATATTATTTAAGTCCGTATTATTTATTATATTTTAATTTTTATAGTTATTTTTTTGGAATTTAATCATTTTGTAATAATTATTTATACATATTAATTTACTATGTTTTAATATTTTCAATAGGTATTTATCTTCATTTCAACATATATCAATATTTTATTTTATAATATTTGTTATAATTAATAAAGCTTATTCATTTTTTAATATTTTTAATGTCTACTCATTTTTAATTATTCAATTTCCCTCATTTTTAACATTCGATAATTTTAGATTATATAGTCATTAATAATGTTAAAAATATATTTTTAAATATATATTTATAATATATATATATATATATACATATGTATGAATGTCTGTATGTATGTATCTATATTAACTATATTTATAAAATTATATATTTATAAATATATATATTTTTAAAAGTATTTACATAATTATAAATAAATAATTCTATATTTAAATAATGGAAAGTATATAATAAATATATTTAAATAGTTAATATATTAAGTATATTTATATTATTTTATATATATATATATTATATATATATATATATAATTATATAAATATATATAATTATAAAATATATATAATCATATTAATATATATATAATTATATATAAATATTTATGAATATATTAACAAATAAATTTATTTATAATGATAATTATAAATATATATTTCTATAATAATATTTATAAATAAATTCTTACAATTCTTTTAGTATATTTATATTTATATGCATTTATAGTCATTTATTTATTTATAATTATAAATATTTAATTTTTTTGACTATATTAATTATATTATTAAAATTAATTATATAGTTATTTATATAGGCTAAAAAACACTAATAAAGGGTTATTTTATGAGAACTTATTACTTTTGTGTTAATAAAACTTTTCTTTATCGGTGCTTCTTTAAAAGCCGATGATAAAAAATCATGATGATCTTTTAAACAGAACCCCAACAGAATTGATTTATCTCACTCCATTCAAGATCTTGTGAAAATTTATCCCTACCACCACTCCCCCTTTATCCTTCTCTTAAATGAATAAACTCTCATAAATCTATGATCAGTTATTATTGTTTATCCTCTCTCATTTATCATTGTCGTCGATCATCTCTCTCACGCATACCTGGTCCAAACCATGTTATATTTGTTGCGTCGTTTATTTCATACTTTCTATCACCTCACCTATTTCTCATTGTGGACTTTAACCCATGATAAGCACCAACCATCGTGAATCATTCCCCAACAGACCATGCTTTCTCCATATTCCACTCCCTGAGCCGACCAATACACCAAGCCAGCTCCATCTCCCTTATTTACCACCTCACTTCCATTATTGTCCAAAATTTGTATTGAATTGATAATTTTTTAAGTTGGTTCAGTGGGATATTGGCTTCAATATTTTACCATTTCATATTAGTTATTGGGTTCAATATTTTACCATTTAATATGTAATATTATAAAAATTATTATTATACAATTTTAGGTTTTTTATAATGGTGATATCATGTGATGATTATGATAAAAAAAAGTATTAGTAAATTGATTTATATTTTTTATATGAAATGTGTTTAATTAATATTTTAAATTGTTTGAGATTAATTTGTGATAAATAGTATTCCATTAAATTTAATTGTTATTTTACTTAAACATAATTTAATTATTTAAAAATTAGAGACTCATGAATTAAAATTAAATTGTCTAATTATAATTCATTTATCATCACATAGTGAAAGTTGTAATTTTCATTTCAGTAATGTATTTATTAATTGGTTTTTCCAAAACATTATTGAGAATTAGTGTGATTTTAATTAAAAAATGACTGTGTTTTGGGGGGGATTTTTGATTTTATATGTATTATTTGAAGGGTTATTTTATAAATTAATAAAATACCGGATTTTTATTATTTAGATTCCAAAATCAATATTTTTTCGATTTATTTGGAAAATATTTTAAAAGGAAGAATGGATTTGTGGGATTATTAAATTCAAAAATAGTGTTGTGATTAAATTTTTTTTATAGTGATTTGAAATAAACGATTTTGTAGTTGATTTAGTGAATTGGTTTTGAAAAAGAATATGAATAGTCAAGGATTTTATAAAATTCATTTCTAAATGGATTACTTGATTAAATGAGTAAATGATCATTTTTTGAGAAAATAAACATTGAATTAATTTTTTTAGAGGTAAAAATAAGAAGAAAAAAACTAAAATGTAAACACATATTTTTGATTAATTTTATCTATGATTTGAGAGACCTATTAAATTGGTTTTTAAGGGGGTTTAAGGTGTGTTTTATTTTCGGTATTTATGTTAACATAATGTTAATATATGAGGTTTACGATTTAGAATTTCTGTTGATGTTTATATCATGTTCATATAGAGTTAAAGGGGTATAGTATATTCCAATTATGTTAGGATAAAAAATCATTTTTTATTCAATTTGTTTTACCTTACATTTTTTAAAATAGTTATATAATGGACCTATCAATTATTATGGAGGTTTAAGGGTGTTTGAGAGTGTTCTGTTTATTTTTTCATTATAATATTACACCTTTGATTGAAGGTGTTGTGATTTTTCCTTGATTAATATTGATGTTGAGAAAAATATTTTTTATATTAATTTTCTTATCTAATTACCTTAAATATGAGGGGTGGAAAAGGCAAAAATTAATCATGGTTTTTTGTGTGTGGGTATGTAAAAGTTTTATCTTCTTATTTATAACAATATTTAGTTTTATTATGTAATGTAAATATTATTATTATTATTTATATCCATTGTGTATCATTAGGAATGGTTTTAGTGTCACCCATAAAAAGTTCTTATTTGAAACATATTTATCTGAGACACATACTGTATTAGAAGATAGTAGAATAATTTCTTAATGTTTATTATAATCTAACCTAACCATAAATATGGTATTTATTTTATTAAGAATGGTTATAATATTTTGTATATACCTATGAAGGTTTTGTGTACTAGAAATGGAAGATGTCTTATAGTGATTTGTGTCATTTTTAGAGGTGGAATCATAATTATTTGGATCTCAATGATGTGAAATCGACGCTAACTAAATTTTATGGAATGTTTATTAATGAAAATTATGTGTTGTATGTAAAGAAAATTGAATAGAGGTTTTGGATATTTTAGGATATGTGAAATATACTTAAGATTGATAACTCTGCTACTTTTGAAATAATGATTCGTTAATGGGTTTACAAATATATTTTTTGGTATTCCAATAATACATTTTCTAAAATAGTATACCGAAAAAATAGTGTAACATGGAATCCAACTTCACTTCTATCATCAAGTACAATTTCATCCATTTATTTCATGAAATTCTAATCTTCTTAACCTAATGTCAAAATCTGATAATTACATGACCTTATATGTTCTGAGAAAAGACATTTTTATACAAATTTAGAAAGCCATGTCATAAATAAATGACAATAAAGAAAAAAGATTTTCTAGATAATTTTTTCATCAAATAATAAATAAAATTTTTTCCCATTAAATTCATTACCCCCTTTTGTCCTGCATAATAAAAAATCAAGAACCTAGACCAAATACTGCATTTTTACCCCATGTGGTTTATTTTTATGCACCCTTGTGTGAAATGATAACTTTTCAGGAATCATAATTGATAACATTCAAAAGTTGGGTTCCCCTTATTAGAATTATCTATAATTTTCTCTTTTTATAATGACTATCTTATGTTTATTTATTTATTCTTTGTACAAAATAAATATTTCATGAACCTAAGAGGATGGATATGAATTTAAAATGGATTCACACTACTCATATGAAAAATGGGTACAAATATGGAATTAAAGAGTTCGTTAATTATTTAATAGAGAATGCATATGAACCATCTCAAATACTTTTTATGCGTTTATACTATTTTTATTCAATATAAATTATTCTGGAATAGTTGGAAGAACATTTTATTTTTTACATAATAGATAAGATCTATAAATTTTGGACTAAACATGGGAAAAACTAAACATACATACCAATTGGGATGATATTATAGTTTATCGATTATTTGATATGAATACAAGTGTAAATGAAGATAGAGATCATATGGAATAAATGAAATTGGACATTGAAGATGACATTCAATATTGTCTAAAGTTGCTGGAGAAGTTAAATAGTTGTTCTCATCGACCATTGTATATATATTGCACTCAATACAAAACATTTTCTAAAATATGAATGTTATATAATTTGAAAGTCGGTATCTCATAGAGAGACACCGACTTTGTAGAACTATTTGGTCTCCCAAATGATATACTACCAGAGAAAAATTAACTTCCTTATAGAATATGTGATATTAAACAATGATATATTCAATGGGAATGATCTCTAAAAAAATAAATGCTTCTCCAAATGATTTCATATTTCTTCATAACACTACTACAAAACAGGCCTTTAACAGTGCTGGTAATTATCAGCACTTGAAAAACGCACTAATAAATGGAATATTTATCAGAACTAAAGAAATAAATGATAAATGATATTTTTTGTGATGATAAAATGTACCATTTATCAGTGTTTTTTAGCACTGATAAAGGGACCCTTTATCGGCACTTTATTTTTAGTGCTGATAAAGGGTACCCATTATCAGTGCTTTATTTTTAGCACCCATAAAGGAATACGTTAATAGAAATTTTTTATCACTGATAAAGTTATGAATAAATAAAATGAAATAATTAAATAAATGAAAAATAAAAATGGGTTTATTAAAAAAATATTAAAATTTTTATTAATTAAATAATTATTAATTAAAATGAATGAATTAGTTATACTATATGTAAGTTATAAATACTAATAAATAATAATTATTAAATATATAGATATATAAAAACTAAAAATTCAGCAAATAAAAATTAAAAATAAGTAAATTGAGAAATATACAAAACATTTTATTAATTTGATAATTATTGATAATGTTAATAAAAAGTATATATTAAATATATATATAATGAATGTATATAGATATTAATTATATATTTCAAAATATTTATGCACTTTATATTAAATAGTTATATATTTAGTGAATATTGGATTATGATTAAAAATTAATGTGAATTAAAAATACTGACTAATTGCATAGAGTAATGGACATATAATTTTATGTCGTTTGATTTTTCAATTTAACAAAGATCAAATGTGTGTTATATTAATTTCATATATATATAGTTAATAAATTTTTATACACAATTCACACACATGAACCATATCCATTTTTTCGATACTATTAAAGTGTACTTATTTTGAATTTATTTAATTTTACTCATTTTTAACATGCATCCACTTAAAATCAGATACTCATTAACAATGTTAAAAATATTTTTGTTTAAAAATATTTATAAATAAATATAGTTATAAATCTATATTTTATATATTTATACAATTATATATCTATAATTATAAATTAATAATTTTTTTAAGTATTTATATAATTATAATTAAATAATTATATATATTTAAATAATTATTAAATTTATAATAAATTTCCTAAAATAATTAATATATTTACTATAGTTATATTTATGTATATTTTTTAAATATATATATATAATGATATAAATATTATTTTTTAAAAAAGTTTATATAATTATAAATAAATAAATATATATTATAATAATTAAGAAATTATATAAAATATATTTAAATAAAAAATATATTTACTATATTTATATTTATATTTATTTATTAAATATATATTTATAGTTTATTTATTTTTAATTATAATTTTAAATCATTAATCATGGCTTAAGTAGTAAGCACTGATAAAAGGAATCTTTATCATTGCTTTTTTGGAAGTGTTGACAAAAGTGTCTTGGTCTATTTAAAAAAACCCTAACCAGTTGTGAACCTGTCATGATATCAGAAGCTTTCTACAGAATCCACCCACTATCGGCACTCCTCCTTGGTGAATTGAACCTCGAATCAAGGCTTGAATCAAGTCTCAAAAAAATGCAAGGCTCATATTCAAGGCTCGAACAATTAAAGGGTTAAAGGAATCCAAGGCTCAAACATAAGTCTTTCTCTGCTTTCTATGGAATGTAAGTCTTTCCCAACTTTCTCTTGAGAAACTCGTGGTGTAAAACATCAATGGTTATGGATGTGTTGGGGGTTGAATTGCAACTGTGAGTGTGGTGAGTTACCCATTTTTCTATATTTCATCATGAAGATCATCTATTTTGAGGTTTGAAATTTTGAGAATGTGAAACACCTATATTGTGATCCTTACCATCTTTACTCACAAACAATACGAGCATATCCTACCTTCTCAATTGATTTTGTGAATAATTGTTGTGGATTTTTGAGCTACTCTTTTAATTATGTTAATGTTTTGATAAATCATTCTATATTTATTTCTGAAAAATGGTAGAATTAACCATATGGTAGAAGCCCCATTCCATTTTTTATCATCTATATAATTTTTTATGTATCAAATTCCATGATGGTGGTTGGGAAGCCTATGATACTGCTTCATTGTGTATTAAACTAACTATTTATTTCCTTATATGGGTAGTAGAGTATTTAGATTGGGAGTAATGTTTTACAGATCTGTTAATTTTATAATTACACTAATATTATTGAGTTATGTAATGGTATTCAACTTTGAAAATGTGACCTCATGGGATTCGTTTATTCTCGGTAGAGGCTAGTGGGTATGGGATAGATGTTGTAAGGATTAGTGTGTTTTTCTCCATTGTTTATGATATATCATATTTATGTGTATTATTTCTTTATTCCAACAAATTCATCGAACTCCCTAGAATCTCAAGGATGGGTAAATGTTTATTATATGTCCTCCCTAGAAACCTTGATATGTTTTAAAATATTTGAGATACCATTAATTTTAAATGTAATAATTCCTTAGGTTTCTACATCAATTGTTCCAAAAAAATTAATGGAATTCATAAAATTATATATATTAGAAATTATTTTTTGGTATTAATTTTTTTAGGTCAAAATATATTGGTTTTACCCCTAAAAATATCTTATTACTATACATGTTTATGAAATAGCTCTTTATCTATTTAAATGTTTTATCTTTACATTTCTATATCTTCTAGTTGAATGAATGAGATTTTATTATTATTTTTTATCATATTATGGTTTTTTATTACTCCTTAATTACCTATATTATATTTTCATTTATTTAGGTGATTTAATAAAGAATTTATGTGTGTCAAAAAATATTTATTATTGTAATTTTTTTCTAGAGACTCATCCCCCATCTCTTTTATAGACAACTATCATCCTCATCAACTTCATCTATCAAACAGTTATTATTGAAATTTATTACCTGAAACTTATCCTCATCTATTTTATTTTTCTTTTAATACTATGATCATTAGTAATCTCAGGGATTACTATTTTTTAGAGTATTTCAAGCCCCATAGGTTTATGTCCACAAGATATGGAGGATGTGTGTCAAACAAAAAAAATGCAATGATAGATGTCCGTGAAATGAGTTGATGAGGTTGAAAATTGTCTATAACATTCACCTTTGAATGAATTCATGGGATAAGACCTTCTATACTGGATTAATTCTTTTTTAAAATTCAATTACCTATTTTCTTCGATATACTAAATTTTTTTGAAATAATCAAATGTTGAGTTTCAATTATTAGAATTTTCTATAACTTTCACCTTTGATAATTAATATCTTATGTGTATTTATTCATTTATTGGACAAAATTAATCCTTTATAAACCTAATAATATGGAAATAAATTTATAATGGCTGCACTCCAATTGTTTAACAAATGATTATGAAGATATAGTTAAAGAGTTCATCAAGTTTCCAATAAAATATGCATACGACACTTCTCAAATCCTCTATCCCTATATATATTGTTACTCAAGAAAAATTAGTCCAGAATAGTTGGAAGAATATTTTATTTGTAAAGGAATATATCATATCTTTAAATTTTGTACTAAACATGTTGAAAACTGAATGTGGACAATGATTGGGATGATGTTGCGGTTTATGGATCATTTGATATGAATACTAGTGTAAATAATGATTGAGATCACATGGAAGAAATGATAATGAAAATTGAAGATGACATTCATGATTGTCCAAAGTACTTTTAGGGGTTAAATAGCTATACCAATAAATCGTTGTATACTAGTTATAGTAAATACACAACATTTTCACCTGTATTGAAGTTATATAATTTGAAATCGGGTAGCGGATGGAGTGACACTTGCTTTACAGAACTACTTGGTCTCCTGAATGATATGTTACTATTAGAAAATAAACAACCATAATGAAAAAATGATTCTAAAATAATTTTACGTTCAATGGAGTTGATATATAGAAACATTTGTGCTTTTACAAATGATTTCATATTGTTTCTCAAGCACCATGAATCACTCATAAAATTCCCTAAGTGTAGCATAGATCGATATAAGAAAAAGGAATCTAGTACTTTGAAAACAATATGGTACTTTACTATCATTCCATGGTTTATAAGATTATATGAATGTTAGGAAACTGTGAGAAAATTTTCATCGAATATAGATAAAATAATTAAAGATATAAACCTACATCATCCTGCATATTCTCCTCAGGGAAGAAAATTGATTATGAGTATCCTGAATTTGGAAATGAGCTAAGAAACTTTTGTCTTGCATTATCTACATATGGAATAAATATTTTTGGTGTACAGAGTAGTACTCATCGTAAATATACCATCATGTTGGAAAATTATAACTTGCCTCCATGGTCATGTATAAAGCAAAAATACATTATATTGTCTCTTATTATATCTAGACCCAAGAAACTTGGTAGTGATATTGATGTCTATTTGGATAAATTTTCAAAGATATAAAATTAATGTTGGATACAAGTGTTATAATACATGATTCTCATATAAGTTAAGAATTCACATTGAGGTCCATGTTGTACAGGATGATAAATGACTTCTCTACTTATAAAAATTTATGTGACTATAGCCTTAAATTAATGTTGGGGTGTCCCGTTTGTGGAAAATTCACTTAGCTAGTTTGGTTGAAACATTTCTATAAGATTGTGTTTCTATAAAATCAGAAATGTTTACCTCAATGCCATAAATTCTGACCATTTACTATAGAATTCACAGAGAATATCAAATAGGGTACAAAACCATATCCATTGTTATTCAATAAACTGTACCATAAAGTAAAAGATATTAACACTGCTTTAGGTAAATCATTTTTAAAAAACATACAAAATTAGGTTGGAAGAACAGATCAATTTTCTTTGAAATACCATATTTGGATTTTTTTTGTTAGACATTTTATTGATGTCATGCCTGTAAAAAAATTATTTTATAGTGTTTTTGGAACATTACTAATTGCTTATAGAAAAAAAAAATAAGGAATCAAGGCTAGGTTGGACTTGATTAAAATATGGATAAGGGAAGAGTTGGAACCAACGAAGGGTAAAAGGTGGTTTTTTCTTCCTCCAGTAGCTTACACTCTATCTAGACTAGAAAATTTTCAATTTATTCTTTTTCTATAATATTGTAAAAGTTCCATAATGTTATTCATCACATATCAAGAACGTTGTTTCAATGACTAATTTGAAGTTACAAGGACTAAAATCACACAAATTTCATGTTTTGATGAAATATTTAAATCATGTCACGTTCTATTAAGTTCTACCTAAAAATGTACAATAAACATTAAAGTGAATCTATTTATTTTTAAAATCCATGTATAGTAAAGTTATAGACCCAAAAAATTTACTCATCATGAAAGAAGGTTACATCAATATTATGAGAATTAGAGATGTTCTTCACACCATCATACCTTGATATAATGGTCCACCAGATGGTTTAATTTTTTAGAGAGGTTTGACTATGTGGTTTTATCTATTAATGAGTAATTTACCCCAATTAATAGTATATGAATATTTTTAAATGGTATGTCAAGATTTCAATTCAACTAGAATATTATGTTGCAGAATGATATATTATTAAAGGGCCATTGAATTTTGCACTGATTACCTATCATAAGTTGGCATCATCGGTCTCCCAATGTCTCATCAATGAGAATGATTTATGGGAGAAGGGATTTCTGGATGAGATTTTGTTATAATTACCTTGAAATAACGTTATCAATCACACCATTACATTTTATATAATAGTGAGGATGTCGATCCATCCATTAAATCCTAGAAACAAATTCATAGAGATTTAAATCCTTTAAGAGATGAAGGATGGATAAAAATACATATAGTCAATATTTTAATGGATGGTTCTGAAATCAAATTTATAATTAGTTTTTTGGAAATGAAAATTCAACTATCGAACAACTTCAATGGATATCCAGGGGACCAAATGAAAATGTTATATCTTACACAAGTTCTGTAACAATTGTTACATATTCTTTATAAAATAACATGATCGATGCAGTATGATACAATGCAGTGGTGTTAATATTGTGGCTGAAGTGATGCACATATTTTGTTCCAAGGGTAGAAATACAGTTTATGAAAACATGTCATAATTTTGTATTATTGAACAGATATATGAGTTTCATTATACAACATTTTTAGTTTTTATCTTCCATTACAAATGGTTTGACAATATCAGTGAAATGAAATTTTATGAAATCGGCTTCATGAAGGTGTATATCAGTATGGAAGGGGAAAGTATGAGTTGTTCATAATAGTATCCAAAGAAATGAGATTATTTTTTTCTCTGATCCAACAAACAATAATAGGTAAATTTTCCAACTGGTGACTAAAACAAATGTCCAGTCATATGAAAATTCAATCGAGGATGACCCTTTCATTAGAAGATCACAATAATTTCATGATTTTTATAATTTATACAATTTATTGTACATTATAGTGGGCCAAATAGGAGATTTGGATTCTCTATAGAGGAACCAAATCCTTATAACATTTAAAAAATGAGTCCAATGAGAAGGTAAAATTGTTTTTTAATAATCTATGTTTTCCTCATAATATTATATATTCCCTAATATATTAACATAATCTAAATTAAAAGTTTTAATAATCATTCATAATTTTTTGAAACTTTAGTAAAATGATTCATAAGTCATTTGAGATGTGTATGGATCATTCACACATCAATCTGATGCACTATGTGACCAGTATGATTTCAAGTGCTTCTATTTATTTAAAATTTACATTAATTTTAGTAAAAAGGAAAGTTAAATACACAAAACTAATAATACACATTAATATTGTTTAAATACCTTATGAAAAGTATCCCCAAGTAATTTTTTATGTGTAGGAATCAGTTTCAAGTCAATCTGATACACAATGTTCCTGGTATGACTCAGTGTGTCCATTATTAGTTTAAAACTGACATTTTAGTTCAAAATGTTTCACTCACTGTAAACTAATCAAATGTGATTTTATATTCTTGATAATTTAATAAATCAATCCATATGTCATTTGTGACAACTATGAATCATTCTCACGTCTCACTGATACACAATGTGATAGGTATGATTAAAAATGTGTGTTCAATTTTAAAATTAACTTTTAGTAAAAAAGACAAGTGAATAACTCAAAACCAAGAAAACACATTCCTATTGTTTTCATACCATAGCAAAACGAACCATAGGTCATTTGGGACATGTAGGAATTTTCCTCACCTCAATCTAATGAACAATGTGACTGATATGACTCCATGTACATCTTTTAATTTTAAATTGACATAAATGTTAGTAAAATGGACAATTGGCCTACTCAAAACTAAGAAAATGCCTTTATGTTATTTTATAATTTATGTAAATTATCTATAAGTATTTTTTGATGTTTTTGGATCATCCATGCCTTAATCCCATACATGATGTTCTTGGTATGACTCAAATTCTCTATTATCTATTTAAAATCTATGTTTTAGTTCAAAAAGTTTCAATTACAAAAAACCAATCAAATGCACTCAAATTTTATTGATAATTCAGTAAATGATTCATAAGTAATTTTTGAGGTTCAGGAATTCATCTCATTTCAAACTGATACACGATGTGATCAAAATGAGATGAAGTGTGTGTTTCTAATTTAAAATGAAATTTTTGTAAAAGAGGAAACTCATATACTAAAAACAAAGAAAACACATTAAATTTATTTTGGTACATTATAAAAATGGTCCATATTTCATTTGAGACATATAAGAATCATCCTCACCTCAATCTGACCCATAGTGTGACTGGTATGACTCAAAAAGTGTATTTTTATTTAAAATTGACATCAATTTTAGTAAACTGGGAAACTGAACTACACAAAACATAGAAAACACATTTGGGTTGCTTTTATACTTTACGAAAACTTTCCATAAGTCATTTTTTACATGTAAGACTCAACCACACATAAATTTGATACATGATGTTCCCAGTATGACTCAAATTGTCAGTTATCAGTTTATAACCAACAATTTAGTTCAAAATGTGTCAATAACTAACAACTGATCAAAAGTACTACAATTTTTTTGATAATTTATTAAAATAATTCATAAGTAATTTTTGACATGTAGGAATCAATTTCATGTCAGAATAATACATTAGGTGATTGGAATAAGTCAAAGTATGTGTTTCTATTTTAAAATGACATTTTAGTAAAAAAGAAAACTAACGTACTCAAAACTAAGAAAACACTTTCATATTATTTTGATACATTAGGAAAAAAATCCATAAGTCCTTTGAGATGCTATGGAATCATACACACTTCAATATGACACATGGTGTGACTGATATAAATCTAATTGTGTATTTTTATTTAAAATTAACATCAATTTTAGTAAAATTAAAACTTTTTGTGAATTTATTTATTTATATTATTACTAACATAAGAATTATTTTCTTATAAAATTCTTTTATTTTGCTCGAGTATGGGTGGTTTTTCCAGCAATTGTATTATTCAAGGTCAGGAATAAAAGAAAAAAGAACAATGATGTTTTTGAATGTTAGTAATAATTTGTATTTATGTAATTGTATAAACCGATGTTTGAAGTGTCTATAATATAGTTTTTTACTTGTATTTATTTTGTGAATTTTATTTCATATACATTTTGTATTTGTACAATCTTTTTTTGATATTTGGTGTTTTTCTACGGTTTGGGTGTTCTGTTATAGCACATTAAACTAGTACTACAGCGTGCTGTTGTAGCACACTACAGTATGGCCCTTTATGTGTCCTTTAAAAAGCACTGATAAATGGGTCCATTAGTGGTTCTAAATAAAATAGGTGATATATGTGGTCTTTTATCAGCTCTTATAAATGTGCTGATAAATGAAACTTTTATCAATGTTTTTTTAGTGTTGATAAAATACCATGGATTTTAATCCCACTTAGGTAGTCAGTGCTTCCTTGGTGCTTATAAGGGTTATTTCTAGTGTTTTTAAAGGCATATTTTGTAGTATTGTGAGGACTATGAATCACCTATAAAATTCCCTAAGTGTGGTATAAATCGATATAAGAAAGATGTACCATGTCCTTTGAGAGTTATATGGTACATTCCTATAATTTAACAGTTTATAAAAATATATGGATGTCCAAAAACTGTGATATAATTTACATGGAATGAATATATAAAAACTAAATATAGGAAACTAAATAATCTAGAAGACTCTTGTTGGACTCGTCCTATTTGATTATGTTTTAATTCTCACGAATCATGTAAATAATGAAAATATTTCTAACCGTGTTTAAATCATGTTTGAGTTTTGTTGGTCTTCTTATGATTCCGTGCTTACTGGTTGTAATTCATAATCTCCCAAGTTATTCTTAATCTTTTTCTATTTTGTTTTATTATAAGAAAATTTAGTTTAATACATTCTTTGAATATTATTTTTAAGACTGTTTATAGATATTTGGCTAATTCTAAGAAACCATAAGTCTGACACAGGTTCTGGATTTTGGCAGAATCGCAGACACCATGACCCAGACACCATAACCCATACATCGTGACCCTTACACTGTGACCCATACACCATGACCCAAACACCTTATCCCAGACACCATGATCCAGACACTGTGACCCAGACACCATGACCCTGACAATGTACTCCTAACACCGTCACTCAATCACCGTTCAAGGTTTTAAAAAAGGACTAGACACTGCTACCAGACACACTATGATCCTAACACCCCATATGTGATGTAGGTTCAAGATGTCAATGCAGTTGTGGCACCATAACTATCTCATAAATCAAAGGAAAAGGGGAATACATTGTTTCCAAGAGACGCCATTTGAAGAAAAACTGTGACACCATTCTCTAATCTTTTTTCATTTTAAATTTAATTTCTAAAAGTAATATTCAAGTTATTAAATGGAACTAGAATCATTAATGATTCTTTATAGACATGTCACCTAACAGTACGAGGTATGAGGTACATAATACATGCATCATGTCGGCTTCAACATGTGTACCCTTAATTAAAAGGAATATAAGTGTGGATCAATATTATACATAAGTGATAAGTGGAAAAAAGAACTCATGCATGCTACAACACACCACTTAAGAACACATGAATCACTCTAGATCCATGAAGGCTGAACTACCATATATCAGAGCCTCCAACATCTTTGCAGAATCAACTTAAAGAAGAACATGAGCTACATAGCTCGCATCATCTAACTGGAAACTAGAGAACCAGACTTGTGATACTCTATTTTCACAAGAGGACTCTATATTTGCATGTGCTTAATCCAATAATTATATATCTATAATGACAAACACTCAAAGAATTTCTAATCCTTTCTCATCATCTTTGCTTTGTTGTGTGTTTTTTTAACTTTCGAGATGTGTGTGTGTGTGTCTGTGTGTGTATTGAAACACACACTGTCTCCAATATTACATAGAAGGATACAATATATCTTTCCTCTCATATATTCTTACATATGTTTACTCCCATGGATAAGTGTGGAAGTGGTTGTTGTGTGACCTGGTAGCCTATACCCATGAAGAACTGTGGAAGAGGTCATGTGACCTGCACAGTCCTGTGTACTATTGTTTACCCTGATCCAGGGTGTGGATCAAGTTTATTAATATAAACTAATTGGTGTAAAGTGATCTCCATGTGGAGTGGATTATATCTCGTCTTGAGACTGAACCACTTGTTTTATCCACTGTGTATTTTATTTTTTTCTATGATTTAATGTATATTTCAGAAAACTAGATTTTACTTTTATAGTTTGTCTTGGAAAGAAGTTATAATTGTTTTTCCTTATTATAATAGCTTCAAAAGTTTCATTAATAACTCACATTGATATTAATGAAAATTAATTAGTCTTCTAAGATATTATTTGAACAATAAAACTATTATAAAAATTTTACCTTGATTAACAGGCATGTATTCATTTTTATTGGGGTGTCTTTTTAAGTAAAATTTTTAATAAATTTTTTTATAGATACTCAATTCACCCCCCCCCCCTCTTGAGTACTCTACTTAGACTAACATTTGGTATCAAAGGAGTTTGTTCTTATTAAGTCTCTGTTTTAAAAACTATTTAACTGTGATTTTAGTTGTACTTTAAAGATATATAAATTTATATTAGTTATAAATTTCTATCTTTTTAGAAGTATTTTTTTATTATTGATAGTAGACAAGAACGTGCTTCAATAAATAGACCTTCATTCTTTAATGTAATTAATTATTCTCAATAAAAAATTAAGATAAAAATTCATTTAGAATGTATGGGTTTTTAAATTTGGTCTTCAATTGTAGATGAGTATAAGATTCATACTACGGATAGAAAAACATGGGATGACCCAACTAAGACTTATTATAACAATAATTTCAAAGCCAAAAATTACTTATACTTCACTTTATGATATGAGTAATTTAACAGAATTTCTGTATGTAAAATAGCCCAACAAATTTGGGATTGTTTTTCTGTTTCGCATGAGTAAACTACTAATGTGAAAGAAATGAGACTTAATACTTATATTATTAAGTATGATAACTTTAAAATGAATATTTATGAGCCTATTTCTAATATGTATCTTAGGTTCAATAAAATTGTAAACACAATGATCTCTCTCAGAGGAGATATCACTACCAAAGAACAAATCATAAAGAATCTTATATGCTTACCTGGAAAATGGAGAGGAAATTTTGAATATATTAGATAATCATGTGACATCATCAAATTACATGTCAAAGAACTCATTGGGAAACTAACGATGTATGAAAAAGAGCCGAAATTCAGCAAGGAAGAGTAGGATGAATTGGAAAGGAAATGTGTGGAATTTAAGAGCACTACCTCTAAACACAAAGAAAAGTAGAAACTACAATCCCCTGTAAAAAGTTTTAACAGTGATTAATTATCATCCTATAGTGATGAGGAGATTTCCCAATTAGCCAAAAGTTTTAAGAAATTTTACAAAAAAGAAGAAAATTTTCATAAATCCTAACTACAAAGGAAGATATGATCAAAAGGGGAGATTGATGAAGGATTGGAGAAGAAATGACAAGTATGATGAGATAGTATGTTATTAATTTAAGTGAATGGGATATATAATGAATTATTGTCCCAAGATCAAGTATAAAAGGAAGTATGAGCACAGATATAGAAATTATAAAAAGGAAATTAAAGAAACTTAGGGTGCTTCTGAGGAAATTTCAAGTGACTTAGAGTCTTCACATGATGAATAGGCTAACAAATCCAATATGTGTTTCCTGAAAAACATATCTAAGGTAAAATTGGAATATCCTATACCAAATTCCTATTATTATAGAGATGAAAGGGATTCTGAAAATATGTCTAAATAATAAATGATTTAGTATTTCCATATTCTTGAAGATAAATATAATGAACTAAAATATAAATACAAGTAATTAATGAGATATTATTCTCTTTCCTCTACTGATAAATCTGAACTTCTTATAGGAAGATAGAAAAATTCTCAATTACTCAAAGAAAATAATGAATTTAGTCTTTCTAATGAGAAATTGAAAACGAACCTTGAATGGATTACTAATGGAAAAGATATCATGGTAAAAACTCTAGGTATACAAATTTCCCCTAAACACACTACTGGTATTGGATATCAACCTGGTGAAATAAATTTGGAAAAACAAATTTTGTTTCTAAATCAAGAACATACAGCTTTATTCCTATTTCATGAAAACTTTTGGTTAGTTCAAATTATTCTACATCTTCTTTTGTTTCGAGTTTTTCTAGACCAAATAAAGTTTATTTCTCAAATAATATTAATAATTATTATAGTAAACCTATGATGCATATGTGGGTTCCTAAATCAGTAGTTACTAATATTACTAGACCAAAAAAATATGGGTACCAATGTCTGTTTTTATATGACTAATTTGTAGGAAAACTGTTTTAAGAGATCCTGTAAAAGTTTATGGTACTTGGATAGTAGGTGTTAAAAACACATGACAGGAGACTATTCATTTTTCAAGAACCTAATAAAAATTTATGGTGTGAATTTTATATTTGGTGACAATGCTAAAGAAAAAAATCATTGGACTAGACCAAATCAGTAACTATAACTCAGTTTTAATTTTTAAAGTACTTTTTTCGATGGACTGAAATATAATCTTCTTAGTATTTCACAACTATGTGATGATGGATTTCATGTTAAATTTGAAAATGATAATTGTAATGTTTTTAATTCTAAAAATAAGTTAGTATTTTCTACATTAATAAATGAAAATGTATATTTTGTTAACATAGATTCTCTATTTTCTCAAAATGATTCATGTTTAATTCTATTTCACATAGTTTTGGATTAGGCATAGAAGACTAGGACACTGTAATATTCACTCCCTTAGAAATCTAACTAGAAATATTTTAGTCCAAGATCTACCCAAAAAAGAGTTTCCAAATGATAAAGTGTGTAATCCTCGTCAAAAGGGAATTAAACAAAAAAATTCTTTCAAACTAAAAAAAAGAAGTTTCAACATCTCAACCTCTCTAGTTGGTTCGCATGGATTTGTTTAGACCATCTAGATATTCTAGTTTTAATGGGAAAAACTATGTTTATATTCTTATAGATGACTTTTCTAAGTATACTGGGACCTTCTTCTTGGCTCACAAAATTTAAGACATCTCTAATTTTACCAACTATGATAAAACTATAGAAAATTTTAGTGGACTTAAAATAAAATCTTTAAGAAGTGACCATTACTGTGAGTTTGAAAATCAAGATTTTGAATCCTTTTTCTCACAAAATGGATATAGTCATAATTTATTTTCCCCTAGAACACCAAGAAAATGGATTTGTAGAAAGAATAAATAGGACCTTAAAAGAAATTTCTAGAACCTTGCTTAGTGAAGATGAATTGCCTATTTATTTTTGTCTTAAAGCTATAAATACAGCATGCTATATTATTAATAGAGTGTTGATTAGACCTATTCTTAAAACAAATCCATATGAATTTTGGAATAATAGAAAATCCAAAGTAAACTACTTCAAAGTCTTTGGTTACGAAGTTTATATCCTTAATACTAAAGAAAATCATGACAAATTTTCATCCAAGAGTGATGAAGGTATATTTGTAGGATATTCAATCTCTAAAAAATACTATAGAGTTTTTAACAAAATAAATAAATTTTTGGAGGAATTTTCCCATGTCAATTTTAATGAGATAGATCCACATGAGCCTATGACATCTCTAGATAATATTGAGTATGATATTTCCAATCTACACATTAATTCTAAATCATATAAACATCCTATAAAGGAATTTGTGAAAACTTCCAGTTCTGTAAATTCTCCAAATTCAATCCATAATTAATCAGAACCAAGTGATGAACCCAAAATAACTATCCCTGCATTTTCTAGACCAACTATAACCCTTAAGAATCATCCCATAAATTTTTTAGTTGGATATTTTGATAGAGGAACACAATCTATAAATTCTTTGAGAAATCAGGTTGAACATCAATCCTTCTTATCACATCTTAAACCTAAAAAACATCAATGATGCTATCAATGATGAATTTTGGGTGATGGTTATGAAAGAAGAACATAATAATTTTGAAAAGAACAATGTTTGGAAACATTTTGATAGAACCAAATGCATTTTTACTATATCCACTAAGTGGGTGTTTAGAAATAAATTAGATGAATCTTGTAACATAGTTAGAAAACAAGCTAGATTGATTGCACGAGGCTACAGTCAAATAGAATGAATTGTCTATGAGGAGACCTTTGCACGAGTAGCTAGACTTGAATCCATTATAATCGTTCTTTCATATTCTACACATATTAATTTTAAACTATATAAAATTGATATCAAGAGTGCATTCCTAAATGGGAATATAGATGGGGATGTTTTGGTTGAACAACCCCCCAGTTTCAAAAATCCTCACTTTCCAAATCATGTTTTTAAATTATCAAAATTTTTGTATGGTTTAAAACAATATATAATAGATTTTTATGATAGATTAAGTAATTTTATTATTTATAAATGTTTTACCAAAGGCATATTTGATCCTAATATTTTTATAAAAATAATTTCCAATGATGTTTTAGTAGTTCAGATTTATAAAGATGATATTAGTTTTGGATCTTAAAAAATTATTTATATATTGATATTTCCAAAATAATGAAAAATGAATTTGAAATGAGTTTAATGGGTGAACTAAAATTCCTTCATAGATTTCAAATAATTAAAAATAACGATAGTATTATTATAAATTGAAGAAAATATACTAACTTTTTTCTTAAAACGTTTTGGCTTGGACAACACTAAAAGTAGTGATACTTCAATGAATATTACCGGTAAGTTGGATCAGGATGAAGATGGAAAATATAATGATCAAACCACTTATAAACTAATGATTGGAAGCCTACTCTACTTAACTTTAAGCCAACTAGATATTATGTTTAGTGTATTTATGTGTTCTATCTTTCAAGTAAACCATAAATAGTATCATTAAAAGTTTATAAAATAGATTTTCAAATAACTCAAACATACACCCAATCTACGAATATTTTATCCTAAAGGACAATCATTCGAGTTAGTTAGCTATTCTGATGTTGATTTTTGTGTTTTTATGTTAGATAGAAAAATCACCTCTGGAACATGTCACATTTTAGGCAGGTCTTTAGTATCATGGTGTAGTAAGAAGAAAAACTCTGTTGCGTTATCTACTACTGAAACCAAATACATAGCTTCTAGTAGTTTTTGTGCACAAATATTGTGGATGAAACACACATTACTAAACTATGGATATCAATTCATACATAAATCTATAAATTGTGACAATACAAGTTCTATTAAAATTTCAAATAATCAATTTTCACACTCCAGGACAAAACATATTGATGTAAGACTTCAATTTTTGAGAGAACGTTATCAAAATGGTGACATCACTTTGGAATTCATTGGAACTGAATATCGTCTTGCTGATATATTCACTAAACCATTAAATTATGATAAGATAAATTACATCATACATGAATTGGGGATGATAAGTTTAAAGTGAAAGGATTACAGTCTTGAACTTACTATTTCACAGGTTATAATTTCACAAGTTACTTTCTAACACTTGTTGTTTTGCTTTAATGGTCTCACATATTACGACTTTGGAATTACTCTTTCACTTTCTCAGTTTCACAATTCATTGTTTTACACTTTTTGTCTCAAAATTACAGTTTCATCATTTGCTGTCACACCATAAGGAAGACACCGTGAGAACCTATTCTGATATCACAGTAATGACTCAGTTTTCTATTTTCTTTAATTTTATTTTCCATATCACTATGTTGATTATTTTATTTTTATTTTTCCACACTTTTTTTTATGATGTTTGGAATTTCTAAATGAAAAAAAAACTCAATATTTTTCACTTCTCTCTTTACTTGAGCTTTCCTCTCTTGAAACCTAAGACCTTGCCTTCTAAATGTTATTCTCTCCTTCAACTATTTATCTTTCTTGGACCAGATGTTTTATGCCCAGAATGAAGTGACCCTCTTCGTCGACTCCAGAGAAGCGAAGGTCTCACAAGAAAGAAAAAAAGGTACCATGAATAGAACCTAATGGACCTTTGAATTATGGTCTTATAAATAGAATAGTCATGTTTGAAAAGGAAGTATGTATAAAGTGGATACTTTCAAGTAAGTCAATGCTCGTGAAAGTTAGGAATGAACAAGGCTGGTTGGATTGGTTTAAAAAGGAAAAAATGACACATTTATTCAAAATGTATTTCTCAGTTTTATCAGTATGTCTAGTTTTCATTCGGCCATAGGTGAACTTTTTTGTCGTGATTATGGGATAGCTGCCTATGGATACCTCATGAAGGAATATGTGGGGATCATCAGCGATAACCTCCTCTTGACAGTGATATTTTCATCATGGAAGAAACTTTGAGAAGTCTAACTAGAAATAAGATGAAAATAAGTGCAATTTCTCGGGAGTTGGATGGGGAGACAAGGTGGATATTTAAGTTTATCTGTAATATTATTAGTCTAAGGAAAGGTGATTTTTCTACTCTTTAGTATAAAGATATATTCTTGATACATCTTATGAAAAATGGATACAAGATTAATATGTGTAAGTATATTATACTTCACATGTGTGAATTGATTAAGAAAACATTGAAGTCTACCTCTTGGTACTATTCAAGATTAATCTCTACAATGTTGTTTTATGAAGGAGTAGTTGGCCCGAATGAAGAATTCATTGAAGTTTATGAGTTTTGTATCTAAAAGGATACAATAATATGGATTAATATAATATGGAATCCATAGAAAAATTCTTAGGTGGAGGACAATGAAAGTCTATATGAAATGTTCAATACCATTGAAAATCCCTTAAGGACTAAGGACAAGAATGACCAAAGCCTAGAATCTGATGAGTTTGTGGAATACTCAATTCAAGAAGCATAGGATGCAGAATCTCCATATTTGGACATAATTTTATTAAAAGAAGAATACATTGGCTTACCTAAACAACAATTTGATGATAAACAAATTTGATGAACAACAAGTTGGTGAAGAAATAATTGATAAAGGATTTATTGATAAAGAAGGAAATGCTGCTGGTTTGGAAGAGCAAGATGTTCCTGAGGAACATCTAGGAGAACCTATTATTCAGAAAGGTCTTGTAGTTGTGGAAAGGCATAAATAACAAGATGAGCTAGAATTAATTCTGTTAGCTGAATAAAGAATGGACCAAGCCTTTCGAAAATATATAACATATATGGGTGAGCCTAACACTGATGAAAGTCTAGAAATAGATAAATAGATAGGGTCTCTCACTCTTTGAGCTTATACACAAATTGAGGGGGAGAAAAACCCATTCTGTAATGTACTCAAGTACAAATCACTGTTCAGACATGTCATATGGACAATGTGTATAAATTCCCTAGCTATTTTGATGTCTCGGACACTAAAGTGGCCTCAATGAGAATAATAAATCTTATATCAGCTTTTTGATTGAAATATTTTTCTATACCATGATTAATACCTGCTAAGGAGCCTGAACCTGTTGTGGTTTTTAACCAAACACTACACAATAAGATCTAATCTCTGTAATCCATGAGGACTTAAAGGTGTTTTGTGAAAATATGTTTCCTAGATTTGAGAAGATTTTAAAAGATAGAACTCTTCATGTAACTCATTTAAGTAAACATGATGCTAGTCTGATTTTGGAAAAACATATTTGGAAAACTCCACCTCATATGTTTAATGAAATTCAAGAAGTAAGAATTGAAAATCGTCACTTAAGTGAGGAAGTTAAATCATTAAAATCTTTGGTAGAGGAAAAAAAGAAAGAGTTTGAAACTTTTGAACCTCCTGTTGCTCGATTCATCTCAGAATATGCTGAAAAGATATCCAAAAAGAATTGAAACACTAATCTGGCCAAATTTGGTCTCATTTTTTGAGAAAATAATAGCAAAAAATGACAAGTTGGTAGAAGAAATTTGAAAATTATCATCCTAAATTGATGGAGTGCCTAGTATATTCATGAACTCTATTGAAACTGTTGTCATGAGTCTTCATGCACCATCTGCAACCATCTTAGGTCCTTCCTCCTTAGTCAAGCCTACTCAATCATCTCAGTTGCCACAAAGTGTAGTTATGATAAAGGTTATTAAAGAAGAGATTACTTCATTGAAAAGTACATCTGTTCAGGAAATACTCTCTAAAATTGTTCAAAATAGTGAAAATTTCTATGACATGGTTCAACTGTACTCTAAAGAATATTCTACGACCTATGATGAGATTAAAAAATTGGTGAATTTCAACTTTAAAATGATCTATACAAAGCAAAAAATTTCAATTCATTTCATGTATCTTATATAGAATTTGAAAATGCCTTATGTGACTCAAGTGCTTAAGGACCAAGTACATAAAATGAAAGAGTACACACCTACCTTAGAGAAGTTTATAGAAAATAAATATGATTTAGATAAGGAAATGAATTATAATGGTAATTTCATCACTCATTTCGTAATTTTAATAAATCCCTATCTCCACATGAAAAGCATTACTATAGTGGCTCTTGTAGCTTCTCCCTTGAGGTATGGTTCCACCTCTTCTTCATCATCTTCCTTTTCTCCTACTACCATGTCTATATATCAGGCTTTAAGCCAAATCAGACATGTTATTCTTGAGTAATTCTTACCTCGGTCTTTGACCAAATCAACTCTTGCACATTCTATTTTTGAAGGTGTGCCTCTTGTTTCTCTCACCATTGGATCACTCTCAACTACAACCTCATCTTCTATTCCTGTGGTTCCTCTTGCTAATTCTTCCTTGGGAAAAAAGAAGTCTAATTCCTTAGAGAAGTTAAGGCACTATATTAGATAGTAATGTTCTCTATTTTTTCTTTTTGTCCTATGTTTTTACTATATTCTATCTTATTTTTCACTAGAATGTGACATGTTGTTGTTTGAGTTTAGCCTTACATTTATTCACTTATTATTTTTGTCATCCTATTTTCTTTTTGATAATCCCAAAAAGACGATAAATAAATATTAAATGATTTATTCACTTTTTTATAGTTAAAAATGTCATGATTCATGATCATAAAAAAGGGGGATATTGTTGGACTCCTTTTGTTTGATCATGTTTTAATGCTCACACATCATAAAAATCATGAAAATTTTACTAATCATGTTTAAATCATGTTTGAATTTTGTTGGTATTATTATAATTCCATGCTTACTATGTTTAATTTATAATCACAAATGTTATATGTAATCGTTTTATATTATGTTTTATTATAAGAAAAATTAAGTATAATCAATTCTTTAAATATTACTACTTAATACTATTTACAGATATTTGGCTAAGTCTGAGAAACTGTAAATCTGACACTAGTCTTGGATTTTGGAAAAGTATCAGACACAGTGACCCAAATACCGTGACCCATACGACATAACCCAGAAACCGTGACCAAGTCACCATGACCCATACATAGTGACTTAGACACCGTGAATCAGACACTCTGACGCAGACACTGTGAGTCTGACACCATACTTCGGACACTGTGACCGAAGCACTGTTAAAGGTTTTAACAAAGGACTAGACAATGCTACCAGATACACTGTAAACCTAACACCACATTTTTTATACCAGTATTAGATGTCAACACAGTTATGGCACTGTAACTATCTCACTAGTCAAAGATAAAGGAGAATACAACGTTTCCATGTGACATTGTTTCACGAAAAATTGTGACACCATTATTTAATCTTTTTGGTATTTTTAAATTTAATTTCTAGAGGTCATGTTTAAGTTATTAAATTTCACTAACATCATTAATGTTTCTGTGTAGACAAGTCACCTGATAGTATGAGTTTTGAGGTGCGGCGTACATGCATCAGGTCAGCTTCAACATGTGCATCCCTAATTAAAAGGAAGATATGTGTGGCTCAAGAGTATGAAAAAGTGATTTGTGGAAAAGAAAAATCATTCATGCAATAACATACCACTGAAGAATACATGAAGTATACTCGATACTTGAAGGATAAACAACCGTAGATCAAAGCCTCAAATATCTTCACTGAATCAACTTAAAGAAGAACACGATCTACACATATTACATCATCGAACTAGAAACCAAAGCACCAAACATGTGATACTTTATTTTTAAAAGAGGAATAAATATGTTCATAAGCTTTATCCTAAAATTTTAAAGCTGTATATAGAAACACATAGAGCATTTCTAATACATCCTCATCATCTTTGCTCTGTTGTGTACTATTTTTAGCTTTCCGAAAGTGTGTTTGTGTGACTGTATTAAAACACACACTATCTCCCATATTAAACTGAAGGATACAAGATATCCTTCCTCACATATCTTCTTAAATTTATTTACTCCCATGGATATGTGTGGAAGAGGTCCTTATGTGACCTGGTATCCTATAGCCACGAAGAACAGTGGAAGAGGTCATGTGAACTGGACATTCTTGTGTACTTTTGTTTACCCCAATCCAGGGTGTGGGTCAAGTTTATTATTATTAACTAATCAATGGAAGGTAATCACCATGTGGAGTGGATTAAGTCTCATCTTGAGACTGGACCACTTATTTTATCTACTATGTCTTTTAATTTAGTTTTTCCTGACATTACTGTATATTTCAGAAAACTAGATTTTACATTGATACTTAGTCTTGGATAGAAGTTATAATTGTTTTTCATTATTAGAATATATTCAAAAGTTTTATCAATTACTTAGATTTATATTGCTGGGAATTAATCATTATTATGAGATGTTATTTCAATAGTCAAAATTTTATAACAATATTACCTTGATTAACTTGCCTATATTCATTTTTATTGGGAAATATTTTTAAATAAACTTTTTTAAAGAAATTTTTATACATACTCAATTAAGACACCTCTTGAGTACTCTACTCCAACCAAAAACTCTCTTTAATGGAATAAAAATTATTATGAGTACCCTAAATTTGAAAATGAGCCAAGAAAATTTTTCCCTGCATTATATATGGAATAAATAGTTTTTGTGTGTATAGTAGTACTCACAGTACATGTCATGTTATGTCGGTAAATTATAACCAACTACCATGGTTATGAATGATGTACCAATAAATTATGTTGTATCTGCTTAAAAATAGACCAAAATAACACAGAAATAATATTGTTGTCTATTTGGATCCATTGACTGAAGATCTGAAATTGAAGTGGGATAAAGTTATTAAAATGTATGATGGTCATTAAATTAAATATTTCTCAGTGAGAGTTATTTTTTACTGGAAAACTAATGACTTTCCTTCTTATGGAAATTTTTTAGGCCATAGCATTAAAGGAATGTTGGGGTGTCCCATTTATAAAGAATTCACACACTCAATTCGGTTGAAACATTCCTCAAATACTATTTTTAGGAAATCATAAATTTTTACCATGATGGCATAAATATCGATCATGGATGATGACATTCGATGGGAATACAGAAAAGGTACAACAACATATCCACTAAAGAGTTATAAACTATAAAATAAATTAAAATATATTGAAATTAACTTTAGAAAACCATTTATAAAAAACCTTATGTAATCATGTAGTAAAAAGAGATCAATTTTTTTCAATTATAATACAGTATTTGTTTATTTATCATTCATTTTCTTAATGTCATGCATGTAGAAAAAATGGATTTTATAGTGTTATTGGAATGTTACTAAATGTTCCTTAAAATAAATATGGAATCATGGCTAGGTTGGATATGATTGGCATTGAGATAAGGAAAGAGTTGGAACTGGTGAAGGTTAAAAGGGGAACTTTTCTTCATCTAACAACTTTCACTCTATCCAGAAAAGAAAATTTTCAATTTTTTATTTTCCTTAATAGTGTACAAGTTCCGGAGGGGAACTCATAAAATATCAAGAATGTAGTTTCAATGATTAATATGAAGTTACAAGGATAAAATCACATCAATATCATGTTTTGATACAAGATTTTATTATTTTCACTTAATGTTTAATTCTTTCCAAAAAAAGTATGAGATGCATAAACAAGTCTCTACATATTTTTTGAAGACATATACAATAAAGTTATAGACTCGGTGAAGTTTCTAATCATGAATAAGGAGTTTTTATTCATATTATGTTAATTATATATGTTCTTCCCACGATCATTATTTGGTATAATAATCCACCTGATGGTTTACATGGATATAGAGGTTCAACTATTTAGTCTTATCCATTACAGATGATGTACCCCATTTAATTGTATATGAAGATTTTGAAAGTGTATGCCAATAATCAAAGTCTGATAGAAATTTTTATTGTTGAATGATATATTTTTCAATAAGATGTTGAGTTCTATACCGATTACTTATAATATGTTCATCTCATCAGTCATGCAATGTCTCATCACAAAAAATGCCTTATAGGAAAATGGATTTTCATAATATATGTTCTTAAAATTTCCATCACAATGTAGGAGCAACATCACCATTTCATATTACATAGTTGAAAATATTTTGATTCATACATTGAAACCCAAAAATACATTCTTAGACATTTGAATCCATCAAGTTCTAAAGGATGGATATGAAATACACATAATCAAGAAGATTATAAGATGGTTCCAAGGTAATATTTATAAGGAGTAATCTAAAAATATGGATTCAATTATATAATGAATTTGATATATTTATTGGGGATCAAATGAAAATTTTATATCTTACTCTATTTTTTAAATTAATGGTTTTTCATTCTGTATAAATTAATATGATAATAGTGTTATGAGGAAAAATAGTGGAGTTACACTTTTAGTGGAGGTGATTCACATATATGTTTCTAAGGATTATAATCCAATTTATGAAAATATGTCATATTTTAGCGTCATCAAATAAATGTATGAGTAGGATTATGTAAAATTTCATGTGATGATTTCTTGTTATAAAATGGTTGAAAATAAGAGTTCATAAAAATTTACTAAAATTGTCTTCGGGAAGATGAATCTCAGTTTGGAAGGGTATAAGGATTAATAATTTATAATTGAGTAACAATTAGTATTTGTATTTTATGTATTAGATCTAGAAAACAAGAATTGTCCAATTTTCTTACTGGTGACTAAAACAACTAGAGGGTGAGATGAAAATTCAATTAACAAAAACCCTTTCATTAAGAGATCACAATAATTTCATGGAAGTCCCAATATAAACAATGTCTTGTATGTTAAAGATGGAAATAATGAAGGAAAATGGATTTCTAATAAAGGATCCAAATCCCTTAGAACATTAAATAAAATAAAGAGAGTTTGGTGATAAGGTAAAAGTTATTTTTAATATACTAGGATTTTCCTCAAAATATTTGTTGTTCTCTACTACATTAATATAATATAAATTAAATTTTTAACTACTCATGTGGAAAAAAGAATTATTCAGATGATGATATTAACAATATCGGGGAAGAATAGATGGATAATGGTGAAACTATAGAGTTATTAGGGGATAAACAACATGTCGATCAAAAAACAAGAATGTAATACCATCACTATGTTGAGTAAAATAATCGATGAAAAATGCAATGATATAAAATTTGATGTCGTAAAGAATCAATACGACCAAGATATTGCACCAAGTATTCAATATTGATTACTTATGTTGGGGAAGTAATGATAATTAATGTGATAGTTGATATAGATTCTTTGTTATATGTTCAAACTGTAATGAAGGAAACCCTTTGGGAAGGTATTAAGGTAATGTTACGATATACTTTCTCTATTTTATTGAAAAAATATATAATTAAATTTTGATTTAATTTTCATTATCCATTGTTGAGTTCATTAATTTTATTTTATTTACATAATAAATATTCATTAATAGCCATTGTAAAATCCTATAGAGGCTTACAGAAACTTCTTACTAAGATTTATTTTAGGGATACTGAGGGGAAAGTAATGCCCCACCCACCAATTACATATGAACACATTATAAATTAGGAAACAAGGAATTATTCCACCATTCATAACTATGATATATTATTTCAGGTGATTTTTAGTAAATAATCTATTATTTGAAATTATTTATTTTATCCAATTTGATTCAAAATTGTTACTTTATGAAATATAAAAGGGGTGCTGAAAATAAAAAAAACTCATCAAAACCAATATACCCCTATCGCAAAGTTAAGATGGGGTACAAATCACTAGAAAATAAAATGGAATGTATTTTAAATATAGAATAAATGTTTTGTGCTATATGAAACAATATATGTTCCTTTTTTATATGCAGATTGATTAATCCAAATATGAAGACACTTCCTTCCAACACCATGTTCTATAGAAACAGGCCTATGTAAATAAATAGGGTAGACTAATTGATAAAAACATAAAATAAGTATGGAAAACATGTCTAAGTATTAAATAATAGTAATTATACATTCTTTATCACATTATTACATATAAATTTCTATTTATTTTCATACTTTTTATAAGGTTTAGACGCATGAATCGGCAGTGATCATACGTGAAGAAAAACTACTTTCAGTATCTTTGAAGCCGCTAGAACAATATTGTGGTGTTAGATATGTAGGTTTTCTATTTTCACCTTGAACATATTTCAATGAGAAAAAACCATGAGGATATATATATCATATTATGAAAGAACTATTCACGCAAATAGATTATTTCCAAGTTATTATTATCTGATTTGGTTTTGCAGATCAATATATGATGAAGTATATAAGAGAACCAAAAGTTGAAAAATATCAGCATATGAACTAAATGAACCCACTATATTTGAGGCCATTCATTCCTCGAAAAAACATGACTTACCCAATATAGTGTATTTTTTCATTAATTGTTCTGCTAAATGTGATTCAAAAAACTTCTGATAACATTATATTACTAAAATTATATAGGGTGAAGTTGCATGTGATTTCTATCTATCAACACCCACGAACTTCATTATAATGATGGGTATGGTGTATAATTTCCTATGTGATATGATGAACAATAATGAATTCCCAAATGATCACATTATATTGGGGATTTAAGTATCTTATGAGCCGAGTGATGAATTTTTTTTTCCACTTGATGATCAAGATATTACAATGGACAATGATGTTATTGGAAATTTCACATCATGGTCATATAATATTATAAATATACATGAGGTATGTCCTTCAGAAAATCAAATTAGATACCTATAATAGTTGAGGGGAAAATGCCTGAAGTGAGGTATGATTTTATGTATATTTTAAAAATATGGGTAAATGGATGTTTGGGTGAAGAAAATTCAGTGAATCGACTATGAAATCAAAGGGACCCTATAATATTACATTCTCCTAACCAATTCCACTACAGAATATATTAACATTAGATATTCATGCAGACACGACATTCAAATATACATATCTATATTTTATTTAGTATGAAGAAGAAATATTTGGAACATCCATTATAAACATGGTTGGAATTAATAATATTAATAAGATTCTCAAGTTTCAATGGTCGGAAGTCTCAGTTGTGAATACATATATGAGTTACATTTTCATAATTCGTCTATCCAAAAAATGATCCACTATGTCTATTAAATTTAATAAATATACATATATTCTATAGGTATTTATATTATTACTATATAAAAATAAAACCCTATGAATCATGATTTGGATTCATTAATACTTGTATCATTTCTATGAAATAATTTTTTTTTGGTTGGAATAAATTGATAAGAAAAAAAGATGATCTAACTAAGGAATTTGAGAAGACAATAACAGATGACATTATATTTTTGATTCTTAGAATGATGGGGTAAAACTATGCAATCAAATTATATAATTTTTGTTTTTATTTTTTCATTATTTTCTTAATAATCACTTGATATTGATCTCAATCAATTTGGATATCCTAAATGTTTACTTTTTTGGTCAAATTCATGGATTTAAATAAAATAAACAACACATGATGTGTATTGTGAATTTTAAATTCCCTTTAATAAACTTTTTATGGAAAATTAGTATTATATATTTCATTTTTCTTTTTAAAAATAATTTTATTATGGTGGGGATCTATAAATATAGGATAAATCATGGTATAAGGTTGGTGAATGAAAATAAGAAGCCTATGGATTTATTCAAATACAAACATATTGATGAATATCTAGAAAATTTTAAATATCTATACCTATTTCAAAATAATTTAATAATTGTGTTCAATGTTTCTACAGTTATTGAAGAAATATAACAATAATGATTTTGGATATTACATTTTCAAATTCAGAAAAGATAACATATATCATCAAAATACTAGCATTCCCAAAAAATTAATTTCTTAAGGTAATATAAATTTCATTAAATATATTTAATAATAATTTGTTTTTCTATATTTTCGCAGTGCTACCAAGATTTCCAACAATCTATTTACTCAAAAGAAGATGTGAATTTTTTTAGAGATGAGTGGCGAGAGTACATGGTGTCATAATTTTTTTACGTCAAATTTTAGTGATTAACTATTAGGTTTGTGATAAAATATGGGAAATTACCATATAGATACACTTGAGTTGTGTAGAATTAGTATAGTAATGTTAATATAGTATTTTTGATCTATTTATAAAGGATAATTATAATGGAGAAAATTGATTTTTTTAGAAAATGAAAAGGTACAATAAGTGGTATCAGAATATATATATAAATCATTAAGAGATGACTTTATAATACTTATTTAATAAATTTCCGAATCATTTTATCTAATTTATTTAGTAAATTTCCTTATAATTTCTATCTGATAGGAAATTTTTAAATTTTACACATTAATCTAGAACACACATCACATACTCAATACCAATAAAACAAATTTATATTGTTTTGATATTTAATTATAGAGATAAATAAGTCATTTTTTATGTATAGTAATTAATCGTATATCAATATGAAATACAATGTGGTCAGTGTTACTTGAAGTGTGTGTCTTCCATACAAAATTTTTATTTTAGTTTGAATCATGTATCACGTAACCAAAACTAAGAAAACAAGGTCAGATTGTTTTCAAATTTTAAGAAAATGATCCATAGTTTATTTCTAATGTGTATAAATTAACCACATTATAATCTGACTCTCGATGTGGTTGGTATGACTCTATGTATATATTTTCAATATAAAAGTGTCATTTTAGTCTAAAATGTGTGTCACATAACAAAAACCAATAAAATTATCTCATGTTGTTTTAAAAAAATCGGAAAACAATCCATAATTAATTTTTAGTCTATAGTAATTGATTGTTCACCCATGGGACACACTATGTTGTTGGTATGACTTGAAGTATATGTTTTCAATATAAAAGTGTCATTTTAGTTTAAAACATGTGTCACACCTCCAAAACCAAACAAAAGAGCTTGAATTGTCTTCATAATTTGGGAAAATTATTAATAATTCATTTGTGACATGCAAGAATTGATTGCACATTAATATGACACTCGATGTGGACATTATGACTTAAGTGTGTCCTTTCAATTTAAAAGTGTCATTTTAGCTTAAAACATGTGTTACATCACAAAAACTAAGAAAAAACATTAATTTTTTTCAAATATTATGAAAATTATTCATAATTAATTTCTCACTTATGGGAATTAACCACACACCAATCTGACACCTGATGTGGTCAGTATGACTCAAAGTATGTGTTTTCAATATAAAAGTTTCACTTTAGTTTAAAATGTATCACATATAAAAAACTAACAAAATTATATTGTATTGTTTTATAAATTTATATCAATGATTTATAATTAATTTGTGATATGTAGGAATTGATCACATATCTAACACCCGATGTGGTCATCATGAATCGAAGTGTGTGTTTTAAATACAAAATTCCCTTTTACCAAAAAATATGTATCAAATAGATAAAACAAAGAAAAATAGATCATATATTTTTCAGAATTTTGTAAAATTATATATAATTCATTTTTTACATGTAGGAATTGATCCCACATCAATCTACCACCTGGTGCATTTAGTATGACTCAAAGTGCATGTTTTTTAGTATAAAAGTTTTGTTTTAGTATAAAATTCATGTCACATCACCAAACTAAGAAAATAAGATCATATTGTTCTTAAAATTTAGTAAAAATTTCCATAATTCATTTTTTATATGTAGAAATTAACCTCATTCCAATCTGGAACATGATGTGGTCGGTATGACTCAATGTAAATGTTTTCAATATAAAATTGTTATTTTAGATTAAAATGTATCACACAATCCAAAATGATAAAAGGAGAAAGGATTATTTTTAAATATTATAAAAACAATCCATAAATAATTTTTGAGGTGTAGAAATTGACCACACATTATTATAACACTCAATCTAGTCGGTATGACTCAAAGTGTGTGTTTTCAATAAAAAAGTGTCATTTTAGTTTGAAACATGCATCATATAGAAGAAACTAATAAAATGATCTCATATTATTTTTAAGATTTATGAAAAAAATTTATATTTCATTTTTTATGTGTAATAATTTACGTAACATCAATCCAAAACCCGATGGGGTCATTATATCTCAAAGTGCATGTTTTCATTATAAAAGTGACATTTTAGTTTAAAACACATGTCACATCACCAAAACTAAGAAAACGAGTTCAGATTGTTTTCAAACATTATGAAAATTATCTATAATTTATTTTTCAAAGGTAATAATAGACCATATTCCAATCCAACACATGATACGGTTGATATCAATCAAAGTACATGTTTTCAATATAAAAGTGTCATTTTAGTTTAAAACACATCACATATCTATAACTAGGAAAAAGAGCTTGGGTCATTTTAAAACATTTGAAAAAGTGTCCCTAATTCATTTATGACATGTAGGGTCTGACCACACATCAATATGACACCTGATGTGGTCTTTATGACTCGATGTGTGAGCTTTCAATTCAAAAGTGTCATTTTATTTTAAAACATGCATCAAATATCCAAAAAGAAGTAAACATGCTCAGGTTATTTTCAAACATTAGTAAAATGATCAATAATTCATTTTTGTCATGTAGGAATTAATTAAACATCAATATAACACCCGATGTGGTTAATACGAATTGAAGTGTGTGTTTTCAAAAAAAATGGAAATTTTAGTTTAAAATATGTGTCATATTTCTAAAACTAAGAAAAAGAGCTCATATTATTTTCAAACTCTAGAAAATTGATCAATAATTCATATTTTATGACAATGAATTCACCACACATAAATCAACCACAAGATGTGGTCGATATGACTTAAAGTGTGTGCTTTAAACATAAAAGTGCCATTTTATTTTTAAACACACATCAAATAGCTAAAACCAAGAAAATGAGATCAAATTGTTTAAAAAAGTTATGAAAATGGACCATAATTCATTTGTGACTTATAAATATTGATCATACATCAATCCAATTCACAATTCGATTGATATGACTCAAAGTGTGTGTTTTCAATATATAGGCTTCATTTTAGTTTAAAACACATGTCAATATCCAAAAACCTGACATACGAGATCATATTTTTTTCAAATATTAGTAGAATGAACCATTATTCATTTTTACTGTTTATAAATTTAATGTACATCAATTCAACACCCGATGTGGTTAGGGTGACTCGATGTTCATGATTCAATTGTAAAAGTTCAATAATAGTATAAAATGCGCAACCATAGACAAAAATGAGTATAAAGTTATCATATTTATTTGTCACCATTTTATCTATTATTACTTAATAAATGTCTTTATCATTTTTATCTCATGCATATTTAGATAATTTTCAAAGAGATGATGCCTAAAGATGGACAAGAAATGGTTGAAAATTGAAGGACTGTTCTCAAATAACAAGATCTATTAATTTGGATCACATCCATATTGAGTTTCTTATCACCACATATGTGATGCACTGAAAGAGAACTAGCTTTTGAGAAAAACAAGAAATAGTGTGATGTTTAAGAATCAACCACAACTCAATATATTTCATGGTGTGCCTTGGATGACTCAAAGTATGTGTTTTTAGCTTAAAATAGACACTTTATGTTTAGTTTATTTTTTTATAGTATTACGAATATGAGAGAAGTTTTTTTATGTAATTGCATACTTTTTCTAGATTTGGGGTAGTTTCTTCGGAAATAAATAGCATGACTGGGGATTAAGGTCCAGATACAATGGAACATTTATTTTTTTGAATATATTTGAAAAATTGTACTTACTCGTGTAATTTTACAAAAAATGTTTAAAATTTCTATAATATAAAGTTTTTTATTTAACTTCTGTTATAAATTTTATTTTAATTTATTTATTTATTTTATCCCTCTATTTTCTCCCACTTTTTTCTAATTCAGTGTGTTGTAATTTTAAAAGAACAATACAATAGTATGCCCCTTTATTTATGCTATTTATAATACTAATAAAGGGATCCTTTATCAGTGCTAAACTAGCACCGATAATGTTCCCATTTATTGGTGATATTTTTAGCGCTAATAAAGGATCTTTTATTAGTTATTTTGTATAATGGATAAGGGCCTATTTCATATAAGTGTGCTCTGATTGGAAGCACTTTTTCACTAAAAAGGATGTATTATATCACTTTTAAAGGCCTTATGTGTTGTAGTGGATTTTGTCTTGGTGGTACCTAATTCACCTTGGGACCAGTAATGTTGTTATATCTTCCACCTTCAGAGTGATATCAATGGATCATCATCTACATGGATGAGAAATCTATGTAGTGCCATGACCCATTTTCAACTCAAACAATGCTCTAAAGTGGTTAGCCACTAGGACTTAGTTGTTCCCCCTTATATGATAAAGACTCTTGAATAAAAAAGAGGGTCTAGTAGGTGATATTGGGGATATTATAACCTCTATTGATGATAATGATTATGTTCCATACATCAATATTATAGAAGATGATGGACCATAAAAACAAAAAAACCAAATAAACTCAGCAGATGCATAATCAAACAGTAGCAATAATAAATAATCCCAAAGGAAAACAGGTTTAGACAACAATTATCATAGAATATTATAAAAAATGATAGACATGTAGGGTATCCCATGGATGACCACTTTTTTATATAAATATAAAACTTACTAAAACAAAATATTAAACTTATTCTCGATGTAAGAACCACCATGGTCCCTTTATATCCATCCCAATAAAAAGTTCAACTCAATCACTATGGTCCATATCCCAAGCCTAATACCTTACATAACCTGAGATACATAAGGTCTAAACATGTCTCGAGGGGCCCATGTAGTGTGTGAGAATAATCTCAGTAGACCACCGCCAACTTGTTCCTTTCTTACATTCATAATTATATAGGTGTATGTTTAATATAAATAAAAATTCATAACACACATGTGTAATGATATACCTGCTCCACTTGTGCTAAACATCCATAAGTGAGTGTTCTACCTGATTTTTTCTCCACTGGTATAAGTCTGAATACATTTCTTCAATTATATATATGTCATACAACACATGTATCTATATATAAAATTTCATTAGCAAGGATTAATTTCTTGGTTCCCAAGGAATCCCCTAACGAATAATATACAAGGAGAAACCTCAGTTTCCACCCACTAAATATTTCACTAGAACTCCATTCCATCTGTAAAATATTTGGTTCCCTCACATATTTCCCAAAAAAGGAGTCTCAGGTCCCTTATACCTTCATATAAATAGTTCTCATTGGCTCAAATGACTGAAAACCCAATGCATAGTGAAATATGACCTCCAATAATAATAATCACCATCATCTCAATAGCCTACGTCCTGAGGAATAGCAATATTATCCACCCCAAAGTGTCATTAAGAGTAATGTTGAGCCTTATCCCCCAATTTATGGGCTCCAAACAATCAATCAATGGTCAATCACCATCCACATGGCTTTCTATAGTTTTCACCCTAAAAAATATGGTGGTCAACACCATACCCTAATCTATATAGTCTACAGGGGCCTCCACCCACAATGATCAGTTAACAAAAACTTGGATGAAACCTATCAATGTTAACACAAATCCAATGGCGCATCAACCAAAAAATAGTGAGGGTAAATTACCAAAAAACATAATTTTCATCACCTGGCACCTCATTCCCATGGTAACATGTCACTATATCCTGATGGTTGACACCCTATCAAATCACATGAGCCATGACCTCAACCTAACAACCTATTTTCCACAATCTAATAACCATGTCACCTCAACCGAGTGATCAATATCACCCCATGTAACTCAAGACAAGCCCAACCTAACAAACCATTTCACCTCAACCCAGGTGATTAACATCCCCTTTATCCTCAGTCTTATCCTCTCACATTCCCATGGAACTCAAGCAATTAAATATAAAAATTTTAATTTAATTTAAATTACACACCTGAACAAATCTCCCCAAGTTCTCTCAATCCCTTTACACAGCATAACTATTGTATTTAATCAAAATAATTCTCATTGGGATTTCATATAACCAATTAAACAATTTAAATGAATGTATTAAATTATTAGGGTCTCACTCAGAAATCCCACATGGATGTATTTAGAAATCCACCACAAAACAACCATAAATTTAAGGATATATCTAGGTAGTTCCTACTTTATACTCATAGTCTATCTATAATCTAATAACTACCTCAAAATTAAACAAAAATCATATAAAATCATAGTTTTATTTGAACGCCTAATACACTTCCAACCAGACCAATGGATCTCAGATAAGATATTAGATATCGGAGTTGGAACAAAGCCTCTGTGAGAGGAAAAAAGGAGGAATAACCCTTGTGAACATAGTGGAATGAGAATGAAATAAGGAATAAAAGAATAAAGATAAAAGGAGGAAAATCTAATTTTTCCCAAATATATGATCCATATGGTTTGGCCGGATGGTTTGGATAACCCCACACCAATCGTATGGTAGTCATTGTCTAAGAACCAAACATGAATTGGATAGGTGCATGGTTTACCAAACCATGTGTAGACCATTCAAATTCTGTCTCTTAAAAATTATTGAGGATCTCACACAGACATGTCGTAACACCCTGAGTTTTTATGGACCTTTTTTTCAAATTAATTTAAATTTTCATTTATATCTTTCAATGCACTAATTCAAAGATTACATTCACATTTAACTGACTCGGCGCACATTCCATGCAACAACGACTTGGCATACGATACACATAACACTGAGTTTTTAAGAAATATCTATTTTTATTATTTTAATTATATAAATAATAAAATTATAACATATAGTCTAATCATATTAATATTAATAGTAATAACTACTTTTAAAAATTATTTATAATTGTTTTATATAAATAAAACATATTTATAATAAAAGATATGATTTTATGAAATTTCATTATTATGTTAAAAACATCATTTTCCCAAATGAATTACTTATAATAAAGAATGTAATTTTAGAAACATTTCAAATTTTAATTTGTTAAAATAAACTTCAATTTTGAATTCATAAATTCAAAATTTTCTTATGGTGATTTTTTGGGATTTTTATAAGAAACTTCATTTATGAATGACCTGCAGGGATAGTATGAGGGGATATGAAGACAAGATGTTTTTTTTATGATGTAATGTAAAAATTTATGGATGTATCTAGTTATTCCAAGGCTACTAAACTAATCGGTCTTTCGAGACTTGATCTTTCTCGTGATCATGCCAATGTTATGTAATAATGCACCGACTCTGGGTAACTAGGGTCGGGGCGTTACAGTTGGTATCAGAGGAAGTTTAGTAATAACCTTGGTAGCTAGATTTAGATAAACTCTGATTAGAGCACGTAGACCTAAGATGAACTTTGAGGATTAATATAAAAGAACTTCCTAGAATTTTGGTATTGTAGAGATTTTGTGAGATTTCCGAGCAATACATCCCTGTCTGGATACGAGCAGGTAGAGGCGGCTCTGGCACAGATGTACCTAGGGGTAAAACCCAAAAACACCGCTTTGAGCTAGACTCGAACGGGAACTGGTGCACGACAACGGGCCTTGCTGCACTCTTGGTTACGACACTCCCGGGGGACATGCTTAGGATAATTTACATTTTCTTTACAAACCGATTTAAGTAATATATACATAAGATGAGAGTAAATGACCTTGGTTAATCCTAATATGTTTCAAATTGAGAATATGGTGACATTTTAATCTCTAAATGATTTTACGACTACTATTACTCACATAATGCTTTCTGGTTTTAGTCAATGGCTGGATTCCAAGGAAGTCATAGTGACTTTGAGAATGATGTACAAGGTGGGAACGGTGGTGGAAATGAGCAACAAAATGGAATGTTGATAGGCGTAAAAGATATTGTCTTTATGCCAAATCAGTTTTCCAAAAATATGATCAACAACATATATATTAACCAACTCCCAGACTCAACAAGGAAGAGAAAGGTGATAAATGATAAGATCTCCAGCAATGGAGACCATGGAGAAAAGAAACCTCAATTTTCATCATGCAGGAATTGTGGAAAGAGACACCCAGGAAAGTGTCTCAATGGGACAACGAAATGTTTTACGTGCGGGAAGGAAGGACATAAAGTGAAGAATTGCCGAAGAAAAATGAATAGTACTATGGAAGAAGATAAAAATGGTCCCAAGAGTCCATTTACAGTCATTTTCCATAAATGTAGGGGACCTAGCCATTACCCGAGTGAATGTCCTATTTTATAGGATATTTTCTTGCTCAAAGAAGAAGCTATGCGGAAATAAATGGTTGGAGAAAAATTTAAAAAGTATTAGCACTCCTTGTTGATGGGTTTACTTTGGAATAATTTTCTCTTGTATTTGTAACCCCTCAGTTTGCCATGTGAGAATGATATTTGAGGAATAATTGTCTCTTCTCTTGTGGATATAGGTATAAATAACCATTTGATTTTATATGATCATTGGGGTTTGAGAAAATGATAAGTTATTATAATTTGGGATGAAAATGAAAAGTATGATATAACATTTGTGGTTAAATTATGTTATTTTGAAAAATTTATCTCATTTTGGTAATATTATAGAATATAGTTTTTGAAAAAGGACAACACGTAGACCGTGTGACAACCCGTCGCGTCGGACAAAGCTGTGGGAATCGAACCCACAACCAAAGTGTGATTGGGATTTATCGCCTACCACTGGACTACGTGAAGTCCCTGGTTAGTATGACTATTTTTTTTGTTAAATGATTTTATTGATCAATAATAAGATGATTTGGGTTCTTATGTCTTATCAAATGAATACCCTTGGTATAGGAAAATGATTTGGTTATTAAGTGATAAATGTTATTTTGGAAGATGTTCGTTTTGTTAGGAACACTATATGCCCAAGGAAAATAGAATACAATGAGGTTTCATTTGTAGAGTAATGGTGGATTTTTATCTACATTTTTATTGTTGATTTATAGTGATTTGGGTTATTTATGGAAATGATTAACCTATAACAGAGAATATGTGATGATGTTAATTACTTTTAAGTATGTGACTTTAAGAGTATTTGATGTCATTTGGAGATACAATGTAACATGGGAGACTACATAATCAAATTCTTCTATGTTTTGGGTTTCAATATTAGTTTGGATTATATTAAAGGATTTTAAGGACAATTGGTTATTGAATGGTATCTATTTAACTTTGGGGTATTGTTGGTTTAATTTTAGAAATTAAGATTAGTGCATATTTATCTCAATGAATATCCTTTTGGGGGATCATTAGATCATTCACTAACCATTTTGGTTTTGATTAATCTTCAAAGACAATGTAAATATATGGTTTATCCTGCATGGATCATGTGATTCTATAGAAGTTTATTCTAGCTCTTCCAGTGTGACCAAGTCTTCTTGAATACTCATCGTTTAAAAAAATTGAGTTAGTGGTGGAAATTTATTAAAGAATGAAAATCTACTTAAAATTTAAGTATATCTCATAATGTTCTTAGTCAATATCATAAATGAATTCCTCTTCCTTATGTAATGTAACTTTTAAAAAAAATGTTGTCCTAGATGGTACCTTAAATCATCACTAATTTATGGCTTTGGGATTGTTGGCCTTTTCATAGCCATGTTCTCTACCACTCTCCATCAGATAATTGATGGTTAGATTTCTCCTCCATATCCATATTTTCCTACATAGAACCCTAGTATGTGTTATTTTCGGTAATCTTCATACTTTCCACTCTTTATTTTAAATAGAGGCCTCATTAATTCATTTTTCGATGTGGGATTTCAACTAAGATATTTTGAAATGTCAAAAATGTGTGATCCCAATACCCTATATTTTGTTGAACCGATGGTACTTCAAATCATCATAGATTGATGAGTTTAAGGACCTCAATTTTATACTTGTTTGTGATTGATGACCTCAACCACTACCTATAAATATTTACGTTTTTCCTCCAATTATATGTCTCTAATTGCCACCAATGTTCTCCTAATCGAGATCATAATTTGGTGGTGACCCTTTCATTTCTCTTTTCCTCATATTAAGACTAAATTTTAGTAAACCAATTTCCGATGTGGGTTTTCCCACAAATATATTTTCTATTTTCAACCTTTTATTTTCGAAGAACAATTTCAAATTGTGAGGACGCAATTTATTGAAGGAGGGGAGAATGTAACACCCCAAGATTTCATAGTGTGTTATTTCTTCAAAATAATTCAATAACTTGCACTACACGCAACACCGAGTTCAAGCGCACCATGAATTACCAAACAAGCCGTTCAAAAAAGGTTATGAATAGTATTAACTAAATTTTAAACTTTATATAATCCTTATAATTTTAGAATCCATATTATGAGTTTCTTAGACATAATGTAAGAACAAATTCATCTTCAGTATTGTAGTTTTACCAACTTTTAATAGTGAACCCTTTTTAAATAAAATATTTTAAACTTTTTGACTAAATGGGGACATCAAAAAATTTAAAATAAAACATCCCAAGCTTCCACAGTACGCTTTCCTTTGAATAAAACAGTAGCGTGTGTTGTACGCAACTTCGAGTTTTAACACACACCACAACCGATCAAACTAGCCGTTATGAATAGTAATACTTAATTATTTGAAATTATATATATTTTATATTTCAAAATGGACTTCATTTTTGGATTCTGAATATCAAATTTAGCCTAAGGTGAAATTTTGGTACTTTTCGGATAACTTTCATATTTTGATGAATAGTAAAAATTACTAAATTTTAATTAAAAACAACTTTTTTAATCAAAATAATTAATAGTGATAAATTATGAATTTGAGTGGTTTTAAAGTATATTTAGAATATATTTTTACCATTTAATATAATTTTGGTCATTGGACATAATTTTACAATTAAACCGAACATAAACAAGTGTCAATCTTTTGATAGTTATTATCTCTTAAAAACACGCTTTTTGTTTTGACAGCGGGAATTAATTTTAAATTAATTTCTGCCACTTCTGTGTTTTGAATTTAGAAAAATGGATTCCATATTTGGAATCAGGATGTTCAAATTGTGTAAATAGGTAACTTTTATTTTTAGACATTTTGAATAATTACTGCGGTAAATATTTTATTTACCATGGTTAAGGGTAAATCCGGTAAATAAGGGTTAAAAAATAATATTATAATAATACTAAATTACCCTAAAACGTGTCTTAACCCTATTGGTTGATACATGGTCGACCATGGGCATCTTTGGGTCAATTTTGGGACCCCATTGATCCACTTGAAAGTGATAATGACACTTTATTTTAATTAAGTTAAAATGAATACAAAAATGGCATAAGCTTACATCTTTTAAAAGAACAATTTTTACATAGGGTTATACATGTTGGATTTTCGATTATAAATATTCATTAGAAATATAAAAATATTTCCTACATAATTCTATTTTATTTATAATTTTTAGACATCAAATAATTTAAATTATTAATGACACAATAATGATGCAATGTTTACCTCATTAATAAATCATTTAAATAAATAAGATTATAATGATTAAAATATTATCTAAAACCTGTCCAATTCTTATTGGTTGATGTTATTTAGAATATGAGTCATCTTATCTTCGACCTCAATGATTTTTGGACCATTATAAACCGAATATAATTATATTATAGAGTAATACTTTCACTCTTTCCTAAAGAGCCCCTCCTCTCCCTTATAAAAGGAGACCACTTCTACTCATTCCTCACACCTCTCAGGCCACTTGGCTCGTCCAAACTCTTCCCAAATAAGCTCCCCACATCCCTCTCCTCCTCCTTGAATCTTTCCCTTAGGCATAAAGCATTTAAAGAAGTCCTTTGGTTCCAACCAAAGTGAGTTACCTAAATTAAAGGTAACATTTTCTCTTAAATTATTTTCAATTATTTTGCTTCTCCAACCCCCAAACTCTTTTTATTTCCTTTCTTTTGTAACAACACCAGTATCCACAATATACTAGGATGTTTTTATAAGAAGGATTCAAACTACACATTCACACAAATCCATCTAATGGATGATGAACATAATGTTTCTGTGGATGGCAAACTAACGCCTCACGAAACGATGATTGTTCAAATACATCTTACCGCCTCTCATGGTGGCCATTAGGATGGCACTGTAATTAAATATGATATTAATGATATATATTTTATATATAAGCTTCTGTAATTCAATTTTATTTCATACAATTATTCGTTTCATGTTGTATATACATACGATAATTTCATTTGAGGAAGTGCGGACTACCGCCCCCTTAAAATGATATGACTCGTTCATACCACACATGGAACGTATAAAGGATGGTGTTAATGAAATTAAGAAACATATATAAAATATTATATTTTACTGGAATAGTAATATACCTATGTATCATTTGGATTCGATTCTTTTAAAATAAAAATTAAATGGAAGTAGTATTCGTGCGTACGTACGGACTACCGTCTCCACGAACGCGATGAGATTCATTCTCCATCGTATCCATTCAAGTATAATTATCATTTGATGATTTAAAAATTATGTTTAAGGACTTGATACCATTCTGGATATGAATAATATACATCCCATTAATAATGAATATGGCTCACATAACAAAGAATGTAAAGTAAAATGAACCCGTTAACACCTAAAATGACGATAATTCTAAGATATTATTAACAAATCAATGTTAAAAGATCATATATGATATCATATTAAAGTAACTGATTCTTGTATTATTCAATAAAAATTATTTCACCATTATACAGGAGGTAAACCTACCATCGACCAAGGAAAAAGTACAAAGTAAGGGATTCTCTTATCTCACTTTCAATTCCGTGAGATTTCCATTGTTCGCTACTAAATTATTGAAAGTGGTGTATTGTGTACTTCCATTTGATATATATTATCATGATTCACTTTATATTCATGTTATTCTGTAAATCATTTGGTGGTTATTAACTTTTGGCCATGCGACTCAGTTGATTAACGTGGTAAGGGGTTTCTTGTCTCACTTTTAATTCCGTGAGAATTCCATTGATCACCACTTAATTATTGCATGTGGTGTACGTGTACTACCCATGATTGTATTCATTGTGTAATATACTTTATTTTATGGGTATTTACATCATCATGGTTTGATCTTTCTTTCATGGGTGTTTGTTTCTTTAGTTACCTAATCAATAAGGGAATTTGAGATTTCAATTTCCACTCATTTGGCTTTACGCATATTTCATTGATTATATTACCCCAAGATTATGTGTGGAATCACTATTCATTTGATTATGTCATAATTTAAACTCCCCTTCCTGTGGATATACTTTTGATACACATAATCACTCCATTGAAAATTCTCAAGTCATTGATATGAATTTGATAAGAGTAATTTTAACTCTTTCACCATTTGTTGAGTTAAACATCCAATTCGTTGGTGTTGTTTTTACAGGAATATGTGTGAATATACTTTGATTGTTTTACACTGAATATCCAATCATATTTAGTGTATTTATATTTTTCACACATAATTATTTTGTTGATTTATCCTTAACCTAAGGATATGGCCTTTATGAGAGATTTCATCTCAACTTACATTCCATTGAGACTTCTTTGTTGATATACACCAAATCACTTTTATGTGGTGTATATAATGTACTTTGACATAGTATATCATGAATTCCCTTTATTCTCATGATATTACAAAGTTTTGATTACCTCAATTATTTTCATTCAAGTGTCTCTCTTTTGGTTAGAATCTCTAACTAAAATACCATTTTTAAATGTTTTAAAGACTTATTCATCTAAATCATTCTCATTAATGTCCATGTTTTAAAAATGGTTTTAAGGATTTATTTATATGGACATTAAAGTTTAGAAATTAAAAATCCTTTTAAAAGGTTTCAAAGTGGTATGGGACACTTTGATTCAAAAATCTATTTTTAAATGGCTTCTTGACAAATAGTGTGACTTTTAAATGTTTTCAAGAAAAGGGGGATATTTCCCTCAAATAGATTTGATGATTATTTTCATCTATGTCAACATCCTTCATTATTCATGATTGAGGTTAATGTGATACAATACAATCTTCCATATTGTATCAAATGAGTTATGTTTGACTGTGGATGTTCTATTTTTATACCATTCATGGTTTGTGGTTAAAGTATTGACATTTCGTATGCTAGTTTTAATACGAATGTTTATTTTATGCTTAAACCTATTCATATGAGGAATGCATTGGACTTAATAAGTGACGGGTGGAGCCCGCTATAGCTCCTCGATGCATCGGTAGGTCTCATGAGACAAACTAGTGTCTTGGCACAAGGCCTTGGCAAAATCTTATTTGTAGTCTTGGCACGAGGCCTTGGCTATGTGGTTATGATAGTCTGGAATTATGCATTCCATCATTATGAAAGTGGTTATTGATATTGCATGTGATCATTCGACTAGTAGAATATCCATGTGAGTAAGTAAATGGCATTATTTCATTTTACCTTTGCCATTTTATGCTGATGTTCAAGTTTCAAAGGCTTTTGTTTTAGTTATAAATTGCCTTAAGTGTTTATGCTTATTTATGAAAGCTTCTTCTATAATATTATCCTTACTGAGCATCCGAGCTCACCCCTTTCAATGTTTTATTTTTTTTCCAGGATTATGAAGAAGTAATTTATGAATGACCTGCAGGGATAGTATGAGGGGATATGAAGACAAGATGTTTTTTTTTATGATGTAATGTAAAAATTTATGGATGTATCTAGTTATTCCAAGGCTACTAAACTAATCGGTCTTTCGAGACTTGATCTTTCTCATGATCATGCCAATGTTATGTAATAATGCACCGACTCTGGGTAACTAGGGTCGGGGCGTTACAGTTGGTATCAGAGGAAGTTTAGTACAAACCTTGGTAGCTAGATTTAGATAAACTCTGATTAGAGCACGTAGACCTAAGATGAACTTTGAGGATTAGTATAAAAGAACTTCCTAGAATTTTGGTATTGTAGAGATTTTGTGAGTTTTCCGAGCAATACATCCCTGTCTGGATACGAGCAGGTAGAGGCGGCTCTGGCACAGATGTACCTAGGGGTAAAACCCGAAAACACCGCTTTGAGCTAGACTCGAACGGGAACTGGTGCACGACAACGGGCCTTGCTACACTCTTGGTTACGACACTCCCGGGGGATATGCTTAGGATAATTTACATTTTCTTTACAAACCGATTTAAGTAATATATACATAAGATGAGAGTAAATGACCTTGGTTAATCCTAATATGTTTCAAATTGAGAATATGGTGACATTTTAATCTCTAAATGATTTTACGACTACTATTACTCACATAATGCTTTCTGGTTTTAGTCAATGGCTGGATTCCAAGGAAGTCATAGTGACTTTGAGAATGATGTACAAGGTGGGAACGGTGGTGGAAATGAGCAACAAAATGGAATGTTGATAGGCGTAAAAGATATCGTCTTTATGCCAAATCAGTTTTCCAAAAATATGATCAACAACATATATATTAACCAACTCCCAGACTCAACAAGGAAGATAAAGGTGATAAATGATAAGATCTCCAGCAATGGAGACCATGGAGAAAAGAAACCTCAATTTTCATCATGCAGGAATTGTGGAAAGAGACACCCAGGAAAGTGTCTCAATGGGACAACGAAATGTTTTACGTGCGGGAAGGAAGGACATAAAGTGAAGAATTGCCGAAGAAAAATGAATAGTACTATGGAAGAAGATAAAAATGGTCCCAAGAGTCCATTTACAGTCATTTGCCGTAAATGTAGGGGACCTGGCCATTACCCGAGTGAATGTCCTATTTTATAGGATATTTTCTTGCTCAAAGAAGAAGCTATGCGGAAATAAATGGTTGGAGAAAAATTTAAAAAGTATTAGCACTCCTTGTTGATGGGTTTACTTTAGAATAATTTTCTCTTGTATTTGTAACCCCTCAGTTTGCCATGTGAGAATGATATTTGAGGAATAATTGTCTCTTCTCTTGTGGATATAGGTATAAATAACCATTTGGTTTTATATGATCATTGGGGTTTGAGAAAATGATAAGTTATTATAATTTGGGATGAAAATGAAAAGTATGATATAACATTTGTGGTTAAATTATGTTATTTTGAAAAATTTATCTCATTTTGGTAATATTATAGAATATAGTTTTTGAAAAAGGACAACACGTAGACCGTGTGACAACCCGTCGCGTCGGACAAAGCTGTGGGAATTGAACCCACAACCAAAGTGCGATTGGGATTTATCGCCTACCACTGGACTACGTGAAGTCCCTGGTTAGTATGACTATTTTTTTTGTTAAATGATTTTATTGATCAATAATAAGATGATTTGGGTTCTTATGTCTTATCAAATGAATACCCTTGGTATAGGAAAATGATTTGGTTATTAAGTGATAAATGTTATTTTGGAAGATGTTCGTTTTGTTAGGAACACTATATGCCCAAGGAAAATAGAATACAATGAGGTTTCATTTGTAGAGTAATGGTGGATTTTTATCTACATTTTTATTGTTGATTTATAGTGATTTGGGTTATTTATGGAAATGATTAACCTATAACAGAGAATATGTGATGCTGTTAATTACTTTTAAGTATATGACTTTAAGAGTATTTGATGTCATTTGGAGATACAATGTAACATGGGAGACTACATAATCAAATTCTTCTATGTTTTGGGTTTAAATATTAGTTTGGATTATATTAAAGGATTTTAAGGACAATTGGTTATTGAATGGTATCTATTTAACTTTGGGGTATTGTTGGTTTAATTTTAGAAATTAAGATTAGTGCATATTTATCTCAATGAATATCCTTTTGGGGGATCATTAGATCATTCACTAACCATTTTGGTTTTGATTAATCTTCAAAGACAATGTAAATATATGGTTTATCCTGCATGGATCATGTGATTCTATAGAAGTTTATTCTATCTCTTCCAGTGTGACCAAGTCTTCTTGAATACTCATCGTTTAAAAAAATTGATTTAGTGGTGGAAATTTATTAAAGAATGAAAATCTACTTAAAATTTAAGTATATCTCATAATGTTCTTAGTCAATATCATAAATGAATTCCTCTTCCTTATGTAATGTAACTTTTAAAAAAAATGTTTTCCTAGATGGTACCTTAAATCATCACTAATTTATGGCTTTGGGATTGTTGGCCTTTTCATAACCATGTTCTCTACCACTCTCCATCAGATAATTGATGGTTAGATTTCTCCTCCATATCCATATTTTCCTACATAGAACCCTAGTATGTGTTATTTTCGGTAATCTTCATACTTTCCACTCTTTATTTTAAATAGAGGCCTCATTAATTCATTTTTCGATGTGGGATTTCAACTAAGATATTTTGAAATGTCAAAAATGTGTGATCCCAATACCCTATATTTTGTTGAACCGATGGTACTTCAAATGATCATAGATTGATGAGTTTAAGGACCTCAATTTTATACATGTTTTTGATTGATGACCTCAACCACTACCTATAAATATTTACGTTTTTCCTCCAATTATATGTCTCTAATTGCCACCAATGTTCTCCTAATCGAGATCATAATTTGGTGGTGACCCTTTCATTTCTCTTTTCCTCATATTAAGACTAAATTTTAGTAAACCAATTTCCGATGTGGGTTTTCCCACAAATATATTTTCTATTTTCAACCTTTTATTTTCGAAGAACAATTTCAAATTGCGAGGACGCAATTTATTGAAGGAGGGGAGAATGTAACACCCCAAGATTTCATAGTGTGTTATTTCTTCAAAATAATTCAATAACTTGCACTACACGCAACACCGAGTTCAAGCGCACCATGAATAACCAAATAAGCCGTTCAAAAAAGGTTATGAATAGTATTAACTAAATTTTAAACTTTATATAATCCTTATAATTTTAGAATCCATATTATGAGTTTCTTAGACATAATGTAAGAACAAATTCATCTTCAGTATTGTAGTTTTACCAACTTTTAATAGTGAACCCTTTTTAAATAAAATATTTTAAACTTTTTGACTAAATGGGGACATCAAAAAATTTAAAATAAAACATCCCAAGCTTCCACGGTACGCTTTCCTTTGAATAAAACAGTAGCGTGTGTTGTACGCAACTTCGAGTTTTAACACACACCACAACCGATCAAACTAGCCGTTATGAATAGTAATACTTAATTATTTGAAATTATATATATTTTATATTTGAAAATGGACTTCATTTTTGGATTCGGAATATCAAATTTAGCCTAAGGTGAAATTTTGGTACTTTTCGGATAACTTTCATATTTTGATGAATAGTAAAAATTACTAAATTTTAATTAAAAACAACTTTTTTAATCAAAATAATTAATAGTGATAAATTATGAATTTGAGTGGTTTTAAAGTATATTTAGAATATATTTTTACCATTTAATATAATTTTGGTCATTGGACATAATTTTACAATTAAACCGAACATAAACAAGTGTCAATCTTTTGATAGTTATTATCTCTTAAAAACACGCTTTTTGTTTTGACAGCGGGATTTAATTTTAAATTAATTTCTGCCACTTCTGTGTTTTGAATTTAGAAAAATGGATTCCATATTTGGAATCAGGATGTTCAAATTGTGTAAATAGGTAACTTTTATTTTTAGACATTTTGAATAATTACTGCGGTAAATATTTTATTTACCATGGTTAAGGGTAAATCCGGTAAATAAGGGTTAAAAAATAATATTATAATAATACTAAATTACCCTAAAACGTGTCTTAACCCTATTGGTTGATACATGGTCGATCATGGGCATCTTTGGGTCCATTTTGGGACCCCATTGATCCACTTGAAAGTGATAATGACACTTTATTTTAATTAAGTTAAAATGAATACAAAAATGGCATAAGCTTACATCTTTTAAAAGAACAATTTTTACATAGGGTTATACATGTTGTATTTTCGATTATAAATATTCATTAGAAAGATAAAAAGATTTCCTACATAATTATATTTTATTTATAATTTTTAGACATCAAATAATTTAAATTATTAATGACACAATAATGATGCAATGTTTACCTCATTAATAAATCATTTAAATAAATAAGATTATAATGATTAAAATATTATCTAAAACCTGTCCAATTCTTATTGGTTGATGTTATTTAGAATATGAGTCATCTTATCTTCGACCTCAATGATTTTTCAACCATTATAAACCGAATATAATTATATTATAAAGTAATACTTTCACTCTTTCCTAAAGAGCCCCTCCTCTCCCTTATAAAAGGAGACCACTTCTACTCATTCCTCACACCTCTCAAGCCACTTGGCTCGTCCAAACTCTGCCCAACTAAGCTCCCCACATCCCTCTCCTCCTCCTTGAAGCTTCCCCTTAGGCAGAAAGCATTTCAAGAAGTCCTTTGGTTCCAACCAAAGTGAGTTACCTAAATTAAAGGTAACATTTTCTCTTAAATTATTTTCAATTATTTTGCTTCTCCAACCCCCCAAACTCTTTTTATTTCCTTTCTTTTGTAACAACACCAGTATCCACAATATACTAGGATGTTGTTATAAGAAGGATTAAAACTACACATTCACACAACTCCATCTAATGGATGATGAACATAATGTTTCTGTGGATGGCAAACTAACGCCTCACGAAACGATGATTGTTCAAATACATCTTACCGCCTCTCATGGTGGCCATTAGGATGGCACTGTAATTAAATATGATATTAATGATATATATTTTATATATAAGCTTCTGTAATTCCATTTTATTTCATACAATTATTCGTTTCATGTTGTATATACATACGATAATTTCATTTGAGGAAGTGCGGACTACCGCCCCCTTAAAATGATATGACTCGTTCATACCACACATGGAACGTATAAAGGATGGTGTTAATGAACTTAAGAAACATATATAAAATATTATATTTTACTGGAATATTAATATACCTATGTATCATTTGGATTCGATTCTTTTAAAATAAAAATTAAATGGAAGTAGTATTCGTGCGTACGTACGGACTACCGTCTCCACGAACGCGATGAGATTCATTCTCCATCGTATCCATTCAAGTATAATTATCATTTGATGATTTAAAAATGATGTTTAAGGACTTGATACCATTCTGTATATGAATAATATACATCCCATTAATAACGAATATGGCTCACATAACAAAGAATGTAAAGTAAAATGTACCCGTTAACACCTGAAATTACGATAATTCTAAGATATTATTAACAAATCAATGTTAAAAGATCATATATTATATCATATTAAAGTAACTGATTCTTGTATTATTCAATAACAATTATTTCACCATTATACAGGAGGTAAACCTACCATCGACCAAGGAAAAAGTACAAAGTAAGGGATTCTCTTATCTCACTTTCAATTCCGTGAGATTTCCATTGTTCGCTACTAAATTATTGAAAGTGGTGTATTGTGTACTTCCATTTGATATATATTATCATGATTCACTTTATATTCATGTTATTCTGTAAATCATTTGGTGGTTATTAACTTTTGGCCATGCGACTCAGTTGATTAACGTGGTAAGGGGTTTCTTGTCTCACTTTTAATTCCATGAGAATTCCATTGATCACCACTTAATTATTGCATGTGGTGTATGTGTACTACCCATGATTGTATTCATTGTGTAATATACTTTATTTTATGGGTATTTACATAATCATGGTATGATCTTTCTTTCATGGGTGTTTGTTTCTTAAGTTACCTAATCAATAAGGGAATTTGATATTTCAATTTCCACTCATTTGGCTTTACGCATATTTCATTGATTATATTACCCCAAGATTATGTGTGGAATCACTATTCATTTGATTATGTCATAATTTCCACTCCCCTTCCTGTGGATATACTTTTGATACACATAATCACTCCATTGAAAATTCTCAAGTCATTGATATGAATTTGATAAGAGTAATTTTAACTCTTTCACCATTTGTTGAGTTAAACATCCAATTCGTTGGTGTTGTTTTTACAGGAATATGTGTGAATATACTTTGATTGTTTTACACTGAATATCCAATCATATTTAGTGTATTTATATTTTTCACACATAATTATGTTGTTGATTTATCCTTAACCTAAGGATATGGCCTTTATGAGAGATTTCATCTCAACTTACATTCCATTGAGACTTCTTTGTTGATATACACCAAATCACTTTTATGTGGTGTATATAATGTACTTTGACATAGTATATCATGAATTCCCTTTATTCTCATGATATTACAAAGTTTTGATTACCTCAATTATTTTCATTCAAGTGTCTCTCTTTTGGTTAGAATCTCTAACTAAAATACCATTTTTAAATGTTTTAAAGACTTATTCATCTAAATCATTCTCATTAATGTCCATGTTTTAAAAATGGTTTTAAGGATTTGTTTATATGGACATTAATGTTTAGAAATTAAAAATCCTTTTAAAAGGTTTCAAAGTGGTATGGGACACTTTGATTCAAAAATCTATTTTTAAATTGCTTCTTGACAAATAGTGTGACTTTTAAATGTTTTCAAGAAAAGGGGGATATTTCCCTCAAATAGATTTGATGATTATTTTAATCTATGTCAACATCCTTCATTATTCATGATTGAGGTTAATGTGATACAATACAATCTTCCATATTGTATCAAATGAGTTATGTTTGACTGTGGATGTTCTATTTTCATACCATTCATGGTTTGTGGTTAAAGTATTGACATTTCGTATGCTAGTTTTAATACGAATGTTTATTTTATGCTTAAACCTATTCATATGAGGAATTCATTGGACTTAATAAGTGACGGGTGGAGCCCGCTATAGCTCCTCGATGCATCGGTAGGTCTCATAAGACAAACTAGTGTCTTGGCACAAGGCCTTGGCAAAATCTTATTTGTAGTCTTGGCATGAGGCCTTGGCTATGTGGTTATGATAGTCTGGCATTATGCATTCCATCATTATGAAAGTGGTTATTGATATTGCATGTGATCATTCGACTAGTAGAATATCCATGTGAGTAAGTAAATGGCATTATTTCATTTTACCTTTGCCATTTTATGCTGAAGTTCAAGTTTCAAAGGCTTTTGTTTTAGTTATAAATTGCCTTAAGTGTTTATGCTTATTTATGAAAGCTTCTGCTATAATGTTATCCTTACTGAGCATCCGAGCTCACCCCTTTCAATGTTTTTTTTCCAGGATTATGAAGAAGTAATTTATGAATGACCTGCAGGGATAGTATGAGGGGATATGAAGACAAGATGTTTTTTTTATGATGTAATGTAAAAATTTATGGATGTATCTAGTTATTCCAAGGCTACTAAACTAATCGGTCTTTCGAGACTTGATCTTTCTCATGATCATGCCAATGTTATGTAATAATGCACCAACTCTGGGTAACTAGGTTCGGGGCATTACAAGTAATATGGGGCCAGAACGGGGGTTCACCTAATTCAGTAGAGGACTTTTTCCACTAATATGGTATCGTAATTGATTCCTTTGCTACTATGGAAATCAGTATATACATATGTGTTGTCACAATTCCATGTCTTAATCCTATTTTATGATTTCAAGGATTATGTACTTTAATTTTGAAACATGTATTATAAAATTCCAAGATTTATTTCATGATTCATGTATATGTTCTTTGATATGCATGGTATGATCTTATATTTTCATGATCATGTTCTCATGCCCTTATGCTCTGGTTTATGCTTACTTGTATCCCTTTCTTACCAGTACTGAGTATTTTAGCTCACCCATTTTTTATGTTTCCTTCCCCAGGTTATAAAGATATGTATTTTGTTTGATGTTTCTAAGAAACTTCTAGTAACGAAGAACCTAGGGGAGATAATGTATCTCACTTATGTACTAGTTTTTATGTTTCCATGTTTCAAAAGGCATTGTACCAAATATTATCATAGGGAATCTGTTTGTATAATGTTTAAGTATTCCGCATATGTAATGAAATGTTAATGTTTGAAAAGAAAAGGTTACTATAGTAGGTATCAAAGAAAATGTATAGTTAGCCTTTAGAAATTAGTATGAGAAAACATTATTTAGAACACTACAGAACATGTCTAGTGATAATTCCAAGGACCAGGAAAAGTATAAGAAAATGTCCTGAAATTTTAGTGAAGGATAGAGTGAGTGGTTTCCTAGAAATACATCCCTATCTGGATACTCAAAGTTTATGTGTATCTATAATAGATGTACCTAAAGTAAAAAACACTGACAATTTGTTTGGGGCTTGACTCGGGGTAATCTGGTACACGATAATGGGGCTTGCTACACACCTATTTTGAAACTCCTGAGGGATATTCTTTGGGAATTTAAAAACTTTTCACAAACCATTATGAAGGATTTAAACTAATTTTGACTATGAATAACCAAGTATAAACCTATGGTTTCATAGATTAAAGAATATTTCATAAGTTAAACATCCTACAAGTGATTTTTCATGATAATGTGGTTCCTTGTTATGATAAATATTTCTTACTCTATGCTTTTGGTTTTAGTCAATAGAGAGAACCTGATGGAACTTTGATAATGGAGATTGCGATGAACAATGAAATGATTGTCCACCTGATAAACGGAATGATATGGGATATGGAATGAAAAGCATTATTGCTATGATAATGTAGATTTCTTGATAGATGAACCATGGTGGATTTCCAAATGATCAAAGGAGGTAAAAACATTCATTTGAGTCTATCATGAGGAAACATCCACCTTCTTTCAAAGGGTATCTTGATCCAATTGTTTCTAAACAATGTATTATTACCACGAAAAAGATATTATCCATTTTCCAGTGTTCAGATCGTGAGAAATTCATTCTGGCTTGGTATCACTTGGAAGGTCAATTAGATCAATGGTCAACTCTAATCAACAATATAAGGTAGCATGATGAGATTGAATCCATGGTTGGGGATGACTTAAAGAACTTATTTTTCAATAATTACATTCCTCAAATTCTACATACCAAGATGGATAAAGAGTTCCCTGAGTTGAAGCAAAGGGATGATGAGTCTATTGGTACCTATGATTCATGATCAAATTATCCAAGAGATGAAGGTAGAACGATCCTGGTAGTCAAGCATGGGTTGTCAAATCCACTGAGACCTAAGAAGATACCTATCATACACAACCTATGAGATGGATTTTTGGCTATGAATTTTCTAACTTGGTTTTGATTTCAGATGGTCTTAAATAACACTAATAAACCTAATTGAATTCAATTCAATGAAAATGGGTTGATCATAGGATTAGGCTAAGGGTATATTGAATGAATTTTAATTCTTTAAAAAAATTTGGTTTTATTAATTCTTGATGAATCCATTCTTCAAAATAACACTACATTCATCATTTTCTAGTTTGATGCTAAATAAACTCAATTACTAAACCCCTATACACATATATAACCAAATTCATGATATATCTAAGGTATATGGTCATTTTAGTACTTGGATTTAGCTTCCTCAAACACAGTGAAGATGAAGAGTGGAAATAACTAAAGAATGGAAGACTTAAATTTTTTAACTAATTAAGAACAATTCGTTCGTAAAATAACATTCAAACCAGCCTTTGCATATTCCTATGATCAACCCATTAAAGGGTTATCCCTACATTGATGGTATACTATCAATGGTGGGAGGAAGATGGATTACAATAATTCGATTGAAGAAATTAAAACAGCGGAAATAATGAGCACTCCTCCATGTGTGTGAACGAAATTCACACTTTTGTGTGAACTAATTCACCACAATATTGAGATATCACTGTGCTTTGTGTTTCTAGAGTTTTAATAAAGAAATGGGAAGAATATAAGAGAAATATGTTGATTAAGAACATTTAAATACATAAAAGAAACTTACATGGAAATTGAAAACATTACAAAGGAACCTTCGCATAATAACATTACATTAAAAACAAGAGATATCTTCCCCCTCTCCACCACTGCCATAAATAGGCAATTGGGAAGCCTTTGGCCGAGCCTCAATCAATTTATTAACAATTATTAAATTAACTAAAACCCTACCTGTGCATTAGCACAACACTATAAATCAATTTTTATTTTCAAAAGGTATTCATATTTTATAAATTTATAAATGAACATTAAAAAATATTTTTATTTCTTGAATTTAGTGGTAGGTATATTGAAAATTTTAGGGAACAGAGACATCACTATAATAGTAGAAAACATTAATGATTAATGTGAAGTAATGGTAATTAATTTTGATCATGTAGAAACAGAAATCATGAGTTTTCTTACAATTTAAATAAGATAAAATAACATTGAATACCAGAATTTTATCATTGATATATTCAATGTCAATAGGGAAGATGATATTAAGGGAAGAGGGGACTACCTGAAACATAATCATTTTTTAGTAAAATTGGCGACATAAATTGTTCACCCCATTCATGTCTCAAAATAATTTATTAAAAAACAAAAGTAACAGTACAAAGAAGAGGTGCAATAAATTTAAACCAGCAGAGATTAATAGAATTACAAACCAAAACAATACACTGAGAAAAATCTAGAAAAATCTCAAGAAGCAATAATTGATCAAAACAACAAGCTATAAATTATTCTATGATGTCAAAAAAATTAATGTATTGTCCATAGGGACTCCACCAATCCAGTTCTGAAGGGAAGCCAATGCCTGCACAACTTTTCTTCTCTATCAATGTGATCCTTGCCCATTACACTGCTAAATATTTTTCATTGTAAAATGAAGGCTAAAATGTAACCTGAGAAAGTTCTTAATACACTAAAATCACCATTTAGAAATGAAAATCAGTAAAAGGTTGCATCAATAATCTATTTAGAATGTATTCTTGCATTGCCACATCACCTTCACAAAATTTAGTGCAAGGTTCCAGATTTGAGAAAACCACATGTTTATAAAGTACTAAAAATCTATTATGCCAACATGCATCCTGGAATCCAATATTCATATAGCACACATAAACATAGAGATACATCAGGATCATCTTAGCCTCGCAGGTCATGCATTTTCCAATGATAGTCACGCACTACCAGCAGGAATAAGTAAAACTAAAAAAGGAGTTCATACGAGTGGAAAATGCAATCTAGGAAACCTGTACAGGAGCTGGTCGACCATGCCAATCCTTCCCATTCTTAAAAAATGAATCCTCAAGAAGACATCCATGCACTGACATAAATCTATGAAATTGATAATCAAGAAATATAAGGCATTTTAGAGGATAAATTAGCCCAGGGAAGCCATAAAAATATGATTTCGTCAAACAAAACAAACCATCATCTCCAAGATAACATCAAGACCTCAAAGCATATCACTGAATATGGTTAAAAAACACACTCCAATGCATGGAAGCTAAGACATATGGAAAATCATTAAAAATAATGAAATTATAAAACACATCATCATGGAGGTAAAACCTAAAAAGTAATCACAAACAGGAAGAAATCATGTTCACAAAAATATTGTACATCCCTTCAGGAACCTGTTAGCACAAGTAGACATCCCACATCCATTGTCGATCCTTGCAGTATTGAAAAATGGTGACAAACGAAACCGTGTAATATGTTTTGTGTACATGGGATAGTAATCAGAAACTAAAATCCTATTAAAAAAACATGTTCAAAAAATATTTCATAAACTGAAAAAATAGGTTATGTTTTAAATAGAATATTAATTGATATTATGAAAAGAACAAAAGCATTAACTTGTGATTACTACCTCTCTATTGCGCTGAAAAATATCAATAATATTCTTTAGTCTTTTTGTTTATGTTTTCCTTCATGTCGGGATGTAGTTCATTGGAATTTTTTGTTTTTTGTGTGGACTCTTCAGATGCTGCAACATTTATTTTTGTAACACCCCAAACATCCAAGGTATGTTTCCCTTTGAATAATACAATAGCTTGCATTGTATTCAACTTCGAGATTCTAACACACTACGACCAATCAAAATAGCCATTATGAATAGTAATATCCACTTTTTGAAATTTTATAAATTTTATTTTTCAAAATGGACTTCATTTTTGAATTCAGAATATTGAAATTAGCTTAGAGTGATTTTTTGGTATTTTTCTAAAAACTTTATATTTTTGATGAATAGTGAAAAACACTATGTTAATGGTTAAAGCTGAATTTTTATTTAAATAATTATTTATTTTATTTAAATTTATTTTAGGTCAAAATAGATACATAATACCTATATAAGTTCAATGTAATTCATTGGATTCATTTTATAATAATTTTAGTATATAAAAATTTTATTGATCTTTTTATGGTCTTTTACCCACATCTTAGGAGCATTTACAAATTTTCATAAAACGTAATTTTACCACTTCTGTGATTTGAATTTACAAAATTCAAGAGAAATGGTTGATATCAGTAATTAAAATGTGTATCAATAAGATGAAAATAATTTTTGGTGAATAGTAACTGTTGACTTTTATTTACTACAGTTAAAAGTAAATTGGGAAATTAAGTGTAAAAATGATATTATAATTACCCTAACACATGTCCTAATTCGGTTGTATAAGTGTAATTCGAACAAAAACAACCTTAGGAATAAAATATGATTATTTTGGACAACTTGGACTAGATTAGGACATTTATTATTATTTTATTTAAAGAAAAGTTAAAAGAGTTAAATTCGATGTTTAATAACTAAACCATTTTCAATATAAGGTTAAACAAAATATAAATTAGAATATAAATATTCATTAGAAAGCTAAATATATTTACTAAATTATTTTATTTTATTTATAATTTTTAGACATTAAATAATATAATTTATTTATGACACAATGATGATGTAGTAATTCCTTTAATAAGGAAATATTAAAATAATTGATATTATATATATCTAAATAAATGTAAATTGAGACTTATGATAAATTACACTAATTTTATAAATGTATATAACATGTTAGGGTTGATTAAATAAATTTTATTCGATGTGATAATGTTTTTATGGCTTTTAAAAAAATCAAATACTAAATAGTTTTAAAATTGACATAATTGAGTATTTAAAACAAATACTATATTATTAATTGATATAATTTTAATAAAAGTATAAGGTTCGTAAAAAGGACTTAGATAAGGTTATATATATTAATAATGAACCTCTTGGGGTTACCTTGGCTTGTTAAATTAAGTTTATTTACCATATAGTATAAAAAAAAAAGAGACATGGTAAATGTCAAACTATTTAAATAAGAGTTAAATCTAAAAGATAAGGTTAATATGGAGACCTAAACCTGTTAAAAACCTATTGGATGAGGGGTTTTCGACCCATACTCATCTTATCCACGAAATAAATCATTTTTGAGCCATTATAAATCGAAAATGATTTTATTATCAAATAATATTTCAAGATTTTCCTAAAGTGACCCTCACCTCTCTTATAAAAGGGTACTTCCCCTTGTCTTAATTTCACACCTCCAAAGCCATTTTTCTCAGCCAAAACCTATCAAAATTTCATCACAAATTTCCTCCCATAATCTTATAGGCCTTTATTTGGTAAAAAAAATCAACCTAAGGAGCCCTTTTGATCAAATCAAAAGGATGAACCCGAAGATAGGATAAATATTTCATCACCTCTTTCATGTTCTTTTCTTCTTCCACATCCTCTTTCTTTGTTGTTTACATTCTAAGATAATAACTCCAGTTTATTCTATATAATATTATGTTATTATAAAAATGGTATAACCATATTCATTATTATATCAATCATATGAATGAAAAATTCATCATACGTGCGTATGTACGGCTTACCGTCTCCACGTCATGGTGTAGTTTGTTATTCGAACACTTCATTATTTGGATGGGTATAATAATGAGTATAACTAATGTAAATATTATATATAACATGTTAATGATTCTTTATATATGATATACCATCAAATTATATACTATTTCCCCATCAATATAATTATATTTTCACTCGTGCGTACGTACGGATTACCGTCTCCATGAACGCGATGAGATTCATTTCCCATCATAATCATTCAAGAATAATTTTAATTTTAGGATTAGAAATAATGGTTATGAACATAATATCATTATGAATATGAAACAAATACATCCTATCCATATAAAACATGACTTACGTAACCAAACATATAATGGAAAATGAATCATTTAACACCTAAAACGATTATACTACTAAAATATTATTAACAATGAAATATTATAAGATTGTATATAATATCATATTTATCTACAAGATTGTTTTATAATTTAATAACAATGTTTTTACTATTATACAATAGGTTAACATACCATAAAATAAGTAAAATTACAAGGTAAGGGTTAATTTCATAATCTTTTTATTATCCAAGGTTGTTTTTACGTAAGTATCTATTGGGACCTCTTTGTCATCCACATTCGTGTTTTCTCAAAACCGTATTTCAAAACATTTTTACTATTTACAATACTATGATTTAAATTAATTTATACCCTTATTTGACCTTTTATTTTTTTAAAGTAATCATTCTTTCATTTTCCAAACAAGGTACTTTATGACCTTTTCATCAAAATTAAGATAGGAATGTTTTTTAAACTTATACGGCTAGTGCGGTTATTTTCCACCTTTATAACATCATAGAAGCTTACCTTAAAATCTTATTATAATATTTTAAAAATAAGTGTTTTATTTTATAATATTGTGACTCTTAAATGATTTCAAAATAGAAAGAGATATCTATCTGAAAAAGTTTTTATTTCATCTATGTCAACATCCTTTGATAAAATTTACACTTATTTGAAGTTGATTCATTATGATACAAATATTCCATATTTTATTTAAGTTTTGTGATATGTTCTACTATGTGTGTGTTATTTTTCATACCATTCTTAGTTTATGGATAAAGTATTGAATTTTCCTATGCGAGTTTTAATACGAATGTTTATGTTATATTTGAACCTTTTCATATGAGGAATGTATTGGACTTAGTATGTGACAGGTGGAGCCCGCTATAGATCATTGGTGCATCAGTAGGTCTCATGAGAAAATTAGACATATAATTAGCTGATGCCCTTTCCAATTTTATATATGGTTCCGACTAAGGCCTAAATCATTTATAGACGTCTTGGTTGAGGCCTTGACAAGATGTTTCAAAAAGTCTGGCATTATACATTCCCTAATTATAAAAATAATTATGATGGTTCATGTAGTTATTTTACTAGTAGAATACCATGGACTATGTTTTATTATGGTATTATTTACTCAGCTCGTATTCCTTCAATAAAGAGTTCATGTTTATTATTTCTAAAGGCATGTGTTTAAAATTATTAAACATGCCTAATGTTTATGTTATCTCTCGTTGTACTTCTTACTCTTACTGATAATTTGAGCCCACACCTTTCTTATGTTTCATTTTCCATGGATATGAAGAAGTTAGTAATGAGTTAATTTAAAGCATAATATAGGAGGCATGGATCTTTCTAATGGAATAAATTATTGTTGTATTTATTTTCAAGTTGTAATGTTGAAATTATGTATGTATCTTGTTTCCAATAATACTAAATTGATCGATCTTTCGGGACCTGATTCTTTATATCATGTCAATGTTATGTAATAAATCACTGACTCTAGGTAACTAGGGTCAGGGCAATACAATTTGGGACTAATCATCAGCATCAAACTCAATGAACATATATTTCTACAAAATTAATTGACATTAAATAATAAGGACAAAATACTATTGAAAATTAAAATCATATAACCAAAAATCTGATAGTTAATAATATCCAATTGAGTAGAAAAAATTAATTGTACGTATTAATCATATAAAAATGAAAATGACATGAAAAAATGATGTTTTTTTAGTTCCAATGATGTCATGAAAGTAACACTCAAAGAAGATAAAGAACATATACCTGAGTACTATAAATAGTTGTAACTATTGTAATAAATCCATTGTCACTATTGTAAGACACTCCTATTATTCCACTTCTTTGATTTCATGTCATGTAAGGAAAAATGAATATTAAAATAATGCGGTGTTTGTTTTCTAAAAAATTAAAATAGAGAAATTAAAAATAGTAGTACCTGGTTATGTTCAATTATAATACAACTCTTCAATACAGGTTGATAAATTGTAGGCATATCATAATGTAAGAAAAATTTAGTAGAATCTTTATGGGAAATGTAGTTCTCAAAAAATTATTTCAAAGAGATCATTAATACACCAATCAACAATAGTCAGATACTATGATCAAGCACTTGAAACTTCATTAAAATGCCAGTAGTCAAATATTATATCTAAAATAAAATAAATCACACCTCAAATATTAATTAATGATGTTATAATATCCTTAATTACCTATAGAATTTGGGGTATAGCTACCATGCTCGCATGTTCACCCATTATAAAAACATAAATTCATCCATGATTAGATTATGTGCTCTTAAAAACATGATGAACAAGGACAAAATAAAATTATAAACATAATCGAACATCGTTTTTTTCCATACTAAGATTCAGGGTTTTGAAGAATATATATTCAATATTATGTAATCAAACTTAAAATCCTATAGAGATTCATTCAGTACATACTAAATCCAGATATAAAATTATTTACATATAACATGGTCTACATTGTGTTGTTTTAATATATATTGAAGAAATTTTGTAAGACTTAATATTTTTTTACTAATAAATTTGGGAATAAAATACATAATGAAGATATTAGTGTGACTAAAAAGATTATTTATGGATGGATTGGATATTCACCACATCTTGAGACTTAAATATTTAATACAAACAGAATTCTCTATTGATTACTTAACATAGAAACTGCTCTAAATGTCCTGATTTGTTGCTTTTAAAATGATTCAGTGATATAATAAAGCACATTATCAACTTCTAGAAAAAATAACATGATCTAGTACTGGAAAAATTCATGATTCACATGCTCAAATTGGTTCCACTGCTCAAAAAATTATCCATTACTGAAATAAAATACATTATCCACTAATCAAAGAAAATATAAGACATTATGTTGTGTAAAAATATTTACTGATTTAAAACATTACAATTCATATTTAGTAAAAGTAATTGTAACTATTAAGATTTGGATGTTAAATGCTTGATGCCAATAAGAAAACATATCTAGAAAACAAATATGTAGTTGTACCTGGTTTTTTTAGTTGTGAGGAGGAGTTATAGTGGTCAAAGAACATGTAATAATCCTGGAGATGAGGATGTACACATTCATCCAATATATTTACCAGCACATACACTAATGTTTAATAAAACATACTATGTGTGACTAAAATGGAACACTTTAATAAGAAATCATTAAATATGTATAAAATATATGTGAAAACACCTTTTCTTACAATAGACATACAATTCAATAAGAAATCCATAAATATCAATGGAATAAATGAATATATTGAAAAACATATTATGTTATAGTAAGAACATAATATATATAACTGGCATAAAATATTGTGAACAATAATCAAAATAGCGACCAAATAAGATTTAATACAAGCCAAGTCACCTTAAATCAAAGTAAAAAAACTAATAACTGATGATATTTTAGTGCGCTATCATACTACATTATGGTGGACACTACTTTTTAACACCCATTCCCAACCATCCTGACACCACGACCCCTCTACCATATTTATGAACACATTATCTAGTAGAAAACCATTTAAATAAAAGGTCAAAACACACATCTTCAATTAAAAATACAGAAACAATTGTATGGAAAAAGTTATTATAAATGACAATTGAAAAGGCATTTTTTGATTAGTTCTCTCAAATGACACCCTAATTAACAAAGCCAATAATGAAGCAATATTTCAGTGCGGTAAAGATATCAAGGAATATAATCATGTGAAAAATAGGGTTAAGAAGTTGAATACATATGCAAAAGGAATTAACAAATAGAACACAATCCGTTTTCACATATATTCTTAAAAAAACAGGTCAAAACAAAAATTGTAAATTCATTTAATAAAGAAAAGGTGGATGATACTACATATAATAGAACATACCAGCTGAATGGGATAAAACCATTACAGATCTATAGAAAATACCATAATAGACCATGTAAGAAGATTTATTACCCCTTCCACTCCTTTTCCCTTTCCTGGGCATGGCTGATGCACCCCTATATTTGGAAGACCCACTTAATCCTGAACCCTACTTCAAATAATATTAAACTATTTCACATCATAGTAGACAAAAAAACAAATACAAACCGAGATTTGGCACTTAGGGGCACCAAAAATCAGTTTTTCAACATTTAAACCAAAACAATACACCATTAATATAAATTATAATCCTGTGTAAGTGATTTAGCTTTTAATGAATTCTTATTTTCCAAAAAATATGAAAAAATTACTAAGAAACTATAATTCCCATTTTCATTTTCTAAAAAAGTTTTTTCACATATATAATCTATTGCATAATTGATTATATTTTTGGAAAATGAATACTGAAAACATTTTTATAACCGCACATAACCTATATTGTTAAGAACCAAAAATATATTATAAAATAAATTTGGATAGCTTGCGGATTAAAAAATAGTCCCCAAAACAAAAAATAATAATTTAGGCGGTAAATTTAATGATTCCATTAAATGTAAACAAACATTTAACTCTATAAAATAGAACATCTTCCTATAACATCACTTCCCCATTATGTCACGAATATAGTCTTAGAAATTATGTTGTAACTTAAAAAGAATGTGCATGGAAATGGATTGGAATTGTTCGACTTAATATAGTCACAAAACCTAGATAGGGTGGTGATGGAAACAATACAGTGATTGGATTAAAATAATTCAAATCTATGTTAACTATATGTCAAGTACTCTATAGGCATATGATTATATTGTTATTATAGTTTTTGAGAAATAGTAGCGTATCAACTGAGTAATGTTATAATTAAATTAGTGGGTATGTAAAGAATAATAATCTAAGAGGCATTGAAAAAATATGTTTACCGTAGTGAATGCTATTACCTATGATCATTGACATGTTTAAACAGAGCAGGTGATATAGAAATGCGTGTTTATACCATTCCATGTTTGGTTCAAAATTTAACATGAAAACAATGTAATCCAAAAATACCAAAAAAATATAAATAAATGGAAGCATAGTGAGAACAAAGACAATAACGAAAATAGAAAACAAAAAATGGACCAGCTATCGGTGATTGTGTTTTCTTGACTTCATGAAATGTGCCTGAAAAATCACTACAATAACTTAATGGATTTTTGAATAGGATGTTGAAAATGCATCTAAATCATTAGTCTCGATCATGACAACTATATCATAGAGTTTTAACTTAACTGCACAAATCCCACTATTTGATAGCTTCTCATAAGAATAGGACATGAACAAAGAGTACTTTTGATTAAGCATGCACCTCATGGATGGAAATACAACTACTAGGTGAAAGGAAAAATAGTGGGCAGTAATAATAAAATCTTAGGAAGGCCCCTGACAAAAACATGAATTGGGGAATTAAAGAAAACCCATGATTCAAAATCTTTATATGGATCATGTTGAAGGGAAAAGGCAAACTTCTAAGGTAAAAGATAAAAACTCTTTTATACGAACATGCATCCTAAATTTATAGGCAAAAAAAACATATTATAAAATAAATTTGGATAGATTTCAGATAAAAACACAATCAATAAAAGTGAAATCAGTACTCCAACAAAATAAACAATATGTGGATGTAAAAACATTTATAATAAAATAATTATAATAATTTTTTACATTCCATAAAAATTGATATTTTTAACTGAGTAAAATTGAACAAATACTTGTCAATTTTCATTAGAAAAAATTTATTACCTGGAAATAAACCAGAAAATTCTTACAAAAATTTTATTAGGAAAGAATTCATAAAATTAGAATATATATTTTTAATGATGAATTTAATCTGTTTAGAAGAAATGAAATCAGATTAAAAGATAAGATGCATGTCATTTCAAGAATAAAACATATCAAAAACAATTAAAAACAATTAGCAATATGTAAAAATATCAAAATAACTAATTTAGAATATAAATAATTACCTAAATACTCTTCTTCCTGATGAAATTTTGAGGAGAAAAATAATAGATTTTTGTACGTATACTAACCTTCATGTGGAGGTACACATCATCAATTTTCATCGCATCTCTTTATAATGGAGGTCCCATGTAAATATGTAATTCTTCTTAATATATATCAAATAAAAAATGAATGTAGTTAAATTAAAAGGTGTATACTCGTGGAACTTTTTACAGCGGAGATAAGGAGGAAAAATTACTATATGACTAATTCGTTCAGTAATGGGATGAAGATTTTCAATGTGGTAATAATGAAAATTACTACAAAAATTTTATTAGGAAAGAATACATAAAAGTAGAAGGCATATTAATAATGAATAATGGAATTATCTTAGAGGAAATGAAATTAGATTAAAAGATATGATGCATGTAATTGTAGGAAAAACACATGAAAAAAATAAACAATAATTAGAAATATATAAAAATATCAAAATACATAATTTAGAATATGAATTATTACCTAAATATATAATAAACACACCTGAATAATTTCTTCAATTGTTTTGAGTACTTCAGATAGCAACTGGACAGTAGCATCAATATATTCTTCCCCTGTAAGAAATACCTCTCCATCAACCATGGACACCAAAATAAAAAAATGAGAAATAAATTTGCATGATTTTATTTTTTTAAGACAAATTATTTATATTTGATATGAAACTATGAGATAAACCAGAAATAAAATAAGTTTAATGGAAAATAACTAAAAAATTCCATTAAACATATTAAAAACATTTGAAGGATAAATTATTGATAATAATACGAAGCAAGAACTTAATAGTAGATTTAACATTCAGAAAATGTATGCAAGAACTTATTATCACATAAAAACATTACTCAAAAGACAATAAAACCTACTCATGGATTGAAATAACATTCCAAACCAGGTCTTGTAGATATTCCAAGACAGGCTCTTCAATATATTAGATTTTTGCAACAAACCCCCTTCCATGATAGGTCCAATTAAATCTTTATAACATCGCCCCAAAAATACAATGTGTTTTAATTCTTGATTATTTTTGTTGTGTCACAAAAAACATTAGCACCACTTCAAGACAAACTATTTGCTTAAGATTGATTTTTTTGGGTTTTAATGGAAAACCCAGAGAAATATAAAAGGCTAAAGTGTGCACATTTTTATGAGTTGAGGGAAAAACGTCACACAACAAAAATAGAATACCTCAATAGATAAGATATCAGGTTCATCCCTTGATCCTAGGTCCACAACCTCCACTCTTAAATAATTTATACTAATTTGAAATATTTAAAATAGTTGTGTTGTCAACATGATTTAAGGGAAACACCCATCCCATAAAAAAAGATAATATGCATCACATATAAGTCCTTTAAGAAAAAACCTCCAAAAAAATAATAAATTGATTTTTCATCAATTGTTGTTGATGAGATAATGAGGCACAGTTTAGGTTGACAATGTTGGAATTAGATTTATGATAATAAGTGAAAAAAGGATACAGATGAACTGTTCTATTTTTGGAAAAATTTCAGAGAAATTGATCTTATAAAAAAATTACATTTTCCATGACTCTCAATAAGATATCTGTAGAAAGGGATCTTTCATGGGCCTCATCAACCATAATTACAATAATAGGATCATGTCAAAAAAAATAATTTATGGACACATATAAGAGGGATGTCAATGGAATATCATATAATAAAATTGAATGCACTAAAAATATAATATACCACTAAGTGCAACCAGAATCTTCTCACCAGAAAAACAATATCTTCTCACTATGCTTCACTGAAAATTGATTCTAGATGACCATAGTGAACATTGGATCCAAATTTTTGTATAGCAGCAATGAATATATTGTATCAATAGGGATTAATTCAGGGAGTGGTGAAAATGAAGGCAGTGATAGAATATGGGCATTGAGTAAATCATCAATGAATGTACAGTGAATCAATGAACAGTTAACATTAAAGAAGATTTCAGTGTATTTAAACTTGGATATTATAATAAATTGAATAAAAAAGGATAATATACCACTAAGTGAGACCATAATTTTCTCACCAACCAACCAGAATCTTCTCACAGTGATTGACTGAACGTAGATTCTGGATGGCCACGGGGAACACTGGATCTAAATAATTATGTGAAAGTAATGAATATATTGTATTTATAGGGAGTAATTTAGGTATTAGTGAAAATTAAGGAAATGATAGAAGACAAATATTGAGTAAAAAATCAATGAATGGACTCTGAATAAATCATCAATTGACATTAAAGATGGTTTTGGTAAATATAGGGTTACCTCTAGTATAGGTGACACCATTCTTGAGCCAAAGCCAGAATGCAGGATTCTATTGATATAGAAAGAGATCAATGGTGGCTTAAGTGATTCATTCTTATTAGACATTGAGAGATAAAGTCAACTGCAAATAGAATCTCTAGTAACAACTCAATGGACATCAATGAATGGAAAATGAATCAATCAATAGTTAAGAGTTAAGAACGTTTGGGTAAATGCAGAGTTACCTTCATTATAGGTGATAGGATTACCAATATGAAGTAGTGTTTAATGAATCGATTGATATTATATGAAATCATTGGACGCTAAATCGAGTATTTTGGAGTAGATAGTACGAGGTTTAGGTTTTCCTTCAAATGTGATACCCTCATGTCAGTATCAATATAGTAGAGAGGATGTCACGTTGAACTAGGGGACTCAAAAAGAACAAATCATATAGAGGTGGGTTTTGGTAGGACAAGAAATTTTCAACAACCCCAGGGGAGGAACATCTCTTGTTGTTATGTGGGAGGAGAATCAGACAGTGAAAACCTTAAGCAATGAAGAGTGATTAGAGGTTTGTGGTGATAATGATCGGGCATAGTTTGTGTGTGGAGAATATGATTGCAGGAAACCTAGATTGAAAAAATATAGATTGGAGAAATTTATGGATGATGAGGAAGGTATATCTATTAAATATTGACACCAATATGATAATATTGTAGGAAACCTATATCGGTGAAATCGTTCGTTGACGAGGATGTAGATCTGTGTAGGTTTTGAAGTAGTGGTAAACGAAGAGGAAAAGTTCGACGGGGGAGAGGGTGAGGCGTATGAATGAGGTAATAGAGTTATTAAATAGTGTATTAAGTTTATGTGGAGTTACATGTGGTGGGAAAATCCTTCATTAGTAAATATATAGATTTTGTCTTTAGGGCGGTGGAAAGTAGTGGAGAAATTGATTCCCTCCTTTACTTTTTATCCTCTTTGTCTCCCCTAAAAAAATCTTCCTATATGGGAAAGCATATCGCCGAATACTGTAACGCCCCGACCCTAGTTTCCTAGAGTCGGTGAATTATTACATAACATTGGCATGATCACAAGAAAGATCAAATCTCGAAAGACCGATTGGTTTAGTAGCCTTGGAAACACTAGATATATTCATAAGTTTTACATTACATCATAAAATGAAAAACTAATACAACAACATAATGTTTCCACAGTCCACACTATAATCCCCTCATAATATCCCTACAGGTCATTCATAACTTACATCTTCACATCCTGGGAAAAATAAAACATAGAAAAGGGGTGAGCTCAAATGCCCAGTAAGGATAACAATATAGCGGAACATTTCAAAAATAAGCATAAACATTTAAGGCAATGTATAACTAAAACAAAAGCCTTTTAAATATGAACTTTCAACATGGTATGGCATAAATAAAATGAAATAATTCCATTTACTTATTCACATGGATATTCTACTAATCGAATAATCACATGCAAAAATAAATAACCACTTTCATAATGTTGGAATGCATAATGCCAGACTATCATAACCACATAGCCAAGGCCTCGTGCCAAGAATAAAAATAAGATTTTGGCAAGGCCTTGTGCCAAGAAACTAGTTTGTCTCATGAGACCTACCGATGCATCGAGGAGCTATAGCGGGCTCCACCTGTCACATATTAAGTCCAATGCATTCCCATATGAAAAGGTTTAAACATAACATAAACATTCGTATTAAAACTAGCATACGAAATGTCAATACTTTCACCATAAACTATGAATGGTATAAAAATAGCACATCCACAGTCAAACATATCACAAAACCTTCAATACAATATAGAAGTTTTGTATCATAATAAATCAACTTCAAATAATCTTAAAATCCATCAAAGGATGTTGACATAGATGAAATCAAAATTATTTTTAAAGAAATATCTCCTTTTATTTTGAAATAATTTAAGATCCATATAAAATAAAACATTTTCATTGAAAATATTCTTATAATCTTGTAAGGAAAGCATTGAAGATTTTATAACGGCGTAAAATAACCGCACCCGCCGTATAAGTTAAAAAAAACATTCTTACCTCAATTCTGTCGAAAAGGTTAAAAAGGACCTTGTTTTGAAAACGACGGAAAGATTCCTTTATAAACCTCTTATAAAAAGTCAAACAAGGGTATAAATGACTTTAACCCATATTCTTGTAAATAGTAAAAATGTTTTGAAATGCATTTTTAAGAAACATGGATGTGGATGATAAAGAGATCCCAGTAGATTATTACGTATAAACAACCTTGGATAATGAAGAGGTTGTAAAGTAAACCCTTACCTTGTACTTTTCCTTGGTTGGGGTAGGTTAACCTCCTGTATAATGGTGAAATAGTTGTTATTAAATTATACAAGAATCATATATATTAATATGATATCATATATGATCTTTTAACATTGATTTGTTAATAATATCTTAGAATTATCGTCGTTTCGGGAGTTAACTTACTCATTTTCTTTTATATGTTTTATTACATAAGCCATGGTTGTTGTATCTTATTCATATCCAGAATGATATCCAGTCCTTAAACATCATTTTTAAATCATCAAATGATAATTATACTTGAAAGGATACGATGGAGAATGAATCTCATCGCGTTCGTGGAGACGGTAGTCCGTACGTACGCACGAACGCTACTTCCATTTAATTTTTTTATTTTAAAAGAATCAAATCCAAATGATACATAGGTATATTACTATTCCAGTATAATATAATATTTTATATATGTTACTTAAGTTCATTAACACCATCCTTTATACATTCCATGTTTGGTATGAACGAGTCATATCATTTTAAGGGGGTGGTAGTCCGCACTTCCTCAAATGAAATTATCGTATGTATATACAACATGAAACGAATAATGGTATGAAATAAAATGGAATTACAGAAGCTTATATATAAAATATATATCATTAATATCATATTTAATTACAGTTCCATCATAATGGCCACCATGAGAGGCGGTAAGATGTATTTGAACAATCATCGTTTCGTGAGGCGTTAGTTTGCCATCCACAGAAACATTATGTTCATCATCCATTAGATGGAGTTGTGTGTATGTGTAGTTTGAATCCTTCTTATTACAACATCCTAGTATATTGAGGATACTGGTGTTGTTACAAAAGAAAGGAAATAAAAAGAGTTTGGGGTTTGGAGAAGAAAAATAAAGGAAAATAATTTAAGAGAAATCGTTACCTTTAATTTAGGTAACTCAATTTGGTTGGAACCAAAGGACTTCTTGAAATGATTTTTGCCTAAGGGGAAGCTTCAAGGAGGAGGAGAGGGATGTGGGGAGATTAGTTGGGCATAGTTTGGACGAGCCAAGTGGCTTGAGAGGTGTGAGGAATGAGTAGAAGTGGTCTCCTTTTATAAGGGAGAAGAGGGGCTCTTTAGGAAAGAGTGAAAGTATTACTTTATAATATAATTATATTCGGTTTATAATGGTACAAAAATCATTGAGGTCGAAGATAATATGACTCATATTCTAAATAACATCAACCAATAAGAATTGGACAGGTTTTAGATAATATTTTAATCATTATAATCTTATTTATTTAAATGATTTATTAATGAGGTAAACATTGCATCATTATTGTGTCATTAATAATTTAAATTATTTGATGTCTAAAAATTATAAATAAAATATAATTATGTAGGAAATCTTTTTATCTTTCTAATGAATATTTATAATCGAAAATCCAACATGTATAACCCTATGTAAAAATTGTTCTTCTAAAAGATGTAAGCTTATGCCATTTTTATTTTTATTTTAACTTTATTAATATAAAGTGTCCCTACCACATACAAGTGGCTCCAAGGGGTCCCCAAATTGACCCAAGGATGCTCATGGTCGGTTATGTGTCCACTAATAAGGTTAGGACACGTTTTAGGGTAATTTTGTATTATTATAATATTATTTTTTAACCCTTATTTACCGGATTTACCCTTAACCATGGTAAATAAAATATTTACCACAGTAATTATTCAAAATGTATAAAAATAAAAGTTACCTATTTACACAATTTGGACATCCTGATTCCAAATATGGAATCCATTTTTCTAAATTCAAAACACAGAAGTGGCAGAAATTAATTTAAAATTAATTCCCGCTGTCAAAACAAAAGCGTGTTTTTAAGAGATAATAACTATCAAAAGATTGACACTTGTTTATGTTCGGTTTAATTGTAAAATTATGTCCAATGACCAACATTATATTAAATGGTAAAAATATATTCTAAATATACTTTAAAACCACTCAAATTCACAATTTATCACTATTAATTATTTTGATTTAAAAAAGTTGTTTTTAATTAAAATTTAGTAATTTTCACTATTCATCAAAATATGAAAGTTATCCGAAATGTACCAAAATTTCACCTTAGGCTAAATTCGATATTCCGAATCCAAAAATGAAGTCCATTTTCAAATATAAAATATAAATAATTTCAAAAAGTAGGTGTTACTATTCATAACGGCTAGTTTGATTAGTTATGGTGTGTTAGAACTCGGTGTTGCGTACAACACACGCTATCACATTATTCAAAGAGAAGCGTACCGTAGAAGCTTGGGGTGTTACATTCTCCCCTCCTTCAAATAATTGCGTCCTCGCAATTTCTAGGGTATTACTGCATAAAAAGACTCGGGTGGTTCTTCATCATAAGTTCCTCGGGTTCCCACGTTGCCTCTTCCATCTTATGGTTTCTCCACAAAACTTTTACTAGACGTGTCGTCCGGTTTCTCAGTACTTGTTCTCTTGTATCAAGAATCTTGACGGGCTCTTCACAATAAGACAGATCGGGTTCCAGTTCTAATTCCTCATAGGTGAGTACATGCATTGGGTCAGGCATGTATTTTCTCAACAGAGATACGTGGAACACATCGTGAACTTTGGAGAGACTTGGCGGCATTGCCAATCGATAAGCTACAGCCCCAATTCGTTCTAGAATTTCGAAAGGTCCGATGTACCTGGGACTCAATTTACCTTTCTTACCAAAACGTATGACTCCCTTCCACGGAGATACCTTCAGAAAAACATGATCACCGACTTGAAATTCCAAATCCTTCCTTCGATTATCGCCATAGCTCTTCTGCCTACTTTGAGCTGCTTTGATGTGATTTTGGATTACTTTCACCTTTTCCACCGTTTCCTCCACCAGTTCTGGGCCTACAAGTTTTCTTTCACCAACGTCATCCCAACAGGTTGGTGTACGACATCTCTTTCCGTATAACGCTTCATATGGTGCCATCTGAATACTTGAATGGAAGCTATTGTTATAGGAAAATTCTACCAGAGGTAAATATTGATCCCACATACCTTGAAAGTCAAGTGAGCAAGATCTCAGCATGTCTTCTAAGGTTTGAATAGTCCATTCTGATTGTCCATCTGTCTGAGGGTGGTAAGCAGTGCTCAAATGAAGTTCAGTATCCAGGGATTTCTGAAGACTTTTCCAAAATCTTGAAGTAAAACGGGGATCACGATCAGAAATAATCGATAGGGGTACTCCATGAAGTCTCACAACTTCATTAATGTATAGTCTTGCTAGACGTTCCAGGGGTAGATCTTCTCTTATAGCAAGAAAATGTGCTGTCTTGGTAAGACGATCAACAATAACCCATATTGCATCGTTCCTTCTAGGAGTCTTTGGTAGCCCCATGACAAAGTCCATCGTAACATTGTCCCATTTCCACTCCGGTATGGGAAGAGGTTGCATGACTCCTCCAGGCTGTTGCCTTCCAGCTTTCACTTGTTGACAAACCATACATCTTGACACAAAATCAGCAATCTCCCTCTTCATGTTGTCCCACCAAAAATGTTCCTTCAAATCTCTATACATTTTGGTGCTCCCAGGGTGTATAGAGAAATTGGAACTATGAGCATCATCCAGCAATTCCCTTTTTAGATCAGGTATATTGGGAACACAAAGTCTCTTCCCGAATTTCAAAATTCCATCTTCATACACAAAGTCTCTCAATCTCCCATCATTCACAGCTTTAATCTTCTTTTGGAATTCTTCATCATCGGTCTGAGAACTCTTAATCCTTTCTAGTAAAGATGGTTTGGCAACCATTTGAAAAAGCATTGATGTTTCACCTTCCCTGGTTATTCCCATGTCCATCTTCACTAGATCCATGGAAATTGGATCCCTTTCAATTCTCATATTGTTCAAAACTCCATGGTCTTTTCTACTCAAAGCATCTGCCACCTTGTTTGACTTCCCTGGGAGGTAGTGTATCGTACAATCATAATCCTTGAGTAATTCAAGCCATCTCCTTTGCCTCATGTTGAGTTCTTTTTGTGAGAAAATATACTTCAAACTCTTGTGATCAGTATAAATCTCACATTTTTCACCATAGAGGTAGTGCCTCCATATCTTCAAAGCAAATATCACTGCTGCTAACTCGAGATCATGAGTAGGATAGTTTTGTTCAAGAATTTTCAACTGTCGTGATGCATAGGCAATAACTCTATCATTCTGCATAAGGACACAGCCAAGTCCTTTCTTCGATGCATCACTATAAATAACGAATCCATCATTCCCCGATGGTAGAGTCAATATAGGAGCATTGACTAATCTTCTCTTCAGTTCTTCGAAACATTCTTCACACTCTTTTGTCCAAACAAATTTAACCCCTTTACGTGTGAGCTTCGTTAATGGGTTAGCCAATCGGGCAAAATTCTGGACGAAACGTCGATAATAACTTGCCAAACCAATAAAACTACGTACCTCAGTTATACTCGTAGGTTCTGGCCATTCTTGGATTGCCTTGGTCTTAGAAGGATCAACAGAGATTCCATCTTTAGAGACAATATGGCCAAGAAAAGAAATCTCCTGAAGCCAGAATTCACACTTGCTAAACTTCCCATATAATTCATGCCTCCTCAGAGTCTTCAAGATAATGCGCAAGTGATTTTCATGATCTTCGTAGGTTTTGGAGTATACCATGATATCATCAATGCATACCACCACAAATTCATCGAGATACTCCTTGAAAACTCTATTCATCAGATCCATGAATACAGAGGGTGCATTAGTCAATCCAAAAGGCATTACAATAAACTCGTAATGCCCGTACCTGGTTCGAAATGCTGTCTTCGGAATGTCCTCCTTCTTCACACACAACTGATGGTATCCAGATCGAAGTTCAATCTTTGAAAAGTATTGAGCTCCATGCAGTTGGTCAAATAAATCATCAATACGAGGTAGGGGATACTTGTTCTTTATCGTTATAGCATTGATCTCCCTGTAGTCGATACATAACCTCATAGATCCATCTTTCTTTTTAACAAAAAGAACAGGGGCTCCCCATGGAGAAACACTAGGGCGAATAAATCCCTTATTACTCAATTCCTCTAGTTGTTTCTTTAGTTCGACTAACTCTACAGTGGCCATTCTATAAGGGGTCTTCGATATAGGCCTTGATCCAGGAATCAAATCAATAGAAAACTCAACTTCTCGTTCTGGAGGATGTCCAGGTAAATCTTCTGGAAATACATCTACAAATTCTTTCACAACAGGTACATCCTCTATTTGAACATTCCTTTCCTCACCCGTAGTTATTTCATTCTCTTCCTCCCCAATAATTGAATTTAGTTGAGCTATTGAGGGTGGATCTAAATAAGAATTAGGTGGTGACGATTCTGCTCTAAAAATAAGGTGTTCCTTATCATTATCATCAAGAATCGTAACCTCTTTCTTCTTACAATAAATCTTCGCATCATAGTCCGAAAGCCAGTCCATACCGAGGATTATATCAAACTCAATCATAGGTATGACGATGAGATCAGCAGATAAAGAAAATTTATGTGCTCTAATGGGGACTGATTCACAAAACTTTGTTGCAATGATACTTCCCTTAGGAGTTTTAACTGACAACTCCCTTATTAAATCAAATTGCAAATATCTAATTTTCTTAGCAAACTGGGAAGATATGAAACAATGCGATGATCCAGAATCAAATAATGCATTTGCTAAACTTGAGGAAACCATTAAATTACCTGCCACCACGTCTTTCGGAGCTTCTACCTCAGCAGTAGTGATAGCATAAGCCTGGCCTTTATCCCTTGGCCTTTTCTGAGGTAAGTTCTCCTGACGCTTAGGACATGCATTTGCATAATGCCCCATCTCCCTGCAATTGTAGCACTGAACGTTGGTAGCTTCCTTCTTGCCCTTGCAATCATGAGCTTGGTGGCCTTTTTCAACACACTTGTAACAGACTCCCATTCCCTTCAAGCAAGTACCAGGATGTTTCTTCCCGCATTTACCACAAGATGGATATTCAACCTTTCCCTTCTTCCCCTTATTTCCATTCCCAGATTGATCAGCAGGTCTCTTCTTCTCTTGCTTTGCTTTAAAGTCATAAGACTTAGAGAATTCCTTTTCGGTCTTGATAGCACATGAGACAATGTCTTCGTACGATGAAAAGGATTGTGAGACTAATGCTCGACGGAGAAATGGTTTTAACCCATCAAAGAAACGATCAATCTTACTTCTTGGGTTACGAATATAATCACCAGCGTACCTCGCTAACCTTGTAAAGTTAGCCTCATACTTTGTGACATTCTCATCCTCCTTTTGTCTCAGACTCAGAAATTGCCTTTCCATATCTGCTCGATGGTCGTGAGGGAAGTATTTTTCTAAAAACAGATCTTTGAACTCCCTCTATTCCATATTTGATACTTCATCATCTTCCTTCATGTTCTGAATCAATGACCACCATTGATCAGCATCTCCAGTGAGGCGGTAAACTGCCATGATAACTTTTTCCCTTTCACTGCTCCCCAAAGCCGGAAATATTTTCTCTAGGGAAAATATCCATTGCTCAGCTACTAAGGGATTTGTATTCCCATTGAACGTTGGTGTTTGTTGCCTCATGAATCGATCTAACATTGATCCTCCACGCTGCGGATCAGGGTGCTCCATACGGGTAAGGTTATTATTCATAACCTGAGTAAGTTGTACCAGTATGGTGATTAGCTGATCAGCACCAGTTGCATCACTAGCCCCACTATAATTATCTTGAGCAGGAGGGAAATCCCTACATGGAGTGCGTGCATTTATACGGTTTCCATTTCTTCCACTAGGCGCCATTTCTAAACAATGGCATAAACTAGATCAGTTTATGAATCAAAATACATAATCCCATACTTATAAAATACTTAACATAAATTGAACTATTTATGGATATAATCCATAATCATAAAAATGTTTTCTTTGAGGAATTATATACTCATAAACCCTTCATAATGATTTGTAAAGAAAATGAGAGTTATCCTAAGCATATCCCCCGGGAGTGTCGTAACCAAGAGTGCAGCAAGGCCCATTGTCGTGCACCAGTTCCCGTTCGAGTCTAGCTCAAAGCGGTGTTTTCGGGTTTTACCCCTAGGTACATCTGTGCCAGAGCCACCTCTACCTGCTCGTATCCAGACAGGGATGTATTGCTCGGAAAACTCACAAAATCTCTACAATACCAAAATTCTAGGAAGTTCTTCTATACTAATCCTCAAAGTTCATCTTAGGTCTACGTGCTCTAATCAGAGTTTATCTAAATCTAGCTTCCAAGGTTTGTACTAAACTTCCTCTGATACCAACTGTAACGCCCCAACCCTAGTTGCCTAGAGTCGGTGCATTATTACATAACATTGGCATGATCACAAGAAAGATCAAATCTCGAAAGACCGATTGGTTTAGTAGCCTTGGAAACACTAGATATATTCATAAGTTTTACATTACATCATAAAATGAAAAACTACTACAACAACATAATGTTTCCACAGTCCACACTATAATCCCCTCATAATATCCCTGCATGTCATTCATAACTTACATCTTCACATCCAGGGAAAAATAAAACATAGAAAAGGGGTGAGCTCAAATGCCCAGTAAGGATAACAATATAGCGGAACATTTCAAAAATAAGCATAAACATTTAAGGCAATGTATAACTAAAACAAAAGCCTTTTAAATATGAACTTTCAACATGGTATGGCATAAATAAAATGAAATAATGCCATTTACTTATTCAAATGGATATTCTACTAATCGAATAATCACATGCAAAAATAAATAACCACTTTCATAATGTTGGAATGCATAATGCCAGACTATCATAACCACATAGCCAAGGCCTCGTGCCAAGACTACAAATAAGATTTTGTCAAGGCCTTGTGCCAAGACACTAGTTTGTCTCATGAGACCTACCGATGCATCGAGGAGCTATAGCGGGCTCCACCCGTCACATATTAAGTCCAATGCATTCCCATATGAAAAGGTTTAAACATAACATAAACATTCGTATTAAAACTAGAATACGAAATGTCAATACTTTCACCATAAACTATGAATGGTATAAAAATATCACATCCACAGTCAAACATATCACAAAACCTTCAATACAATATAGAAGTTTTGTATCATAATAAATCAACTTCAAATAATCTTAAAATCCATCAAAGGATGTTGACATAGATGAAATCAAAATTCTTTTTAAAGAAATATCTCCTTTTATTTTGAAATAATTTAAGATCCATATAAAATAAAACATTTTCTTTGAAAATATTCTTATAATCTTGTAAGGAAAGCTTTGAAGATTTTATAACGGCATAAAATAACCGCACCCGCCGTATAAGTTAAAAAAACATTCTTACCTCAATTCTGTCGAAAAGGTTAAAAAGGACCTTGTTTTGAAAACGACGGAAAGATTCCTTTATAAACCTCTTATAAAAAGTCAAACAAGGGTATAAATGACTTTAACCCATATTCTTGTAAATAGTAAAAATGTTTTGAAATGCATTTTTAAGAAACATGGATGTGGATGATAAAGAGATCCCAGTAGATTATTACGTATAAACAACCTTGGATAATGAAGAGGTTGTAAAGTAAACCCTTACCTTGTACTTTTCCTTGGTTGGGGTAGGTTAACCTCCTGTATAATGGTGAAATAGTTGTTATTAAATTATACAAGAATCATATATATTAATATGATATCATATATGATCTTTTAAAATTGATTTGTTAATAATATCTTAGAATTATCGTCGTTTCGGGAGTTAACTTACTCATTTTCTTTTATATGTTTTATTACATAAGCCATGGTTGTTGTATCTTATTCATATCCAGAATGATATCCAGTCCTTAAACATCATTTTTAAATCATCAAATGATAATTATACTTGAATGGATACGATGGAGAATGAATCTCATCGCGTTCGTGGAGACGGTAGTCCGTACGTACGCACGAACGCTACTTCCATTTAATTTTTTTATTTTAAAAGAATCGAATCCAAATGATACATAGGTATATTACTATTCCGGTATAATATAATATTTTATATATGTTACTTAAGTTCATTAACACCATCCTTTATACGTTCCATGTTTGGTATGAACGAGTCATATCATTTTAAGGGGGCGGTAGTCCGCACTTCCTCAAATGAAATTATCGTATGTATATACAACATGAAAAGAATAATGGTATGAAATAAAATGGAATTACAGAAGCTTATATATAAAATATATATCATTAATATCATATTTAATTACAGTTCCATCATAATGGCCACCATGAGAGGCGGTAAGATGTATTTGAACAATCATCGTTTCGTGAGGCGTTAGTTTGTCATCCACAGAAACATTATGTTCATCATCCATTAGATGGAGTTGTGTGTATGTGTAGTTTGAATCCTTCTTATAACAACATCCTAGTATATTTAGGATACTGGTGTTGTTACAAAAGAAAGGAAATAAAAAGAGTTTGGGGGTTGGAGAAGCAAAATAAAGGAAAATAATTTAAGAGAAATCGTTACCTTTAATTTAGGTAACTCACTTTGGTTGGAACCAAAGGACTTCTTGAAATGATTTATGCATAAGGGGAAGCTTCAAGGATGATGATAGGGATGTGGGGAGATTATTTGGGCAGAGGTTGGACGATCCAAGTGGCTTGAGAGGTGTGAGGAATGAGTAGAAGTGGTCTCCTTTTATAAGGGAGAAGAGGGGCTCTTTAGGAAAGAGTGAAAGTATTACTTTATAATATAATTATATTCGGTTTATAATGGTCCAAAAATTGTTGAGGTCGAAGATAAGATGACTCATATTCTAAATAACATCAACCAATAAGAATTGGACAGGTTTTAGATAATATTTTAATCATTATAATCTTATTTATTTAAATGATTTATTAATGAGGTAAACATTGCATCATTATTGTGTCATTAATAATTTAAATTATTTGATGTCTAAAAATTATAAATAAAATATCATTATGTAGTAAATCTTTTTATCTTTCTAATGAATATTTATAATCGAAAATCCAACATGTATAACCCTATGTAAAAATTTTTCTTCTAAAAGATGTAAGCTTATGCCATTTTTATTTTTATTTTAACTTTATTAATATAAAGTGTCCCTACCACATACAAGTGGCTCCAAGGGGTCCCCAAATTGACCCAAGGATGCTCATGGTCGGGTATGTGTCCACCAATAAGGTTAGGACACGTTTTAGGGTAATTTCGTATTATTATAATATTATTTTTTAACCCTTATTTACCGGATTTACCCTTAACCATGGTAAATAAAATATTTACCACAGTAATTATTCAAAATGTCTAAAAATAAAAGTTACCTATTTACACAATTTGGACATCCTGATTCCAAATATGGAATCCATTTTTCTAAATTCAAAACACATAAGTGGCAGAAATTAATTTAAAATTAATTCCCGCTGTCAAAACAAAAGCGTGTTTTTAAGAGATAATAACTATCAAAAGATTGACACTTGTTTATGTTCGGTTTAATTGTAAAATTATGTCCAATGACCAACATTATATTAAATGGTAAAAATATATTCTAAATATACTTTAAAACCACTCAAATTCACAATTTATCACTATTAATTATTTTGATTAAAAAAGTTGTTTTTAATTAAAATTTAGTAATTTTCACTATTCATCAAAATATGAAAGTTATCCGAAATGTACCAAAATTTCACCTTAGGATAAATTCGATATTCCGAATCCAAAAATGAAGTCCATTTTCAAATATAAAATATATATAATTTCAAAAAGTAGTTGTTACTATTCATAACGGCTAGTTTGATTAGTTATGGTGTGTTAGAACTCGGTGTTGCGTACAACACACGCTATCACATTATTCAAAGAGAAGTGTATCGTAGAAGCTTGGGGTGTTACAAATACCGGTAGGCCATAGAAGATTATTTTGTGTCCCCAGATGTCTTATATACAACTTTAAAATTTGGGCCTATTTGGAGTTTTGTATCAAGAATGATGGCCAATTTAGTGGGATAACATTCTGGGCTGCAGATTCTAGCCCAGATTTTGATATTCTATTTAGACCACCTAAATAACCAACATGAAGGCTGAATTAGCACTATCTCATGTATAATTATTTATTCTTATACAATTCTTGTAGCATCCCATGAAATATTGGCTTCATTGGGCCTATATTGGGGGCCCCACATTCTCAACAGTGGGATGATGTTCAATCTGCTTTCTCCATAATTTTTTCATTTCATCACCAAATATCTCCATCATTCTTTATGAATCCTATATTGACCCCTAAACGAAAAATGTTTATATTAAAGTTTATATATATTTCCCAAAATATCATTTTAAAATACAGATAATTACATTCCTTAAAATCAGATGAAACATTGGGCTTAAATTGTTGTATATTAAGCATGAAGTGCACAAATGATGATAATTGATGTCCAAAATTAAAATCCACTAACTCGAGACCATATGATCAGAAATGAACATTTAATACCATTAAAATGTTATTAACATATGTGTTTTTATTGGCTAATCACACCCCCAACCTAAGATTTTCTAGTCATGAGCATATAATTCTAAAAATATATTTGAATTCATTTTTCAAACACATTATAACAAACAGTGCTCAAAATGTAAACTACACCCAAATATATCTTTATAACCTATAAAAATAATTTAAAACAAGATAAATTTAAAATAACCCAATCCCAATCCCATTTTTTTGATCAAATCCATCATCATACTTCATCCAACTAAATTAGGTGAAATGATGTGTTGTGAATCACAATAGATATAGGGGTTAATTTTCATTCAAGGGAGAAATCAGAGAAGTGCTAGGTGGAGTAACATTTAATCCTAATATGAGTATTTTTTTTTGCAATGTTACCATGGTAATTGAGATTGCAGTTAATCAAATTAACCCATGTAGTAAGACTTTGTCGATGACTCCCAGGCTCAAAGGCCTTATGGCACCAAGTGAATCCCACATACTCGACCATCATCTCGAGTTTATTTGATCAAAAAAAATCATATTACTATAAATAAATATATAGTGGAAAAATCAGGGTTAGAAAACTCTGGAGTCACGATCCCCAAGTGCTGAAAGACTCGCATTTTATCAATCCATTTCTCTACACAAAAATTTTTATTTTTATTTTTTTTAATGTTTTTTTAAAGACTAATATTATTCATAAAAATCAAACCAACCTATTCCATTTATTATGGGAACCCAATAATTCAAATTAGTACCCACAGTCTAGAGGATGTTCAATGTGTCATTTTGATTCAATAGATTAAAATAAAAATGATGAAAATTCTCATTGGACAACCAAAATTTCAAAATCAATGCTTGTAAACTTAAAATAGAAATAAATTAAGAGTCAAGGAAATAAAAATTGTTTTCTATGTAGTTTTAATGTGAGAAAATATTTTATTATATTAATGAAAAATTAATTTTACTTATTTATTTATCATTTTTTTTAACATTTTGTTTCCACACCCACCAACTTAGAATGAAACTGTCCCAAGTTTCTTAAAAGGAAAAGAGAGTAGAAAGATGGTGCGGGAATGAATTGGAAAGGTCTTTGAACAAGTTCACCTGGTGGCTTCATATTTATGATTGTGGTGCTCCCAAATCACTCTTTATTCCCATGGGATATGTAGGCACCTCCTTGATTGAATATGTATCACCCAAAATATTACCTGAACCATACAAACAAGAACAAACCAGAAAAAACAAACAACACAAAAATTTATTTAATACCAAGTCTCATTATTTTTATGGTTTTCCTTCTTTTTGTTTTTTAAATCAAATTGATGATACATTGTCTTCTTTTTAATTTCTGGGTAAGTTAGTAATTATGGATCACACCGCGTGACATGGATGAATACGATGCTCCCCTTTCATAACCATCCATACTCATAAGATAAGAATAGGTCAGCAGTTTGAGGTAGAATAAAATTATACCAAAATAATCCACTAATCCTATTTCAAATATAAATTTGATTAAAACAAAAAAAATGATTGGAAACTTGAAAACAATGGGTTACCTCCCATGCAGCACTTTTTTTAACATTGTTAGCTCGACTTGGACCCATAATTGAAAAATTATTTTTGTCATCTAGGGGATGTTCACACAATTATTCATTAACTTCATGTTTTTGGAATGGTTCTATGAATGGTTTGACTCTAGAACCATTAACTTTAAATATTTGACCATTGGTGGGATCTATAATTTCAACAGCCCCATGGGGGCACACCTTATGCACTATGTATGGACCTAACCATCTAAACCTCAATTTTCCCGAGTATACAATATGTTTAGAATTATACAAAAGAACATTTTTTCCCAATTCAATGTGTTTGGTTTTAAGGTTTCGAGATTGGTTGGATTGAAATTTTTCATTATTGATCATTTAATTTTCATAAGCCTCCTTCCTAAGTTCCTTAAGTTCATTGAGATCTAATTTTATTTTTTTCCATCCAATGAGAGGTCATAATTAATTTTCTTAATTGACCAAAAAGCCTTATGTTCAATTTCAACTAGAAAATGGAATTCTTTTCCATAAAACAACCTATATTAGGACATTACTAAAATGGTTTTAAATGCGTTTCAATAGGCCCAATGATCATATAAGATTTTTCTTGACAAATATTCCCTATATAGATTAAATATTTTCTAAATAATTTGTTTGATTTCTCAATTTTCTAACTCATCGTGACCATTGGTATATGGGTCATAAGCAGTGGACACTTGGTGAGAAATTCCATACTTTTCCATGAGTTCTGAGAAAGAATGATTGCAGAAATGAGTTCCATGATAACTAATTATTTCCCTAGGAATTCCAAATCTAGAGAGGATGTCTTACTTGAGAAATCTAATCACAGTTTGATGATCATTGGATTTTGTAGGAATGGACTCAACCCATTTGGAGATATAATCAATGGAAATAAGGATATAGAGATATCCCCTAGAGTTTGGGAAGGGACCCATGAAATTGATTCACCAGCAGTCAAAATTTCAATCACTAAGATGGGAGTGAGTGTCATTTGATACTTTTTTGTGATGGAACATACTTGTTGACACTTAAGACAACTTTAAAAAAATGTGTAGGAGTCCCTTGAGAGGGTGGGCCAGAAGAGACCACACTGAAGAACCTTAGCAGATGTTTTCTTAGAGGAAAAGTGACCTCCACATGCCTCACTATGACAAAATTTAAGGATGGACACTTGTTTAGATTCTGGGACACACCTCCTAATAACTGGGTTTGGGAAGAACTTATAGAGGTATGGATCATTGAACACATAATGACTGACATTATAAATTAATTTCCTTCGATCTTGAGCACCTCAGAATTTTGGAATGACTCTTGTAACTAAAAAGTTTGCTATGTGTGCATACCAAGGACAGTCACTCATAGAGTATAGGTGTTCATCAGGGAAATAACTAGACACAGAAAGGTGATTTGAGTTGCCTTTGAATTCCATCCTAGAGAGGTGATCAACTATATCATTTTCAACACAATTTTTTTTCTTGATTGTTAGGTAAAATTCTATTAAGATAAGTACCCACCTAATCAGTATAGCCTTGGGAACTTGTTTTTGGAAAAGTTATTTCAGGACTGAATGGTCGGTGAAGACAATGATGGGTGATCCTAAGAGATAGTACATGAATTTATCTAAGGAAAAGACAACATCAATAAACTCTTTCTCAGTGGGGGTGTAGTTTACTTTTTCAACATTTAATGATTTTCTTGCATAAGAAAATACACATGTATTTTTCTCACACTGTTGTCCTAAGAGTTCCCCTACAGTAAAGTAACTCGCATCAAACATGAGCTCAAAAGGAAGATTCCAATTTGGAGATTTCATGATAGGTGGAGAGATAAGAGCTGACTTGAGTATACATAATGATTCACCAAATCTTTCTATCCATAAAAATGGATCATCTTTCACCAGTAGAGCACCAAGTGGTTGAGAAATAGAGATGAAATTCCTAATGATCCTTCTATAAAAACCATCATGTCCTAAGAAATACCTCACTTACTTGATATTTTTTGGTGATGAAAGGTGATGAATGATGTCAACCTTGGCTTTATCAACTTCAATCCCTCTACCTGAGACCAGATGGCCTAGAACTATCCCCACTTTAACCATGAAATGACATTTTTCCAAATTTAGGATCATATTATTTTCTTCACATCTTGACAAGACTCTCTCCACATTCCTCAGACATACCACAAAGGTATCCCCAAACATAGAGAAGCCATCCATTAAGACCTCAATAATATCCCCGACCATGTATGAGAATATTCTCATCATGCACCGCTAGAAGGTTCCATGGTAATTACATAACCTGAAGGGAATACGTTTCAAGGAAAAGGTGTCGAATGGACAAGTCAATATAGTCTTCCCTTGGTCATCTAGGGATACCTCAATCTAATTGTACCTCATGCACCCATCTAAGAAACAGTTGAAGGTATGACCTGCCACTCTCTCAAGGACTAGGTCAATGAATGGTAATGGGAAATGGTCCTTCTTGGTAAATTATTTTAGCTTCCTATAGTCGATGTAGACTCTTCAGCCATAACTCACCCTAGTTGGAAGAATCACTCCATCCTTATTGGTTATCATTTTGATTCCAGCCTTCTTGAGAACCACTTGTATTGGGATCACCCACTCACTCTCCGCTATGGGTTAGATGATACCAGCTTTAAACAATTTCATAAGTTCCTTACTTACTATCTCCATGAGATTAGTATTGAGTCTATATTGAGTTTGACAACATGGATTTGAATCAGATTCTAGAACAATCCTATGAGTCCTGATTAGTGGGATAATCCAAGGAATATCGTACAGGGTCCAACCAATGGATATCTTATATTTTATAAGGACATCTAGAAGAATCCTCTCATTATTGGATTCAAGAGAATAAGAAATGACAATAGGATGTGTTTTATTGTCCCCTAGGAAGGCATACTTGAGTAAACTGCTAATTTTCTTCAATTCATGATCAGGTTAGTTCAAATTTTCAGCAGAAGATTGGGACATTGGATCAAGATTGAATTTTTTTCTAGAGTTTTATATAGAATCGAATCCCCATGCATAGAAGTTTCATCTATAAGATTGGTTTGATCAGATTTAGGGATGGAAGTTGTATTGGTCTCCATGAAAGAGTTTTCCTGAAAGGTTTCACTAATTTTTGCACCTAAGACATCATCAAAAGAGCAATTTGAAAATTATTCTATCCAAAGAGATAAACATCCTTCATGTGAACAAAATAAATCAATATCATCCTAACTTAAACATCCATTAATATTCTTGGATGTTCTATGGATTAATTATCAACTCTTCCTATCATGTTTACTTCATTAATATCCTCATCATCCCCAATTTATTAGCTTTCATTATAGATGTTCAATTCTAGACTCAGGTTTCCAAATGTGTTGTTTAGGTTCCCGTTTCGAACATGGATAATAAAGTTGTTTGTTGAAAGGAAAGGAAGACCAAAGATTATTGGGTTTTGTTCCTTATTTCCTAAGTTTGTATGGATTTCAAGTGCAATGATTTTGGTAGGGTAGATAAAGTTTTCAACCTTTACCATAACGTCTTTTAAAATCCCCTTTGGAGCCCTAATGCTACTATCAGCAAGTTGAAGTGTGAAAGATGTGAGTTGGATCTCTTCTTGGCCAAACTATCAATAAAAATCATGGGGAATGAGATTAAAACTAGAACATAGGTCACAAAAGGCCTTGACAACATTACTCTCTCCTAGGTCAACATTGATGTAAGGGATAACTGGGTCATTTAACTTAGGAGGAATGGTACCTTGAATTGTGGTACTCACATTAGATCCAAAATGACATGGTTTTTATGTGAATATTTTATTTTAAAAGTGCCCAAGTCCTTAAGGTACTTTGAGTAGGAAGGTATGGTTTTCATTGCATCGATAAGGGAAATGTTCAACTTTACTTGTGAGAAGATTTCCCTCAATGTTTCACTCAATTAAAGCTTGGTTTTCCCTCTCATGATTTGAGGAAATAGTGTAGGTTGTGGGGTTGTTTGTTGAAGAGTTATTTCTTTGACAATATTATCATGTTTATTAGTTTGATCATTTCATTCATTTAAATTTTCATCAAAGTTTGAATCTTCATATGGGTTCTGAATTAGTTGTTTTGGTTTCTCAATTTTTTTTCCCACTTTATAAAATAGTCACAACCTTTAGTTGTTCATGAGTTGTTTGAGTGCCACATGACTCTCCCCTTACTGTTTGTTGTAGAATGGTTTGTGTAGGCATGGGTGCCTTTCTAGTTTTGATGGTTTTAATTTCTTGTTTTAGGGAAAAAACTTCTGAGTTCATCATTTCCATTTGCTTTCACTATTGTTCTAGTAGGCTTTATGGAACAGTTTGGGTTAGTTCTTGAGAATATTGTTTTATCCCAGGGTATGTGGGATAGTTTGTTGAAGATGGACCAGTGGCTGTTGGTATTGGATTAGATGGGTTTGGAACTAGTCATGGGTTTGGTAGTTCTGATGGGGGTAAGTATTTTGTCCATCTGGTTGGATAGGTTGTTGTTTATCTTTCCAATGGAAGCCTAGGCGGTCATTATACCTTGGGTTGAAGGTTTTTCGGCATTGAAGCTTTTGAAATTTAGAGGCATTTACTTCTACTGGGGGTCCTCCTAAAATAACATCAATGATGGATGGAATGGTTGGGCAGTTGTCTGTCTTATGGTAATCTTTGTCACAAATTTTGAAAACATGTTCTACAGTTTGGATTTCATGGACTTTCCTAAGGTATATCTCTTCAACCTTCTTATAGAGTCTTGTGAGTTTATCCCAAAGTATTTCCTCTTCTCTAAGTTCCGGAATTCATGTAGTTCTTTTTGGATTTTGAAAATAAGGTGAAGTTACCCATGTTTGGTTTTGTTCAGTAAGGCTTTCCATATACTCATAAGCATTATTTGGGGATTTGGTTTTAAAGGTTCTATTACACATCAATTCAATGAATTATTTTTTCCTAAGGCCCAACCCTTCATAAATAATTCTCACTTGTTCATGTATAGAAAAACCATGGTGTGGAACCACATTTAGGGTGTCTTTGAACCTCTCCCATGTTTCATATAATGAGTCTCCCTCTTTTTCAAAAAAGTTTTGGATACTCTTTTTATGTGCAATTTTTTTGTGGTGGGGAAAGTATTTTTTGTAGAAATATCTTTAAAATTGGTCCCAATAGTGTATTTATGGAGGTATCAAGTTGTTTAGACACTTTTTAGCACGTTACATAAAAGAAAAATGAAATATCCTCATCTTATCTAATTCTATTTGATGTGGGGGACACATGGTTTCTACAATGTCATTGAACTACTTAACGTGAAAGTAAGGCATCTCGAACTCCATTCCATGGAATGTGGGAAGGTGGTTTAAGAAATGGGGTTTAAAAATGTATTTGGAATCTTTTCAGAAATTGTTTCTAATGCATGAGGAGGAATTGATCCAAGAATGTGTGAGGTATTCATTCAGGGTATGATAAATTTCATTTCCCATGTTTGGTGCTGCCTCATTTGGATTTCCATTTTGGATTCCACCTGGGATTATATGTTGGTTTTATTGAAGACCTTCCATTTAAATGGGAAAAATTTTTGAATATAAAGTATCAAGAAGATTAGTATCTAATGTAAACAATCCCCGAGGTTCACTTGACTCCCCTATCCTAATACTTTCCACCCTAACTTGTCTTTTTGAATTATCGTGAATGTAGGTGGATATGGGACAAAAAGAAAAAAACAAGAAAGTGAAAAGATAAGAGATATTGGGTGATAATAGTATAATGGGGGTGAGGAAATATGTTTTTTTTTCTAAGGTACTTATTTGGTCCCCGAAAATGGTTCCAAAATTTGATACACGCTCAAATTTTCCCAAGAGATAAAGGTAAAACAGTCCTTGTAGTCAAGCTTGGATTGTCGAATCCACTGAGACCAAAGAAGATACCTAAGATACACAACCTTTGAGATGGATTTTTGGCTATAAAGTGTCCAACTTGGTTTTGATTTTAGATAGTTTTAAAGAACAATAAAAAACCTAAGTAAATTCAATTCAATGAAAATGGGCTGATCTTAGGTTTATGCATTGGGTGGATTGAATGAATTTTACTTCTTTAAACAATTTTGGTTTTATTAATTCTTGATGAATCCATTCTTCAAAATATAACTACCTTCATCATTTTCTAGTTTTATGCTAAATAAACTAAATTAATAAACCCCAAGACACTTATATAACCAAATTCATGACCTCTCCAAGGTATATGGTCATTTTAGTACTAGGATTTAGCTTCCTCAAACACAGTGAAGATGAAGAGTGTAAATAAATGAAGAATGGAAGTCTTAAATTAGTTAACCAATTAACAAAAATTCATTCATAAGATAACATTCAATACATCCTTTTCATCTTCCTACGATCAACCCATTAAAGGTTTTTTCCTACATTGATGGTATACTCTCAATGGTGGGTGGAAGATGGCTTACAAGAATTGGATTGAAGAAATTAAAACCGCAGAAATAAAGAGAACTCCTCTTTTTGTGTGAACGAAATTCACACCTATGTGTGAACTAATTCACCAAAATACTGAGATATCACTTTGATTTTTTTATAGAGTTTTAATGAATAAATAGGAATAATATAAGATAAATATGTTGATTTAGAACCTAGAAATAAAAAAATAAACTTATATGGCAATTGTAAACATTACAAAGGAACTTTTTCATAATAACATTATGTCAAAAACAAGATATATCTTCCCCATCACCACCACTTCCTTAAATAGGAAATTTGGAAGCCTTAGTCCGAGCATCAATCAATGTTTGTCCAATTATTAAATTAATTTAGGCCTTAGGGTAGTGGAATATATGCAGAAATTGATTCCCTCCTTGACTTTTTTTCCTCCTTGTCTCTCCTGAAAATATCATCATGGATGGGAAATAATATCACCAAATCATGGTGGGACATATAATATTATTTTGTGTCCCCATATCTCTTCTAGACATCTGTAATCTTTGGTCCAATTTGGAGTTGTGGATCTGGAGTTATGACCGATTTTGTGGGATAACATTCTGCGATGTAGATTCTGGACTAGATTTTGATATTCTATTTGGGCCTCCATAATAACCACGGTGGAGGATGAATTAGCATTGTCTTATGAAGATTGATTTGTTACTATAAATTTCTTCTATCATACCATGACATTTGGTCTTCATTGGGCCTGTATTGTGGGCTCCATATTCTCAACAATGGGATGGTATCCTATTTGCCTTCTCTAGAATTGTTTCCTTTCATCACCTAATATCTCCATCATCCTTTATGAATCATCCATTTATCCCTGAATGAAAATTTTTCATATTTAATTTTAGATTAATTTCCCAAAATATGAAATTAAAATATGGATAATTACATTCCTTAAAATCATATGAATCATTGGGCCTAAATTGGTTAACATTTGGCATGAAGTGCACAAATGATGAGAATGGATGTTCAAAATCAAAATCCACTAACATAGGCCCATAAAGTAAAAAATGAACATTTAATACCATTAAAATGTAATTAACATATTTGGTTTTATTGACTAATTAAACTGCAAGGATAATTTTATGATACTTGTAAGGTATGCTTCAGGAATTATCATCCGACCCAAAACTAATATTGATAGGTTCTTTGGTGGTTTAAATCCAAGTATTATAAGGGAATTGTTCATGAGAGAATTTAGTAGCTACAAATATATTTTGCGTTGTGAAATCAAGGTTGAAATGTATTTGGGAGTCACATATCAATCTCATGGCTTTGACAAGAAGATGAATATGGAGTTCAAAGGAAACTCTAAGAACCATAGAGAAAAGAAGATTAACTTCCCTTTATGATCTCAGTGTGGGAAGAATCATGGAGTAAATTGACTTAAGGGGTATAATAAATGTTTTAAGTGTGAAAGGTAAATCCATTAGACAATTGATTGTCGAGGTGATGAGAATAAGTTTACTCAAAATACTAATAGAGAAAAGGCCTCACAAAATAAACCTCCCCCTATTCAGTGCTACAGGTGTAAGGAGAATGGGAATTTTGCTAACCATTTCCCAAACCCAAGGGTTAGTGGTGATGGTCAAAGTTAGCATCCTCTTGAACCAAGGGACAATGAGAAATCTCATGAAATATCTATTTCTTATGAGGGGTGTGATAACGATGTGATGAAAGGTACACTTACCATCCACTCTAGAACTACTAATTTTATATTTGAATCCAGATCTACCCACTCCTTCACATCTAGAAAATTTTCTTAAGGGTGTTGAGATTCCTCCAAAACAATTATAGGTGGAATTCGTAGTGCAAACACCAAATGGTATGATAATTGCATATCATGTTTATGATTCTACTCTTGTTTAAGTTTATGGGAATGTGCTTCCTGAAAACCTTGTCATTCTTCCTTTGGTTGAATTCGATGTAATATTTGGTATGTATTGGATTTCACTACATAAATCATTCATCAATTGTCTAGGAAGGGAAGTAAATTTAGATATTTCAAACCATCCTATGATCATCCATCTATATGATGATAAGTTTGAACTTCCTATGGATATTACATCTAGTGTATGGGTCTTAATTCCCTTTCAAATGGGTTAGTTATCTCAAATGGTTAGGGATAAGATCATCATCAATGATATTATTGTTGTTTAGGATTTTGTGGATGTCATTCTAGAATATTTTCCTATTATTCCACCAAAATGTGAAGTTGAGTTTTCAATAGAACTTGTACCTGGTTTAATACCAATTTTAAAGACTCCTAACAGAATGGACCTAATTGAGTTGCTATAATTAAAGAATAAACTCCAAGAAAACCATTATAAGGGATTTATTTTTCCAAGTGTGCACCTTGCGGTGCATTGTTTCTTTTTTTGAAGAAGAAGGATGGATCAATGTGACTCTTCATTGATTATCTATAGTTAAATAAGATCACAATAAAGAATCAGTATCATCTTCCCTATATTGATCAATTGTTTGATCTACAGTGTAGAACTCAATACTTTTCCAAGATTGAACTTCGTTCTTTATATCATCAATTTAGGTTCAATAAGGATGATATACCTAATATATAATTTCGTACAAGGAATGGACATAATGAATATATATTTATTCCTTTTATTCTCACTAATTCCCTTGTTATCTTCAGGGATTTAATGAATATAGTCTTTAGAGATTACATCAACCTGTTTTTGTTAAACTTTATAGATAATATTATTTTTTATTCAAATTGGATGAAAGAGCATGAAGATCACTTGAGAATTGTACTCAAGACCCTAAGGATGGATGAGTTGTATGAAAAAAATTCAAAGTGTGAATTTTTTCTAAAAAATGTTTCATTTTTGGTCCACATAATATCAATAGATGGTATAGTAGTAGATCCATCAAACATAGAGAAAATTGAATGCTATCCTAGACCAACCATGGTGACTGAGATCCGTATCTTTCTTGGTTTAGCTGGATATTATGAAATGGTTGTGGATAATTAATTAAAACTATCTAATCATATGACCATGTTAACATGGAAGGGTGTGAAGTTCTTATGGACTGATGAATGTGAGGAAAATTTCAATGAACTGAAGAGAAGGTTGTCTAGTGCACTTGTGCTTACACTACCCTATAGTGGAGAAGGGTTTGTAATCTATAGTGAGGAATCCAAGAAGGGATTGGGATGTGTTATTATGAAAAATAGTAGTTTTATAGACTATGTATCATGAAAGATGAAGATTCGTGGTTAGAATTACCCACATCATGATTTGGAGTTACTGGTGAGATATGGAGGCATTATATTTATGGTGAAAAGTATGATATATATACTGATCATAAAAGTCTAAAATATATGTTCACATAGAAGGAGTTGAACATGTGCCAGAGAATATGGTTGGAGTTAATGAATGATTATGACCGCTCAATACATTACCACCCTGTGAAAGCGATTAAGGTGGTTGATGCTTTGATTTGAAATGATCATGCTAGCTTATCCATGATGAGGATCACAGAAGTCCAATATTTCTATATTTGAAACGGATGGATCTAGAAATCCTGAAGAAAGGGGTAAAATATTATCTTACTAAAATGAATGTTCATCCCTATATCCAAGTGAAGATTAAGGAGTCGTAGAAAGAATATGAGGAGCTACAAAAGAGGGTTTGCAATTTTCCTAAGTTTAACCATGATCATAATGGAATGATAGGTTTTAGGAACTGTGTATGTGTTCCTTAAATGAAAAATTTTAAGAAGGATTTATTAGAGGAATATCATAGTTCTTCATTCTCTATTCAACCTATAAGTATAAAGATTTATATGGACTAGAAGGAATACTTCTTGTGGGATGGCATTAAGAGAGATATCGTGGAGTTTTATCTTGGTGTTTTTTATTCCATAAAGTTAAGGCTGAAAGAAAAAAATCTAAAGAGATGTTGCGTCCACTACCCATACCAAAATGGAAATAGGAGAACATCACAATGGATTTTTTCATTGGACTACCCAAAACCTCTAAAGGTTTTAATTATATATGGGTGGTAGTCGATCGCCTTACTAAGTAATCATACTTCATTGCTATCAAAGAATATTTCTCTCTTGATCATATTTAAAAAATATACATTAAGGAAGCTGTAAGGTTTCATGGAGTACCATATTCTATTGTATCAGATCAGGATCTTAGGTTTACCTCAATGTTCTGGAAAATTCTTTAGAAAACACATGATATAGAATTTAGTTTCAGCAATGATTATTATGCTAAAATAGATGGTCAGCCTGAAAGAATAATTCAAACCCTAGAGGATATGTTGAGATCTTGTTCTCTGGATTGCAAAGGTTTTTGGGATCAACACCTTCCTCTAGTTTAGTTTTATTACAACAATAACTTTCAATCATGCATTCAGATGGCACCTTATGAAGCCCTGTATGGGAAAAAATATTGAGATCCAATGTTTCAGGATGAGGTTGGAGAAATAAAGCTATTAGGGCCTATGATCTCTAAATAAATGGTCAAGAATTTTAGAACCATTCAGTAGCATATAAAGGTAGCTCAAAGATATCAGAAAATTTATCCTAATAACCATCATAGTGATCAATAATTTGAAGTTTCCAAAAAAAAATTATTAATCTCACCCTGTAAGAGAGTTATGGGATTTAGGAAGAATGGGAAACTAATCCCTAGGTATATCGGGCCCTTAAAATTCTTGATCATATCATTATAGTATCCTATTCCTTGGAAATTCCTCCAAATATCTCTAAATTACATGATGTGTTTCATGTATTTCTTCTAAGGATGTACATATATGACCCTTTACATGTACTGAACTCATAGGTCATACAACTTGAGAATAATCTTTCTTATGCGGAGCAACCTGTTGAAATTATAGACCAATCAGAGAAAGTTCTATGAAACAAGACCACTCTCCTGGTCAATGGTTTGTGGAGAAATCACTAGTTTTAGGAATCTATGTAGGAACTTGATGATATGATAAATCATAATTAAACTCACATGTTTTTACTCAAGTGACGAATTTCGAGGGAGAAATTCATTTTAAGAGGGTAGAATGTATGACCCTGAGTTTTTATGGACCTATTTTTTTGAATAAATTTAAATTTTCATTTATATATTTCAATTCACTAAGTAAAATATGCCTTTCACATGGAACTAACTCATCATAGGTTCCATGCAACATTGACTTGGCGTATGATATAAGCAACACTGAGTTTCTATGAAATATATCTTCTTATTGATTTAATTATTTAAATAAAATAATTATAACCTAGAGGATAAAATTAGTAATATTAATAGTAATAACTAATTTTTAAATATTTTTTATAATTTTTTATATAAATAAAACAAGTTGAAGATAAAAGTTATGATGTTTTGTTAAGTCCTTTTTATGTTTAAAAAAATTGTTTTCTCGAATGACATGATTCTAATAATGAAAGTAATTTTAGACCCATTTATAAGTTAAATTTGATAAAATAAACGTCATTTTTGAATTCAGAACACCTAAATTATCTTAGGGTTAATTTTTATGATTTTCATGAGAAATTTCATTTTTTCGATGAATAGTGAAAATACTACTTTTGAGTTAAAAACTTCGTTTTAGACTAATTAATTATTAATGATAAGTGATATTATAAATATGTTTTAAGGTCACATTAGATAAATATTAAATCTAATAATACAATAAAATTTATTATAATCAATTCCACTTTGATACTGAATATAAAATCTTAACAGACTTTTGAACTTTTTCCTATTTTAAATACCTGTTATTTCGTCCCATATATAGGATTAGCACTAATATTAATTTTACCACTTTTTTGATTTGATTTTCAAAAATACAACATAAACCATGGTATTTATTATAATATTTATATTATATTAATACCATGTTAATTTTCGAACAAAATCATTAGTAAAAGTGAATAAAATTAATCACAGTAATTAAGACCAAATTAAGCATAATTAGGGACTAAACCTTAAAATTAAGGGTCAAAATGACCTAGAAACTTTTCAAACACCAATTTATTATCCATAAATAGGACATAAACCATAATGTATTGAGTTTTTTTACTTTGGTAATACGTTTTTTAGGTAATACCATTTTCACACCTAATTTGTTTATGAAAATTCTCTGTGAGTCCTTTTCCTTCCCTGTAAAATGCCACCACCTCTACTCATCCCCTGAACCTATTAATCCTATTAATTTAGTCCAATACCTGACCAAATTTCCTCTAAAAAATCCTCCATTTTAATTTTAAGCCTCCCTTTCTCTAGAAACCCTCTCAAGAAAAACTTTTGGCACAAACCAAAAGGAGTTACTCGATTTAGAGGTAACATCTTCTTTCAAGATCCTTTCCTTTATTTTCCTTCTCATCCCCCTCCACTCTCTTTATTAACTTTTTTTGTGATTAAACCAGTATACTCTATATACTATTATGTTTATATGAAAATTTTATGACTTACACTTACACACACATCCATCTAATGGATGTTGAACATATTCTTTCTGTGTACAGCAAACTATTGCCTCATGAAACGATTATTGTTCATTTATCATTTACCACCAATCATGGTGGCCATTATTATGGACATTATATTTAAATATGTAATATATTATAATTTTTATTTCTTTAATATTATGTATTCATTTTTGAACACATATATTTTTTCCTTCCATTTGGTGTTAATATGATAATCTCTTTTGAGGAAGTGTGGACTATCGCCCCATCAAAGCGATGTGATTCATTCACACACCACATGGTATGCATTAAGGAAGAGTTTAATAAAATTATATTATATATATGATGTTTTAATTATACTGTAATAATTATATATATACATATACATACACATATATATATATGTCATTTTCTTTTGTTCTTTCAATACGACAATAAAAACAGAATGAGCGTTCATGCTTACAAATGGGTTACCGTCTCCATGAACAGTGTATTCCATTTCCTTCTTAATTATTCTATAAAATTTTATAATTTAAAAATACTAAATATATATGATATTTATATAAATTTATACCTTCTTTAGTCATGATATAAGTATAAGGACCAATGTTATAACGAATTAAGACACATGCGAAGAACAAAGTGAATGATTACCCAAAGTGAAACTTTAACATAACATCATTAACAAGTGGGTAATAAAAGATCATAATAAAACTGTATATGGTATTATTTATAAGAATATTCTTATTTAAAATATTTATAATAAACTTATATTTATTATACAGGAAGCTTGTATAAGTACCGAGATAGTCAAGACACAAGATAAAAAGAATTTCATATCACTTTAAATTTCTGTGAGATTAATGTTATGATCACCACTATTTCCTTTAGTGTGGTGTATGTAATGACCATGATTTAGTTCTATGTATATTTTAATTAAACTCCTGGTTATCCACATATCCATTCTATGATCCTTCTTTCATGGGGTTTGACTTTCAAAAGTTACCAAATCGGTAAAACAGTTTTGTATCAATTTTTTTTCTTGAGACTCATGTTTTATTAAACACATAAACTCTTTTTCGAGGTGTATATAATTCCATTTTACATTTTATATCATTAATATCATTATTTCAGGAAATATTAAGCCTCATGTAATTTTCTTTTCTTACATTTAGTGTATGATTTCAAGTCACCATGTTGTAAGAGTTTATTGAGACAATCTCCTCATTTTTTTAGATTGTTCATGTTTATGCTTCATTTGAGGAAATAATATTATCCATTATTCAATAATATTCATGAGTTTCCTTATCCTATGATTATTAAAGATATCCTATTTTTTTACCATTTTTCTACTCTTTGGTATTTAAGATAATATTTTTACTAAAATCTGACCACCACTCTCTTTGGTCAGAAATCTATTGTATTCAAAACCAATGTTTTCAAAAAAAAATAAAAAGATCCGTAAAAATAATTCTCAAGTAAAAATTGATTTCAATTTTTTTTTATTGTTTTAAAATTTTACATTGTAAGGTTTTAAATCTATTTTCAAATAAAAAGGTTTTTAGAAGTTTTTATGTAATAAAAATCATTTTTCAATGAATAAAGGATATTTTACACAAGAAGTGTTTTGAAAATATCATTTATAATTATTTCCAATATAAGAAAACATCCATTGGTGTTGATCAATAATTTATGGGGAAATTATTCAATGTTTCCATTTATATTATTTTTTTAATGGATTATTTTTTGATGAAATGATGTTATGAAACATGTTTCTCTTTCACAAGTAATATGCTTTTATACCCTCTTCTTTTCACGAGTTATGTTTATGATGAAATTATTATGAAACCTATCACTTTCCATGGGTTATGATATGTTTACATGTTCATGAAACCTATTCCATTTCATGGGTTATGATATGTCTATTTATGATCTTCTGGAACATGTATGTATGATTTCATTATGTGACAGGTGGGACCTATATCCCCCTCTAATTCATTGGCTAAAGATTTATATCTCATGAGATAGATGGGGATAGAATAAGGGTTTACTCAGCTCAAAAATATAGGGTTGTAATGAGGATTTACTTAGTTTAGTAATACAGGGCTGGAATGGGGGTTCACTACGTTCAGTAAAGGACTTTGTCCACTTAGATGGTCTTGGAAATGATGCATTGACTACTATGAAAATCAGTATATGCTTATGTGTTTCCGCAATTCCATGTCTTATTCATATGTCATGCTTTCATGGATTAAATCCTTCACTTACATTTGATTCATGACTTATAAACATCCAAGAATTATGCCATGATTCATGTATATAATATTTGATATGCAGGGTATGATATTTTATTCTCATGATCATGTTCTCATACCCTAATGCTCGTGTTTATGCTTACATGTCTCCCTTGTTTACCCTTACTGAGCATTTGAGCTCACCCCTTTTTTATGTTTCCTTCCCTAGGTTATAAATTTATGTATTATATTTTATGTGTCTAATAAGGGTTCTAGTCATGAAGAACGAAGTGGGAGATAATTTTTCTCACTTATGCACTAGTTTTATGATTCCATGTTTCCAAAGGAACTATACCAACTATGGTCATTGGGTGTCTTCTTGTATAACATTTAAATATTTCCCATATGTAATAAAATGTTAATATTTGAAAATAAAGGTTTTATATACATTTTCCACCACCCAAAAAGTTTTAAAAACCACATCTAGTTTTGTAAGTGGGTCACATGGTTTCTCCTAGGAGGTCACACTATTAAATCTAATCATGCACCTCTATCAACGCATTCCCAAAACTGAGTTTCTAGGATCTGATGCTCCCAAAACTCACCTAAAACACCAAGGCACCTACCAAACTTTAAAAAATGTCTAAAAAATTCTTTAGGTCAATAAAAATTTCAAATTTAGGTTTTGAAGATAAATTGAAAAGTTTTCATTCACACTAAACTCAAAAATTCATGGGATGTTACAATCTCCACACCTTAACATAGATCACCCTTGATCTATCATTATTTAATCTGAGATGGTATCAAACATAACCATATAATTTACATTATCCTAGTATACACCAATAATTAAGTCATAGGTCATCTCTTACCAAGGCACTCTATGCCTTAAGAGTTACCTACCCAGTCACTTCCCTACATGAAAAACCAAACATCATGATGGCTCCACCAACCATCCCCAGATTCAAAATTTCTCCTATGATACATCTTCATTTATGAACCACATCATGTTCTAAATTAATTCTTGTGTCAAATCTAACACAAATAATGTCTTGAATCTCATAATATTCCCATAAGTACATGTGTCATACATGAAACCCATCATATCATGCTTCTCATCAAATTCCCAAGATCCAACATCTGAAAATATGCTAAAAATTTATCATAAATTATAATACATTCCCATAATTGGCCCAATTCCTAAACACCTCATATAAAACTTTCATTATATTAATTCCCACAATATTTCCTAGTTCTTAAGCACATCATACAAATATATATAATGCATTGTTATAAATGTTAACCTACTAACCAGAACATGGATAGTTCAAAAACAATTAAACTGCCCCTCATGCACAAAAACTAGAAATTAAAAATTAAAAGAAAACCTGGTCATACCAATGGAATACCTATTACTATAATCATATCCCTATATGAATTTGCACCTGACAACTCAATTACATGAATCTGGCCTAAAGCCCAACTACCCAAGGTCTAGCCTCCCTACATAGATACACCAATTACTGGCCACTGACCCCAATGTTGGGTCCCATTATCTATTCCACAAACTTTGTTTGTAGATAAATCCTAACTACCATCCTGAGGTATTGTCCTATGTCCTACCATAGATCTATGTGTCTATCCTAGACCTTGTTTCCCATCTATCTGAGAAGGATTATTGCATAACCTCTCCAGATGGCTCATCTAGCCATATGCCCATCACTCCTTCGGTACCTCATCACACTTGTTCTGAACATTCCCTGGCTTTCCACACTAGAAGCATACAGCTAAAGACCCATTACTTGGTGGTATTCCTAAATATCTGACCTGACTACCCTATTGTGACTCCTCACGGCCTCGCTTCCCACTACCTAAAGCATCACTACTCAACTCACCTGACAACATCACCTGAAAACATCACCTAGCTCTAATATGATATTTTTTAAGTAACCATTATAAATAATGACTTGTTTGACCTCCTATAAGAAATAATTCTTCCTAAATATATTCAGCTACACCCTGATGGAATCCTTCAAATTGTCCTCAAAACACTACACCATGGTGATTTCATCACCCACCATAATTGATGAAAAGTGGGACAGATCTATGAAATTCACCATTTAATACATTGCAGATGTATCCCCTTCAATATATTCATGAACTTATGGGATTTATCTACCCTCATAGTCTTTGGGAAGAAGTGATTGAAGAACCTAGATTCAAAATCCTTCCAATCTAGTCCCTTGTTTTCGCCTTCCTATACCTGTACATCCGACCAATTATTTTCTAATCCAATTATCATATAGGTATAAAACTTCACCCTCCATCATGGGGTTATCTCAAGATGATTGAAGATATTATAGACTGACTCGATCTAGTCCAATGTTGTTTGTGGTCCACCCTCACATTAAAATAGTGGTGGATTATGAGACTAGAACTCATGATCTAGAGAGTCCATAGAGGGATCAGCTCCCTATTCTCCCCATTCAATGCCATGTATGACTCATAATAATCTTTATCTGAGCTAACCATCTAGAAATGGACCAAATTCCAACATCCCCTATGGATTCCCCTCCTATACCAGATCCTGTACATGTGGCTCAAGATCATACCAACACTCAAGGGCCTCATCCTGACCCTCAAGGGTCTCATCATATGCATGCTCTTGTGGCACCATATCCCCACACTCCTGATGCTGCATCAGAAGATTTCTAGGTAGAATCACATTGACAATCGATCATGATGGTAAAAAATCCATTATAGTATATATATATATATATATATATAATGAATAGTAAAATCTATAAAAGGAAGTGTATCTCAACACCCTTACAGTCACCTATCACAACATGTCACAAGACATCCGACCTCAAGACCCCTTAACTACCCATATCAGGATTAGGTATCATGCATCATCTGGCCTCATGTCCCCCTTCATACCAATAATGGATTCATGGATCACATGTAATCCATCTTATTGGCCCCTTTCCTTCTCATTAGAGGTTCAAGAATCATATATAATGTATATCAATCCATGTTGGTTGAGTATAATTCCACAAAATAGACTATATAAGAAAACACCATTTAGCTTCTTTGTTGGCACATTAAAAAAATCACCCCTATCATCATCTCTGCCTACTCATATCATATTTATAACTATATATCACATATCAGTCATAATAGTAACCTCATAACTAGGCTAGATAAGTAGAATTCCACCAAAGAGGCTATATAATAAAACACATTTTGGATTCTTTGTTGACACTATAAATAGCACAACCCCTCTTATCACATTCCAGGATCCAAGAAATAATTCGTAAACATATACACATATCAAACCAACTTATTTTTCTATCAGGATTCATAAGCATTCCTCTCTTTCCATATCAATCCATGGTTCAAACCCATATAACATACAACCATCACACCCAAGTGCAACACTTGAGGTGGAAATAAAATTGACAGTAAAAGAACACAACTGAGCATAAATTTCACACCCTAGGAAATATTGATTGTCCTCCGTTTATGGGGTTGTAGGCACAAAAACAAAATCTCTTTACCCATTTCTGACTACATCATATTCTCAATTATACTATCTCTCAAATAGTAATACTGAAAAGTACAAGGAAATTTTGATACCATTTGTATCTAGTTGAATGTAGTTTTCATTTAATAGTTAGGCCTTGTGATGTTATGAGACAACACCAACAAGAACCTACTCTGATACCATTTGTAAACATCCATACATAGTTGTCATTTATTATCTAGTCCTTGAGATATTGTGATAAAACACCAACAAGAACCCACTCTAATACAATTTTCAACCAGCAGAACACAATTTTCATTTAATAGTTAGGTCATGTGATGTTGGGAAGAAACACCAACAAGAACCCGCTCAAATTCCATTTGTAGAACCCTAACTCATTTTCCATTAAAACTATGCTTCATTCTAGTTTACCATTAGGCCTTAATCATGCCTCCCTATACACCAAAGGATATCGACTACAATAAAGGGTCTAATATGTGATATTAGGGAGACTATATCCTCATATGGTGATAATATTAAATATCTATACAAAAATATATAATCATAAGAAATACCATAAAAATAACAGAAACATAATAAACTGACCCAAAATTAATTTTTTTATTTTTGAAAAACACTTTTTGGTTATGTGAGAACCAACCATTATAAATCACATTGAGGCTATGTGAGAACCAACATATCATTACAAGGACCCATTGATGGACTGAACAAAGAACTCTTTCCAAAATCAAACCCACTAAAAACACCACAAAAACATGCATGGTCATCAATTTGAGACTAAGTGAGAACTGAACAAACAGAAACAAACATAAAACCCACACAAGAACAAGCCAAAATACAACCACACCCAAGATCCTTAAAGATAAGAAACTACATCATCAGATCAACAACACCATCCCAATTTTCCAAAGAAACCTTTGAATGAGTCAATAGTTGGGACATGCGCGAAGGGTAAGGCCAAAAGAGTAGTGGAGAATCATCAATTGGCAGAACCAACCCCAAAAGGGAAAACAATTAAAAGTGGAGATCAGGTGAGGGAATTTCTCATCCCCAAGAATTCTAGGGGTCACCATTTGTGGCCTCATATAGACCTAGGAAGAACACACAAACCCTACCTGATCCGACCCTAAAGCAAACCGAAAGTGAACATTGAAGAGTGGATATCGTCAGAACTGATCATTCCTATATCTTCCATCTACATATGCGTACTAACATAGGAAAAAACAACAATTCCCCAATCCATAACACCACAAACCTTATTGGAACCTCCGAGGCTGACAGTGCTGAACTAGAACAACAAAATCGTCAGCACCGAACATTCTTGCATCGAAACGAAGCAAACGCCCCAGGAAACTGCAAGCAAGGGGTTCGTCCCACGTCACATTCCCCAAGCAATCCTGAGTTCTCTGTCTGTGAGCTCGTAGTGACTCTGGAGGTAGATAATGAACTTGGGATAGAGAAGAAGAGAGGAGGGAGACCACAAATAAATCGGTCGAAGTCAACGCGGGAGCAGGAATGGAGAGCTTCGCCAATTCGTCGGAAGAAGTTGAACTCAAAGCTCCAAATCTATGATACCGTGGCGTGATCGACACCCTCACACCCTCACCGTGCAGCCCGACCATCAATCGTGAACCGGAGAGGAAGAGAAGAGAGGTAGGGGAAGACTGCAGGAAACCCTAGATCCCGAGTTGTCGCCCCTTACCAGGCCCATACGATACAAGAAACATAATAAACACAACAGAAGATTAATCATGTAGTAGAAATAATAAATAATTCCAAAGTAAAACAATTTATAGAAAATAGTTATCATATAAGTTCATAAAAAAGTGAGAAATAAAGGGTCTCTTGTGGTTGAACAAATCAAAATATACATAAAAATCATGCTGAATAAAAAAAATAAACATTATCTTGATTAAATAACCACCATGGTCCCTTCACATCCATCCATTGAAAAAGGTCTAACCTTATAACTAAGGTTTAGGTCTTGAGCCTGATCCCTTACCTGATCTTGGAGACAAAAAATCTACACATGTCCCGAGGGGCTTGTGTATGGTGTTATAATAATCTCAGTAGAAACCACCAATTTGTACCTATCCTACATCTGTAATTATGTAGTTTATGATGAATATAAATAAAAATTCATTTCTCATACGTTTGATGATAAAACTGCTCTATTTATTCTTAATAGCCAATTTTGAGTGTTCTACCTGCTTCATCCATCGCTGGTATAAATCTAAATACTTTCCTACAATTATATATATGGAATACAGTAAATTTATGAATATATATAATTACAGTGTGGAGGATCCATGTCGTAGAACCCAACAAATATGTTGAAAAATATTATACTAGGTTAACCCTTGGGTTCTACACATAAAATATGTCACTGGAAACTCATTCCATCAATTAAATTTCAGGTATCCCCATGGATCACCCAAGAAATGAGTCCCAGGTCCCTCAAACCTTTATATAAATAGTTCACATTGGCTCAGAATTCCCACATCCTAAGGCACAACAACAACTATCTTACAATAAAAATTATCATCATTGACTTAGAAACCAAAATCCAAAGGAACATTGATATCTATCCCCCCAAAGTCTTATCCTAACGGCCTCAAGAGATACAATAAGCCTCAGACCCTAATCGATGGTATCAACACCATAAACACATGGTCTATCACATTATATGTGGCCTTCTATGGTGATAAACCCCAATATATATGATTTTAAACAATATCCCCTAAACTGCATAGTCTACAGGGGTCTCTACCCACAAGGAGTGGTCAACACCACCTCAAATGAGTGGTCAACACCACCTCAAATGAGTCTTATCTACGTGCACACAACTCGAATAGTTAATTAGCTAAAAACGATGAATGGAAGTCGCCAAAATATCTAATACACATCATTAGGTACCTCATACCCTATGAACATGTCTATATATCTTGATGTTCATCACCATCTCAAATCACACAGGTCATTCCCTCATCCTAATGACCATGTTTCCTTAATCTGACAATTGTGTCACGTCATCCTAGTGATCAACCTCACCCCATGTAACTCAATCCAAGACTAAACTGAAAACCCATTTCACCATAATCCATGTGATCAGCATCTCCACAGTCCTTAGGATTACCCCATCACATTCTTAAGGAACTCATGTAACTCAATATAAAAAATTTAAATTAATTTAAATTACACACCTGGACTAATATTCCCAAGTGGTCTCAAGCCCCTTACCCAGCTTTAAAATTGTAATAAAGAAAAATCATTCCCATATTCATCTCATATAATCAATTATACAAATTAAAATCATGCATTAAATTATTAGGGTCTCACTCGGAAAACCTGCATGAGCATATTTAGAACACATCCTCAAAAAACCCCTAAAATCAGTATATTTCTAAGAAATTCATACCTTATACCTGTAGGATATCTCTCATATGATATTGGTCTCTAACATGAGACGAAATGAGATAAATTTTTGTTTTAGGTGATGCCTGATGAGATTACAATGAGACCAACAGAGCTGGAATCGTAGCTCAGATGACAAAGTTAGCTCAAAGCTAAGGTGATAGAAAAAAGGAGGACCCCTTTGTGTATGGTCGATGTAGAAATAAAGGAGAAAGAAAAGTAAGAAATAGGGAAGGAAGGGAAAATTGTAATTTCTCCCAAATAAATGAGATTCATGGTTTGTTCATACTATTTGGATAATCATACACCAACCAAGAGGTTCTCACTGTCCATTCACCACATGCACACAGGATGGGAGCTTGGTTTACCCAACCAGGAACAAACTGTGTGAATGCCCTCTGTTAAAAACTAATGATGTAATCATGTGACTGTGCACCCCCACCCACATGGTTTGTAAACCTGTGTCTAGTGTTCTTGATGGTTTGTAGGGTTTCTCTTAGTAGGATTCACAATTAAATATAATAATGTGACTCAATTTATGGTTTCCCAAAACTAAGTTTCTCAGTTCTGATGTACCAAAAAACTCACCCAAACCCCTAAGGCACCTACTGAGCCTCAAAAAACAAGTCCATGGGTGAATAAAACTCCAGGAATTTGGTTCCTAGGATCAAGTAAAATGTTGTCACACTCACCAAACTCAAAAAATAAAATTGGTTGAGGATTTTCAAAAATCTAAAAAACATAAGATGTTATAATCTAAGTATTTAATCATCCACTCTGAGAACAATCCTATGGTATTCCCTCTATTGAAAGTATACAATGTCTTATTATCCCTTAATATTATATTAATGATTGATCATTTATTTTGATGTGTTATGATGGTGATAAATCATTCACTTAGCATATATGATGGTATTAGTTCATTCAACCAAATGATTATATGTGGAGTGATATATCATTCATTCTCAACATTTATTTAAACTATGTGTATAACTTCTCATTCCAACATAGGCCAAAATAGGTATGGTCAATCTAGTTTTGGATGTGGCACTTCATGGCATGATAGGTTATTTTTATTGTCCACTTTACTAGAATTACATACCTAGAATGGAACAATATTGATTGGAAATTCTAAGGACACTATTGGTAGTGGCCTACTATGTTATACTCACACCTTACTCGAGTACCCTGGTACCTAAGAATACCTTGTGTTTCATGACCCAATTAAGGGAAAAAGAAATGGTGTTATCAATAATTGAGCTAGTGGACCTTGGTTGGAGTTGGGAGATGGGATACGTCTATGACTCGAGACAAGTTTTTTAGTTATCTATTTTTTATTTACTTTTTGGACCTATTATATGTAATCTACACATAATACATTTTCCTGGTGATTTTATGGATTCTAAGACATATGATACTATTCATTTTCACATAACATGGTGTAATTATTCACTATTATATAGAATATAGTTTTGGTGTCTATTATTACTACTACTATTTTTAAAATTATGGTTTATGATATTGATTTTTTTGGGTTTTATGGTTATCTATACCTAAGGGTATCTTCCCCAATCAATTTATATATATCCATTCCACTCTTTGTTAGCTTCTGGATATGGGTTGGGGTTACTAAGGTGTGTGGAAACATTATTTATTAATATAAATCCATCACCATTGTTCGGATATCAAAGGATCATTTGTGGATCACTGATAGAGGGATTCAATACTTGGATACTACAAGCATAATGATGGTAGACTAAAAGGGTTTCAGATGATCAAAATCATTTATAAAGAAATATCTCGTGAATATGGTATTCTTTATTCTTGTATATTTTAATTAATTATAAATTTAATATGAAATAACCTATTGGTTTCTGAATGTCTTTCAATTTTCATTGGAAAAAAATCATTGATTCCACATCATGTACATCACAAATATTGGTTGAATCCAAAAATTACTAATTCGGGAAAATCCTCAATAATCTATTTTTCTATGTTTGGTACTTTAAACTGGTATCAATATTTCATGTCCAAGTTTATAATTATTTAATGATTATTGATCATTTAAAATTTTAAATGTTATATTTCATTTCAAGTTTTAATTTGTTCTTAATCCATTGTCATGATCAATTCTTCCTCCTCTTTGATTCTCACCCAGTAAACCTAGATCAGTTAATAATTGACAAAAAATCCATTCGAAGAACCCATCTAACAGTTCCAAGATCTATGTACATATAAAAAAATTAAATTATTTATAGTCCTTTATCACACACAATGTAACCATATTTAGTGCACAAGGACATCACGTCATTATGTAATGAAAACATGTCATGTGAATTAAATTCAAAAAATTTGTAGACCATCCAAGGTATCACACCATTTTTCTTGAATTCACATTGTATATATTTCATACATGTAATATAGTCCATGTGTTTTTACAATGGAAAATAAGTAGTCAAGATGTGTTGGGTAATTAATACACTGTGTGTATTTAATACACAACACATATAGGTTGGAAGCCATCTAAATATGAAATAACATGTTGTGTAGACTTTTTGCACACCATGTACATCAAATATTTCTTTAGGAAGTACCTGATGAGTCCTTAATCATGTACTATGGAAATTCACTGAAGAATTGTACATGACATGTGGTCATCCTACCCATGTCATGTGCATTACCTATATGGGTGAAAATATTAAAATTAATTAATTAATATATTAAACCTCATCAACATGAGTTCTATGAGTCATTTAATTGATAGTTCACACTAGTCATTAGATTTTATATTATATTAAATTCTGAATTTATTCTATATAATATTTGAAACTCTAAGTTATATATGGAAATTTCATTAAAAATAATCAATGTGAATTAAATCACAGGAAATGTAATTTTCATGTGTTCCATGTGTCATTAATATGAAATTACACACCATTAAATTATAACACATGTCATGAATGCAATATGTAATGCGAGTTCATTTTATATATCAAGGACCACACAGAGTGGTTCGGAGAGGTACTCACTGAGTTTCTTCCATGTACAAAGTTTTGTTCTTATTTTTTAAATTTTAAATAAAATTGAATAATTTATTATATTTAAAATCATAGTATATGGGAATTTACTAGATTATTGAATGGAATAATATAAAGGAAATTAATTTATTAATAATATAACTAATTTTATTAATTTATGTTTGTTTTATATTATTGATGAATGAATTAAAATGAAATATAGCTTGTCATTTTAAGTGTGTAGTTGTTTCATGTGTATGGATGATCATGATATTTGACTAAAACTATGTATGTGTTGGTTTTATTTAATTTTATTTCATTAAAATAGTTTGTAATTATTTATTGTTAAATTAAATATGATGGCATGTATTTCATCCCTCCCACCTTTATTTGGAAATAACTTCGTGTACAAGGTTGTTTTATTTAATTCCTCATAACCAATATTTTGGTTTCCCTCACTTGAGTGTGACTTATAAAACATATTTCATAAATAATAATCTAAATGCATGTGAAGTTAGTTCAAGGTAGATCTAGGGTGGAGAAAGTTCAAGATAAAACTGAGTAGAGCCAACCCAAGTGATAAATATGTAAATATGTGGGATGTTTCAAGTCATGCAAAGATTGGAAGTATGAGTTTGGCCTTAGGTTCATAGGTTTATTTATTATCCCTTCAATAAATCAACCATTAGATAAGTTCATGATCACATCATTTATTTATTTATTTTATTTATGTATTATGAATGGTTTATTTTATGAATGTTATACAACGATCACATGTATAAATAGATTTATATGAAAGTATTTAATTAAAATAAATAGATTATAAATATATGTTTTATCAAAACATTGTTTATCCTTTAAGAAAAATCCAATTAATATTAACAAGACATGTAAAATAATTAGACAATAAAATTTATGCAAAATAATCAAAATCCCTCAACTAAATAAAAAGTGGTTTTAAGCCTACCATTTCATGATTGATAATGAAACCATATAATTTAGTTTTGGTACGATCCTCATTGGGAAACTTACGTTTATCTAGGAGTTCATATAAATGTTTTGGTTCAACTGTACCAAGTAGAAATCAATATAATTATACCTTTCTAGACTTTATATTATTTAGAGGCATGTTTTGATGAAACCCAAGTGAGGGTTTCAAGAATAGGGAGTCTACTCAATGGAACAAGGAGCTGAAAGACCATATTTGGAAAAGATCTTCCTAGTTAAATACCTTAGAATAATTAACTGAGCCCTCACTTGGGTTATGAGAAGGATTATATGAATCATTTCACTTGGAATTTCTATGAAACTAGGAATTATGAGACCAATGGTGATGGAGGTTGTGACTTGATAAATTAGTGGGGGAGTATAATTAAATTTATATTTCCTCACTTTTGTAATAAAATAAAGTACTAATAATATAGTCTAAATTTTTGTAGAATAAAATGGAAAGTTTAATAACCACAACTCTAAACCTATGAAATTTCTTGGATAAAGACAATATACTTACCAAAACAAGATTCTAGTAATAGTATAAACACATGCACATTTTACTACACTAGGAATGAAAGTTATATGTGTTGGAGTCCCCATTTCTTAATTTTCCCACTATGGAGACGAATGTGGAAGAGTTACTATTTTATGAGAAATAATTATATGATATTCTATATGTTAGGTGTTTCATTATATATTCCATGTATAATGAACTAAAAAACCACATGAGACTATGGATTCATATTAAATGCTCATACATCTCTACAATCTTTATTGGGAGAGTGAAAGACATGAATGCTTTGAGATCTCTAAGGCACTCCTCACATGAAATCAGAGAGAAGGTATACCAGATGGACCTCATGTTTTCAAAATTATTATTTACATCAATAATCTAGAAATTATAGTTTTTAAATAACATATTAATTATTCACTGAAATCATTAATAACTCACTCCCTTAGAGCTTCTCAATCTTGACTGTGAATTTAAAAATGAAAAATATAGATAAGTCACTCCCCGATATTCTAACCATAATTCATCATATTTATAAGTAAATAAATACTAAAAAGTATTATATTATTATAGTGAATAATATGAATGTTAAGGAAAATATTTCCAAGAATAGGTTTAAGTCTAAGGATTTTATGCACCACCCTTCCAAGAAGAGGAAGATCAAATGGTAAGTAAGGGAATAAGAAGTTGTCGGTTTTTTATGTTGAAAAAAGGGACACTAAAATAAAAAACACACAATATAATGGAATAAAGGTGATTGTTTAGGTATTTTATTTATCAAGTGTAACATTTAAATTTCTATGAATTGTGTTTTGGATACTGCATGTGGTTATAATATTTCTATACCAATGTAGAAGCCTAGTAGATTTCAGAAGGTTGCACAAGGTGCATATAATTTAAAGGTATAAAATGTTACTAAATTGGTAACACTATCCATTTTAAATTTCTACCTCAATGTTCCAATGAGAATGATCTTGGTTCTTCATAATTGTTAATATGTTTCATGAATTACCAAAGAAATATTTCTATATCTATATTAGATATGGAAGGTTTAATCTTGATGTTTGGAAATGAATTTTTTTTGTTTTATAATGAAATAATATGTTATGGTAAGAATCATTTACATAATGGTATTTATGATTTAGATTATGATAACTAAATATTGGAAATAGATAATGAATCTGGTTCACTTGACTCATACCACACTCAGTTTTGGCATCAAAACATATGTCATGTAAATGATAAAAAGTTGACTAAGTTACATCAATATGGTTATTTAAATTCATTTTAACTAAAACCACTTTGTATTTTTAAAGTTTGTTTAGAAGATAAAAATAACAATGATCAATTTAGTGGGAAGGGTTAAAGTGATATGGAGATTCTAGAGTTGGTTCCAACTGATGTGTGTGGACTATTCTTAGGTGGATAAAAGGGTGGGTACTCACACTTCATAACTTTTAATAATTATTTAAGTATATATGGAAATATATACATAAAGAGGTATAGGTCATAATACTTTAAGAAATTAAAATAATTCATGAATGAGGATGACAACTAGCTTGGTAAGAATATTAATAAACTACACTCAAATTGTGGTGGATAATATCTTAATCAAGACGTTATTGACTATTCCTCAGAGTATGTCTTTTATCCAAACTCACTCCTCCGTATACTCCCTAATGGAATGGTGTATGTAAATGGAGGATCCTTACATTTTTGTACATGTTGAGGTTATTGATGATTCATGTAAACCATTCACTTTCATTTTTGGGATATACATTATAGACATCATTGTACACACTAAACCAAGTTCCAACAAATGAATAAGATAAAATTTTATTCAAAATATAGAGTGGAAAGAAACACATATTTTCAAACAAAAATGTGTGGGGATGACATTCATTTGCTAAGGACTCTTATGGTAAATGAATTTCACCCCAATGAATAATGTGCCTGTTTATAAGATACCCTAAGGAAAAAAGGGGATATTGCTTATACAACCCCTCAGATAAAAATTTTATACAATAAATACATTCTATATTACTTGATAGAGAGAAAATTTAAAAAATAGATTGTGGGAGTGAGATATATTTTGATAAAGCCCAATCTCATGATACATAGGAGATAGTACAGGAATAAGTTCCACAAATCCCAATGGAAAAAACTATTCCAGGTTCACAAGTACTATATAAAAGTACATGAGATGTTAGAGAACCAAAAAGATATGTTTTTCTACTTAACAATGATGGTGACTCATTATTAATTGATAATAATGATACTATAAACTACAAGTAAGTAGTAAGTGGCATAGATACAGCCATACATTCAGAAAAAAATGAATTCTGAAATAGACTCCATGTACCAAATCAAAGTCTATATTTTAGTGGGTCCTCCAGTTAATGTAAATCATGTTGGTTCCAAATGGGTATACAAAATGAAACTGGACATGGATTATAAATTTAGTACCAATAAATCATGATTGGTTTCAAAAGGGTACAGATAGTTTCAAGGAATTAACTATGATGAAACATTTTCACAAGTAGCCATGTATAAATCCATTAAAATTGTACTTTCCATAATAACATATCATGACTTAAATATTTAGAAGTTGGATTTTAAAAAATATTTTTTTAATGGTATCCTTTAGGTAGATTTCAATATGACACAACCAGAAGGTTTTGTAACTCCATATCATTCTAAAAAAGTATGGAATTTGCATAGGTCCATTCATGGATTAAAACAAGAATCTGGGTCGTCAAACATTTTTTTTATGAAGCCATAATGTAATTTTGTTTCATATGAAATTAATTATATCCTTGTGTCTATAAACAGTTTAGTGGGAGTGCAATCCTATTCCACATAGTATATTTTGCTGATATTTTACTTATAATAAATGAGATACCTATTTTATAGACCATTAATATGTGGTTAAATACATGAATATTCATGAAATACTTAGTTGAAGCATCATATATTCTTAGTATCATGATTAATCAGGATATATACAAGAGGAATCTTGGTCTATGTCATGGAAAATATTTTAAAAATATACTAAGGAGTTTTAGTATAAAACAATCCAAGAGGGAATTGTTTCCAATGTTGTATGGAATTCATCTTTGCATGAAAATATATCCCTAGACACATGAGGATAGATAGAGAATGTAAAGGAAAATATATGCACCATAATTTGAGTTAGTCATGTATGACATGTTGTCTACCAGGAAATATGTTGCTTACTCTTGAAGTGCAGTAGGAAAATATAATGAAAAACTAGGAATTGGTATTAAATTGTTTTCAAAAATCTCCTTAAGTATCTAAGGAAAAATAAGGATATGTTATAGGTATATATAGATAATAAGGAGTTATTCATCAAGGGATATGAAGATTATTGTTTCTAAATATATTAATTCAATATTAATTCATGTCCAGGATAAGTGTCCACCATCAATAGAGGGGTTGTAATCTAAAAGAGCTCAAAGAAAAGTTATGGTTACTGATTCTACAGTGAAGGCAGAGTATATTAGAGCTTCTCATATATCTAAATAAGTAGTGTGGATACATAATTTTGAACAATATCTAATTTTTGTACTGGTTATTAAATAACCTATCATAGTTTACAATAATAATACAGTGTCTATCACTAAATAACTAAAGGCACGTTAGCGGATGAATAACATAATCTCAAAGTATAATATTTTGAAGAATTTTTCACAAATATGTGATGTTATCAAGGGAATAAATTCCATATAATACAACATGGTAGAACCCTTAACAAAAACACTATATTATCATAAACATGATCTTAATGTGAGAGGTAGTTGACTAAAAAACGTTAGTATTTTGATTGAGGCCTAGAGGGGGTTTTTTGGAGTTGGTTTTCTAAAACCAACTATTTTTTACTTAATATTTCAATTTATATTCAAAAAATTAAATATTAAATATATATTATCACATATTTATCATTATTATATAGTAATTTAATGTGATAATTTATTAGGGAATTTATCACATAAAAATTAGTAATACCATTTCTCCACAATAATTATAACCTTAAAATGCTTTGAGAATATATCTTAAATAATTTTTCATATGGTATGGATGATGAACTATGATATGGAACATAATTTTTCAACTATTAAGTGAGAGTGATCATAAGTGGATGAAGTCTAATCTCATTTAGTTTACACTTGGTAATATCCAAGACCTAATATTAAGAGGATAAACACGCCAATATTATTTACACATGTTTGTGTGTCATTAGAATTACTACCAATGAGTGTGTGTAATGGTCCTTAAACATTAAGATTATTATTAATAAATAGCATGACTCTCATACTTAGATGTGTTTACAATCTCTGTGATATACTATGTCTGTACTAAGTTGGATTTTTTGGGTTTGACATGATTGGTATGTTAATAATAAATAAGTCGAGGAAGGGTATGTCTCTTATATTTATGGAAATTGATATCACAACCCTTTAATTTGAATTAAAACATAAAAAATATATATCCATGGTGATTTTTACAAGTTTATTTCAGTTAATCAATGAAATAAATGTCAATCATTAAGGTTCATGACACAAGTATGGATCCTTTTTTATAACATATCAAAATAAATGGATTATATTACAAATTATACACTCATATGTGGCTTTTGAAATTTCAACATTTACTTCATCATATTGGGTCTCTTGGGACATTCATAGATACTAATATTGGAATTTAGGAAATCCTGTTAAATTTCAATGAGGGAGAAGCCTATGGGGTCACATACTGAGTGTTTTTGTTGATCTAAATTAAATTTAGTTTGAATTTAATAATTTTGATAAATATTATTCTGAAGTTTGAGGAATAATTTTATTCGTGATTTATTGATCAAATAAATTAAATAAATATTTATTCATAAGGTAATTATTTAATTATGTGGATATATAATATTTATTTAATTATTTACTAATTAAATAAATATTTATTAATCATATTTATTTAGTTATTCGATAAATTTCAAGGAGGATGAGCAAGACCCAGATGAGTTCAAATGATGAATTTTAATTTTAAAGGATATAATATAAAATTTATCATTGGACCAGTTAGAATACTCCATGATAAAATTATTATTATGATTATTATTATTATTAAATTTTATTAGGTCATTTAAAGGTTTAATATATTATTGAGTGTCTTTATGTAATTAAATGATATTTTAACACTAACCCTGACTCTATATATTGATTACTATGTCTTTCATGAAAGGGTTGATCAAATATTAGAGAATCGATGTGCATAATGAAATCTAGAAATCTCTCTCAAAATCAAAGAATGCTCTTGGGTTTCTTCGCTCACGTATGAGAGATTCACCTCCCTCCTCCACCTTCTTAAGAATTAGAGTTCAAGGATAATTATTCAAGCCCAAAGGAATCATCCTAGTGGTCAAGGTGAACACTTAATTATGATCAATCCATTGTGCTAACACCCAAAAATCCATCGGCATTGTTTAGAGATCAAAGGAGCACCTGTGGATCACCATTAGAGGAATTCAACACATGGATCTTTCAAGTTTAATTACCGTAAATTGAAATGGTTTTAGACGATCAATATATTATTCAAATAAATATCTCAAAATAAAGGTATTATTTTTTATTTTCAACTTCAATTAATTATAAATTTTACATGAAATAACTTCTTAGTTTCTGTGTGTCTGTTAAATTTCATCGGAAAAAAATTTATTGGTCATGGATTCCATGTCATGTACGTCATGGAATATCTATTGAATCTGAAAATTAATGAGTTGGGTCATGCCTCGATGAGTTCTTACACTATTCCCAAATATTCACTATAAAAAATGTATTACAATATTACAATAACATATTCGTACTCATTTATCAATTATAACATGCAATAGGTTGGGTCGGTTTTACCAAACACAATAACGATGTTATTAAATTTACATTATAAATTACTAAAAAAAATTAAAACTAATAATATGTGGTAATAATGATTAATTTATGTTGTGATTATAATTTTATTATGGTAATATATATAAATATATTTTTCTACAAAATTATTTCCTTTTATTGATTCAATATTCAAAAAAAGTAAAAAAATTTAATTATTACTTGCAAGCCACTACTTAAACATTAATGAAATTGTCATTAAACTCTAGATAAATTCTAGAAACATATTTATCTGATATTTTTCTATTTTATAAATGTTTAACACATGATATATGATCAATGATAGAACCCAACTTAACAAATCAAATGTTAATGAAATTGAATAATTAACATCAGATAACAAATTTTAACAATGAAAATTTATTAAAATTAAAATGAATAAAGTTAAATGAATGGAATAAATATAAATTAATTTTATTTTTAGATAAATAATAAACTTAAATTTACTATAAATTAACTTAATGGGTTCCACCCAAGAGGGATTCCAACATAAGGGTTTTTAACTCAATATTTATTCTGTAAAGTAGACTCTTCTTTATTTGACTATATTCCTCATTGTTTCATATATTCTATCCCCTATCTATTTAATTATTTATCTTATATTTATTTTTGTTGAAATTAAATTTTCATCTAAAAATATTCTTTATTGGTTAATTTGATACTTTAAAAAAATACAACGTTGTAATGAATAATTAAAATACTCTATACTAGTTATTTATCTGCCATGTCCATTATATTTCCTAATGTAGATATTTATTTTTTATTTTAAAATTTAAATTTATATTCCCAATATGTAAATTATATATTTTCCTTTCATTCTATTTAAAATAAAAAATTTATCTTATTTTTTAGTGTGGATTAAATTAAACTATTAAAAACAACTTAAAAATATATTACAATCCACTTCCTTAAAGTTTTTATCTTAGACTAAATATTTCTTCTAATTTACCTTTATTTAATTTCTATGGTCTATTATTATAAAATTTATTTTTAAATTAGTATAAATCTGTGATTTTTTATCTTAGAAACGTTATTTAAAAATTGATTTATATCTTTTATTTATAATAATATTACCATGTCTTTATGAAATCTATTTTCATGGTTTATATTCTATTTTAATTTATTTATTTGTAAAATAAATCATATATGACTAATTCATGTAATTCATGTCTCAAAATTTTGATATTCTTGTTTTGTGTGAATTGAATTTTCGTATCATTTATTTAAATTCTTGATTGCCTCTTATATGATACAATAAAAAATAATTTGACCCAATTTTTTACCCTTAGTTATTCAAGCTCTAATATATGATTGATTTCATGTGTTTCACACATGTATGTTTTATCATTATGTGATTAGGGTCTCAAGAATTATATATACATCTAGTTAATTTAGTAAATTATATATCTAATATGAGGAATATGTTATGAGACATGAGAGTTTATCATAATCCTATTTGTTATGCATAAACATGATTACATTGGAATTGTATAGAATATTATGATATCCATTATAGAGAGACTAAATAACTGTTAGTATTTTCTATGATTACTTTTATACTTCATTCCCCAATTCTATTTTCAGGCCTTAAAATTATTATTATATAACATAACATTCCTACTTCATGTTATATGTTATGTTTTGTTAATGATCTTTTAAATTTCGGAATTCCTAAGCCTTGATCAGTAATTATGATATCATGCCTCATGGTTATAGCTTATGTTTTCGATATCTTATTCCTATAATTATTCAAATTATTCCATTTTAATGTTACTCCCATTTTTAAGATCTAATTATATGTTCTCCCTAACATATTGGTAGGATTTTCCCCTTATTTGGAATTTTATATCACCATTTTTCTTTTGTTTCACTTTTCCCCCTACAATAAAGAATATTATTAAATTTGGATGATCTTCTCTGGTGGATGATGGAAGTCCTATGTTAGTTTGGTTTACTTTCATTCTTTCTCTTCACTAACATGCTTTTTTCTCTTGGGGATGTTATGAGTATTTGTTTCTTGGGTGTCTATATGAGTTACCTTCTTGTCTTGCTGAGTCTGCTCATGAAAATGGTTTGACTTCTGGAAATTGATTTACAGAGTTGATCTTGCTGCATTTTTTTGTTGGATTTTGAGAGGTACTTCATTTCTGCTGGGACCCTGTATGGAAGGAACTGATTTTTTCTACTTTGTTCTGTTATAAGTGTTTGGTTGCGGCACTGCCTGGATGATGAGCTGCTTTGAAGCACTTAATATTTGGACAATTTGTGTTATTATCATGCTCTGGAATATGAGGTTGTCCCTGATATAGGATAGTTTGCATCTGTCTGACTCTAGTTTATTCATAATAGCTTGCTACTGGTGCGCATTGCAAGCTCAAGCTTCCACACCCAAGGCTCTGAGATCTCTTTGCACCAATCTTGATCCTATTTGAAGATAGATTGCTAGGTTATTTAAAGATTAATTTGATTTGGATGTCATATCTATTTCTGTTGGTGTAGTTTCACTACACCTCGTGTATTCACTGTAAACGTTTCTTTTAATAAATTACTTTTATCATGGATTGGGAAACCAATCCATGTCACTTTCTTAAAAAAACAAAAGGGGAATTGAGATGGTGTGAAAACCATTATGGATATGTTATCTCCTGTTATGGGAAATAACTTGATCCATAAAGAGAAATTAAAATCACTAAATAATGAATAAATAAATATCAATAACTTTATAAAACAAAGACCACCATTATTTAATGACTCTTATAATCCAATAATTATCAATAAATGGATCAACATAATCAAAAAAATTGTACATCAAGAATCTGAGAATGTAAATATAGTTTTAGTTTCTTATCATTTTGAAAATGAAATAAATCAATGGTGAACCTTTATTATGAACAAGAGGAAAAAGGAATAAATTGAATCCAATTAATGTAAGGGGTTTATAAAAATATTTTTCGATAAATAGTTTCCCTTAAAAATTCATATCATGTTAAATTTTCAATTTCATAAATATAAAAAAAATAGGGAAAAATCAGTTGGTTTCTATGAAGAAAAATTAATAAGACATGAAAGTGACATCTTTGGTTTTATTATCAATCCTATAATTAAAATTAATCATTTATTTTAAATCCAAAAACCAATCCACTAAAAATAATTATCTATAAGGTACTTTTTCACTATGATAAAAAAAATTATTATTCACTTAAATTGGAAATAGAAGCTATAGACTCATATTATTCTCACGATTTTGGGGATAAGAAAAGTAAAATGGATTTTTATAGATGTTTAAGTGATATAAAACATAGATTGATAAATATATTGTATATTATGTTCTTAAATTTTTGTGAGAAGCACCTAAGAAATTTCCTCAAGGGAATGGGAAAATATTTCAAGTGCGCAAGAAGATTTCACTAGGTACATAAAGGTCAAAGATACATTATGAGTCTAATTAACATATTAGAGGAAAAATATTTCAACCCAATTCACTAACCATACTTAAATGATTAAAATTTAATGATTTTATGTATTGTGAAAATCAATGCACTAATATAAGGGCTAATGTAGACAATAGATGTTAACTACTTCTAAAACAAAGGGAGAAAGGAATAGTTTATGCAATCACTACTATTGAACTAGATTATAAAAATTAAGTGGTTAAAGATACACATATTATCCACACTTTAATTAGGAATATATTATTTATTTATAGTTATTTTAATTCCTTCATATATTGTCAGTTTTGTGATATTATTAATTTTCCACTTAAAAAATTGGATATTAAGTTTTCAATGAAAATATTATGTGGTTTGATGATTTCATTATTTGAATATTACTATTCTCTGATTTAAGTTTTTTGGAAATATACTTACTAAAAATATAATTATTCTTCATATAGTGGAATTAAATGTGATATTAAGAATTTATCGAATCTCTCTACATATATCTCATGTTAATTTTCAAGATAAAGAAATATTATTTCATATCCCAATTCACCCAATGAAAAAATATGAAGTAAATGATGATAGTGAACTCCCATGGGTAAATCACTGGTTCATATAGGTCCTAAAACCCAATAATGAATGATATTTGGCACAAAATGAATGAGAGATGCTTAGAATTAGTAAAATTTAAACTTTATAATAATATATTGATATATTTCCATATGTTTTTCCTAGTCATACCACTGAATTTGAGTTTGAGTTTTTAAATAAACTTATACCTAGTTCTATGAATATATCAAACAATCTTAATAAAATTCCCTAGATAAATAATAGGAATTGAAGAAGAAACTACATGAAACTTTCTTCAAGGGCTTTATATTACAATATTCTACACCATGAAGTGAAACATTCCTATTAATTAATAATAAGGTAAGACTGCTGAATATTTTTATTGATTATCATATGTATATTAGATAATGATCAAGAATAAATACTCTTTAACACATATATAAGTTTTTTCGAAAACATTGACTTGATTAATACTTATTAACAGTAGATCTTTGATCTAGAAACCATATAATAAGGGTGAAAAGGTATGATATATCAAATATAACCTTCTACATAATATATAAAAAATGTATTTATAATGATTCCATTAAAACGTAAAATTACTATGTAATCTTCATGGATTTTTTGAATAGAGTCGTTAGACATTATCTAGTTAAATTTTTGTTAGTATTTATTGGTGAAATAAATAGATATTAAATGTTTAAGGAAGAATATGAAGTGATTTTTAATATTTTACTAAATACATTAATGTAGGATAAGCTATTTTACATGTTCAGAGAGTGTAAATTTTGACTGCCAAAGTATCATTCATGGGTCATGGAATCACAAATGATATTATATATGTGAATCCTTCAAAGATATAGGTGATTTAAAATTACCATAACATAATATCTATAATAAATATCTATATTTTTAATGAATTATATGGAATATATTTATGGATTATTATAAATTTATCTTTATTTTCATATCCACTAACAATGTTAACATGTAAGTGAGGATATTTTCTCTCAAAAAATAATGTGAAGACAGCTTCAAAGAACTTAAGAAATGGTTTTTCATTTTCCTCCAACTAATTATAAATAGTTTTGGAGAAGTTTTTATGAAATATAATGATTCTTAAAAAATCATTGGATGTGTCCCTATTAAAATAACAAGGTGATGGTCAATTACTCACATCAATTAAAGATTTATGAGAAAATTTTCCCAGATCATGATATAGATTTAATAGTGGTAATTTTTGAATAAAATATTTGGATATGTTATCTTTATAGTGATAAGTGTAATATATATATATAAACACACACACACACTAATAACAAGAGCTTAAAGTAAATATTCACATAGAATGAATTGAACAAGAACCAAATATATGGTCAAAGTTAATCAAGTATTGTGATTTGATAATACATTACCATATTAGGAAGGAAAACATGGTGGATAATCCTCTAAGGGAAAATTATCATGCTACCCAAAACATGATGAGTATTCAAAGAGAACCAATATTTATATATTTGTAGTGGATAAACATGTAAATAATAAAGGGAGGGTTAAAATATTATCTTTCAAAGATGATTTCTCAACCACCCATCTATCTGAATTTGAGGATGCACATAACATTGATATGAAGCAATAAAATAAAGTAGAAACTTTTCCAAATACCAATAGAGAAAAAATTGAGTTATAATATTTCTCATAAATATATGAATCATATACATTCTAAAACTGATGGAGGGTGATTTAGATGATGAAAACAGCAGTATTCTCTATTCACATTGAAATCAAAAGGATATATATCTATATCTAATAGATTACTTATAATAAGAAAACATGAAGTGGGAGATTTATAATTATATATCTTGATACATAGTTTAATATCAATTAAATCCCTAATTAAATAATTCTAAGGGGATGATTTAATTATTACCCATACTTTCTAGAAATGGTAGATCATCACTATGGATTTCATCATAATTCTTCCCAAGACCAATAAAGTTGATTGAGTTTAAAATATAGTATATTTTACTTCTATTCAATAGGGTTTTTTACTCAATAAAATTTCAAGGATATATATATATATATATTATTGTTTTATAAAGTACTTTCAATTGTATTTGACTAGGATAAAAGGTTAACATAATGGTTCTATAGAAGACTTTAAGAAATGTTGGATACATAGATAAACTTTCTCAAAGATAATAATTATCAAAATAATTTTAAATATAAAATAAACCATTATACTTTTTAATATATAAAATTGTCATGCTCAATATATTTCAATAGATTTTTGGATCATCATTTTTTATTATTCGAGTTCTCATATAACAACAGTTTATATTCGAGCATTCAAATAGCAGCATAAGAGTCATTATATGGATTCATAGGTAGAACTATGACATCAAAGATAAATTTTTAGATATAATGTTATTTGTTCTAAATCATTCATATGAAATGGTATATGAGCTTCTAACCAATAAGATACATATTAAAGTAGTGAAAAAATTTATAAAAGATATAAGTTTACACTCATTGATGAGATCTGGAGATTAATCTTGGTGAAAAAGATTTATTTTGAATATCAATATGAAATAAGGTTATAAGATTCAATAATATGGAAATTTTTAAATCTATATTAAATATTCCAAATTATATTGCTGATCAATTTTGGATTTTTTATATTTCCTACCACTTTCACCAAATCTCTCACAAGTTCATGATGTGTTCCATGTATCTATATTGATAAATTATTACCATATCCATAATGGGTACTAAAAATATAGGTAGTAAACCTAGAACAAGATCTATATCAAAAGGAACAATTAGTATTGAACATGAATCATAGAGATAATGTTCTTTGAAAAAACACAACATTCCTAGTCACGGATCTATAAATAAAACTTAAGTTCAAGGAAGAAACATAAAAACCCAAAGATATAATAATAAAAAAGTAAAATCATTTGTTTTTATTTGAGTAAGGAAATTTTGAGGGAGAAGTTTTGTTTAATGCTGGGGAAAGTAACACCACATATTTTTAGTATAAAATTTTACTTGAATAAACCCCATGTGTTGGATAGGTTGTCTTACGCACAACACTAAACTAAAATGAGAAATTTATTTATTCACTCAAGGTATCATATTATAATGAAACTAATAGTAAAAAATTACAATATAGCTAAGTATAACATAATTAATAAATTTAAAAATAAAATAAATCCATGTGTAAATAAATATATAAAAAGAGTGAAATATTCATCATCATGATCACTTATAAAAACATATCATCGATGATAATTGTAGAAAGAATATAAAACATTACAAAAATCATAGACATCTTGACAAATGAATGAGGGGATACGATGAATTATTTTAAAAAATTATGTAACATTGTATATAAGTATGGAAATTTAAAATGGGTCATTATATGGTCATTGGGAAAAAATGACCTTTAGGGATATAAGGCCATTGGAAATATATGGTTTATTGGGTACATTGATGGACATTGGTAATGTAATTAATTTTTCTATAATTTTATAAAATTGGATACTCTATTAAATTAATCATGATAAGTGATCATTACAATATATTCACTAGCATGGTGATTATATATAGAAGTAATCAAATAATATAATTTTTGTGAAAAAGGAGAAGCAATGAAATAAAGTATTATATGTATTCCTATTGAGACTCTTTATATAATTAATGGTAAGGTGGTCATACCACTATGTTTTGGGCTTGACTAAGACTAATATTAACTTTAATAAGTACAACTTGAGTACAATCTCTAATAGGATAAAAATATGCTCGTGGAAATCACTGTGATGTCTATAGAAAATAAATCACTAATTGTGACTACTACCAATTCTAATCCCAACATTAAGGATTATATAGAGTCATTGAGAGGTATTTTAACTATAATGTTGGATGATGTCACTATGTAATTATTTATATAACAATAGTAAATTTAAAATTTGTGCTTTTTTTATTCTGTGTATTTTCATACAGTTTTAATTATATTTACTACTTTCAAAAAATGATTTTAATTAAAAATATTTTAAAAAAGAATAATTTTATTTCTTGTGTAATAATAAAATTAAATTAATGTTTAGATGATAAATAATTTTAAATAATAGAATCATTTGATGTTATAAATGTAAGTTTTTTATAAATATTTATTTACATATTGTGTATTTTTATATTAATAAATTAAATTGATCACTATTAAATAATTTTTTTAATTAAATTTTTTATTTATATATATAAATTAATTTATTAAAATTCAATTAATTTTTTTCAAGTATAGTGGAAGATAAATAAATAAATTTTTATTTTTAAAATATCTATTTCTTAAAATTGGTTTAATATATTATGCGTTATTATTTGAAAATTCATTTTAATGATTTTTAGAAATTCAATTTGATGAATTTTTTTTCATATTTTTAATTATCATAGAAAAATTATATAATAATTTAAACTTCATTTTGAAAAAATAAATAAATAAATTACAGAGGTAGAAAAGTGAGTAACCATAGTTGATGGTAAAGTAAGGTAATTGGGTTAAAATAAGAGGAAAAGTCATAAAATATTCTAAAAGTAATCTGTAAATGTAGAGATGATGGAAAACATTACATATCCTTATCCTCCATCTATTTTTTAGCAACCTTACTTGATAAATTATATCCCTTATGCATTAGAGAATGAGAATTTTTAGAAATGCAACTCAAATTCACTTACAAAAGAAACCCTCCTCCACCCACTAGTAACAATGAATTTCCTATAGTTTCCTATCCAATATATGCCAAAATTTTATCCCTAATAAGTCTATATAATATTTTTAATCCATTATTCTCAATGAGTATACCAAAATAATTCAAAAAAAATAAGTCTTCCAAAGGAGGTCATGTTCATTCATAGTAAGTTGAAACTATTATATTTAGTTCCCTAGAACCAACTAAATTATACCTCAGGTTACCTATAGATTCAAATTTTTAAATATTAGTAAATATATAATCACATGATTATTTTTCTTCAATGTAATATTTATTATTTTAATGTATTAATAGTATTTATTTCATCGGAATGTTATACAAGTTCCCCACTATGATGAGAACCATGAAGTTATATGATGATATTCATAAATATATGTTCTATGGTTTAATGAAATATATTTAACTAAAGAAACATGATGATTACAATTAATCTTAAAGGTATCATAGGACATAAAGACTTATTCTCACAAATTTAACACTTGGTAATCTCCAAGAGAGTGGGTTCTAAGAACAGAACTACCCATTTGAATTCATCTGGTTATATGTGTCATTGTATATTCCAATATTAGAAAGTGTATATTGGTTCTAATGATTGATATCATTATTAATTAATATTATGATTCATGTACTAATATATATTTATTAAAACCATGATGACATACTATCACAAATTAACTCAGACTTCCTCTGATATGGGTAACTGAGTTTGTCCATGGTAGGGATCGAGGAACATTCCCAATAATCATGAGCAAGAGAAAAGGTCATAGGTATCAATATACATAAATGGGAATTATTTTTCCCTTAAATTTTGGAAAGAATTAATTAATGTATTCTACTAAGAATATGGATAGTTGAATCCATACATTCAATTTATATACATAAGTAATAAAAAAATATGATATGAAAAAACAAACAAACATGGAATAATAAGTTAAACCATAAAAATACATTAAATATAAAAACAACTTAAATTTTAATAATACACATCAAAGTAAAAATTTAGAAAGGTCAAAACTAAAAAAGAAACTAATGTAAATTAGAATTAGTCAGGTGAATAGGTCATTACATAAACAGACCAAAATGAAGTCAAAATCCAGGCAATGGAAAAAATAAAATCTATATAAACCATGGTTGCTCACCATATCCCAAAACATACATCACCAGACCAAGAGAAAAATAAGAAACATGTTGTCAAAAAATTAGAACTTAATGTGAAATGAGAGTGTAGTATACACACATACTGATGGGTATGTAGGGTGTGAGATAATTTTTCCTAGTATTATTTCACTAAGAAGTCCATAAAACTATTCTAATAAAATAGTTAATAAATTAAAGTTTAAGATACAATAGAAAATAATGTTTCTCCATAATAAATAGGTTGCTAAAAATCATATAGAAAATATCATCTATAAATAAAGATTCATTTTTATAAAAAACATGATGGGAGAATTCTAAGAACCCAAATTATAGACTTTTTATTTATATATAAAACAAAAAAAATATTTTAATTTAATTTTATTAGTTTCTCAAAATATTGTTCTTAAAAAGATTTCATTGAAATAATACTTTTAAATCCACATTTGAAAGTAATTTATAAACTCCAACCATAGAAAAATGAGAATTCAAACGGGCACCATGGAATCAAAGAAGAAGAAAATGTATCGTAATTATATAATTGGTGCTAGAAATTCAATGTAAAGGGGATATAATAAAATATGGTATGAGAGTAACCTATATTTAAGCATTAAAATAAAATATGTGCCATGGTAACCTCACTATGTTTTAACCATATATGGTTTTCAATAATACTAAACATGGAACCAACTATTGGAAAATGTTGCATTCCTTTAGAGAACCTACTAGAGTCACTATGACTATACTTTTCAAGGTAAACCCCAATCTAAGGAGAATTAGATAACTAGAGGGAACTATCCATCACATAATATAACTAGTGCAGTCCAAATATAGTCATATCTCTTACATATAGTTTATATGTAGTCAACTAAGTATATATGAGAAAAAATAAATCAGGGATCACCAAATGCATCCAATAATCAATAAAAATAAATATAATATCCCATCAAACACCCTTGAATGAAATACCCATTTTACACATCATAGAATAATCATATAATAATAGACATCCCATAAAAGAAAATATTTATATAATACTTATATATTATGGGAATAAGTGGGAGTCACTCAAAAAACAAACAACTTATATTACAAAGATCAAAAAAAGGATTTTAAAACTCACTTAGAAATCAAAGCCATATAACTATCTATGTCTCAAACTATGTACTTAATTTATCAATTTAAAAGTAGGAATTTATGTTCAAAATTCAAAATCATGTTTGAGAATATAATTTTAATTTAAAACCAACAATTAAAACATTTGTTATTTTCTTCAAAAATAAAAACATGGCTAAAACCCTTTATTTATCATTTAAGACCACTCAAAAAGAGTCTCAGTTGAATTTAATGAAACACTTGGCATGGAAAGGCATTAAATTAAAAATAAATACTTGTAACCCTTAGAAACTAATTTATGTGAACCATGTAAAATATTTAAATCATTTTATAATCCTAACATAGGTGCCATGTGTAATTTTTTTTGGAGAAGAAAACTCATTTATAATGGTCTAGAATTTAATGAATTGTTAAAAAAAATATTTTCATAGAAGAAACAACCTCAAATTAGGATGAAACACTTCACCTTTTATGGAAGAAGCATGTGGAGGATGAATATGACCTTAACAATCTGTAAACACCTAAATCCTCACATTAGAATCACCCCAAACCCAAATCTAATCCAACACAACCCCTATGGTTTATGGGAGAAATAAAATCCAATATAAAATATGTTTAAGGAGAATAAGGGGAGAAAATGGAAAGATAGAGAATGAAGAAAAAAATTATAGGTTACCATGAAAATATACATTAAATCAGTGGAAATTTTTTTAAAAAAAATAAAAAGGTAAATATATCTCCTTAGGTCACACCCCATGGTTATCTGAATGAAATAGAGAAGAAAGGGAGGGAATGAGCTATAAATATCAATAGGGAAATTTTTTAAATTACATATTATAATGAGACTAAGAAACTTATACTATTTGGCTACACAATTTACCAACTCTTATGAAAACCATGTGAATCCCACTGGAATAAATCATCACACCTCACATAGTTTGGCATCATGGTTTACAAAACTATGGTCCAAGCATATAGAACTTACTAAAAAACTTATGCATTATATGTTGTTTGATTTCAAAGTTTCTCCAAATCATGTGGTTAACATGTGGATGTAGGAAACCCATTGAAAAATAAAAATTTACTACCATAAAATACAAAAAAATAAAATAATTTAATGTTAAATATTATTTAAAAAATGACATAGGGATGTCACAATTCTCCAGACCATGCCACTTTTTCCCCCATAAATCCTTTAGAAATGTAGGACCTAATGGAATTAAAACCTCTACACCAAAGTATACAGGGTGGGAGGGTTAGGGAAAATAAATAAGGCATGGAAAAAATAATATAACCCGAAACACACAAAATTCCTCAATGGTAAAAGGATAAAATCCTCAAATATCATCACCAAATTCCAAGAATAATGAAAACTATCATTTAAACACATATAAATCAATGATCACAGAGACTTATAATAGGTCTACCTATATTTTTAATTTATCTAGAATGGATAAATGGATGATATACACTCATATGAGAACATTATCACTAAACGGAATGTGATTCCTCAAATATCAGAGAAAATATTCATTCTCCAAGAATAACAAAAGATCACTCAAGAAACTGATTTGACATCCCAAAAGGATTTACAACCCATAATAATAACCAAAACACCGTCAAAATAATATACACAAAATCTATAAACATCCAAAATAAAATCACAATACAACTTCAAAAAAATACTCCAAAATTAATACAAGACCTCAAGGAATGAACATGACCACAATAAAACTAACATATCATTTAAAATAATCAAGGTGACATCTAAATAAAATGTCCATCATAAATTTAATTAATAACTCTAAAATATTCACAATTCAATGAGAAAAACCTAAAAAAAATATTATTCCATCCAACATTACACATGGGACTTATTCTTCATCTTGTAATTCAAATTAATTGGGCTTTTAAGATGTCCTAAATAGCCATATTAAATACTAGCCCTTATAAATTTCTAGAAATAGGGAATTGAGTGGATAGGGTTCCCATAGTGGATTAAATTTAGTGGTATCTATTTTATGATATTATCAATGGGTCTCTAAGAATATTTTACCCCATCAACTCACCCTTCACACTTGGTCTCATCTAGAATATTATTTACACTAAATAGGTTGTCCTCCCTCAAACCATATAAAACTAAGGCACCATCCTTCATAGGTTTCCATGTCTAATTAGCTTCCACTAGCTTGTCCCTTTCTATAACCTCGTTTAAATATGTCAAGATAGACTCAAATAAATACAATCCAAGGCCTACAAAAACCTATTTAAAATAATTGTGTTTTTATATAATTATTGATGAATATCTTTAAAAAACAGTAACAAAGCAAAGAAATAATCAGTATATTTATTCATCATTCTCTCAACCAATTGTATATTCATGAACTCAATGGTTTTCTCCACCTTCACATTCATGTAATAATTCCAGTGAATAAATTTAGTATTAAATAATTCTTGAGATGCACCATTATATAGCTTGTAAGGGACCATGGTATTTTACCGCACTATGCTTGGTTCTTCCAAAAGGAATATAATAGTGTTAATAAATTAATATTAAGGATTTTCAAGAGAATTTATGTTATCCCTAATCCTATATAGCCACTTCACTAGATAAATTTTACCTTGGTCTCTGTGAAAAGATTGTGGGCACTAATCCAAGAAGTCTGGTTTATTGTTCAAAGGAAATGAATATTCTAGCTCCACCACTCTATTATATGTCTAGGGAGAGTCAAGAACTAAAGGATTCCCTACTAAGTGGTGTGTGTAATCACCACTTGTGATGGTATCTCCATGTTTTATTAAGATATTTCAATGAGGCATACTCTTGATAACTTAAAGCTAGAACTCGCTCAATTCATTCTCTATAAACAAACTTAAATAGCACTAAAATAAATTTATGGAATCAACCTAAGACATGATTCACCCAAATAAAATAATATTTATAATAAATCATAGAATTTTAATTTCTTTTTTAGTCCACATCATCCAATAAATAATCAAATTCATTTTATAAAGATGTATATGAGTTTAAAACACTTACCCCATTTGAAAACATTTCAGAAAACCTCTAGGTTTTTCTCTATAAAAATAGTACCCTCTTCAAATATAGTGTCAATATAAAAAAACTTTTTAGATCCATTATGAAACTAATTTTAAAACCAGAATATCCCATAAAACTCTTCTTTTTATATAAAACCAACTTTTAAAACACAAAACCCAACATCAAAATATAAAACATCAATCAAACTTCCATCTAATGAAATTAAGTAAATAAAAAATTCACTTTAAAACAATTATATTAATAATAAACATCATTATAATCAATTGGGAAGTTAAAGGATGTGAAACAAAAAATCTAGGAGGAATGTTGAACTGTACACAGTTTGCTTTAATGGTTTGGTGTATCATGTACCAAACACGAAACAACCTCTGAGGATTCCTCAAAACCATGCGCACAGTCTCCGCATAGTTTACCAAACCACGTGGTATAACTATTTAGCCCTATTTTTTCCCTATTTACACCCCCAAACAAAAGAAATTTCTAAAATAAATCATAAAACACAATGAGAATTGAAACATTATTCAAATATCTAAAATATAATCCAAAATCAAGACCAAAAACCTAAATACAAATGGAAACTCAAGGCTTAAGAATGATAAAGAGTTATCTAGACACTCCATACACCTACCTATCAAGTTATAACAAAACTATATCCATACAACAAAGATAAACCCAAATAACAAGAGACTGTACTTTGATAACATTTTTCCATGAACTAACCTAGGTTACTTATGATTATAGTAACTAAGCCAGTCTAAGGAAAAGCATGAGGTGAATTATTGATTTCCTTGGGCTAGCGACAAGAACTTAGGTATAAATATACCTTGGGGGAATGATTTCACCCTTAAATAAATTAAATAAATAAACAATATAGTCTACTGATAATCCATCATGGTACGTCCATACATTGGACTTACATGCATGAGAAATAAAAAAATATGAGAGGATAAATGATCCAAACATGGAATAAGAAGGTAAACCATAAAAATAATAAATATTTAATATAAATAATCAACTTAAATTTCAAGAAAACACTTGATAATAAGAACAAAAAAAGTTCCTGATGTAAAAGAAACCAAAATAAATCAGAAGCAGTGAAATGAATTGGATAATATATAAATAGCTCAAAAATGAATCCAAACCACCATAAATGTAAAATATCACCTCTCCATGACCCATAGTCACTATCCATATCCCACTACATCTATAACTAATAAAAAAACTGATATGGGTAAGAAACGTTTCACTTGACAGAAAACATAATATTTTCACATACACATACTGGTGCACATGTTGGGTTTGTACTAAACAAACCTAATATGATTTCACCAAATATTCCATTAAATTACATTAACAAAATACTTATTAAATTATAGTTTGAAATACAATAGAAAATATAATTTCTAAACATGATAGAGGTTAAGTAAAATGAAACTACACCCCATCATCTAAAAATAAATAATCATTTATTTTAAAATGAAATAAGTTGGAAAAATTATTAAAAATACAAACTGGTGAAATTATATTTTTAAGTAAAATAGAAAAAGACTCTTCATTAATTTTAAATCCGTCCTCAAAACATTTTGATTAAAACATATGTCTTCCTTTAAAATATTACTTTCAAATCCAATTTTGAAATTCATTTTTAAAATTAAACTCCCACCTTGGAAGAATGATAATACAACAAGGAACCATGGTATAAATGATAAATAAAATGAACCACATCCATAAAATTTGTGCCAAAAAATAAATGTACAAGGGGATATAATAAAATATGGAATGGAAATATCTTATATCAAAGAATCAAAATGAAATAGGTTTCATTAGAAACTCACTAGGTTATAATGAGATATGGTCATTGACAATTCTAAACATGGGTCAAACTACTATATTCCATTTAATTTATATATAGAAGCCACCTGAATCATTATAACTAGTGTTTTCAAGGGCACCCCCCAATACATGGAGAATTGGATAACTAGTGGAAACTATCCAGTGGATAATCAAACTAGTGTTGAATAAATCTAGACCACTCTCTTTATACATAGTATTCCCATGAAATAAACCAAGTAAATTCAAGAAACAATCAATCAAGGATCACGAAATTCATTAAATAATCATCAATAATAAGCCTCACCACACCTATAATACCATCTATAAATCATACAAAAATTAAAAAATATTCAACATCAAATAAATGTACAAGACTGCATAAGACATACACAGGTGGGGTACAAGTGAGGGTCTCATAAAACACTAAGTAACCCATTTTACAGAGTTCCAAATAGAAAATTTAAACGAAAATTGGAATTTCAAGCCATAAATACATCATTTACATACACCAAGGACTTATTTTATTAAGTTATAAATAAGCCTTTTAGTCTAATTATAAAATCATATTTTAAAACATCTTTTTAAATTAAAATAAACCCTTAAAGTAAGGGTTATTTCTATTAAAAATCAAAATAAGAATAAAACCCTTCATTTTTCATTTATGAAAGTTCAAAAAGTGTCTTATTGGAATTTAATCAAAAACTCGGAATGCATATGAATTTAATTGAAAAAAATATGTGAAATCCATTTAAAATAATATATACAAATTTTAGTGAATATTTGAAACATTTTATAAATCTTACATGTGGGTTACTTATAATTATATCAATATTTGAAAATGGATTTAGAAATACTATTTATTTTATGACTTGTTAGATAAAATAAATTCATAGAAGAACCTACCATAGATCAAACTAAAACTTTTTACCTTCAATGTAGTATTCACAATAGAAGAATAAGATGGCCTCAATAATCCCAAAACCCCAAATTAAAATCACCCTAAACACAAATCTCAACTGACACAATTTCTAGGGTTCATGGGAGAAATACAAACAAAGATAAATGGGTATAAGGGGAAGATAAAATATGAAACAAATGGAATAGTGTAAGAACAAGAAAATAATTATAGGTTATCTAAAAAATATTCCAAAATTTTGTAGAGGAAAACCTCTAAATTAAATTGAAATAGTTAGGGAGATCCCTACCATGTGCATTTTTGTAATTTCACATTTTAATGAGATTGATTATCCAATTTGGTTTGGGTATACTACTTACCAAATCATATTCCAACCATTTAGATCCCACTATAATGAAGTCTCACCCCACAAATGGTTTGGCTACACAATTTAAAAAAAATTATTCCAACCATACAAACCATTATAAAAAACTATAGAACTACGCAGAGTTTACTAGGATGGTTTCTCCTAACCATGCGATAGATGTTGTCACGAACCAGGCCGGGTCGTCATCCAACCCGACACCCGACCCGGTCCGCAACATGGCCCGAAGGGCGTTCCCGATCCCCACGGGCTGGCAACTAGTGTCGGGCATCAAAACAAACTAGTTGGGAACGGTTTGGCCCATGAAAAGGATAGGCAAACATAAACTGAACAAGCATATAAGTAAGGGAAAACAAACTGAACGACGTGGAAGCAGGAAAAGGAATAAACAAAGAAACGCGACATACCTCAGGTGACCCTGTGGATCACCATGGTACGACAACCACTCACTTCCAAAAGCGATCCAAGACTGAGACCTACAACTGAAAAGTAAAGTAGGCGTGAGCACCGAGATGCTCAGTAGGAAATCCAAAAACAACCACGTCATATGCCTCCGCCTTTATTAAGAAATCCACAATGCCAGTTTGGAAATAAGATATAATAAAATAGTGTTTCTCCTTTTCAAATTTAAGTAACGAGTTGGCATTTTCAGGTAAATCCTTTTACTTCCACTACATTTTCAAAATAGGTTTCAAGCATGCATTTAACATTTCAAAATGAAAAGAAACCAGTTTGGTTTAAAATATGGTTTTCACAAACAAGGCATCAAGTATGAAACAACTGAAAAGAAAGTTACATCGTTAGCAGCATGACAAAAAGTGAGCACCATGGGTAATCCCTATAGGCATCTAGAACAAGTGGGAACCTAAAGACCTCGTACCTCAGTGAAACGTGGCTTAGAAGGCCACGACCCTCAGAAATTCATACGTTTAGTTAGTGTTGTTGCGTCAATCCTGCTAGACAAACCGGGACGAACCCCTGCCGTGTCATCTAGCGTACTAGTCCTGGTCACCCACCTAGATACCCGGGGTTTTCCCATTGTGCTCTATTTCAAATGGTGGTGAGTTTTCTTTATCAAACAATCAACCAAGTACATTACACTTTCTTAATCTAAAATTCATTCAACCTTTCACCACCGCACTCCCTACTTAAGTGCATTCCCCCTCTTTACATCACACAATCATGAACAAGCCTTTACACTAGGCACATATATCACAAACCGCTCATAAACACTTGCATCACATTTTATTTTCAAATTTAGGGGAATGACTCAAAAGGGGTTTTCTATTTTCGCAACTCAAATCTCAAAGTGCCAAACGGGCCTCAATAGAGGTTTTTCTATTTCATAAATCATTATTAAGATGCCGAACATGCTTAACTACAAAAAGGAACACCCTCTTACAATCAACCGGCCAAAAGGCCAAACACCTTTGGAAATACCTCTTACCAATTCAAAACCACTTAAGAAATCCATTTCTCAAGAAAAGTCACTTAAGACCAACGGCTTTGAAATACATTTTCAATTTTTCCAATACAAGTCATAATAGTTTCTAGCAACAGAAATCAGGTTCCATAGCATGTGTATATAGAATAGTGTAAAACATGTTTTTAAAACAATCAAGCAATTATGAATTTCAAATTAAAAGCTTAGGCATAGGGGACCTACCTCAAACATGTCGCTATTTGCCGATGGCCACTCGAACCGACACTTGGTGCACACACACACATGCATTTATACATATATATATACACACCCCTAGCTGCATTGCACATATTCCCCACGCCATGAGGGAATATGTACAAAGAGGGCATATATATATATATATGTCTTACCCTATGCATGTGCGTGTAGGGTACTTCGACACCCGCGGCCCAAAACCATCGCTGCAAAGTCCAACACACTACACATGTAATTTAATGAAACAAATCAAACAATAAAATAATCTATAAAACATTTCAAAATAACACATACAAAGGCCCACACCAATTACAAACTCAACTTCATGTTTGGAAGCCACTTTGAAACCAGATTTACAACAAATAGGCATTAAAACATACCTTACATAATTTAAAAGAATTTACAATACATATTGATGAATTCACAACAAAACACACGCAAACCCCAATTCCATTTTGAAAAATGACGCATAATAAAAACATTTGAAAACTTCATTTGCATCACCCACACAATTAAAGAAACCACCAGAAAAACTTGCCAACCCATTTGAAAATAAGCCGCACGACTAAAACAATGAAAGCCCACTCAAATGCTCATTTATGACAGAACGCATACCGACACTACCCCAAGACACCAATTGCGCCCCTTGCACACCCTAATAAAGTAACTTCACAACTTACAAAATTTTAAATAACAAACTTCATGATTTATAAAATAACATCACATAACACAACATGAGTTTTCTTCAAAAACACACCCAATTAAACCCCAAATAGACCAAAATTATCAAGAAACAATAGTAAGCGACATTACCAAACTTTGAACACAAAAGCCCACTCAAGTACATCTTTTAAGGGAAAACGCACACCCATAACGGGGTAAAACAAAATTCGCAGCCCTAGCGCGACACCATAAACCAACAACAAAATTTATAAAACACAACACAAGGCTCAAAATGGGTTTTCGCAAAATAAAAACATTCATATCAAATAAAAATGCTACTAAACACATTGAAATCATATCAAACTTTAAGTAAAACTAAATTTTCACCATGTATACAACTAAATGAGTATGCTAATTTTACTAAATAAGAGAATTAATTCGTCAATAACACTTATACGCGGGAACACTTACCTTCGGTGTTGAAACGTCCAAATTTCGGTGCGAAAATTCAATTCCGCAATATCCGCACGAAGATGGAACGAGGATGATCCCTAAATCAAGAAATCAAACAAAAACAACAACAAAACAAATGGAAATCACACCCCAAATGAAAAAGAACCCAAAACCCTAACTAACAAGGGGGTACTTACCAAAGGGGGACTCATAGAGGGAGGAAGAAGCCGGCGGGATTGAGGTCGCCGGAGGAGGGAGGCGCGCCGTGGAGAGGGGCACTTGGCTGGAGATCCGGGAGTAGGCGGGGGGGGTGCGCCTGAGGCAGAGGCCGGAGGTGTCCGGGACGGCGGCGGGTGCACCTGGTGCGGATGCTGGAATGAGGCCGAGACGGCGGCATGCTCAAGGTGGGGGGGTGGGTCTCGGCGAGCGCGGAGGGCAGAACGACGGTCGCGGCGGTCGTGGTAGGGAGAGGAGGAGGCCGGACCGGAGGTCAGCGATGTGGAGGGGGCTGGCGGGCAGCGGCGAGCGGAGGGGCACCAATGGACTGTTGCGCCGAACGGGAGGGGAGACGCGATGGAACCAGGGAGAAAAAATAAGAATAAATAAAATAAATAAAAATAAAAATAAATAAATAAAAGAAATACTAATAATATATAATAATATTAATGAATCATAATTATAATAAAAAAAATAACTTAATAAAATACCAATTAAAATAATGATCTTAATCATTCAAAAAATAACTTGATAAAATCATTAAAAAAAGGATAATAATAATAATAATAATAATAATAATAATAATAATAATAACAATTTTATAAATATGTCAATAGTTTAATATTCTAAGCCTAATTAAAATATTAACTAAAATAATAATAATAAAATTATTGACTGAGAGCGGACACCGTGCACGGTCTCACGCGCGGGGTCGTGTGCATGGTTGTGTGTCTCAAAAACAACACATTCGATAACAAAACAAAAAAAATCCTTTAACAAAAATTAGGAACTGTGCAGGGCGCGCATACGCTCGCGCGTTCATATAAAAACGAGATTTTATTTTAATTTAAACCGGTTCAAAACACAGTTCAAAAACGAGACCCAAAATAATTAAAATGAAATAAAGCATCAGGTCGATGTGTGACAGATGTAATACCCTCAAAAAAATTAATTTGTTATGAAAACTTCCAAAAATTTAAAATAACCCAAAATTAAATATTACTTAATACAATAGTAACATGTGGTGTTAAACATATTCTAGTATTGAGGTAAGATATCTTGGGTGCATCATGAGAGATATGTAATTAATGAAAAAATCAAGAAAGGATTTATCCCTTCCATGTTAAAGTAAGTATATATCTAAATATCTTTAATTAGAATAATCTATATGATTGATTCCATGGCCATGTTAATTTTATCAATGATTTAATTTCAATAAATCCAAAGAAGTATATATCATGCATTAGGTTAATGGATAAATAAAGAAACCTACCTGATGGGATATTAAAAAAAGGGGGTTATATTCCATGTAAATCATTTGTAGAATGTTTTTGTTGTTGTGAAATATAAATTCATTCTCTATGGGTTCCTTGACATATTTCTATATATTAATCTTGGAAATTATTCTAGTTATCCTAATTCCAATGAGAAAGATACAAGGAGGTTCAGAAACTACGTATATCTAAAACCTCATTTAAATATTATTAGAATTTTATATTAGAATAAATAATATTCTCACGTTATAAGGAATAACAATTATTTAGGTTATGTGGATCACAAATGTTCAATAACTAGTTATTCAAGAGAATATATAAGCAAGTTGAATATTGTATAACTTTTACTCATATTTTTAGTGAATTAAATATTTAATTATGTATTTAATGAATAATATTTTTTAATTTATTTATTTAAATAGATAGTTATTATTCAATGTTCCATAAATATCAAGGATGCGATTCACAGGACGAGTTAATGATCCGATTGGAATTTCATATGAAATGCCTTTTAAATAAATTTTTTTTTATTTATTTAAGAAATGATATTAAAAAATCCATAAGTTTTGTGCACATTATGGAAATATTATTGTTTTTTTTTTCGTTATTTGATGTAAAGAGGTATTTTGGATTAAAATATTGGTTAAGTTCCTTTATGCAAAATATAATCCACGACCTAAGTATATAAATCATGTTACAACATTTCTAGTGTAATCATAAGAAAAGATCATTTTTTATAACAGATAATCTATAGAAAATTATTTCTTCCCTAGAGAGAAATATCCATAGAACACTATCAAGAATGGAGGGAATCAATCCTCCATCATCCTCTCAAGTATCTAGAGAACTAGAATAATACTTAAAGATTATAAGGAATTATTTTTGAGATCAATGATTAATGTGAAAGGGGTTATAATTATCTTCACTAAAACTAGGTGATTCAATATAGACATTTTGATTTTTGTAGAGAATATGTGGATACCACTATAGGGGTTCTGCCCTTGGATATAATATCGTAACAATTATACAATAAGAGTGTCCAACCAATTCAACAAAAAATAAATAAATTAAATCCAATTTAATGCTTAATTAATTATAAATTATTGGTTTAAGGTCCTCTCTTTAAATATTATGACATCTATCTCATTAATTTATAAGTATATTTTTAAGAAACTGAAAAAAAAAATTATTATTTTCCATGGGCCTAACCTACATCCACTATGCCTTGGAACATTAATGTGGTATTAGATATGGGTTGCATATTAATTTATAATTACTTATTATTTATTGATTGAATTTGACATTTTTTGTTATTTTTTTATTTCTAGTTTTTCTTTCATTAATTAAAAATTCGAGATATCATGTTCATTCATGTTTATATGAACAAGAATGGGATATAAACTAATGAGGAATATTCGATTATCCTATGAATGGGGTAAAGATTCTTTCTAGATAACATAGAATACAAAACATGTAACTAAAAAGTACACACCGTGAACCACCATTGACTACAATAGAATGAGTTTTGAAAATAACAGAAAGTCATGAGTGAGAATATTATGTGATGCCACTATATGTTTCACATTAACTAGATATATGGAACAATGCTTGAACGGTTTCACTACCTATAGCTATCCTAAATACTATGTATCCCCACATGGTTTGTCCCTAATCGAATCATAGAATCTATGTGGGAAAAGTATGTGGCATGTATTAATTATATTCCATGTATTGAATGATAGTTGAGGGACATCATCTAGTGGAAATGACATGGATTGTAGCTATCATACACATAATGTAACTTGTAAATGTTTATATATAAATGAAACCGGTTCCGTAAGAATTTAGTATATATTGATAGAGATAGGAATATATAGAATGTAACTAACTATACACATCATGCAATGTTTACCCATTCACTTGAAATACAAGTCAAGCCAGGATATACACCACATGAGTATATTACATAGAATGGATATTAATTACAACATTACACCATACTATATGGTGTGTAGCAAGAATACACGACATGCAATAGGGGTTTTTAAAAATAATAAATTCTTAATTTTTTTTGAATGCTATTTTGAACTACACATTGTGTATGGAAATCATACATTTATTTTACTTCAGGGACATTGTCATCAGTATACACCCTATATGTTAATAGTTGGAAGTGTTTTCATAAACACTACACTGCCTATGTGTTTTTACTCACATAACTACACACATTGTAATATCACAGCACATCATGAACTCTATATGACGTGAAAGTAAAAAAACATGGGAAGGAGCATAAATATTATAGTCACACACCATGTGAGAAACATTGTAGGTCATATATATGGGTAAATGTTTAGTTGCATCCAATACATGAAATACTAAATTCAAGAGATAATTTAATACTAACCATAAGGTTATATATTGTGTCCCGTATTAATACAAGTTTTGTACATATTAATTTTAAATTAATTTAATTTTTAAAAAAATCACAAGATATAAATCTCAAGGACTATTTGGAATTAAATTTTAAAGAAATGGTTTAATTCATTTTTAAGATAACTAATTTAGGAATTTATGAATTTTATATGAATAAAGAACAAATTTAAATGAATGATAGATGTTTTAAAATAAATAAATTTGGAATGCATGATTGATCATGATCTTGATCGACCAATGTATGTGTTGAGTTTATTTTAATTTAATTAGTATTTTATTTTTTGTGATAATTATTATTAAATACACATAAGGATCTATATATCATCCCATCCTCTTTATTATGTATATACCAAGGTTTCCATGGTTTATTTTGTGTAACCATGTACCTCTAGTTCCCCTCACCTGTATGTGTGTAAACATATATAAAGACAATATATACTATGTTAGTAGAGTCTAGTGTTGTGGTGAAACAAACCAAAGAGATACATAATTGAATAGGTAAAGTGTTTCAAATCAAACCAAACTTCATTACTAGGATTATTCACCTAGGTTGAAGAGGTGGTTTACTATACGCTCAATAAAATGGAAAGTAGTAAGTCTCATGATCATTCCACATATGTTTATTTCTGTTTTTAGTACATATTTAATTATTTTTGTGTATTGGATTATTAAACCTTATCACTAAAAATAAATAAATTAAAAAGAATGAAATATGGAATAAAATAAATGTATTATACATAAATTTCATTATCAATTTATGTTTAATTGAATATGTTTAATCCAGATAATATTAACAAGCATGAAAAATGGATAAAATAATGAATATTTATTCGTGATGATAAAAATCCCTCAAAGAAAATATTGATTCAAACATTTACTTCCATTACATGATTTATAATGAAACCATAGATCAATGTGTTGGGATGGACCTTTTCAAGACACTTCTATTTATTATGGATTTATAATGAGCGTTTTGGGTTGAATTAAATTAGTTATAATCAATAGGTTTATTCCTCAAAATACTTGGTGTAACTTTTAGGCATGTTTTAAAGAAATATGAAACTTGGGTTTTAGGATTGGGGAGTATATTAAAAGGATCATGAAGTTATATGTTAATTTTGTTAAAAATCCATACCTACCTAAATACATATGAGTAATTTTACCAGGTCCTCATTTGGGTTTTAAGAAGGGAAATATGGATCTTTGACACTGGAGTATAAAGATAAAAATATATTTTTAATCCAATGGTGATTGATATTAGGATTTGATAAAATAGTGGGTTACTAATAAATAAATTTTATTATATTATAGTTTGGAAATCAAGATAATGTATAAAAACCAGTTTTATTTTATAGTAGAAAATGGAAAGTAAAACAGCCAAATAATTAACACTATGATCAATATTGTAGAAATATAATCTCCTCACCAACATTAATTTTCATCACTTTCTCATCATACTATTCTAAGAGAAAAAAATCTATATGAAGGAGTCCCCTGTTCAAAATAAATAGACTTATAAGGAGGTTAGTGGTAAATATCACATTGAATTCTTAAAGCATATAGATGATCCATTAGATGTTAGATTCCACATGTTATCTTCTATGTCTATTGATATCCTGAATCTATAGGAGGACATAGATGAATATATCATATTGTCCCATCTCCATGAACATTATCAATTGAAGGCAAGACAATTGTGTTACAAGATCTTCAAGTCACATGTAATGATTCGGGTTTTCCCATGAGAGAGATTTTTTGCATTATATAGTTTCAAATACCTAACCTTTTTTGAATGGTAAATTGGTAATTTCATCATATAAAATAACATTGTAAAAAAAATGGATGGTTTCATTGATTTTATAACATGGTGTTTACCCTAAGGTATGTTTTGGTAAGGTTCTAATCCGGGAGAATTATTGGAGATATTTAATATTGATTAAATAAATAATATATAATCACATAGCATCAAATGAAAATATTTCAGAAAAAAAATATCTCAATGGAAGTTCTAAATTTGCGATAGGATCTGTAATATTGGCTATTATCTATGTGAGGAATAATATCTATTTGAGATATAATCCCAGGTCAATATCATTTATTGGAATTTTCCTTTTAATTAACCAGGGTTGATAAAATACCCTTTTCCTCTACTCTATCTTATTATTCAGTTAAAAAGGACTCACTCCCCCTACCCTTTGATGAGGGAGAGATAAAATGAGGTGCTCAAGGGATAAACCTTTGTCCAGGGATGATTTGAGCATGGATCGGGATACAATGATCATTTATCAGGATGTAAAGGCATGTGACTATGAATTTTTAGTAAACCTCTCTGAGGTAGGTACTGTTATTCAAATTAATTCATTCTAGTTTCATAAATCAACCCTTATTTTTCTATTGGATTATATAATTCATGCTTTTCATTTTCCCTTTAGCATTGGTTCAAATCCATAGTGTTTGGTGTGTATTTGGGTAGATCATTGGTGGTATACATCTAGAAATGCCAACTAGATGTTATGTGTTCTCATTAACACACACATTTTACTTGATAGGTGCATATTAGGTTGGAGACGATGTTTACAAGGAATTTTTTTCTCGATGGAAACACTCTATAGGACCACAGAGTACATGACATGGGGTTTTTCCTTGCACATAGCCAAACACTCATGTGTGGTATATGAAGTGTAAAAATACACACCATATCTTGAAACATTACATGGGTTGGGTTAGGGTATATTTATTTGTTCCCTTGTATCCCACACCCTTTGTTATACAAGGACACCCCATGTACTGGGGAATTATAACGTGATTTGAACTAGAGTACATGACTAAGGTTGGTTCTTTGGTTTTTCATGTCGTATACTCCTAATACAAACTTTTTACTACCTTATTCTTCTATATTTTCCCTTTTCCTCTCCTCGTAGTAGGTTTTAGACATAAAATGAGTACATTTCATGTATATTTCACCATATAATTTAATGGTAAGGTTCTATTCACAGCCAGATGTATTTGGAAAGATAATTTTGGTTTATATTTGTATCTTAATCCCTTGGAAATGATCATGATATACAGTATTTGGACCAGAGAAGATTTGAGGGATAGAAAATATTTTTGTAGTGTAATTTCACATCAATCCAGATACCCTCACTTTATTTATAGATCAATACCCTCTGATAATTTTTTGTGGATTTAGGTATTTCAAATAATGGAGTTGTAGATTCCAGTGTTCGCCCAAGGATGATTTGTTCCCTCTTCATAGAAGAATAGTTTCGTGGGTCTCAATCAAGTGTGAGACTTGTAGAGGAATCAAAATTTCTCCCATTCACCTAAGAGTTTATTCTATTTCATGTGAATTTTATTTTGGAGGTACATGGGTTGGATCTTTACTAATTAATAGATATAGATTCTATGGAAATTCTTTGTTCCATGGTAGATATATTTTATCTCCCCCTTTTTTATGAATTGAGTTGTAACCATAGGATATTTATTCGTGTTTGAGAAGGATTATTGATGGATACCTTTTTCCAAACCATCAAATTTGATACATGTTTAGTGGATGTAGTTTGGAATCTGGTTTGAGATACATTCACTATATATATTTTCTTGTTCAAGGAGTGACTATATCCTTTAATATTTAGGAGTTTAAACCACTTGATAGGTTGAGATATGGGACCTCCATACTATGATATGACTATATTTGATCCCACTGTCATAAGGATTGGTCTATTCTTTCATTGATATAAATAGTTTTATTCATAGTTTATCACACCCCTTGGCATGATGGGGATCCTTGATGTTGTTTCAGTGTCGAATTGGTGTTGGAAGTAGTTTTTTGGTAGACAAAAGTTGGAGTTCAGGTTTTGTACCCCATCATCTAGGTTTTTTGTACCAGAGAAGAATGGTACTCCAATGAATGATTTAAATTTCATGGTTTGGTGATGATAATGGTTGGACTATATAGATTGATCATGTGTGTAGAGTCTTTTATATCTATGGGTTCTTCATCTCATTCCATCTCAATTAACAATCAAGAGAGGAGTGACTTCTGGCATTGGTCACGTTTTTAAGTATTGTTTTCCTATAACCCATTGAGTTTATTTGGGATGCTAGGTTCTTATATTGTTTTTTTATAGGGAATTTCAGTTCCCTAAGGGTGTATAAAGTGTTTACTTCTCTCCATAGTTCAGGACCTAAACATCATTTAATCATTCTGAGAGTCTTGGGATTTGTTAACTGTGTGATAGGGTGAGGTCAATTTGGTGCGAGGACTCATTTAAGTAATGATGTTTTGATAGTATTTCATGTAATAACCCTATGTGTCAAAGATAGTTCTAGTGATGGAAGTGTGGTTCATGGTTTTGTGTGCCTTCGTTAACAGGGGATCTCATAAAAATCCCTATGGTGTTTTTATAGTGTTTAGATGTTCCCCTTTCTCAAACTGATCGATTTGGTCTTTTGTGGTGGACTTTGAGTATGGAGGTTTCTTACCCTGAAGCATTTGACTTTTTCAATTGTCCCGATGGTGTGGGTGAGTGATAATTTCGGTTGTCTAGTGTTTCCCCAAACTAATAGGGTGTCAGTCTTTTATGGGATTCGAGTGATGGATTCCCTTCTAGTTGGTGTTTATATGGGTTGTATTGGGTATTTTTATGTTCCATACCTACTTCTATGTTAATCTTTGACCATGTGTCCATTTTTTCATCCTATTGGGTATTTTAAATCTCACCCCTACATATTCTTGGTTCCTCACACTTGTTGTGTCTATGAATATAATGTACATATTAGTAATGACTTCTAAGAGTATAGAGTCAGTGAAGCTAGTAGAGGTGGGGGAGCTGGAGTACATGAATGTCTAATGGGGCTCTTCCTAGACGGAACTCAAAGAATAGGGTGGAATTATTAGTGATCTCCACTTTACCTAGAAGTTGTGGTAGTGTGTACCTCAGTTTTTTGGGACTCATATTTTTCCTTATTACTATTTTTTAATGTATCATTTAATGGTTTTTAGGTATGTTAATGTATTTTTACTTACTAGATAGTTATGTATATCTTTTATGGTTTTGATTCTTATTATTGTATTTGTGGTTTTTATCCCATGTAGGATGTTTAGTTTAAGGCCTCCATTATATTTTTATGCCTACTAATCACTAGTCGCCAGCCTCTAGCCTATTGGAGAAAGGATTAGGGTGTCACACACAACATTTTACTGGTCCAGGTGGGGCCCTGGTGGGTCTGGTCATGACAAAGTGGTATCAAAGGAATATCTTTCCTAAGGATAGATTTTGGAAATAGGTGTCTTATTATTTGGGTTCAATAAATGTTGGGAGATAGTACATGAATTTCTTAGGTTTATATTTCAAGCCAGAAATCCCAGTTAGGGTGTCGTAGCTGATGTAATTCTATATAAGGAATCTGATAATATGGGTGGATAACTTGAGTTCATATAGCATTACACACATGGTAATTTTCTATATGTCCATAAATAAATTATCATTCAGTGTATATGCTGATTTTATAGTTTGATTTATACTCATGATGTTGAATCTATAAAATGAAAATGTTTATTTACCTCATAGAAATTTATTCACTAGAGGTGTGAAATGGACCTCTCTTGGATGACGATAGCTTTGGGGATACACGCAGATGTGTGGTACTTCAAGGGGGATATCTATCAAGGTTATGATGGTCAATGTGATATTCCAATGACATTAATATCCTCTCATATAAAATGTGTTATCTGATGAGGTGTGGGTCACCTATATACGGTTGTGGAGTTTCGTACCACCACCCCCATGGGTATAGGGTCATGTACTACAATTCTTTGTGTGTGAGTCCTCTATTAATCCATAGAGAAAGTATCCCCTAGATCCCAACGATGTGTGGGTCCTCCATATTTGTATATGTTTAGTACCCCCCATTCAAATCAGGGTTTGGCTTTTTCATTTGCAGAGTTTCATATTTGTGGTGAGTTTGGTACACCCACAGTTCCGACAAGGTATAGCCCCCCATGCTTCACAGGAATTGGTACCCCCTCTACTCTATCAATTTATTGGTCCTTCATACTATATTAGTGTTTTTACCCCCTATGATACAGGATGTTGGGCATGTATCTATAGAGTTTTGTGTTCAACACAATTTATTATATGATCAATCAGCTCTTTTGGTGTAATACTTACCTTTATATTTTAGGGATTGAGATCCTCTATGGGTGAGGTCGGTACCCTGTTGACCCATTTATAGACAGTTGGATAGGTCTAGTTACTTCATCATATATCAATTATCAATGCTATTATGGCTCCATGATATATTTTGTGTGATTATAAAACTATTAGGGTTGTCCAGGATGACCCTTGGTTGAGGTTAATGTTACCTAACAGGATCTTTTTCTCAGATAATGAGGGGTAATGAAAGTGGGTTTTTAGGCATGGGAGACCTATCTAGATGAGTTATCCCCTCATGTGACTAGGGAATCTTTTTTCTTGATATCTTTCCTCACAAATATTGGTAAGAGTATGGATTATGTTCTCCATGATGATTTCCCATTGGCTTCACTACTAAAAAAAAGGCCATTAGTGACCGCCATTGGCGGTTGGATATGCTCCGTCGTTGTAGGGCTTTAGCGACCGCCAATGAGGTCGCTATAGGTGGCCGAAATTCCGCCTTTAGCAACCGCCTGGAGGTCGCAGTAGGCTGCCTCGCGGGCACTATTAGCAACCGCCATTGGCGGTCGCTAATACTACCTGGCAGGCAGGCTATAGCGACCGCCAAAGGCGGTCGCTAAACTTGAAAAAAAAATTTAAAAATTCATACCAAAATAAATATATATATATATATATTTATTAAATCAAATATATATATATATATATAATAATGAAAATATTTATATATATAATATTAAATAAAATATATATTTATTTATTAAATAAAAAATATATATATATATTAATGAAAATATTTATATATATAATATTAAATAAAATATATTTATTTATTTATCAAATAAAATATATATATTTATTTATTAAATAAAATATATATATATATATTAATGAAAATATTTATATATATAATATTAAATAAAATATTTTTCATTTTTTTAATGAAATGTACAAATTGTGTTTTTTTCTTCACGGTGGAAAAGCAGACATAAAACAAGGTAACAATCATAAAAAATGGAAAACAATTTCAAACAGCATAAACATCAAAATAATCATAAATGCTAAACGTGTTTCAATGATCCAAGCAGGTCCATCGATTTCAATCTTCTGCTTCAAAACCTACAATAAGACAAAAAAACAAAACAAACGTAAATTGAACATAATTATTCAGTTATTATATACATATAATAAAATTAAATCTGACATCAAATCATGGTGATAATTTAAAACCCCCAATTTAAGAAATTCTATGATTTCAGGTCATTCAGAGCACGTTTGCTCCAAATTCGACCATCTCACAAAGTTTTTGATGTATTATGACACTAGAAACGCGTTTCCAGTCACCACGGTCAAACGACACATATGATTGACGTGTCTTCTGCTCGACCACGTCACAATTCACTCATCCTTTGATGTCGTCTGATTTCAGGGCATTCGGACCTCGTTCGGCCCGTTTGGACCCCCCCCCCCCCCCACGCGCGATTATCAAGCGCGCGCAACACTTAAAGAACGCATAATGAGCCCTACCGCGCAGACCGCACGTCCGATTGACATGCCGTCGGCGCATACACGTCACGAATAATAATTAGATTGTTTCCCTATTATTTCAGGTCAATCTGATGTCATCCTCTATGACTTTGACCGTCAGACGCTCGTTTTGGCCGTTTATGACACCGGAAACGCGTTTCTAGTCACCACGGTCAAACGACATATCCGATTGACATGTCGTCTGCTCGACCACGTCACAATTCACTCACCCTTTTATTTCTTCTGATTTCAGGACATTCAGACCTCGTTCGGCCCATTTGGACCCCCCCACGCGCGTTTATCAAGTGCGCTCAACACTTAAAGAACGCATAGTGAGCTTTACAGCGCACAACGCACGTCCGATTGACGTGCCATCTACGCGTACACCACGCGAATAATAATTTTATTGTTTCCCTGTGATTTCAGGTCAATCCGATGTCGTCCGCTATGACTTTGACCGTCAGACGCCCGTTTTGGCCGTTTATGACACCGGAACGGCGTTCCCGGTCACCGCGGGAACATGGTACGTCCGATTGACGTTCCGTCTACTTGACCATGTCACAATTCACTCACCCATTTATTTCGTCTGATTTCAGGCCATTCGCACCTCATTCGGCCCATTTGGACCCCCCACGCGCGTTTATCAAACGCGCGCAACACTTAAAGAACGCATAATGAGCCCTACCGCGTAGACCGCACATCTGATTGATGTTCCGTCTACGCGTACACATCATGAATAATAATTAGATTGTTTCCCTGTGATTTCAGGTCAGTCCGATGTCGTTCGCTATGACTTTGATCGTCAGACGCCCGTTTTGGCCGTTTATGACACCGGAAACGCGTTCCCGGTCACCATGGTCAAACGACACATCCGATTGACATGTCGTCTACTCGACCATGTCACAATTCACTCACCCTTTGACATCGTCTGATTTCAGGACATTCGGACCTCCTTCGGCCCATTTGGACCCCCCCCACGGGCGTTTATCAAGCGCGCGCAACACTTAAAGAACGCATAATGAGCCCTACCGCGTAGACCGCACGTCCGATTGACGTTCTGTCTATGCGTACACCTCAAAAATAATAATTAGATTGTTTCCATGTGATTTCAGGTCAATCTGATGTCATCCTCTATGACTTTGACCGTCAGACGCCCGTTTTGGCCGTTTATGACACCGGAACGGCGTTCCTGGTCACTGCGGGCACACGATGCGACTGATTGACGTGCCGTCTTCTCAAACACGTCACAATTCACTCACCCTTTTATTTCGTCTGATTTCAGGCCATTCGGACCTCGTTCGGCCCATTTGGACCCCCCCCCCCCCCCCCCCACGTGCATTTATCAAGCGAGTGCAACACTTAAAGAACGCATAATGAGCTCTACCGCGCAGACCGCACGTCCGATTGACGTGTCGTCTACGCGTACACCTCACGAATAATAATTAGATTGTTTCCCTGTGATTTCAGGTAAATCCGATGTCATCCGCAATGACTTTGACCGTCAGACACCCGTTTTGGCCGTTTATGACACCGGAACGGCGTTCCCGGTCACTGCAGGCACACGGCACGTCCGATTGACGTGCCGTCTGCTCGACCACGTCACAATTCACTCACCCTTTGATTTCGTCTGATTTCAGGCCATTCGCACCTCATTCGGCCCGTTTGGACCCCCACGCGCGTTTATCAAGCGCGCGCAACACTTAAAGAACGCATAATGAGCCCTACCGCGCAGACCGCACGTCTGATTGATGTTTCGTCTCCTCGTACACGTCAAGAATAATAATTAGATTGTTTCCCTATGATTTAAGTTCAATCTGATGTCGTACGCTATGACTTTGACCGTCAGACGCCCGTTTTGGCCATTTATGACACCAGAAACGTGTTCCCGGTCACCACGATCAAACGACACATCCGATTGACGTGTCGTCTACTCGACCACGTCAAAATTCACTCACCCTTTGATGTCGTCTGATTTCAGGCCATTCGGACCTCGTTCGGCCCATTTGGACCCCCCCACGCGCGTTTATCAAGCGCGCGCAACACTTAAAGAACGCATAATGAGACCTACCGCGCAGACCGCATGTCCGATATATGTGCCGTCTACGCGAACACGTCACGAATAATAATTAGATTGTTTACCTATGATTTCAGGTCAATCCGATGTCATCTGTTATGACTTTGACCGTCAGACGCCCGTTTTGGCCGTTTTTTACACCGGAAACGCGTTCCCGGTCACCACGGTCAAACAACACATTTGATTGACGTTTCGTCTTCTCGACCACGTCACAATTCACTCACCCTTTGATGTCGTCTGATTTCAAGCCATTCGGACCTTGTTTGGCCCGTTTGGACCCCCCCACGCGCGTTTATCAAGCGCGCGCAACACTTACAGAATGCATAATGAGCCGTACTGTGCAGACCGCACGTCCGATTGACGTGATATCTACGCATACATGTCACTAATAATAATTAGATTGTTTCCCTGTGATTTTAGGTCAATCTGATGTCGTCCGCTGTGACTTTGACCGTCAGACGCCCGTTTTGGCCGTTTATGACACCGGAAACGCGTTCTCGGTCACCACGGTCAAACGACACATCCGATTGACATGTCGTCTACTCGACCATGTCACAATTCACTCACCCTTTTATGTAGTCTGATTTCAGTCCATTCGGACTTCGTTCGGCCTGTTTGGATCCCCCCCCCCCTCACGCGCGTTTATCAAGCGCACGCAACACTTAAAGAACGCATAATGAGCCCTACCGCGCAAACCGCACGTCCGATTGACGTGCCGTCTGTGCGTACACCTCACGAATAATAATTAGATTGTTTCCCTGTGATTTCAGGTCAATCTTTTGTCGTCCACTATGACTTTGACCGTCAGACGCCCGTTTTGGCCGTTTGTGACACCGGAACGGCGTTCCCGGTCACCGCGGGCACACGGTGCGGCCGATTGACGTTCCGTCTGCTCGACCATGTCACAATTCACTCACCCTTTGATGTTGTTTGATTTCAAGCCATTCAGACCTCGTTCGTCCCGTTTGGACCCCCCCACGCGCGTTTATCAAGCGCGCGCAACACTTAAAGAACGCATAATGAGCCCTACCGCGCAGATCGCACGTCCGATTAACGTGTCGTCTACGCGTACACCTCAATAATAATAATTAGATTGTTTCCCTGTGATTTTAGGTCAATCCGATGTCATCCGCTCTGACTTCGACCGTCAGACGCCCGTTTTGGCCGTTTGTGACACCGGAACGGCGTTCCCGGTCACCGCGGGCACACAGCACGTCTGATTGACGTGTCGTCTGCTCGACCACGTCACAATTCACTCACCCTTTGATTTTGTCTGATTTCAGGCCATTCGCAGCTCGTTTGGCCCGTTTGGACCCCCCCCCCCACACGCGTTTATCAAGCGCGCACAACACTTAAAGAACGCATAATGAGACCTACCGTGCAGACCGCACGTCCGATTGATGTGTCGTCTACGCGTACACGACACAAATAATACTTAGATTGTTTTCCTGTGATTTCAGGTCAATCCGATGTCATCCGCTATTACTTTGACCGTCAGACGCCCGTTTTGGCCGTTTGTGACACCGGAAACGCGTTCCCAGTCATCACGGTCAAACGACACATCCGATTGACGTTTCGTCTGCTCGAACACGTCCCAATTCACTCACCCTTTGATTTCGTCTGATTTCAGGCCATTCGGACCTTGTTTGGCCCATTTGGACCCCTCCACGCGTGTTTATCAAGCGCGCGCAACACTTAAAGAACGCATAATGAGACCTACCGCGTAGACCGCACGTCCTATTGACATGCTGTATGTGCGTACACCTCACTAATAATAATTATATTGTTTCTCTATGATTTGAGGTCAATCTGATGTCGTCTTCTATGACTTTGACCGTCAGACGCCCGTTTTGGCCGTTTATGACACTGGAACGGCGTTCCCAGTCACTGCGGGCACACGGTGCGGCCGATTTACATACCGTCTACTCGACCACGTCACAATTCACTCACTCTTTGATGTCGTCTGATTTCAGGCCATTCAGACCTCGTTCGGCCCGTTTGGACCCCCCCCCCCCCCAAGTGCGTTTATCAAGCGCGCGCAACACTTAAAGAACGCATAATGAGCCCTACCGCGTAGACCACACGTCTGATTGATGTGTCGTCTGCGCGTACACCTCACGAATAATAATTATATTGTTTCCCTGTGATTCCAGGTCAATCTGATGTCGTCCGCTATGACTTTGACCGTCAGACGCCCGTTTTGGCCGTTTATGACACCGGAACGGCGTTCCCGGTCACCGCGAGCACACGGCACGTCCGATTGACGTGTCGTCTACACGACCACATCACAATTAACTCTCCCTTTGATGTCGTCTGATTTCAGGACATTCGCACCTCGTTCGGCCCATTTGGACCCCCCCCCCCCCCCCACGCGCGTTTATCAATCGCGCGCAACACTTAAAGAACGCATAATGAGCCCTAGCGTGCAGACCGCACGTCCGATTGACGTGTCGTCTGCACGTACACATCACGAATAATAATTAGATTGTTCCCCTATGATTTCAGGTCAATCTGATGTCGTCCGCTATGACTTTAACCGTCAGAAGCCCGTTTTGGCCGTTTATGACACTAGAAACGCGTTCCCGGTCACCACGGTCAAACGACACATCCGATTGACGTGTAGTCTGCTCTACCACATCACAATTAACTCACCCTTTTATGTCGTCTGATTTCAGGACATTCAGACCTCGTTCGGCCCGTTTGGACTCCCCTACGTGCGTTTATCAAGCGCGTGCAACACTTAAAGAACGCATAATGATCCCTACCGCGCAGACCACATGTCCGATTGACATGATGTCTACGCGTACACCTCACGAATAATAATTATATTGTTTACCTGTTATTTCAGGTCAATCCGATGTCATCCTCTATGACTTTGACCGTCAGACGCCCGTTTTGGCCGTTTATGACACCGGAACGGCGTTCCCGGTCAGCACGGGCACACGGCACGTCCGATTGACGTGCCGTCTACTCGACCACGTCACAATTCACTCACCCTTTGACGTCGTCTGATTTCAGGCCATTCGAACCTCGTTCGGCCCATTTGGACCCCCCCACCCGCGTTTATCAAGCGCGCGTAACACTTAAAGAACGCATAATGAGCCTACCGCGCAGAACGCACGTCCTATTGACGTGCCATCTGCGCGTACACCTCACGAATAATAATTAGATTGTTTCACTGTGATTTCAGGTCAATCTGATGATGTCCGCTATGACTTTGACCGTCAGACACTCGTTTTGGCCGTTTATGACACCGGAACGGCGTTCCCGGTCACCGCGGGCACACGGCGCGTCCGATTGACGTGTTGTTTGCTCGACCACATCACAATTCACTCACCCTTTGATGTCGTCTGATTTCAGGCCATTCACACCTCGTTCGGCCCGTTTGGACCCCCCCACGCGCGTTTATCAAGCGCGCGCAACACTTCAAGAACGCATAATGAGCCCTACCGCGCAGACCGCACGTCCGATTGACGTGTCATCTACGCGTACATGTCACGAATAATAATTAGATTGTTTCCCTGTGATTTCCGGTCAATCCGATGTCGTCCTCTATGACTTTGATCATCATATGCCCGTTTTGGCCGTTTATGACGCCGGAAACGCGTTCCCGGTCACCACGGTCAAATGACACATCCGATTGACGTGTCGTCTGCTCGACCACGTCACAATTCACTCACCCGGGCTGGAGGGCATGTCCGGGGTGTGGGGAGGGTTGTCCAGAGTGTGGGAGACCTCTCTGGGGTGCGGGGAGGGCTGTCCGGAGTGTGGGGAGGGCTGTCCGGGGTGCGGGAGGGCTGTCCGGGGTGCGGGGAGGGCTGTCCGGAGTGCGGGGAGGTTTGTTCAGGGTGCGGGGAGGGCTGTCCGGGGTGTGGGGAGATTTTTCTGAGTGCATGGAGGGCTGTCCGGGGTAGGACGGGGACTAAAGATAGTGAACTCAGCACATTCGTCATAAACAAGTTTAATGATTTATATTAGAAATCACGTATTTTTTTAAAAAATATTACAGAACATACAATTCTAAACATTGAAAATTAAATGAAAAAAAGCTATCCAAATCAAGAAAAAAACTCACTAGAAACCCAACATAAATATCAATAACAACCCTACCATTAAAAGCAGAAACACACCTCGTGATGCGTCATGTGTGTTCATCACTGACCTCCATCCGGTGGGCCAAGGTCCTACAAAAAATAAACATTATGAATATTTTCATAACAAAAATAATTTAAATTAAATAAATAAATACAGTATAAACCTGCGTCGTGTGATCCCCTGCACCATCATCCGGACGCACATATTCCCGCAGTGCTCTAACCTCAGCAGCCAATTGCACATTTGCCTCCTCGCAAGCCCGCAGTCGTGCCTCGAAATCTGACAGCTGTTGTGACATCTGAGCAACAACAGGACAGACAACCGCAGCACATGACACTACAGAACGAGGAATCCTTGTTCCATAGGTGAAACTATATCCATGTCCGTCCCGACCAATGATGTGATGAAAGATCTCATCCCTTCGCATGGGAAGCTGTCGCTGGTCCTCTGGCAGATGTTCTAATTCAACTTCAAATTGAGCCTATGAAATATTTAAATATATATACATATATTAATATAAAGATTTTATGTAAATATTGGTAATGAGTACAAGAACTTACTATCAATGCTGCAGCCTCTGGATCATTGCGATCACGAGTCCTCATCCACACCGACATTTTATCAGTTGGTGCACCTTGCTCCCACAACTATATATGAATAGAATATAAACACAGAACCGTATTAATTAAAAAAGTTAAAAAATGAATAATAAATACCTCATGTCGGATCTGAGACACGTGACGAGTCCCGAGCCTGTGAGGTGGTCCCTGCAACGCTTGATTCTCAGAATGGCGTGTAGACACCTCCTACATTCAATTCATTCAAATATCAAGAAAATCACACATTCTTGAAAATATATATACCAAAATAAATATACAAACCGCATCACCCTCAGTGGACCAATATGCAACTAAATCACGCCACTGAGCCGGGAGGACACCTCTCGGGACTTTTTCTAGAATGTCTGGGGCACCCACATTTGGTACCCAGTGGTCCCACTTAACTTTGCCTTTATAGTCTTTCCACATCATACGGCATTTACTCATACACACTGGCCGAAAATCATCTTGACATACTTTCAAATTTTGCTATTAAATAAAAAAATCACATATGTTATTATTGTTTATACATAGGGAATAAAGTAAAATGGTCTTATTACCTGAACCTCCCTCCAAAGATGATCTAATGTGTCATGAGGGATAGAAGCCCAGTCACGCGTGGTCAATGGAAATCGATGTGGATCACTTATGATATGACCCAACTGACAAATAAATGCAGGGGAATTCCGTCCCACAGGATGAAATACCTCATCAAATGAAACATCAAAAGCCGTGTCGGAATTCCATGATAATATGCCACGACCAGGGCCTCTCCTGCGAGAGGAAGAAGCAGTCGGGTCTGATCCTATTGAAGACAATTTTATATACAAATTGTTAGATGTTATAAATATATATATATATATATATGTTTATTAATTACATAAAAAATAGAGACAATGAAATTCCAACATACCTCGACCCTGAGACGTAGATGACTCAGATGGATGATGTGGATCTTCTTCCTCTTCCCCTGAAATTCCTGCGGTAATGGAAAACATCAGTAAGGGGACTATCCAAAATGTCCAAATGATAAATTGGATTGTTTTTAAAAAAATAAAACTTGTACAGTTGTTAATCAAACAAAAATTGATTGAATAATTAGTTGAGAATGAATTTAAAGAATCAGAAAGTTCACAAAACAGATATACCAATTATGTACAAAACCAATCAATGCATAGCCAAATTTCAAATTAAATTAATAAAAATTCAAGCAGCACATGAAACAAATGAAGAATACCTCAATGGAAAGATACATTGACAATAACATCAATATAACATGAGTTAAATCACCGTAAATAGTTATAACTGAATAAACTTCAAAAAGTGAGGATTAAAACTTACAAGGATTTATAAAATGTTTAGATATTTTATGATATCTTAGGCTGAATAGTGGGAAAACAATTATACCTTTCATTAAGCATGCAAATCGATCGTTACTCCTTCAATAGTCGCTCTGACCCAATAAATATCTTCTTCACGTTGAACTACGGTATATTGATCAAGCTGTTGGGAAACAAAAGGAACAGTCTCGGGTTCATCTTGTTCAAATACAAACACTCCTCGCCAAGACATTCTGACAACAACTCGCCAACTTAGATTCGAAGGCAAAGTAACGAATAATACTTGTTCCGCTTATGATGTCAAAATGAAAGTTTCATTATCAACTCGTTAATTTCTGTATAACATATAGTTAAAATTCACCAATGAAAACTGATATTGATCGACTTTGCATCCACGCACTGGATCAACCCAATTACACTTTAAAAATATGTACTTCAACCCGTGTGTGTATACAACTTCAATGATGTCTATCAATTGACCATAGTAATAACCAGAATCAACAAATGGACAACTGATGCCACTGTTTTGTGTTTCTCGTTTGTCGTCAACATCTTTAATGTGAAATCAAAAACCATTAGCATCTATAGATTTATAACGACGAGCCGTTATAGATGGAACCTCAGCTAGTTGGATAAATTCTTCAGTTAGTGTGGGGTCCCCTAACTCCCTTTGCTTATGAAACTACATAATTCATAGAATTCAATAATTATATATGAAGAAATAAATTAGTGTAATACTTCACTCATAATGAAAATCAATTTATATGTACATAATCCTTGAACCAATCATGAAATGACGCATAATGAGACTGTTGAATTTGCAACTCAGTCGCACGATACATCTCTTCTTTTATCTCATTAATGTGTTTTCTGCAAATGATAACGCAATGTTTAAATAGTCAACTAATGCAAACAAAACATGTAAAAGGTAAACAATAAAAGTGATAAGATACTTACTGTATTAATGGTGCAACTGATGGAGTATTGAACAAGATATATCGATGCGCTTGTATCCACTCGATGTTGTCCATATCATATGTGGTTTCTTCTCCAACTAGACCATCCTGAATCCGAGAGGGCTTATCTAATTTTGTTTCAACATCCGTAAGATATTCTGCACAAAAATTAGTACACTCATCCATCAAATAACCATTGGCTATTGATGCCTTCGGACGAGCTCTGTTGCATACAAATCATTTCAATGTACTCAAATACCGCTCAATAGGATACATCCACCTGAATTTCACTGGACCAGTAGACATTACTTCATCAGTTAGGTGCATTGTCAAGTGGACCATAACATCGAAAAATGATGGGGGAAATAGTTTCTCAAAGTGACAAAGCGTAAGTACAATTCGGTCCTGTAAACTTTTTAAATCACTCATTCGTTGATTTCTTAAACAAAGCTGTCTAAAAAAATTACTCATCTCAATCAACGGCTGAACAACATTGGGGGATAAACAATCACAAATTGCGATTGGAATCAACTGTTGAAGTAGCATGTGATTGTCATGACTTTTCAACCCTTGCAATGTCTTACTCGTCAGATTCACACACTTTGAAATATTAGAAGAGTAACCATCAGGGACCTTGAGCATCTTCAAAATGGAAAGAAATGTCTCTTTCTCCTTTGTAGTCATCGTATATTGTGCAGCAGGCATATATTCCTTGTTTCCCTCAGCTAACTATAAATGCAACTATTTCCTTAAACCCATTTCTTCCAAATCACAGCGTGCATTAACATGGTCCTTTGATTTCCCACTGACACCTAAAATGGTTCACAATATGTTATCACAAACATTTTTTTCAATGTGCATGACATCCAAATTATGCCTCAGCATGTTAGTTTTCCAATACGGAAGATAATAAAAAATACTTTTCTTTTTCCAATTGTGACTGCACTGCCTACCCGCAGCTCGAATATTACGTACCGGAGGAGCCACCAAATCCTGAATTTCATATACCATGCGGATGTTTTCTTCCTCAATCTGCGATAACATTTTGAGTCCTGTCATGCTCTTTGGTGCTGGGTTGAACTCTCTAGAACCATCAAATGTCACTCTATCCTTTCTGAACCTGTGTTGAGGGGGGAGAAAACGTTTGTGACCCATGTATGCCAATTTTTTGGAATGCTTAAGCCATACATATTTTTTACTTTTGTTGTAACAAGGGAAAGAAAATTCCCCTTTCGTACTCCAGCCTGATAAATTTGCATAAGCTGGGAAGTCATTGATTGTCCACAATAAAGCAGCCTACAGTTTGAACATTTCATTCGTTTCACAGTCATAAGTCATCACACCATCGCCCTAAAATTCATTCAACTCATCAATAAATGGCTGAAGGTAAACATCAATCTTATCCCCTAGACTTTTAGGTCCATCAATAAGAGTGGAAAGTAATATAAATTGTTGCTTCATACAAAGCCACGGAGGAAGATTATACGGAACCAACACCACGGGCCATGTGCCATGAGTTGCACCAACCATAGACTTAAATGGATTGAAACCATATGATGCCAATCCCAATCGGACATTACGAACATCTTTAAAAAATTTGGGATGTCTCTTATCAAAATCCTTCCATGCATGAGAGTCTGCTGGGTGGGTTAACATATCACTTTCATGAACTCTTTCTGCATTCCATCTCATTAAATTAGCAACTTTAGATGACATAAAAAATATTTTCAACCTTGGTTTAAGGGGAAAGTAACACATTTTCTTTATGGCAATCAGTTTCCCCTGTATCACAATCTGAATTTGATGAGTCTGATTTCCCCTGTTCTCTTTCCACCTGGAAGCACCACAAACCGTACAAATATTCAAATGGGCAGTTTCCTTTCTAAACAACATACAGTTGTTTGCACATGCATCTATGGTCTCATATGTAAAACCTAAGTTCTCTGTCAGCTTACGAGCATGGTAATACGACTCAGGAATCTTAGCGTCGACAGGAAGAACCTTTTTCAATAACACCAACAGCATGTCAAATGATGTGTCTGACCAATGATACAAAGTCTTCAAATGCAACAACTCCACGATAAATGACAATTTATTTAAAGAAGTACATCCTGGATATAATTCTGTTTTTCATCATCAATTGCTTCATAAAACCTCCTCAAATCATGATCTGCACCAGAGCGAAGATTTATCTCACTGGTCTCAAGATTCTGGATGTCAATGCCTTCAGGATCCAACCCACGTACCATTTCAGTAAGCATTTCAGGCATTGGATCATTCATCCTTGCATCAACATCCATCTGAACTATATCCGTATTTTCACAACGAACATATTCTTCTCCATGACGAGTCCAACTCTAATAATTTTTCAGAAATCCATTAAAGAGTAGGTGCTCCCTCACAGTATCTTGTGTGAATTGATATCTGTTAGCACATTTTCTACATGGACAACTAATATAGTCACTTTCAAATCCTCTGGTGAAGTCAATAAACTGCATAATTCCATTTAAATACTCTCTAGACATTCGATTTGGAAGATCAATCCAACTCTTATCCATAATAAGATCCCTATAAAAAACATTTACATAAGACTTATTACATTTTCATTTTTGATATCAAATATATTTAAAATAAATACTAACTAATTGTTTGTGAACCATTTATAAAATAATAATGTAAGTGAAAGCCCATGTCATACCTGATTACGCTACAAACCTGGAAGGGAGGGGAGCCGACGGCGGTGCTTTGAGGGAGAGGAGCGGTGGGGAGTCGGAGCCGGAGCTGGTGCGGCGAGGGAGGGGACAAAGACGAATGGGACGGGGGTTGGCGGGGTGCGGGGGGGTGTTTGGGGTGCTGGGGGGAGGGACGAGGGGGCGGAGGGCCGAGGGTGGAGGTCGGAGGCCGGAGGGGCTGGAGGCCGAAGGCCAGAGGGCGGCTGGAGGGCTGCCGGAGGGCTTCCGAGGGCTTCTGGGCTGCCGGAGGCGGGTGGCGGGAGGCCGCAGGGCGGACGCAGGGTGGAGGGCGGCCGGAGTCGGAGGCCGGAGGGAGGCCAGATGGTGGATGGGGAGGGCGGGGCCGGCGGAGGGCGGCCGGAGGGCTGCTGGAGGGCTGTCGGAGGGCTACCGGAGGCGGGTGGCGGGAGGCTCGAGGGAAGAGGGAGGCAGTAGGGCGGCCGCAGGGCGGAGGGAGGCTGGAGCCGGAGGGCCGAGGGCGGCCAGAGGGCGGCCGGAGGGCGGAGGGGGGCCGGAGGGCGGCCGGCCGGAGGTCAGGCCGATGGAGGGTGGGGCTGCGGAGGGCGGGCCGGCGGAGGGCGGTCCGGCAGAGGGCGGGTCGGCCGAGGGCGGGCCGGCGGAGGGCGGGGTGGCGGAGGGCGGGCAGGCGGAGGGCGGGGCGCTGGGGAGGGCACGTGGCGGCGGGGAGGAGGGGAGGGTGTGCGGCAGCGGCGGGGCGCGGGCGACGGGGGGAAGGGTTCGGGGAGGTGGGGGGATCATGAGAGTGGAGAGGGGGGGCACGGAAGCCCCTTATTTTTTTTAAGGAGACTTAGCGACCGCCATTGGCGGTTGCTATAGGTAACAGGGATCAAATTCCCATATTTCTAGTAGTGCTTCTTCTATAGATGGATCGACAAAATAGAACCCATTGAGGTTTATTTTTTAATTATGACAATTTTTAGGATGATTATATTTTTTATCACCATTATTTCTCTTCTATCAATGTTTCATTATTTATCGGGGTGTTGGGGATCCCTTTTTTCCTCTAGATGAATACAATGCGATTGGAGGTATCTCTTGAATGTGTTAATTTATCCTCATTTCTACCAATTGTGATGGACTTTTTTAGCAGTGAGTTTCCTAATGATTGTACCATGGAAAATAGAGAGACCAATTAGTGTTGTTTTAATGATGATTGGTCACCCTTGGACTAGGGTTGGGTGTGTGTCTAGTTTTTAAGGAATTTTGTAGACTGAACAAGATTATCATGGTCCACTTTATAGAGATTGGGACCTATATGGTGAACAAAAAAACCATAATGTTGTAATTAGATCATTCTCGAGTTGATGTGATAGGTTGTGGCTTGATAATAAGAGTTACAAGGACCTGGAGTTGTGGTTGATCCATTCTTATGTCTTATAATGTCCCTGAACGGAGTTGTGCATGTTGTACCCTATGATTCCCTTAGAATTGGAACTTTATATGTTCTCATATTAATATTCATGGGACCTTATGAGTTCATAAGTCTGAAGTATTGAGATAACTATCAAACATTCATCTTGATTTAATTCCCACTTTGGTGGTGTGTTGTGCATTTTAGTGAAGCATCATGGTATCCTCTCTATGGGTGTTGGTGGGGTTATAGATTTTATAGGATAATTTATGATTGTTTGAATGTAATCATGAATTGATATTGTTATTCAGATCAGATTTATTGGTTCATATATGATAAATAAAGACTTCACTGTGGTCAATTGTGTTAACATGACATCACTATAGTCACTCATGAGGTTAGGATGAGGGATTTAATGTTACACTGGCACCCAAAACTAATTTTCATTGATGTGTGTAAACGTGGATATTATTTATCATACTGATAAAATAAAATTGTAGTGTGTTTCTCTTCTTGAGATAATTGAGAGAGGTTGTTGGGGAATTTTTATTATCACTAAAATACAGTCTTTGGGTTTCCCACTTTTAATGTAGAGAGTTTGAAAACCCTAAAAATTGCATTGGTGAATGGATTTTATATGATAGATTCCTTTGGTTCATGTCTTTTCTATGTGTCAAGATCATTGGGAGTCTCTCCATTGGAAGATAAAGTCTTATAAATGGGAATCCTTTGTGACTTTTCACATGCAAAGTTGATCATGGGTTGAAACATTCCCCTACAATGGGTCAATGTTGGTTGGGGATGGAGGGATGAAAATTTAGAGTTAGCATCCCTAATTATAGTTTTTAGATGTGACGAAATACCAAGGGGGTCTATTTAGGATCCTTGTATATGATTAATTTCAATGTTGTAGGAGATAATGTGGTGATGTTCTTGTCTCTCTCATATGGTTAGCTTGATGGATTCTTACAGGTACACTGTGGTTATTCCAAATTGATGATGAAAAACATTAAGGTGAGGATAATTTAATGATTTGTGTTTTCCCATGAAAGTGTCTTTTTCTCTTTAAGTTTTTGGAACTCAAAACCTTTTTAAAATGGTAAATTTGTAATTTCCACCTATCAAGTGACTTCCTAAATTTTTTTAATGGGTCTATTAATTTCTGATAGTGGAATTTACCCTAGGGACTGTTTTTTGTGAGGTTTTTTACAGAGTAAATTAGTAAATAAATTTAATATTGATATAATAAATATTATTTATTATCATGGGTTTGAATGATGATATCTCCTAAAAAAACTCAACATGGAAATTCTAACTCTTCAATTAGACATGAACTAAGGGTTTTACCAAGGTGAGGTATAATCATCATTCCGGTTATGAACCCAAGTCAGGCCCATTTAATGGGTTAACCCTTTTAATTAATTAGAGTTATTGAAATGATCTATTTATCTCTATCATATTTCACTATTCACATGTGAAGGTTTCTTTACCCCTCCCCTTTAATGAGGTATATTCAAGATGAGGTTATCAAGGGAGAAACATTATTCTATGGATGATTCAAGTGCAGATCAGGATACAACAATCATGGATCTAGAATCAAAAGGTGTGTGATTGTGAATCCATGATGATCCCCCATAAGATAGGGATCATTATTTTAATTCTGAACCATTTTATTTGTAAATTAATCCTACTTTTCATATTAGATTATTTACTTCCTTATTTTCATTTTCCATTTGGAATTAGTATGAATCTGTGGTGATCGGTGTGTATTTTGGTAGATCATAAGTGGTATGGACTTTAAAATCCCAAATAAACATCATGTGTTATCAAGAACACACACAATGTCATTGTTCATGTGTCTAAAGTTAGTGGTGATGTCAACATGAGGTATGAGAATCCTGGAAACATTATGTAGGAACCTAGGGAACATGACCTGGGGTATGTCCATGTACATGGCTAGACACTCATGTGTGGTATATAGTGTGTTCAAGTAAACTCCATGTCAAGTAATGTAGCATGGGATAGGTTAGGGTACATGGTCTAGTGACTATGTATCCCACACCCCATGTTGATCCTACACACAATTTATATCAGGGAAGTAAATGGTGGATTGGATAAGAGTACACACCCATGGTTGGGTGTTTCATAGTGCGTGTTGTGTTATCTTATTACACATTGTGTAAAGACTTATTCTACTATTTTTTTTATTTATCTTACCACATAGAAAGTTTTGGACATAAGATGAATCCATTCTAAGTATTATTATTTATAGAAAATTATGGAAATTTACTTTTAAATATCATAGGTATTTAGTTAGATGATTCAATATTGCATTAAAATCTTAATCTCTTGATGAAGATGGAAAGATCCAGATGTTGGAACAGAGCATCTTTGATGGATGGAGACTCTTATCATGGTGTAATCAGACATTGGGCATGTGACCCTAACAATGTTCATTGATTGGTATCCTCTGATATTTGGGGGTAGTTTTCAGGTATATTAAAGTATGGAGGTTTATAGAATACAATGTTCGGCCAAGAGGGAAAGGTAACCTCTCCACATTATAATAATTCATCGGGTCATAGTTTAGTGATCTACTTATGGAGGAATCCATCTTTCTCCTCATGGACCTAGAGTTTTTGTTGGGTCATGTGGCTTGGGGTTTGGAGGAAGGATGGGTTATAAATTTTATGATTATTCAATATGGCCTATGTGGCCAATCTTTATTCAATGGTAGATATATTCTCTTTTTCCCTCATTGTGTGTCTTGAGTTTTGACTGACAGATCTATAGTGGTGTTTGTAGATAATTCTCAATGTATCCCTTTCACTGAACCACAAGATTCAATGTATGTGTAGTTAAAGTAGTTTAGAATATTGTTTCACATACTTTGCACAAGAAAATGCTCTAGGCTAAGGAGTGGGTGGTTTATTTTGGTAAGTGGATTCATCACCCCTCTATATGGTGGGGTGGGTCCCTCCATGTGAGGTTACAGCTTTCTTGGAGTCCCCTATCATCAGGAATGGGTTGTTCCTTCCTAGAAGATGAAAATTATATTTATATATGATCATGTCCCAAAGTATTTAGTGGGATCCTTGATGTGGTTGCAATGTTAGCTCGATGTGGTAAGTGATTTTTTGACAGAGACTAGTTGGAGTCTGATGTCGGTATCCCCTCAGCCAGGTCTGATGTATTAGTGAGGTATGGGTCTCCTATAACAGTTTTAGATTGTGAAATGTTTTTTTAAAATGATGTTTTGCCTTTATTTATGGTTCATTCATGAAGAGCATTATGGAACATAGATCACTTTGGTTAGTTCCCTCTCAGTTATTTTTCTAGAGAGGTACAAGTTCGGGTAGTGGTTACTCTCCTAAATATTGTATTCCTTTAACCCCTTGAGTGTGAATGGGATGTTGGGTTCCTAATTTTTTTATTTTTCATCTATTTAATTACTGTTACCTCAGGTTTTCTGAAGTATATACTTCTCCATGTGGTTCAATACCTGAAGTTATTTTCAATTATCAAAGAGCGTTGGACATTATCAGTTGTGTGCTCTAGTTAGCTCAATGTATAATGAGACCACATTCATGTAATTATGGAATGATTATAGTTCTAGTTACTCAACCTACATGTTAGTGATGTTTCTGTTGAGGGAAGTTTGATTCAAGGTTTGGTTCACCTTCGTTGATTAAGTATCTCATAAAATTTGTTTTGTGTATTAATAGTGTTGAGGTGATCCCTTTTCCCAGACTGATCGAGTGGGTCTTCTCCAGTGGAATTTGAGTATAGAAGTATATTACCCTAAGGTGTGGGACATGTTAAGTTGTCCCCATAGTGTAATGCAGTGAGAAGTTAGGTTTTATTTATTTTCCCCATAAATAATATGGTATAAATCATTTATGGGAGTCCATTAGTGACTTCCTTATGAGTTGGTGTCTATTTGGGTTACGTTGGGTGGTTGTATGGTTTACCCTTACTTGTGTTCCAATTGTGAACCTAGATTCCCTTTTATTTTTGTTGCTTCCTAATAAGTATTTTTATACTCACCCCTATATAGTCTATGTTCCCCACACTTGGTTTTTTTATATGGATAAAATACAGGACATAAATCTTTTCTGAGGGCATTGAGTTACTAGAACTAGTGCAGCTGGTATATTCGTATTACATGTGTACCTAGTAGGGCTCATTGCAGACTGATCTTAGAGTAGAGGTTGGCATTGAATAGTGATATTTCCTTCTCCAGACAGTTGTGATAATGATTACCTAAGTTTTTTGGCCTTGTACTATTTACCTTCCACTATCTTTTACATTTTTGTATCATTGGATAGTTAGCATGTATTTTCATGATTGTTTATGTTTTATTTTGTTATTTATATTCTACATGGTTGTACTTATTCTTATTTGATTAGAGATTTTTATCTCTTGTGGTATGTTTAGGCTAAGGCAACCCATATGTTTGTTATTGCTACATGATGCTAGTTATCATCCTCTATCTAATTGGAGGTGGGATTAGGGTGTCACGCATGGTTTTACAGCAATTCAAGTAAGTCCTTGATGGGTCAGTTCATGACATCACATTTCATGTGCATGCTTAGAGAAATTTCACCAGATGTACATCAAGTAATTAAGATGATTGGCTATATTTATTGTTTATAAATCTTGAATTTTAAGATACCGTTTGAGTTGAGTGTCAACTTTATAATTTCCTCACTACTATATAGTTTCACTATTATTATTGTGAATTATAATATGAATGATATTGACATGTATCTCTTAGAACTCCTCCCTCTTATTAGCTGATAGTATGTGGACCAGAGGCATTAAAAACATAGATTCCTTACAAAGAATAAAATGAAGATAAAAGAAAAATGCCTTATTACCAATTCCAAGTTTAATTCCTCTTCACAAAAAACATCTAATAATATGTACATAGGAAAAGGAAAAAATATTAATAATGTTTTTATATGGCGTGCAGGGTTTTTGGAAGAAGAACGGTAACTTATTAAAAAATCATGGGGAAGCATCAGGTGTGTTTATTATTTAATATAACCTTTCTATAAATATATGTTGTGTATTATATACTACTTTTGGTGCTCAAATTTGTATCCAAATATTGGAACCAAGTAGATTCAATAAAATTATATGAGTTGAGGTGGATCTTTAAGATACCAACATAGAAAGATGGATTTCCTTGGCTATAGGATACTACCACCTTACTTTTCCAATGATATTGATTCTAGTCTACAAGAATTTTTATTACACCAATACTGTTTCCAAAAAACATTATATACTTATTTAGTTTACACATAGATGTATTTTTATTCGAGTTTGGGAATACAAGCTACCGGTTTTTTAATGATGAAATTTTTTATAGTATGGAATATACTAATAATGGACTTTATATACTATAATATGAAAACCAAGTGTTGATAATCAATAAAGAATCATATTTTTATAACCCATATCACACCCAATTGTGACCTCACCCACTTATTCATGTAAATGAGAATCACTTAAAAAAGTTATATCAAGATGGTTATTTAGATTTTTTTCAACTAAACCCATTTTGTATGTGTTATGAATATTTTCAAGGAAAAATGACTAGGCCTAATTTTGGTGGAAAGGATGAGAGGGACACATAGCATACTGAATTTGTTCATATATATTTTTACATTCATTTTATATTTGAATCTAAAATTGGACTCTCTTTCTTCATTACTTTTGCTGAAAACATGAGTATATGTGGTTTTGTTAACTTAATGAGGTATAAGCCTAAATCCTTCGATCAATATAAAGAATTCAAGAATGAATTATATAATAATCTTGGTAATACGTTAAAGAAAATATTATTGGATCTAGGTTTAGAATATCTTAATTAATATTTCATTGATTATCTATGGGAGTTTGGGAAAATATCTCAACTTTCCTCTACTAATACACCATAGAGGAATGGTGTTAGTGAAACTAGAATCCATGCATTTTTGGACATGGTGAGATTAATTATGAGTCATTAAAATCTTCCACTATACTTATTTATATGAATTATAGACAATGACCTATCAACTATACTATGTTCAAACTAAATTAGAAAATATAATTACTTATAAGTTATGAATATGAATAAATCTATGTTTTTAAATTTACATACATGGGGATGTATGTTGTTTGTTAAAGACACTTATGGAAACAAACTATCACCCTTAAGAACATTTTATATTTTTTAGATATATCATGGAAATAAGGTAAAATAACCTATATATGCCTTCAGATAAAAAGTCAATAACAACCAGACATGCCATGTTTCTTGAGGAGTATATATCCAGAAGATATATTGGGATAAAATAGAATTAAATGAATTTAATGTTCAAGATTTTAAAAATATATTATTTTATAATATATTTATATTTATATTAATTTTATTTCTTAACATCTTTCTTTACACAAAACACTAAGTTGAAATATACTGTGATATTTTATTAAATATTATTATTTAATATGAAAGTTATCCCCAAGCCATTATATTGGTTGGTATGAATATGATTAACCAAATTATAGAAATATATTTATAAAATTTTAATTTAATGAATATATATTGATTAATTTATAATAAACAAGTACTATATTTTTATTAAAGTAATTTTATGCTTTAAAATATGTTTTTCTTAAATTTTTTTTAATTCATTTTGTGTGTAGATATTACAATTAACTTAACACACATTTATAAAAAAAATATACTTTTTTCATTCTCTAAATCATTAGATTAAAATTATCTTGGGTGAATTTTTTGGGTTGATTTTTGGGTGAATAATGAATCTACCGATTTTTTTAAAAAAACTATTTTTATTTTCTAATATTTTCTGTAATGACCCAATGATTTATAAATGGAAATTACACTCTTATAAATATGTTATAAAATCACACAAAAACACAACATAATTAACTATTAAGTGCTAATTGACCTTTAAACATAATTTTTTCACTTCTGTGTTTGGAATTTCAAAAATCTGCCACACATAGTTGTAATCAGTAAGTTATTTAGAGTTTAATAAGAAAAACTTAATTTTTCATGAATTTTAACCTACCCTTATGAATATTGATATACCCTAATGAATATTAACCTTATATGTGATAAAATATAAATAAAATTCAAGCTGAAAGTATGATATACCTATATTTTAGAACAAGTAAATGAATGTTTTTAAACTGGTTTTTAATAATACATTATTATTTTAATTAAATATTAAATTAATCATATTTAGAAAATTATTTTTGAAAAATGGAAATCATTTTTGGATTCTAAACTTATATAAATGTTAAGGGTGAAGTTTTTATATTTTTATTAAATACTTGAATTTTTATGAATAGTAAAATCTGATAATTCACAATAAACGCTAAAACCTTAATTTATGCATCATGCTTGAGTCATGGATGATGTAAATGTACTTTGGGTCTATTTCACATGCATTTATTACTATTACTATTCATTTAATACTTACTATTACTTGTCTTGTGAAAAATAATAAATTAATGGTTGTAATATTATGAAATCCCTCCTCTCCTCCATTATAAAACCCCTCCTCACTCCCTCTTATCTTAACTGGTCTCAAGACTTTTTCCTTGCCAATATTCTTCCCAAAAATCTCCCCAAGCTCCTCCCCCAATTTCAAAATCCCCTAGCCTCTTCAAAATACCAAAACCTCTCCCCTTAATAGGTTCTCAAAGGAGGAAGTCTCGAGAGGTAAATTCCTCTTTCCATGTCCTTCATTTATTTGAGGTTATTTTTTCCCCTCACCTACCTCCACCCAAATGGTATGATAACTCCAGTAAGATAAATGTACTGTAATTATATTATGCTAATGGAATATTTCATCATCTTATATATGTAATATATCCTATTTTTCTTCTATAGTCCTATTATTCAAATGTTATAAAGTTATAAAGAAAAATATGTTCATTGTAATCAAACCCACCGATTAACAAAAACGGTTGTCACTATGGTTTTATATATAATATTTCTATTTCACTATAAGTAACCAAATTAACTTTTAACCATGATATCCCCTGTATGTTCACTAATAACATACAACTTCAATTCTGCACAATCACTTCCATCATATGTGTTTATCCGAACATGAACCGATCATTAAAACTAAGGAAGAAAACATACCTAAAACATTGAAAATGAACCTTATAACCAATCAAAAAGGTCTTGAATGAACTAAAAAGGGTTGAACTAAATAAATTAATTATATAAAAGGTTATGGAATTATTAATTAATAAATCTAATTTGTTTATTCAGGTCATTAATAACAAGTGGAGAGCACCAATGAATTTAAGGTAACGGATCCTCTCCATTTCACGCTTTATCAAGATGTCCTCTATATTATGCCATTTTATGTGTAATACCTAATTATGGGGAATGAATTCAAACCACCCCCATACTTCCCTAATTATGTATAATTGATGATAAACCGCTTTTCTCCCTCATCAATCCCTCTTGGTTACACCCAACACCATGCCGATAAACTGTAACGAATTCAACCTGAACCTCCTTTGTTCTTTCGGGTTGCCATATATTTATTTTTATAAAAATGAAATTATCTTATTTATTTATGTAAAAAATATATATCATTTTAAATTTTTAAAAATTCATTTATCAAGACCCTTTCATCACTCTCTTTTAGGGATATACATGTTTTCAAAAGATTCACTCCTTAGAACTTTCTGATAAGCAAACCTGTTTTAAGGGAACTTCCATCCTTTTTACCCAATTTCAAGTACACACTATCCTCTATTTGAAGACCCCATTGTCTTTATAAAATCATAATTTTTATTATTAAAACCTTCTTGGTTCAATTCTGGTTTTATATAAAATATTTTTCTTTCTTTATTTTAAAATCTCTATAGTATTTTCCTTAAAACTGCCCAAAAATGTGTTAATGATAATGTTTCTCAAATTCATTTCTTATATGTTTTCACTTATGTTTGACACCACTTACTATGTTATATTCCTATTTTAACTTATGAATGTCCATTTATGTTATAAATCCTTTCTTTTATTGACACATCCATGATATGCCCATTGGTTAGGCTTTATGTCATTATTGTGGTACCCAAATCTTTCGTTGGGTACCCTTATGTTTATGTATGGTTGATTATGTGTGATTATTTTTGTTTCAATAATATTCATTAAAATGTTGATATGGGTGCACCCAGATAGCGCTCCAATGAATTGGTTAATGTTTAGTCTCAAGATATGTAATGGGAAACAGGATTGGCGGTTAGCCATGACCTGTACTAAAATGGGAAACGATATTGGAAGTTAGCCTTGACCCATACTAAAATGGGAAATAGTATTGGTAGTTAGCTTTGACCCATACTAAAATGGGAAACAGGATTGGTGGTTAGCCTTGACCCATACTAAAGACAAGTTTTTTTATTCTACCACATTTATATGATTCCATGTTTATATGATCACATGATTATATGATACGATTTTATATGTTCCATGCTTTGGATATCATTATTTCATGCCTACTAACTCATGTGCTTAAGACGTACCCTTATGTTAATTCTATTACTGGAATTTTCAGCTCATCCCTTTGTTCATATGTTCCCCAGGGTACCCTATGCAGATGTAAGGGCTCAAAAGAAGTTAGGAGCTCTTTATAGAGACTAAATAAAGATGTTTTTTTATCCCCATGTTTTATGTTTCATGTACCTAGTCTACCAAGACACTAGACTTAATGATCCTTGGTTTGTGCTCTGATGTATAATTATTCTTAAAATCATTTAATCTTTCATGTAAAAGGATTGGGTCACTATAGTTGGTATCAAAGCATGGTCTAGTTATTTTTCGAGATTAGGAATAGATCCCCTTAGTGAGAACCCTAAAGATGAGACTAAGTATAAGAAAATTTTCCTAAATTTTGGTGAGTATTGAGTAAGTGGTTTATCACTAAAATACATCTCTGTCTAGATACGAGCAGGTAGAGGTAGTTCTGTCACAAATTTACCTAGGGGTGAAAACTCTGACAAGGAGTTTTGGGCTTGACTTAGGGTATGCTAGTACATGACAATGGGTCTTTCTGCTCAAAACTTCATGGCAGTACCTACTCAGCTGGATCGAGTTATGCATAATAACTTGAATCATACGGAACAACCTCCTCCTCTAAGGAAAGAGAAAGTTTCTATAGAATCATTCATTTGGAAATGGCCTCCCATGTTTAGCATATATTCTGACCCCCTCCTCACAGAACAATGTATTAATTCCATTAAATTGATATTCTCCATCCTCTATTTATCATAAGAAGAGAAAGTTTTACTGGTGGTCTATCATTTTGATGGGGAATCTGATCAGTGGTGGACACTAATCAATAACACAAAGTCCAAATAGGAAATTGATTCCATGGATTGGGAGTAATTCAAGAGGATGTTTTTCAATAGATATTTTCATAGAACCATCCATCTCAAGATGAAAAGAGAGTTCCTCTGACTCATGCAAAACGAAGATGAGTCCATCAGGTCATATGAATAAAACATTACAAGGATTGAAAGGTATGCCTCTGGCTTTTTCATGAACACTGATTACAAGGTGGATCTCTTCTTTAGAAAACTAAAGTCGAGTATATGAAAAGTTTTGGTGATTAGATACTTTGACAGTTATGAGTATATTGTCTGTTGCTCCCTAAAGGTTGAAATAGAGACTGGAGACACCTAGTAGTCTCGTGGGCCCAGTGAAAAGAAGAGGAAAATGGATAAAAAAATGAGTGGTTCATAAAATAAATCCCATGATGGAAAGAAACCTTAATTTTTCCATATAAAAGTTATAGGAAGAAGCATCCTGGTAACTATCTGAAGGGGACCAAGAATTTCTTTAAATGTGGAAAGTTTGGTCTCTAGCCAAGAACTTTCAAAGGGATATGAAAAATTCCACTACTTTTGAAGAATAAAGGAAGGTTCAGATCAACACACAACCTATAGAGTAGTGTTACAACTATAAGGAGCATGGTAATTATGTGAACAATTTCCCTAAGCCGAGGGTTATTGGAGGCAATCAACAACAACCTCTAAGGTAACAACAAGGGGATTCTGCTATCACTAATACTAAGGTGGATCTATACATTGATGTGGTAATAGGTACGCTAGTTATTCCTTCAATAATAGTGAATGTACTATTTGATTCTAGTTCTATGCATTCTTTCATATCTTACAAGTTTAGTAGAACTATTCAAACACCACCTCAAAATTTAGAGGAAAGGTTATCTATGAGAACAGTGAATGGGGAAATCATTTCATCCTTGGTTTATAACTCCTCCCTGGTTAACCTTTGTGGATTGAACCTCCGAAAAAATCTCATCATACTTCTTTTAGTGGAGTTTCACACTATCTTGGGCAAGGATTATTTAACTTTATACACAGACAACATTAACTTTCAGGAAAGGGAGATCAATTTTCACATCCCGAAGCATCCTATGATTCTTTACAGGTGTAAAGAAGAAGATGAGCCTCCTTTAGAATCTTCATCTCAAGTGTGGATATTGTTTCCTTATGAGAAATAATATCTTACTAAAATGATTGAGTCAAAGGAGCGAATCATGCTTGAAGACATGCCCATCGTGAGGGATTACAATGATGTATTCCCTAAAGATTTTACTGGTATTACTCCTAACTGAGAGGTTGGGTTCTCAATTGAATTTATCCCTAGATCTTTGCCTCTATCAAATACACCTTATATAACAGCCTTAGTAGATCTAGAAGAGCTGAAGAAGCAGTTATAGAAGAATATGGAGAAGGGTTTTATATGCCCGAGTGATTCATTGAGGGGTGTGTCAGTCCTCTTTATCAAGAAGGATGGATCAATGTGCCTCTGAATTTATTATTGTGAGATCAATAAAATCATGATAAAGAACAAGTATCCCCTACTACAGATAGATTAAATGTTCAATCAGCTTTGTGGGGACATTTATTTCTCTAAGGTGGAACTTCAGTTGGGATATAACCAATTAATGGTGAGGACAGAAGATATTCCCAAGACAGCCTTTCGAATGAGGTATGGACACTATGAGTTCATAGGGATTCCCTTTGAGCTCACTAATTCTCCATCAATGTTCATGGATTTAATGAATATAATCTTTAGATATTACCTCAATAAATTTTTGGTAGTCTTTATTAATGATATTCTAATATACTTTAAGAGTAATAAGGACCATGAGAATAATTTGAATATTGTGTCAAAGACTTTATAAAGGGAGAAGTTGTATGCAAAGTATAGTAAATGTGAGTTTAGGATGGAGGAAGTATCATTCATGGGGCATGTTACCACTAGATAATGGATATCTATGGACCCTTCCAAGATGAATAAAATTGAAGAGTGGTCTAGGTCAAATTCTATAATGGAGATCCATAAATTTTGGGTCTAGCAGGGTATTATCGACAATTCGTGAAGAACTTTTCACAATTGTAAAACCCAATGACCAAGCTGACATGGAAGGGGTTAAAGTTTGTCTAGACACAGAAATGTAAAGATTGTTTTAAGGATTTGAAAAATAGGCTTATCACTGTGCTAGTACTCACACTCCCTACAAGTGGAGAACTCTTTGTGGTTTATAGTGATGATTCTAAGAAAGGATTAGGATGTGTGATAATGAAAAATGATAAAGTGATAGCCTATGCCTCAAGGAATCTGAAAATACATGAGAAAAACTATCCTACACATGATCTGGAGTTGGCAGCGGTGATCTTTGTGTTGAAAATATGGCGGCATTATCTATATGGGGATAAGTGTGAGATATATACTAACCACAAGAGTCTCAAATATATATTCACACAGAAAGAGATTAATATGTGCCAATGAAGATGGATAGATCTCAAAAAATGATTACTAATGCTCAATCTAATACCATCTCGGTAAGGTAAACAATGTGGTGAATGCTCTAAATAGTAAGGATCATGTATCTTTATCAATGATGAGAATTTAAAAGGATCCAATCTTCTTAGATTTTCAAAGGATGGACAAGGGAATCATTAAGGGAGGAACATCATCAATCCTATCTAAAATTATTTCTCAACCATCCCTCTTGAAGAAAATAAAGGATTCTCAAAGAAATGATGTGGAAATTCTGAAAATGGTGGAAGATATCCGAAATGGGAAATCCTCTTATTTAAAATTGATGAGGAAGGAGTTGTAAGATTTGGGTCACGATTATGTGTACCATCTGATCCAGAGATAAAGAAAGATATTTTGAATGATTCACATATCATAACCTTCTCTATCTACCTATGGAGCACAGAGATGTATCAAGATCTCCTAGATAACTTTTTGTGGGACAATATGAAAAGGGTGATTGTTGAATATATATCAAAGTTCCTTGTATGTAAACAAGTTAAGGCTGAGAAGAAAAAGTATAAGGGGATGATGAAACCACTAAACTGATGGCCAATATGAGTGAACTATTCTGAAATTGGAATACATGTTGATATCATGTTATATGGTATTCAAAGTAGGGTGGGACCTACATCTTCCACTGGTTTAATTCTCCTACAACAATAGTTTCCACTCGAGCATCTGAATGGCACCATATGAAGCCCTTTATTGGAAAAGGTATAGAACACTGGCATGTTGGGATGAAGTCAGTGAGCATAAGCTTCTAGGACCTGAGATGGTCTAAGAAATGGTGCAGAAGGTAAAAACCATTCAGCAATATGTCAAGAAAGCCCAGATTTGACAAAAGAGTTATGTAGACAATCATCGATGAGACATTGAGTTTAAAGTTGGAGACATGGTATTTTTAAGCATATCATTATGGAATAAGGTCATGAGGTTTAGGAAGAAATTGAAGTTAAGTCCTAGGTATGTCATCCCTTTCGATATCCTTAATAGTGTATGAGTTGTGTCCGGTCAATTGACACTTCCACCTACCGTATCAAAAGTAAATTATGTCTTTTATGTATCCCTCATAAGGAAATACATACCAAACCCTTCACATGTACTCTCTTCAGAGGTGGTACAGTTGGAGGATGATCTTTCCTATGGGGAGTAGCTATTGAAGATATTGGAATCTAGAGACAAAGTTATATGCAACAAGACTACTAATATGGTCAAGGTACTATGGTGAAAGTATAAGTACGAAGAGGAAACATGGGAACTAGAGGAAGCAATGAAGGAAAAGTACCCCCACCTTTTTATGGCTGAGAATGTAAAACAAAATTTTGAGGGAAAAATTTAATAAGGGGGGAAGAATGTAACGACCCAATGTTTTATAAATTGAAATTCCTACCTTATAAATATGTCATAAAACCACATGAAAACACAACATAATGAACCAATATGTGCTAATTAACTTTTAAACATAAGTTTCTCACTTCTGTGTTTGGAATTTCGAAAATCTGGCATACATGGTTGCAATTAGTAAGTTATTTGGAGTCTGATAAGAAAAACATAATTTTGGGTGAATAGTAACATATCCCTATGAAAAGTGATATGCCCTAATGAATAGTACCGTTAGCTATAATAATATATAAATAATATTCAAGTTGAAAGTACAATATACCTATATTTTAGAATAAGTAAATGAATGTTTTAAAACTGGTTTTTAATAATAAATTATGGTTTTAATTAAATATTAAATTAGTCATATTTAGAAAATTATTTTTTAAAAATGGACTTCATTTTTAGATTTTATATGTCGATAAATGCTTTGGGTGAATTTAAGATATTTTTCTGAAATAGTTGAATTTTTATGAATAGTAAAATCCGATAATTCACAATAAATGCTAAAACCTTAATTTCTGAATCATGATTGAGTCATGGATTATGTAAATGTCCTTTGTTTAGAAGTCACATTAATTTATTACTATTCTTGGTCATTTAGTACTTACTATTACTTGTCTTTTAAAGAAATAATAAATTAATGATTATAATATTATGAAGTCCCTCCTCTCCTCCACTATAAAAACCCACCTCACTCCCTCTTCTGTTCACTACTCTCAATACTTTTTCTATAACAATATTCTTCCCAAATCTCTCCCCAAGATCCTCCCCCACTTCACAAGTCCCCTAGACTCTTAAAAATACCAAAAACTTTTCCCTTAAGAGGTTCTCAAAATAGGAAGTCTCAAGAGGTAAATTCCTCTTTCCAAGTCTTTCATTTCTTTTAAGTTCTTTCTTTTTGTTTCTTTCCTCATATACCTTCACCCAAATTATATGATAACTCCAGTAACATAAATGTACAGGAATTATATTATTCTAATGGGATATTTCATTATATTATCTCCCTTCCCCATATTTTATTTGAATGAAATGAAAGCACCATTTGAGATGTGCTAATTTAGCACATTCAAGGACAACGGTTTATCAATTTCTATTATCATCTTTAATTCTGGTCATGAAACCATTTGTATTATGGTTGAGACAGATTATTATATATTTAATATATCCTATTATTTCTTTTTAAATCCTTCTGCGTAAATGGTATTATGTTATAAATCAAAACATGTTCTTTGTAATGAAACCCACCGACTAACAAAAATGGTTGTCACTAAGGTTTTATATATAATATTTCGACTATACTCTAAGTAAAAAAATTAAAGTTGTAACCATGTAATCTTATTTATATTCAATAATAACATAAAACTTCAATTCTGTATAATCACTTTTATCATATGTGTTTATCCAAACATAAACCAACCATTAAAACCAAGGAAGAAAACATACCTAAAACAGTGAAATTGAACCTTATAACCAATCAAAATGGTCTCGAATGAACAAAAAAGGGTTACACTAAATCAATTTATTATATAATAGGTTCTGGGATTATTAATTAATAAGCCTAATTTGTTTATTCAGGTCAATAATAACAAGTGGAGAACACCAAAAAATTTAAGGTAAGGGATCCTCTCCATTTCTCGCTTTATCAAGATGTTATCTATCCTACGCCATTTTATGTATAATACATAATGATGGGGTATGAATTATCACATCCCCCATAATTCCCTCATGATGTATAAGTGATGAGAAATCACTTTTTTCTCTCATCAATCCCTCTTGGGTACACCCAACACCATGCCGATAAAATGTAACTAATTACACCCGACCCTCCATTGTTCTTTCGGGTTTTCATATCATTATTTTTATCAAAATGGAATTATCTTATCTGTTTATGTACACATTATAAATTTTGTTTAGTTTTAAAAAAAATCTTTTATCCAGACCCTTTCATCACTCTATTTTGGGGATATACGTGTTTTTAAAAGATTCCCTCCTTAGAACTTTCCGATAAGAAAATTTGTTTTAAGGGAACATCCCAAATTTTTACCCAATTTCATGTACACTCTATCCTCTATTTTAATCCACCAATATCTTTATAAAATTAAAATTTTTATTATAAAAACCTTCTTGGTTCAATTATAGTTTTATATAAAATATTTTCCTCTTTTGTATTTTAAAATCACTATAGTATTTTCCTTAAAACCACACCAAAATGTGTTAATGATAATGTTTCTCAAATAAATTTCTTATGTGTTGTCACTTATGTTTGACACCACATACTATGTTATATTCCTATTTTACCATATAAATGTCCATGTATGTTCTAAAAACATTCCTTCATGTACACTTTAATGATACGCCCATTGGTTATGCTCTATGTCATGATTGTGGTACCCAATTCTTTCCTTGAGTATCATTATTTTTATGTATGGTTGATTTTGTATGATTATTTTTGTGGAAAAAATATTCATGAAAATGTTGAGATGGGTGTTCCGAGATAGTGATTCAATGCATTGGGTAATGTTAAGTCTCATGAAATGCAATGGGAAACGGGATTGGCGGTTATCCTTAACCGGTACTAAAATGGGAAACGGGATTGGAAGCTAGCCTTGACCCATCTAAAATGGGAAATGATATTGGTAGTTAGCCTTGACCTATACTAAAATGGGAAATGGGTTTGGTGGTTATCCTTGACGCATACTAAAGAAATGTTTTATAATTATTCCACATTTATATGATTCCTTGTTTATATGATCATATGCTTATTTGATAGGATTTTATATGTTACATGCTTTGGATATCATTATGTCAAGGCTCCTAAATCATCTACTTAAGATATACCCTTATGTTCATTTCCTTACTGAGCTTTTAAGCTCATCCCTTTGTTCATGTGTTCCCCAGGGTACCCTATGAAGATGTAAGGGCTCAAAGGAAGTTAGAATATATTTATGGAGATTAAATAAATATGTTTTTATATCCCCTTGTTTTATTTGTTATGTACCTATTCTACCAAGACAATAGACTTATAAATCCTTGGCTTGTACATTGATGTATAATTATGCATAAAATCATGTAATGTTTTATGTAAAAGACTTGGGTCACTATATTTTCATAGTCCCATTAAGAAATATATTGTTGTTTAAATGTAAATATTTTCTTTTTAATAAAAATAATTCAATTTATAACTTTTAGATAAATATTATACTTCATCTTTGTATGAAAATAATTTTAGTCCTAAAAAGGCGTTTTTCATAAAACAATTTTTTGATGCTTTTTGAAAGTTTCTTTTGAAATAAATTTGTAGCACTTATAGAAATTTAATCTTTAAAATTAGAATTCATATTTATAATTATAATAATGGATATTATTTAATCATTTTAACATAATTTTTTCTCATAATGAATAGTAAAAATAGAAAAAAAAAATCCACCATCAAAGGGTAAATCAGGTAAACTTGGGTTAAAACTAAGTGATAAGGAAAAATAATCATTTTAATTATTATTGTATAAAGGTTTTTTAACCCCTATAATCTTATTAATGAAATTTAATTTTTAATGGGACACTTTTCTATGAAAATTTATGAATAATATTTTAATTATTTAAAAATACATATTGTATTCATTCCCAAAATTATAATAGGACGCCCCTCCTCTCTCTTCTTTACACCACTTTGAACTACCTAATGCAAAAAAACCCTACCCAATTATCTTAAAACATTAATTATTCATGAAACATAGGTTATTTTATTCTTAAAATACTATTCCAATGGTGCTTAATAATGGATCAAAAAAATTTATTCTGAAGAAAATGTAATCATTTTTACTGACTCATTCAAATTTATTTCTTCTTCTAATTCATATAGATGTATTGTACCCATACTAAAATAATGATTTTTATATCATAAATATGTTTAAATTTTATTATGATTATGGTATAACCATTTTCCATCTCTTTTCTATCATAAGTAAATTGATAATTTCGCTTGTGTATACGTACGACTTACCGTCTCCACGTAGTAGTGTAATTCGTTTTTTATAACCATTTTACTTGAATGGTTATAAAGATGGAACTAATGAATATATATGATATTTATGACATAATTTTGGTATAGGAAATATAATATATCATATACCTTATTATCCTTTCACTCGTTAAGAAATGATAATGTCACTCATACGTATATCTAGACTGCCACCTCTATGAAGTGATGTGATTCAGTTATCATGTCCATATTTCAAGGATGATTGTAAATATTTATATAATAAATATATATATATATATATTATTTATATCATGATTAAATTATATAGATTATATAACCATTAGCAAGATACAATTATTGAAACTACCAAACTGAAACATACATGAAAGATGAAACAGTTAACACATGAAAATGATGATTTCAATAAAGAGTTATTAATAAATAGGTACTGGAATACTATAATTGGATTAAATATGGTTTTATAAGAATTTATATGGTTCTAATATTTAATTATAACAAATTTATATTTATTATAATGTAGGTCAATCTCACTTAAGAAGCAAGTCAGGCAAGAGTTAAGGGTTTATTTCACAATCTCATTCTTATTTAGGATTGTTTATTTTTAAGATTTCGTTAATAGAATTATAAAATATTTCTATATTAAACCCTATATATTTTATTCTATTATGCTTATTTATATAAATTATAAGTTTTCCTTTCATCTACCTCTCTTTAAATACTCAAGATACCAATAGGAAACGCATCTTTATTTTTATCTTCGATCAGAAATATTTTCATACATATCCATGTTTTCCATAAAAAAATCAATAATGTATTTAATTTTATACAAAGATTTATTAAAAATTTTGTTACTCAAGTTTTATTTTTTATAAAAATGTTATAAAGGGATCTTATTACCATTGTCCAAATGAGGTATTTTTTATTTTTTATCAAAAATGTGAAAGGAATATTTATTTTAACATGCACATCATGAAAAACAATTTACACCCTCATGACCATTAAATGATTTGAAGGATCCATTTTAAGCATACATAGTTATTTTGAAATAAAATTTTGTCCTTAATATTTTGTGAATTTTTATAGTTTTAAATAAGTAATTATAATATGAAAAGGGTATTTTTATCAAGAAATATTATGGTGGTATTTTAAAATTATTTTCATCTATATCATCTTACATTATTTAATAATAGGTTTTACTGAGGAAATACTATAATTATACCATCCACCATATTTCTATAGATGGATTGTGTTCATTTTTACTAGTAAAAGTATTCATGTTTAGTATGCTAGTTCTTTTAATATGGATAGTTATTTATTTCTAAGGAATGATGAATAAGTTTTATTGTATATTTTTATGATGAATTCATTGGATGTATTTTGTAATGGGTCATAATTGGAATTATATTGTCCCTCAATGCATCATTCGGTCTCATTAGAAAAAAAATATTGAGTATTTGGCCAAGTCTGTTCCCATTTCTATAATATGTTAGGGCTCGAGGCCTCAATGGTAAGTTTTATATGTCCCGTATTACATGTTCGGTCATTATTAAATCAATTATTTATCTCACAATGATTATGGTTATGATATCCATGGATAAATTTTAATAACATCATATTATTTATATGGAATTTTTCTATCATAATTTATTTATGTCATATTATTCATGCCTTATTTATGTTATGATATCTTCTGTTGTACACATTCCCTTACAGATCATCTAAGTTAACCCCTTTATTATGTTTCCTTTTACTAGGATATTAGTATGTAACTATAATCAATATGAAATAATGTGAAGGAGTGGAATAATAATGTTACCAAAAGAAACAATTATGTTGTATTTCATGTTTTAATATGCAAAATTAGATTCAGACACGTATCTAGTTTTCCAAGACTAATAAACTATTTAGTCCCTTAGGATGTTATCACATGTATTTATTTCCATTATATTAAAGTAAAAATTGTCTCTATGATACAAGGGTTGGGTCTTTATAGTTATTATTATATATAGTTTAGTGGAAACCTTTGAAACTTGATTTAGAAAAACATTGATTATAGGAAATGACCATGTGACAGACTTCGGTGATATGACTAATTGTAGGATTATATCATGATGTTTTGTTGTGGTAGATAATATGTGGTTTCCTAGTAAATATATCTCTAACTGGATACTATAAAGTGGATGTGGTTTTGGAATAGATTCACCTAGGGGTAACAGCTCTAAACGGAGTGAATTTGGTATTAACTCAATCGTCAATGATGCATGATGAGTGGTCCTAAGACGTAACACCAAGCTAGACACTCTAGGGTATATTATTGGGATAATTCATATTTTCTTTACAAACCATTATGAAATATTTGGAAACATTTTTATGATTTAAAGATATTCCAAATGATACTATGATTATGATTTTATGTTACCAATGTATATATTTTCAATTTTTGTTATATAATTCACCTATTTTGGAATTAAATATTATGATTCATAATGTTATGATATAATATAGTTTATTTAATTATATATAAATGGATCACAGTGAATGTAATTTAAACCATAATAATTCATTTAATCTATGTAGGGATTTTCCTCTTGGGAATGATAATGAAATTAAAGCTAGATCTAGAGATGTAACTGAATAAATTATCACTATGTTGGAGAAATTGACTCATTTTATGAATAATAACCATGATCATATAAATTGTCCTATTGATTTGTAATAAATTGTAAAAATATTATACTATTTCATGTGATAATGGTCGCCATCATTCAATGGAACCACAAATCCATTTTAGCTTAGAAAGGATAAGTTATTTATAAAATATATTTCATACTTTGGAAAGTAATTAAAGGGAGATGTTTTTCATTGAATTTTATCATCACATGGGGTGAGTATCAATAGTAGTCATTGATTCAAAATACTATAGATGTAGAGTAAATATCGAGCATGGAGAGGAAGGATTTTGATGTATATTTCTTGAAAAAAAAATTCCTCATAAACAATAAGTAGATATGAAGAGAAAATTCTTTTGTCCAAGGAAAAAGGAAGAGTTAAATGTTGATAAGTATAAATATAACTTTAAATGGTTATAAAGGTATGTTGGAGACAATATATTTAATCCAATTTATAATATTGACCATTTATTTGATGGATTAAATCTAATCCTTTGAAGGGAACTAGTCCCCAAAACATTCTCATCATATGAGGATATAGTATAATGTGCTATCAAGACAGATAAATAATTCTCAAAGTTTTATGGATTCAACTAAAATAAATAGAATAATAGGATGGATGAGAGAAAATTGGATAAGGGGAATATGTGATGGGTGAATTTTAAACATGTGGTGCTTGTGGAATGAAACACCCTGTTACATTCTTGAAGGGAACATGATTTTTCATCAAGTATATAGGGAAAGGTCGTAATAATCATGAATTAAATGATAATGGATAATTCATTAAATTGTTTTGATTAAACTATATAGATATGGGTCCCTATATCAACCAATTCCCAAAATTTCAAGAGAACTTACCGTAGAATAAACCGAGGGGTATGTCTAAGTTTATGAAATTACTATAGCTAAAGTGGAAGTTTCATGCAATATGGTGAATGGTAAACTTATCATCCACTATGGGATTTCAAATGTTTTATTTGATTCATATTATACACACTCTTCTATATATGAATAATTTTCTATGGGTGTCACATTACCACCTCAATGATTATATGTTGAGTGGGGAGTGAAAAATCCTAATCTTATGATGATTGCATCTCAAATATATAGGTCCTCTCCCATAGAAGTTCTTGGGAATGTGATTTATGAAAATATTTTTTATTCTTCCCCTGTTTTAATTTGATGTAATTTTTGGCACTTATTGGATCTCTAAATATATATACTATATCAATTTTCAAGGAAAGGAATTTACATTCTATATTCTAAATAAACCTATAATCATATATTAATGTGAGTATAAACCTAAACTCTCATTGTATATTACTTCCATAATATGGGTTTTTCTACTTATTCATGAGATGTATATATCTAAAATTGTTGGGGAGAAACTCCATATTTAAAATTTTCTAATTTTTTTAGAATATGATGATGCATTTCTTGGATATATTCCTAGTATTCTTTATAATCATGAAATTATTTTAATATAAAACATATATGGGGTTACACCTATGTCAAATACTCTATATATAATGGACCCTATTGATTTGTATTAATTAAAGAATAATATTTATAAGAATATAAATAATGGATTCATTTGGAATATTATTTATCTATGGTGTGAACTTATTCTTTTTTTAAGAAGAAATATGGGTCAATTTGTCTTTGTATTTATTATCTGGATCTAAAAAAGATCACTATTTATAACAGGTACCCTCTACCACATATCGATATCAATTTTATCAATTAAAAGGGCATATATAATTTTCCAAGATTGATCTTTGATCTGGATATCATCATCTAAGGGTCAAGAAAGAGGATATACCCAAGAAAACCTTTCATATGAGGTGTGTTCATTATGAATTTATATTAATTACATTTGGACTTGGTAATTTTTTTTATCTTAATGGATTTAATGAATAAAGTGTCTATAGATTACCATGATCAATTTATTGTAGTGTTTATAGATGGTATTATTATATATTCAAACAGAAAGTAAGATCATGTAAAACATTTGAAAAATGTTCTTAAGACCATATAGAAGGAAAAGTTGTATGATAAATTTACCAACTATAAATTGTGTCTTCATAAAGTTTCATTCTTGTGTTATATAATATTAAGTGTGGGTATATTGGTGGATCCTAAAAATATGGATGTTATTAAGTAATGGACTTCATAAACTATGGTAATTGGGATCCATAGTTTTCTTGAGTTGTCTGTATACTATCAATTATTTATGATAGATTTCTCAGGTCTATATAATCTACTCACCAAGTTGACTCAAAAGCGGTTTATGTTCTTATAGATAGATGAATGTGAAGATAATTTCAAAGAACCGAAGTGAAGGTTCGTTAGTGCACCTATGATTTCACAACCCTATAGTGAAGAATGGTTTGTGATCTATAGTGATGCAAAAAATAGAGGAATAGGATTATTTCTCATATATAATGACATGGTTATAGAATATTCCTCTCACTAATTAAAAATTCATGATCAAAATTACCTGAATCATGATTTAGATATAGAAGAGGTAATTTTAGAAATGATGATGTAGAGGAATTATCTTCATGCTAAACGGTGTGATATATATACTAATCATAAAATCATGAAGTATATATTTACATAGAAATCATTGAATATGAACCATACAATACAGATGGAGTTGATTAATTATTATTACTACTCAATACATTACCACACTAGGAATAAGAACATGGTGGTTGATGATCTAAGTCGGAAAGACCAATATAGTTTTTCTATGATAAGGATTGCAATAGATCCAATATTTATAGATTTATAAAATATAAATATTGAAATCATGCAAAAAGGGGACATATCTTATCTTTATTAGATGTTAAATTATACATCCAAGAGAGGATTAAGGAGGCACATAAAAAAGATATGTAATTATATAAGAAGGTGAGTAATTTTCCTGAGTTCAACCATAATCATGCTCAAATGATAATTTTTAGTAACTGAGTATGTTTTTTCAATAAAAACTTGAATAAGGGGATACGGGATGAATCTCATAATTCATACTTCTCTATTCATCTCAGAAGTATGAAGATGTATATTGATATAAAAGAGTATTTCTAGTGGGATAACATAAAAATGGATATTGGTAAGTATGTATTACTATTCATAGTGTATCTATAAGTTAAGTATGAGAGACATATTCCTACGGGGTTAGTAGAACCATTATCCACACTATAATAAAAATGGGCACGAATTATAATGGATTTCTCATTCAGACTGCCCAAAACATCTAAAGGGAATAATATTTTTTGGGTTTTAGTCAATAACCTCACAAAATAAACACATTCTATTATCATTGGAGAAGATTTATATCTTCATAAACTACTTGGTTATACATTAATGAATTGGTAATATTGTATGGATTATCACTCTTAATTATATCCAATCAGGATCCATTGTTTACCTTGATGTTTTGTAGAAGTTTTTAATAGGATTTGGATATGTAGTAGAGTATCAATATAACTTATCATTCTCAAATATATGGTTAATATGAATGAAAAATTAAAACAATATAATTTTTTTGAGATATTTACCAATGTATTTCAAAGGTTTTTGGAATCAACACCTTCCTTTATTTAAATTTTCTGACAACAATAGATTTCACTTGTGAATTTAGAGGGATCCGAATGAAGCCATCTATAGAAAAAAGTGAAAAACTTCAATGTGTTGGGATGAGGTTATAGAAATAAATATATTTGGACTTTATCCATATAATGAAATGGTAGATAATTTTATATTCATTAAAAATATTAGGGAAGATCAGAGTCAATAAAAAATATATGTTAACGTTCATCCATGAGATCTAGAGTTCAAAATAATTAAAAAGGTATTCCTATGAGTAACTCCTTATAAGAAGGTTATGAGATTTTTAAATAAGGAAAATTTGATCCCTATATTTATCATTCCCTTTTAAATTCTTGATCTTATCTGGATAGTAGATTATCTCTTATCCTATATTTTATGCTTTACAAATATGTTTTCTTCAAAAATGGTTTTTAATTAATTTTTTGCATGAATATTATAATTAATTTATTTCAATTTTATAAATTTAATTTTATAAAAATGATATCATTTTTAAAGTAATTTTATCAAAATTATATTAGGGTGAATTTTTTTGAAATTTTATAAGAAGGTTGATTTTTGGGTTAATAGTGAAAATATAGATTTCTTAAGAAAACTATCTTTTCTTTTATAGTATTTTAAAATAACCACATTGATTCATATTTATTTTAAAATTTAATTAGTTTTTTTATAATAAATAATTCAATTTATACTCTTTGGATCAATATTATACTTGATCTTGGAATAAAAATACTTTAAGATTTAAACAGACACTTTTCCTAAAACTGTTTTTCAACGTGTTGTGTAGGTTTATTTTAAAATGAATTTCTGATAACTATAAAAAATTATTATTATAAATTGTATTATATATTTTTAATCATAATAACTAATATTATTTAACAAGGTAAACTTAATTTTTTTTCATAATGAATACTAAAAATAGTTTAAAAAATCACCATAACAAAAGGGTAAATCAGGTAAACTTGTGTTAAAACTAAGTGATGAGGCCACACTTTTTATTATTAATTGTCATTGTATGAAGTTATTTAGACTCATATCACCTTATATTAGGGATTTAACATTTTATGGGACACTTTTCTATGAAAATGACTTAATGATATTCTAATCCATTAAAAAATAATGGTGTGTCCCTCCCCCAACAGATAAAACAATACCCCTTTACTCCCTCCTTTACACAAATTTGAGCTTCCTAGATTGACCAACCCCTAACTGATACTCTTATAAAATTACTTTTACAAGAAATATAGATACTTATCATCTTAAAATAAAATTACAAGGGTCTTTAAGAAGGTATCTAAAGGATTTATACTAAAGGAGAGGTGCTCGTTTTTACCAACTCTTTCAAATTTATTTCTTCTTCTACTTCCACTAAATATATTACACCCATTATAAAATAAGGAATACAGTTTCATAAATATAATAATATGTTATTATTATTATGTTACAACCATTTTATATCTATTTTACATCCTACAGAATGTGAAAACATTTCTTGAACATACGTACGACATACCATCTCCACGCAGTGGTGTAATTAATTTTTCATCAGCATTTTACTATAATGGTTATAAACATAAAAATAATGAATATATATATATATTTTATTTATGACATAATTATGGTTTTATAAATATAATATATCATTTATTTTTTTCTGTCCTCTTAAAAATAATAATGTCACCAGAGCGTACGTGTGGACTACCACCTCCACAAAACTATGTGATTCATTTTTCATGTATGTCATTAAAGGAAGACTACAAATATATATATTATGATATTTGGACTTAGTATTGAATTTTGTTTCAATGTTATGTAAATATTTTTTTTAGTTTTGATGTCATTATTGGACAATTCATTGTGTAAATCTTATGATTGATTGTGATGATCTTAAATGTCTAAAGACATGTGTTAAGAATGAACACATTATTAACCATAATGTTTGGGAGAATTAATAAGGTTAAAGATGATATAATTGAAGGATTATAATTAATATTAGAAGAATAAATGCGTATTTTATTTGGTTTTTATTTTTTAATAAAGGATTTGAATTTCTTTGCCACTTAAAATCTATCTAAGTGTTTGATTTTGCCCTTGCTTAAAAAAATATGGCCAACACCTACTATCCAACAATGACTAGCCCTCAACCACACTAGTTGTAATCAAAATATAGGGGAAATCCTTCCTAAGCAAGTAATAATGGTGTTAAGGGCTATGTATAAGCCTCAAGGTGATGAGATAGTGTGTAAGGCGGGAGACGCATGAGCCCAGAGACACGTATAATATGGGTTAGAATCCTACTGATCCAAAGCATGGGTGGTGGTGTGTGACGGTGGTATGGGTGTTGAACACTATTACTGGATCGAGATTGAGGTATTCACTACTTTTCTTATAAATAAAAGGGTATTAACTATATGAATTTTATTTGTGATTCGAGTAACGCATGTCATATTCCTACATCACTAAAATTACGGAAATAAATTTGGTTATTTGATCTGATTTATTTGTACTATCCAATCTCTCATGAAATGCTTATTTGATTGGGTTGTTGTCTTCATGGTGATGACTGTATGAGTTCATCTGGGAAAAATAATCTTATCGAGAGGTTGAACCATGAAATTAAGGACTCTATCTAGGGAAAATAATTTATCCAAGTCATCGAGATGAGCTCGGTCGAACTGACCATATGCATGAAACCGATGTATTTCATGCATGTGATATGCTATGATACTACCTCATGAAGCCACATTATGAATCCAGAAACATATCACATGATGATATTTAGATCATGTGGACCATGGAGACAATAATTGAGACATTATTAGAGTGTTTTGAAAAAACAAATCACACTCACCAAGACATCATGACAGTCATGAAGACAACCACTAGAGTCTTCAAATGAAACTTACGACCATATGATTATCTTGTCTAATCATTGTATTATTTTTTGGATTATTCATAGATGATTTCACATGAAGGAATCAAAAGAATATTACAGATGTGTTTCATTACCAAGAGAAGAGATCATGAGATCTCATGATCACCTCAAATGTTCTTGGAGAAGTCGAGGATCTCATCATTCATGATATCCCGAGATCTTGGGGATTATTTACATAGTCCAAACATTGCATGAAAAGAGAATGAAAAAGACTATATAAATATAAAGGATCATTTGATTGAAAAAATTACTAAAATTTAAGAGATTAATAGGACTCTTTATAAATACAGAACTCATGTGATCCTTTCTCGCGAAGGAGAAGAATACCACAAGACATAGGACTTTCTAAGAATAAGGTATCCATGGGTAGAACCTCCTATAATGAAATGCTAACCTATGAACAAACCACATTTTTCTCACAAAGATTCTGAGCTATTCATGGACACCCATTTTCACACAAATGAAGAAGCATCTTGTAAGACACAAGGTCTTGTGAAGAGGTTGGGGAGAACTCACAGACAGACCCTGTGTCACAGGAAGAAAATATGCATGAAATATTTGATCTTGCAAAGGGTTTTATCAGAAAGTTGTGAACAAAACTTGTTATGTGAGAGAGAACCTATGAACCTCACTTGGTCTCACAAAGGAGGAATTGAGATATTGATATCTCATATTTTGAATGGAAGAGTGGACATCCATGAGACATAAAGGTCACACAAAGATGTTTGATATAGATCTGTGAACAATAATTGTCTCATGAAGGAGTAACCCACAAGACATCTAGATCTTGTGATGATTTTGAAACAGTCTCATGAACACAACCTACTTCATGTGAAAGTAACTCACAATGATTTATTTAGTTTACGTGAAGACATTTGAGAAGCCTCTCTTGATTTTTGTGATGGAAATAACCATGTTTAATAGAATTTATTAGATCATGAACTTTTTATAATATAGAGAAGAAGGGATATAAATAAAAGTTTCATGAAATCCATGCAATCCATGCATGTGAGATACCCAAAACAATTCATATTCAATTAATTTAATTTATAAAGTATAAATTATTGAATTTAGTTGACAATTCAATAATATTATTCCACCTCTTTAACACATTTTAGTGAGGTTGGGAGTTTATTTAGAAGGAACCAGAGCTTCGGAATTATTGCACTAAGAAAAATGAGCATTGTTGGTGATCATAATTTATTGAGCACATTTGGTAGACATCTTCAGTGGTTGTCCAAGATACTTCAATAGTGCATGAGAAAGTAAGATCCTACAACCTTGTGGGGGAAGATTTAAGATCATCCTATATAGGAGATGAGATGGAGGGCATCTATAGAGAGGGGAAAGACCATTTAGAGGATGAGGGAGCTTCCCATGAGGAGAATGAAGATCCTTTGGATTTCCCTGCTGAATCCAAGGAAATGGCCATTGCGTAGGAATATCTCAGATCCTCCACAAGGAAAGGAAGGTACACTACTAACGATTCGGATGGCTTTATTAAAAACAACCGGAGGGCGCACCGTAAGAAGGAGTATTCCAACCTACCCACTCCTCCTACAACTAGATCTGCAAGTAGGGGCATGCTACCCCCCAAAAACTCCCATATCTGTGAGCAACCTGCATACAGTGCCCAACTCATCATGTGACATGGTGGTTGCAGGTGGTGAGGCTTTTATCTCGGCTAACCACCTTAGTGGTACGGATACAAGGGATCCTGGACAGAAAAGTGAGTCAAACTTCACTAGAGACCCGCAGCAACAGATATGCTCAGTGATGGAACACATAGACCTACTTATGCACTCAGATGAAGAAATTACAGAATAATAAATGGACTTGAAAGCTCTAAAGATGACGGGAAGAACGATTCATGTGATCATCACTAAGGAGGTTGGTGAGTGGATCAATAAGCAGGCCCACATTCTGCTGAGAGGATTCAATATAAGGAAGATCAACATGGATGAATTTTTGAAAGCTTGGGAAAACATGGAGAATCAGTATGAAGACATCATAAAGGGCTACCCGGACTCACAGGTAAATTCAATCCCCTGAATTTTTTTTCGGGAGAGGGATTCCAATCAGCTCAAAAAAAAATTCAACAAGGCTGTAATATCTTTTGGTGTATAATCCTGTGAGGGTTCTCACTTCCCCTATAAAAGTGTTTTGAAAAATAAAAAAAATTAACGTTGGATGGATGAGAAAAAGGGGTCTCTCGATTAAAGTTGGAGTATAAGTCTTCCAATTGAAGCTGTAAGAAAAAGGAGTCTCTTAGTTGAATTCAGATCATTTTAATCACTTTTTTTATAGTGAATAATACATGTTGGGGGGAAATATGGAAAGGAGTAGTCACTACTGCAAATATGGCCTTTTTCAGCACTAGAAGAGGGCATTAACAGTGCTAGAAAATTGTTGTTAAGTGAGGTAAAGATAAAGGGGGGTCCATTTTATTAGCTCTCCAAAAATCACTGATAAAGTCCCCTTTTATTAGTGCTAAAAACACTGATAAAAGGTGTCTTTTATCAGTGGAAAAATGCTGATAAAAAGGTCCTTTATCAGCTTTTTTTTAGTACTGATAAAAGACCCCTTTTATCAGCACTTTTTTAAGCGTTGATAAAAGTAAAAAAAATAAAAATTATATATAATATGGGGGGATTTTATCAATACTTGACCCCCCATTGTATCAGAACTAGGTGAATCCCCCTCCCTCTCATTGCACGCTGCCCTTGCCCACACAACCTCCTCCCACATGCCCGCACACCCTTTCTTCCACTAGAACTCGAACCCAAGACCTTTCCCCTTGCGCACCTACACCTTTACCACTAAGACATTTAGTTTTTTCTCCATTTCATGATATATATATTTATTTATATATATTTATTTATATTAATTTTTATATTAATATAGATTCATATTAATATAAATATATTTTTTTATTAATATATATATATTTATTCACATATTAATATATATATATATATATATTAGTATATTAATATATATTTATATTTATTCATATATATATATATAGTTATAATTTTGTATCTGTATATTTATTTATATATTAATATATATTTATAATATTATTTTTAAATACATTTATAAAATATGTTTTTTATCTGTATTTATAAATAAATAAAAACATACATACAAACATATATACAACACACACACACTGAGACACACACACACTCATATATATATATATATATAAAGAAATACATATATATGTGTATCTGAAAATCCATATAATGTTAAAATGACCATAACATCTTATCCAGAAGTCTATTTCAACTCCCAGTTTTGTGGTAGTGAGTTCTCTATACTGAATATTGTAAATATTGTGGCCTTATCTCTCTATTTATACCACTTCATGTGAAGTGATATTGATAGATAATATTGTGTTTATTATTAACATTAACAAGTTAAAGAGGTTGAATTTCAAATAAAAGTAATTTTTAAATATAAAACATTGATTCACCCCTCCTTTAGTGGTTAATCTAGCTTAGGGATATAAAAGTGGTATCAAATCATCAATTGTCCTATAAATATCCAAGAAGCATTATGATATATGGAGAATATTAATTATTTCAATATTCAAGGCGTTCCAACATTTTATAGAAAGAATTATCATATTTGGAATAATAGGATGAGGCCCTATATTCTATCACTCATCCTAGAAGTGATAGATGATACAACAGTGGGTTTTCAACCCATTTTTGATTTTGCATCCAAAACACAAGATGATAAGCTAAATATGGATCTAGATGGAAAGGTTCAAAATTCCACCTTGATGTCTCTAACAGAAAATATCTACACAAATTTCATGGGTCTTTAAACTTCTAATGATATATGGTACAAACATTGAAGAATATATAAAGGAAATGTCAAATTCAATGAAGTAAGACAATACGTTCTGAGAAGTTTAAGGAAATTAAAATGAATGATAAATAAAGTATTGAAGAATATTTCACTAAAGTGAATGAGATAGTCTGCAACATTCAGGTATATGGTGATAAGTTGTATGACTCAATCATTCTCAAAAAATGATATGGAATTGTCTTGATCATTTTGATTCAAAGGTCTCAGTATTAGAATAAAGAGATGATTTATCTCTTGATAAACTACACAACATTCTAATATATTATTAGATGAGGAAAATTATATCTTTCAAGAAAAAATAAAAAATTAAAAAGACCATTGAATCCATGAGAAAGTTAAAGGTAGAATAAGAATAGGTATAAGAATCTAATGATTCGGACAGTGATTAGGATACTAATGAATTTAATCACATTGTTTTACTTATATCAATAAGATTAAGTAAGGAAAAATGGAAGGAAAATAATAAGAAACCGCCTAATTAAATTGTGGTTTCACTAGTCATTTTTCTAATAAGTGTTCAAAGAATAAGGTTGAATAATTTAAATGAGAATTAGAAGAAGATGATGAAATATCCCATAAACACAAATGGGATAAGAAGAAGGAGAAGATAAACTATAGTAGGAATAAGGGAAATATTAGGGGAATTCATAAGAAATATTCATCATCAATTAGTTCATAAAATAATTATTTGGGGTTCTTTTCCCGTGAAAAGAGAATAATTAGTTCATCAATAAGTAGTGATGATGAAGAGGAACAATAGAACTTGAGTGTAATCTAAAAGAATAATTATAATTCTGTATGGAAGAGATTAAATATCTCAAGAAATAAATGAATAATCTTTTGAATGAAAATAGTAAATGTTCTACTAAAAATAATAATAAATAGACCTTCTTGATAAAGAAAATATGTATTTTATCCAAAAAGAAGTATCATTTGGTAGTAATATCAGGATGTACAGATTAAAAATTTCTGAACAAAATAAAATGATATTTGATCTTAAAGATAATTTTATTACCAAAGAAAAGGATTTGTTTTATACACAATCCATATATGGAATACTTTAATGTGAGTTGAATATGGATAGATAATATTTATATAAATCTATTGAGATCAATGGATAATCTTCTCAATCTAGAGAGAAGAAAGGTAAAATTGAACTTAATCGTTTTAATAGATATGATACTTCAAATAGTGAAGGTGTGAAAGAAAAAGATAATAATATCAGGGATAAGGAGAATGAGTAGAAATATCCCACAACTAGGGAAGGGAAACATTTTCCAAGATGTTAACAACCACCCAATAAATGATAACAATAACATAGATCTAGATTCATCTAGAACCAATCTAGTAAAATAATGTTTCAAGGTTTTTGTTGGTGTTGTGGTAAGTATGGCCACAAATAATACCCTTTATGGTTGAACATATCAATACTAGGGATGAGGAAATAATCAAGGGGGGATTTAAATGCGAAATAGAAGAAAAATATCATAGAAAACTACCTGTTAATAGATATGCACCACAATTATCTACACAAAAAAAACATATTTTGGAAGAATTTTTTCATATATGTAGATTATAATATCAAAAGACTAAGGTGATCATGACCTAAATATATAGATAGGTTACTTATGTGAAATTTAATAGGTTCAACAACAAAACCATTGATAAGTTGTGTAAAGATTTTGTGAATATTTAGAGTTTCAAATTGACTACCTATTTGTTTAGCCACATTAGTTGAAACTGGATAAACAATTAGAAGAATATGAGAAAATTTCTAAATATAAAAGAAAATAGAGTGGTCTCAGAAAATGATGAGGAATTTTATGAGATTTTATCCACAATTAAAAACATGAAGATCCTGAAAATTGAGGTTGAAATAATTAATCCAAAAAATATGAATTTCAAGGGAAGTGATAATATTTTCAAACCGATGAGACTCAAATAAAAAAAATGTGTCCTAATAAATAATCCCATGTTGAGATAAGTATAAAATAATGGAAAATATTGAGAGGAATGTCTCATTATGGATGTTACTTTTGAGAAACCAAGAGGTCATTTCTTATTGCCAATTTTTTATGTGTTTTTAACTAAAAATATACATAATTGAAGGAGAATTTTTAGGCTTTCATTTCTAGAAATCATTATGAGATTATTATTTATGGATTCTACTAACATCCCTGAAATGGAATAAAAGTGTGCATCCCTTGAGGAGGAGCTCTATCTTTCTTACATGAAATTTATAATGTGTTTGTTGAAATTTGTGCAGGATTTAGCTTTTCATTGATGAATTTAATTATTTACTACAACTAGAATGAGAATTTAGGTATTTTGAGCAAGATTTCACATGCATAGTGTTTATGGATTTCTTATAAATCATTGGTTATATCTCTATTTTTTAAACTAGGTTAGACTACATTGACTTAGATTTGATTAAATAAAGTATCTTTTATAAGAGAACCATGTGAGATCATTTATCTCCAAGAAGTTATATTTGAATTTTCATATAAAGGATATGATCATATTTTTAGAAGAAAAATGGGATAATATAAATTCCCCAATTATCCTTTTCATTTGATTGTCAAAGGGGGATAAAGTTTTAAACACACATATTGACTTTATTAAAATCATATTGACAACAAAATAAAAAGGGGTAGAATGTTGGTCTCAGTGTTTCATTAGTTGTCAATTCTATTTCAATATGTGTTTACTGTCAATTCATAGAGAATTATTATAGACTCATGTAATGGAATTTGATGTCACTCTTGTACAATTATCCTCGTAAAATCTGATTATTGATTATTATGATCTTAAATGTCAAAAGATATATGTTAATAATGAACACATTTTTCAAAACAATGTTTGGAAGAATTAAGAATACTAAATATGATCTAATTTAAGGATTATAATGAATACAAGAATAAAAAATTAGAATTTGAGTAGGTTGGAATTTTTTAATAAAGGCTTTGAATTTCTTTTTTACATATAATCTTACTAAGTATTTTTTTTGTAATTACTTAAAAAAAATCCCAATACCTATTATCCACTATGGAATAGCCCACAACTGGACTTGGGGGACCCAAGGGTCAACCCCTAAGGGATGTACTGACTATGGAAGAAGGTAGGTGGAAGGGGACATGTATAAGCCCGAATGAGTTGGGACCATGTGTTATTCATGTCGTTTGTGTGCTCAGAGGTGAGTATAATGTAGGCTAGAATCTCACAGTGTTGAAGCCCGGGCAGTGGTGTGTGAAGGTGGTATGGGTGTCGAACACTATTGTTGGCTCGAGATAGTGTCATTCACTAATTTTATTTAACATTGGATGGGAATATCTTTGTGAATTTGATGCAAGTTTCAAGGCACAAGAGTATTGTTCCCATGTCATTAAAATAATAGAAATAATGTTGGTAGTCGGAACTGATTTATCTGTACCGACTGATCTCCCATGCAGCACATATTTGAATGGGTCATTATCTTCCACATCTCAATGAGGTTATTTTTTCACATGAACTAAGAAACTCATCACTGATAAATGAAGATAACTGGATAGGGAAACTAATCCATTCAATTCATCAAGATGATCATGGTCCAACAGATCAAATTCATGCAATTGATGGATTTCCTGAATGAAAGATGTTATGAGGATGTCTTATAAAGATGACTCGTGAATCCAGGAACATATCACATGATAATAATAATAATATCATGTAGCTAATGGTGAAAGTTAATGATACGTTGTAAGAGTGTTTCATAATAACAACTGACACTCACCAAGACATTGAAATAGTTGGTAAGATAACCACTGGAGTATTGACATGAAATTCATGACCACATTATGATATCATCATTTAAGTGTATTATAATTTTTATTATTCAGATATAATGATTCTTTAAGGCGTCACAATAATCTTATTGAGGTGTCACATAATAAATCAATGTGATCATGTGATCACATGGTCACCTCAGTAGTGCATGGAGAAGCTGAGGATCTCATCATTATTGATCTCGTGATATATTTGGGGTGCTTGAATAAGTTCTCACATGGCATAAAAAGTGAAGGAAATCTCCTATCTAAAAACTTATGGTCGGTTGAATGAAAAAATTGTAGAACTTAGAGAGATTGAGAGATATCGTTATAAATAAAGTACTTAAGTGATCCTTTATTGTGAAGGAGAAGAAGCCCACAAGACATAGGTTTTATAAAGAAAAATTTAGTAGTGGATAACACCACCTATCATGAAAATACAACCCATAAAAACCATAGTTGTCTCACAATGAGTTTGAGATAGTCATAGAAACCCCATGTTGTGTAATGAACGAATAATCATGTGGGACACTAGGTCTTGGGAAGAGGTTGGGGAGAAATTTCAAACACACCCAGTGTCATGAAAAGAAAATAATCTTGACATATTTGATCTTGGGAAGGGTTTGAAGAGAAATCCATGGACACAACTTGTTACACATGATAAAACCTATGAACCTCACATGGTCTCACAAATTAGGATGTGTGATCATGAGATATTTTATTGTGAAGGAAAGAGGAGACCCCCATGAGACATCCAAGTCACTCAAAGTCACTTGAGATAGATCTATAGAAAAAAATTATCTCATGACGGAGTAACCTGGGATATATATAGATCTAGTGAGGAGTTTTAGACAGACCCATAGACACAACCTGTGTTATGTGAAAGTAACTCAAAAATCAACTGTTAGTTTATGCGAAGACATTTTTCAAGCATTACTTGACTTTGGAGATGGTAGTAACCATATCACATAACCTTTATTGGATTATGTGATTCTCATGATACAGTGAAGTTGGAAGATAAAAAAATATGCATGTAATCCCTGAGATCCATGCATGAATAATTGAGATACCCAAAATAATTCGTATTCCAGGGAATCAATGAATGAATTATACTTTATTGAATTTAGTAGATAATTCAAGAAGATCGTGTGCACCTATTGCACACTTTTCAGTGAGGCCGAGAATTTATTTAGATGTAATAATAGCCAAAGAATTGTTGAACTGAGGAAATTGGTTATTTCAGGTGATCAAAATTTATTGAAAAAAGTCCACAAACATATTTAGTGGAAATTGATGAAACATGAAGAGTACACAAGCAAGTCATGTCCTAAACTATCATGGAAGAAGATTGAATATCATCATATAGTGGATCAATCATCCATCAGAGGTAAAGTATTACAGTTGGTTCCATGAGAATTTGAAGTGTTATGGTTAGGTCTAGAAGTAGTAGGAGTATCTTGGTTAGATTTTGAATAGATGTGTTTCAGAAGGAGTTATAAGAAAATTTAGTTTCTCAGTTAGAGATATATCATTGTAATCACTTGTTTAATAGTGAAGAATCCATGTTGGGGGAGTGACATAGAAAGAAGTAAGTTTTTGTAACAAAAATTTTAAATATTGTGTGATACTCTCTATATTACTATCATTAAAAATAAAGTGACGGTGAAGAATAATATTGAGTGGATCAATAACCATAATATTTTAAAGATGTTGAATTTGAAAGAAAATTAAATCTTAAAAATAAACCATTGATTCACCCCTCCCCTCTCAATGGTCAATATATCATGGGGATATACAATGAATATATATGATATTTATATTATGATTAACATTTTGGATATTATGGAACTATGATAAATATTCAAGGATCAAAACTAATGAACCAAAACATACCTGAAAAATAAAACAGTTAACACTCGGAAACAACGATTTAAATCAATAAATATTATTTAAATGTTATTGAAATATTTTAAATGGATTATATATGGAATTATAATAATGTATATGGTAATAATATAGAATTATAATAAATTTAAATTTATTATATAGGATTTTAAACTCACTTACAAACCAAGGTGTACCTGATTTTATAGTTTACTTTAAAATGTCATTCTTATTTGGGGTTGTTTTTCTTAGTTTTCATTGATGGAATTATATGATATTTCTGCATTAAACACAATATATTTATTCTTCACACGTTAATTCTAGAAATTATAATTTTTTATTTCATATTCCACTCTTAAAATATTCACGACACTCAAAGAACATATTTAATGAAAACTAGATTTATTTCTATCTTCGATCAAGAATATTTTCTTCCATGTACATATTTTCTTTAAAATGATTTCAAGAATGATTTTATTATTCTCCAAAGATTTTTTAATGTCATATTTACACATGTATTAATATCCATAAAAAAATAAAAGGAATATTTTTCTTAGGTTCTAAATGAGGTAATTTTACTTTTTACCAAAAATGTGAAAGGAATATTTTTTTAACATACAAGACATGAATTAAATTTCTCACCATCATGACTATTGAATGATTTGATGCATAATTTTTAATTTTTCATTGATCTTTTGAAATAAAATGTCTTCCTTAATATTTTTAGAAAATAAATATTTTAAATAATTGATTTTAAAATGAAAAGGGTATTTTCCTCAATAAATATTTCAGTGATATTTTAAATGTATGTTCATATATATCAACATCATTTTTTGAGTCACATGATTTAATGATGATATAATTTAATTATAAAATCCACCATATTTCAATAGATATATTTTGACCATTTTTATTGGGGAAATTACTGATATTCTATATGAAATTTCTTCCAATGCGAACAGTTATTGATTATTAAGGCATGTTGATTGTGTTGTATTGTTTATTCATATGATGAATGAATTTTACTTAGAAGATCAAAATTACATATCAATTTGATGAATCAACATATCTTTTGAGACAAAACTAGTTGGGTATTTGGATAAGGCCTTACCCATTTATGTAACATGTCTTGGCTCGAGGCCTCGACAATAGGTTGAAAATGTCCCACATTATGGATGACATCATTATGAAATCATCTATTGGTGTCCATGCGATTATAGCCATGATATATATTCATAAATTAAAAGATAATGAGATTATAAATAAGGAATTTTTTATCATCATTTATTCAAGGCATATTATTCATGCCTTATTTACTCTATTGTAGCTTATATTGTACATATTCTCTTACTAAGCATCTGAGTACAATATTTCTTATGTTTCCTTTCCTTGAGATACCAAGAAGTATACTATTATGGATATTAAGGATATAAAATATGGGAATAATAATATTCTCCAAATAAAATACTATGTTGAATTTTATGTTTTTAAATGTAATCTATAATTGAAGCATGTATCTAGTTTACCAGGACTAAAAAACTATTTGATCTCTTTGGATGAGATCCCTTATATCCAATGTCATTCTAATAAGGTAAATACCGGAATTGGGCTACTAGGGTCATGTTATTTACAAATATTCATGGTATTTACCATGAAGAAAAATCCACAAGAAACCTTGAAAAAGGTAATTCCAATGACCCTAGTAATTCCTAGATTCACTAGAGAGGTTAAATAACTAGATATATATGGTTTTTTAGTCAAAAAATATGTTGACTCATTATTGGTTGAGAATGATGATCCCATATAATAAAAAGAGGTAGTAATAATCTCATAAGATGTAATATGGAAAGTAGCCAAGAATTTTAATATGAAATCCATGTACTATAACCAAGTCTATGTTTAGTTGATCCACAAGAAGATATAATTAATATTGGGTGTAAATTTGTATTTAAGAAGAAAATAGACATAGAAGGACAATTTAGTACCCTTAAGATATGGCTAGTAGTTAAAGGTTTTTTGAAAAGTAAATTAATATACTACGATAAAACCTTTTCTCCCACTTATATTCTGAAATCCTTCAAAATTATTATTTCCATAATAGTTTACCATGATTATATGATTTTTCAAATGCATGTCAAGATAGATTTAATTAATGATAAATTTATATAATATGTCTATATGACACAACCATATGTATTTATGGCACCAAAGGATTCCCATAAGTTATGAAAGTTATAGATTTCCATTTATGGGTTGATTCATGTATACATATCATGGAACATTTTATTTGATGAAGATATAAATAAATTTAGTCTCATAAAGAAAGAATGTAAAATTTGTGTCTATAATTGGTTTAGTGGGAGTGAAGTTTTTTTCCTAGTAGTATATATTAATGACATGTTACTAATTAGAAAAAGGATATCAATCTTACAGCTAGTTAATGAGTGGTTGAAAGAGTGATTCTTCATGAAAGTATTTGGTCAAGAAATATACATTTTAGGGATCAATATCATTCATGATTGATAAAAGTTCCAATTTATATTAATTAAAGGTACATATATTGAATAGGTATTAAAGGGATTTAGTATTTAATATTCCAAGAGGGGATTGATTTCAGTGTCGCATTGTATACATCTATCCAATAAAATGTGTCCTCAAATATAATATGAGAGATAGAGGATTGGTAGATTATAATATTCTTTTGTGAAAGTATCAATAATTTATTTAATTCTATGTAATAGGATCGATATTTCCTACACCTCAATCATAGTAGGAAAATATCAAGTTTACCCAGGAGACAATTATTGGACTGTTATGAAGACTATCCTTAAGGATTTGAGGCATAGTAATGATATATTTCTATTTTATATAGGATATAAGGAAATAGTCATAAGGGGATATATATATATATATATATATATATATATATTGGTTTAAAAATATATTAGAATGACATGAAATCATGGTCATGATACATATTCTATCTTAATGAAGGATATTTGTATTTTAAGCGATCAAAGTAGTCATTGGTTGTTAATTCTATAGTAGAGTATGAATTTATAGTGCCTTCTTATTTATAAAAAGAAGAAGTGTGGATACATAATTTTATCTAATATCATTATGTGGTTCCTAGAAGTAAACACCTTATAATAATATACTATTATTATACTACATTAGTGGCATTTTCTATTGATTCAAGGTCACATTAATGGAAAAAGCATGAACATAAAGATTATAACCTCTTGAAGGATTTTTCTCAAAGGGGTGAGGTATTATTAATTAGAGTTTCCATGGAAGAAAACATAGTGGACTGATTGACTAAATTCTAGTCTCAAAAAAATCATAAATATCATGTGAGATCTAACAAACTAAAAATCATTGGATGTTATTTATAAATAAATTCAGAGTCTACTAGAGGTGGTTCCATGGAACTAACTTAGTTATACATTAGATTGCATGTATATTCAACGTTTTGAATATTAATAAATATCATATCATATTATGGTTGTTCTTCTTTGTAACATTTAATATAATAATTTCTTAAGATTATATGTTACACCAAATAGTCATAGCAGTTCCCCGCTGTGATTAGAACTTTAAAGTGTAACAGCCCGAGATTTTATGAAAAATATTCTTTTTAATTTCACTAATGTCTTGTGTTGTACGCTACACCAAAAAGAGCTTGCACAACACGCATCCTTGACTTGCCTTGCATTACACGCAATCGCAACCTTCCTCGATAGCGTGTGTAGTACGCAATACTGAGTTTCACTAAACAACGATATTCTATTAAAATATTATTAAAACTAGCCGTTATGAATAGTAATAACCACTTTTTAAATTTTAGAAATTTTAGCTCTCAAAATGGACTTCATTTTTGGATTCGGAATACCGAAATTAGCCTAGGGTGAAATTTTGGTATTTTTCTGAAAACTTTCAATTTTTGATGAATAGTGAAACCACTAAGTGGTAGGTTAAAAATTGCATTTTTCATAAAACTTAATTTTACCGCTTCTGTGAATGGAATTTCGAAAATCCGACAGACACGGATGATATCAGTAAGTAAAATGTGGTTCAATGAGATAAAAATAATTTTTTGGTGAATAGTAACTTTTTACTTTTTTTACCGTGGTTAATAGTAAATAGGGTAACTAAGGGTAAAAATGATATTACTATTACCCTAACACATGTCCTAATTCTATTGGATAAGTTTAATTCGACCAAAAACAAACTTAGGAATAAAATATGACCATTTAGGCCCACTTGGGTTAGATTAGGACATTTATTATTAATTTATTTAAAGAAGGGTTAAAATAGTTAAATCAAAGTTTAATAAGTAAATCATTTTTAATATGGGGTTATACAAATGATAAATTCGACTATAAATATTCATTAGAAATATAAAAAGATTTCCTACATAATTATATTTTATTTATAATTTTTAGACTTTAAATAAATTAATTTATTTATGACACAACGATGATGCAGTAATTATCCTTTTAAGGAAATATTAACATAATTGATGTTATAAATGCTCAAATGAATGTAATTTGAGACTTTTTATGAATTACACTAATTTTCTAGGTTACTATGATATATTAGTGTTGATTTAATCAACTTGTTTCGAACATATAATTCTGTTATGACTTTCAAAAAAATCATATATCAAATAGTGTCAAAATTGACACAAAATAGTTTTTAAATCAAATATTATATTATTAATTGTTATTTTATTCCTAAAAATATAAGGTTCGGCCAAATGACTTAGATAAGGATATATATATTAATAATAAACAATTTGGGGTTAGTTTGGCATGTTATAGTAAGTTTATTAACCATATAGTGAAAGAAAACAAAAAGACACGGTAAAAGTTAAATTATTTAACTTAGAGTTAAATCTAATTGATAAGGTTAAAATAATACCCTAAACTTGTCTAAATCCTATTGTATGATAGGATTTCGACCCATCCCCACTTTAGCTTCTAAATAAGACCCTTTGGAACCATTATAAACCGATTTTGACTTTAATATAAAATAATATTTTGAGATATTCCTAAGGTGCCCCTCTCCTCCCTTATAAAAGGGTACCTCCTCCCCCTCCTCCTCACACCAATTTGAGCACTCAAGCTCGGCCAACCCCTGCCATTTTCTCCTCTCCACTTCCCTAGAATAATCCTAGAGGTCCTGGTCTTCTTCAAAGACCAATCTTAGTTCCCTAAGTGGAGGATTCAAAGAGGCGTTCCAAAGAAGAGGTAATATCCATTACCGATCTTTTCAATTTCTTTCTTCTTCAACTTCTTCTTCTTTAGTTGTTTCATGATAAAGTAATAACATCAGTATTACTTACATACTGATATGTTATTATAAATATTAAACAACCCTAATTTACCTTCTATCCATCCTACGGAAAAAAAATGAAATCACCGCGCGTGCGTACGTACGGAATACCGTCTCCACGCCGTGGTGTAATCTATTTTTCCACCATCACTTTACAAGGATGGGTATAATGGTGTAATGAGTAACTATTTATGATTATTATAAAGTAATATTGATACTGAAATAATATATATATATACTCCAATATAGTTCCACGATCATAGGAACGATATCATCACTCGTGCGTACGTACGGAATACCGTCTCCACGATGTGACGCGACTCGTTCTACATGATCATCATTACATAGTAATTATATAAATGAATTGAATGAATAAATATGATATATGTTACACTAATACCATTCTGGATATAAGGTATCTATAACCTTAAAATAAGAATAAGAATGTATTCGGCAAAACACGCATAAGAACAAAAGGCAATAAAGACCCGAGTAACAAGTAACAATGAAATATTACTAACAAGAAGCTAAGAATATGACCATATATGATATCATATCAATATGTATGATTCTGGAACAAGTCAATAACAATATTTAAACCATTATACAGGAGCTTCGGACACGTACAAAGCAAATCGGACCTAAGGTAAGGGAATATATCACAATCTCATTTTTTATCCGAGATTGTTTATACTTTGGTATTTACTGGGGTGTATTTTATCATCCACATCCATGTTTCCTCAATATGTAATATTATTTCCATCCACGTACAATTTTTTAAATCCAATTTTACTCTTCGGTGAGTTTTTAGTAAAAAATATGAAAGGAATCTTTTGTCATTTTTCGTACGAGGTACTTTTTTTGACTTTTCTGACAAAAGTACGAAGAATGTTTTTTTAACATATACGACATGAATGGATTTTTAAAACATTATTTCCAAGAAGCTTCCTTTACAAGTATTCAAGTTTATTTTTAATCAACTTCTTTTATTTTAAAATTGTATGACATGTTAAGAAAGGAAAAGTGTTTTTGAAGTAGAAAAGATATTTTCCTCAAGAATGAAGTTCAAGTATTTTATCAAAATTATTTTCCATCTAAGATAATAAAAGGGTTCTGTTTTTATCCCTATTATTACATGGATTTGATTATGTTGTGATAGAAACATTTTTATGAATTCCTTTATCTTATATTAATTGTTTTATGATGTCATGTTGTTTAAGAATCCCATTTTTATTACATGGGTTATGCGATGATGTATGATTTATGATTATGTGGCACACATAAGAAAGGATTCATTATAAGATGGGTGGGACCTATATCTCCCTCCAATGCATTGGGTAAAGATTTTATATCTCATGAGATAGACAGGGATGGAACGGTAGGTTATACCGGTTCAGTGAAACAGGACTGAAACGAGGGTTACTCGATTCAGAAAGGGACTTTGTCCACTAAGATAGTCTTGGCAATGAGTCTTGACTAACAAGAAATGATTCTCTATGATTATGTGTGAATGCCACAAAGTTTCATGTTTTAAGTTATGATTATTGTGATTACATTTCACTACCATGATTTACCCCATGTTATGAAATTATTATCTCTTTTTCAGGTTAAGATTTCCAAAAGTTATGTGCTTATGCATATTATGTGATTGATATTTATTTTGTTTACCCTTACTGAGCATTTGAGCTCACCCTTTTATGTTTTCTTTTCCCCAGGATATAAAGAAAGGTTTTAGGTAAAAAAAAGGAAGATCTTTATGGGAGATTTTGAAGATCTTTCACCACGATTAGAGGATTACGATCCGAGTTTCCAAAGACACTAAACTATTACGATCCTTGTGTGTGTGTGTTTTTGTTATGTACTAAGAATTCCGCAAAAGTAATGTAAAGTCTATGTACGTCAGGCTTCGGGTCTCTACAGTTGGTATCAGAGGAAAGGTTTAGTCGACCTTTGGAAACTAGGATGCGAAAACGTTAGTGAGATCCCTAGAGATATTTCTACGGTATGTCTAGGGATGTCCCTAAGGTTAAGTATACGTATAGGTTATAGTACTAGAACTACGCTAACGATCATAGAATTAAACCTAAGATGTTAGATATTGAAGGTACTCCCCCTTTATTATGTTGTTTTCCCTAGCATGATTTTTGCCTCTCACACTATTCTTTTTGGGTTTTAGACGATGGTTGGAACCCGAAGGAACCGTGTTGATCAATGCAATGGACAATGCAATGATTGTCCTCCTAAACAAACAAATGTTATGGGAGATGGAGTGCAAAATATTATTTCTATACTTACACAAGCTATGAATCATTCTGGACTTCCAAATGAGCAGAGAAGGGAACAATATTCTATTGAGTCCTTCATGAGGCAACGTCCACCTTCTTTCAGTGGGTCTTCTGATCGACCTGTTGCTGAACAATGGATCAGTACCACTGAAAAGATATTTTCAGTTCTTCAATGTTCTGAACATGATAAAGTCATCTTAGCAGTATATCGTTTGGAAGGTGAAGCTGATCAGTGGTGGAATCTTATCAAGAATACAAGGCAAAGAGATGAAATTGAGTCCATGGAATGGGACGAGTTCAAGAACTTATTTTTCAATAAGTACTTCCCTCGTATTCTTCGAACAAAGATGGAGAAGGAGTTTCTTGAACTAAAGCAAAAGGATGATGAATCTGTTGGTATATACGAAGCGAATTTTATAATACTTGCAAGGTATGCATCTGGCATTATCATCCAACCTGAAAGTAAAGTTGATCGATTTTTCAGTGGCTTAAAACCAAGTCTTCGAAGGGCATTAGCTATAAGAGACTTCAGTAGCTATGAAGAAATTGTGCGTTGTGCTATCAAGGTAGAAATGGAAGTTGGTGTTACATATCCATCTCATGGTTTTGACAAGAAACGAAAGATGGAGTTTAAGGAGAAATCTCAGAATAATGGTGAAAAGAAGATGAATGTTTCCTTATGCACAAAGTGTGGAAAGAAGCATGGTGGAGATTGTCTTAAAGGGACTAGAAAATGTTTTAAGTGTGGAAAAGAAGGTCATCGAGCAGCTGAGTGTCGAAGTAATGGAAAAAGGTTCTCTAATGATGTGAATAAAGCAAACACTGCAGAGAACGCACCACCAACACTTCAATGCTTCAAGTGCAAGGAAATGGGGCATTATGCTAATAAATGCCCTAATCCAAGGGTTAGTGATGATCAACATGAGCAACCACTGAAGGAAAAGGACAAAAGGAAGTCACATGCGATCACTATTGGCAATGTTGAATATGACAACGATGTGGTGGAATTATTAAGTGTTTATGTAATGGGATTCCAAAATAATGTTGTATCATTGAGTATTGCAATATTTATTGATGTGGTATTCAAAGTGATTGAGATATTTTTTGGAAATAAGATGATATGTGAATAATGAAGGGAAAACGAGAAAATGAAATGTTTAATAGTATTCATGAGCTCATGATTGATATAAGGACTAAGTGATATCATGGTTTGAGTATATAGAATTTTGAGGATTTTGGTATGTGGAGAGTGTTAACTTTAAACTGCATTCATGTTTTCACTAAGGTATTCAAGAGAATACATGATTAAGGACTTTGAATGTTTGGAATGTGACCAACAAAACATATCTTATGATATATGGGGATCAACGATGGTATTAAATCTTTGGTAATCGTTTTCACTATGTTATGAGAGTGGACTGCAGTATTATGGATAAGCCTAAAGATTGAAATGGATTATGTTGGACATAAGTGAGTATTGTTTAAGGATAGAAGTTTTTTTTCGATATTATTGATGGGATGTTATAGTAATGTAGTTTTAGAAAAAGGACAACCTGCAGGATGGGCGACGGCCCATCGCTTCGGACAAGGCTGTGAGAATCGAACCCACAACCGAAGTGCGACTGGCCTTTATCGCCTACCACTGGCCTACAGGAAGTCCCTGTTTAGTAGAAACTAGTTTTATTATATTAAGCTATATGACATATGATGTATAAGTCCATTTTAGGAACCATATATGATTAATCTCACTATAGATCGACTTATGAATATAATCTTTTTTGCTAACCTTTTGTTTGAGACAGATGGAATGACCCGTCATTCTATCACATGATCTGCTAACACTTCACGAATAACAAATTCAACTTCATTTATTTAAGAGATGAAGTGGAAATTGTTAAAGGCACGAACAACAGTGAGATTGTACCAAAATAAAGTAAGTATTTATTCTAATTTAAATTCTTTAACTTTAGGGAAACGATCTTGAAAACCAAAAATGTTGTCCTAGTGATCTTATATCTGATGAATCATATGGTACCTTAGATCGTCACAAATTTATGGCTTTGTGATTGCTGGCTTTTCCATAGCCATGTTCTCTACCACTCTCCATCAGAACATGATGGTTAGATTTCTCTTCCATATCTATATTTTCACCTATGTGGAAACCCAGTGATTAGTTTATTTGGGTAATCGTTACATTTCATACTTTAGTTTTTAAAGTCAAGTTTTGGTATTCCTTTTTACGATGTGGGTTTCTATTAAAGAAACTTTCGAATAGTAAACCATATATAACCCTGATGAATTTCGAGGGCGAAATTCATTTTAAGGGGGGTAGAATGTAACAGCCCGAGATTTTATGAAAAATATTCTTTTTAATTTCACTAATGTCTTGTGTTGTACGCTACACCAAAAGGATCTTGCACAACACGCATCCTTGACTTGCCTTGCATTACACGTAATCGCAACCTTCCTCGATAGCGTGTGTAGTACGCAATACTGAGTTTCACTAAACAATGATATTATATTAAAATATTATTAAAACTAGCCGTTATGAATAGTAATAACCACTTTTTAAATTTTAGAAATTTTAGATCTCAAAATGGACTTCATTTTTGGATTCGGAATACCGAAATTAGCCTAGGGTGAAATTTTGGTATTTTTCTGAAAACTTTCAATTTTTGATGAATAGTGAAACCACTAAGTGGTAGGTTAAAAACTGAATTTTTCATAAAACTTAATTTTACCGCTTCTGTAAATGGAATTTCGAAAATCCAACAGACACGGTTGATATCAGTAAGTAAAATGTGGTTCAATGAGATAAAAATAATTTTTTGGTGAATAGTAACTTTTTACTTTTTTTACCGCGGTTAATAGTAAATAGGGTAACTAAGGGTAAAAATGATATTACTATTACCCTAACACATGTCCTAATTCTATTGGATAAGTTTAATTCGACCAAAAACAAACTTAGGAATAAAATATGACCATTTAGGCCCACTTGGGTTAGATTAGGACATTTATTATTAATTTATTTAAAGAAGGGTTAAAATAGTTAAAATCAAAGTTTAATAAGTAAATCATTTTTAATATGAGGTTATACAAAAGATAAATTCGACTATAAATATTCATTAGAAATCTAAAAAGATTTCCTACATAATTATATTTTATTTATAATTTTTAGACTTTAAATAAATTAATTTATTTATGACACAACGATGATGCAGTAATTACCCTTTTAAGGAAATATTAACATAATTGATGTTATAAATGCTCAAATGAATGTAATTTGAGACTTTTTATGAATTCCACTAATTTTCTAGGTTACTATGATATATTAGTGTTGATTTAATCAACTTGGTTCGAACATATAATTCTGTTATGCCTTTCAAAAAAATCATATATCAAATAGTGTCAAAATTGACACAAAATAGTTTTTAAATCAAATATTATATTATTAATTGTTATTTTATTCCTAAAAATCTAAGGTTCAGCCAAATGACTTAGATAAGGATATATATATTAATAATAAACAATTTTGGGTTCGTTTGGCATGTTATAGTAAGTGTATTAACCATATAGTGAAAGAAAACAAAAAGACACGGTAAAAGTTAAATTATTTAACTTAGAGTTAAATCTAATTGATAAGGTTAAAATAATACCCTAAACTTGTCTAAATACTATTGGATGATAGTATTTCGACCCATCCCCACTTTAGCTTCTAAATAAGACCCTTTGGAACCATTATAAACCGATTTTGACTTTAATATAAAATAATATTTTGAGATATTCCTAAGGTTCCCCTCTCCTCCCTTATAAAAGGGTACCTCCTCCCCCTCCTCCTCACACCAATTTGAGCACTCAATCTCGGCCAACCCCTGCCATTTTCTCCTCTCCACTTCCCTAGAATAATCCTAGAGGTCCTGGTCTTCTTCAAAGACCAATCTTAGTTCCCTAAGTGGAGGATTCAAAGAGGCGTTCCAAAGAAGAGGTAATATCCATTACCGATCTTTTCAATTTCTTTCTTCTTCAACTTCTTCTTCTTTAGTTGTTTCATGATAAAGTAATAACATCAGTATTACTTACATACTGATATGTTATTATAAATATTAAACAACCCTAATTTACCTTCTATCCATCCTACGGAAAAAAAATGAAATCACCGCGCGTGCGTACGTACGGAATACCGTCTCCACGCCGTGGTGTAATCTATTTTTCCACCATCACTTTACAAGGATGGGTATAATGGTGTAATGAGTAACTATTTATGATTATTATAAAGTAATATTGATACTGAAATAATATATATATATACTCCAATATAGTTCCACGATCATAGGAACGATATCATCACTCGTGCGTATGTACGGAATACCGTCTCCACGATGTGACGCGACTCGTTCTACATGATCATCATTACATAGTAATTATATAAATGAATTGAATGAATAAATATGATATATGTTACACTAATACCATTCTGGATATAAGGTATCTATAACCTTAAAATAAGAATAAGAATGTATTCGGCAAAACACGCATAAGAACAAAAGGCAATAAAGACCCGAGTAACAAGTAACAATGAAATATTACTAACAAGAAGCTAAGAATATGACCATATATGATATCATATCAATATGTATGATTCTGGAACAAGTCAATAACAATATTTAAACCATTATACAGGAGCTTCGGACACGTACAAAGCAAATCGGACCTAAGGTAAGGGAATATATCACAATCTCATTTTTTATCCGAGATTGTTTATACTTTGGTATTTACTGGGGTGTATTTTATCATCCACATCCATGTTTCCTCAATATGTAATATTATTTCCATCCACGTACAATTTTTTAAATCCAATTTTACTCTTCGGTGAGTTTTTAGTAAAAGATATGAAAGGAATCTTTTGTCGTTTTTCGTACGAGGTACTTTTTTTGACTTTTCTGAAAAAAGTACGAAGAATGTTTTTTTAACATATACGGCATGAATGGATTTTTAAAACATTATTTCCAAGAAGCTTCCTTTACAAGTATTCAAGTTTATTTTTAATCAACTTCTTTTATTTTAAAATTGTATGACATGTTAAGAAAGGAAAAGTGTTTTTGAAGTAGAAAAGATATTTTCCTCAAGAATGAAGTTCAAGTATTTTATCAAAATTATTTTCCATCTAAGATAATAAAAGGGTTCTGTTTTTATCCCTATTATTACATGGATTTGATTATGTTGTGATGGAAACATTTTTATGAATTCCTTTATCTTATATTAATTGTTTTATGATGTCATGTTGTTTAAGAATCCCATTTTTATTACATGGGTTATGCGATGATGTATGATTTATGATTATGTGGCACACATAAGAAAGGATTCATTATAAGATGGGTGGGACCTATATCTCCCTCCAATGCATTGGGTAAAGATTTTATATCTCATGAGATAGACAGGGATGGAACGGTAGGTTATACCGGTTCAGTGAAACAGGACTGAAACGAGGGTTACTCGATTCAGAAAGGGACTTTGTCCACTAAGATAGTCTTGGCAATGAGTCTTGACTAACAAGAAATGATTCTCTATGATTATGTGTGAATGCCACAAAGTTTCATGTTTTAAGTTATGATTATTGTGATTACATTTCACTACCATGATTTACCCCATGTTATGAAATTATTATCTCTTTTTCAGGTTAAGATTTCCAAAAGTTATGTGCTTATGCATATTATGTGATTGATATTTATTTTGTTTACCCTTACTGAGCATTTGAGCTCACCCTTTTATGTTTTCTTTTCCCCAGGATATAAAGAAAGGTTTTAGGTAAAAAAAAGGAAGATCTTTATGGGAGATTTTGAAGATCTTTCACCACGATTAGAGGATTACGATCCGAGTTTCCAAAGACACTAAACTATTACGATCCTTGTGTGTGTGTGTTTTTGTTATGTACTATGAATTCCGAAAAAGTAATGTAAAGTCTATGTACGTCAGGCTTCGGGTCTCTACATAAAGTGCTATAGTGATATTCTTAAATACGTGTTTTATAGTCATTTTACAAATATCTAAATGGATAGAGTTGATGCAAGTTATCAAGTATAGGGGTCTCATAATACATTGATACTTCTTCTCATGAAGTTCTAACTTGATAATCACTAAGATTTTTATATTATAAGGATAAAACCACCCATAGTAATTCCATATGTTATATGTTTCATTGAATATTACTATATGTGGTCGTGGGTATTAGTCCTTAGACATGATATTATTATTAATAAATACCATGAGTCACATACTTAAATGTATTGATCATAACCATGATGACATATGTTCATGATGAGGTGGGATATATTGGGTGAGTCATGAGTAATATGCAATTAATTAATAAATCAAGAAATCATTTCACCATTCTAAGTTAATGGAAGTAGATATCAAATGCCCATTGATTAGAATGAAACTCCCAAATTATGTTCATGGGCGTAGAATTTTTATTGATAAGTTCATTTAAGGAAATTCAAAGAAAGATATATCAATAAAATAAATTAATGAAACAATTAATACATCCTTGTTGATGAGATATCAATACAAAGTGATTATATTACATAGTGATAATTCATAGGATGTTTTTGATGTTGCGACATTTAACATATTTCTGTATGGGTTACTAGACATATCAATAGATGTTAACATTATACTTTAGGCCAAATATCCTAATTACACTAGGAAAGTGTCCTAGAGGGTCACACACTTAGTGTGTCAAAAACCACAGTTAAATTCTATTAGAAACTAACATCAAAATCAATATTTTTATAAAGATCCAAGGAAAATAATTATTTAGGTTATTTTGGTTGTAAATATTTAGTCAAATGTTATTTGAGAGAATATATATGTGAGTTTAAGATTATATAAATTTTTATTTATGTATTTAGTAAATATAATATTAATTTTTTTATTAATGAATAATATGGGGATATTAATTTATTTTAAAAAATAGTTATTATTTAAGTTTCAATAAATCTTGGGGAGAATTGGTAAGCTAAATTAAGGGCCTAATAGGAATTATAAATTAAATATTATTTAAATAAATATTTACTCATTTATTTATTTATTTATTTATTTATTTATTTATTTAAGAAATGATATTTAAATAATCCACTAGTTTTCTACATGTCAAGGAAATAGTATTATTACTATTATTTTACATCTGTTTTTATTTTGGATTAAACTATTTGTTGAGGGTCTTTTTGAAATAATCAAAAAATGACCTAAGTATATAAATATATTTATATCATATATATGGTGATATCAATAAAAGATCATTATGAAAAAAAATGTTATCTTGAGAATTATCTCAACCCTAGAGATAACAATATCTAGAACTCTCTCATGATTAAATAGTATCAATCCTTGTCTACCCTCTCAAGTCTCAAGAGAACTAGAACAATTCTTCAAGCTCTGAATGATTTCTTTTTACGATCAACGGTGAACGATGAAATTATTTAGAATCATCTATGTTATCCCCTGGTGATTTTATAAGGACATTCCATGGTTTTTTGAGTATTCTTGGATACCTCTAGAGGGATTCTAACTAAGGATACCTCATTATACCAATTGTATAACAAGCGTGGTCAACCAATTCCCCAAAAAAGAAAGAATTGCAAGGTAAGGTAATTATAAATTATATTTTAAAGACCCTATATTCAAATATTATTAGGTTTATTTCATCATGTTTTGATGATTTATTTGAGAAACCAATGTAAAATCATGGTCGGGCATGGTCCAAACCCACTTCCGTTGTGCCCTATAATTATCAAAAACATCATTTTTCAATTTTAAATTTATCTTCTTTATCCAAATATACATAAATAATATTTAAAAATCAAAAAAAGTTAATTTAAAACATTATTATACTATTAAAGTGGTATTAAAATATATGATAATATATTCTAATTGATTCATCTATTATAACACATTCTTGTTTTGGTTGGTGTTACCACATACATGAATGATGTTATTACATATTCAAAATTAACGATTAAGAAAACATATTCAGTAGTAATATGTATTACCAATGTTTAATTAAATATATTTTCATAGGTTTTTAATGGTAATATATGTAATTATATTTATTAATAAAATCTACTCCTTTTATTGATTTAATATTCAAAAATATGATAATTTATAACTTTTTATAAAAAAAATATATGAAGTAACTATGGAATTTAAAAACATTGTCAAACAATTCTATATCATATCCATTTACATTCTATAAGTGATGTACACATGATCACGGGGAAAGGAGTGAAATTGCTATACCGAAGAAAACATGGAACAAACTAAAGAATTAACACTCAATGACTGATTTTAACTATGAATGATTAATAAATGGGTAATAAATAAATTTATATGAATGGAATTAATTAATATAACTATTAATTATATTATTATATATATGAATAATAACTTTAAATTTATTATACATTAATTTATAGGTAATCCAACCAATCAAGAATCCAAGGTAAGAGTTTTTCATGGCTCAATCTTCCTTCCATTGAGTTGTACTCTTTCTTCTCTGACAATGTACTTATATGTTTGATATATTATAATATATATCAATATAATTATTTATCTTCTCTTAATTTTTATATAAATTAACTTTTTATATAATAATATTATTCTTGGATTAATTTCTTACTTTATAAAAATAAAACATTGGGAAGAATAATTCTAATCCTATATATTGACCATTTCTCTTCCATTTCCATGTTTTTTCGTAACATATATCTATATTTTATATATTTAAAAAGTTAAATAAGTATTATATTCAATATATTTTGTATTTTTGTTACATTCTATTGGAAATTAAATTTCATATCCATTTCTTTTATGTGAGATACTTTAAATAGTAAAAAGACTACTAAAATGGTATTTCTTTTAACTTTCATACATTTTGTATCTTATAATACATATTTAATTTAATTTAACTTTATTTAAATTCATGGTTTCATTATTGGGATTTTTATTATTAAAATAATGTATTGAAACACATTTTTAACATTTTAAAAATGATTTTGAAATTGACTTCTGTCTTGTTTTTAAGAAAATGTTGTCGTTAATTTAAGGAAACTCATTTCATGATTTATAATCTATGTTCATTTTTGTATCTTAAATATAAAAAGCCTTTGATTAATTTATATCATTCATATATTAACCTATAAATTAACATATTATATGATTAATTTAGATGATTCAATTTTAGGTATCATCATATTCAATCCATGAATTCTTCTTATATGATACCTTATAGAAATGATTTGTCCCATTTTATTTCCATGGGATATTCAAATTACGATGTATGATTAATTTAATATGTATGGTTTATTATTATGTTACATTTGAGCATAGAAATATCAATATTACCAATGCATTGGGTAAAAAATATATCTCATTAGTAGATTATGTTATGGGAAATTAGAGGTTATCCTAGTCTATCATGTTATTCATAAACATGATGTGGTTAGATTTGTCCATAATTTTATCATAGTCCTATAAAATATACTTTACATAAGTTATGATTTTATATGCTTATTTTTAAGAAAAATTACAAAATTACATCTCCATGGATCAATATTAATTTCTTTTTACTTCGCATTCTTATGTTATGGTATATTTTATGCATTCATGGTGATCCTTTAAATAACTATGTTTCACTTCCTTAATATGGATTATGGTATCATACCTCATGATTATTATTTATATTTTCATAATATTATTCCACTAGTCCTTCCTTTTATATTTTTTTGTTCATATCTTATTTATGATCTAAGTATATTTTCTTTCTAACTCATTAGTGTGATTTTTCCTTTACTGAACATTTCATCTTACATATTTTCCTATATTTCCCAATTACCTTGGTAATTAAGAAGAGTATTATATTTCACCTCATAAATTAAATAATCAATAATTATGAGTTTAATATAAATTATTTCACATTATTAAATTACCATGATCATTTAGATTTATATTTTATGATAATTATGAAAACCATTATATAAGAAATGTACATTTCAACACATTTTACTTTTTTCTACAAAATAGGTTCTTAAATTTACACCCCTCTTTAATTTAAGAAAAATTTTATTTATTTAAGATGAGTCACCATAGTATAAATGTTAAAAATTCTATAGTTTCTACAAATCCTTATATCCTATTAAAAAGATTTTAAAACATGGTATGAGAATAAAAATATCATTTTGGGATAAAAAAATTAATGAAAACTCATTATTCTAGTGAAAAACATTAAACCCCATAAAAATATTTACCTATTTCTTAATAAATTTTAAGTATATTGATAAATCGTAATTACATGTGAAAGTAAACTTTACTCAAACAGAAACATTTAAACCCTATATAAATCATATAAAAACTTAATTTAATCAAGAAGAATCATTTTAAAACCCATGTTAAAATAATTTATAGAACACATTCAACAGGAGTAACCTAATCGGTTATATCCAAAATTTTGTCCTTAAATACTAAATAATTACCCAACACATTAAACAGATATATACTAACATCAACTATAATCATATCTAATAATAAATTTTTATATCATAAACAAAAAAAATTATAATCTCGCATTATTTATTTATAAAACCCTTGAAAAACTCATTTTACCCGATAAAAAACAATTTTCATTTTCATATGAAGTTAATGAGAAATGTCATTTTATTTTGAGAAATCTTAAAAAATTACTATAATAATGTCAATAGGATATTCATTGTAAACCCATGAAAAATTTTAGAGGAATCCCGATAATGAATAATGGCTATGATGGTGGTAAATAGTATCCATGCGGTAAACATTAATTAAAACACACTTTTTCACTTTGGTAAAAAGTATCAAAATGATCCATATGGAAAATATTAAAAAGGCTCATTTTTAAAACATTTTTAAAAAGTGAATTATAGTTTAAAATAACTATAAAAAGTCATTTGAATATATATGATAACATTATTTAATCATTTTAAATAATTTGGATATGAAAAGAAAATTATCAAAAATGGTTTTAAAGAAAAATCCATTACCTTGAGTACCATCTTGCATCATACATTCTCTAAATACATTATAATAAAATTATATTAATTATTTAATTTATTAATAAAAAATTTCTGGTTTATTAAATTATCATTATTCCTTTAATTTCATTTATTACTATGTTTTATTTAGTTACTAAATCAATAAAGTTTACATTATATGTTTTAAGGTTGTTGGGTCCAAAACAGATCCTTTGTATTGATCTTGGTCAAATGGGTAATAGTTCTATAATCTAAATAATATTTAAAAAACTTTAATTTTTATGTTTTTAAATTTAATTATACTATTTAAACCATCCATGTAAGGTAGTAATAAAAAATGAGATACTTCGTTCATGGAAGTAGTGCTCTGCACATTTGCACGAGGGACGTTTTCATTTTTCCAATGGATGAAAATGAAATAAAGAAGATAGAGGTTTAATTTAATAGATTCAAAAAAATATTATAAATACTATATTTATTCATTAAATTCATCTTTATGACCATCCTTTATAGCTGTATATCAAAAATGAATCACATTACCTCATACAGGGGGTAGTTAACATGTACAGACGAGTGACATTATCATTTTCCAACATATGGGAGGATAATAAGGTAGATAAAAAAAATTATTGAAAGGATCATAATTATGTTATAAACATAATATATATTCATTAAATATATTTTATAACCATATGATTCATGTGGTGATGAAAAATGAAACACATCACTTCATGGAGTCGGTATTTCACAAGTGCGTACAAGTGATATTTTCATTTCCCATAAGATGGAAAAGATGTAGATAATAGTTCATAAATAATAATAATAAAATTTTAGTATATTAAATATACTGATTTAGTTATTTTAGTATGGTTAGAATATATTTTAATGATTTAGAGGAGGAAATAAATTTATAATAATTCAATTAAGACTTATACCTTCTCTATGTACATCTTCCTTTGGTTTACACCTTAACACTTCTAGGATTTGTATTTTTTCGAGACCAAGACCTCTAGGAAGTGTGTAGGATAGTGTTAATAGTATTTGGGTAGATATTTTATAATATAGGTTTCTCAAAGTGTGTGTATAATTGGAGATAGGAGGGTCCCTTTTATAAGCGAGAGGAGTGGCACCATTATAAATATTAAGAACTTTAAAATATAATAAATGTATTTCCCATGGATATTGGATCCAATTTAGTGAAATTTATAATATAGGATAATTTAATTCTTAAATTTAATCAAAAGAAACTATTTAAAAAATTAGGTATTTAAAACTTTATCTCTTAGTTTAACTCCTCTCAGTAACTCTTTTAACCTTTACCATGGTGACAAACTTTTAACATAGTAGCTATTCATTGTGACTAAAAATGAAATAAAAATAATAATTTTCTTTTGAAAATTATGACTTAAAATATAGAATTAATTTTATAATGTTCAATTTATAAAATGGTAAATATTAATTTTAATATTAGTTCTCAAAAGACAATGAAAACCTGTTTTTTGATAAATGACTTTCTAAGCATAAAATGATTTTACTCCAAAATAAAGTATAATGTTGATTATCATGTAATTAATTTGATTAGGTTAAATAAAATTATAATTATTTAGCTTTAAAACCAAACCAAAAACAAAACTAGCCACATGAAAATATGATAAAAATTGAAAAACCAAAATAGTATTTATTTGAATATAAATATTACTTAAATTTCCAAAATATTAAACATATATTTCTAAGTCCAAAATTATATTTTATAAATGTATTATATTACTTATTAGATATATATTTGACCTATAAAATGATATCATATACTTTAAATTCAATATTTTATCATGATAATCTCATAAAAATGACAATATTTGAAAATTCACTATTTTTCACTATTCACCCAAAAATCAACTATTTCAAAAAAATTCTAAAAATTTCTCTTAAGATTATTTTTAAATGATTATATCAAAACTTAATTCCATTTTTTAAATTTAAAATTCTAAAATTATGAAATTTAAAATTAAAAAAAAACTTTTTAATACATGGAAAAACAATTTAGTTAAATAAAACTATTCCTTTTTCGATTGAAAAATTATGAAAATTTATTTCTAAAAAATGATAAATTTGAATCCATAAAATGAATACATATAAATTATAAAATTTATTTTTTTATAATATTACCTATTTTTTCATATTCTTCCACCAAAAATAAATTACATCCTCATAATTTTATCCACTACTTAAACAAGTGAGGATATTTTTTCCTCATATATTTTTCAGATTATCATGTTACTTATTCAATCTTATGGTTCTTCCATAAAACCTAAACAAGGTGGGTCACCTTATTCTATAATACCTACTACCTATGATCTAGAATTGTAACCATTATTTATTAATAATGGTTATTATCCTTCAACTAAACTACTTTGGGGATTAAAATATCAGATACATTAGTAATATATTTACTTAATAATTAAACACAAAACACATCATGTGCTTGAGATAAACACATAGGTAAGGCTAATTAGTAATCAACTAATCCCACTTTCTCCAAAATTTTAAATGTACTAATATATTATGGAATTATTTTTTTCCTTCTAAAATTCATATCACCTTCCCAAGGATATACTTTAAAAAAACATGATCCCCTACATCAAAATAAAATATTTCTTCAAGTTATCATTATAACTCTTTTACCAACTCTAATCTTGTAACATCGATGCTTCAATTATAGTAAGTTTATCTTCCTAAAGAATCAATATCACAATACACATAGTTATTTTAAATAAAATTATTAAAAACTAAATTATAAACTTTTATCAACTAAATTTCGTTAAATTAATTTCATTTTTGAAACCATAATATCAAAATTAACTTAGGGTGAAATTTTGGGTTTTTTCTGAAATGATTATTTTTTATTGAATATAAAAAAGTAATGATCTTTCAAATAGTGGCATCAGATTTAAAAGTTCTATTATATTTTTTATTTGGTATTAAAGTGAAATATGGAACATTTTATATTCAATAATATATTTAATTCTAGTAATTTTCACGATTTTGATATAAGTTAATTTTTATGCTTAAAATTCCTTTTTTAAAACCTCTTTTGGTTAAGTTTTACACATTTATTTTAAAATTAATTTCCAATAGTTATATAAATTTAATCTTAAAAATGGATATCATATTTATAATTAGAAATTTAAAATTTGGTAAATAGGACTATTTTTTATATGAATAGTAATTGTAACAAATATTTGTCACCTTAGTATGGGTAAAATGGGTAAAACGAGGTTAAAAAAATAAATTCTCTAAATAAACCCATAACTTTCCATAATTTCATAATATATGATAAATTCTAACATATACATATCAAATTTTTATATATGGAATTTTTATTTCATTTTCTCTTGATAATTACATTTATATTATATAAAGTAAAGAAAATTCCAAAATGTCACTCTCCTGAATTTAATATCTTTGATGTTTTTACATAAGGATAAAAAGAGGATAATTTTGTTTCGAAATACATATTAGAAATATTAAATAGTATTTTTATTAATTTTATTTATTTTTAATTTTTAATGATGAAATAATTACCATATATGCTTACATAGCACTCACACAACACTTATGCATGTAATAGATTAATCATGAAAAATATTTCAAAGACTATAAAAGTAATATTTTTAGGGATATTTATAGTGACTCATTAATATTATAGATTAATATAAAATATTAATTATGTTTCAAATTTTTATATTCTAGTTCCACTTCTATCTTGATGTCGTTACGGTCAAATTAAATGAATAGTGTCAAAAAAACTATTAATGATATTTTATGAAAGAAATATTTTATTAAATTACTAAAAATTACTAAAAATAATTCAATAAGAAAATTAAAAATTTAAATGGTATAAAATTTCATTCCATTTCCATTTATGAGAATATTATTACCTTATAAATGAAATTATAACCCTTTAAATTTGAAAAAGTTTTATCGTGGTTGAGGTCAAAGCAGGTTACCTGATGGTTAATCTAAAATGAAAAGGGTTAAAATGACCTAAATATTTATTTAAACCTAATTTTTTAGTTTTATTTGTACCTTAATATTATAACATTTTAATATGATCCATATTGGATCCATTTTTCTAAGAAATGTAAATAATGATATTTTTAAACATTAAAAAATTACAAGTGTGCCTCTCACCTCAATTATAAATTGACACATCCTCCTCTCAATTATTAACTCCTATTGAGTCATATAACTCAACAAAAACCTAAAAAAATAACCCCCAAACATCATTTTACACAATATAAATGTGTTTTTACCCAAAATACCAGCCATAGAGTCCTTAATAAGGGATTTAATGGAGGTTTCTCTAAGAGATAGTAATTATTTTTACAACTCTTTAAAATTTATTTCTTATTTTAAATCCAATAAATATGTTATTTCCATACTAAAATAATATTACCAGTGTAATAAATATACTAATATTTTATTATTATTATTTTTAAATAATTTTCCATCTCTTTTAAAATCTATTAAAAGAAAAAAAACATTGTGTGTGCGTACATACGACTCTCAATCTCCATCTAGAGGTGTAATTCATATTTCATCACCACTTTAATTGGATAGTTATAAATATTGAAATAATGAATATATATGATATTTATGAAATAATTATTATTCTTAAATTATAATATCATATCTACCATCTTACATTCCAATCCGTTGAGAATAATAATGTCGCTCGAGCATACATGTGGACAACCACCTCCATGAAGTGATGTGGTCCATTTTTTCATTTTTTATTTACAGAGATGGTAATACGGATATAATTAATGAATATATTTATATATAAGATGTAATAATGATTTTTTAATGGTGAATTATTATTTACATATCTTTTGGTCCATCCGTCATAAACTGAAAACTATGTTCAAACATATGTCTGACCTACCGTCTCAATGAATGGTGTAATCCATTTTTATATCTATAACATTTATGAATGATTATAACAATGTATATAATGAATATGTATGATATATATATCATCATTTACATTATATATATTATGGAAGCATGATAAAATTATAAATACTAAAACTACCGAACTAAAACATACATAAAAAATGAATTAGTTATCACCTGAAATGGTGATTTTAATAAATAATTGTTATTAAACAGACAATAAAAGGTTAAAATTAAATAATATATGGTATGATATATATGATTATAGTTATTTAATATATTTATAATAAATATATATTTATTATACATGATATTTGAACACATATGAAGGAATTCGGATCTGAGGTAAGGGTTTATTTCAAAATCTCATCATTATTTGGGATTGTTTATGTTTAAGTCTCCATTGGGGGAGTTACATGATATTTATATTATAAAAACAATATATTTTATTATCATGTGGTTATTTCTAAAAATTTTATGTTTTCCTTTCATTTTTCTCTTATGAGTACTCAAGAGGCCAAAATAATGTTTTTTTGGAAAACCAACATTGATTTATTTTCGATCTAGATTTTTTTTTTTCCATGTACATATTTTAATTAAAAAATTTAAATTTTTTTTACTATATTACGATTATTTTTTTATTTTCATTTTACCCATTTTCAAAATTCTATAAAAAAAAATTAAAGCAATTTTTTTTCTTTTTTCTGAATTAGGTACTTTTTGACTTTTTAGTGGAAATTTGAAAGGAATATTTATTCTTACATAAACATCATGAATGGAAGATCCTAACATTATGACCACTCAATACTTTAAATCTTAATTTATATGTTTTCAATAATCTTTTAAAATAAGTTTTTTTCTTTAATATTTTTTAAATTTCTGTATTTTGAGTAATTGATTTTAAAATGAAAAGGGTGTTTTATTTGAGAAATATTATCTTGATATTTTTAAAACATTTTCACCTATTTTATAATTATATGGTGAATATTTTGATTTAATGTGGGTATATTATTTTGATACCATTAAATATAATACACTGTATGGATTATGATAATGTTTATTGATTGGGAAAAATATTAAATTTTTTCCTTCTAGGCTTTCAATAGGAATTTTTATATTGATTATGTTACACCCCTTTCATATGCTGAATGAATTGGACTTAGTAATTGATGGGAAGAGACCGTTATAGCCCCTTGATGTATCGTTGGATCTCATGAGACTAACTAGTCTGTGTATTTGGTGTATGCCTTAGCTATTTATATGTGTTTTCTTGGAATAAGGCCTTGATGGTAAGATTATGATATCAAGTATTATGTATTATATAATTATGAAAATAGTTATTATTATCAATGTGATTATTTATATAATTATTTTATCAATGGATTTAGTCTTCTTTATGGTATTATTTATATAGAATATTTGATTATTGATTTTCTCGACCATATTATTCATGTTTTATTTATTTTATAACAACCTCTATTGTAAACGTTCCTTTACTGAGAATTTTATCACACCCTTTATTATCTTTTCATTTACCCATGATATAAATAATGTATCTATGAATGAAATATAGGATTTACTAGAATAACTAATAATGTTCTCATAAGAATTATTATATTATATTTCTTGTTTTTATCTTTAATTTGAGAATAATATATGTATCTAATATCCAAGACTTTAAAACTAGTATGCTCTCAGGATGTGATCCCTTATACTTGTTCCAATGTAGTAAAATAACCACCAACTTTGGGATACTAGATTCAGGGTGTTACTGTTCATATCAGAAAAAGTTTGGTAGAACCCTTGGAAAAAAAATTTAGGAAAATATATATTAGAGAACCTATCCCTATGATAAACTCTAAAAATATGTCAAATTATTGGATAAAATCATAATTTTTTTAGTAAGGTAAATATTATATGGTTTCCCTTGAAATACACCCCCATATAGATATTACACATCTGTGTGGTTTCGACACCAATTAATCTTTGGGTAATAACACTTAAAATAGTTGGTTGAGTATATCTTGGCCATCATTCTTGTGAATGAGAAGTGTGACCTTACTGCACACCTAGTTTGACACTAGTGGGGGATATGATCAGGATAATTCACATTTTATTTATATTCAATTATAAAATAATTGAAAATATTTTTATTATTTTAAAATATTTCCAATAATACTAGGATTATGATTCTAAGATTATCTATGAATAAATTTTAAAGCTTTGTCAATAATTTCATGAGTTTTAGAATTATAGATTATAATTCATAATATTATAATCTAATCTAGTGAATTCCATTTTTTATAAATTTCACCTAGAAAAAATGGAAACAATACTAATACGTGTAATCTATGTCGAGATTTGTATCTTAGTTAATACAATAAAACAAGAGATGTAATTGGATTTGGATATGAAGATGAACTAATTATAACTATATTGGGTTAGTTGACCGGGGTTATGACAAATAACCATACTCGTATGGATCGGCCCACTGATCCACAATGTGGTGTAATAATGGTGGCCTACTTTATGCATTAGCAACCCCCATCATTAAATATAACTATAAATCCATTTTTATCTAATAAATGGATAACTTCCTTAGATAAAATATTCCATTATTTGAAAAGTAATGAAAGTGAAAAGGTTATCATGGAAATTTATCATCTCATGGAAGATTCAGATCAATGGTGGTCATTAGTTTAAAACACTAAGTATGAGGAGGAAATAACAAACATTGAGTGGAAGGATTTTAAGTTACTTTTCTTGGAAAAATATTTTCCTCATGAGTAATGAGAATATGTGGAGAAACAATTCCTGAGTCTATGACAATGGAATATAAAATTTTTTTTATGTATGAATATAAATTTACAAGGTTAGCCACACTTGATAAAGACTACATACATAATAAAAAGTGTCATATTGGTCATTTACTTGATGGACTAAAGGAAATATTTCAAAGGAAACCAGTCTCCCAAGCCTTATCATCGTATGAGTACATAATATCATTTTCTATTAAGATATAGAAATAATTATCCAAGTATTATGACTTAAAAGGAAAGTAAGATTAAAATATGGCAGTTCAGCACTCTTGAAAAGGAAATACATAAAAATAGAAGAAGGTAAGGTTAAAATTTTAAACAATTAATAAATGTGGAAAGAAGAACCATCTAACTTACTAAGAATGGGAGTTTTCTTCATGTGTGGAGGGAATGGACATTATTCTCATGATTGGGAGGGAAATAAATAAGCTTATTATGTTCAATGATTCAACTACAAGGATATAGGTAACTATGTTAATGATTGTACCATGCATCAATGGAATTTTCCTCAAAAAGGACCAAGGGAGAAAGGCCTAATTTATGGGATCACTACAGCTGAGGTTGAAGTTCCTAAAGATTTGGTGGCATGTACTTTAATCATAGCCTCAAATTTAGATAATTTTTTATTTTATTCCAGATCTTCACACAATTTTATATCTTCCATGTTTTCCATGAAAATTATATATTTTCATATAACTTTAAGTAAGGAGTTATTGGTAAAGAATCTTATTGTAAGTCTCACCTCAAAAGGATGTGTTTATTATTTCCCATTATGACACATAAACATAACCTATTTACAGACTTTATTATTATACATATTCTTGTATTTTTATATAATCCTTTTTATGGATTGGATTTCAAAATATAATGTAAAAATTTATTATCAAGAGAAAGAAATTATGATTCGTGATGAAGATAAAGAATTACTTATATCTAAAGGGTAGACTACATCATCTAAATAATATCTAGATCCACCTCCAATATCTATCCTTAGTGAAATTATAATAGAATAGTAGAATGAAAAAACTATAGAAGGGGAAGGTTACACTAGGATATAATATGTTCTTATTATGAAATAATATATTGATTTGTTTATAGAAGATCGACATGGACATCCAACTGATCGTGAAGTTGAGTATTCTATCAAAATCATCCCTGATGCAAAACCTATATCTAAGACTCCTTACAGAATTTCTACTATGTATGTATTGGACTTAAAAAATTAAGAATTGTGTGTTAATGGATTCATGATACCCAGTGTTTCTAATTGAGGAACACAAGTTTTGTTTGTAAAAAATAAGGATGATACTATAGGGATGTGCATTGATTATAGAGAACTATATTCCATCATTGTAAAGAATTATTATTATTTTCCTCGTATCGGTGGTATGTTTGATCAACTTTAATAAGAAAAATATTTCTCAAATATTTATTTTCATTCTGGGTATCATAAGTTATGAATAAGAAAAGAATATATTCCAAATATAACATTTTATATGAGGTATTCACATTATGAGTTTATAGATATTATATTTGGATTGACTAATGAACTCTCTATTTTTATGGATATGATAAACAGAGTGACTAAGGAAAGTATTGATAGTTTTTTTGTGCTATTTACTAATGATATATTTGTATACTCTAATATTTATTAACATCATAAGATTTATTTAAAAATCATTATTGAGCCACTTATAGATAAATATTTATATGGTAAATATAATATGTGTGAATTTTGGATTCTACCATCAGGGGGGAGGATTTTTTATATATAGTGACATATCAAATATGGAACTTGGATGTGTCCTTATTAATAATGATAAATTTATTTCATATGAATCATGGCAGTTAAATATATATAAAAAAAACTATCCAACTCATGATCTTAAGTTGGAATTCGTAATATTTTCTTCGAAGATATTATTACATTATCTCTATAGAAAAATATTCGAGATATAAATATATCATAAGAGTTTGAAATAAATATTTTCATAGAAAGAGATAAACATGAGGAAAAGGATATGGTTAGATCTATTCAAGGATTATTATTATTGAATGACACACTACCAACCTAGATAGGCTAATATGATGGTTGATGTATTGTGTAAGAAATATCATGGAGTCCAAACTAAAATTAGGATTTAGAGGGGTCATATGTTCATGAATTTAGTAAAATTGGATATGGTAATTATTATTGAAGGGGAAACATCAATCATTTTTCAAATTATTTCAAAATAAAATTTTTTTTATAAAAAATATTAGATTTATGATGAGAGTTTCCAAAGAAACATAAATCCATGAATGATCGGATGTTGGAATACTTAATTTACAAAGATAGTACTCTTAAATTTATAAATAGGTTACGTGTTCCATATATAAATATTATTTAAATAGAATTATTATATGATTATCTTAGCTTTAATTTCTATATACACCCTGGCAGTACTATGATTTATAAGGATTTTAAGGAAAAATTTTTGTGGGATAATATGAAGTTGAGAATTAATGATTATATATCAATATGCATGGTTTTTTAAAATGTTAAGGTTAATAGAAAACACCCTAATGGATTCACAAAACCTATAACTATTTCTATATAGAAATTTTATGATATTTCTATGGAATTTTTCACTATATTACAAAATACTCATAGAATAAATGATATTATATGGGTTATTATTGATTTCCTTACTAAATTTTCACATTTCCTCACTATAAGAGAAGATTTGCAACTTGAGAATATTTCAAGACTCTATATTAATGAATTTTTAAGACTTAATGGTATACCTCTTTCAATTATGTATAATGAGGATCCATTATTTATATGAAAATTTTATAATATTTTTTATAAGTATCTCAATATCAAGGTTTATTTGAGTGTTGCCTATAATCCTCAAACTAATTGGAAGATTAAGATGATTATTCAAATATTAGAATTCATTTCAATTTCATTATAACTTTACTTTAATGGTATATTTGATCAATATTTACCTTTGGTATAGTTTTCATATAGAAATAAATTCATTCAAGTATTCAAATGTCTCTATATGAAGCATTATATGGTAAGAGATGTCATAATTAAACTTCTTGGGATGAAGTTTGTGAAAGGAAGTTTATAGATAATAACTTATAGAGGAGAAAATGGTGAAGTTAGAGACTGTTTAGAATCATAAAGAAGCTCAAATAAGGAAAAGAGTTGTGCTGATAACCAAAAGAAAGATTTTTAATTTCAAGTGGGAGATCAAGTTTTTATAAAGTTATCTCTATGGAAGAATGTTATAAGATTTTGTAAGAAAGTAAAAATGATCCCTAGGTACATCAGACCTTTTAAAATTCTAGAAATAATTGGAATTGTGGATTACCATTTGGTAATTTCACCAAGATTATCTAAGGTACATGATGTGTTACATGTCTATTTTTTGAGGAATTACATTCCAGATCCAACACATTTTCTCACCTATGAGGAAATAGAATTATAACCTGGTTTATCATACTGTCACAAACAAGATATGGTTCCCATCAAAACTAGCACCAAACCCATCCCATGAAAAGTCCTAAAGGGAGGTACTGATCCCCACGGTCTAGCACAAGTTCTTGGGTATCACAAAATGAATGTTGGGAATTATTTACCTGAGTTTATAAACATACAATAATAAACAAATCCAGTAAACCAAATCTAGATTTTTAAAACCAAACCATCTATTAAAAAAATTTAGAATTGAATTACATAATTTAAAACAATTATAAAAGACTATAACAAAAGGGAGAAAAACCAAAAATACATCCCAAGAACCTCCTCATGGTAATAAGAACCACCCTTAAGCCATCTCCACAACACTACATCATGAAGGACCACTAAAAACCTATACTATTGGCACAAGAAGTTGTACCCAAACCTACGACAAAAACAACCAAGTCTAATTACACCCAAATGTGTAAGTAGGGTATGAGACAAAACCCAGTAGGATTCCACCACTAATATATTCCATGTGATAAACATTCAAAGAAGAAAAGCTTAAAAGTTTTCATAAACATGAAATACTAATGATAATTTTAAATAGATGCCACTTTAAATAAATATATTTTTCAAGTGGGTTGTTTTAAAGAATCAACACTTTTAAATAAAATACCAAAGATAATTAATTTTCAATCCAAAAATATTTTATTCTGATGGTAATCCTAAATCATCCACTGAGAATAAGAAATGTGAAATAACCCATAGGCACTAGCTCGATGTAGGTCCCAGGTACCTCGTATCTCGGTGAACGTAATCATCACAATATCTGTTCTCATTCACACAGGCCACTAGTAGGGATCATACCCATAGCCAAGTGTGCCCCCATAATAATCATCATCATAGTTTAGTTAGTGTTGTAAGAATCAAACTTGCTATATGAAATTGAGGCCAAACCCCATGGGGTCACTAGCATACTAGTACACGTCTTCCCTCCTAAATACCTGGGTTTCCATCTTGTGCTCAAACATGTTCTACAAGCCATGAAATATAATTTTAACATCAAAATACCACTTCCACATCACATACCCACTAAAAACCCACAAAAATGTCACATAATACTCCTTTCATAGGAAAAATTCATTTTTCACATCATACTCACACAAAACAGCCCACAAATGTGTTTCACACCTTTCTTGCAATTTGATAAAACATTTCAGCAATTTATAAAACATTATAAAAATGTTAGACATATTAAATAAACAATTTACCTTTAAAAACCCTTATTAGGTGAGCACACTCACCAAAACAGTATATGTACATCCTTTCCCCACTTTTTCTAACTCAGTAAACTATTTACAAGTTTCATAAAACAATATCTAGGGGTTTACCAATATTTTTCACACAAAACAAATTTCAAAACCATCTTTCCAGGAAAAAATCACACCAATAACAATCCAAAATGGATTTTTCATTCTTATAAACATTTATTAAACCACTCTCAAGTGTTACAGAATTACCTCGATTAATGCCACAAAAGATACACATGAAAAACACACATTTTCATAAAACACCTTCAAGAGGTATAACAATGTTTTACACATAAATCCCATTAAAACCCCTCTTTAAAACCTAAAATAACACCAATACACAACAAAATAAAAAAAATCATCCTAGAAAACATTTAATAAATCAATTTCATGTGTTATAAGAAAACCTCAAAGATTACTATAGTGGTTACACATGGAAAACACCCAATTGAAACAAAAGTGCAACTATAAAATTAACCACTTAACAAAATCCATAAAAAATAGTTTTTTCACAATGAAAATCATATGAGAAACATTTAAAATCATTAAATCATGCATGATAACTCATCAAAAATTCATTACATATGGAATCACCTATCGAAAATGTGGAAACCCTCAAATCTTGTTGTGAAACATCAACTGCACCATCGTCGCACCACAAGGAAGAGAAATTGATCCCCAGACCACAATATTAGACAAATAAGACACAAAAACAAACCCTAGGTAAGAACCCAAACTTCTAGACATTTTAGAGCTTCATGAAATAGGGAGGAAACCCTAAGAAGAAGGAAGGAAATGAAGATAGAAAAAACATACTTGAAGAAATATTGAAGAAATCTCCCCAAATCAACCAAAATATGAATCTACAGGTAACCAAAACTGGTAGGGAGGATCTAAGGAGTCATATTAGGTCATGTGGGGATCGAAATGTTAAAAAAATAGTGAAAATTGAAAGAGTTATGAAAGAAACATTTTACCTCTTCATATCTTGTTTATTTTAGAAAGATTATAAAATATCGCCCAAATCTGTCGGGGAGATGGGATCCATAGAGGAAAAATATCTTATGGGGATGGTCCTCAGGTGTTTGGATTCAATTGGGATGTGGAATAACTGAAAAATAGTGAAAAAAAATGATTGGGATATTGAAAAATTAAACAAATAATTTAATGCAGGAAATAGGATTACGGGTAGGCCCAATACCTTAATAAAAAATCCAAATCCATCATGATTATAGATTCCTATGTAGTCCAAATGGATATGGTGATTTTAATATACAAGGGAATGACAATTGGGAATTGTAATGGGTGTAAAATGTTGAAAAAGTAATGAGTTATAAAAGAAAAAAAAATTAATTTTAAATCTAGAAATGGGTTCACGGTTTAGCCCAAATTTTGAAAACCCACCATTTCCAACAAAATGCTTAGAAAACCGCCAAAGAAACATGAATGGAAATAAAATGAAAAATTACTTTAAAATAATTCATGGATGTGAAACATACTATGAATATCCAATCCATATTTTTGACACTGGAGAACAAGTGCGGAAGAATCAGGTGACTCGGCTAGTAAAGGTACTTTAGGGAAATAATAATATAAAAGAGGTGATGTGGGAAACAAAATATTTTATGACGAAGTACCACCCAAATATGATATTTAGGTGAAATTATAAAAACAATTAGGAAGAAATGATACGATGGAGGGAAGAATGTGGCACTCAAGCTTCAATGGTAGTAATATTTTCTTTCTAAAGAAACAATAGCACAATACACATAGTTTTATTCAATATTTTGATTAAAAACTAAATTATAAAATTTTATAAACTAATTTTTCATAAATTTATTTTAATTTTTAAACCATCATATCATAATTAAATTAGGGTAAAATTTTTGTATTTTTTTGAAATGATTGATTTTTCAATGAATAGTAAAAAAATAAAGATTTTTTAAATACTATCGTTATATTTAAAAGTACCATCATATTTTTAATTTTGTATTAAAGTTAAATATGATCAATTTTATTTATAATAATATAATCATTTCCATTTTAATTATTAATTTTCATTATTTTCATATACGTTAATTTTTATGCTTAAAATGCATTTTTTTAAACTACTTTATTATGTCTTACACATTTATATTAAAATTTATTTATGATATTTATATAAATTGAATATTGAAAAATGGATACCATATTTAGAAATAGGAGTTTCAAATTTGTTAAATAGTCTCATTTTATTTTTTGTCTTTATGAATAATAACAGTGTTAAATATTTTTCACCCCAATAAAGATAAAATGGGTAAAACCTAGTTAAAACCATAAAATAAAGTCTCAATATCAACCCAACACTGGACATAATTTAATTTTATAGGATAAATTATACTATATGCATATCAAATTCAGATATAGGGATTTTTGGTTCAATTTTCCCTTGATAATGACGATTATATTGTTTAAAGTAAAGAAAATTCTAAAATGTCACTCTCTTGACTTTAATATCATTAAATTTTTTTACATAAGGCTAAAAGAATGATATTTTTTTATATAAAGGTTTATTTTAAATATTAAATAACTTTTTTCATATTAATTTAAATTTTTTAATAATGAAATAATCACCCTAAATTCTTACACAAAACTGGCATAGCCCTCATGCAAGTAGTAGAAAAATAATGTATATAATTTTAAAATCACTAAAAGTAATATTTTTGGGGTAAATTATAGTTCCACGTGAATTTTATAGATAAATGTAACATATTAGAGATTTTTTTAATGTTTTTATTTCAATTAAAATTATATATTGATTTCATTAAAATCAAATTAAATGAATCGTGTCAAAAATGACATTAATATTATTTTATAAAAAATAATATTTTATTAAATTATTTAAAAATCCTAAAAAACATGAAATAGAAAAAATGGGATTATTAATGGTCTAAAATTTCATTACCTATCCATTTATGATCCAATTTATAATTTATAACTAGAATTATAACACAATAATATTGTAAACTTTTGTGAAATCGTTAAGGATAGAATGTGTTATCAAAGGGTTAATATAAAATGATAAGGGTTAAAATGACCAAAACACATTATTAAACCTATTTTATTGGATTTATTTTGACCTAAAACTTATCAATTTTTAATACAATCCATTTTTTTCATTTTTCCAAGAAAGTGACTTAGTAATATTTTAAAACATTAAAGAATTATAGTGTTCCACTCATCTCAATTATAACAGTGCGCCTCTTCACCTCAATTATTCACACCTATTGAGGTATCTATATCAACCATAACCATAGAAAAATTATCCTAAAAATAATTATCCACATTATAGAGGTGGTTTTATACCCAAAATACAAACCCTGGGGTCCTTAAGAAGATATCCAAATGAGGTTTCTCTAAGAGAATGTAATCATTTTTATAACACTTTCAAGTTTATTTCTTCTTCTACATACTATAAATATGTTGTGTACATAAAAATAATAATAACTCCAGTATCATAAATATACTGAGATTTTATTATTATTAGTATTGGATGAAAATTTTCCATCTCTTTCCCATCCTACAAAAATTAGAAAACATCGCTTGTGCATATATATGGCTTATCGTCTCCACTTAGCGGTGTAATTATATTTTCATCACAACTTTACTTGGATAGTTATAAAGATATTAAAAATGAATATATATTATATTTATGACTCAATTATTCTTCAAAAATTATAATATTATATCTACCTTCTTACTTTTAAATACTTTGTAAAATGATAATGTTGCTTGTGCATACATGTGGACTACCACCTCCAGGAAATGATATGATTAGTTTTTTCATTTCTGGTCTACATTGATGGTAATAAGGACATATTTAATTAATATATATTATATGTATGATATAATAATAATTATAGTAATTTTAATTAATATTTAACATTCTATCATTCAATCCGGCGAAAAGTGAAAACAGTGTCCATACATATGTACGGCCTACTATCTCCATGAATGTTGTAATTCATTTTTCTATATTTAACTATTATGGATGATTATAATAATTTATATAATGAATATATATTATATTTATACCATTACTAAAATTATTTATATTATTTAAACATTATAAAATTATAATTACATAAACACAAAAACTAAAATATACCTAAAAAACTAAGTTCTTATCACCTAAAACAATGATTTTAATAAAGAATTGTTAATAAATTGGTGGTGAAAGGTTATAAGTAAACTTTACATTGAATTATATATATTATTATTGTTATATAATATATTTATAATAAAAATATATTTATTATAATCTTTTTTTGAACACAACTTAAGGAAGATGGGCCTGAGGTATGGGCTTATTTCAAAAGCTCATTATTATTCAAGATTATTTATGTTTAAGTATTTTTTAGGGGAATTATATGATCCTTATATCTTAAACCCATTATATTTTCTTATAATATGGTATTTATTGAAATTATATTTTTTCTCTTTTCATTTTCCTCTTATAAGTACTCAAGAGACCAAAATGATGTTTTTATAGAAAACTAACTTTGTTTTCTACTCAGCTGGGAATATTTTTCTTCCATGTCCATATTTTCAATATAATAATTTAAATAATTTTTTTAATATTATAATATGACTATTTAATTTAATTCTTACACATTTTTTTGTTCTATAAAAATGTTTCAAATGATTTTTTTTATTTTTCCAAGTGAAGTTATTTTTGACTTTTTATCGAAAATATGAAAGGAATATTTGTTTTTATGTACATGGCATGAACAGAATTTCCAAAATTCATGAATTCTCAATGATTTTAATATTCCATTTCAATTTTTCAATATTATTTTAAAATAAAATGGTTTCCTTAATATTTTTTTGTTTTTTTGATTTTGAATAAGTGATTTCAAAATTAAAAGGGTGTGTTCCTCAAGAAATCTTCCAATGGCCATTTTAAAATATTTTCACATATGTCAACATTATTTGGTTAATACTATGATTTACAAGGTATTTACTCTTTTGAAACCATTCACTATATTACTCTATAATTCTTATGATTATTTTTATTTATTTTTGAAAAATATTAACATTTTTTATGCTATCTTTTTAATATGAATATTTACATTGATTATGTTTCACACGATTCATGTGATGAATGTATTGGACTTAGTAATTGACAGGTGGGGGCCATTATAACCCCTCGATGCATCGATATATCTCATGAGCCAAACTAATTTGAGTATTTCACATATTCTATATCTTTTTGTACATGTTTTATTATAACAAGGTCTTGGCGGTAAGATTACGATGTTTAGAATTATGAATTCTTCAATTATGAAAATAGTTATTGGTATCCATGTGATTATTTATCTTGTTACGTTATCCATAAATTTAGTCCCCTTTTATGGTATTATTTCTATTTTATATTTGATTATTTATAATCTTATACATATTATTCGTATTTTTATTTATTTTATGATCGCTTCTATTGTTCACCTTCCCATACTGAGCATCTAAGATCACCCTTTATTTTTTTTTCATTTACCAATGATTTGAAGAAGGGACCTATGATTAAAATCATGGATTTTCTAGAAGAAATAATAAATTTATCAAAATAATTATGATATTGTATTTAATGTTTTCATATTTAATATGAGAATCATGCATGTATCTAGTCTCTGAAGACTATTAAACCATTCAACCATTTGGGATGTCATCCCTTATAATTGGGACAATGAAGTAAAATAACCATTGGTTCCAGGCTACTAGAGTCAAGGAGTTACAGAGATTCCCACATATAGTGCTGAATCATATTTACCATCTCAACCATCTCCCCTAACAATTTTGGTCCCAAAAACATTCTCTCACTAACTTTATCCCAACTTTTTATAATTTGATATCACTTTTCATATAATTCCTTAAATGGTTATATTTTTATATTGGAATGAAAACAATTATTTTATGAAAATTATTCTAGAGATATATAATGATCCCAAATTCCTATATAATCCAAATAGAAAGGACAATTCATATCGTCTGAAGTTTTAATTGTTAACTATGACTATCCATTATATTGGGGATAAAAATTATACTAAATTTTAATTCATTACCCAATTACTTTTTAAACAATTTATAAAAATTGGATGTAAATATAGGGTCATGATAAGATACAGTAGAGGGAGGTACACCATGTAACCTAACTATATCTTTATCATATCTTCTAGAAAGATGATCCAAAGACATAGTATCTGGAAGTGGAATGAAATGTGGATATTTGGTCAAACAAAAAAAATAACACAAATCGTATTATTACCTTGATATATCTTTAGTAATCCCACCAACAAATACATTGATATATTCTCCCACTTACTTTCAAGAACTAGATAAGGCCGAATCAACACCTTTAATAGATTTTGTTCAGATCTAACCTATTTATAGATCAATGACCTTATGTTAAAATCAAAAATATTTTTCTTAATTACTTAAAACCAATAATATTTAAAAAATTCTTTATAAATATTATTGTTTCTATGATAAAAAGAAAACATAGATATGGTAGATTTTCTCAATAATTTTTTCATCAACTAAAAATCACACAAAACACATTACCTCTTACCAAATATAATAATACCTTCATTTTCAACATTAAACTCAAGAAATTTAATGTAAACAATTATAAATTTCCTTACAAATTAAAATATTCCTATTAATCTTTCTTAATTACTTCTGAAAAGGATTTCATACAACATTATGTGTGTTGGATTTGGTGACAAGTTGTATAGACTCATCCCACGGTTTTTTATTGAAAACATTAGGATACTATAGTGACCCTATAATTTTTATACATATTATTGCATGATTCTTAAATATAAAAATCCATTAATATAAAACAAGGATCATAAAGGCCTAGTGTCTTTGTAATACGAGGTTCATATTACATCAAATAAACTTAAAACATGGCATCATTATTTTATTCTCTATAACGAGATCCTAAAATATATTTTAGCTCCTAAAACATCATGGGATAACCAATGTAATACATAAATAAATGGGTGAGATAAAAATACTAGTAATGGAATAACCATGATAAGGAAATATAGCATGTGAGTAAAAGGTATAACATGATATCTTAAAATAGAAGGCTCAAGAGTAAACACATAGAAGAATAACATAAGGAACAAGGTATCGTAAGATCATGATAGCATAGTAAATAAGGAATAAACATCTAACATAACATAAACATGAGTTAATTCTAACTACCTAGACAATATCAAATGGCAGAAAAAGTCCCAAAATGGATTAGGTTTACTTCCTAATCCCTTACATGACATCTCATGAGACTAAAGCTTTACCCAATGCATTGTATTTTTATCTGGACACACCCATCATTACATGTTCATGGTATATTTGTTCCATATAAATGAAATCAGTCATATGGAATAACATAATAATTACCCATGGAAATAAAATGGGTTTCATAATCTATCTTTAGATAAAAATCAAAGGAAATTTCATAATGAATGCATTTAAGAAATAATCATATGGCATGTATTACCACACAAAAGGATTACAGAATAAACATGGTAAATATATGAGAGAAATATATACATAATATATAAGAAATTGATAACATAAAAGGTTTTTTCATTGATAAAAAATCTATTAAAAATATTAATAAAATTATTGAGTAAAATAACATATTTACTTTGAGTGACATCTAAGTATCTTGTCTTAGATTGAAACTGGTTTTGAAAGATATCTTGGAACATTTCTTAAGGAAAATATCCTTTCTATTTTGAAACACTTATTTAAGATCTAAAAATTTATCAAACCTTAAATAAATTTTTTTATTGAAAATAGCATTTGAAACTTAAAAGTTAATCTTTAAAACATTTAGTGTTCATAATGGTGAAAAGGTTATGCTCATGTCGAATGAATTAAAAACAATTTTTCCTTTCATATTTCTATATGAAAAGTAAAAACATACCTCTTTCAGAAGATGATGGGAAGGTTAATTTTAAAATAAAATTTAAAAATATAATTAAGGCTAAAAATGACTTTAAACTATCATAGTAAAAAAATTTGAAAAAAATAGAAAATAAGGATTTTAAATGAAAAGGATTTTAAACCAAAGAGAGAAATGAAGTTGGATTTTCTTAAAAACATTTTCGTAAATAATTTTTAGAAAAAAAAATAAAATTATGTTATCACATTAAAAATTCATGAATAAATAATGTATAATAAAAATTAAAGGGTTTTATTATACAACCTTTAAATAATTTCCATCGATGTAAATTCATGAATAAATAATCCCAATTAAAATGAGATTGTGAATAAAACCCTCACTATTTTGGTAACTTCTAAATCATTACACCCACAAAAGAATAACTTCGAATAAAACATTAAATACCATTAAAATAAGTATATCCATGATATAAAATATAAAATTTTCAGCATATACACTATATAAGGAAAATTAGGTGCATAAAAGAACATGTGTCCGAAATAAGGATGTTTTGAGATGATACCCTTACAAATTTCATATAATTGAGGTGACAGTAGATCAATGAATTGATTATGTGTAAAAAAATTATATCCATGCAAATTTTAGTGTCAATAAAACATAAATAAATAAAATAACCATATTAATATTTATAATATCATATATTATCCTTTTGTAACATATTATTACTCGTTCATTAATAACCTTTCATTTTCACTATTGTTTTGGGTGGTATTTTCCCTATTTTCTTATGCATGTTTTGTCGTGAAAGCTCCAGATATTGAACATAGGATATATTTCCATAATATATAGAATAAAATTAATTTTATAAATATAATTTTTTTCATTATATTCTTCTTTATAATTACTATTTAATTTTCACCAAGGATAATAAATCACATCACTTTGTGGAGATGGTAAGTCGTATGTATGCACAAGTGACGTTATCATTTACTTAAAAGGTAAAAGGTTAAGTAATTTAATGGTATATTGATTTTTAAAAATAAATTTTATATCATATATATCACATGCATTCATTAAATCTATCCTTTATTTCTTTCCATGTAAAGCATAAGTGAAAAAATGAATCACATAACTTCATGAGTCAGTAGTACGTCTTACACATGAGTGAAGTTATCCTGTCTTCTATGAAATATAAAGTATAAAGGTATATATAATATTATAATTCCAAGATTATAATTATATTATAAATATAATATATATTTACATTAAATACATCATTATATTCATCCATGATAAGCAGTAATGGAAAATGAATTTCTTTAGTTTGTGAGGCAATAGTGTACCATACACATGATCAATGTTTTCATTTCCCATTTGAGGGAAGTGGTGATGGTTTTAGATCATTAAATTAACATAAAATAATAATTATATATGGAATATTATAATCTTATTATGTCATCATGTTTCAATAAAATTTTAATAAGGTGGAAGAATAAATAATATAAAACTATCGGTTAAATATGTTACCTCTTTTTCGAACAACTTATTTCATTTTTCACAAAAATCCTTCATAGATTGGATTTCTAACAAAACCATGGATTATTGGATAATTTTATGCTATTAGGTTAGTTATATTGGTAGGTATTGGCCAAAATAATGGGATTTGAAGTGTGAAGAGGAAAGAAGATGGGATGGCCTTCTATAAAGGGGGGAGGACATGGTTAGAATTTTTTAATAGAAATATTTACAACCATATTTTTCTCATACTAAAAGGATCAATAATTGACCATTTTATAAAATTATAATATATATATATATATGGTCTAAATATTATCATAAAACAGTAATTAGAAATTTTTTGGGTCTTTTTTAACCTATATATTTTTAGTTTAACCCTAGGTAAACCTATTTTTAACTTAACTACAACAAATAATTTTTATTATTTTCATTATTAATTATAGTAAAAATTTAATTTTACATTTTTATATAATATAAATTACTCTAATTAAAAAATACAAAATATATTTTCCCAAATTCAAATCACAAAACTCGAATAATTTGTTTTAATATCATACCTCTATATGTGTCAAAAACAGTTTTTCTAAATAAAAACATCCAAAAGATTAAAAAGTTATTATATCAAAATTCAACATGATATTGATTTCAATAACCAATATTAGTTAAATTTAAATATAATTTAACTAAAATTACTTTAAAAATAAAATAATATAAAATTTAACATTAGTAGTAATTTAAATGAAAAATAAATTTTCAATAAAAATTAGTACTTTTCACAATTCATCAAAAAAATTAATCATTTCAGAAAATTATAAAAAAATTAACCCAAATATAATTTTGACATACAGATTTAAAAAATTAATTTTTTTTCAAATAAATTTTAAAAAATTGGTAAAACATTAAATTTATAATATATGTTAAAATCATGACTAAATTGACATTTAGAAAATAAAATTTTTCAGAAAATGTTCTTTTTTTAAATAGTTCTTATTTTATTTATAATCAATAAATAACCATTTATTTTTTTATACATGTAAAAACCATATAATTTTTATAATTTTTTTACTCATATTAATACCCACTAACTTAATGGATAGGTTATAATGATCATGTTTAAATAATAATACTTTAATAGAGTATCACGTTTCATTTAAACTTGGTGTTTCATGCATCACAATAAATCAAAGAGATTGAATTTATTTTAAAAGAAATATATCATAAAGTATCAGGGTGTTACCTTGTATTATAATATATTTTTTTCATCTCATATATGATAATGAATATGATGTTACTCTTTTAAAATATCAGGTTGTTATAGAGACTATTGGATACTTGTAAATGACCTGGAATTATTGATATGGTGGATGAGGTGATGTTTAGATTTGTTGACAAAGAGAGATTCATTCTATTACATGTTATATTTGTTGAAAAATATATTTGGATTATGAATTATTGTATTGGATATTTCAATGGAGATTTAATGTTCATATTTATGAAGGATTACATGATATAACCCTTGAAGAGTCAATGGGATAATCCATGAAGGCCATAAGCCATGGAAAATAGATAATGAAGTGGAAGTTCAGGATGAGGATCAAATTTTTTGAAAATCTTCTTAACTACACATGTATGGTATTTCCCATGTATATGATTTTATAAGAGGACCACATACATGAAATTTACTACACAAAGGTTCTACATGAAAAAATTATGGCGGAATAAGAAAATTCAATGTACCTATTTTCCTAAAATAAGAAAATTATTATATATGAGGGAGTTAACATATCTAAATCAAGAGACATAAGAGGTTTATATCCAAGTATGAAAATTTTTATATGTAATGTAATTTGGGTAACCACATATATTATTTCAACAACATAATATAATTTTCCCATATATGATTTTTCACGTAGGAAAATGATGGTTACGTATGGGAATTATACAATGGCATATCGGATTTCCTCTGTATTTTTCATGGAACACGATATATTAGTGAATCACTTAAAATAGTGAAGGAACTATTTTAATGTGTTCAAAACATCATGGAACATCACATGGGAGACATTATCCAATCCAATTATAAATAAGGAAGTTGTGGTTGAGATACAGTGAATTAACTGAGATATTATTCACACTGTAGTGGAGTGTTTCATGCCACAGATGAAGGGTTGAAGTTGTAAAGTAGACTACCTTCATAAACCTAGAAGATATTATTTTATCTATTCGAGATTTAATTTTGGAAAGTTTCATGTGATGGGAAGTCATAGTTTCTAAAGGATCTGGTGTTTTCCAGCATGCGTGACAAATATAAATATAGGAGATGGCAGTGTAGAGGTGCAGCAACCAAATTAATTATATGATTTTTCAATACATTTTTTATATTTCATGTGAGAAAGCTATAAATATATCATAAAATAGGGGATTCCAAGTATGGTTTTGTACAAGAAGCCTTATTGATTTTCCATTTATGGAAAAAAGAAAAATTACTTCACACAAATATATTTTTCATTAGTAACAATGTAGAAAAAAAGAAGATCTGACATGAGATATGTACATATATGATAAGAACAAAAAGTGAGAAGCTCTCTATATAGTTTTATCTGAATAAAATATTCAACTCATCAAAAGAATCGATGATTCTTGGGTGTTCTATATAAATAGTGGAATGTGTACTTAACTCAGAGATCAAATTTACAGGAAGGATAAGAAGTTCCATTCTTTTACTAGAAGGAGAAAACATAAAAAGCTTGAAAAAGTGAAAATAAGAGTTACTTCCAACACAACATGTAGAATAAGGATAAATAATTATTCTTTGTTGAATAAGGAATTCTATATTTATTTTGGAATGTTGAAGATGTTGAGAAGAAGGATATTATAAAAATCCTATGAAGGAGAAGAATAGAAGAGTTCATTAATGAATCTATAAAAAATTAAGGATGCATTCAAACTAGATGATGTTGAAGATAAAGAGGCCTATAGGACTATAAACTATGTGATTAAAATTCCTTTGAGTAATGAAAAAAATATAGTAATAGGTAATTGATCTCATGGTGTCCTACTATAGAGAATGTGAGAAGAAGTAGAATAAAGGTTTTTGGCCTTGGGTGGTAGTGAGCCATCATAAAAATATATAAGGGTAGTGATTTAGCATCCCGACCCCAATTCTACTAAACGGTACCTCATGATTGTGGGTCATAAGACATCATTAATTCCTCCCCATACACTATATAATTCCTACGACCAGTGAGGTTCTATGATGGTATGGTGGGGAGACTATACCCTCATGATCAAAGTAACACAATGATGTCATAAGTGAATTAAAGTCGGAAGCATAATATCAATCAACAACCTAAGATAAATAATATAGATAGAATAAATAATAATCAAATACATGGGAAGAAACATTTTCAAAATGATTTGTTTTTCATGGATCTATAAAAAATACAAGAAATACATGGAAATAGGCATCTAGAACAATATATGTATCAAAAGAACAAAAAAGACTAAAAAGTAACTATCTCCAAATAGAATCACGATGCATAACTCAGTGATGTTCTCGCATTTTCTTATGCAATAATCAGTCAAGAATCATTAAGCAGGCACTTTCCCCTATCCCTACCTACATCCATGAAATAATTTCGAGTACCAAATGGCAGTCCAATCAGGGTGTGAGATAACACTCAGTAGGCCACCACCAACGATGTCTATAAATAGTCTAGTTATTGCATATAATCTTAAAAAGTGTACATATATAGAAAGAGTAAAAGAAATAAAGGTAGATGTGATAATATCTATTCTACTAAGGTTCATTGTGATCTAAAAACCAAATCATGGGGGATAACTATACATCATGGTCAGAATCATCAACGGCATATGCTGTGTAATCAAGCACCAAACCTAAACAGTTTAGGATCCAATGATTATAAATGTACAAGGCATCTTAGTGGGTCAAATGTAAGGAGTAGAAGTGTCTAAGGAATCCTATTGGGTCGGGTCTAAGGAGTGAAAATATCCAAGGAATTGTAATGGTTTATATTGAAGGAGTATAAGTGTCCATGGAATCCTAGTCGGATATATCAATGGAATAGAAATGTACAAGGTGTCCTTGTGGGTTAGATCCAAAGATTAGAAATGTTTAAGTCATCCTAGTGGGTCGGATCCAAATAGTAAAAATTTCCAAGGAATCCTAGTGGGTCATCTGTGTCATACTGTGAACCTCCATTATCATCATAAATAGAACATTCACAATTTCATAAAAAATTTAATTATTCATTTTAAAATCATATATTTGAGAAGGGATTATCCATTTCATACATTTAATACACAAATAAAAAGGTTATTTAAGGTGATTAAAACCTTTAACAAACCACTTAGTTACCATATTCAATTCCAAATAAAGTAATTCTATCTCGACACGCCCCAAGGGTGGAATATTCATGGTTAAGGGAAAGAACCCACCTCATGGGTATTTCAGGTTGTGGAAAAAAATATCAAACATTATATATGGGTGTCACAATATGTCTCAAACAATAAATTAACATTAATTTTAGAGGTATATCAATTTAGAAAGAAACTCACATATGGTTCAATGTGAGGAACAATAGAAATAAGGTTTAAACAACCAAAGTTTGAGTGAAAATGTATATACCACCTATCCTATGAATATCAAGTTACACTAATCCAGTATCGTCCCTTAGATTTTACCATATCAAAATAGAATGGAATATTAGATGAATAACCTAAAAATAGGTCATATAATCTTGCATAAAATAACATTTTTAATGGAAAGGAAAATAATTAAAGGAGCATGTGGAACAAATAACTCACCAATGGGTATCCAATGAGACAATCAGCACTTGAATAAGACTTTGGATGGAAGAATTGGATAAAATCCTAAATCTAGGATTAAATGAGGATCTACGATGAGAGGGAGAGGTTTTCCACTAGAAAAGAAAAGAAATGAGGAAAGATTATTATCTTATTTAATAAATTTGATGGTAAAATGGACATTTTCCCATCATTAAATAATTTCATAGTTTAGATGCACTATTGTCTAAACCATCCACAAACCATGCGACCAGAACTACCTAAAGACCCCCCTCACATAGTCATAGCATGTGGTTAAAAAAATTGTGCATCAACTATTCATTTTCCCTCAATTAAAAATTCTATATAAAATACATGGGAATGCATCTTAGGTTTCAAAATTTCATCAAATTTTGTGGCCCTTGATAGTACACTAAAACAACCCACATAGTTTACACTAACCATGTGGACTGCACTGCAAGGTTTCTACTAACTGTGCGGCCTAATAGTTTCCTCTAAAATATGGGGCTCTGGGATCTGAACAAACCCCTGACACCCTCATTTTCTCTATATCCTTAATAGGTATTCATATTAAGTCAGAACTAATGAGATAAAGTAGAAAAAAGATTATCCATACCTTCATAAAATGTTGGGTCATTATAACCTCCCCTCTATAAATAAACTCATCATCGAGTTTTTCTCTTGATTATTATAAGGGATCATCTCAGAAAATATCTTGCCACTGAGCACATATGTCAGTTCCCACTCTCGGTTCTCATCATATACTTATTTTTGATACCATATCACCCACACTAAAAGAAATAACCTTCCTTAGACGAAATTCATGCTCTGATCAAAAATAAAAACTAGTTACTCTTTTGAAGTAACATCTGCATATAAATCAACCTCCTGTGGCTATAAAACATGAATCAGGTATGGATAATATTTTTACATCTAAGACTCATGAATTATGTTGTGCATAGACCAGTATATCTAAGGAATTTATATTTGATAATCCACTAGTCTAATTCACTCTATAACCTGAAAGGGTCCGATGAATTGAGTTGACAATTTACCCTGTGTCTAAATACATTGATGTCCCAACCAAGGTGAAACATGTAACAATACTGGATCCCATACCTCAAAAATCAATAGGTCATTGGTGGTGGTTGTAATATGACTACTACCTAGATTTAGTGATGATCATGTGCTTCATGATTAGCTACACCTGCTTTGTAGTCTCCTGAATGAGGCATGGTCTAAGAAGGGAAACCTCCCTTGCCTCCAACGAGCACAGAGGTAATCAATATGGCCTAGCATATAAGGCCTCATAAGGATCCATTTGGATGATATCTTGAAATTTTTTGTTGTAAGAAAATTCAAATTGGGATATATGTTTCTCCCAAGAACCCCCAATGTCAAGGAAACATTCACGGAGCATATCCTCTAATACCTAAATCAAACTATCTATATGACCATTAGTATGAGGGTGATGTTCCATACTTATATTCACCTATCGACTCATAGGCTCCTGAAACCCCTACCAAAACCAATACATGAAATGATAATCCCTATCAGATATGATAGAACATGGATCTCTATGAACGTGTATGATATCCCTGATGTATAGTCTCCCTAGCTCATCCACTGATAATTTCTATTCAATAGGTAAGAAGTGGCTGACCTTCATCAACCAGTAAAAAATACCCAAAATGTATCATTTCCTTTAGAAAATAAAGAAAAAAGTTTCATGAAATCCAGGTTGACATCATCCCATTTCCAATGGGGAATGGACAATGGCTGTAAGAAACCTGTTGGTTGTGGATGTTATTACCTCACCAACTGATAGGTGGAACACCAAGTAATAAATATGGATATATCCCATTTCATACCAAGCCACTATTAATAGAGACACAATTCTTGAAACATCATGGTGATGCTGGGATGCACTTCCCATGTTGAGGCACGAAATTCACAAATTAACTCCTCTCAAATGTTTGTTGGATCCCATAAAATCCCACGAATGTGAAATTTCTCAACCTTCGATGATAGTAGTAAACATAATCAAGAAAGGGAACCAACTAATCCATCTCGATAATGATATCAAACCCTGTCATCTTGAGGATAAATAGGTACCATAAAAGTGATGCCCACCTATATAAATTGTCACTCCCTGTACTGGTATACACTCTCCAATCAAATCCTTAATCGAGTATCAAGTATCATCACAACATGGGATAACTTAACATCAAGCTCATGGTTCTCCAAAATAGGCACAGATATAATGGAATGAGAAGCGCCTTTACCAAAAATAGAATTTACTAATGTTGAGGATACCAGAATTGCACCTCTCACTATAGAAGTCCTAACACTATTCTCCTCGAGAATCGATTTCACATCATACATCTATCCTAATTTTCATCCTTGAGATATATACTCACAACCCTAAGCAGGTATGCTCTGTTATCTTTGTAAATCCAGTGTATGTATACCCCAGATATGACCACAACCTCATCCTGATCGATTGGTCGTACACTATATCCATGCCTAATGAGAAGTTATTAACCTCATTACTGAATATGGAGTCAGTTCAAACCCTATCCCACTAGATACTAGCAGGTAATTCCTGAATAATCATTGTATATTGCTCATCCAGTCCCAGGCTCGACACTCAACTAGGTTTTTATCACACCAGATACCCTTGTGTCCCTTCCTCCCACATTGGTGATAGAAAAAAGAACTATCAGCACTCATAATCTATATAGTATTCCCCTCATGATAGATCAAAAAGTGCCACTTCATTCCACCTGAAACTATGCCACTAGGTTGAGTATTTGAACTACACTTCCCCACACCCCCATCTTTTCTTAGGTTACATTCAGTAATCTATGCCTAATTTACTATTCCAAACATGGTATCCAACCAAAAAATGTTCACCTATGATCAAACAAAATTCTTGAACCCTTCCTCAAGGAATCTCTCCCTATATGGCTTATCAAAAATATATATAAGAAAAAAGTGTTGGATCTCTATAAAGTGAGATGAATACTCTATAATGAACATCACGCCCTGCTCCAAATGAATAAACTTTGTGGCTCATTCATCCCTCTAGATCTTTGGGAAACAATAGTAATAAAACTAGATTGTAAATCTATCCAAACCATATATTTATGCTTATATTCCTGATTCAAAACATCCCACCAATGATTTTTGGATCCCCAAATCATATACATTTTGATCTATACCCTCCTTTCTGGAGGCATCTCTAGGTGATTAATGATAGAAAAAACATTCTCAAGAAAACGATTAGTAGACTACGGGAACCATCGCTTGATAAAGTGAGTGGATGATACTACTGTAACTCATGTGTAAACTTTACTATAGTTAGGTTAGGCCTTGAAACTCCCTTAATAGTCTTTATAAATCATAGAAAACTTTCTCAGAACTAGGAATTGGAACCCAAATCTAGTATAACTGGTGGTGTTGTAAGTGGAACTAAGGAAGGTTCTATAGATGCCCAATAGTCCACCACCTCTGAAGCATGGTCGTTACCACCCTCCTAGTGCACAACTGGAGTCCATCATGGTGGAATATCTCTTAAAATTCAAAGAAAATGTCTCATATAGTATTTTTAATGATAATTTCAAAGGATTATAAGAAGCACAGAAAAAATCCTTCATATGTATCAGTCACACCCCTCTGCTTATTTTTGAACCCATATCTAGGATACATAAGGATCAAAATAATACAAGATATAATTCCTAGTACACACTACTAAGGTCAGTTAAAGGTCATGTTCTCAACTATAAACTAGGGGTTCCGATATATAGAGTGTAAATTTTATGTTATAGTGAAACACCCTTTATGTTGCAATTGGCACCTCCATTTAATGGAAACCTTTCCATTTTATAATTTAAAGTCATTTAAATTCATATTTATTTACATTAAAAATATTCTTAAATGATTTAATTATATAGATTACCATTTCCAATTTATAAAGGATCACAAACTTTATAAATTGAACTATGGAATCCATGTAATCACAACCATAACATGTTCCAACCCATGTGACCAATGGTCCATGACTCAAAGTACCATAATTGACTACTTAAGGTTCCTTTGTTAATCTATATAATAAAATACTATTAGTTTGATGTAGTAAATTTATGTAACCAATTATGTTTCTCAATCCCTTGTAAGAAACATTAGTTGAATAACCGATATATCACTAAAGGCACATATAATAGACATCATGCTATTAGGAAATGCATCCTACATGGAATGGAAAATGCATCACATATTATCCCTATAATGTTCCTATAATGATACAGGATCAATGATTACTTATTATACCTATCCAAGGACAAAATATAACCAACATGAGAATAATAATAACTTCACATATCATGTTCATCACCCAATGATGGAATAAAATAAACTATATTCAATAAAAACTAGAATATCAAGTCCCATTCCTAGGAAATTAAATTTTTTCCTTGTACATGGGTTAGATGATCCTAGGCATAGATCACTACCAAACTCTAAAAAATTCCTAATATCCTATCTACCAATCCAAAAAGAATGAAAAATGCAATAAAAATCCTCTGATACCACTTTGTAATGTCTCAATCTATAATCCACTAAATGGTGCCCCATGCTGAGGGTGAAAATGCCTTAAGAAAACCTCTTTGTATATTAGAGGATTTTGACTAGCAGTGAGGGTCTGTGATGGTATAGTGGGGAGAAAATACCCTCATGATCAGAGTATCACAATGGTATCATAAATTAATAAAATGAATAATCATAATATAAATCAACAACAAAAGATAAAATATCCAGACAATAATAATAATAATAATAATCAAATCCAAGGGCAGATTCGTATAAAAATTATGTTAAGGTCATTTATCTATAAAAATATAGGAAATACATGGAAACAATAATCCAATACAATACATGTATCAAAAGTAAAAAAATACCAAAAAAGAACTACCTCCAGATAGAATCAAAAGACACAGCCCGGACTTGTGCTCTCCTATTACTATGAAATAAAAAATCAAGCACCATTAATTTTGTGATTACCCTTATCCCTACCTCTATCCATTAATTCGTCCTTGGTACAAAACAGTGGTCAAAACATGGTGTGATATAACACTCAGTAGGCCACCACCGACTGTGTATATAATATGTCCATTCTATGCATATAAGATGAAGTAGTGTGTAGATATAATAGGAGTAAAAGTAATAAAAGTATAAGTTATACTTTTCAATCTACCAAGGCTTACTATAATCAAGAAACCAAATCACAGGGGAAAACTATAAATCATGATGAGAATCATCATTGGCCTACACCATGTAATTAAGAATCAAAACTACACATGTCATGATACAAGGAGTATAAATGACCAAGGAATCCTAGTGGTTAAAATCCATAGAGTATAAATGTCCAAATCATCCACTTGGGTCGGATCCAAGGAGTGTAAATGTCCTAGGAATCCTTGTGGTTTGAATCTAAGGAGTATAAATGTCCAAGGCTGCTTAGTGAGTCAGATCCAACTAGTATAAATGTCCAAGGCATCCTAGTGGGTCGGTTTCAAGGAGTAGAAATGTCCAATAAATCCTAGTGGGTCAGGTACAAGGAGTATAAATGTCAAAGGAATCCTAGTGGGTCACCATTCCCATATCATGAACCCCCGTTATCATCATAACCAAAACATTCACCATTTCGTAAACCATTTCATTAATACTTTCATAATCATTTACAATCTAAGGGATTATCCATTTCATACCTTTCATATACAAATTAAAATGTTCTTTATGGTGATTATAACCTTTATCAAACCACTTAATTACTATATTCAATTCATAATAAAGTAATTAAATATCAACACACCCCAAGGGTGGCGTATTCATAGTTAAAGGAAAGAACCCACCCCATGGGTGATTTAGTTTGAGGTCAATAACCTCCAACCTTATCTATGGGTGTCACAAAATATTTCAGACAAGAAATTAACATTATTTTTAGCGGTATTTACATTTATGAATAAATTCTTGGAAGTTTCATCATATGGAATAATGGAACTAAGGTATAAAAAACCAGACATTGAGGGAAAATTTTTAAACCACCTACCTTTTTCCTATTGGGGAATACTCATCCAGTCTCATCCCTTATCTTGGAGAAGATCATAAGAAAATGGAAGATTGTGTGAATACCCTAAAAATAGAACATATAATGTTGCACTAAAATAGTTTCATTGATAGAAATATAAATCATGAAAGGATTATAAGGAACAAAGAACTCCCCAATGGTTATCCAATGAGATGATTGTCACTCAAATTGGATTTCAGATGGAAGAACGAGATCAAATACTAACTCACAGTTTGAATAAGGCTCCATCATGAGAAGGAGTGGTTTCCCACTAGAGAGGAAAAGAAATCATTATAGAGGGTAATATTCTATAAATAATTCAAGGGAAAATGGGTAGTTATATATTAATAAAGGGTCACACCATTTTACCTCACAGTTAACCAAAATGTGTGCTAATCATGCACCCAACACTACCTCAATACCCACCTTCCATGGTAATGGAATAATGTTAGACAAACCATGTATTTACTATTCATTTTCTCTCTATTAAAAATTATCTAGAAAATACACGGGTGTGCATCCTGGGTTGCATGGTTTCATCAAATCATTCATCCCCTGATAGTGCACTAAAACACCCTACACAGTTTACTCTAATCATGCGGAATCAGTAGCATGGTTTCTACTAAACATGAAACTCATATGTTTCTCCCAAAATAAAGGGATTTTTTATTTGAACAAGATTCAGAAACCCTTGTTTCTTCATTATCCATAATAGGCATTCATTTTATGTCAAAACCAAGGAATTAAATTGGAAAACAAATGATACATACCTTCATAAAAAGTAGATTCATTACAGATGATCCTAGGGATGGAGTGACCACATCCTTATAACCAATAAAAGTAGATATCCTAGTTGGTACTTGGTGAATTGATATAATTTTGATATCATGCTCCTTGGATTATCCCATTGCGGGTAAAAAAAATTATAATATTGTGTCCCTATATGAATTACATTTCTACATTTTTATCTAGATTCAGTGAGGTTGAGGTTCAAGAGAATGGTTGAACATGGTTTCTAAACATGTGGGAACAATATCATTAAAAGTAAAATCAATAAAAATGTTAAAATACATTAAAATAGGGTACACCCTGATTCATCCCATAATCAGGTTGCCTAAAAGTTGGTATCAGATCATACAGTTCTAATTTTGTGTTCAACTATAGAGGTGGTTGTGGTAGTTCATTAACAAATTTATATAATAATAAATTCACCATTTTTTAGTTGTCAAAAATTTAAGAGGTGGAAGAATGAGGTTCTCAATTACATGTTGAATACAGTTGCATTTTCTTAGGAATTTGTATAGGAAAGCTGTAACGACCCAAAGTTTCATTAATGGAAATCCCTCTTGATATAATTAAATGTCTCTTTATGTTTATATAAAATTTCAACTTCTTTGGTTTTATGTTAAGAATTTTGATCATTGCTAATATAGCTGTTGAACAGTGATCACATGATTAGTATAAATATAGGGCTTTAACAAATCCAAATTTACTCAGACAAAGGAAGCGATGGCCTCATCCAGTCGAATTTCCCCATACGAAGACCATTTTTCAGAGCTCAGAAAAGAGGTGGAATCCTTGGGATTCTCTCTTCACCAAGCCTAAGCTCATCATGTCAAGCTCGAATGGGACTATCTACGGGATAAGTGAAAGTTGATAGAAATTACCACTCGAGCAATGTTATTTGAGCCACCCCAAGAGTCTGTCACCATTGCACACCTTACCCTTAGGTCTTATGCGGATGTTTTAAGGGTTTATGTAACAAATAAATTGTACTATGTTCATGTACATTATTTTTTTGGATATAATAATGAATATACTTTCTTGTCGTTATTGATACATTTTTAATAGTTTTTAAAGTAAAAATAATGTTTGTAGTTATTATTTAATTAAGAATTATATTTTATTAAATTAAGGGATTTTTGAATTAAATAATATTTTAATAAAATATTATTATTATTATTAAATTAATTTTTATTATATATAAATGATCTTATAATTTTATGAATGCAATTGTAATTTTTATTAAGGTTTGAAATCCATTTCTGTCAAAACCCGTGAATTTTCGATAAATGTAGGTTTTTATTTTAAAAATGAAAATTAACATATTTAGAAAATTATTTAGATAAAATAAATGTTATTTATGGAATCAGGATGTCAAAATTATCCAACGGTGAATTTTTTATAATTTTCTGAGACAGTCAAATTGTTGGGTAAAAATTAAATACCTTTTAAATATATAATATGTTTTATGAAATCATAATGACCCAATAGTAATGTAATAAAATACTATAAGCTTTATGTTCGTCCAAAATATGTTTTACTATTAAAATAATTTGATTTTGGGTTTTTTTGACTTACTTTTGAAAGCATTAATGGACCCCTCAAGACTTATTAAACACCGTGTCTTTTTAAATTGTTTTCCACGGGAGTGTGACTCACCTAAACATAAGAAACCCTTTTATTTTAAGAAGTTTGGACTTTGGACTTATAAAATATTGTTTTCCTCTTCCATTTTCCAAAAATCATGGGCAAAAACCATGTTATGGTTTGTGGTTTGGATTAATTTAATTTAAGGGGTCCCAAACCTAAATAATAAAGAATTCTCTCATCTTTTCTATATAAACCCACCCAAGCTCCCACTTCCTCCTCACTCAATGCCTTTTTAGTTCTTCCAACATCTTTCCTACTCTCTCTAGAATCCTCCCAAGGTGCCCCAAGCTCTCAATAATCCTCTCACAAGCCTCTCTCTAGCCTTTGGAAGCACACTTCCAAGTAAGGGTTTTTTCTTCCTTTCTCATTTTTGTCCAATTTTCTTTATGTTGTTTTTCCCTTTTAATTTCAATTATGAATGTTGGGGTATGGTTTTGAACCTCCCCCATACTTACCTATTATTTTTTTAATGATGTTATACCCCTTTCTCTCTCATTAAATTCCTCCCATGTACACCCATTACTATGCCGAAATTCTGAAAGGAACTTCTCTCTCCTCTTTTACATTCAAGCAATACTTTTGTATCATGAATCTAAATTCCATTACAATTGTTTGGACACATATCTATGTGACCCCCATTCTTTCCATTTCATGTAAATATTATGAGACACCCCTTTCTCTCTTATCATCCATTTTTATGAACTCTTATGTCACGTCGTTACGCTGCCGAAATTGCACCGATTTTCTAAGCCAATGCCATTATGTAGTGAATACCATGCCCATTTCTCCATCAAGGGTATTCACCTTTATGCACATTTACTTATTGATTATAAAGTTTCATATATGAGTTCCACATTCCTTTATCATGGAATAAATTATTATGTTTTATGAATCAATGTTTTATGGTCCATGTGGCACACTTATGCATGAAATAAAATATTTAAGAAGGGTGCACCCTTATAGAGCTCCAATGCATTGGGTAAAGTATAGTATCATGATACTCCATGTGCAATGAGTGTTGACTCATTCTAATTCAAGTGAAATGAGGGTTTACTCATGCTTTATGTTCAATGAGGATTTACTCATGCTCTATGTGCAATGAGGCTTGGCTCATGCAAATTCCATGTTAAGTGTTGTTGCCACATTTCCAAGTTATGATTATCATGCTTTATCATGCCTTTATGTTCATGTTTATATTATGATCTATTGATATTTCTATTGCCTAACATGTATTGTACTCCTCATTTTTTTCCATGTGAACTCCCTTACGGGGCTTTACAGCTCACCCTTTTCTTATGCATGTCCTCAGGTTATCCCATGCAATGCTAAGTATGAGGGAACATAGTGGTCATGTAAAGTATGTTTTCAATAAAGATGTTGTATTTCATGTTTTAAGTTTTTATGTAATCATCCTAAGCCCCAAATACACTAAACCTCTCAATCTTCTTTGTTGTATCAAGTTAATTTTTATGTAATATATCATTTTTAAGTTTGTAATAAAAACGGGGTTGTCATAGTTGGTATCATAGGATAGGTTTAGTAATTTTTGGGATTAGGATTAGAAAACCCTAGTAAAGGCTTAGAGAAAAGACTAAGTATAATAAAAACATCCCTAGGTTTTGGTAAGTACTGAGTAAGTGGTTTATCAAACAAATACATCCCTGTCTGGATACGAGCAGGTAGAGGCAGCTCTGGCACAGATGTATCCTAGGGGTAAAACTCGAAAACACCGCTTTGAGCTAGACTCGAACGGGAACTGGTGCACGACAACGGGCCTTGTTGCACTCTTGGTTATGTCATTCTCGTGGGATATGTTTTTATAAATTCACAAAATTAGTATGAACCCTTATTAAGGGAATTAAAAAAATTCCCCTAAGAATATATGTTAGAAGGTAGATCATGAAAAGCCTAGATTAATGCCTATAGACTCATGAGTTAAGGAAATAAAAGATTTTTTATAAGTCATAAAATTCTTTCATTAGATTACCCTTTATGTGTTACCCCTAACTTTCCTTTTATTCCATCCAATGGTCGGTAATAGGAGGACTCGGGCTAGCAACCGTTGTAAAGATCAGTGTGATGATTGTACAAATGAGATGGCCAATCCAATGGGAGCGGGAATCGCAAACATTGTCACACTTCTATCTCAGCTAACTCAAGTTTTCAATAGATACATTTTTCAAGAGGAACGTTCAACCCCCCCCCCCTAAGAAAGAACAAGTTGCTATCGAGAGCTTCATGAGACAAATGCCTCTTACTTTTAGTGGATCATCTGATCCCACGATCGCTGAACAATGGATCAACTCCATTGAAAAGATCTTCTCCATCTTTCAATGTTCTGAACAAGAGAAGGTTCTTCTTACTGCTTATCGTATAGAGGGTTAAGCTGATCAATGGTAGACATTGATCAAAAATGCGAAGCCTAGGGAGGAGATCGAGGCATTGGAATGGAAGGATTCCCAGAAGATGTTTTTCGATAAATATTTTCCACGCACCCTCCGCCATAATATGGAAAGGGACTTTTTTTACCTCAAGAAAAAAGGCGAAGAATCTGTTGGAGCGTACATGTAAAACTTTACAAGGCTTGCATGATATGCTTCTGGCTTTGTTGTTACCCTAGAATGCAAAGTTTACAGCTTCTTTGGTGGGTCAAAGCCTGGCCTATGGAAAGAATTAGCAATCCGTGACTTCAACAGCTATGAGGAAATTGTCTGATGTTCCCTCAAGGTTGAAATAGAGATTGAAAATCACAGGGGTATCATGGGGATAAGAAGCGTAAGGTGGAATTCAATGCTAGTGGTCCGATGGATAAATCCAACGGTGCTAAGAAGATCCAGCACCCTACTTGACAAAAGTGCGGAAAGAAGAACCCTGGAAATTGCTTTAAGGGGACGAGGAAATGCTTCAGGTGTGGAAGAGAAGGGCACCTAGTTGTTAACTATCGGCAAGAAAGACCCGCGGCGACAACAGAAGAGAGGAATTCTCCATTCGAACCTCAACGCATTGTTCAATGCAAAAAATGAAAAGAATCGGGTCATTTTTCAAATCACTGCCCTAATCCAAGGGTTTTCGGAGGCAACCAACAACCTCCAAGGAAGAAAGGAAGAGATTTTGCCATCACTTATGCCAAAGTAAACCCCGACAACGGATGGGGATAGGTCCGCTAGTTATTCATTCCAGAATAGCGAACGTACTTTTTGATTCAGGTTCTACGCATTCTTTTATATCTCGAAAGTTTAGTAGAACAGTCCCAGCACCACCACAAATCATGGAAGTGAAGATGTCAGTGAGTATGGAAAATGGGGAAATCATTGCATCCCATGAATATAAGTCCTCCCCTATTATAATCTGTGGATTGAATTTCTGGTGAACCTTTTCATACTCCCTCTGGTGGAATCTGATGCAATTCTTGGCATGGATTGGATTTCCTTATATTGGGCCAACATAAATTGTCGGGAGAGGGAAATCACACTCCATATGGAGAATCGACCCCTGATTCTTTACAAGTGTAAGGAGGAAGATGGATCTCCTTTAGCTCCATCATCTAAATCATGGATATTACCGCCCTATGATCACCCGTATTTAGTTCAGATGATTGAGTCCATGGAATAAACCATTCTTGAAGATACCCCTATTGTGAGGGAATTCGCTGAAGTGTTTCTCGAGGAACTGTCTGGTCTTCCTCCTAGAAGAGATGTTGAATTCTTAATTGAACGTATACCTGGGGCTTTACCAATATCCAAGACTCCATATAGAATGGTTGTTGTAGAGCTTGAAGAGTTGAAGAAACAACTACAGGAGAATCTGGATAAAGGGTTTTTACGCCCAAGTGCCTCACCATGGGGTGCACCAGTCCTCTTTGTCAAGAAGAAGGATGGGTCAATGCGGATTTTCTTTGATTATCATGAACTTAATAAAATCATGATAAAGAACAAGTATCCTCTCCCAAGAATTGATAAATTTTTTGATCAGATGCGTGGAGCACAATACTTCTCCAAGGTGTACTTGCAGTCGGGATATTATCAAGTAAGGGTGAACAAGGAAGATATCCCCAAGAATACTTTTCGCACAAGATACGAGTACTATGAATTCATAGTAATTCCTTTTGGACTAACTAATGCTCCAGAAATCTTCATGGACTTAATTAATAGAGTCTTTAGATATTACCTCAATAAATTTGTGGTAGTCTTTATAGATGATATTCTAATATACTCCAAAACCAAGGAGGATCATGAGGATCATTTAAGAACTGTACTAGAGACTTTGCGCAAGGATAATCTCTATGCAAAGTACAACAAGAGTGAGTTCTGGTTGAAGGAAGTCTCATTCTTAGACCATATCATCACAAGTAATGGGATATCTTTGGATCCCTCCAGAACAGATGCAATTGAGGGATGGTCGAGGCCAACATCAGTAACGGATATCTGTAGCTTCTTGGGGTTAGCTGGATATTATCGACAATTTGTGAGAAATTTCTCACAATTGTCCAACCCTCTTTCCAAGCTAACTTGAAAGGGAGTAAATTTTTCTTGGAGTGATGAATGTGAAGAAAGCTTCAAGGAGTTGAAAAGAAGGCTTATCACTGCGCCCGCGCTCACTTTACCGACAAGTGGAGAACCTTTTGTGGTTTTCAGCGATGCTTAGATGAAGGGATTAGGATTTTTACTGATGCAGAATGATAAAGTTATATCATATGCCTCAAGGTAGTTGAAAATACATGAGAGAAACTATCCAAAGCATGATCTGGAGTTGGAGGCGGTGATCTTTTCTTTGAAAATCTGGCGGCATTATCTCTATGGAGAGAAATGTGAGATATATACAGACCACAAGAGTTTTAATATATATTCAAACAGAAATAGATTAATATACGCCAGAGAAGATGGATAGATCTCATCAAGGATTATGACTGTTCAATCCATTACCACCCTGGGAAAGCGAACAAGGTGGAAGATTCCCTAAGTAGAAAGGATCCAGCGATTCTATCAATGCTGAGAATTGAGAAGGATCAAATCTTCTTAGACATGATGAAGATGGATATAGGAATCATAGAGAAGGGAACATCATCAATCCTTTCACAAATGATTGCCCAACCGTCTCTTTTGGAAAGGTTAAAGGATGATCAAAAGGATGATGTGGGAATTCAAGAAAAAGTGGAAGCTATCAAAAAAGGGAAATCCTTAGAGTTTAATTTTAATGAAGAAGGAATTGTGCGGTTTGGGAAAAGACTATGTGTTCTATAAAGTATGGAGCTGAAGAAGGAACTTTTGGATGATGCACATAGTTCAAATTTATTTATTCACCAAGGGAGCACAAAGATGTATCGATATCTCCAAGAAAACTTTTGGTTGGATAATATGAAGAAGGAGATATCTAAATATACATCAAAGTTCCTAGTGTGTCAGCAAGTGAAGGCAGAGAGGCATAATTCTAAGGTCATGATGCAACCATTGCCCATACCAGAATGGAAATGGGAGAACATTACCATGGACTTTGTCACCGGACTACGGAGGACATCCAAAGGCAACAATGCAATCTGGGTTGTTGTGGATCGTCTTACAAAGACTGCACACTTCATTGCTATTTGAGAGGATTTCACATTGTATCAACTGGCACAGATATATATCAGTTAAGTGGTAAGGTTTCATGGAGTACCACTATCTATTGTTTCTGACCGAGATCCAAGATTCACCTCTAAGTTTTGAAAGAGTCTTCAACATGCTCTGAATACTGAACTGAACTTTAGTACGGCCTATCATCCGTAAACTAATGGCCAATCCGAGCGGACTATCCAAACACTTTAGGATATGTTGAGAGCGTGCTCAATTGACTTTAAAGGAGGATGGGATCAACATCTTCCTCTGGTTGAGTTCTCTTATAATAACAGTTTCCACTCGAGCATCCAAATGGCACCATATGAAGCCCTGTATGGGAGAAGGTGCAGAACACCGGCATGTTGGGATGAGTTCGGTGAACGTAAGCTACTTGGACCAGAAATGGTTGAGGAAATGGTGGAGAAGGTGAAAACCATTCAGCATCATATCAAGGCATCCCAGAGTCGACATAAGAGTTTTGCAGATAATCGTCGATGAGACATTGAGTTTAAATTTGGGTACATGGTTTTTCTATGCATATCTCCATGGAATAAGGTCATGAGGTTTGGAAAGAAAGGGAAGTTAAGTCCAAGGTACATCGACCCCTTCGAGATTCTTGATCGTGTCGGGGTTTTGGCCTATCGACTAGCACTTCCACCTACTATGGCCAAAGTACATGATGTCTTTCATGTATCCTTCTTAAGGAAGTACATACCAGACCCTTCACATATACTCTCTTATGAGGTGGTACAATTGGAAGATGATCTTTCTTATTATGAGAAACCAGTGAAGATCATAGATCGTAGAGAAAAAAATTTACGAAATAAGACAATGCCCCTAGTCAAGGTGTTATGGAGAAACCACAAGATTAAAGAAGCGACTTGGGAATTGGAGGAAATGATGAAGCTGAGTTACCCACATCTATTTTAGTGTGGGAAAAGGAAATTTTGAGGGAGAAATATCTTAAGGGGGGAATATTGTAACGACCCAAATTTTCATTTATGCAAATCCCTCTTTATATAATTAAATGTCTCTTTATGTTTATATAAAATGTCAAATTCTTTTCTTTTATGTTAAGAATTTTTATCGTTGCTAATATATTTGTTGAACAGTGATCACATGATTAGTATAAATATAGGGCTTTAACAAATCCAAATTTACTTAGACAAAGAAAGTGATGGCCTCATCTAGTAGAATTGCCCCATACGAAGACCATTTGTCAGAGCTCGAAAAAGAGGTGTCATCCTTGGGCTTCGCTCTTGACCATTCCCAAGCTGAGCTTCATCATGTCAAGCTTGAACGGGACCGTCTACGGGAGAAGTGGAAGTTGATAGAAATTACCACTCGAGCGATGTTATCCGAACCACCCCAAGAGTGTGTCACCATTGCACACCATACCCTTAGGTCTTATGCGACTGTTTTAAGGGGTTATGTAACAAAGAAATAATACTATGTTCATGTACATTATTTTTTTATATAATAATGAATATACTTTCTTTTCATTATTGATACATTGTAAATAGTTTTTAAAGTACAAATAATGTTTTTAGTTATTATTTAATTAAGAATTATATTTTATTAAATTAAATTATTTTTGAATTAAATAATATTTTAATAAAATATTATTATTATTATTAAATTAATTTTTATTAAATATAAATGATCATATAATTTTATGAATGCAATTGTAATTTTTATTAAGGTTTGAAAGCCATTTCTGTCAAAACCCGTGAATTTTCTATAAATGCCCGTTTTTATTTTAAAAGTGAAAATTTACATATTTAGAAAATTATTTAGATAAAGTAAATTTTATTTCTGGAATAAGGACATCGAAATTATCCAATGGTGAATTTTTCATACTTTTCTAAGACAGTCAAATTTTTGGGTAAAAATTAAATACCGTTTAAATATATAATGTGTTTTATGACATCATAATGACCCAATAGTGATGTAATAAAATAATATAAGCTTTATGTTTGGCCAATATATGTTTTAACATTAAAATAATGTTATTTTGGGTTTTTTTGAATTACTTTTCAAAGAATTAATGGACCCTTCAAGATTTATTAAACACCTTGTCTTTTTAAATTGTTTTCCATGGGAGTGTGACTCACCTTCACATAAACAACCCAATTATTTTAAGAAGTTCAGACTTTGGCCTTATAAAATATTTTTTTCCTCTTCCCTTTTCCAAAAACAATGGGATGGCTTGTGGTTTGGATTAATTTAATGTAAGGGGTCCCAAACCTAAATATTAAAGAATTCTCTCACCTTTCCTATATAAACCCACCCAAGCTCCCACTTCCTCCTCACTAAAAGCCTTTGTATTTCGTCCAAACTCTGCCCTACTCTCTCTAGAATCCTCCCAAGGTTCCCCAAGCTCTCAAGAATCCTCTCACAATCCTCTCTCTAGCCTTTGTAAGCACACTTCCAAGTAAGTGTTTTTTCTTCCTTTCTCATTTTTGTCCAATTTTCTTTATGTTGTTTTTCCCTTTTAATTTCAATTATGAATGTTGGGGTATGGTTTCGCACCTCCCCCATACTGACCTCTTATTGTTTGAATGATGGGATACCCCTTTCTCTATCATTAAATTCCTCCCATGTACACCCATTACTATGCCGAAATTCCGAAAGGAACTTCTCTCTCCTCTTTTACATTCATGCAATACATTTGTATCATGAATCTAAATTCCATTACAATTGTTTGGAAATGTATCTATATGACCCCCTTACTGTCCATTTCATGTAAATATGAAGATACACCCCTTTATCTCTCATCATACATTTTTATTAATTCTTATGTCACGTCGTTACGCTGCCAAAATTGCACTATTTTTCTAAGCCAATGTCATTGTGTAGTGAATACCATACCCATTTCTCCATCAAAGGTATTAACCATTATGCACATTTACTTATTGATTATAAAGTTTCATGTATTATTTACACATTCCTTTATCGTATAATAAATTATTATGTTTTATGAATCAATTTTTTATGGTCCATGTGCCACACTTATGCATGAATTGAATTGTTTAAGGAGGGTGTGCCCTTATAGCACTCCAATGCATTGGGTAAAGTATACTATCATGATACGTCATGTGAAATGAGTGTTGACTCTTGATAATTAAAGTGCAATGAGGGTTTACTTGTGCTTTATTTGCAATGAGGATTTACTCATGCTCCATGTGCAATGAGCCTTGTCTCATGCTAATTCCATGTTAAGTGTTGTTGCCACATTTCCATGTTATGATTATCTTACTTTATCATGACTTTATGTTCATGTTTCTCTTATGCTATATTGATATGCTTGTTGCCTAACATGTATTATACTCCTCATGTTATTCCATGTGTACTCCCTTACTGCGCTTTTTAGCTCACCCTTTTCTTATGCATGTCCTCAGGTTATCCCATGCAATGCTAAGTACGAGGGAATGTAGTGGTCATGTAAAGGAAGTTTTCAATAAAGATGTTTTATTTCATGTATTATGTTTTTATGTAATGATCCTAAGCCCCAAAGACACTAAACCTCTCAATATTTTTTGTTTTATCAAGTGAAGTTTTATGTAATAAATCATGTTTAAGATTGTAATAAAAGCATGGTTTTCATAAAAGTATTATTCTCTTAAGGAAATATTGAATCAACATTGAGAAAAATCAATAGAATATTATTATTGAAACCTCAGTCAAAAATGAATTAAACTATTCTCTCATAAAAGGAGAGTTTAAGAGGATTTCATAAGATTGTGAATTGAAAGTTCTCTTAAGTTGTGTGGATGCATTTGAAAGATTTATTTGGAAACAAACATAAGCCAGATGAAAATTACCTTACGTCAAAAGGCCTGAAGAATAAATATAATAGGATGTCTCCCCAAAGGATGATATCTTCAACTGAATTCATATCTTCTTAACTTAATATAACATATATTTATAACTAGGGTTTGTGTAAGGAAAGTTTACTATAAATTTCAATGTTTCTCTTGGAGATTAAAAGGATATGTGGATCAGCGGAAGTGGAAACAATATCATGTTGACTATCTAGGAAGTGTTCATAAATCCACCAGGAAGAGGTGGAGAAATATTGGATTTTTCATGAAGTGGGCCTTACTTTATTAGAATAATTTTCAATAGAAAATAAATGGATAAAAGAATTTTTTTTCATAAATTATGATCTAGAACAAAAATAGGTGGATGAGGTGATGTAATTCCTCTATCTAAAGTTGAAAACGGTAGAGGAAATGTGGAAATAAATGGGTATGTCCAACTTAACCAGACTCACTCCTCTAATTGAGTAAGTTTGAGGTACCCCTCTACCCATGCATTAAAATGTTTCTAACTTTTTCTGAGGTAATGTATTTTTATGGGGGAGATATGATCCATGGTGTATTTTCCTAGAAAAGAACATGTTTTGGAGATAAAATTTGGATATATTTAAATATGAAAAGTTCATTCAACAATTGAAATTAATGGGAGTATTTTGAATCCCTTATTTGGTGTCAAGAGTCAACAAATAATTCATGTCTTAACATTGATAATATAGTACTGTCAAGCACAAAGGTTTTCAATCATAAATCCACCTAAAATTTTCCTATTAGAATAAAAAGTTAAATTCAGAATTAAAATATGATTTTTGGAATTAATCAGTTTGGTAGTTGAAAGAGACTGAAATAAGATGAAAAAAAATTATAACCCATATTTCAGTTTAAAATGGTATTATATAAAATTTGAGTAACTTCAAATGGAATTAGGTCCTAAAATGAGTGGTAATAGACCACTGAATTGATGGAGATAGACCTGAAGATAGAAGGAGTTGTATTTTTCATTTCACAATTAATTGTGTTTTTATTTTAACATTTTGTACCATCTATATCTCTATAGAAGATACACATTACTACTAAACTTGGGATCCTTTTCAGAATAATAAGAACCTCCAAACTAAAGAAAATTTCAATATTTAGTGTTAATATCTAAATCTAGGATTCAAGGGGAGTTGAATATGATCTTTCAGGCCTATTAAAACTTATTTTCACAAGGATGGAGCATGTGAATAGCTAAAGGATTGGCATGTCACACACCCAATGTGTTGTAAATTTATAAACTAATTTTTTGGGGAGAAATTTTGATAGGGATCATGGGTTATTATTTTAGTGAATGTGATGAAATGAAGTTATAATAATTTTTATAAAATTATGACTAACATGGACAACATTTGTGTTGTTTTTAGAAACTATTGTTTCCTACATTGATATTATAATCAGTAGGATTTTATAATTTATTGAAAAACTAACTACTAAGTAGTAAATTCCCTCACCAGTATTATTAGGAAATATAATATCTATAAGAAGATTAAATTATGGAATTGGGAAATCCATCTAAAAGTTATAAAAAATATTGAATAAATCCAAAGAATGAAGTATCACAAAAAAGGGGTGGTTTATATTTATTGGAGTTTCTTCCCACACATTAAAGGGGAGAACAATCTTGGGTTATCCTAAGAATTAATAAAGTGTAAAATCAATATCTCTCTATATAAAGTTGGCCGAAAAGGGAAACTTATTCATGAAGGGGAGAAGATCTGAGTACAAGCTAAGGGGAGAAAAATAAAGGATTAAATCTTTTTGAAGCCCCTTTCTAATTCATATATAATGGGGGATAATTTATATTGGGTATTCTTGTCAAAAGAAATTAAATGGGGGATTATGGGACACCTTTTTGTGAGTTTTAGATTTCTTGAAAATTTATATGGACTTGGACCGAGGTATTTTGTTGACAACATGGGGAAGTTATTGGATACCCCTAAGTGGGATAGAATTGTTGACAAGGTGGATGATGTAATGTTTGTATTTATTGACAAAGGGAGCTTTATTCATCTATATGTTGGATTTTCTAAAAATATATTTAGAATATGAAGGGTTGTATTGAATCTTGGAATGGAGATATAATGTTCATATGTATGAAGGAATCCACGTGATATCCCTTGAAAAGTTCATGGGATGATTCATGAAGGCTAGAAGGTGTGGGAAAGAGATCTTGAAGAATTTATAGAAGTTATATATGTGCAATGGATTTTTTATAAATCTAACTAGCTACCTATGTAAAGTATTTCCCATATATATGATTTTGGTATAGGACTATGTTTGTGAAATTTACTATTTATAGGTTCTACATAAGGAAATTTAGGTGGCGTATGAAAATTATGTTTACTCATTTTCTTGATGTAAGTAAATACATTTATATGATGGAGTTCACATACTCAAATATAGAAACATAATTATTTTTTATCCATATATTAAAAAATTTCTATGTAAGTGAATTTGGAGACCCACATATGCGATTTTGGAAATGTAAGAGAATTTTTAGACATAAATGTTTTCTCATAGCCAAATACTAGAGGCATGTGTGAATTTGGTAGTGTTGTTGGGGATTTTCTCTACAATATTCTAGGAATGTCTGCAAGTAATGAATCACTTAAGATGGTGTAGGAACTATTAAAAAGTATTCAAAAAATCATGTAACTTAAAATTAGAACTATAATCCAATCCAAGAATGAATAAAAAAATTTTGGGTGAGATGAAATGAATTAAATTAGATATTATTCATGCTATAGTGGAGTGTTTCACATTACTAATAAAGGGATCAAATCATGAAGCATCCTTCCTTCATAAATATATAGGATATTATTTTATCTATTAAATCTAACATTTTGGAAAGTTTCATATGATGGGAAGTATTTATTTTTGGAGTATCTAGTTCTTACCACAATGCACTCCAAATACAAATGAGGGATGTGGTGTCATGGAGGTTCAATGGTCAAACAACTTCCGTGTATTTTTAATACACATTTTTTATGTCATGTGATAGTTATAGAAAGATATTATAAAATTGGGTAGTTACAGTGTAGCACTTTTTATAAAGTCTTATAAATTTTAAATTTGTGGAAAATGTAAAAGTACTTCATGTTAACATCTTTTTCATCAAGATCAAGGAAAAATGAGATCTCAAAGGATATGTACATATTATTGAGAATAATAGAAAGATATGAACTCTATATACACTGTTTTTTTATAAAATATTCTAAATTTAAAAGGAATAGGTAAATCTTATGTGTTCAACGAAATATTAGAGTATTGAGAGAAAGAGAGGAACATGCGCTCACCTTAAATATTTAATTTCTAGGAAAGAGATAAAGATTAAATCTGGCATTAGAAGGAGAAAACATGGAATATAATTCCCAATTGAAGAAGAGGATTTGATTCTAATGCATCAAGGTGAATAATAAGGAATCTCTATTGTTAAGTAAATAAGTAATTCTATATTTATTCTAGAAAAATAAGAAGTCGTGAAGAGAAAGTTCAGAGAAATACTATAAAGGAGTAGTGAAGAGGGTTTCATCAGTACAACCATCCATAATTGAGGGTGAATTCATCCCATATTATTTTTAAGAAAATGATACCTATAGGTTTAAAAATTATGTGACTTACTTTACCCATATAATTTTGATAAGGATAAAGGAATGGATAGTGATTTTGTGGTGTTCTATCCTGATGTAGTGTGAAAAGCAGGAGGAGAAAGGTAGTGAATCTTTGGTGAAAGTGAGCTAACCCAAAACCTTGTAAGTGTAGTTATCCTTGTCTTGGAGTGACCATATCCTTGTAACCTCCAAAATTATTGATCCTAGTGGTTAATTGGTACATCAACACAATATTTATGTCAAGATACTTGGAATAGGATAGTGTGGGTAAACCAATTAAAAATATTGTTTCCTTACATGCATTAAATATTTGTATTCATATCATGATTTACTGAGGTTGAGGGTCAAGATAATGGTTGAACATACTTTTGAAACACATGAAAACAATATCCATAAAGTAAAATTTGTAAAATGGTTAAAATGGATTGAAATTAGATGCACCTAGATTCACCCACCTCTTAGGATGCCTAAATAGGACCTAAAAAGGATGGTAGTACCGGTACCTGAACCAAAAGATGAGTAGTTTATGCATATACAATTTTGAACACGAAATTCATTGAATCATTAAATATTGGATCATGTTCTAAATGTAACATAATTAATGATGCGTTATATTTTTAAATCAATTAATTGGTTACCTTTTTTACTTTACCTAGATGATAGTGAAACATGAAACTGTAATCCTTTATCAGCTCCTGTCATATTCTCTTCCTAATTTTTATTTCTATTGGAGTGAATATATAATTTAAACTTTTATGATCAGAATATATTTCACATTTATACCCATATAGAACATGTCTCTGAATTTTTAAAGCAAAAACTACTATAGTTAGATCAAGATCATGTGTTGGGTAATTATATTCATGGGATTTTCAATTGACGTAATTCATTAGAAATTATCCAATTTTCGTTCATCATGAAACAACCAAGAACCATTAATGAAGCATCAATATAGATAATAGACTCCTCATTTATATTTGGAAAGGATAACAGTAGAGTATTAACTAATATTATTTTAAATTCTTGAAAACATTCATCGTGTTCCTTTTTCCAGAGGAATTTAACTCCATTTTGAGTTAACATGGTCAGTTTTCTAGATAACTGAGAAAAGTTTACAACAAATCATCAGTAGTAACCCACTAATCTAAGTAAAATTTGAATCACAATGATATTTGTAAGTCTTGACCTCTCTTCCACCACTATTTTTTTATAGTATCAACAATTATTCTATATTTAGAAACAATATGCCCATGGTATGAAATCTTATGTAATCAAAATTCATAATTTCTAAATTTTCCATAAAACTTATTTTATTTTAAGCTATAAAAAAATCCTTATATGTTTCTCATGATCATCATAGATTTTATAATATAATATAATGAATTAAATTAAAACAATAACAAATTTATATAGGAAGTCACAAAAGACTCTATTCATAAGATCCACAAATATATTGGGTTCATTTTTTAACCTGAAATACATTACCAAAAACTCATAAGGGTCATACCTAGTATGAAACTTTTTACTATGAATGTCATATTCCATCACTTTAATCTAATGGTATATTGGTCAGAGGTCAATATTGGAAAAAATTTGGTCACCCTGGAGTTGATTGAAAAAATCATTTATATGAGGCAATGGATACTTTTTCTTAACAATAATGTTATTGAGTTCTCTATAATCAACTAAAAGTCTCATGTAAACATACTTATTTTTTAAAAAATAATAAAATCATTCTAATGTGAAGTGCTAGGGTAGATGAAACCCTTATCCGGTAACTCTGGTAACTACTTATTCAATTCCATTAGCTCTACTAGATACATTTGATCAGGATAATTTGAAATTGGATTATCGTTAGGAACTAATTCAATGCTAAAATAAACCACCTAATTAGGAACAACACCAAGAATATCATCAATAAATACATCTGAAATTTCATTTACCACAGGAACATCACTAATTTGAATACTTCCATTATTTTCAATGATATGTTAAAGATAACTTTCACAACCATATTTTATCAATTTCTCATATTATTTATATGTTTTAAAATGTTTAAACTTATTATTCTATAAAAATTGAAACTCACTATGATAATTTAATATGACTTCCTTAACTCTACATTTTATCTCATCATGATAAACTAAAATCCAATCCATATCCCAAATAATATCAAACTCTTCTAAGGGTAAGACAAAAAGGTTTGTAAGAAAAACCCAACCATATTTGATAATATGATGTTTATTATAAATCCTTATTGCCTTAGTACTTCTCTTATGAGTTTTTACCAAAACTTTAGTATCCATTTATTTAGGTGATATTTCCATTTTATTGGAAAATCTCTCAAAAATAAAATAATACATAGATCATGAAAAAACAATTTTGTAAGAACTCTATTTTTTACACTTATAACTGTTGGATATTTCTATATATTATTATAGGATTAATTTTGGATTTATCATGGGGTCCTGGGTGTTGCAAGACCCCAGAATCAATATGTTAAATATATCAAATGTTGTGTACACATATTTAAAAAAATAATGGTTTTCCTCTTAAATTAGAACTCATATGGGGATACTGAGACAATCATTGAATCAAAAATGAGGGTTTTACCCTAGGCGCAACTTATAGTTCATTTGAAACATAACTCAAGGAGATGCATAGTCACTAGAAGATATTATATATAATAATTTAATTAAATTTATTTGTTTAATTTATTTTTCTAATTTAATGACTAATCCTAGAGGATAACTTATATAATCCCCTTTATATAAAATCTTTAGGGTTAGCTACATAAAACTGGTTTATTATCGAAAGGTCATCGGAGGAGGATTTTGTGGATCGAGACCAAGAGGTTGTAGGGACAATGATGGAACTGACTAGGATCAATAGTGGTAGCAACATTAATCTATTCATTACTAATGATTTATTTCATGATGATTTAGGGATCATTATTTTTTTTCTTTCCATGTTAATTTTTTTGAATCAATGAGTAATTTCGTTATTTGAATTCATGATTATTGATCACTCTTTTCATGTCCCTATTGATTAATTATTTTCCATTTGGCCATAGAACTATTCATTTGTAGTGGTATTTATCAATTTATTTTTATTTCTACATTATTAATCAATGTCCATGTTTCCAATGGCCATTGATTATCTCACTTTTTATTGAGGCTTTAACCCCATATTCTTTGATTGATCATTATTATAATGTAGTAGGGTTATGATTAGATAATCAATATTGTTTGAGATGTGGTCTATCCTCAGTTTCATGTTGGGTTCCATGATTGATAGTGAGAGTTATGATTTACAAAAGTAAGGTGGATTGAAAATAAATTTTGCATGGAAGATTAAGTTTCAAACCCTCAGATGAAAATGGGATGTGCAACTAAATTCTCATGGGTTGATGGAAATCTTGATTTTAGGCCACTGAATTTTATAAATCAATCATAAAAGTTTTTTCTTTTGAGTATATTAATATGAACAAAGATCACAACAAGAATAATGATGGGATTGATGAGCATGGTGAAGCTTTGGGAGGAATAAGGAGTTTATTTGATATTATAGACTACACATCATATACTTCATAGGAACACATGTTGTGTAGTTTACATTTTGTTGAGTATAGGTTTTCTAGCCATGTTAAATATCAAATGGCCATCTGGTGGGACCACACATTGGGTGAATCTAGTCAGGCAGCTGATCTGTGTATAGGGAGTACACGCCTGGGACCCTGGGTGGTCTCACATGTCATGTCCATCATACCACATGCCATGTACATGGTCTTCTAAACGTCATGTGTGGAATATGGACATATCTATGCTTTTATATAAGATTAAACCCCATCTAACTCAAAAGGACACATCATTTACTTTATCCAGACTATTTTACATATTATATCTTCTTTCTTGATCTCAGAATCAAACCTGTGAGTATTTCTTACTATGTATAATTTTGTGTTGAATGAATTTGTGGAAATTGTTTTTATATAAATATATACTATGAGGTGGAATGAGTGTTTTTCATCTCCCATCCTTGATGGATGATGTCGATACTTAAGTGTGATCATAAGAGTGATATCAGGTTCAGTACCCCTTAAAATCATGTATATGTCAGTGTAAGAATCAACCACTTCCTTCGTACATATAGGGTTGATACCCCCACCTCCCATACCCACTCATTCATAGTTATTCTATATGTGGAGTTGGTACTATGAGCTTAGATAATGCATGGGTCCTCTACAAGGGATCAGTACCTACATCGATCATGATGTGTCATCATGGATGTGTGGGTCCTCCACAAGGGATCGGGTGAGGTTATGTTGGGATACTAGCATTAGGACATAACTAACTGTTGGATCTACAGTAGACTCACCATATTTAGTTGGGTGTGAAGATCAATTCACCCCTCCCTCTTTCTCTTCGGCTTGGTTACTTATATAGTCATATGTTTTTGTTATTTTTCTTCTCCTGTGTTTTCTTGTAGGATGAGAAGACTATTTATTTCTATTGTTTACCTTTCATTTTTGTAGGAATGTATATACTTATATTTGCATGGGTTTCCCACATGTGACATGTCTTATGTAGAAGACAGGTAGTTAGATGGTGGCCTTATAAAGCCAAGTGTTGGTGGAGATTAATTATGCTCGGTGATGGTGACCAGTGGCAGTAATCAGTGTTGAAGTTTAAGAGTAGGATTTTACCTCCCCATAAGTTTTTAGGTTGGGAATCCCTTTATATTCTATTTGATCTTGTATTTTTTCCTTCATAATTTTGATATATTTATATTTCTTCACTCTAATTGTTTAATGTTTTTAACATGTATTTGTTTCCTCTTAGGTTATTATAGTTTATCTATCATGCATGGTTGTAATGTACATAGAAGTGTGTACTATATTAGTTTATTAGGATAAGACCACCCATTTGTGTGATATTCCTAATCAACTCTAGTTTACATCCCATGGCCTATTAGTTACAATAATAGGGCATTATACTTATCTTACTAGTGGTCTATGAGAGGTCCTAGTGGGTCGGGTCATGACAGAGTAGTATCAAAGAAGGTATATCCTAGGTATGATGTTTAGATATAGTTTGGTTGTTGGTATTGTTTTGGGAACTTATGGAAACTATTTTATGTTTTCTCAATTTTTAATCTTATACTAGAGAACCCAATGATTATGTGATATCAAATTTATCTATACACCAAGACTCCGATAACCTACTTGTCGAATTTGAATTATGATACACTACTTACTATAAAACCAATGGTACATGCATCATATAAGAATGATTCTTTGACTTCTATGTTCTTCTAGAGTCATATTCCATATATTCTCATATAACTATGTTAAGCCTTATTAACTTTTAGGATTCCTCTATAATGAAATCTAGCTAGGATTAAAACATAGGGTTATAATGATGACCAATTAACTGAGGAGGCTTTGGTGTGGGTTATTATTCATAAAGTGTTCACTCCAAGAGATAGAAGAGTAGTTCTTCTACCTATTGAGTGATGTGTGGACCCACCTCTAAAAATTTATGTTGATGTTTATCTCCATGTTAATTTTTTTTATGGTTTCAATGGTCTAGAAAAATGATGAACATAGGTTGACCATACTACATGACTTTCAGTAGCAGAGACCACTCAGGTTTCTTGGTGAGATGGACCCTTAGGAAATAAAGGATTGGTTGGATTCCATTGTTCGAGTATTCCAGCATGTTTGGATCCTTACTAATCATATGGTTATTCTCAGGACTAGTCTTCTCCACATAGCATTATCGAACTAGTAGGGTCTGATCACTTAGACCCATGATGAGGCAACACTCTTGTAGATAGTGTTTTATTATTTTTTCATTGATGAGTACTATCCTTTGAATTGACACTATGTATAAATTCATGAGATTATAAAGATAAATTAGGGTGATATGGCTATTGTGGAGTGTGAATAGAGGTTTTCTAACCTTACACACTACTCTCTTAATATGGTGTGGGATGGATATTTCCCAACACATATGTTTGATAAGGACCTCTACATGGACATTCAAGCTAGTGTGATCTCTCTATATATTCCAACTAATGATAGGGTATTAGAGTGGGACTTGGTGGAAAAGATCTTCCTAACAGTGGTATCATCAAATATATGAGGATAATAATATAAATCATGGATAATATTCTTCTGATAAAGCTAAAAAAATATTATACATTAGGTTATTAGTGTAAGAGGTATTCATGTAGGCATTCTTAGTCTCAGGGATTAACTGGATAGGGATCCTTCCATAGATCTAGTCATCTAAGAGATGGACAGTGTTATTATTGAAATGTTTAGGGTAACATGAATTAGTATTACCTGACCTAACATGATTTAGATGTTTGATAGATAGTGGATAGTTCTATTCAATAGAAGAATCATCATAATCAATAATCTCATAGGGTTCGTCAGGGTGTCCTTAAGGAGGTGATGTTAACATAATGTTTGGTGGAGCCATGGGAGGATCTTTGGGTGTAGGATGACATTGTAATTTACTCCCACCACCACCCCCAAGTAGTATGTACTAGGATCAGTGGGATGGTGGTCGAGGGAATGTTTAGTTTTAGTCTGTGGAGGGATATGATCATGTTGCGCATAAGATGGTTTTGAGGTATGATTTTTGTCTCATCTACTTTAGCACTAGTACTTATAGACATGGGTGTGAGTCATTTTTTATCACCTTATCACTTATTCAAAAGCATCAGATTCCTATAGAGCCTTTTGACCATTATATATGGATGGATATTCTTATATGAAGAAATTTAAAAAAATGAACATCTACGAGTAGTGTGAACTAACACTTGGTGGAGAGAGATTCAGATGGAACCTCTAAGTAACGAAGATAAAGTCATATGAAAACATTATAGGTATGGACTAATTATCCATGGTTCATGTCGAGAGATAATTTTATAGAAGGAGAGTTAAAATCCTAATGGAATATGTGGTGATATTCTCCTTCAATGATGATAAGGGACTACTGAAATAATGAGTGGGGCTCATGAGCAGGAAGCTAAAACCAATGCCCAATCAGTTTTTGAAATTGGACCTTGGTGTAAAGGTATCTTCATACACATGGAATCCATAAATATTTGAGGAATACATGGATGTATTCCCAGAAAATGTTATAGTATTACCTATATATCAGGATATAGACTTAAATATTTAATTCCACCCTAAGACTGGTCCAATATATTTTGTGGAATATCAGATAGTTTCTACTGAGCTCCAGGAGCTATGGGTGTAGTTATAGGATCTTCTAGAGAAAGGTTTTTTCAGTCCTAATGTGTCCCCTAGGGAGATTTCAATGTATTTTCTATGAATCTATATGAAAGCATGATACTATTCAATGGTTATCCTCACTTGAATTATTTAATGATAAAAAAATTAGCCTTTTTGAATGATAGAAGGAATATTCATTTAAATGAAGGGTGAAATATGGTTCTAAATGATTGAACATAGGTTTTTCTATCACCAATTGTAGGTTCACAAGTAGGAAATTTTTAATATGATATTTCGATGTTGTTATAGGCTCTATTAGTTCTTGGTGATGTCCTTTGGTTTGATGAATTCCCCCTCTATTTTCATGGGACTTACAATCTAAATATTATAGTATTTAATGGATCAGTTCAGAGTTTTATTTATCATGAACCCTAATTTATTTTGTGTCTGAGGAGGATCACATAGATAATTTGAGGATGGTCCTTGACTTACTCCATGAGCACTAGTTATTTTGAAATCTCTAAAATTTTCAGTTCTGGATTAGAGAAGTTCACTTTCTAGGATATGTCATCTTAGAACATGGTGATTCTATGAACTAGAAAAAATAGAGGTAGTGCTAGATTGTGACCCACCCAAGAGAATATCATAGGTGTAATATTTTATTTGTTTGGATGGGTACTATCAGAGGTTTATTGAATACTCTTATAGGATTTCGAAACCATTGTAATTGAAATGAAAATGGTTGTCATTCGTTTGGATCAAGTAATGTTAGGAATCCTTTAAGTAATTGAGGTATTGGTTGAACAGTTTTCCCATTTTTAGACTACTAGAGAATTATGTTGATTCCATGATGTTATTTAATGCATATAGTGTTGGTATCTAGTGTCTATTAATGTAGATGAAAATGATTATTTCTTACGGTTCCAGGAAGTTAAGCCCCAGGAGAATTACTATATGACCCATGACTTAGAGTTGGTAGGAGTATTATTTTCCTTGAAGATGTGAGGGTATTATATTTTATGTGGGTAGTTTTTGGTCTACTTAGATCACCATATTCTCAGGTAAATCTTTTTTCTATGTTACTTCAACCTGAGACAAAGTTGTTGGATGGATAATCTATAGCACTATGACTTTGAGATGATCTATACTCTAGGAAATGGAAAAGTTGTGGAAGATTCCCTTAATAGGAAATATCATTCTTTCTTATTAGAGAATGAATCAGAGTAGTTAGCCTCATTACATATGACCTTAGGGAGGAAAGAGGGGATTCTTATCTCTAGTTGAGGGTAGTGACTCCACATATTCTTTACTGTGTAAGAGTGGCTCATTTGGGAGAGATTGATTTTGAAGTTCTAAATGACTATATATATTCAGAAGATTCACTAGATGGATTTTTTAATGGTGCAGAGCACATCATAATTTTCTATGTGATGACAATAGTTCTAGTTTCATTTCCTGAGGAGGTGGTGAGGGTGTTTCATACCTTCCCCTTGGTGGTACATCCTGAAGTGTTAAATATGTACCAGGACCTTCAATGACAGTTTTGGTGGGAATTCATATAGTGAAGTGTTACTGAGATTATTTATCAATGCCTCACCTATCAATAAGATTAGTCCAAGCATAAAGTTTCTATATGTTTGAATCAACCACTTATGATTCCATAGTGGAAGTGGGATGGAATATCGATGGATTTTGTTATGCAGATTCCTTGGATAGTGAGAGAAAATGACTCTATCTAGGTTATTTTTTATTGACTTACTAAGTTGGTTAACTTCCTTTACATATCAGAGTAGAGTCCAAGGAATATTTTGAGGAACTTTTATGTGTGGGAGGTTATCCAGCATCATGCGGTACCCTTATTGATTATCTTTGATCGTGATACTCATTTCAAATCCTGGTTATAGAGAGGTTTATAGTAGAACTTTAGGTTCAAGTTACAGATGAGCATGTAATTACACCCCATGGAAGATATACATACTAAATAAACCATTCAGATTTTGAAGGATATGCTGAGATATTTCATGTTAGACTTCAATAAAAGTTATGCAGATTACTTTCCTTTGGTATAATTAACTTAATACAATATTTATCAATCCACTATCGATATAAAATCATTCAAGTATTTGTACTAGAAACATTTTAGATCACCCTTATGCTAGAAGTAGATAGGTGATTCATTTATTATGGTGATATATATGGTACATGTGACAATAGAGAAAGTTCAAGTGATATCCGAGAAAATACAGACTACTCAGATTCATTATAAATCTTATAAAACCCAATATAATAGGCACTATGAGTTTGATAAATGAGACCATGTGTTCCTTATATTTTCCACGATGATGTTTTCATAGGTTTGGATGGGGAATAAATCTTTCCCTAAGGTTCACCAAGCTATTAAAGATCTCATTCAAGGTTGTAGAGGTTTTTTTATCACTTAACTTTACCCCCATAGTTATATCAATTGCACGATTTCTTTTATGTGACATAGATAAAGAGATACATGCATAGCCTATCACACGTTATTGACTACGATGAGCTATATGTCAAGGATATTGGAACCTTTTAATAGTGTTCAATAGACATGTAGAATTCATCAGAGATGATCCTCTATGGGTGAATCACTTAACTGGTGTGAGTTATTCGGTATCATGGGAACCTCCATGATTGCTCATGGGAGCATGAGAGATAGATGCAGTCTCAATACCTTCACCTTTTTATATAGGTTTTTATTTTCGGGGTATAAATCCTTGAATGTGGGTAGAATATAAAAAATATGATTTTTTATTTTTACCCTTTGTATATTTCTATATATTATTCTGGGTTTCATTTTGAAGTTATCATGGTTTCATAGGAGTTACAGGACCCTGGATTAAAAATTTGAAAAATATTAAATATATTCAAACACATCGTACACCTTTTTAGAAATAATGGTTTTCCTCGTGAATGAAGTCCTCTATGCAAAAACTAATACCTATTGAATCTGGAACATGGGTTTTACCCTAAGCATGACTTAATGTTTGTTCACAATAGATCTTTATTTGAAGCATAGTCACAAGAAAATATTAAATGAAATAATTAAATTAAATTGATTTATAGGTTTATTAATTTTCATTTCTAATTTAATGTATGGACCTAGAGGGTACTCTATATAATATCATTTATGTCAAATATCCAAGTTTAACCACATGACCCTAGTATATTATATAAAGGCCATCATGGGATAATTTTTTAGATTGAGATCAATAGTTTTTTTGATCAATAGAAGAATCAATGAGGATCACTAATGACATCAATGTGCATTTTTTTTCACCAATGATAATTTAAGGCTCATTATTTGTGGTTTCTTTCCCCTGATATTTTATTTTCATGTATCTATTTATAATATTATTTAATAAATGTTTATTTATTTATTTTCAAACAGCTCTATGGATTTATTATTTTCACTTTGGCCTTGGAACCATTCATTTGTGCTTGTATTTCTCTTATGATTTTGATTTCCATGTTTTCGATTGATGGTTGAGTTGTCAATGACTATCGATGACCACATTTTCTTTATTTTTTTTCTCCCCTCATTCTTCATGTGTTCATCATTGGCTTATGGTAGGCTGATTATTTGACTACTGATCTAGTTTGAGAAATGATTGACCCTAAAATTCAGTTTGTGTTGTGTGATTGGTGATAGGTGTGATGATTTACAGAAGAAAAGAGGAATGAAAATGGATCACATATGAAAGAATGATTAAAAACCCCATAGATGATGATAAAAAAATGAAAAATATTTCATGTGGGTTAAGGAAATCTTGGTTTTCAACCACTGGAGGTCAGAACCTGATGATGGGAGTAGTTTCCTTTAAGTTTTCGTCTTTGAACAAAGATCGCATAGAGATTCATAGTGGAATCGATGAACATAGTGAATATTTAGGAGGAAGGTGGGACTTATGTGAAATTATTAACTAAATTCCATGTATTTCATAGGAACACATTCTATATAGTCTACATTTTGTGGGGATAGGGTTTCTAAACAAATTAAATATCACACATCCTTGTGGCGGTCCCATATGTCATGCGACTCAGGTCGGGTTGTTGAGCCTTGTATAATGAGTACATGTCTAGGACCTCGGGTGGTCCCACATACCATTTCCTTTAGACCACATAATTTTTACATTTTATTTTACACACGATGTGCAGATGTAAGATATGGCGAATCATGGACATAGGAGCACACCATGTGTACCTCAAAAGGACACATCATATACTGTCTATAATGTGTTCTACCTCCTATATCTCCTTCCTCAAACATGGAATCAGACCCACTCATAGATCATGCTAAGTCAAATTGCATGTAGAATGTTATGGTGGCCTTTGTTTTTATATCATAGATATGGTGTGAGGTGGCATGAGTGGTTCACTTATCCCAACATGATTGTATGATATCTATACTTGGGTGTGATATTTGAGGAAACGTTAGGGTTGGAACCCCTATAACATCATGTATATATTAGGGCATTAGTTCCCCACTTCCTTGGTATTGATAAGGTCGGTACCCCCCCCCCCCCCATACCCAATCGGGGTGTGTGTATTCTATATACATAGTCAGTACCCCCTAATCTATTATGTAAAATGTGGAGTGGGTCCTACACTTGGGGTTGATACCTCATCAACCATGATGTTCCATCGATGAGGTGTAGATCCACCATAGCGGATCTATCATAGTTATGTTGAGATATTTTTAATCCTGATATCATTGATTCTTAGAGTTTTGATAGACACGTTATCCTTATCTAGTTATGAAAAAAAGAGATCCCTCTCCCTTTATCACTCTTAAATTTGGTTAAATCTATGAGAAGATATATTTTTTAGGGTTTTTTACCCCCTTTCATCTTATGGGTTGATATGACTATTTATTTCTATTATATCCCTTTTGTTTTTTAGGCTTGTAATGGGTATGTATATACTCACCCCTGTATGGGTTTTTACTTCATGTGTTGTTTCTTATATAGGAAACAGGCAGTTAGACAATGACCTTGGTGGACCTAGTGTTAGTGAGGATTAAAAGTACTCGATTATGGTGATCACAGGAGGTGGTCAGTGATAGAGTTTCAAAGAAAGGTTTTTCCTTCTCATAAGTTGTTAGGTTGGGACTCCCTTTATTTTTTGGTTGGGCCTGTATTTTTTCCTTTATAATTTGGATATATTCACATTATTTCATGCTATATTTTTATAGTTTATTGAATTTATTTATTTAATCAAGGGATAGTATAGTGTATCTATTATACATGGTTGTGATGCACTTAGAGGTGTGAGTGTGTACAGGTTCATTAGACAAAGGCCTCTCATTTTTTTTATATGTCTACACAGTACTAGTCTCCATCCCCTAGCCTATCGGAGGTGGGATTTGGGTGTCACCATCAACTTATTATTGGTCCAGGTGGGGACCAAGTGGGTTAGGTCATGATTTTTGTTCGAAAGTAAGTATTTCATTTCATTTCAATGGTTAGATATGTGTTTAGTAGAGTTGATGATGATAGTATGAAAAAAATTTGTATTCATGAGTTGGTATTATATATCATGATTAATAAAGAATCAATGTATGATTATAATATTATTGATATTATTATATGTTTTATGGAAATGTATCCTTGAAGCTACATCTTAAAGAAATCAAGTGGATAAGTTAAAATCATTGTGGTGAAGTATTTGTGACAATTGATAATATAGTATTAAATAGAAGAAAATACATATGTTGGTAGATGAAGGAGAACTATCTAAAAAATATTTTAAAAGTGTTGAAATGTTTGGTAAGGCCTAAAATTTAGTTGATGAGGAACTGGGTTTTTTTAGTGGAGTTTGTAATTTATCAAATCCACATAGTCGAGTAGATGAATGATTTGTGGAGGAAATTTCTTCTATATAGGCTTTTTGGATAGAATCATGTAGTTGAAAATACCATGTAGTCAATCCAGTGATGTATCCAAAGTATACCTTGTATTAAAATTCAATCCATGTATGGTATTCAGGTAGGTGTTTGAGAATAATTTAAGGTATTATATCCCTATGTATTGAGTGATATTTCTAGAATCATTTGAGTATTTAAATTAAACAAGCTTTAATGAATTTTTAAGATCATGAATATTTATATATCATGTAAAATATGTAATGAATAATGATTCTTAAAGATATCTCAATGAATATTTGAAATAGAATTCAAATGAGTTTAAATTAGGAATTTCTTGACCTATTTGAATGAAAAGATCATGTTGTCGAAGATTTTGGGGTTTCTATATTTTAAATATGAAAATATTAACTATGATATTTTTTAGAAAAATATTCATGATTATTTTTTGAATATAAATTAATAATTCATGTATCAAAAAATTACATATAGAATTGAGAAATATTTTGATCATTTTAAGATAACCTGATAGATTTATACATATAGTATCAAGGAGAATAAGGTTATTTTAAGATAGGAGTCCTTGAAGGAGACATACCTGAGTATTCAAATAAGTTTAGTAGAATCCATATCACACTAGATCTGGATGGAGTCTTCATAATAGAACTACTTCTGATGATCTTGAGGAAGTACTCGAGTAATCTTGATCCTATAAGATAATGGAGGAAAATCACTCTAAAGAATAAAGACTTTTTATTACTAGATCAACATAGAAATTTAAGGAGCTTGTAACTAGGGGTACAACCAATTCATGAAGAGCCTTGAGAATGGGGTATAACGAGTCGAGTAATAAAATTTGATTGGATAGTATAACAAATCATGCTCATATGGACATATGATACCATTGTAATGGATAATAAGGTTATAGTTGAGAATCTATGTTGGGGGGTCTAAACAATTCAGCAAGGAATATGATTTTATGCCAAACCATGTAAATGCCATGTTTTTTTCTCTCTCTCATTATTTTTTCCTATGAGGTGAGACTGTTATAAATATTTGATTGGATTGATAACTTTAACTAATTCAAGAGTATGAGTATAAAATAAGAAGAATTTTTAAAAGTAGGCAACTGATTCACCCCCCCCCCCCTAGTGGTCAATCTAACCTCGGGATCTACGATTAGTATCAATTCCACCAGTTCCCTATATAGGTTCAAATTCCTCCATGATTATTTTTATTATATTTTATGAAGTGAAATTTTCAAGAAGTTTCTGATTTTCCTCTGATAGAGAAGAATAAAGTTACTCCTGAGGATATAAATCTACAAATTTATTCCAAGACATAGAAAAATAGTAAGAAAATAGAGGCATGGAAGTTTAGGAAGAATCTAAAAAAATGGATAAGCATCACTAAGTGAAGGTAATCATATTGGTATAAATATTAACTATTATTTTTATTATGATTATTCTAATGAAACTTTTTCATGTTGTGATGATGATATATCACTTAATAATCTCAATTTTAACTTAAAGATCATCTGAATAAATTTTCCAAATAAGTAATAAAATTGTTTAGTGATACAATTAATGGAATTAATTTTGATAAGTCATAAATATATGGTGAAGTTGAAGAAATGTAGGATGCACTAAGTTATAATTTCATAAAGTGAATCACTCTCACAAACCTAGTAGAAGCAAGGTATAAATCTATTCTTCTTATTAAAAAATAATTTCAAAGGTATTCCTATGAGAATGTTGTTTCTATGAATTTTCTTAAAATATTTTCATGATCTTAAAATTTTGAAAAATGTTTCTATGGATTTCAATGTTGCTCAGTTAAAGGTTAACGAAAAAAGGGTGAATGATCTTGACAAATCTTGACAAGAGTCAATAAAAATCATGAATAAAAAATAAAGAAGATGAAGGAGGATTAGGAAGATAGGATGAAATATATTATGGATAAAAATAAATCCCCCAATATAAATTGTTTTGTATTGGAAGTGAGATTAAAGAATAAAGAATAACCATAAGCTATAACTTCACAAGTTGTTGGAAAAAGAGATATTTCCACACAAAATTTCATTGAGATACAAGACTCTATGAAGACTCGTTTTTTGTGAAAATATGATCTTTATACCATCCTCTAAAAAATGGAAACATACTCAAAGAAGAAGGTGTCGCATAACCTAGAAATTTTCTTATGTACACTACTGGAATTCTTGGTAATTGTGATGGCCTATTTGTGACGGGATCACGTCACAAATAGTTCGTTGCAGAAATCACTATCGCAAATACCAATATTTGCGATGGGCCCGTCACAAATAAGCCTTCGATTATATGTATTATTTATACATAAACTTTTTCGCAACAGGCCCGTCACAAATATTTTTTGCAATAGGCCTGTCGTCCCATCACAAATATATATATATATATAACGTTCTGCAATGGGCCCGTCGCAACAAAGTATTTGCGACGGGTAAATAGTCCCGTCGCAAATATGTTTTTTAAAAATATTTAGTTAGACTATTTACGACAGGGTCCCGTCGCAAAAGGTCTCATCGTAAATAATAAATTAATTTAAAAAAAATAAATTTAATATAATTACGATTAATGAAAAAATAATATTACTATTATTAAAAAAATATTAAAATTCTCAATATTCACAAAAAAATAAAAAAAAATAAAAAAAAATATTATTATTATTATTATTATTAGTAAATAAAAAACATTAAAAAATATAATACTAAAAAAATATGTTTAATAAAATAATAATATTATAATTAAAGTAAAAAAATATAAAAAATATTAAAATTCTCAATATTCACAAAAAAATATAAAAAAATTGTAAAATATTAAAAATTAAATTATGTAATATTTTCACCGATATAAAAGATAGAAAATTTAAATAATTCATATTACAATGTTAAATTCAAATGTTTTTAGCAGAAAAAAAATCACTATGGGGTCATCTTCTGGAGGAGTTGGATGAGCTAAAGGAGCTGGTGGAGGAAACTACATCCATAAACTACGAGTCAGATGGTGCATGTACTCCATATGCTCATGATGTTGCTGCTGCTATCAATGCATCTCCACCTCATACTTTTCTTGTTACTGCTGCTGCCATCGACGCATCTGATCCTCATGATGCTGCTCCTGTTTCTGCTACCGCCGGCTCATCTCTTCTTTTTGCTTCTGCAAAGTCTCTATAAGCATAGCCTGAGCTCGCAACTGCTCCTGATACTATGAGCCAAAAGATGATGCCTCTCCGTGAGATCCTCTCGAGCTAGACGCCGACATTGCAGCAGTACCATAATAAGTACCAGGAGTCAAATGAGAGTCGATACCAACTACTTTTCCCTTCTCAAAGCCATACTGAGTTGCCTACATCCATGCTGCCTCATCGAAATGGTGCGCACTGGTCTGCTCAGTCGTCTCGTCCTGACCCTCAACCTGTTTCAGAGAGGTCACAGCCTCATATGACTCCTTTAATTCCAATTTAAAATTAAAATTTTGAAAATATTATATGCAGTTAATTGTCAAACTGAAAAAAATAATACTAACCACAATCTGATGCTGGCGATCACCTCTAATCTCTCCAGTGGATGGATCACTGTACATACTCCGATAAATGTCGAACTCTGTAATATCGGGATGCTCGACTGCCTATATAAATATAAAAAAACTATTTATATTTAAATTTATATAAAATATATAAAAAATATACTTACCAGATGATCTCTATGCAAACTGAATGTATGGCTACCAGCTCGATGCGTCACCTCCTTTCTCCCCCGGTTCTACCGTCCCACTAAAGATCTCCTCTGAAATCCACCACCCAACCAGTGTAAACATAATCCATCCCACACGTGAGATGAAATGTACTCTGGTCGGTGGGCTCTACAAGACTCATCAAATTTTGTCACTCCTTCTTTCTTAATGGATTTCCTTCTCAAATTGTGCAAAAACTGATAGAAATGGTCATGCATAGAAACCTGCCATGCAGCATAGATAGCGTCATGCATGTTATCATCGATAGGATACCACAAACCCTACAAATAATTTATAATATCAAGTTGTTAATAAAATAAATTTCAAAATAAATATTATTTATTTACGTACCATCCAATGATGGAACATGATGCGTTTCACATCTACGACAATCTGTTCCCATGTGATCCATGGCTGAGAAAAATAATTGCGCAATATAGCGCTCCCTTGTCCAATAGATACATGCTGAAAACTGTGAAAAAGGAATAAATAATCAAAAAATTAGTATATATATAAATAAATTAATGAAATCTAACTAAAATATACAGGTTACCATACCTATGTGTGCGTGGATCGAAACCAAGATGTGGACGTCGCTCGGGGATAGGGTCCGGAATCATCAGTCGCGCAAGACCACACCCCCTCCGCATACCTCCCGAACCACCATTAGGCTGAGGGCCAGATGATTCCACATCCCCATCATCCAAAGATAGCTTAGCCTCCTCTAACTCATGCAATAGATCAGAGTCCATCTAAAACACAAAATGATTGTTGTTAGAAGATAGTTGAAAATAACTATTATATATAGATATATATTAGTTATCATTATAACCAGCATTTAATTGTGTCAATGTTCATCTTCATCCTCTTCTCCATAGTTGTCAATGTCAATGTCTTCATCTTCCTCCTCATCATCATCAATATCTATATGAGTTTCAGTTTCAGCACCTCTTGTCATTTAAAATTCATTTGTAACATCATTAACATCTTCATCACCATCGATCCTTAATTGTGGGGTTTCATCATCGATATTCACGTCTCTTTGTGAATAAGATGGATTTTGAGCTGTCTCTTGAAAAATTTCAATTCCTTCCACTTCAGTGGAACCACATTCAGTTTTAGTAAAATGATTTTCCCAAGATTTCATTTTTATTATGCTATATCAATCTCTCAATTATCATGAAGTAGCATAGTACTTTTCATAATAAATTCGATGTGCCTGTTGAGCCAGTAAAAATGGTTCATTTACTGCAACAAGACTTCTATATTTAATATCGACGATTCCATGAGTCGTATGAACATGCAAGCCTCTCCCGATATCCAACCACCAATATTTAAACATTGTTATGTAATTCTTTCCTAAATAACACAGCTCAATAATTTCATCCAAAATGCCATAAAAGTTAACTTCATTTTCTCTGTGATGTGATCCACTCATGCAAACTCCACTATTCATTGTTTTTTTCTGATTCACCGTATGCATGTGTATTAAATCGAAAACTATTCACTACATATGCATTATAAGATTTAACCATTTTGGATGGTGGGTTACTCAAAATACATAGTCTCCTATCAATTTTATCAGCATATTGAGACACCTGAAAATTTTTAAAAGAATTATCAATATAATAAATAATAAATGGAATTGATATTAAACCATCAATAATTTATGTTACCAGTTTTTGAAACCATTGAGAAAAAAAATTGTCTACGTTCTTCAAGAGCAGCTGTTGTAATTTGTGGAAGTTGTTTCTTGATATGATCATCATATAACCTACAAATAAAATAAGTTTAAATACTGTAACATAAATTATAGAATATGTGATATAAGCACTCACATGACAAATGATGTCATTTATTCATAGTTGAGAAGAACGTATGTATGAGCTCTGTGATGTTCATCATCTGAAATCCTTCATTCATGAACTCCACTGAAACCAAGATTTGGATGATTAAAAACTGTTAATTGATTGTCCATTTTGTCATTAACATTCCCCTCATTTCATCCCATGCGATTGTGTTTTGAGGGATATTGAGATTCAAAATAATGAGAGCAGAAAAAAGAAATTTCCTCTTGAAAATAAGCTTCAGAAATTGAGCCTTCAACAGATGCTTTGTTATGTACTTTTTTCATCAATTTCTGCATGCATTTATCGAATGGGTAGATCCATATAAAATGTACTGGACCTCAAAATTTAGCTTCATGTGGAAAATGTAATATCAGATGTTCCATTGAGTCAAACAAAGTCGGCGGAAAGATTTTTTCCAGTTTACATATAATTAGAGCAACATCTTATTCCAGTTTTCTTAGCGCATCGTTGTCTGTTGTAGCTGTACAAATGTCTTGAAAAAAATATGATAATTTTTTTCTCGAATCCCAAATCATAGAATTCAACAAACCACTGAATCTAATCGGCATAAGTCTTTCCATTATAACATGACAATCATGACTTTTTAATCCAGTAATATAACTATTCTTAACACATCTGTCCAAATTAGAAGTATTTCCATATGGAATTCTCAAATATGTAATCCACTGACAAAATAATAAGAGAATCTATTTGGAAAGTGTATAAGCTTCTTTTGGCTTCATTAACCTCTGTGATCTAACATTTTCAAAGAGTTAAATTTCTGTTCGCCTGCAAATTTGGGCAAGATCTAATCATGCCTTTACAGTATCTTTGATCTTACCTGGTGTATCCAAAACTGTATGAAATAAATTATCGAAACAGTTCTTCTCAATATGCATAACATCGAACATGTGGTGGACCAAAAAATCAGACCAATACGGAAAATCCCAAAAATTGTTCCGTTTTATCCAATTATGTTCTTTCCCAAAGCCATGAATTTTATGTTGGTTTATTATTGGTCCAAATGTGATGGGGTATTGAAAATACAACTTGTTTTAACTCTGTACCTAATATCATCTTTAGAGGTTCATCCCTTTCAATTGTACCTTTTCTGAAATGAGATTTTTTCCTCCGAAAAGGATGATCAATTGGAAGAAATCTACGATGAAAATCAAAATAGAAATTTTTTTCCATTCACGAGCATAAAGGATTTGTTTTCTTTCATACAGTAAGGACATGATTTCGGACCATGTGTACTTCAACCAGATAACATGTCATATGCTGGAAAGTCACTAATCGTCCACATCAATGTAGCTTTTAACATGGAATTTTGTTTCGCAGCAACATCATATGTATTAACTCCATCACTACACAATGCATTTAACTCATCAATCAATGGTTTCAAATAATCATCAATATTATTTTTCGAATGTCTTGGGATTAATAGAGTCAAAATGATATAAGGATCCTTCATCAACATGCATGGAGGAAAATTATACGGAGTTATAAAGACAGGCCAATATGAATACTGACTACCATAAGAACCAAACGGACATAAACCTTTAGTAGAAAGACCCAATCGCACGTTTCAGACTTCTGTAGCAAAAGACGGATGCAGACGGTCAAAATGTTTCCATGAATCACCATCAGATGGATTATTCAATCTTTTATCAGTTGAAATCTTGGTTTTCTGCCATGAGATCATTGAAGTTGTGTTCTGCGACATAAATAAACGCTGCAACCTGGGTGTAAGGGGGAAATATCTCAACTCTTTTACTGGAATCGATCTAGACTTCCCTGGTTGAGATTATTTATACCTCAATTTTCCACATGTGGGACAACTATCCAATGACTCATTTTCACCAGAATATAAGATGAAATCATTTGGACATGCATGATTCTTCCGATAATTAAGGCCCAGATTACAAATCAGCCTCTTTCTCTCATAGTAATTTGTAGGAAAAACATTTCCTTCTGGTAACAGTGTTTTAACCAAAGAAAATATCTGATCAAAACTGTTGGTTGACATTTCATTATATGATTTAATATCCATAAATTTTGTAATCACTTCTAATTTTTTTATCTTTCAACCAGGATATAATGCATCCCCATCAGACCTTAACAACTCATAAAATTCGGATAGTACCAACTCAGGACTTAAATCAATATCATCATGAGTTTCAGTTTGTTTCACAGATGGACCTGCAATGTAGGGACCTGAATCTTGACGTACATGGAAGTTACATTACTTTTGCAGAATACTTAATACATAATAAGAACCAACACTCAAGTACCGTAATAGTTTAGTGTCTTTGTAAACTCGGAACATAATCTTCTAGTCGTGGTGAAAGATCTTCAACATCTCCCAAAAAGATCTTCCCCTTTTATTTTCTTACTTAAAACCTTTCTTTAAATAATGGGGAAAATAAAACATATAAAGGGTGAGCTAAAATGCTCAGAAAGGGTAAGCATGGATAAAATAAAACAAATCATATACATTTGAACTTAAAAACATGAACATAATGTTTATACATCAAAATCTTAAGCAATGACATAAAACATGGAAGTACATAAGGCAAAGACCATAAAAAACATTAATCATGATAAAATAGCATGGGAATAAAACATGTAATTATGTCAACCATTAATCACATGTTATGATTTCCATAGTATTCAAGGCATTGCTTCCAAGACCATCTTAGTGGACAAAGTCCCTTTCTAAATCGAGTTCACTCCTCGTTCCAGTCCTATAACACTGAACTAGATTAACTTACCATTCCTGCCATGTCTATCTCATGAGATATAAATCTTTACCCAATGCATTGGAGGGAGATATAGGTCCCACACATCTCATAATGAAATCATTCTTACTTGTGCCACAAAATGAACTTAAAACATTCATCATAACCCAAAGAATAAAATGGGTTTCATAAACAACATCCCATCATAAGATAATCCATATAAAAAAATGGATATAATTTCATCATAAGAAAAGTGAAACCATATAAATCATAGAGAACATATTCTTGAAACATACACATATGAAATAATGTCATCTTAGATGGAAAATGGTTTTGATAAAACACTTGAAATGAATTCTTGAGGAAAATATCCTTTCTTCTTCAAAATCATTTTTTTTTCACAAAATGTCATGAAATTTTAAAAGAAAATGATTTTTTTGAAAATAGTCATGAAATCTTTTAGATTATGATTTATTAAGAAAAGGAATTGTGAAACTGTAAAAATCCGTTCATTCCATATAAGTTAAAAAAACATTCTCCTCGTACTTTTGTCGGAAAAGTCAAAAAGTTCATCGTACGGTAAAAAAAAGAAAGATTCCTTCCATAACACAAAGTAAAAGTCAAAGAGGGTTAAAAATGACTTTAAAAATACATGGAAGAATATTAATCACTTTATGAAAAACATTTTTATGGGCATGGAAGAAAAATATAACCCCGGTAAATACTTACGTATAAGTAGTCTCGAATAAAAATGAGATTGAAAATTTATCCCTCACCTTACGTCCGATATGCTTCGTATGTATCCGAACTCTTGTATAATGATTTAAATAATGTCATTGACTTATTACAGAATCATATTCATTGTTATGATATCATATATGGTTAACTTATGACTTTATATTTCTCATTCTTTTGTAAATTCCATGTTAAAGCAGAGTTTTGGGTAAAATCGTTTCATTTATCGTACGTGTTTCAACTTGTTGTTCTTGATATTATTACTTATATCCTGATTTACTTAATTACAAGATGTAAAACATGATTTATATATATAATATATATTCATAACATACATATATATATATGATAGATCAATAAATGGAATGAAATACACCGTTCATGAAGACGGTAGGTCCTACATACGCATGAACGCTATTTTCGTTTCCTTATTGAATTGAATGGAATTAAGTAGATGACATACATATATATACATACATAAATCCAGTATCATTATTATCTCATATATTTTATTTTTATTCATTATATATACTTTATAATCAATCATGAATGGTTAACATGGGGAATGAATCTCATCACGTCGTGGAGACGGTAGTCCATACGTACGTACAAGCGATGATATCATTCCCATGATCGTGGAATTGTATTGAAGTGTATGTATAATATTTCAGAATCAATATCACTTTACAATAATAATATATAGTGTTTTTTCACTATTCATCAAAAATTGAAAGTTTTCAGAAAAATACCAAAAATTCACCCTATGCTAATTTTGATATTCCGAATCCAAAAATGAAGTCCATTTTGAAAGATAAAATTTCAAAAAGTGGGTATTACTATTCATAACGGCTAGTTTATATAATATTTTAATAACATATCGTTGTTTAGTGAAACTCGATATTGCGTACAACACACGCTATCGTGGAATGTCGTGATTGTGTGTAAAGAAATCCAAGTCCGGGATGTGTGTAGTGAAAGCTCATTTTTGTGTACATAAAACACAAGGCATCAATGAAATTAAAAAGAATATTTTTCATAAAATCTCGGGGTGTTATATTCTACCCCCCTTAAAATGAATTTCACCCTCGAAATTCGTCGGGGTTATAAATGGTTTACTACTTGAAAATTTCTTTCATAGAAACCCACATCGTAAAAAGGAATACCAAAACTTGAATTTAAAAAATTAAGTATGAAATGTAACGGTTACCCAAATTAACTAATCACTGGGTTTCCACATAGTAGAACAAAAGTGAAAATATGGATATGGAAGAGAAATATAACCATCTACTTCTGATGAAGAGTGGTAGAGGAAATGGCTATGAAAAATCCAACAATCTCAAAGCCATAAATTTGTGATGATCTATGGTACCATCCGATTCATCAGATATGAGAGCACTAGGACAACATTTTTTTGTTTTCAAGATCATTTCCCTAAAGTTGAAGAATTTTTGAATTAAAAGAATAACTTACTTGATTTTAGTACAATCTCACCGTTTCTCATGCCTCGAATAATTTCAACTTCATATCTTAAAGAAATGAAGTTGAATTTTTCTTCTGTGAAGTGTTAACAGATTATGCGATAGAATGATAGATCATTCCATCTATTTCTATCGCAAAAAGTTTAGCACAATTTATTAAATATACAGAAGTACATCTATGCTGGGATTAATTGTATATGGATGCTAAAATGGACTTATACTTCAGTTATCATAGAGATTAATAAAATAAAACTAGTTTCTACTAACTAGGGACTTTCTGTAGGACAGTGGTAGGCGATGAAGGTCTATCATACTTCAGTTGTGGGTTCGATTCCCGCATCTTTGTCCGATGCGACGGGTTGTCGCCCATCCGGCAGGTTGTCCTTTTTCTAAAATTACATCATTATGACATTCCATCAATAATATCAAAAAAATCTCTATCCTTAAACAATACTAACTTGTGTCCAACATAATCCATTCCAATCTTTAGGCTTATCCAAAATACATATGTCCAATCTCATAGTATAAAGAAAATTATTACTTGAAAGGTCACATAACAAGCATGTGAATACCATCATTTATCCCCCATATATCATACGATATATCTTTTTGGTCACATTCCAAACATGTGAATACCTTAATCATGTATTCTCTTGAAAAATGAATACCCATTGAAACATAGTGAAAACATGAATGCTATCAAAAGTTAACTCTTTCCACATTCAAAAATCCAAAAATTTCTATATACTCAAACCATGATATAACTTTGTCCTTATATCAGTCATGAGCTCATTTCATTTTCTCTTTCTCCCTTCATTATGCGCATATCATCTTCTTTCCAAAAATATCTCAATCACTTTCCATGGTTACCGTTACCATAAAATTATTGAAAACCACAATAGACCAATACATAAATATTCCAATATTCCACGATACTATATACAACATTATTTTGTAATCCCATTACATAAAAACTTAATCATTACACAACATCATTTTCATACTCAACATCACAAATAGTGATCGCATGTGACTTCCCTTAATCCTTTTCCTTAAGAGGTTACTCACGTTGATCATCATTAACCCTTGTATTAGGGCATTGATTAGAATAATGCCCCATCTCCTTGCACTTAAATCATTGAAGTGTTGGTGGTGCGTTCTCTGCAGTCTTTTCTTTATTCACATCATTAGCAACCCTTTTTCCATTACTTCGACAATCAACTTCTCTATGACCTTATTTTCCACACATAAAACATTTTCTAGTACCTTTTAGGCAATATCCACCATACTTCTTTCCACACATTGAACATAAAGAAACATTCATCTTCTTTTCACCATTATTCTGAGATTTCTCCTTGAACTCTATCTTTTTTTTCTTGTCCAAACCATGATATGGATATGTAACACCAACTTCCATTTCTACCTTGATAGCACAACTCAAAATTTATTCATAGATACTAAAGTCTCTTATAGAAAATTCTCTTCGAACTTGGTTTTAAGTCACTGATAAATCGATCAACTTTACTTTCAGGTTGGATGATAAAGCCAGATGCATACCTTTTAAGCCTTGTAAAATTCGCCTTGTATATACCAACAGATTCATCATCCTTTTTCTTAAGCTCAAAGAACTCCTTTTCCATCTTTGTTCGAAGAATACGAGGGAATTAATTACTAAAAAACAAGTTCTTGAACTCGTCCCATTCCATGGATTCAATTTCACCATGGGGCCTTGTGTTCTTAATTAGAGTCCACAATTGATCTGTTTCACCTTCTAAATGGTAAACAGCTCGAATGACTTTATCATGTTATAAACAGAGAAGTATGTAAAATATCTTTTCAATGTTACTGATCCATTGTTCAGCAACAAGTGGATCAGAAGACCCATTGAAAGAAGGTGGGCGTTTCCTCATGAAGGACTCAATAAAATATTATTCTCTTCTCTTCTCATTCGGAAGTCCATAATGATTCATAGCTTGCGTAAGTATAGAAATAAGATTTTGCACTCCATCTCCCATAACATTGGTTTGTTCATGAGGACAATCATTTCATTTTCCATTACATTGATCAACATGGTTCCTTCAGGTTCTAGCCATCGTCTAAAACCCAAAAAAGAATAGTGTGAGAGGCAAAAATCATGCTATGGAAAACAACATAATAAAGGGGGAGTACCTTCGATATATAACATCTTAGGTTTAATTATAATATCGTTTCTGTAATTCTAGGACTATAACCTATACGTTTACTTAACCTTAGGTACATCCCTAGACTTACCTTAGAAATATATCTAGGGATCTCACTAAAGTTTTCGCATCCTAGTTTCCAAAGGTTGACGAAACCTTTCCTCTGATACCAACTGTAGAGACCCAAAACTTGACGTACATGGACATTAAATTACTTTTGTGGAATACTTAATACATAATAAGAACCAACACTCAAGGACCATAATAGTTTAGTGTCTTTGGAAACTCAGAACATAATCTTCTAATCGTGGTGAAAGATCTTCAACATCTCCCATAAAGATCTTCCCCTTTTGTTTTCTTAACAAAAACCATTCTTTAAATCCTGGGGAAAAGAAAACATATAAAGGGTGAGCTCAAATTCTCATTAAGGGTAAGCATGGATAAAATAAAACAAATCATATAAATTTGAACTTAAAAACATGAACATAATGTTTAGAAATCAAAATCTTGAGCAATGACATAAAACATGGCAGTACATAAGGCATATATCATAAAAAACATTAATCCTGATAAAATTTCATGGGAATAAAACATGTAATTGTGGAAACCATTAAGCACATATTATTATTTCCATAGTAGCCAAGTCATTTCCTCCAAGACCATCTTAGTGGACAAAGTCCCTTTCTGAATCGAGTTCACTCCTCGTTCCAATCCTGTAACACTGAACTGGATTAACTTACCATTCCAGCCATGTCTATCTCATGAGATAAAAATATTTACCTAGTGCATTGGAGGGATATATAGGTCCCACCCATCTCATAATGAAATCATTATTTCTTGTGCCACAAAATTAACTTAAAACATTCATCATAACCCAAAGAATTAAATGGGTTTCATAAACATCATCCCATCATAAGATAATCCATATAAAACAAATGGATATGATTTCATCATAAGAAAAGTGAAACCATTTAAATCATAGAGAAATTATACTTGAAATATACACATATGAAATAATGTCATCTTATATGGAAAATGGTTTTGATAAAACTCTTGAAATGAATTCTTGAGGAAAATATCCTTTCTTCTTCAAAATCATTTTCTTTTCACAAAATGTCATGAAATTTTAAAAGAAAATGATTTTGTTGAAAATAGTCATGAAATATTTTAGAGTAAGATTTATTAAGAAACAGAATTGTGAAACTGTAAAAATCCGTTCATGCCGTATAAGTTAAAAAAATCATTGTCCTCGTTCTTTTGCCGGAAAAGTCAAAAAGTTCATTGTACGGTAAACAAAAGAAAGATTCCTTCCATAAAACAAAGTAAAAGTAAAATTGGGGTAAAAATGACTTTAAACATACATGGAAGAATATTAAACACTTTATGAAATAACATTTTTATGGACATGGATGAAAAATATAACCCCAGTAAATACTTACGTATAAGCAATCTCGAATAAAAATGAGATTGAAAATTTATCCCTTACCTTACGTCTGATATGCTTCGTATGTATCCGAACTCTTGTATAATGATTTAAATAATGTCATTAACTTATTATAGAATCATATTCATTGTTATGATATCATATATGGTTCACTTATGACTTTATATTTCTCGTTCTTTTGTAAATTTCATGATAAAGCAGAGTTTTGGGTAAAATCGTTTCATTTATCGTACGTGTTTCGACTTGTTGTTCTTGATATTATTACTTATATACTGATTTACTTAATTACAAAATGTAAAACATGATTTATATATATAATATATATTCAGAATATACATATATATATATATATGATAGATTGATAAATGGAATGAAATACACCGTTCATGGGGGCGATAGGTCGTACGTACGCATGAACGCTGTTTTCGTTTCCTTATTGAATTGAATGGAATTAAGTAGATGACATACATATATATACATACATAAATCCAGTATCATTATTATTTCATATATTTTATTTTTATTCATTATATATACTTTATAATCATTCATGAATGGTTAACATGGGGAATGAATCTCATCGCGTCGTGGAGACGGTAGTCCGTACGTACGCATGAGCGATGATATCATTCCCATGATCGTGGAATTGTATTGAAGTGTATGTATAATATTTGAGAATCAATATCACTTTACAATAATAATATATAGTAATTTATTTACACCATTATACCCATCCAAGTAAGGTGGTGGTCGAAAATAGATTACACCACGGTGTGGAGACGGTATTCCGTACGTACACACGCGCGGTGATTTCATTTTCCATAGGATGGATTGGAGGTAAAATATAGTTGTTTCATATTTATAATAACATATAAGTATATGGTTGATACTGATGTTATTACTTCATAATGAAACAACTAAATAATAAGAAGTAGAAGAAGAAATAAAGTTGAAAGAATCGGTAACGGACATTACCTCTTCTTTGAAGCGCCTCTTCTTAACCTTATCTTAGGGAACTAAAGATGGTCTTTGAACAAGTCCAGGACCTCTAGGATGTTTCTATGGAAGTGTAGAAGAGAAATTGGCAGTTTTTGGCCGAGCTTGAAGGCTCAAAGCAGTGTGAGGAGGAGAGGGGGGAGGTGCCCTTTTATAAGGGAGGAGAAGGGCCCCTTCAGAAAAACTCAAAATATTATTTTATAATAAAGTAATATTCGGTTTATAATAGCTCCAAAATGATTTATTTAGAATCTAAAGTGGGGATGGGTCTAAATAATATCATCCAATATAATTTAGACAAGTTTAGGTTTCTATTTTAACCTTATCATTTAGATTTTACTTTAAGTTAAATAATTTTACTTTTACCATGTCTTTTTGTTTTCTTACACTATAAGTTTAATAAACTTACTATAATAATAAAAACGAACCTCAAGTTGTTTATTATTAATATATATAACCTTATCTAAGTAATTGGGCTGAACTTTAGATTTTTAGGAAGAAAATAACAACTAATAATATAATATTTGTTTTAAAAACTATTTTATGTCAATTTTGACACTATTTGGTAATTGATTTTTTTGAAAATCATAACAGCCTAATTAGTTCGAAAAAAGTTAATTAATTAAATACTAACATGTCATATTAACCATTAAAATTGGTGTAATTCATAAAAAGTCTCAAATTACATTTATTTGGGTATTTATAACATCAATTATTTTAATATTTTAATATTTAGGTAGTTACTGCATCACCATTGTGTCATAAATAACTTAAATTATTTAATGTCTAAAAATTATAAATAAAATACTATTGGGTATGAAATATTTTTATATTTCTAATTAATATTTTTCATCGAATTTATCTTATGTATAACCCTATATTAAAAATGATTTAGTTATTGAACTTCAATTTTAACTATTTTAACCTTTCTTTAAATAAATTAATAATAAACATCCTAATCTAATCCAAGTGAACCTAAATGATCATATTTTATTCCTAAGGTTGTTTTTGGTCGAATTAAACTTATCTAATAGAATTAGAACATGTGTTATGGTAATAATAATATCATTTTTACCCTTAATTACCCTATTTACTTTTAACCGTGATAAATAAAAGTAAAAAGTTATTATTTACCAAAAATTATATTCATCTCATTGAACCACATTTTAGTCCTGGATATTAACCGTGTGTCTTGGATTTTAAAAATTCCACTCACAGAATCAGTAAAATTAAGTTTTATGTAAGTTTTCAAAAAGCTCCTAGGAGGTAGGTAAAAGACGGTGAAAAGTTCAATAAAATTTTTATATATCGAAAATTATTATAAAATGACTCCAATGAATTACATTGAACCTATATAGGTATTATTTATCAATTTTTACCTAAAATAATTTTAAATAAAATAAATAAATATTTAAATAAAAATTCGGTTTTAAACTATGACTCAGTGTTTTTTCACAATTCATCAAAAATTGAAAGTTTTCAGAAAAATACCAAAATTCACCCTAGGATAATTTCAATATTCTGAATCCAAAAATGAAGTCCATTTTTAATGATAAAATTTCAAAAAGTGGGTATTACTATTCATAACTGCTATTTTATATAATATTTTAATAACATATCGTTGTTTAGTGAAACTCGATTTTGCATACAACACACGCTATCGTGGAAGGTCGCGATTGTGTGTAATGTAAGCCAAGTCAAGGATGCGTGTATTGCAATCTCCTTTTGGTGTAGTGTACAACACAAGACATCAATAAAATTAAAAAGAATATTTTTCATAAAATCTTGGGGTGTTACATGCAACATCATGTACTAAATTTTGAAACTGTGATCGATCCGAAATCAACTTATTAAGGTCTTCTATGGAACTAAGTTCACCATGTTGATACCAAAAAGCATAATCTGGTTGAAAACCAAACCGCAAGAGATGTCCCCCAACCTTTTCAAATGTGTCAAACGTTCTCAGAGCACATTTTTTTCAAGGACACTCAATTGTGCCTTCTGAAACATATTCTGGTTTTGATGATGCAAATGCTAAGAAATATTCAACACCCTCAATATATACATTATTTAAACTAGAACCATTTGAATTTCTCCTCAGATTTATTCAAGCATGATCATCTAATAATGATTGATGTCGACTTCCTTGTTCCATATTTTTCTACATAAAATATAAAATCATCACTATTTTTGAATAATTTGAAATTATAAAAACTGTATCTGAAAAAAGAAGATAATTAATTACAACTACTTAATAATTATTACTAATTATTACAATTATTACTAATTGTTACATTTTATTTCTAATTATTACAATTTATTACAATTTATTACTAACTTAGCAATACTTATCAATACTTAGCAAAATGAAAACTTCTAAAATAATGAAAGGAAATTTGGTAATCATCATTGTGAAGATGATTACAAATTTTCCCTTCATTATCCAAGCAGATTTCGTTTACTAATTATTACTAATAAAAAAAATATATTATCAATATTTATGAAAAAACAATATTAATATTATTAAAATAATAAAAAATTTATAAAATATTAAAATTATCAATATTCACAACATACATTGCTCTATTTTTAACATGTTCAAATCTCAAAGGGTTGCCAATTGTCAGGTCATGCGCAAAAAAAAGTTTGTGTCAGTCATGTCCATTGTAAACTCTATAATTGTACTTGCATGGTTGATCACCTCTCAAGTAGTGTTGCAATAGGACGACCAAGGTAATGTCATTCTCATCACTAAGAATCATCTCACTCCCTTTACATAGATCATTCTTCCTTAAAAATTTGAGGGGATATCATTGTCTTTCCCTTAAATTTTCATGAATGAATGGTCTATGTAAAGAGTTATTTGAGATAATTCTTATAGATGAGAAGGGCATGACTTGGGTTGTCATATTGCAACACTACTTGGGAGGTGATCAACCATGTAAGGAAAATTATAGAGTTTACATTGGACATGGTTGACAACAACTTTTTATTGCATAGGACCTGACAATCGGTGACCCTTTGTGATTTAAAAATGTTATGAATAGAGCAAAGCCTGTTGCGAATATTGATAATTTTAAAAAAAATTAAATTTTTTATTATTTTAATAATATTAATATTTTTTTTCATAAATATGGATAATATAATTTTTTTATTACTAATTATTACTAATTATTACTAATTATTACTAATTATTACTAATTATTACTAATTATTACTAATTATTACTAATTATTACTAATTATTACTAGGTATTACTAATTATTACTAAGTATTACTAATTATTACTAATTATTAGTAATTATTAATAAACATTACTAATTATTACTAATTATTACTAATTATTAAAAATTATTACTAATTATTACTAATTATTAATAATTATTAGTAATTATTACTAATTATTACTAATTATTACTAATTATTACTAATTATTACTAATTATTAATAATTATTACTAATTATTACTAATTATTACTAATTATTACTAATTATTACTAATTATTACTAATTATTACTAATTATTACTAATTATTACTAATTATTACTAATTATTACTAATTATTACTAATTATTTCTAATTATTACTAATTATTACTAATTATTTCTAATTATTCCTAATTATTCCTAATTATTCCTAATTATTACTAATTATTACTAATTATTTGTAATTATAACTAATTATTACTAATTATTACTAATTATTATGAATTATAACTAATTATTAGTAATTATTAGTAATTAGTAGTAATTATTAGTAATTATTAGTAATTATTACTAATTATTACTAATTATTAGTAATTATTACTAATTATTACTAATTATTAGTAATTATTAGTAATTATTACTAATTAGTACTAATTATTACTAATTATTACTAATTATTACTAATTATTACTAATTATTAGTAATTATTACTAATTTTTAATAATTATTACTAATTATTACTAATTATTACTAATTATTACTAATTATTACTAATTATTACTAATTGTTACTAATTATTAATAATTATTACTAATTATTACTAATTACTACTAATTATTACTAATTATTACTAATTATTACTAATTATTACTAATTATCACTAATTATTACTAATTATTACTAATTATTACTAATTATTAGTAATTATTACTAATTATTAGTAATTATTACTAATTATTCTTAATTATTACTAATTATTCCTAATTATAACTAATTATTACTAATTATTACTAATTATTACTAATTATTATTAATTATTACTAATTATTAGTAATTATTACTAATTATTACTAATTATTAGTAATTACTACTTATTATTCCTAATTATTGCTAATTGTTACTAATTATTACTAATTATTACTAATTATTACTAATTATTACTAATTATTACTAATTATTACTAATTATTACTAATTATTTCTAATTATTCATAATTATTTCTAATTATTGCTAATTATTTCTAATTATTGCTAATTATTTCTAATTATTGCTAATTATATCTAATTATTACTAATTATTGAAAATTAATACTAATTATTACTAATTATTGTAAATTAATTATAATTATTACTAGTTATATCAAATTATTGCAAATTAATACTAATTATATCTAATTATTACTAATTATATCTAATAATTACTAATTATATCTAATTATTGCAAATTAATACTAATTATTTATAATTATCACTAACAATATCAATTTCTTACTAAAAAAAGATATAAATAAAAATCAATTGAAATCTAATTTAATTACAACTAATAAACAACAATTAAAATTAACATAAAAAATAAAATAAATATAAAAAAATATAAATACCTTAAACTTTGATATTCTAAAGATATTGACGCCCTCCAATTGCTCTCGTATAAAAAATTTCAACTAAAAGAAAATTTTTCCTTGAAACTGAAGAATGAAAAGAGGGAGAGAGCAGGATCTGAGTGATTTGAGAAAAAAACGGATAGAGGTATATATATGATAGATTAGTTGCAACGGGGTTATTAGCGACGGGTTTCCCATCGCAAATGGTGGTATTTGTGACGGGACCCGTCACAAATACTCTCGCCTGCATTCATTACAGTCGGCGGTTAAAAGGTTATTTGCGACGGGACCTCTCGCAAATAGTTCCTGCCGACAGTCTTTTTACGACGAGATGACATCCCATCGCAAAAAGTTATTAACCACCGTCGGGTATTTGCGACGGGATCCCGTCACAAATACCCATGCGCGGTTTGGCGCGCAAGTCGCGCCAAACTATTTTCGACTGGAGACATCACCCCGACGTAAAAAATATTCGCGCGGTTTGGCGCGGATGTCTCGCCAAACTATTTGCGACGGGAGACGAAAACTCATCGCAAATAATTGGTTATTTGCGACGGTAAAATTTTCCCGTCGCAAATAGCTTCCTCGACGGGTTATTTGTGATGGGAAGAAATCTCGTCGCAAATAACTCATCACAAATAGTGATTTTTCCCGTAGTGGAACTAATGTTGTTTCACTTCCGAATATAGGTTTAAAAGAAAATTGTAAGAGAATATAGATGCTAAAAAATATTTATAAACCCACCACATCATCAATGGTGGATTATAGTTGATTTATGAAGATCTATTCCACAATAAGTGTCCAAAATTGTGGTGGGTTCACTCGAAAATAGAAAGGTTTAAAACTTCTGAAATCTAGAAAAAATGTATCAAAAATGAAAAGAATAAGATTCATAGGCTATTTTTGGTGTTGCATGAAGATCATATACAAATAATATGAGTGTTTAAATAACATCACAATTCATAAAAATCATAAAATTTCATAATAATGGAAGAGAAAAGTTTAAGATAAGATATAACGTGTTAAGAAAAAGAATAATAAAGAATATAAACATGAGTATTCCTTGAGTAAAAAAGTGTTGACTGAAACACTCCCATGAAGTCAAAGAAAGAAGGAAAGATACAAATCAGAGGAAACATGAAAAAAATATGGTGAATTGTGTGGAAGGTTTGGTACATATCGACATTATCCACATAACTAAATGGAGATCCCACCTAAATAGTGGGATCTATTCTTAAATAAAGAGAAATCACCAGAAAATACATATGCTCAAATGAATACAATGGAAAAGGATATTTCACATAAAGTAAAGGATGAGATAGGAAAGAAAAAATTCCTTGGATTAAAGGAATCTCTCATCCTCATACTTACTTTTGAAAAACCAAGATGTTCCTCCTTATTCTCAACTATTTTATCTTTTTGGAACTAACATACGTGGAATTAAAGGATAAATATTGAGGTTTTCACTACTAGGAAACATTAATAGATTGTTATTAATGGATTGTACTGACTACCATGAAATGAAAGAAGAGTAGTGTATCCCTTAAGAGGGATAAAATTGAGGTGGAAGCTTCCAATTCGTTATTTCTATTAAATAAGCAATTTTTAGGAAGCCTTGAAAACCTGAAGGTTAAGGAATAAGAATCACTCTTTCAAACCTTTTTCCTGATTGTATTAAGTGAACTTATTAAGGGGGAGTATTGGTTATCAAAACCTGAGAAAAAAGGGGCATTACATGTCTTTTACTTGAACTGTTTTGCTGGTTTTTTGAGATGTGTGTAGGTTATATATTTCTTTTTAAAGAAACCTTTTTTATAGATCCCCAATTTGATAAATATGAAATTATGAACATGATATAACATGCATGGTAGTGTATGGACATCATGGAAAACCTGGTTGTATATCCCTTGTTTTGTATACTAGTTTTTCCCATATGGACTTAGAGTAGACCTATTAATGGATATTTTCAAAGAAAACCATGTGATGTCATCCTTATCTCATAAAAGGGAAAAGATAATGAGAATTCCATAAAAATAAAAAAGAAGAGTTGATAATTCCATCACATTAACATTTTCATTTTATTTTATGTAAGGGGGGAGGAGAGAATCTATCCAAACACACATATTTATATTGAGGTTTCGTATTTTCAATAAATTCAAAGGGGGTATTTTTGTTCCTAAGTAAGTATTTCATTTTTTTCTGAATGGTTCAATATGTGTTTAGTATAGTTGATGATGATTCTTGGAGGATTTATATGGATTCATAAGGATTCATTCGATGTCATACATATCATCCATGTAAGTCTATAATATGATTGATCTTATGATGTGTTCTATGGAAAATTAACCATGAGCATACATCTTGAAGAACTCAAGTATAAAATTAAATACATTGTAAAAAATTATTTGGGATGATTGATAAAATGATCATCAAAGGAAGTAAATACATGTGTTTGTGGATGGAGGAGCACTGTCGACAAAATATTTTCAAATATTTGATATTTTTGAGATGTATTAAAACTTAACTAAAGAAGAATTGAGTTTATTTAAGTGGATTCTGGAATTTCTAATATTTATGTAGCTGATTTTACCAATGTAGGCAAAAGCATGTGGTCGTTTCTATGACATAGTTGAAACCATGTAGCTAAATGCTTCTATGTATAGGAATTATGGTCTACATATCCAATTTTTCTATGGAAATGATTAATTCACATAGTCTAAAGAGTCGCATTGTTGAATTCAATATGTATTCAATTTCTGATATGTAGGGATTTTTGATAGAATCATGTAATCGATCTTACCATGTAGATGATCCAGCAATGTAGGTGATGTGAACCACAAATGTGAATTCAAGCCATGTGTTGGATTCACGTATTAATTTAAGAATTTTGTAAGTTAATATATTCCTATATGATGAGTGATATTTCTAGAATCCTTTATGTATTTAAATGCAATAAGATTTAAGGAATTTTTTAAAACATGGATATTATATATTAGGTGAAAGATATAATGAAGCACGAATTTTAAAAATATTTTAAATAAGATTTGAATCGGAATTCAAATGAGTTTAAATGAGAAATTAATTATAAATATGTTGAGAAATATTAATTATATGATTTTTCTACCAAATATCATGGGGTTTCTATAATTAAAATATTGATGGATTAACTATGATATTTTTTAGAACAATATTCATGATAATTTTGTAAATATAAATATATGTTTCATGTATCAAAGAAAAAATTAAATACATAATTGAGAACTCTTTTTCACATTGAAAGATAATCTAAGAGACCGATACATATAGTATTTATGAGAAAAATGTTAGCTGAAGTCGGGAGTCCCTAAAGGAGGAAACACTAAGTATTCAACTAATATGAGGAGAATCTATATCACACTAAATTTAGAAGGATTCTTGAGACCAATGTTGTTTTTGAAGATATTGAGGAAGTATGTGAGTAATATTGATCCTACAGGCTCAAAGAGTAAGATTACTCTAAAGAATAAGGAGGGCTTTCTACTAATGGATCAATATAGAAAGTAATGGATCTTGTAACTAGAGGGTATAACCAGTTATTGAATAGGCTTGGGACTAGAGAGTATAACTACTTAAAGAAGATAAGTTGATTAGAGGTATAATCAATCATGCTCTTGTAGACTCAGGAGACCACTATAATTAATAATAAGTTTATAATGGATAATCAATTTTTTGGAGTCTAACTAATGCATAAAGGAGTGGTATTTTATGTCGAAACTTCTAAATATTGTTTTTTGTTCTCTCTATCAATATTTTTTCATATGAGGTGATATTATGTGGTATTATTGAGAAGATAAAGAAATTAAACAAGTTTAAGAGGTTGATTGTAAAAGAACAATAATTTGTAAAAGTAAACCACTGATTCACCCCAACCCCCAATGGTGAATCTGGCATGAGGATCTATAGTGAAAAAGACATTTTCATAATTTTAGTAAACAAATAACATACATGTAACTACTTCATTTTAGGGTATAACATCTATCGTAGTTGTAGAAAAATAATTTTCCACACCTTTCTACTTTTGATCCGGATGATTCCCACCTTGAGTAACTAATTTCAGACATGCATTTTCATAACGACACAACGCCTTAAAATTAAAAAATCACATCTTGACTAACTATTGTTTTCTCATTTTTTGTCTAATCAAAACACTTTTCCTTAAAATCAAAAGCCACATGACCAAACTTACCACATCGGTAACACTTTATTGATCCTATTAATAATTCCTTAAAATTTATTTAACCACATTTAGATCATGTTGAAGGCTTACACCCCAAAATTTCTTTTTTTACTTCTTCTCTATTACTTTCCACCTTGACCACTTGTTATTATTATTTACATAAGGTACATAATCATTAGGAAACTCCATATCAACTTTATCAGAACATCTAAAAAACTTCCTTATAGTTTTTAAATTCATGAGAGGCCAAATATCATTATAAACATGATTTAAAACCTATGTAAAATCTATGAATTTTACTTTCATTATTCAAAATTAAATTTGGTGTATACCTAGATAGTCTTCTGAAATTTTATTCTTAATAAGTAACTGAGACCTCTTCTCTTCTCTTTATTTCGAGAAATTTTCTTTCCATCCTAATTTAATGAACTTTATGGAAATATTCCTCAAGAAAATATCCTTAAATACAACTCAATTCATAGTATCAATTTTATTTTCCTAATTTGTATTCTTAATTAAATACCACCACTAATTTACTTTACCATTAAAATGGGAATTATAAAGAGTTTCCTTTTGATGCTCCGAATATCCAAAAACTTCTAATATCATATCAAATTAATTTATCCATCCTTTATCTTTAACTAGTTATGACGATCCACTAAAATTTAGAGGGTTTTGTTTCATGAAATTCTCTATTATTGACATATTTCTCTATATAGAATTTAATTTTTCTCTTTCATGGTTCCACATTTTATTACCTATGTTAATTGTGTTAATATATCGAAAAATTTATCATCTTTCACTCAAATAATTTTAGATTACTAATTCGAAAGGATATTTTCCTCTTTATTCATTCCTACATCATTATCCATGTTTCCTCTATATAAAAACATTCTATAATAGGCATTGGTTTAGATGAAACAGAATGGTAATCCTCAAAAGATATCTCATGGTAATATAAAAATATATTATAATTTTATAAAAGTATTTTTTAACATCATATTAACCTATAAATTTTTCTAATAACTTTCTTTGATACCAACTATTACTCCATATAACATAAATAACACATAATTATTAGTTTAATAGAAATGATTTCACATTATTTCATTCTTATGATCTTTTATGTCTGGAGTGTTAGAGAATTTTGAAACCCATTACATAAACAATTTGACATTTCCACATAGTGTACATTTCTTCTGCAAAACATATTATTAAATTTACACCCATGTTTCATTCAATGGACTTTTTATTCATTTAATATGAGTTATCATAGATGAATGATTGTCCTGGATATAGTTTGTAAAAATACCTAGATCCTATAAAAAAATTAATTATTTTGGATGAGTAAAAAAAATCTCAGTTGGGGATATAAAATTAATGGAAACCTATTAGTACATTGAAAACCCTGAAATCCTATAAAAATGTATACATTTTTCATAATAAACATTTTGAACATAAATAAATCATAACCACATGGGAAATACAACTATTTATAAAATAAAAACATGTAAAACCCCTATAAATCATATAAAATCCATGAATTTATCTTGATATATCATATTTGAACCGGTGTTAAACTCATTTGTTGAACCCTTTAAATGGTAGTAACCTAATCGATTATCTCCAACATTTGGTGTTCAAAGACTAAATCATTACCCAATGCATTTGAGATCAATACATTAGACTCACCCATCACCATATATAATTTACAAGTATAGTATCATGAATAAAATAGTTATATGATTTCATTATTTCTTCAAAAAACCCTTGAAAAACTCATTTTAACCCGTAATAAAAATAACTTTCAATTTTTTTTATAAAAATAATGAGAAATGTATTTTTCTTTTGAGAACTCTTAAAAATGAAAAAGTTTGAGAAGTATAAGAATATGTTATTATATAAAAACCCATGAAAACTATAGAGGAGTCTTGATAATTTCTAAGGTTTGTGATGGTGGGAAAAAGTGGACATGTGGTAAATCCTAACCAAAAATTCTAGACCACTTTGGTAAAAAGAGTCAAAAGTGACCCTTATGGAAAATATTAAAAATATTCCTTTTTAAAAACATTTTAAAAATTAAAAAATAGTTGAAAATTAATTTAAAAAATCAGTATATTATATAGAATATAATTATTGAAATATTTTGAATAACATTGATGTGGAAGGAAAACATTTGTAAGGAAAACATTAAAATAAGGTTTTAAAGAAAAATATATTTGCTTGAGTCTTGTCGTACATAGTACATTCTACAAATCCTAAATAATAAAATTTAATTAATTATTAAGTTGATTAAGAACATTTTAATTATTAATTAAATTATCATTATTCCTTTTATTTCATTTATTATATTGTTTTATGTAGTTACTATATCAGTTAAGTTTACATCAAATGTTTTAAGGTCATTCTGTCCAAAACTGCTTTGGGGTATTAACTATGGTAAAATGGTTCATGATTACATAAGATCCAGAATATTAAAAAATTTATAATTATAATATTTGTATGTATATATATATATATAATTTTAAAACTATATATGTGATGAAATAATGAAAGATGTGATACTTCATTCCTGGAGGCGTTAGTCTGCATGTAAGCATGGGTGACGTTTATACTTTTCCAACAAATAAAAATGAAATAAATAAGATAAAGGTTTAATTTTATAGTATCATAATAATATTATAAATATTTTATTTATTCTTTAAATTCATCCTTATAATCATACATGATAATTATAAATAAAAAAATAATTACATCGCGTCATGGAGGTGGTAGTCCACACATACACACAAATGGTGTTATCATTTTCCCATCGATGGGAGGGTAAGAAGATAGAAAATATTTTATGTTAAAAATAAAAATCATTTTATAGAAATCATATATATCCATTAAATCCATATTTATAACTAATTTTGTGTGGTTTTGATGAAAAAAAACACCACTTTATAGAGGTGGTATTCCCCACAAACACACGAATGATGTTTTTATATCCTATAGGATGGAAAGGAGGTAGAAAATAGTTGTTCCATAGTCATAATAAAATTTTAGTATAATAAAGGAACTGATTTAATTGTGTTATTATTGTTAAAATATATTTTAAGGAAGTAAAATAATAAATAAACTTGAAAGAATTCAGTTAAGACTTATACCACCTCTTTATATATCTTCTTTTGGATTACACCTTAAGCCATATAGGTTTGGTCTTTTAGTGAGACCAATACCTATAGGATTTGAGTATGATAATAGGGAATATATTTTGATATATTATTCTCAAATGGTTTAGATGATTGATAAGAGGAGGTTCCCTTGTATAAGTGAGAAGGGTGGCGCCCTTGTAAATTTTAAGAACTTTAAAATATAATAAATGTATTTCTTATGGAAAGTAGCTCCAATTTAGTCAAATTTATAAGATAAAATAATATAAGGTCAAAATAAACTCAAAAAATAATATTTATAAATGGTTTATTGATATTTTAAACTTTATCACTAAGTTTAACAATCCTCTTTAACCCTTTTGAACATTGTTGTGGTGACAAACTTTTATCATGATAACTAATCATTATGACTAAAAATGAAATTGATCTCATTAAAAAATTTGAAAATGATGATTCCAAATATGGAATACATTTATTATGATTCAATTTCAATAATTGGTAAAAACTTATTTTAATATAAGTTCATAAAAAACAAAAAAAAAACTTTTTAAAAAAATACATTTTTTAAGTTAAAAATGATTTTACATCCAAATAATGTTTAATTTTGATTCCCAGAGAATTAATTTAATTAAATTAAATATATATATATATATATATATTAATTTAAAACAAATATAACACCTAAATTAACCTTGTGAAAAAAAATAAAAGAGAAAGACCAAAAATATTTATTATTTGAATAAAAATATTACATGGATTTCCAAAACGTCAAACATAGATTTTTAAGTTCAATATTATATTTTTAAATATATATTTAGTATATAAAAAAAATATTTAATAAACTAACAATTCATTCTTATATCATGATAATATCATAAAAATGACAATATTTTTAAAATATGTATTATTCTTTATTCACCCATAAATCAACTATTTTATAATATTCTCAAAAAATAATCTTAAGATTTTTTTTACATACTGAAATAAAAAATTAAGTACATTTTATCAATTTCAAATTATAAAACTATAAAATTTAACTTTTAAATAAATCCATTTAATACATGGAAAAACAATTTAGTTAAATAAAACCATTCCTTTTTTATTGGAAAATTATATAAAATTATTTATAAAACTATGATGAAAATGAATCCCTAAAAATAATACTTATAAACAATAAAATTTATTTATTTCTAGTATTACTTGGGTTTTCTTGTATTATGTATGATTTTTCTAAAAGGAAATCATTTATAGAGAATATTTTGGGAGATTTTGGAGAATTTTTTAGTAATAAAACATTTATCTTGCTAATCACTAATGACATTACAGCTTTAGTTTTTGAGAGTTTGTTTTAAATATAAAATGTAATTTATAATTATGAGAAATTATGTCAAATATATATGTGTCATATTTTTTTGTCTCGTTATTCATATCATTTTATAATTGTTTAGAAGATTCTATATTTATCAAAAAAGGTATTTTCTCTTATTAGACATGATCAAGGCCAAACAAGAAATAATAAACAATTAATTACATAATATCCTGGAGGTTTTCATACCAAATTTTTCCCAAATAATCTCAAGATCATGGGTTTAATTGAGCATAAAATATTTCAAAATAAATCATATATACCTTTAAATCATTTTTCAATTCCCATAAATTAAAATTTATTAAATTATTAAAGTATTAGTAGTGATATATTTGCAGTTTTCTAAACAATTTTTAAATCTCTAACGAATGCTCTGAAAAATAATTTATAAATTATGACCGTTTTGAAACTATTTTACTCATGAATAAATCAAAAAACATACTTTAATGGGAATTAATGTAGTATTAACTGATATTTAATTAATAAAAATATTTTATAAACTATATTTATATAACAATGGTTTGGATCAAAGAAATAAGAAGAGAAATTGTTTTTATATCAATGTATAACTAAACAATTATAAAAAAAATATATTTATGTATCAAAAGAATAAAAAAATATACCTGGGTTTATAATCTAAGGTAGATCCTAATACCTTTTAGTTGACTAAATCTATAGATAATCACACTCAATAACACAAGTTATTTTACACTAATTTGGTTATCCCACATCCTGAACCAGGTTTTAATAAAATATAGTAGTTACCACTAACCAATTTCATAAACCAATAAATTATTTAATAGTGCATCATGGTAAATAAAAATAAAATAAATTTAGTATGAAGGGATTGGAAAATTATTTACTATACTGTAGAGAGATATGTAAATAATAGAAAATTTAAAAGCATAAAAATCTATAAAAAATGAAAATCAAGAGAACATATCTAATTGTAGTTCGATTTCCTATCTTCTCTTATGAGGTCGATGGTTGAAATGTATTTCAACTCATCTTCATTAACAATAAATGAATCCTTAGTTAAAGTAAAAAAAGTAAGTTTTTCAACAATTTTATGTGATAATGCATTAAAACATTTTTAATGGTTTTTTACATGAGAATAGTATGCTCGTATGTATTATTCATAAAAAAAATTTTGTAATAAAACATGATTAATTCATTCTAAGATTCCTCAAATTTTTACATCTAATATTTATCTAAAAAATTTCCCTTAAAAGTATTTTGAAAATATAATCCTCAAACTGATATGATTTTTTACAAATATATATAAAAACATCTATATTAAATCATTCAAGTTAATGATCTTGAAGATTGTGGAAGTGAACATTGGGTGTGATAACTTCACGAAAAACTAAAAAAACATCCACAGTCATGAAAATGTACCTTCACGTTGGCATGGAGTATAATCTATAGTCACATCAATACTAGAATTTTATCCTTTCTCTTGAGAGTAGTTAAGGAGACCACCATTTGAAAGTTGATATTAATGGTATTAGAGACCGTAAAATGAAATTTTCTCTATTTTTCCCCAATTTCCTCCCACTCGTATCCATCTCCTACTCCCAACCCCTCCCCACTCAACCCTCCCACGCACCATTGGGCCCCTATCGCCCACTCCTCTCACTCCCACTGTAGTCAATCCCCCCAGCTCACCTATAGCACCCCCTGTTTAAGGTATGTGGCCTTTTTATAAGAATATTTATGTATTTAAAGTGCATGGAATGAGTTGGGAAGAGGTTGGGAGAGTTTGGAATGGTTTTGGATGAGTTTGGAGGCTTTTAAAGGGGTGAACAGTTTGAGCACGATTAGTGGAAACCATGTGGGATCCCCAGGAAACCATGCGAACCCTTTTTCTTGAGACAGTAGGCCTCGCACAGCCTGCTCACGGTTTTCCAAACTATGAGAGGAAATTGTGCGGACCCTGTCTCTCGAGGCAGTAGCATGCGCATGGTTAGCGCACGGTTTTCCAAACTGTGCGGGCTAACCATGTGACCACTTAAAATTAGGGTTATAAGTTCTGGGCTCACTCGGTATTGCCTCATTTCACTCCTCTATTCCTTCCACTCAAGCCTCACTCGGTATTTTCGGTTCTCAAGGGTTGTAGGGGCTCTCCCACTCATTTTGTAAGCGATTCTAAGGGGTTTCAAGGTGGATTCAAGGTGGTTTATCCTAGGTAAGTCTCTCCTCTTGGTTTCCTTGTGTTTTCCTCTAGATCTACATCCCTCTCTTTCTTGGTTTTCTAGATCTACACTCTTTGTGTGTATATCTAGGGTTGGGGTTGCCTTGGATGTTAATTTTAAGGCTTTTGATGGTTAGGGAAGGTGATCTAGAGAGGTTTCAGTGGTGCTTTCGCCGGTTTTGAGGTGCGGTGGCTTGTGGGTCGATTTCTTGGGAAACCTAAAGGTAGGTGGCTTCTATATCAACTCCACTTGGTTAGAACTAGTGGTTCCTTGTTACAATTAATTTTTTGTGCTTGAAACTAATTGTGTTTTGATGTGTGAAATTGGTGAAAAATCCCTTAGGTGATGTTTTGGGGATTTTTTGGAAAAAGAGGGTGTTGTGGTGAAATGCTTTTGTTGTGGATTTTAAAATGAAGATTTTAAAATGGTATGCTATGGTTGATTTGTGAAAATGATTGATAAAAATGTTTTTCTATAAAAAAGTTGTTTTATTGAAATAGTTTTTGGCATGGAAAATGGTTTTCAATAAATGGGTGATTTATTGAAGTGAATTGGCATGTAATGGAATTGGTTGATTACATGATGTTTTTGTGACCATGATGGATGATATGCTTGGTTGTGATTCGTTGAATTGTGGTGTGGAAGTGGGCGGGAAGTACCACTATAATAAAGGGTGACAGATAGTGGATAGAAGGGCCACCATCAATGATAAGTGGACAGGAAGAGCCACTAGTTGTAAATGAATGAAACGGTTTGGATGGAAGCTCCACTGTTATGATTGTTTTATTGTGTACTGCTTTGCAAGATGGAATTGTTGTGAAAATGGGTAAATGTTGGAATGGTTGTGGCTTATAGGATGGCTTTCCTTTGATTGATTGGGTCGTGTGTGATGACTTGGTAAGAGCATGGTTGGCTTATGGTAATGGTTTCACTTGTGATTGTTGGTCCGAGTGGATACTCAAGAGGGGGTGAATTGAGTTCCAATTAAAATTTCTGTTAAAATATTGTCTATTTAAAATACCACAATTTATAAAACAAGTTAAACTGTAGTGAATTTATACAGATTGTAGATGTTCACTTAGCTTCTCAAAGATTGATTAGGTATCAGTTAATTTAACAACAAGATTAAACTAACTTTTGAAACTAACCTACTGATTTACAATAAGTATAAACATTTGCTAATTTAACTATCAAAGTTGCTTTAAAATAGTTTTTCATTTCAAAGTAATAGTAGTGGAATATAAAAGATATATGTAGTATACTTTAAACTTAATCTAAGATGCACAGTAGATATAACAAGAGGTTCAGTCTCAAGCCGAGACATAGTCCTCTCAAATTTATATAAATTTGATCCACACCCTAGATCATGGTTAACAATAGTTTACAAAACTGTCCAGGCCACACAGGGACCTCTACCACAGTTCTTCGTGGGAAACAAAACAAAGAGCAGGCCACACAAGGACCTCTTCCACAGTTGACATGGGTAAACAAGAGTTAAGAGTTTTGGAGTGAGGATTTTGATATCCTCCAGTTCAGTGCAAGGGACAGTGTGTTTATAAGATATACAGAGTACACCACACTACTCGAAAGTAAATAAACAAATCACTTAGAGAGAACATATAGGAGTTTAGAAAGCTCTAGTGATTATCAATGCAGCTCTGGACTCGTTGGATTTAGTAGGAATGCTTCTGAGTCCTTCTCTGATTTTTCTGTTGAAAAACAGAGTGTCGTAGTTCATCTTGTTTTCTACAGGAGTGAATATGATCTCTTGATTCGTTGTGTGTTCTTCAGTGGTGTTAGATTGCACTCATGAGATTTATTTGAAAGTCATGCAATTTCTTCCTTGCTCAGGATTGTTCTTCTTGTTCAGCACAATGATCTCGGGTATATATAAGTTCTTCTTGTTGTATCGCCACACTCGCACACGTTTACTGCATCTCAATATTCCTTATATTCCACGAGTTTTGGAAGTAGGAATGATTCCCTTTTCATAGGTACGAGATACGGTTTCCTGGAATGCCAAAAACTATCATTAAATAACATTAATTGCATTACAAACATCAAATATAACCGTTAGCATTATTTAAATAATATTGACAAATAGTTAAGAAACGGTGTCACAGTGATTATGTAAACGGTGTATTATTCACGGTATAGTCTTCACAGTATGTGTTTCACGGTATGTGGTCACAGTATGTGGTCACGGTATGTGGTCAAGGTGTCTGGGTCATGTTTTGTCCTTCACTGTGTCTGGGTCACGGTTTGTCCTTCACGTTGTATGGGTCACGGTTGTCCTTCATGGTGTCTGGGTCACGGTTTTTCCTTTACGGTTTCTAGGTCACGGTTTGTCCTTCACAGTGTCTGGGTCACGGTTTTTCCTTCACGGTGTCTGGGTCACAGTTTGTCCTTCACGGTGTCTAGGTGACTGTGACTGTGTCTTGTGCAAATTCTATCTTACTGTGCCAAACATCACGGTGTCTCTATACTTAGACAAATATCTGTATTTAGATTTAGATAGTAATATACAGAATATGGATTAAGCATAATCATTAGAGAGTAAGAGAACTTGAATCATAAATACTTGTTAATATAAGTGATATTTGTGATCATGCATAAGACTTTTAAATACTAAAGAGAGTAATTAGCATCAATAAGATTTTCTATCATTAAAACATGATGTGTAGTTATTGTTGAGATTGAAGAGCATTAGCAATATGTGCAATTATGATTGAGATTAATTAATAGTAATAGGATTTGTGATCATTAAAACATGATTAATACATGAGGAGTCCAACAATATCCCCCTTTTTGATGATCACAAATCATATATAGTCAAAATATAAATGAACTATAACATTAAAGATACTAGTATATTAGAATAGAAAACATTAGAGAATAATAGATTCAATAATAACATATCTCATTATAGTACTGATACTTGTAGTTTTTCTCCCCCTTTTGGGATTATAAAAAAGTAGATAGAAATGAAGGGAAACACTGCATTTGTCATTGATAAGGTTCAGAATAAAACATTAAACAACAAATGACATCCCATCAAAAAGAAAACAGAAATAGTCCATGGACTCTTCAGGGATCCACCTTTTCCTTGCCTTTATTAGCAGAAGGAGCTGGTGCCGATGTAGAAGAATGCATAGATGTGGTAGACAAAGAGGGTAAGGGTAGACCTTCAAAAAAGGATGGAGATAAAGTAGGATCAGTAGAAGATCTAGGCTACGGTTGGTCAAGAATGACTGGCCGGATCTGAGAAAGAGCTTGGATGACTAACATGGCAGTTGAGGCTAAGGCAGGTAGACCAGGTCTAAGGGGTGCAGCAGCTGGATCAACTATAGCAGTACTCTACACATGAAGATATGGCTTCAAAAGATTGATGAAATCAGTAATGATTTCTCCACCATATTGCATAGCCTTTTAAAAATCATCCTTATTCTCTATGAATTTGTCCAACAATCTGGTGAACTATGTAAGCTTCTAAACTTGAGCTTTAAAAGCTTGAGTTACGGGAGGGATTTTCAGGTTTTCCACAAGATATCTAAAGTGATCTGTCATATCACTTTTGGAGAAAATCCGGGTGATATAAAAATCTATTTTTTTGGTGATCTCTTGTTGAGCATCATTGTCTATCTTAGAATGAACTCTAACCAAGTCCAATGCTCGATCATTGTTCTTAACCACTTCTGACAAAGAAAATAGATCCAAGCCACTGAAGGACTTCTAAAGTTCTTCCTTGATTGTGGATCTCAGCAGAGAATCATCCAAAGGAGGTACATAAGTTTGTACTGAAGTAGGAGAAGCTTTTATGGCTATGGATAGAACTTTGAGCGGTTTCAAAACTTTCTGCAGACATCCAGTGTACTCATCTGTGAGCTTATTTAGATTTTATACTATCTCCCTCATGCATTCCAGCATCTTGGTGTGTCTTGTTCCAATATTTTCATCAAAAGATAGTAGATATGGATGAACTTGAGACACAATCTCTCTAGAAAGGGTGGAATAATATGGCTCAGGAGAAGAAGCAACAAGTTCAGGGGCAGAAACAGGAGAAGGCTCTGATCTCAAAGACAACTCTTTCTGCAAGTTTGATACCATACATTTCAGGTTTTCAACATCAGCACTCAGTAACATATTTTCTACTCTGACTTCTTGAATTTATCGGATCATCCTTGATTGAATATGCAATATAATATTTTCCAAGAGAATTTATGCATCTTCTTGACTCAGTTGAGTTACTGGACTGGGTTGAGTGGATAAGATTTTATCAAATCCATCTAACAGAGTCTCTCCAAAGACTTTCATATCATATTTAGTTACAAAGGAGTGTTTCTTGGGTAAGAGTGTAGGTAAAGGTAGTTGAGAAGGTTCTGGTTGCGGTTTAGAGTCATCTTCAGACTCAGATTCTGATTCAGATTGAGAATGGGGATTTGGTTCTGGTTCTGGTTCTGGATGAGATATAGACTTCAGTTGAAACGCAGAAGAGAGATCTATTCCAGTTGTAGTCACTTGCTCTGAATCATTCACATCATAAAATCTTGGGAAAACATAACAGGTGTACACAGAATATGTGACAATAGGTTGAGAAGGTTCAGAAGATCCAGCTTCTATAATCTCAAGGTTTTGAGGTTCCTCCCCCTCAAATTGTGCTTCCATTTCAGAGACTATAGGATCAAAAAAATGTTCATGATCCACAGGATCATATCTAATATCTTCAGAAAACTCTTGCCTTAACAACTGAAAGGCAATTTACATCCTCTCTTCCGCAGAGGGAATTATCTCAAGAACTAATTGTTCCACTGGTTGTGCTTCCAGATTGACTTATTTCTCAACAGGGAGATCCTCTTCAACAGGATCTGTCTCTATGGTTGCTTGATGCTCTAAATCAGCGAAAACAATTCTTACATCCATAGGATGAGTTTCTAGATTGATATCCTCACTAGAAGAAGGAGCTTCCGCTTCTCTCAAACCAACAGAAACTTCTTCTACTTGAGGTATTTCAGCAGGGACAACAGCAGGGACAGCAATCCTTTCTTTTTCAACAGGAGCTATTTCCATTGGAGGTATTCCAGCTTCTTCTCTAGGTGATACTTTAGTTGTCACTTCCTCTTCTTCTTCTTCTTCTGAATACTCAGCCACTTCATCTAGTTCCAAACCAGGATTGGCTAGATTCTTAGGCCTTCTTGTATAATCAACAAGATTAATCTTATTATACAATTGATTATTATCCTCAACCCACTGCTTCTTCCATGGGTTCCAGCTAATCTTCATCCTTCTGATGATAGGCTTGGATAAGCAGAAATCATAGTCCTATAACTTTTCTCTATTCATTCCAACCATCCCTTTGGAAACTAGCATGGATGAAATCATCCTTGAGTAAAACAAGGAGGTGGATTTTGAAGTGACTTTAATCAGCTCACAGATATGGTTAATAATGTACTTGCATAGGTTGATCTTATGGCCATTCTTCAATAGGTGAATCGGGAACACATCCTGATACTTCATTACAGAAAAATCCCCTTTTCTCGGACTAATCAAATTCTGAACAAATTTGAATAGAAGTCTAGTTTCTCCATCAAGCTCTGCAGCTATATCCCTTCACATGGTGCCATTACCAGTTAGAATTTCTAAGGCATTTTCCAGATCGAAGATGTCGGATGATGGAGGAGGGTCTCTTTGGTAGTCATCACTCACTCCTTCATGAGGAATCCGTAGGCATGCAGCCCATAACCTTGAAAAGAAAGAACACTTCTGACCATTGATCCAGCTGGTCACTATAATGTTTTCTCCAAAATCAAAGGTAAACTTTATATATTTATATAATTGAGTTACCAGCCTCAGGTAAATCGGTCTATTTTGTTCAGAGAACCATTCGAGCCATCCTTGTTCTCTTAAAACATTCAAAACTAACGACATTCTAGACAACAGACACTCAGGTAAAACTTCTTTTTTAGGTACAACAGTACGGCTTACCAAGTTTGGGTTTAGAGGTCCGTCGGGAGCTATCCTCAGTATTCTCTTCTGTTTCTTAGAGCGGTGCTTATCAGATGAGGGTGAAGACGAACACTTCATCCTAGGCATCCACTGAAGGTTCAGGCAAGAGAAGAGAAGGTTTTCAAGAATGAGAAGATTCAGGAGAGAGTTCGGGTAAGGACTCGACTGAAACCCTTAAGTTTTATCATTTGGGAATGTAAAACGTCATAAAAGCAAAAATGCGGGAAATCAAATAGCGGTGAAATAAAAATTACCGTGATACGGGTTAAAATAAGAGTATAAATAATCCTCACGATGAGACCATGTGTAGGCATCATGGTGTGATGAAAACCAGTAATCATGGTGAGACAGTTGGTGGTCGTCACAATGAGACAGTGACCATTCTGTGCAGTCACAGTGAGATAGTGAGTTGACAGACCATGAACACAAGGTCTTAACGGTGAGACCGTATTCATGAAACAGTAACTGTAAAACAGTGAGCATGAAACCATAAAGTAAAATACAGTAAAGTATTAAACATTAAGATAAGTAACATGTCTATTTATGATTAATCATACCAAGATCATGTATGATGTAGTATAATATTTCATAATTTAATGGTTTAGTGAATATATCAGCAAGTTGATATTCTGTACCAATGAATTCCAAAGTGAGATCACCTTTTTGATAATGATCCCACAAAAAGTGATGTCTTACATCAATATGTTTTTTCCTAGAATGAGAAACAGGATTCTTAGAAATATTAATAGCACTTGTGATGTCACAATTTATTGGGACATGTCTGAATTGATATCCATAGTCTAGTAATGTGTGTTTCATCCACAAAATTTGCACACAACAACTGCCAGCAGCTATGTATTCAGCTCTGCAGTAGATAATGCAACAGAATTTTGTTTCTTACTACACCATGATACCAGTGACTTACCTAAAAGGTGACATGTTCTAGAGGTGCTTTTTCTATCTAACTTACATCTAGAAAAATCAGCATCAGAATAACTAACTAATTCAAATGATTGTCCTTTGGGATAAAACAGTCCTAAATTGGGAGAATGCTTGAGGTATTTGAAAATTCTTTTTATAGCATTTAAATGTGACTCTATAGGGTTTGCTTGAAAATGAGCACACATACACACACTAAACATAATATCAGGACGACTAGTATTCAAGTAGAGTAGACTTCCAATCATTCCTCTATAAGTGGTTTGATCAACAGATTTACCATCTTCATCAAGATCCAACTTATAGGTGGTACTCATGGGAGTGTCACTACTTTTTGTGCTATCCATTCCAAAACGTTTTAAAAGATATCTGGTATATTTAATTTGAGTTAAAATAATTCCATCATCATTTTGAAAGATTTTATATCCAAGAATGAATTTTAGTTCACCCATTATACTCATTTCAAATTCATTTTGCATCATTTTAGAAAAATCAGTACATAGGGAATTTCTTGAAGATCCAAAAATAATATCATCTACATAAATTTTTACAACTAAAAAATCTTTAGAAATTCGTTTTATAAAAAGAGTAGGATCAGCTATACCTTTTGTAAAACCTTTATAAATTAGAAAAGTACTTAATCTATCATACCAAGATCTTGGGGCTTGCTTTAAACCATATAATGCTTTTGATAATTTGAAAATATGATTTGGAAAATGAGGGTTTGAAAATCCAAGTGGTTGTTCAAAAAAACATCCTCAGCAATATATCCATTTAAGAATGCACTCTTGACATCCATTTGATATAGTTTGAAATTTAGATGTGCATCATAAGCAAGTAAAATCGTAATGGCTTCTAATCTGGCTACAGGAGATAAAGTATCCTCATAGTCAATTCCTTCCTCCTGACTATTGCCTTGTGCAACTATCCTAGCTTTGTTTCTAACTATGTTTCCAGATTCATCTACTTTATTTCTAAACACCCATTTAGTGCCTATGGTGAAAGTGTCCTTAAGTCTTTCAACAAGATTCCAAATTTATTTCTTTCAAACTGATTTGAGTTCTTCTTGCATAGAAATTACCCAAAATTCATCATTAATAGCATCATCAATGTTTTAGGTTTAAGCTATGACAAGAAGGCTTGTTGTTAAACCTGATTTCAAAGAGAAGCTCTAGTCTGTGTCCCTCTATCATGATTTCCTACAACAGCATCTAATGGATGATTCTTTAAAATTCTATTTGATCTAGTAAAGGTAGGACTAGAAATTTCAGGTTCTTCTCTAGGTTCAGGTTCATTAGGTGCAGATTCTGGAATAAGTCCAGAACTGGTTGTCTTTATAGCCGGTTCTTTATATTTTTCATTAAGGTCCAGAACACTCAAATCTTCATCAGGATTTTCAAGAGAGGTTTTAACTTCATTTGGATCAGTTTCATCAAATTTTATGTGAACAGATTCTTCCACACACTTGGTTATTTTATTGAAAACTCTATAGGATTTACTGGTTAAAGAATATCCTAAAAGATTCCTTCATCACTCTTAGAAGAAAACTTATCAAGATTATCTTTTGTATTGAGAATAAATACTTTATAGCCAAAGACTCTAAAGTAACTAACTTTGGGTTTTCTATTGTTCCAAAGTTCATAAGGAGTATTCTTAAGAACATGTATAATTAAGACTCTATTAATGATATAACAAGCTCTATTTACAACTTCAGCCCAAAAGTAAATAGGCAGGTCATACTCATTAATCATAGTTCTAGAAATTTCTTGAAGGGTTCTATTTTTTCTTTCTACTACACCATTGTGCTGAGGTGTCCTAGGTGCATAAAAGTTATGACAATAGCCATTGTGTGAGAAATAAGATTCAAACTCTTGATTTTCAAACTCACGGCCATGATCACTTCTTAGAGTTTTAATCTTAAGTCCACTAATTTTTTTTACAGACTTGGAGTATTTAACAAAATAAGAACAAGATTCACTTTTGTGAGCTAAGAATTATACCCAAGTATATCTAGAAAAGTCATATACTAGGACATAGACATAGTGCTTCCAATTTAAACTATAAACTCTAGATGGTCCAAAAAAATCCATGTGAACCAACTCCAGAGGTTGAGAAGTTGAAACGTATTTCTTTGATTTAAAAGAAACTTTATGTTTCTTTCCCTTTTGACAGGGATTACAAACTTTGTCATTTAGAAACTCAAGTTTGGGTCGGTCTCTAACCAAGTTCTTCCTAGTTAGTTTTCTAAGTGAATGTATATTGCAGTGTCCTAATCTTCTATGCCATAACCAAGACTCTTTATGAAAATCATTTAAACAGGTAACATTTTGTTTAGAAAGATAATTTAAATCAACTGCATAAAAATTTTCATTTCTTAAAGCAGAAAATACAAAAACATTTTAGAGTTAAAAACATTATAGGAATCATTTTCAAATTTGACATTAAAACCATCATCAGACAATTGAGAAATACTTAACAGATTATATTTCAGTCCATCAACAAATAAAACTTTGGAAATTAAAACTGAATCAGTGTTACCAATTTGGCCTAGGTTGATGATCTTTCCTTTAGAATTATCACCAAAGGTGACATAGACTCCATAAAACTTTATTAAACTCTTGAAGCATGAGTAATCCCCAGACATATGTCATGAACATCCACTGTCCAAATACCATATCTTCTTGTGGGAACTCTTTAAGCAGGTTTCCTACAAAACAGATTTAGATAGGAAATGATTTTGGTACCCAGATCTTCTTGGGTCCAAAAAGGTTAGCAATAAAAGCTTTAGGTACCCAAATTTGTCTTATGGGTATCATATAATTTACAAAATCAATATATTTTGAAAGATAAACTTTATTTGATCAATAACTATATGAATAACTAGTTGAATCATATGAATGTCCAGAGCTAGAACTAGAAGTATTTTGTCCAAATTTAGGAATTAATCTATTCTTAGTAATATGTCTCTATCCAGGTTTTTAGCCTATTCCAGTAGTGTATTTTGGTGCCACTTGCATTCCTAGCATTTGAGTTAGTGTATCCCTTCCATTTGTGAACTTCTCTAAGTCTTTTCAAAGTTGCTCATTTGAAATTTTCAGTTCTGTATTTTCCTTTAACAGTTGAGCATTCTTCTCTTTTTTAATAGTAAGTTCAGTTTTAACAGTTGTAGTGAGAGCATGCTATTTCTTCAATGATTTGTATCTATCCTTAAGCTCATTCCATGTCTCTTCTAGCATATTACAATATTCAGATAATTCAGTTTTAGTCATGTTTTCAAAATCTGAATCAGATTCTGCATCATCTCCAGAATAATAGGAATTTAAAATAGGAGTATCTAAAGTTACCTCATATGAGTTGGTCATGAAACACATGTTGGCATGATTCTTCTCAGAATCAGAAACTTCAGATTCACTTGTTCTATCCTCTGAAGAACTCCAAGTTGCTTTCATAAATTTCTTGTACTTACTGTCCTTGTAATCATATTTCTTCTTGAATTTTAACTTTGGGAAGTCTACTTTAATGTGTCCTTTTCTTTTGCACTTGTAGCAAACAACTTCATCACTTTTATCTGGCTTTTTCCAGTCCTTCTTCCAATGTCCATTATTTTCATAATTACCCTTGTAATTTGTTATTCTGAAAAATTTCTTATTCCTATAAAATTTCATAAACCTTCTGGCTATCTGATCCATTTCAGCATTAATTTCAGAGTCTGAGCTTTCACTTGTTGAACTATCAGTTTGTATTTGAGCTTTTTCTTTGTCCTTGTTATTTGAAGCAGTTGTCTTGAAATCAACTGATTTCCTTTTTGGATCATCCTCTTCCTCTTTATTCACCTTGAGTTCTTCCTCATACATCATAAACTTACCAATGAGTTCATTGACTGGTAGAGCAGCAATTTCACATGACTCTTTGATTGAAACAGGTGTGCCTCTCCATCGGTCTGGTAGACACCTCAATATCCTCATAATTTGTTCCTTTGCTGGAACAGCCTTTCCAAGTGAATTCATTGTATTGACTATCTCATTGAACCTAAGATACATATCAAAAATGGGCTCATCAGTCTTCATTTTAAAATTATCATATTTAATAGTATAAGTATTAAATCTCATTTCTTTAACATTAGTTGTTCTTTCATGTGAAACCCCCAAAGAATCCCATATTTCATAAGCAGTTTTACAGGCAGAAATTCTGTTAAATTTCTCATCTCCTAAAGCACAGTACAGGGCATTCATATCTTTAAAGTTATTATTATAATCAGTCTTTTTAAGATCATCCCAAGTTGTTCTTTCAGTTTCTGGAATTTTATATTGAGATTCTTTAGCAGTCCAGATATCAAAACCCTTACTCTCCAAATGAATTTTCATTTTCAATTTCCACTGATCATATTTTGTACCATTAAAGAAAGGTGGCTTGTTAGTATCATCACCCTCTAGTCTATTATCCATAACTAGATTATTTAAATAGATAAAGATTTAGAACTAACAGAAATTTAAGATCTTTAAAGATGCAACTAAAATCACAGTTGAAAAACAGAGTATTTCAAAATTCCTTAAACAAAAAGAAATCCTCTGATACCAAATGTTGGTCAGAGTGGATACTCAAGTGGGGGGTGAATTGAGTTCCAATTAAAATTTCTGTTAAAATATTGTCTATTTAAAATCCCCCAATTTATAAAACAAGTTAAACTATAGTGAATTTATACAGATTGTAGATGTTCACTTAGCTTCTCAAAGATTGATTAGGTATCAGTTAATTTAACCACAAGATTAAACTAACTTTTGAAACTAACCTAATGATTTACAATAAGTATAAAAACATTCTAATTTAACTATAAAAGTAGCATTAAAATAGTTTTTTATTTCAAAGTAATAGCATCGGAATATAAAAGATATATGTAGTATACTTTAAACTTAAACTAAGATGCACATAAGATATAACAAGAGGTTCAGTCTCAAGCCGAGACTTAATCCTATCAAATTTATATAAATTTGATCCACACCCTGGATTGTGGTTCACAACAGTTTACAAAAGTGTCCAGGCCATGCAGGGACCTCTACCACAGTTCTTAGTGGGAAAAAAAACAAAGACCAGGCCACACAAGGAACTCTTCCACAGTTGACGTGGGTAAATAAGAGTTAAGAAATTTGGAGTTAGGATTTTGATATCCTTTAGTTTAGTGCAGGAGACAGTGTGTGTATAATATATACAGAGTACACCACACTGCTCAAAAGTAAATAAACAAATCACTTAGAGAGAACAGATAAAAGTTTAGAAAGCTCTAGTGATTATCAATACAGCTCTGGACTCATTGGATTCAGCAGGAATGCTTCTGAGTCCTTCTCTAGTTTTTCTGTTAAAAAACAGAGTGTCATAGTTAATCTTGTGTTCTACAGGATTGAATATGATCTCTTGATTCATCGTGTGTTCTTCAGTGGTGTTGGATTGCACTCATGAGAGTTCTTTTAAAGTATTGCAATCTCTTCCTTGCTCAGGATTGTTCTTCTTGTTCATCACAGTGCTCTCGAGTATATGTAAGTTCTTCTTGTTGTATCATCACACTCTCACACGTGTACTGCATCTCAATCTTCCTCATATTCCACGAGTTCTGGTAGTAGGAATGATTCCCTTTTCAAAGGTATGAGATACGGTTTCCTGACATGCAAACAACTATCATCAAATAACATTAATTTCACTAAAAACATCAAATATGACCGTTAGCATTATTTAAATAATATTTACAAAAAAGTTAAGAAATGGTGTCACTGTGATTATGTAAACGGTGTCTTCTTCAAGGTATAGTCTTCATGGTATGTGCTTCACGGTATGTGGTCACGGTATGTAGTCACGGTATGTGGTCACGGTGTCTAGGTCACGGTTTTTCCTTCACGGTGTCTGGGTCACGGTTTGTCCTTCACGATGTCTGGGTCACAGTTTGTCCTTCACGGTGTCTGGGTCACGGTTTTTCCTTCACGGTGTCTGGGTCATGGTTTGTCCTTCACGGTGTCTGGCTCATGGTTTTTCCTTCACAGTGTCTGGGTCACGGTTTGTCCTTCACGGTGTCTGGGTGACTGTGACTGTGTCTTGTACACAGTCTGTCTTACTGTGTCAAACATCTTGGTGTCTCTATACTTAGACAAATATCTGTATTTATATTTAGACAGTAATATGCAGAGTATGGATTAAGCTTAATCATTAGAGAGTAAGAGAACTTGAATCATAAAGACTTGATAATATAAGTGAGATTTGTTATCATGCATAAGACTTGTAAATACTAAAGAGAGTAATTAACATCAATAAGATATGCTATCATTAAAACATGATGTATAGTTATTATTGATATTGAAGAGAATTAGCAATATGTGCAATTATGATTGAGATTAATTAACAGTAATAGGATTTGTGATCATTAAAACATGATTAATACAAGAGGAGTCCAACAGTGATTATTTTATATAAACTGTTTTATATAAATTTTCTAACGGTTTAATCCTAGTGGCATGTGGAGGGAAGTCATTTGGGGAAATCCTATTAAGTTTTAGTACTCAGCCCCTGCACTGGGAAGTTGGGGTCTTTTCAGATGTTGTGAACTGTGACGTGGGCCAAGGTAAGGCATCAACCTCCTTTAGTGGTGCGTTGTGATGTCTTGGTGGAACATGGAGCTTAGAGCTTGGTGTGGAGTTGTGGTGGAGTCATGGCTCATGGTGTTCTTGTTGAGTCTTTCACATTGTACTCTGATGTTGTATTGGGTTGTGTTGGCATGTGAGATTATATATTATCTAGTTGTCTTTGGTAATGTATGAGTTTTATTTTGTTGACATGCATCATTTAGTTGTGGTTGTTTGGTTGGTTTTGTCTCAAGGTAAAATAATTCCCCAATTGTTCTCGGAGCCCTCGGCAATTATTACCAGCATTTAGCGCCTTGGGAACGTTGCTTAAGGCCAAGTAACCCTCACCGCCTCCTCAATCCAATGAGGTAGGGGTGGGGTGTTATAAGTGGTATCAGTTTGTTCGGTCCTTTGGAGTTGATTCTCAGATTTGGTGTTGACATTCGTTGTGGTATACTCCTTGAGTCGATGGTAGCAAGGAATAGGAATGTCGGAACTTCGAATGTGTATCATAAAAGGACGTAGCTAACCCTTTTATGCTGAAATTCAAGTTACCAAAGAGTTGGGTACATAAGTGCTTTAGAGACACTTATAGAAATTGGATATCTCATTATCATGGGTGTAGCCAATGAGATGAGCATGATATGCATGGTAGAAATGACTTCCCTCTAGGATGAATATTTCATTGGAGTATAATGATTTATGATGTAATGAAAAACTGTAATGTGAATAAATTGTTATTTTGAAAATGGTTTGGTTTTCAAAATGATGAAACATGGCACATGTGTAAAAATGTGAACTGGTGGAAAGCCTAGTTGTGATAGTGTTATGTAATGTGATTGGAAATGGGATTTTGTGATGTCTACAGATGTGAGACTCATGGTTGTTTGTTTTCTGTTTATCGAAATGGCACTAGTTGCACCCAAATTTACCCTACTGGTAAAAGCGGTCGATGTAGTACATGTAGGGGTCAAATCCACAGGGACCGAAGAAGTAACCTTGAGACGCTATGATTTGGTGAAGGATGGGCTATGATGTAGCCAAATTTGGGTTTGATTTTGGATGGTTTGAAGAACACTAAGAAACCTAAGTGAATTAAATTCAATGAAAATGGGTTGATCTTAGGATTATGCTCGTGGTGGATTGAATGAATTTTACTTCCTTAGACAATTTTGGTTTTATTAATTCTTGATGAATCCATTCTTCAAGAATAACACTACCTTCATCATTTTTTTGTTTGGTGCTTACTAAACACAATTACTAATCCCCTATACACTTAGAGAACCAAATTCATGATCTCTCCGAGGTATATGGTCATTTAGTAATTGAATTTAGTTTTCTCAAACACAGTAAATATGAATAGTAGAAATAACTGAAGAATGGATGTCTTAAATTAATTATCCAATTAACAACAATTCGTTCATAAAATAACATTCAATCTAGCATTTTCATCCTCCTAAGATCAATACATTAAAGGGTTAGACCTCCATTGATGGTATACTCTCAATGGTGGTTGGAATATGTCTAACAAGAATTGGATTGAAGAAATTAAAACCGCGGAAATAACGAGCACTCCTCCGTGTGTGTGAATGAAATTTGCACCTATGTGTGAACTAATTCACAACAATACAGAGATATCACTGTGCTTTGTGATAATAAAGTTTTAATAAATGAAATGGAAAATATAGAAGAGAAAGAAGTTGATTAAGAACATAAAGATACAAAAAATAAACTTACATGGAAATGGAAAACATTACAAAGGAAATTTGGAAGCATAACCTTACAATGAAACAAGCAACAAAAGATGATAAGAAAAATTTCCACAGGAAAATTATTGAGTGGGCCCAAATTGAGACTTTAAGCATGAATTGAACAATGATGGGAAATGAAGTTCAATTTCTGAATTGGACTAAAATTGATGTTTATGAACTTTTAAACACATTTATATTAAGATCTTAACAATGAATATTAGCCACTTTCAGTGACTAATCACACCCCCCAACTTGAGTTTTTCTAGTCCCGAGAAAAATATATTACAAATATGAAATTAAAATCCCCTTTTCCAAAAAAATTTAAATACACATTGCTCACCCAAAGACCTCATATCAAAAAAATTATGGAACCCATCAAAATCATTTAAAACAAGCTAGGTCCATAAGCATATCCCAAGCCCAATACCATTCCTTTGTTCAAATTCATCGGCACATTTCATCCAATTTCAATTAAGCATGATAAAGTGTTGTGCATCACAAAAGATATGGGGCCCATTTTATTGTTCAAGGGGAAAAAATGGAAGCGCTAGGTGGGAATCACATTAAACCTTAATATGAGTATCCATTTTTTTCTTTTTTTTTGATGATTTTTTTTATCCACAATAGTTATGAAAAGACTAACTCTGGGAAAGAAAACTATGGAGTCACGATCCCCAAGTGTCAGACGCCACACATATTGTCAATTTCATGCTCTACAATAGAGATATAAAGCCTAATTCTGGGCAAGACAACTATGGAGTCATGATCCCCAAGTGTCGGATGCCACGCATTTGGACAAAACATTGCTCTATGTGGTCAATTTTTTTTATGGATACTCAAATTAAACTAAAAGTGACCCTATAACCCTATTCTATAATGAAAGGGACCCAAGAACTCAAATTTACACCCACAATCCAGTAGACGTACATTGTGGCATTTTTATTAAGAGGATGAAAATGTAAAAATTGAAAAATCACATCGGATAACCGCACTTTACAAAAACTATGCTCATGAACTTAAAGTTGAATTAAAATCAGAATCAAGGCATGAAAAATTTATTTGATATCCAATTTCAGAGTTTTCAATGTGTGTTATTATGTTCAAGGTTAATGGAATTTTTTCTTTCCATACATGTTCTTATTGAAAAAAAAATCATTTTTTATCTCCCCCCAACAAAGAATAACACTGTCCCCAGTGTTTACAGAAAACAAAAGTTAGAAGGGGTTAGGAGAGGAGTTCAAAGAAGAAATTTAAAATGATAATCATGGAATGAAGTCACCTGGTGGTTGATGATGATAGTGTGTGCCACAGTCTCCCTTCAATCCTGGATTTGAGTCTCAATGGCTTGGATGGTGGTGAATGGATTTTCCTTATGACTTATGACATGTCCTTTTATTTTTTTAACCTATAAAAACATAAAAATAAAACAAAACAAAATAAACTGATGATATATTGTCTTCTTTTTAGATTTCTGGGTAAGGTATTACTCGGAGACCACGCCACGTGACACAGATGAATATGGTGCTCCCCTTTCATACCCATCCTTACTCATAAAATAAGAACATGTCAACAGTCTATAGTAATTTATTATATGAAAAATAAAATGATTCAAAATGATTAGAAACATGAAAACCATGGGTTGCCTCCTATTCAGCGCTTTTGTTTAACGTCATTAGCTCGACTTGAACCCCCCAACTTATCCAATTCCAACTTTCAAAATTTTAATGAACCCATATTTCTCCACCTCAACAAGATTTAGATTAAGTCTTTTTTTATAATTTTTTCCATGTGAAATCCCATGCTTAACAATGAGTGTGAAAGTCCAAGGAATTTCGGTAATGGTTGATTCAGTTTCATTTGGAGTATTTCCTAAGATTTCAAGGTTAATTCCTACTTTGTGAGATTCTTGATGAAAATGGATGATAATTGAATCATCTAGGTTTTCATAAATAGAGGGATTCTTGAGTGGGGAAGGAAGGATTATAATGTTGAGTTCAGTTTCATTTAATTTTCCCAAAGACGAATGGAAATTTGAATCCAAATTTGTTTCTTCTACAAAACATTTTGAAAGAATGTGTTCCTTTTGAAAATATGATTCATCCCTAAAATTTTCCATTTGAATTTCATGAGTGTGTATGGACTCACTATTCTTTATATCTCCCAATGGTTCAATGATCGGTGATTCTAAATAAATTTTATTGGGGCAATATTCTGAACACTCAATCCATGAAGACAAATTTTCCCCTTGTGAATCCAAAAAATTAATTTCCTCCGGATTTAAATACCCTTCAACATTTCCTTGATCTTGTTCAGTTATCCCATATCCAAATGTTAGTTATTTTTTCAATTCATGGGAGGTTTTTGGGATAAAAGATTCATCTATCAATGATGAGGAAAGAACATCTTGAGTGGGAATGGGTTCCTCAAAAGTCTTAAAGATTTGTAATTCTAATCTGAAAGATGAAACTTCTGAATTCATTTTATCCATTTGTTCACACAATTGTTCAAGAATGTTTTCAGTATTAGGGTTGATATATGTTTGTACATCATGGACTTCCTCATTATTTATCTTTTCAATCATTCTTGATAGGTATGGAAATTGATCTTTTAAACATTCAGCATCCCATTGATTTTTCATGTTATCGGGTGTGGGGTAATCATTCAAGTGTTGATCAAAGTAATTTTCTATCTGAGGGGATTCCCATTGTTGATTTTCTATTTGATTCCAGCCTGAGTTTATGAAATGAAATTGTTGATGATACTCCATTGGATTTGAATGAAATTTGTATTTGGATTTTGTTTTTGGACACACGAAAACCGAAAGGGGAAAAGAAAAGAGAAATATAGGTGAGAAAAGAGAAGTTAGGTGAGAATAGAAGGTGGGTGTCTAAGAAAACTTACTTGGGTCCCTGGCAACGGCACCAAAATTTGGTTGCTCCCAAATTTACCCTATTGGTAAAAGCGGCCGATGTAGTACATGTAGGGGTCGAATCCACAGGGACCGAAGAAGTAACCTTGAGACGCTATGATTTGGTAAAGGATGGGCTATGAAGTAGCCAACTTTGGGTTTGATTTTGGATGGTTTAAAGAACACTATGAAACCTAAGTGAATTCAATTCAAAGAAAATGGGTTTATCTTAGGATTATGCTCAGGGTGGATTGAATGAATTTTACTTCCTTAGACAATTTTGGTTTTATTAATTCTTGATGAATCCATTCTTCAAGAATAACACTACCTTCATAATTTTCTGGTTTGGTTCTTACTAAACACAATTACTAATCCCCTATACACTTAGAGAACCAAATTCATGATCTCTCTGAGGTATATGGTCATTTAGTAATTGAATTTAGTTTTCTCAAACACAGTAAAGATGAAGAGTAGAAATAACTGAAGAATGGATGTCTTAAATTAATTATCCAATTAACAACAATTTGTTCATAAAATAACATTCAATCCAGCCTTTGCATCCTCCTAAGATCAACCCATTAAAGGGTTAGCCCTCCATTGATGGTATACTCTCAATGGTGGTCGTAATATGGCTAACAAGAATTGGATTGAATAAATTAAAACCGCAGAAATAATGAGCACTCCTCCGTGTGTGTGAATAAAATTCGCACCTATGTGTGAACTAATTCACAACAACATAGAGATATCATTGTGCTTTGTGATAATAAATTTTTAATAAATGAAATTGAAAATATAGAAGATAAAGAAGTTTATTAAGAACATAAAGATACAAAAAAGAAACTTACATGGAAATGGAAAACATTACAAAGGAAATTTGGAAGCATAACCTTACAATGAAACAAGAAAAAAAAAGATGATAAGAAAAATTTCCACAGGAAAATTATTGAGTGGGACCAAATTGACACTTTAAGCATGAATTGCACAATGATGGGAAATGAACTTCAATTTCTGAATTGGACTAAAATTGATGTTTATGAACTTTTAAACACATTAATATTAAGATCTTAACAATGAATATTATCCACTTTCAGTGACTAATCAGGCATTGAGTAGGCGTCGTAGAGACCAACCGGAGGAGGCTACTGAGAATGTGGTTGCACCTGAGCCTCAGGTGAACCAGAAGCTAGTGCAAAGTATAGTGCAAGCTTTACAAGCTGTGGGAAGTTGAAATAAAGGGGATGAACCAAGGCATGTGGATCATGCGGTTCAGTTTCAAAAGCAGAATCCACCCATCTTCAAGGGTGATTCAGAGCCAGAGAGAGCAGAAGCATGGTTGAATAGAATAAACAAGATCATTGAGTTCTTGGGAACGCCGGTAGAGATAAAAGTGAAGTTGGCCACGTATATGTTGGAAGATCTTTCCCTTTAGTGGTAGGAGTTGGTAGTCCAAGCTGGGACGGACCATGGTATGACGTGGGAAGGCTTTGAGGAATTGTATAACAAAAAATTCTACCCACATACGTTTAGAATTCAGCGTGTGACTGATTTCTTCAGTTTGAAACAAGAGCTGTTGTCGGTGACAGAGTATACAGCTAAGTTTATGAACTTAGTGCGGTTTGCACCTGAGGTGGTGGGTAGAACGTCATTGAAGGAAAGGATCTTTGAAGCGGGGTTGAGGCAAGAAATTCGTTCAAAGATAGCAGTGCTTTGTATAGATGATTACATGGAGATGGTGAATAGAGCCTCGGTGGATGAGTGGGATTTGCTGGGCTCTCCGGGCGGGGGAAGCATGGTGGTACCCATGGGGAATAGTGGGAAATCCAATACTGGGTTCAAGAGGATGAGGGACACTTATTCCCAGGGTGGGAATGTGGAATATAATCTGACAGCAGGATCATTAAATCTTCCTCCAAAGCCCTAGAGAAATCCGGGATGTGTTCAGTGTGGTTTGACGAGCCACATTAAGCAGGATTGTACGACACAACCTCGAGCATGTCCTAATTGTAAGAAGATGGGGCATCTGCAGAGTTATTGTTGGAATGCTCCAAGGTCGGGTGCGCGTGACACTCCTCAGGAATCACAGACGTCGTATGCTTCGACGGGACGGGGGTAGCACCATACCCCTCGATAGCTGAGTAAAGTGGGTCATGGTGATTCTCGGAATACTACGACGCCTCAGAAGAGCAATAAAGAGTAGAGTGTGGCAAGAAAACATGTGTTCGGAGCAGAACAGGTTGTGGTGGATAATCACTCGGGACCATCCACAATGTGAGGTAATATTCTTTTAAATTCTACCTTGATCCAAGTGTCGTTTGATATGGGTGCTTCACACTCTTTTATTGCTGCACGTGTGGTTGATTTGTTGGGTTTAAGGGTAGAAATTATTCCCTCAGTTTTGAAACTTCAAACTCCTCTAGGTTGAAGAGAGTGATGAGATTTCTTGTGTAGATAATGTGGTATCGTTGTGGGCGAGGTTGAGATAGTGTGGAAATTCTCAATACCTGAGATAGATGGTTATGATGTAATCCTAGGAATGGATTTTATGGTGGATTTTAAGGCCCACATCGACTGTGATGTGCGGACAGTGGATTTTACGACACACGATGGCATTATACATATATTTAGAGGAGAGAAGCATGAAAGGTAGGGTGCAACGGGTCTGTTGGCACAAGCAGTGGATACGTTATCATATTAGTTGGAGGTGTTGTCATTGGAATCGGTAGAGGGTGTTGAGCAGAGTGTTCATCTGGCAGTGGTGTGTAACACCACAATCTTCTATGGTACGCTTCACTTTGAATAATGCAATAGCGTGTGTTGTACGCAACATCGAGTTCTAACACACACCGCAACCGATAAAACTAGCCGTTATGAATAGTAATACATTCTTTTTGAAATTTTATACATTTTATATTTCAAAATGGAATTCATTTTTTGATTCGGAATATCGAAATTATCCTAGGGTGAAATTTTGGTACTTTTCAGATAACTTTCATATTTTGATGAATAGTTAAAATTACTAAATTTTAATTAAAAACAACTTTTTTAATAAAAATAATTAATAGTGATAAATTATGAATTTGAGTGGTTTTAAAGTATATTTAGAATATATTTTTACCATTTAATACAATGTTGGTCATTGGATGTAATTTTACAGTTAAACCAGACATAAACAAGTGTCAATCTTTTGATAGTTATTATCTCTTAAAAACACGCTTTTTGTTTTAACAACAGGAATTAATATTAAATTAATTTCTGCCACTTATGTGTTTAGAATTTGGAAAAATGGATTCCATATTTTGAATCAGTATTTCCAAATTGTGTAAATAGGTAACTTTTATTTTTATACATTTTGAATAATTACTTCGATAAATATTTTATTTACCATGGTTAAAAGGTAAATCCGGTAAATAAGGGTTAACAAATAATATTATAATAGTACAAAATTACCCTAAAACATGTCCTAACCTTATTTTTGGATACATGTCCGACCATGGGCATCTTTGGGTTGATTTTGGGACCCCATAGAGCCACTTGTATGTGATAATGACACTTTATTTTAACTAAGTTAAAATAAATACAAAAATGACATAAGCATATATATTTTAGCAACACAATTTTTACATAGGGTTATATATGTTGTATTTTAGACTATAAATATTAATTAGAAATATAAAAATATTTACTACATAATGGTATTTTATTTATAATTTTTAGACATTAAATAATTTAATTTATATATGACACAATGATGATGCAGTAATTACCATAATAGTGAAAAATTAAAATAATTGATATTATAAATACCCAAATAAATATAATTTGAGACTTTTAATGAATTAAACTAATTTTCTAGGTTAATATGACATATTAGGATTGATTTAATTGACTTTTTTCGAAGTAATCATTCTGTTATTATTTTCACAAAAATAAATTTTCCAAATAGTGTCAAAATTGACATAAAAGTGTTTTCAAAACAAATATTATATTATTAATTGATATTAAATTCCTACAAGAATAAGGTTAGGCCGAGAGACTTATATCATGATAGGTGTATCATTAATGGACCACTTGGGGGTCCCTTGGAGGTATATAGTATGTTTATTAACTATATAATATAAAAATACAAATTGACATGGTAAGTGTCAAACTAATTAACTAAGAGTTAAAACTAAAAGATAAGGTTAATATAATGACCCAAACCTGTCTAAATCATATTGGTTGAGTTGTTTTAGACCTATTCCCACCTTAAACTTTAAATAATCCACTTTTGAGCCATTATAAACCGAATATAAATTTATTATAAAATAATATTTCTAGCTTTTCCAAAGGTTCCCCTCACCCCTCTTATAAAAGGGCACTCCCCCTTCTCATTAATTCACACCTTCAAAGCCTTTTGGTTCGGACAAACCCTACCCAAATACTCTCTCAACTTCCCTCACTTAATCCTAGAGTCCTTACTTTAGTCAGAAAACCAACCTATGGATCCTTTGTGATCAAATCAAAAGGAAGAACCCAAAGAAGAGGTAATGATTTCACCACCCTTTTTCAAGTTCCTTTCTTCTTCCACTTCTTCTTTCTTTGTTATTACCATTCTAAAATAATAACTCCAGTATATTATAGATACTTTTATGTTATTATAAACATGTAACAACCATATTTCATTATTCTATCCATCCTTTGAATGACATGTCACCATGCGTGCGTACGTACAGCTTACCGTCTCCACGTCGTGGTGTAATTGTTATTCAAAACATTATTATTTGGATAGGTATAATAATGATGTGTAATTCATGTAAATAATAAATATAACATTATAATGATTCTGTATATATGATATACAATCAAGTTAAATATTATTTTAATATCAAAAGAATGATATTGTCGCTCGTGCGTTCGTACGGACTACCGTCTCCACGAACGCGATGAGATTCATTCTCCATCGTATCCATTAAAGACTAATTCTCATTTAATAATTAAAAATAATGTTTAAATATTTGACATCATTCTGTATATGAATAATATACATCCCATTAGTAACAAATATGGCTCAAATAACAAAGGATATAAAGGAAAATGAACCCGTTAACACCCGAAACGACGATAATTCTAAGATATTATTAACAAATCAAGGTTAAAAGATCATATATGATATCATATTAATGCATATGATTCTTGTATAATTAAATAACAATTATTTCTCCATTATAAAGGAGGTTAACCTACCCTCGACCAAGGAAAAAGTACAAAGTAAGTGGTTTCTTATCTCACTTTTAATTCCGTGAGAATTCCATTGTTCACCACTTATTTATTACATGTGGGGTGTGTACTGCCCATGTTTGTATTCATTATGTAATGTTATTTAATTAATGTATATTTACATCATCATTGTATGATCCTTATTTCATGGGTGTATTTTTTGTATGTTACCAAATCAATAAGGGAATTTGAAATTTCAATTTCCACTCATTCATCTTTACGCATACTTCATTGATTATTTTACTCCAAGATTATGTGTAGAATCACTATTCATTTGATTATGTCATAAATTCCACTCCACTTTCTGTGGATATACTTTTGATACACATAATCACTCCATTTATTTATTCTCAAGTCATCGGTATGAACTTGATAAGAGTAATTTTAACTTAATCTCCATTTGTTGACTTAAATATCCAATTCATTGGTGTTGTTTTTACATGAATATGTGTGAATGTCATCTGATTGATTTACACTAAATATCCAATCATATTGAGTGTATTTATATTTTTCACACATAATTATGTCATTGATTTATCCTTAACCTAAGTATATGGTCTTTATAAGAGAATTCATCTCAATTTACATTCCATTGAGACTTCTTTGTTGTTATACACCAAATCACTTTTAGATGGTGTATATAATGTACTTTGACATAGTATATCATTAATACCTTTATTCTCATGATATTATAAAGTTTTGATTACCTCAATTATTTGTATTCAAGTGTCTCTCTTTTGGTTAGAAACTCTAACTAAAATACATTTTTAAGGGTTCTAAAGATGTATTCTTCTAAATATTTCTCATTAATGTCCATGTTTTAAAAATAGTTTTAAGAATTTATTTATATGGACATTAAAGTTTTAAAATTAAAATTACTTTTAAAAGATTCAAAGTGGTTTGGGACACTTTGATTCAAAAATCTATTTTTAAATGGCTTCTTGGCAAATAGTGTGACTTTTAAATGATTTCAAGAAAAATGGGGATATTTCTCTCTAATAGTTTTGAAGATTATTTTCATCTATGTCAATATCCTTCATTATTCTTGATTGAGATTAATCTGATACAATACAATATTCCATATTGTATCGAATGAGTTATGTTTGACTGTGGATGTGCTATTTTTATACCATTCATGGTTTGTCGATTAAGTGTTGACATTTTGTATGCCAGTTTAATACGAATGTTTATGTCATATTTCAAACTTTTCATATGAGGAATGCATTAGACTTAGTATGTGACGGGTGGAGCCCGCTATAGCTCCTTGATGCATCAGTAGGTCTCATGAGACAAACTAGTGTCTTGGCACAAGGCCTTGACAAAATCTTATTTGTAGTCTTGGCACGAGGCCTTGTATATGTGGTTATGATAGTCTGGCATTATGCATTCCATCATTATGAAAGTGGTTATTGATATTGAATGTGATTATTCATTTAGTAGAATATCTATGTGAATAATTAAATGGAATTATTTCATTTTATTTTTGCCATAATATGTTGAAGTTCATGTTTAAAAGGCTTTTGTTTTAGTTATACATTACCTTAAATGTTTATTCTTATTTATGAAAGTTTCCGCTATATTGTTATCCTTACTGGGCATTTGAGCTCACCCTTTTTCTATGTTTTATTTTTCCCAGGATGTGAAGAAGTAAATTATGAATGACCCATAGGGATAGTATGAGGGGATAAGAGTGTGGAATATGGAGACTATGTTGTTTTAGTTTTCATTTTATGATGTAACGTAAACTTTATGAATGTATCTAGTTATTAAAAGGCTACTAAACTAAACGGTCTTTCGATATTTGATCTTTCTTGTGACCATGCCAATGTTATGTAATAATGAACCGACTCAGGGTAACTGGGGTCGGGGCGTTACAGTTGGTATCAGAGTAAGTTTAGTACAAACCTTGGAAGATAGATTTAGATAAACTCTTATTACAGCACGTAGACCTAAGATGAACTTTGAGGATTAGTATAGAAGAACTTCCTAGAATTTTGGTATTGTAGAGATTTTGTGAGTTTTCTGAGCAATACATCCCTTTCTGGATACGAGCAGGTAGAGGCGGCTTAGGCACTGATATACCTAGGGGTAAAACCTGAAAACACCGCTTTGAGCTAGACTCGAATGGGAATTGGTGAACGACAACGGGCCTTGCTACACTCTTGGTTACGACACTCCCGGGGATATGCTTAGGATAATTTACATTTTCTTTACAAACCGATTTGAAGTATTATATATAAGATGAGAGTAAATGACCTTGGTTAATCCTAATTTGTTTCAAATTGAGAATATGGTGAAATGATATTCACTAAATTATTTTATTACTACTATTACTCACACAATGATTTCTGGTTTTAGTCAATGGCTGGATTCCAAGGAAGTCATAGTGACTTTGAGAATGATGTACAAGGTGGGAACGATGGTGGAAATGAGCAAAAAAATAGAATGTTGATAGGCGTAAAAGATATCGTCTTCATGCCAAATCAATTTTTCAAAAATATGATCAACATTATATATATTAACAAATTCTCGGACTCAGAAAAGAATAGAAAGTTGATGATTGATAAGGGCTCTAGCAGTGGAGACCATGGAGAAAGGAATCCTCAATTTCCATCATGCAGGAAATGTGGAAGGAGACACCCAGGAAAGTGTCTCAATGGGACAAAGAAATGCTTTACGTGTGGGAAGGAAGGACATAAAGTGAATAATTGCCGAAGAAAAATGAAGAGTACTATGGAAGAAGATAAAAATGGTCCCAAGAATCCATTTATAGTCATTTACCGTAAATGTAGGGGACCTGGCCATTACCCGAGTGAATGCCCTATTCTATAGGATATTTTCTTGGTCAAAGAAGAAGCTATGTGTAAATAAATGGTTAGAGAAATGTTTAAAAATTGGTAGTGCTCCTTGTTAATGGGTTTACTTTGGAATAATTTTCTCTTGTATATGTAACCCTACAGTTTTCCATGTGATAATGATATTTTATGAAGAATTATCTTTTCTCTTGTGGATATATTTATAAATAACCATTTGGTTTTATATGATCATTGGGTTTGAGGAAATTAAAAGTTATTATAATTTGGGATGAAAATGCAAGGTATGAGATAAAATTTGTGGTTAAATTATGTTATGGTTATTTTGAGGAATTTATCTCATTTTGTTAATGTTGTAAAATATTGTTTTTGAAAAAGGACAACATGCAGAACGTGTAACAACCCATCGCATCGGACAAAGTTGTGGGAATAGAACCCACAACCAAAGTGCGATTGGGATTTATCACCTACCACTGGAATACGTGGAGTCCCTGGTTAGTGTGACTAATTATTTTTAGTTAAATTATTTTATTGATCAATAATAATTTGATTTGGGTTCTTATTTCATATCAAATGAATACCCTTAGTATAGGAAAATGATTTGGTGATTAAGTGATAAATGTTATTTTGGAAGATGTTCGCTTTGTTGGGAACACTATATGCCCAAGGAAAATAGAATAGTATGGGATTTCATTTGAGGAGTAATGGTGGAATTTTATCTATGTTTTTATTGTGGATTTATAGTGATTTGGGAATGATTAACCTATAATAGAGAATATGTGATTAGGTTAATTACTTTTAAGTATGTGACTTTAAGAGTAGTTGATGTCATTGGAGATGAAATTTAACATGGAAGACTACATAACCAAATTCTTCTATGTTTTGGGTTTCAATATTAGTTTGGATTATATTGAAGGATTTTAAGGACAATTGTTTATTGAATGGTATTTATTTATCTTTGGGGTATTGTTGGTTTAATTTTAGAAATTAATATTTGTGTTTCTTTAATGGAATATCTTTTTGGGGGATCATAAGATCATATAGTAACCATTTTGGTTTTGATTAATCTCTAAATTCAAGTTAAATATATAGTTTATCCTGTGTGGATCATGTGATTCTATAGAATTTTATTCTAGCTCTTCCAGTGTGACCATGTCTTCTTGAATACTCATCATTTAAAAATGAGTTAGTAGTATAAATTTATTAAAGAATGAAACTTTACTTAAAAATTAAGTATATCTATTTATTTTCTTAGTCAATATCATAAATGAATTCCTCATCCTTATGTAATGTAACTTAAAACAAAAAAAATGTTGTCCGTTTACTTTTCCTACTGGGAAACTAATGACCGTTTGTCCCAACAAAAGTTTGTGGTTTTCTTATTGTTAACTTTCTCATGATCATGTTTTATATCCCTCTCCATCAGAACATGACACTTATTTTATCATCCATATCCATGTTTTTCTACATGGAATCCTAGTATAGGTTATCTCGGGTGACCTTTGTACTTCTCTTTCTTTTTTTAAAGTGACAGTTTTATTGACTCTTTTTCCGATGTGGGACTTTCCATTATATTCCCAAGCCCAATTTTAAAAATTGTGAGGACACAATTTATTGAAGTAGGGGAGAATGTAACACCCCAATCTTCTACGGTACGCTTCTCTTTGAATAATTCAATAGTGTGTGTTGTACGCAACATCGAGTTCTAACACACACCGGAACCGATCAAACTAGCAGTTATGAATAGTAATACCTACTTTTTGAATTTTTTACATTTTATCTTTCAAAATGGACTTCATTTTTGGATTCTGAATATCTAAATTATCCTAGGGTGAAATTTTGGTACTTTTCGGATAACTTTCATATTTTGATGAATAGTGAAAATTACTAAATTTTAATTAAAAACAATTTTAATAATCAAAATAATTAATAGCGATAAATTATGAATTTGAGTGGTTTTAAAGTATATTTAGAATATATTTTTACCATTTAATACAATTTTGGTCATTGGATGTAATTTCACAATTAAACCAGACATAAACAAGTGTCAATCTTTTGATTATTATTATCTCTTAAAAACACGCTTTTTGTTTTAACAACGGGAATTAATTTTAAATTAATTTCTGACACTTATGTGTTTTGAATTTGGAAAAATTGATTCCATATTTGGAATCAGGATGTCCAAATTGTTTAAATAGGTAACTTTTATTTCTAGACATTTTGAATAATTACTTCGGTAAATATTTTATTTACCATGGTTAAAGGGTAAATCCGGTAAATAAGGGTTAAAAAATAATATTATCATAATACTAAATTACCCTAAAACGTGTCTTAACCTTATTGGTGGATAAATTTCCAAATATGGGCATCTTTGGGTTGATTTTGGGACCCCATGGAGCCACTTGTAAGTGATAATGACACGTTATTTTAATTAAGTTAAAATAAATACAAAAATGACATAAGCATATATATTTTAGCAAAACAATTTTTAAATCGGGTTATATATGTTTTATTTTCGACTATAAATATTAATTAGAAAGATAAAATGATTTAATAGATAATTTTATTTTATTTATAATTTTTAGACATTAAATAATTTAATTTATTTATGACACAATGATGATGCAGTAATTACCATAATAGTAAACAATTAAAATAATTGATATTATAAATACCCAAATAAATATAATTTGAGACTTTTAATGAATTAAACTAATTTTCTAGGTTAATATGACATATTAGTACTGATTTAATTGACTTTGTTCGAAGTAATCATTCTGTTATGATTTTCACAAAAATAAATTTTCCAAATAGTGTCAAAATTGACATAAAAGTGTTTTTAAAACAAATATTATATTATTAATTGATATTAAATTCTAAAAATACTATGGTTAGGCCAAGAGACTTATATAATGATAGGTGTATCATTAATGGACCGCTTGGGGGTCTCTTGGAGGTATATAGTAAGTTTATTAACTATATAATATAAAAATACAAAGTGACATGGTAAGTGTCAAACTAATTAACTAAGAGTTAAAACTAAAATATAAGGTTAATATAATGACCAAAACCTATCTAAATCCTATTTTTTTAGTGGTTTTAGACCTATCCCCACCTTAACCTTTAAATAATACACTTTGGAGCCATTAGAAACCGAATATGAATTTATTATAAAATAATATTTCTAGCTTTTCCAAAGGTGCCCCTCACCCCTCTTATAAAAGGGCACTCCCCCTTCTCAATAATTTACACCTTCAAAGCCTTTTGGTTCGGCAAAACCCTGCCAAAATACTCTCTCAAATTCCCTCACTTAATCCTATAGGCCTTACTTTAGTCAGAAATCCAACCTAAGGAGCCTTTGTGATCAAATCAAAAGGAAGAACCCAAAGAAGAGGTAATGATTTCACCACCCTTTTTCAAGTTCCTTTCTTCTTCCACTTCTTCTTTCTTTGTTATTACCATTCTAAAATAATAACTCTAGTATATTATATATACTTTGATGTTATTATAAACATGGTACATCCATATTTCAGTATTCTATCCATCCTTTGAATGACATATCTCCATACGTGCGTACGTACGGCTTACCGTCTCCACGTCGTGGTGTAATTGTTATTCAAAACATTATTATTTGGATAGGTATAATAATGATGTGTAATTCATGTAAATAATAAATATAACATGATAATTATTCTGTATATATGATATAAAATCAAATTAAATATTATTTTAATTTCAAAAGAATGATATTGTCGCTCGTGCGTACGTACGGACTACCGTCTCCACGAACGTGATAAGATTTATTCTCCATCGTATCCATTCAAGACTAATTCTCATTTAATAATTAAAAATAATGTTTAAATATTTGACATAATTCTGTATATGAATAATATACATCCCATTAGTAGCAAATATGGCACAAATAACAAATGATATAAAGGAAAATGAACCTGTTAACACCCGAAACGACGATAATTCTAATATATTATTAACAAATCAATGTTAAAAGATCATATATGATATAATATTAATGCATATGATTCTTGTATAATTAAATAAAAATTATTTCACCATTATACAGGAGGTTAACCTACCCTCGACCAAGGAAAAAGTACAATGTAAGGGGTTTCTTATCTCACTTTTAATTCCGTGAGAATTCCATTGTACACCACTTATTTATTACATGTGGTGTGTGTATTGCCCATGTTTGTATTCATTGTGTAATGTTCTTTAATTCATGTATATTTACATCATCATTTTATGATCCTTCTTTCATGTGTGTATGTTTTTTATGTTACCAAATCAATAAGGGAATTTTAAATTTCAATTTCCACTCATTCAGCTTTACGCATACTTCATTGATTATTTTACTCAAAGATTATGTGTAGAATCACTATTCATTTGATTATTTCATAAATTCAACTCCAATTTCTGTCAATATACTTTTGATACACATAATCACTCCATTGATAAATTCTCAAGTCATCGGTATGAACTTGATAAAAGTAATTTTAACTCAATATCCATTTGTTGAGTTAAATATCCAATTCATTGGTGTTGTTTTTACAAGAATATGTGTGAATGTCATATGATTGATTTACACTAAATATCCAATCATATTGAGTGTATTTATATTTGTCACACATAATTATGTCGTTGATTTATCCATAACCTAAGTATATGGTCTTTATAATAGAATTCATATCAATTTACATTCCATTGAGACTTCTTTGTTGTTATACACCAATTCACTTTTAAATGGTGTATAAAATGCACTTTGACATAGTATATCATGAATCCATTTATTCTCATGATATTATAAAGTTTTGATTACCTCAATTATTTGTATTCAAGTGTCTCTCTTTTGGTTATAAACTCTAACTAAAATACATTTTTAAGGGTTTTAAAGATGTATTCTTCTAAATATTTCTCATTAATGTCCATGTTTTAAAAATGGTTTTAAGAATTTATTTATATGGAAATTAAAGTTTTAAAATTTAAAGTAATTTTAAAATATTCAAAGTGGTATGGGACACTTTTATTCAAAAATCTATTTTTAAACGGATTCTTGAGAAATAGTGTGACTTTTAAATGATTTCAAGAAAAAGGGGGATATTTCTATCTAATAGTTTTGACGATTATTTTCATCTATGTCAATATCCTTCATTATTCTTGATTGAGATTAATCTGATACAATACAATCTTCTATATTGTATTGAATGAGTTATGTTTGACTGTGGATGTGCTATTTTTATACCATTCATGGTTTGTCGATTAAGTATTAACATTTCGTATTCCAGTTTAATAAGAATGTTTATGTCATATTTCAAACTTTTCATATGAGGAATGCATTGGACTTTTTAAGTGATGGGTGGAGCCTGCTATAGCTCCTCGATGCATCGGTAGGTCTCATGAGACAAACTAGTGTCTTGGCACAAGGCCTTGACAAAATCTTATTTGTAGTCTTGGCACGAGGCCTTGGCTATGTGGTTATGATTGTCTGGAATTATGCATTCCATCATTATGAAAGTGGTTATTGATATTGCATGTGATTGTTCATTTAGTAGAATATCCATGTGAATAAGTAAATGGCATTATTTCATTTTATTTTTTCTATACTATGTTGAAGTTCAAGTTTAAAAGGCTTTTGTTTTAGTTATACATTGCCTTAAATGTTTATTCTTATTTATGAAAGTTTCCGCTATATTGTTATCCTTACTGGGCATTTGAGCTCATCCCTTTTATATGTTTTATTTTTTCCAGGATGTGAAGAAGTAAATTATGAATGACCCGCAGGGATAGTATGAGGGGATAAGAGTGTGGACTATGGAGACTATGTTGTTGTAGTTTTCATTTTATGATGTAATGTAAAGTTTATGATTGTATCTAGTTATTCCAAGGATACTAAAGTAATAGGTCTTTTGAGATTTGATCTTTATTGTGATCATGAAAATTTTATGTAATAATGCACCGACTCTGGGTAACTGGGGTCGGGGCGTTACATGGTGGATCAGTTCATGGAGGTTTTCCCTGATGAATTCTCTGGGTTACCTTCCATAAGAGAGGTGGAGTTTATGATTTATCTCCTTCTGGGGACTAGTCCAATCTCACTTCTGTCTTATCGGATGGCACCAGCTGAATTGAAGGAATTGAAAATCCAGTTGGAAGAGTTATAAAACAAAGGGTTTATCCAGCCTATCACGTCTCTATGGGCAGCGCCAATGTTGTTTGTGAAAAAGGCGGATGGAACCTTGATGATATGTGTTGATTATCATAGACTTAACCAAGTTATGATAAATAATAGATATCCACTTCCATGAATTGATGATTTGTTCGACCAGTTGAGGAGAGCCCAGTGGTTCTCCAAGATTGAAATGTGGTCAGGATATCATCAATTGCAGGTGAGGAAGGAGGATATTTCTAAAACATCTTTCAGAAGTAGATATGGCCATTAGGAATATGTGGTTATTCCCTTTGGTCTAATGAATTCTCCATCATTGTTTACGACATTGATGAATCAGATATTTCATAGATATTTGGATTCATTTATGGTGGTGTTTGTCGAAGATATTCTAGTGTATTCAAAGACAAGGGTGGAGCATGAGTAGTACTTCGCAACAGTATTGGGGATCTCGAGGGATCATCGGTTATTTGCCAATTTGTCAAAGTGTGACTTTTGGATACATAAAGTTCATTTTCTTGTCCATGTGATTTATGAAAGGGGTGTTTCAGTGGATCTAGAAAAGATAGAGGCTGTTATCTCGTGGTAACCACCAAAGAATGTGTTTTAGATACGGAGTTTTCTTGGTCTAGCTGGTTATTATTGGCATTTTGTTCGTGATTTTTCACATCTGGCTTCACCAATTATAGCTTTGACAAAAAATAATATTCCATTCCAGTGGAATGAATAGTTTCAACAGTGTTTCTAAGAGCTAAAGGGTCGCCTTACATCAACACCGATCTTGGTTTTTCCAGAATCAGGAATAGGGTACATGGTGTATTGCGATGCATCGGGATCAGGTTTGGGGTGCGTTCTTATGCAAGGGAATCATGTGGTTGCATATGGCTCACGGAAGTTGAGAGTGCATGAGAAGAACTACCCAACTCATGATTTGGAGTTCACAGTATTGGTCAATTCTTTGAAAGTGTGGCGTCATTATCTCTTCTGTGAGAAATTCACGTTATATACAGTTCATAAGAGCTTGAAACACATTTTATCATAAAGGGATTTGAACTTGAGGCAAAAGAGATGGATGAAATATCTCTAGATGTTTGATTTTGACTTGATGTACACACCAGGTAAGGGTAATTCGTTGGCGGATGCATTAAGTAGAAAATCATATGCTCAGATGGTGAAATAAGCATCAGACCAGTGGTAGTTAATGTCGGTTATAGCTGATATGAGGTTGGAATGTGAGGACCAGGGTGATAGAGCGGTCTTCTTTCCAGTTTTGTTGATTCCTGAGTTGGTTGGCCTGGTTAGAGAGGCACAGATATCTGATTCTGAGTGTGTGACGATGGGGTCGAGACTCAATGGTGGGGAGACCATTGAGGGTTGGCAACTGAATGGAGATTCAATTTTGTGTTTTTCAGAATCGGATGGTTGTACCAGTTTCTTTTCAGGAGGATCTTCTTAGGGTGTATCATCATTCCAGTTGGGCTATTCATTCTGGAATTCAGAAGATGTATAAAGTGTTGAAAGTGCAGTTCTGGTGGGTGGGTATAAAGAGAAGTGTGGATGAGTTTCTTTAGAGATGCTTGACTTGTCAGCAGGTCAAGGTAGAGCATCAGAGGTGATCAGGAATGTTTCAGTCTTTACCAATCCCTGTTTGGAAGTGGGAGTAGATAGCAATGGATTTTTTCACAGGTCTCCCAAGAACAGTCAAGAAGCACGATACCATTTGGGTGATAGTGGATCGGCTAACGAAGTCGGCCCATTTCATCCCGATTCGTGAATCTCATACGGTGGAGGAGCTATCCAAAATCTATATCTGGGAGGTGGTAAAGAGGCATGGTGTTCTAGTTTATATTGTATCAGATAGGGATCCATGGTTTACATCTCGTATCTGGAAATCCTTACATCAAGCCCTTGGAACGCAGATGATGATGAGTACGGCGTATCACCCTCAGACGGATGGTCAATCTGAGAGGATGATACAGACTCTGGAGGATATGTTGTGGGCTTGTGTCATGGATTTTGGTGGCTCGTGGGAGGATCACTTTTCGTTGGTTGAGTTATCATACAATAACAGTTATCAGGCATCCATACAGATGGCTCCATTTGAAGCATTGTACGGATGGTTGTGTTGTTCTCCAATATGTTGGGTTGAAACGGGTGAGTCCTCGATGGTTGGACCGAGTCTTGTCTATGAGACTACGGAGAAGATCATGTTGATCAGGAAAAGAATGGAGATGGCTCAGAGTCATCAAAAATCATATTTGGATCATTTTCTATGGCCATTTTTGTTCGAAGTGAGTGATCATTGTTCTTGAGGATCTCTCCTAGGTCAGGACATCATTGGTTTGGGAAGCAGGGAAAGCTATCTCCGAGTTATATTGAACCTTTTGAGGTTCTTGAGCGGGTTGGTGAGGTGGCTTATCGTTTGGCTTTTCCACCATGGTTTAGTGCGGTGCACAATGTGTTTCATGTGTCGCAGTTGAAAAAGTATCAGTCGGATCATGACCATGTGATTCGATGGGATATTGTTGAGCTAGAACCTGATGCTTAGTTGGTGCACATGCCAGTGTGGGCTATGGATAGTAAAGAGAAATTATTGTATGGTAAAAACATCGGTTTAGTTCATGTTTTGTGGCAACATGGTCAGATTCAAGAGGATACTTGGGAGAAGGAGAAAGATATGGTCGAGCAGTGGCCTGGTTTGAGTTATGTGGCCTTTTTTATGAATTCTTATGTATTTAAAGTGCATTGAATGAGTTGGGAAGAGTTTGGGAGAGTTTGGACTGGTTTTGGATGAGTTTGGAGGCTTTTAAAGGGGTGCACGGTTTGAACACGGTTAGTGGAAACCATGCGGGTTCCCCAGGAAACCCTACGGACCCTTGTTCTCGAGATAGTAGGCCTCGCACGGCCTGCGCACGGTTTGCCAAACCGTGCGAGGAAACCGTGCAGACCCTGGCTCTCGAGGTAGTGGTGTGCGCACGGTTAGCGCACAGTTTTTCAACCCGTGTGGGCTAACCGTGAGGCCACTTAAAGTTAGGGTTATAAGTTTAGGGCTCACTCGGGATTGCCTTATTTCACTCCTCTATTCCTCCCACTCGATCATCACTCGGGATTTTCGGTTCTCAAGGGTTGGAGGGGCTCTCCCACTCATTTTGGAAGCGATTCGAAGGGGTTTCAAGGTGGTTTCAAGGTGGTTTCTCCCGGGTAAGTCCCTCCTCTTGGTTTCCTTGTGTTTTCTTCGAGATCTACATCCCTCTCGTTCTTGGTTTTCTAGATATACACTCGTTGTGTGTAGATCTAGGGTTGGGGTTGCCTTGTATGTTAATTTTAAGGCATGTGATGGTTAGGGAAGGTGATCTAGAGAGGTTTCGGTGGTGTGTTCGCCGGTTTTGTGGTGCAGTGGATTGTGGTTCCATTTCTTGGGAACCCTAAAGGTAGGTGGCTTCTCTCTCGACTCCACATGGTTAGAACTAGTGGTTCCTTGTTACAATTATTTTTTTGTGCTTGAAATTAATTGTGTTTTGATGTGCGAAATTGGTGGAAAATCCCTTGGGTGATGTTTTGGGGATTTTTGGGAAAAATAGGGTTGTGTGGTGAAGTTCTTTTATTGTGGATTTTGAAATGGAGATTTTAAAATGGGATGCTATGGTTTATTTGTGAAAATGATTGATAGAAATGGTTTTCAATAATAAGTTTTTTTATTGAAATAGGTTTTTTCATGGAAAATGGTTTTCAATAAATGGGTGATTTATTGAAGTGAATTGACATGTAATGGAATTAGTTGATTACATGATGTTGTTGTGACCGTGATGGATGATATACTTGGTTTTGATTGGTTGAATTGTGGCGTGGAAGTGGGTGGGAAGTACAACTATAATAAAGGGGGATGGATAGTGGACGGAAGGGCCGCCATCAATGATAAGTGGACGGGAAGAGCCACTAGTTGTAAATGGATGAAACGGGCTGGACGGAAGCTCCACCGTTATGACTGTTTTGTTGTGTACTCCTTTGCAAGATGGAATTGTTGTACAGATGGTTAAATGTTGGAATTTTTGTGGCTTTTCGGTTGGATTTCCTTTTATTGCTTGGGTCGGGTGTGCTGACTTGGTAAGAGCATGGTTGGCTTATGGTAATGGTTGCACTTGTGATTTTTTTATATAAATTGTTTTATATAAATTTTATAAAGTTTTTATCCTAGTGGTGTGTGTAGGGAAGTCATTTGGGGAAATCCTACTGAGTTTTATTACTCACCCCCTTCTTTGGCATGTTGGTGTCTTTGCAGATGTTGTGTACCATGACATGGGAAAAGGTAAGGCATCAACCTCCATTAGTGGTGCATTGTGATGTCTTGGTGGAACTTGGAGCTTGGATCATGGTGTGGAGTTGTGGTGGAGTCATGGCTCATGGTGTTCTTGTTGAGTCTTCTGCATTGTACTCTGATGTTGTATTGGGTTTTGTTGGAATGTGAGATTATAGATTATCTGGTTTTCTTTGGTAATGTATGAGTTTGGTTTTGTTGACATGCATCATTTAGTTGTGGTTTTTTGGTTGGTTTTGTCTCAAGGGAAAATAGTTCACCAATTGTTCTCAGAGCCCTCAGCATTTATTTCCAGCCTTTAGCACCTTGGTAACGTCACTTAAGGCCAAGTAACCCTCACTGCCTCCTCAAGCCAATGAGGTAGGGGCGGGGTGTTACATCACCCATATCCCGCATCTTTAACCCCCACTACCACCAAGCCCCTGCCACCTACTCCCCCATATCTTATCATCATTGATCCCTGTCACGCACTCCCACCTCTATCTCCACATTCAATCCCCCACCACCCACTCTCCCCTCTTTCGTGCAGTTATACTGTTAATATTGGACAAATTCAAATAGTCATCCTTTCACCTGTCGTATAAAATCTGAAATATATTTAATATAAAATAGTTTCATTAAACCATCAATGGATACCAATGGTATATTTTTCTTATTACTTATTGATTCCATTATAGTAATATTACATATTTATGCCATATTTTTGGATTTATTTTAAAAAATATATAAGGTGCATTCATATTTCTATGAAATTGTGTTTATTAATATTCTATAATAAAACACATATGAGTAACTCATTTTATATTTATCCTCTAAAAAATTTATGATTTAGAAGGATAATTGATTACACTGATTGCATATAGATTTTTGAAAAGATATATGTACACACAATTTAAATGCTTCATGATATATTTTAATTTTATTAAAATTTTACTTTCTTTTAAATTTGAATCCAATCATATCAATATATATTTTGATAAATGTTTTAGGTTTTAAATTGTAAATGTATATTTAATGACCATATTGAAGTCTCAAATATAATAATTTGGGTTTATTCGCAATTATGCAGTTAGGTAAGAATTGTATACATATATTTTATGAAGTTGATGTTATATCTATGTTGTATATTTTATTAATTTTCCCTTAATTAAAATTTACTGAATATTCACACACTCGATATAATTTACTGTGAAATATCAAGCTTCACTAATTTCTAAAATACTAGTTCTAACTCATTGTATAAAATACTATGAAATGTCAAGATTTATGTGGTTTAATACTCTATAAATGTTTCCTTGCTGTGATATTATAGTACTAATATATTTATAAATTCATAATGTGTTTACATAAATCTCTTAGAGCTTAAATTTCACATGTACACAACATTACCATATTGATGTTTCATATATAATCCCTCTCATTTGTCCATTATTATAGTCCTAATATACTATTAGGTAAAATATGTATATATATATATAAATATTGAATTTAGTTAATGATGTATGTATGTTATATATAGTATTCATAAATATTTCATTATATCTTAGTGAATCTGTATATGCTTCATATAATTAACTGTGACATATCTAGCTTCAGTAATTTTAAAAATTAGTGTTCTAATTCATTGAATAAATATCGAGAGTATTGTATAATGATTACACTGATTGCATAAATATTATAGAAAATATGTATGTAGTTAAATAAAATTTACAAATTCTAACTTTATGACATATTATTGTTCTAAGATATTTTTACTTTCTTTTATATTTGAAACTAATCATGTCAGAACATTTTTAGAAATATGTTTCTAATATTAAATTAAAAATATGGATTGCATTGCCATATTTGTGTCTCTTATATAATCCCTCTTATTGTATTTATTTATATAGTCTATTTTTTGCATATTGTACTCATTCTGTATTCATTACATTAAATTGAAACTACATGTTTATACTATTTTTTGTGAAATATCCATCTTCATTAATTTCTAAACTATAGGATGTAACTCATTGAATAAAGATTAGGGGTATAGTTTAGGGAAAACTGCTTGCATAAAGATTCCTGAAAAGATTTATATAGTTTAGTTAATTTTATAAATGGGTCATTCTTAACATATTGGAATTTTATTTTATTAATACTTTAATATTTAACAACAGTGAGTTCAATACATATTTATATATATATATATGTTTTAGATGTTAAATTTAAAATGTACACTGAAATACCATATTGACGTGTCAGATATAATCCCTCATTTTTTCATTATTATAGACCAAATATTAATTTTGGTAAGAGATGTATACATATTTTTTATGCAGTAAGTGATATCTATGTGCTATATATTCTACTAATTTTGTATTTAGTACATTTTTATCGATCAACACATCTTCACATAATTGAAAGCGATATATCTAACTTCACTCATTTCTAAAATACTTTACATAATTCATCAAATAAATATTAAGGGTATATATTTATGATTAAGTTTATTGGATAAAGATTCCTAAAAAATGTATATAGTTAAACTAAATAAATAAACATTAAGGGTATAGATTACCAATTAAACTAATTTTATATTCACTATCTGTATTTTTTTATTTCATTAAACATTAAACTAAATACTTTTTTTCATGTACGATGAGTTTTTTTCTAAAAGAAAAATAACTACATTAAAAGTTAACTTTAATAATTAATATTATAATTACAATTTATTTATTATTATTTAATTTCATAATATATTATCAGTTTACACTGTTGGATATCATAAATATATTACTATTGACTATGTTTCATTTATTTATTCATTTACAGTTTTTTAATGCAATCTAGATCCTAGATTTAATTCCTTACTAAATTCCTTGCCTATTATAGTGTTCATGTTTGAATAACATAATGATAATATTAAATCCTAATATCCAGAAAATAGGAACCTTCCAAAGCTGGTGTGGTATCTTTAGACTTCTCTAAATTTTACTCTTTCTGTTTGAAATTTCTTTTCATGTCATTCCCATTAAATGATGTCTTAATCACATTAAGTTTATGTTAAATACAAAACTTCCAAATATCATATAATGCTATGAATTCTCTTAATATTTATTTGGTTTCTATTAGAATACATCTAAATATTTGATTTATGTCATGGAAACCTTTTACATATAAATATTCTTGCCTATAGTGACCTGCCAAGATTATTTTTAGAGAATGATCATTGAGATGAGAACTGAAATAAATAAACTACATAAATATTGTGGGATATTGTACATGTTCTTTAAAAATGTGTGAATGAGCAATGGAGTATCATAATACTTCTATAATACTCTGACATTGAATTTTTACTATCATGTGTAGAGTGTAATTTATTTTTGAGTAGAACATCTCATTTATTTATTGAATTATGGTGTACTTATCTTCCTTTGGGACATTGATTTTTTTCATTACATGTTTCATTTCCATATTTCAAAGCTCATATGCATGGAAATATTATTTCCTATACTATTAGAGAGTAGTTTTCATTGCAACAATATGTTCTCTTTATATAAATATGGGGAACAGAATAATTATTATATATATTTTCAATTTTCTATAATTATTATTATATTATTTGTTAATTCATATTTTAATCCATTTACTTATTTTCTAGATATTTTCCTTTAAATTTATCTTTCATAAAATAATTATTATTTACTATATCTACTATCTCAAATTGACTGTTTATTTTTTTTGGTTCATTAATTTCCAACTTAATCATAAGACATCTAAATCATCTTTTAGTATTTCTTTTTCATCATTATTTTCCTTACCTTTAATTTCTCAATATCACATGTCATCTTCTATAAGTTGTTAATATGTATGACTTTCGTAAAAGTTATCCATATTTTTATATCTTATTAGATTCATTTTATTTCCAAGGTAGGTCATTAAACTTAGTTACTCTAACTTTAATCAAGGAAAGTCTTTAAATTACAAATTAATTGTTCCATTTTTAGTTTGGATTCATCTATTTTATATTCATTTTATTTATCCATCATTATTTTGGATTCATTTTTTTACTATTAATTTCATTTATCCTATTATTCTTGATGTGTATGAGTGGAAAATACCTCAATATGATGTGCGGTGTTCTCTAAAATACCAAATAATCGGTTTTTAATGATTTAGAGGAAATTAAAAACATGTATCAGAGGGTCAAAACTAATAAAATGCCCACGGATTTCCATGAAATCATATGAAAAAAAATTGATTGATTTTTGAAATGTTGGAGTAGACTGAACATCAATATGATGTGTCATTTTCTTTGGATGGATATAAACTCACATTTAATGTTTTAAAAATACTAAAACATGCGTGTAATGGTAAAAACAACAAAAAAACTACATCTAGATGACATAAAATCATAGAAAATTTTATTTTTATTATATAAGTAGACATAACATCCATCAGAGATGTGATGTGCTTGAATGGACTGAATAAGTATTGTTTTAATATTTTAACAACATTTAAAAACATGTGTCATGGGGTTACAACCAAGAAAATGACCTTAAATTAGTGTGGAATGATACAAAAATAACCGTAGAGTGATTTTTGAAATTTTGGAGTAGACCAAACTTCAATCTGACATATCTTTTACTCAGTATGACCAGAAACGAACCTTTAGTGTTTTAAAAACACTTAAACATTTATGTAATGGTTAAAAGTAAAGAAACATTTTGCTAAATGATTTGAAATTGTATGAAAAATATATTTCTATTATTTTTTACATATATGAGTAGACAGACCATAAATTAGACATACAGTGTGCTCAAACAGAGCGATTAAATAGTTTTTAACTGTTCAATGGCCTTTAAAAAATGCGCTTCTAAAGGTAAAAATCAAAAAAAATAACATGTGATTGTTAAGAAATCATATGAAAACAAAAATATTGTGATTTGACAAATTTTAGAGTTAATAATACATTAATACGGCATGTCGTCTTCTTTGGATGATCAGAAACACACTTTAAGTATTTTAAAAATACTAAAATGTGTGTGTAACTATCAAAACCATATAAAAAGAGATCTAGATGATGTTAAGTCTTGGGATGATCATATTTTTATTATTTTTGACATGTATGAGTAGAACGAACATCAATCATACTTGTATTGTTCTCAAAAAGAATGAATATGGGTTTTTAATGGTGTGATGGCCTTTAAAAACGTACACCAGGGGGTCAAAACCAAGAAAATGAGATTTGATTTCCCTAAAATCACATGAAAACAACAATAGATTAATTTTTGAAATTTTATATAATATATAATGATAATATAATAGGCTATTCATTTTGTATTATCAGAAACTCATATTTAGGGTTTTAAAAACACTAAAACATGGGTATAATGGTAAAAATAAAATAAAATGAACTTTTAATAACATGAAATCATAGGAAAATTTTCATTATATTATTTTTAATATTTATGAGTAGAAAACATGTTAATAATATTTGAGGTATGCTTGAACGGACTAAATAACCAATTTTTAATGGTTTGGTGTCATTTAAAAACATGCATCAAAAGGTAAAAAAATAAGAAAATGACCTCTGATTTCTATGAAATCATGTTAAAAAAATGTAGTGGTTTTTTAAATTTTGGAGTATACATCACATCAACTAAATGGGTTGTTTTCTCAAGATGGACGAAAACACGCCTTTAGTGTTTTAAAATCTCTAAAACATGTTTGTAGTGGTGAAACTAGAGAAAAATCCTTCTAAATAAGGTGAAATCATAGGAAAGCATTACTTGTATTATTTTTTACATGTACGAGTGGATGAAAAGTCAATCGGATGTGTGGTGTGCTCATATGAACTGAATAAGCAACTGTTAACAGTTTAGTGGCCTTTAAAAACATGCATCAAAGTGTCAAAACCAAGAAACCGACCTCCGATTACGGTGAAATCATACGACAACAACCGTAGAGTGATTTGTGAAATTTCGGAGTAGATGGCATGTCAATAGGATGTATTGTTTTCTCTATGTGACTATAAACACGCTTTTGGTGTTTTTAAAAACACTAAAATGTGTGTGTAACTATCAAAACCAGAGAGACAAACCAAAAAATGATGTGAAATCATAGAAAAATAATCTTTGTATTATTTTTGACATGCATGAGTAAATGAAACATACATCAATGTGTGGTGTGCTCGAACGAAACAAATAAAAGGTTTTTAATGGTATGATGACCTTTAAAAACATTCATTAATGGTTCAAAACCAAGTAAACGGCCTTTGATTGTTGTGAAATCATTCAAAAAAAACCATAGAGTGATTTATGAAATTTTAGAGTAATGGAACATCATCCCGAAATTTTTTTCTTGGGATGACTAGAAACATACTTTTAGTGTTTTAAAAACTCTAAAATGTGCATGTAATGATTAAAACCAAATAAAAAACCTATTAATGATGTAAAATAATAGGACAATTTTCTTTTTATTAATTTTTTGTGTACGAGCAGAAGGCGCATCAATCGAACACGTAGTGTTCTCAGATGGACCAAATAAATATTTTTTTATGGTTTGATGGACTTTAAAAATGTTTTTCATGGGGTTGAAACTAAGAAAAAAAGATTTTATTTCCATGAAATCATAATAAAACAACCTTATAGTGATTTTTGAAATGTTGGAGTAGACATCACATCAATCCAAAGTTTCCTTTACTTGGGATGATTGGAAACTTACATTTTGTGTTTTAAAAAAACTTAAATATACATGTTTTGGTCAAAATAAAAACAAAAAACTTTATAATATCATGAAATCTAAAGAAAACTGTCTTTGTATTATTTTTTATGTGTATAAGAAGGCATAACATCGATCAGATATATTTTTTTCTCAAATGGATCGAATAAGAAATTCTTAATGGTTTTAGGGATTTTAAAAATGTGCATCAGAGGGTCAAAACCAAGTAAATAACATTCAATTTCTTTAAAATCATAATAAAACAACTATAGAGTGATTTGTAAAATTTTGGAGCATACAACATGTCATTCTAATGTGTCATTTTCTTGGGAGGACTGAAAATACACTTTTAGTGTTTTAGAAACACTAAAACATGTGTGTAATAGTCAAAACCATAGAAAAGACCAAAAAATGATGTAAAATTGTAATAAAATCGTCTGTGTATTATTTGTGACATGTATGAGAAGATGAAACATCAATCAGGCATGTAATGTGCTCGAACGAACCGAATAAACAATCTTTAACGGTTTGGCGACCACTAAAAATGTGTGTCATGGGGTCAAAAATCAAGAAAATGGAATTTGATTGTCATGAAATCATACAACAACAACTATATAGTGATTAGTGAAATGGTGGAGTAGAAAAAACGTCAATTTTATGTAGTTTTATGGATGAGCTATAGTGGCCACCAAATGGCAGTCGTTATAGCTCACCTTACAGCAATCGCCTTTTGGAGGTTGTTATAGGCATCAACGATGGGAAGAGAGCATTCTCCATTTAGAGGTCGTTGAGAGGACACTATAGGTATTTAGAAATGGATTTTAGTGCTCGATAAAGACATTTTATTGTGGTGCATCAATACATTCTCTAAATTTTGGCTTGAAATGCTCAAAATCGGCTCCTTGGAACTTCATGAAAACTTATCTTGTACTTTATGATAAAATATTTCTCATCATGGTTAACTTTTCATTTGAAAATTATTTTATATTTGACTACCTTGTTCTATAAGGATGAGCCACTACCACAATTAGGCACATATGCAGTGCCTACTTTTATCAGCACTAAATAGAAAAGCACTGATAAAAGGGGTGCCTTTATCAGTGGTAACTAACAGCACTGATAAAGGTAATGTTTATTAGCACTAAAATAAGTTTTGATAAAGGTGTAGCCTTTATCAGTTTTTTTAGCACTGATAAAGGTTGATCATTATCATTGCTACTTTTAGTGTTGATTGAACCTTTTAATAAAAAATATTATTAATATATATATATATTTATTTATTATATTTATATTCAATAAATATTTTTTATTTATATACATTAATTTAAAAATTCATTTTTATAATTAATATTAATATATATTTTTTAATAATTTAAATATATATATATATAATGGAGATCATCTCTCTCAAAAATGGAGAGTCACTCTCTATTCAATCTAATGGATAGAGACTGGCATCAATCTCCCAAAGTGGGGATGATGATATTGTTAGTCATTGTCAGATGGTCGATGCATGTGGCATATCTAGTGCTCTGGTGGTTTTTTTTTTGTGGAACTGAAGAGGAATCTGATGAAATCCCCTTGGATGTGGGGAGGGGTTCAGAGGAACCATGCCTTGTGTGGTCTGTGAGGTTGGCTTTGATTCGGCAATGATGGGTTATTAGGTTGGCGACGCATCATCCAACAGGTAGGTGATGGACTTTCTTTGGCCGATGGTAGAGGCATTTGGATGCACTCGGGTCGCGGGCTGATGATCTCCTTGGGTGGTTGGGTGCAAGTTGGCGTCGATGTGGGGAGCAGCGATGGGCGAGTCTTCAGTGACATGCGGCAGAGTGGGTGTGGGATCCCGACAATAGCTGACAGAGTTTTGTGCCATCTTTGGGACCCACAGCTATACAGAGTCTGTCTTGCGATGATGTTGGAGTAGATGGATCCCCACCCATCGGTGGGGTTGGATATCTGATAGAGACCAGCATCCCTTGGTGAGCCTGACGTCGACGTGCAGAAGCGGATGGTGTAGGTGCTACTAGCAACGGTTCACGAGATTACCTCGAGCAGGAAACCAACTGACAGTGGGATATGGATTTCCAGTGACGGGAGTGGGCCGGTGGCGACTTTGGTGGGAGTGTGAAGACCCCAAGAAGTGGGGTGTTGGTTGGCCTTGGAACGTAGGATGACATTCGGTGTTGTAATAGGTGATGATTTAGTTGATGAGCAACAAATTATGTCACGCAAGTCCTATCTTAGCGATGGGGATGTAATTGTCATGGGCCAATTCATGGCACCCATTAGGCCTTGATGACTTAGACAAGGCGGGTGGTTTGGCATCCTATAAGTTACAAATGATTTTGGCCCCACATGGCGCAAAATTTTGGTCTTTTAGGCTTCTTTTCATTTTGAAGGGGCTATAGTGTTGCATAGATGTGGCTTACGGCCATGTGTGTAATTCTAGACAAAATATTCTTATTATTATTATGGGTGGTTTTGGTCTTGCCACTTTCATGTCTTTTTAGTGTTTGGCGTACCACATTTTTTGTTTGTTGTACTTTTATTTTCATTAATAAATTTTTAGGGTCGAGTACATTCAGTACCTGAACTTTCTTAGTCATATATATATATATATATAATGTTTTTAACAAATAATTCTAAAATTATCATAAATATATTTAAATAATAAATATAATTATTTATTTAAATAATTATAAAATTATAATGAATATATTCAAATTAATAATATTTTTATTATATTTATAATTATATATATTTATATATTAATTAATATATATATAATTATAATTATAAAATATTTATAATTATATACATATATAAAATTATATAATTATTTATAATTATATAAATACACATAATTATATAAATATATTTATATTTATATATAAATATTTATAAATAAGTAAGTATATTTAAATAATTATAAAATTATAATTAATACATTTAAATAATATATATTTATTATATTTATAATTATATATACTAATATATTAATAAATATATATTTATTTATTTATTTATTTATAATTATATACAAATATTTATAAATATATTTATTTATAATTATAATTATAATTATAAATATATTTATATTTACATATTTTTAAATAAGATTTATATTATAATAATTATATATTATGTAAAAGTAATATATAAATATGAATTATATAACTTTTAATAAAAAATTATTTTCATAATTCTATATAAAAAAATTATCAAATTTAAATTAGACAAAATGTTTAATAGCTTATTTATATACATTGATTACAAAATGTGTATATAATTAAAATAAATATAATATATTAATATTTTATTTAAACAATTATATAATATATAAATGAATATATTTATTTAGATATATATTTCTATTGATATTAAATAATATAAAATATATGTACATGTATAACTGCAAGTATGTATGTGTATGTGTGTATATACATATGTGTATGTATATGTGTGTGTGTAGATGTGTATGTATACATATGTATGTTTATAATTCGTGTAAATGTAACGAATTCACATTTAAATAATTTTATAGTTTATTTAATTTAATCTATCCATTTATTATTATATATTCATTAATAATGTTAAAAATATATTTAATCAATTTTTTAATATTTATTTATGCATATATTTATTTACTATACATGTAATATTTTCAATATGTCTGTAATTCATATGAATAATATTTATTTGTTCTTATTTATTAAGTTTTAACATTTAAAATATGATTGAAATTTGTATAATTAATTTATTTAGAAGAATTTAATAATTTTTTAATTTAAATATTTAATTATACAATTATATATATATATATATATTAAAAAAAATTATGAAATTATAAATTAATAAATATATTTATAATTATATATAAATACTTTTTAAAAAATTTTATTTATAATTATAAATATAAATAAATACATATATATTTAAATAATTATAAATTTATAATAAATATATTTAAATAATAAATATATTTATTATATTTATATTTATATAATTATAATTATGTATTAATAATTCTTAAATATATTTATTTATAATTATAATTTTAAATAAATATATTTATTTAAATAATTTTAAAATTATAATAAATATATTTTAATAATAAATATAGTTATTATATTTATAATTATATATATTTATATATTGATATAAATATATATAATTATATAAATATACCAAAGTGGTGCGGACCATAATATATGTCATATACATAACTTATTTTAAAGTTATTTTTAATTTATTTTCCATTCATGCTTTGTTTTGGGGGTTTCCAAAGGTTTTACGGAGAATAGGTGAGTTTTCATGAATTGGGCCAAACCGTGAGCCCAATTCCAGATTTAAAAATAAATTTTGTTTCTTTTATAAATTTTTAATTTTTTAATATTTTTCAGTCATTTAAAATCCTAAATGTCCTCCCCTGATATATTAACACCACATGTAAATTTGGAGCCTTTATAAATCCATAATCATGGGGGATTTTGGTTTTTATTTGAGAATTGGGCCAACCAGAAATCTCATTTTCCAGTTTTAAATTGTTTCTTTGATTTTTTAATATCTTATTCATTATAATGAATATTTCGGTGATTCCACCTCCCCCTAGACCCTAAGAAGCCCAGGCATGCTCTCATTCCTTTCCCCCCTCTTTGGAGCTCGTTTGCATCGCTATTGAGAGGTGAAATTATTAGGGTTTCTAAAATCGAGCAGATTTGAGGAGGTAAGTTATTTCCATCATAACTCTCTCAATTATTACTCTTTTTCCCCCATTATAGTTCCTACATGATCTCATAATCATTTCTCGAACATCTCTTGAATGTTTGGATGTTTTCAAATACAGATTCTGGTGGATTTTGGGTCGTTTTTTTCAAGATTGTTTTGAGTAAGTGTTTCTCTCTTCAATTTTTCATTTTCCTTAGGGTTTCCTCCCTCTTTCATTATGTTCTAAAATTTCCAGAAGTTAGGGTTCGATCCTAAGGTCTGATTTGGTATCTTTTGGGTCAATTTTTGGTGGTCTAGGTCTGGATTTATATTCCTTGTGGTGCGGCGGTGGTGCGCTTAAGGTTTCGCACCAAGTATTGAGGGTTTCGACTCAAAAGGTAGGTGATTCCATGTGTAACCATTTTATGATGAGTTAGCTTGATTGGTTTATTAATTTAGTATGTTTATAATCTGTTTTGTGTGGTGTGAAAACTGTTTTTGATGAATTTGGTTAAACATTTAATTTTTAGTTGTATTTTATCTTGAAATTGGGTATTTTTCATGTGTGACTCTTGGGGTAATGTTTGGGTTTAGTTTATAACATATGAAAGTGATTTATTAGTCTTGAAAGGGGCTTCCAATTCTGGTTTGGTAATTACTTATTATCATGTGGGCCTTGAAAAGAGTTTTTTGATTGATTTTAAGGTGTAAAACTGTGTTGTACTTCTTGAAGGTGATTTATGAAAACGTGTGTTTTTCATGTGGATCTTTGTGGAATTATTTGATGTATTTTTATAACACTTGGGGGTGGTTTAATAATTATTTTGGGGTTGAAATTTCTGTTTTGGATTGTTATTGGTATGATTTTGGTTTTGAATGAGGGGTTTGAAATGGGTTTAGTGTGCAAACAATGGTTATACCTCTTGGGTTTGTTTTATAAAAATTGAAAATGTTTTATTTGGTTAAAAAAAGTTGGGAAAGGGTGTATATGTATTGTTTGGGTGAGTGTGTTCACCTAATGTGGTTTTTTGAATGGTTAAGTGGTGATTTGAGATGTTAAACATTTTTAGAATGTTTTATAAATTGCCGAAATGTTTTACTAAATTGTGGTTTGTGTGCGAAACATGGGTGTGGGATGTTTCGTGTGAGTTTATTGATAAAATTAATTGTGAAAGTGAGAAGGGTATTATGTGACATGTGTGTGGGCTATTATGTGAGTTGAATATCTTGTAATGGTTTTATAAAATCGTCTAAAAGATTTGTGGTAGTGTTAAAGAAATGTGAAAAGTGTTGTAGGCAATTTTGGTGTGAGTTTGATTTCAAAATGCATTTGAATGAAAAGTGGAATTTTTGACTTGTGTGATGTACATGGGTCTGTTTGGTTAATGTGTGATGTGGAAGTGATATTTTCATGTGAAAACTACTTCTTGTATTGTTGAACTTGTTTGAGCACAAAGGGAAAACCCGGGTATCTAGGTGGGTGGACATGTACTAGTATGCTAGTGAATCCGTGGGGTTTGGCCTCAGTTTCACTTAGCAAGATTGACGCTTACAACTCTAAATAAACTATGATGATGATGATTGGGGACCACTAGGTTATGGGTATGATCCCTACTAGTGGCTCGTGCACGAGAACAGATATTTTTTTGTGGTTACTCTCATCGAGATACGAGGTATCTGGGACCCACAGCTAGCTAGTGCCTAGGGGTTATATCCTATTACTTGTGCTCAATAGATCCTTTGTACTTACCGTTGGTATACGGTATTGTTGGTTGGAAAATTCCATAGCTTTGTTATTTATTTTAAAATTGTTGGTCTTTTAAAATTATCCCACATGAAAACTGTTTTCATTTATTATTGCATCCTTTAGAAAATTGTAACTATAATTTCTTATTTAAAAAACTAGCAATGCTTTTTTCATGAATGTTTATCACATGGAATCTATTAGAGGTGGTATACTACTGGGCTTTCTCTCACACCCTAATTACACTTTTGGGTGTAAGTAGACTTGCTTATTTTATGTCACAGGTTTGGGTACAAGTTTTATGCCATTGGTTCAGGTTTTTAGCTGTCCATTGGGATGCAGTGTCGTGGAGATGGCTTGAGGGCGGTGCCTCTTTCCATGTGTAGGTTCTTGGGCTGTCCTTATTTGGTTTTGTACCTCTTTAATGGTCTTTAAACATAGTTTTAACTTATGTATTTCAGTTCTGAAATTTTGTAAAAGATGGTTTTAGTTGAAAAATCCAGATTTGTTTTATTGAGTTTGTTTGTTGTTTAATGTTTATAAAATCGGGTAAATCGTTCCCAATTATCATGATATGATACCCGGGCACTTTTTCCAGCCTGTGGGGATCGGGAACGCCCTTAGGGCCTTGGCACGAGCCGGGTTTGGTGCCGGTTTGATGGAGACCAGATCCGGTTCGTGACAAAATGGTATCAGAGGGAGGTTCTGGTTAACTCTTTGGGTCACGTTATTTAGGGAACAGTCGGGATAGTATAAAGTTAGGATTGTTGGGAATTGGTAGTTCGGTTATGGGTAGTGTGCCTGATCACCACACCTCATGACAGGATTTGAGTCGCCAGGGGAAGTCGGGATTTATCTAATTCCTTTGGTTTTCTTGGTTTGATGATGATTAGGGGAAATGAAAAGAGAGTTGGGTTAATGGTCTCAGTGAGCTCGCAGGGCCTGGAAAGCCATGTGAAGCCGGGGATATTCCCTAGAACACTCTTTGTGAAAGTGAAGTTATTGTAATATGGCTGCCAACCATATTTCCAAGTCACCCACTGAAACTAGTTTCCTCTCACATTGTTTTGTGCTTTAGTTTTGAAATCTTGGCACTTTGGTTTTCAGGTGACTTGGTTTTAATAAGCGTAAAGTTTTTATGAAATGATTTTCAAATAAATAGGGAATGGTTTGGTTTATGAAATGGAGGAACTGAATTTTCAGAATTGTTTTGAAATGTAAAATGGTGTGCTTACACCTCTTTGAAAGCAGGAACTATATTGAAGTTGGTTTTGAAAAGTGTTTCCAATAGAGTTTTATAAACAATCAGAGTGTGTTTTAATGGGATGAGATGTTTTGAAATTTATGTGAATATCTTGAAAGTGAGTTATTTTCTAAATTTTTGTGACTTTTTGAAAATTTTTGTAAGATGTGAGTTGGGATTTTGATCTCATGGTTAGCGGTTTTTAGAAAAAAGGATGTGTTGGTTGACCGTTTTGGTTTTGAAAAGTGGAAAGAATTTTTGTTTTAACCTTTGGTATTTTCATGAGCAACCACATGCATGGGGTTATATGGGAATATGGATGTTTGATGACATGACTGGATGAGTGTCGAGATGGATATGAGGAGGGTGCCCGGTGTGGCACGGAAACATGCATGTGTAAGGCCCATGGGGTACCATTGGTGGATGCGCTAACCACTGAACCATTTGTTTTCAAAGAAATGTTTTTAAAGAGAAAAATGAAGACTTGATGAATTATTTGGAATGGTTTATATTATGTGTTTTTGGAAAATGTTGATGTTGTGGGATGTTTTGAGTCCAAGAACCCCTCCTGTTTGAACTGTGTTTTGGGTTTGGGTTTGGTCAGTAAGTTGTGTTATAGGGACAGTTAGTGGTCTCTTTTGAAAAATGTTTTGGGACACCTTTATGATGGTTCCCTTCATGTGTTTGGATCTGTTTTGTGGTATATCTTGACTAATGGACCATCTTGGTTGGGTCCTTGGGTTCAATCGTTGGATAAGGTACACCCCCATTAAAGGTTAGTGCACAACTGAAGTGCAACCAGGATTATTTCTCCGTTTGAATACCCTCCAATTGATCAATATAAGGAATATTTTTCTTGAGATTTTTAGATTGATTCTACACACATTACTTTATTTGATTTTTAGATCCTCTTGTAACGGGAGAGTGATCATGGATGGTTGAAAGAGACCATAGTTTCTTATGTTTCCTGATTTGTCGAAGGTGGATGTGTTCTAGGGTTGTTAGTGTGTATGAGTGTCTTGATGGTGTCTAAGAGGGACTTTGGGGTTCTCCAATGTTTATTTGAAGCATGAGTTCATGTTAAACCATCAGTGTGGGAAATAAGGTCACGATATGATATTGTGGCCACTTTCTAGAATTGTGTGTTGTTTGGGGATGTTGTATAAGGTCACTCTCCATGCATTGTTTATATCAGTCGCAATGGCCATGTCCGGTGATGCCTTATGATGTCATGTGCTTGATTGACCATATAGGTGAAAGTCGTGAAATCCTCTGAGATTCCCTGTTGTGTTGGGTGAATTTCTCCCTTGGAAAAACTTCAAAATCTTCTATTTTAGAGGAAGGTGAGTGTAGGTGTTCTTTACTTCTATTGTTTCTCACCTGAAGAAACAAGGTGTGATGTGTGTGTATCTTCTTAGCCCTTGTTTTAGTGAAATATCGGGATAGGGTAAAGTGAGTATTGAATTTGTTATGTCTGGAAAACTTATCTTGGGTTGCGGTGTAGTTGTTGGTGGCACCAAAAGAAGAATTCTCATTCAGTGGGTTTCCAAAGACTAACTGCGAGACCGAAGATGCTTCAATCATTTGAGCTCCAACCATAGGTCTTGGAGAGAAGCTGGCTCGTAGTCAGGGGAAATCATAGGGTCATTTAAACCCTTGTACAAAGTCCTATCCTAAATATTAAAGATAGGATGAGTTTAAACCTCTGGTATCATTATCTTTCTTCTTTTGTTTATGTTGGTGGAAATAGATGGAGGGCCTTGTACCCATGACATCGCCCAATGTCATTCCCTTCCCCTTTGGTTTCCATTGAGTCTTTGGAGAATGGTTGGAAATTTGGATAGACATGCTGAGCACATGGTTTGTGAATGATTAAGAGAGACTGTGTGCCTGGAAGCCGTGCAGGAAGATTGATCAGCACAGTTAGTTCATGGTTTCACAAACAATGCGGACTAACCGTGCGACCTTCCCAAATCTTGAAATTTTTTGGGTCTTTCTGTGCCGGCTCATGCTGGTTGATTAAGATGGTTGGTTCTTATGGTGTTTAAAACAACTATAATTCTCATGTATGTTCTTTAGGAAATTTTGAATGGAATTCTACCCTAGGTACCCTGGATTCTGTTCAGGCCTCCCCCTATTAGTGTCCTGATTCTATCTCGAAAAAAAAATCTTGGCTGTCTCTTATGGTGGGGAGCATATTAATGTCCCCTCGTACCAGTAAATTAGATTTATCTATGGTTTTGGCTTGGTGTAGATAGTCTCGTTCGGAGATATATAGATAAAAACATCTTCCTTGAGTAAACTTTGGGACTGGAGAGTGCCCAATGGTTTAGTTAAAGTAAGGTAAGTGTAACCTTGTTCAAAGTTGTTGTTAGTTTGGGTAAATTGCTTGAGTCTTGTTCGGATAGTGTTTGAAGAGTTTTATTTTGGGATAAAGTACGAATTTTATTGATCCTTTCAGGAAAGTGGTGTAAGTTTTTGTTGTGAGAGTAATCCTTCCTTAATTGATCACTGGAGGTTTTTTGGCCTTTGGGGGTGAAACCTCGCAAGAGAGTACCTATTGGTTTCTCAGTGGGGTTTGGTTGTTGCTTTAACCTTGCTGTGACTTTCCGGGGTGGAAAGTTTTCAAGGTGGGGAAAATTTTCATATACATAACTTATTTTAAAGTTATTTTTAATTTATTTTCCATTCATGCTTTGTTTTGGGGGTTTCCAAAGGTTTTATGGAGAATAGGTGAGTTTTCATGAATTGGGCCAAACCGTGAGCCCAATTCCAGATTTAAAAATAAATTTTTTTTCTTTTATAACTTTTTCATTTTTTAATATTTTTCATCCATTCCAACTCCTAAATGTCCTACCCTGATATATTAACACCACATGTAAATTTGGAGCCTTTATAAATCCATAATAATGGGGGATTTTGGTTTTTATTTGAGAATTGGGCCAATCCGAAATCCCATTTTCCAGTTTTAAATTGTTTCTTTAATTTTTTAATATCTTATTCATTATAATGAATATTCTGGTGATTACACCTCCCCCTCGACCCTAAGAAGCCCATGCACGCTCTCATTCATTTCCCCCCTCTTTGTAGATATTTTGCATAGCTATTGAGAGGTGAAATTCTTAGGGTTTCTAAAATAGAGCAGATTTGAGGAGGTAAGTTATTTCCATCATAACTCTCTCAATTCTTACTCTTTTCCCCCATTCCAGTTCCTACATGATCTCATAATCATTTTTTGAACATCCCTATAATGTTTGGATGTTTTCAAATTCAGATTCTGGTGGATTTTGGGTCGTTTCATTCAAGATTGTTTTGAGTAAGTGTTTCTCTCTTCAATTTTTCATTTTCCTTAGGGTTTCCTCCCTCTTTCATTATGTTCTAAAATGTCCAGAAGTTAGGGTTCGATCCTAAGGTCTGATTTGGTATCTTTTGGGTCAATTTTTGGTGGTCTAGGTCTATATTTATATTCCTTGTGGTGCGGCGGTGGTGCGCTTAAGGTTTCGCACCATGTTTTGAGGGTTTCGACTCAAAAGGTAGGTGATTCCATGTGTAACCATTTTATGATGAGTTAGATTGCTTGGTTTATTAATTTAGTATGTTTATAATCTGTTTTGTGTGGTGTGAAAACTGTTTTTGATGAATTTGGTTAAACATTTAATTTTTAGTTGTATTTTATCTTGAAATTGGGTACTTTTCATGTGTGACTCTTGAGGTAATGTTTGGGTTTAGTTTATAACATATGAAAGTGATTTATTAGTCTTGAAATGGGATTCCAATTATGGTTTGGTAATTACTTATTATCATGTGGGCCTTGAAAAGAGTTTTTTGATTGAGTTTAAGATGTAAAACTGTGTTGTACTTCTTGAAGGTGATTTAGGAAAACGTGTGTTTTTCATGTGGATCTTTGTGGAATTATTTGATGTATTTTTATAACACTTGGGGTGGTTTAATAATTTTTTTAGGGCTGAAAATTCTGTTTTGGATTGTTATTGGTATGATTTTGGTTTTGAATGAGGGGTTTGAAATGGGTTTAGTGTGCAAACAGTGGTTATACCTCTTGGGTTTGTTTTATAAAAATTGCAAATGTTTTATTTGGTTAAACAAAGTTGGGAAAGGGTGTATATGTACTGTTTGGGTGAGTGTGTTCACCTAATGTGAGTTTTTTAATGGTAAAGTGGTGATTTGATATTTCAAACATTTTTAGAATGTTTTATAAATTGCCGAAATGTTTTACTAAATTGTATTTTGTGTGCGAAACACGGGTGTGAGATGTTTTGTGTGAGTTTATTGATAAAATGAATTGTGAAGGTTATAAGGGTATTATGTGACATGTGTGTGGGATATTATGTGAGTTGAATATCTTGTAATGGTTTTATAAAATCGTCTAAAGGATTTGTGGTAGTGTTAAAGAAATGTGAAAAGTGTTGTAGGCAATTTTGGTGTGAGTTTGATTTCAAAATGCATTTGAATGAAAAGTGGAATTTTTGACTTGTGTGATGTAAATGGGGCTGTTTGGTTAATGTGTGATGTGGAAGTGATATTTTCATGTGAAAACTATACTTCTTGTATTGTTGAAATTGTTTGAGCACAAAGGGAAAACTCGGGTATCTAGATGGGTGGACGTGTACTAGTATGCTAGTGAATCTGTGGGGTTTGGCATCAGTTTCACTTAGCAATATTGACGCTTACAACTCTAACAAAACTATGATGATGATGATTGGGGACCACTAGGTTATGGGTATGATCCCTACTAGTGCCTCGTGCACGAGAACAGATATTTTTTTGTGGTTACTCTCACCGAGATACGAGGTACCTGGGACCCACAGCAAGCTAGTGCCTAGTGGTTATATCCTATTACTTGTGCTCAATAGATCCTTTGTACTTACCGTTGGTATACGGTATTGTTAGATAGAAAATTCAGTATCTTTGTTATTTATTTTAAAATTGTTGGTCTTTTAAAATTTTCCCACATGAAAACTGTTTTCATTTATTATTGCATCCTTTAGAAAATTGTAGCTATAATTTATTATTTACAAAACTAGCAATGCTTTTTGTCATGAAATGTTTATCACATGGAATATATTAGAGGTGGTATCCTACTGGGATTTCTCTCACACCCTACTTACACCTTTGGGTGTAAGTAAACTTGCTTATTTTATGTCACAGGTTTGGGTAAAAGTTTTATGTCATTGGTTCTGTCACGACCCGACCCTACCTGGGCTCGAGACGCAACTACCCCAAGCCCGCCTCCATAGGCCAGGGGTTGGCGACCAGCGCCGAAGGCACAATAACTCGGGGAGGCCTTTGCCTAAGTACCTGTACACACACACGCAGCAAACTCAATGTGAAAGTGCAGAGTAAAAGTAAAGACAAGCAAAGAAAAGGAAAGGGAAAATTCTATATAAATACCAAAAAGTGCATCAACCTCTACAAGTACAAAGTACAAACTGAAAAGAAAAGGGCAAAACACGCGCCCAACCAAAAAGTGCCACAACTCGGCAACAGGTAAACAAAAGTAACTACTGATGGGTCTCCCACCTGGAACCCGGCCATGACCACCGTACGCGGTCCAAGCTCCCAAGCTCCTATGCTCCACTGAAGTCACGCTCCACCTGTCCGTCGTCTGCAAGGTCACACCAAGTGCGGGCAAAGCCCAAGCAGGGGTGATTATAAAAATACTCAGTAAGATACCCCGAAGGCTTGAGGGAGCAACAAAATTAGGTACCGAAGGGTGAGCAGTAGAGCGAACAGAAAACTAAAGGAGTACAACAAGGAGTGCAGTAAAGAGTCCAGCTCAACCCAATAAGAGGAAAGAGGGTAGACTCATCCAGACACAAGGAGCTGGAAACGGTGAGGAGAGGAACTTCTTGTCGGGTCTTCGCTACCTATAGTAGGATAGTAGACTCGTCCAACCATGAGAAGCTAGACACAGAAAGAACGTGGCATACCCCGCGCGTCTTCGTCTCTCCTGGAAGGAGAGTAGCCAAACCCAAGAAGTGGGTGTTGGAAAAGGTATATACATATGTATGCTCTGTCAAGAAGCTCGAAAAAACTCATAAGGGGATCTCCGTCCCAAATCTCAGCCCAAGAAAGAGTATCCAACAGTCCCAGAAGTAACACCATCGATGCCCAGCATCCCGCACGTCTGCCCCGAACTGCAAGCCAAGGAGCTCAATCACCACACCTCGACACTATCCTCTTTGGGCGGCACTGTCTCGCCCACACGGTTTTAGGTCGCGTCACAAGGACGCGTCTTGGTGGGGGAAAGTGCTCCTTGTACTTGAGAGTTCTGGGGGAACGTCAACCACAACTCGTCGCTGCCCCGCAATCGAGAGGTCTGCTCAAAGTCGACAGGCGACCCCCTGCCCAGCCCCGCTGGAGGATCCCTGGAAGTCAACGGGTTCCCACTACAGGGAGACCTGAAAAGTTGATGGGTGCCTCACTGCCCAGTCCCGTAACAGGGTAGTCCACTGGAGGGCGACCCGGCTAAAGTCGGCGACGGGACCACTGCCCAGCCCAGCTGGAGGTAACCCGGCATCGGGGACCACTGTCCAGCCCAGCTGGAGGTAAGCCCGGCATCGGGGACCACTGCCCAGCCCAGCTGGAGGTAATCCCGGCATCGGGGACCACTGCCCATCCCCGCTGGAGGTAAGCCCGGCATCGGGGACCACTGCCCAGCCCCGCTGGAGGTAATCCCGGAACTGCTCTGGCCATCCCTGCTGGATGGTACTGCTCGGTAAACACCACTGTACTGGCCATCCCTGCTGGATGGTAACCCACTGGCGAGCCCCGCTCAAAACAACCTCAGCTCTGCTGGAACAACCTCAGCTCTGCTGGACAACCTCAGCCCTGCTGGAAACAACCTCAGCCCTGCTGGAACAACCTCAGCCCTGCTGGAACAACCTCATCCCTACTAGAACAACCTCAGCCCCACTAGAACAACCTCAGCCCTGCTGGAACAACCTCATCCCGGCTGGAACAACCTCAGCCCTGCTGGAACAACCTTCTGGGTAGAGGATCGGTGCCCGCGTAAAGTGTTGGTCACACCGAAACCACAAGCTCTACCAGGGAACATGGAGAAATAGGAGAAACTCCCCAGGCCTCACAAGGCGATCCCGCTCCAATCCGCTGAGTCACTGTCGAAGCGGACCGAGACCCCTCACCCCAGAAAGTGGGGAAAACACCCACGCTGCACGGACACCCGTAGTCGCAGACGGTGTCGCAGTCCGGTGAAAGGGCATAGTACCGAAACCCCTCACAGCCAAAGAAGCAGAGGAACCAAACCATCTCTGCCAGCCAAACCATCGAGAACAAGAACAGGGGGAGACCGCTCAACCCTACTGGTTAGAAAAAAGAGCACCAGGCCAGGGGAAAACTCCACCCTGCTGGTCAACCAAACGAGCACAAAGCCAGGGGAAAAATCCACCCTGCTGGTCAAACAAACGAGCACAGAGGGACCCTCTACGTCGCAAGAGGTCAAGTACGCAAAGCAGATCTCGGCACGCACATGGGGCCCACACGACGTGTGGCCCCAAGTCAACCCCAACTGAGCGCACAAACATCCTCAGGTACAATCAACCACACGTACCTCCAAGCGCTCTCGTATACTCCCGGAGTATACCTCATTCCAGCCCAAAGGCTATCGTGCACACGGCACCCAGTGTCAACGCGAAGGCGTGACGTAACAACTCCACCTCAAAGGCCCAGGCACGGCCAGCCACATCTCGTGAACCATTTGTATCACTCTCCCAAGAGTGCGCGATCACACGCCAAGGGTCCCCTACAACAAGGTAGGGCGAACCACCACTAGAGCACCTTCCACATTCCACATTCAACAAGATCGCACAAGAGGCTCCGCACAACCAAACGGATTGCACCGTTGTAATCCTCATGGAAAAACACGCGAGATCGACTACTTACTCGCCTCCAACGGATATCCGACGAAAAAGTCACCAACACCGCCTCACGCCCGAACGGCGTCCCGTGATCCCGAGCCTCGGCCCCGAAAACAGTCGGGCGCATCGCACCATTGAGATCCCCTCGGGAAAACACATCAAAACCACTACTCACTTGAGTGCAACAGATATCCGGAGAAAAAGGTGCATCCCGGCGCACCGCACACGAGCGGTGCCACGTGGGACCCACATCCCGGTCCCGAAACTCAACGAACGGATCGCACCGTTGCCATCCTCTCAAAAAAGTACACGAAATGGACTATTCACTTATCCAAAACGGTCGCCCGGTGATAAAGCTGGAAATCACCGTCAACTCCCGAAACGGCCCTTGCTGGGCCCGCACCATTGTACGAAATTACAGCGGGCAGACTGCGCCAACGTTTTGCCCTCGGAAAAACACCCAACATCGACTGCTCGCACGCCCCGAACGGACGTCCGAGGAAAAAGTCGCTACTAGCTGCACCCAGCTCAAAAGACGGGTCGTGGGGCCCGCGCCTCAACTCCAGCCTCAACGCCTGGAACCACACTGGAAACCTCTGCCTTGACGCCAGGGTTCCCATGCCACTGACGGCGCTCAAAACAGACGTCGGACGCGTTCGTGCCGCTCAAAACAAGAAACTCGGGGAAAACACTCGTCCACTTAAGGACACGTCGCGCCTCCGCAACCTATCGTTTCGGGAATTAAAAATTCCCGAAACCATCTCAAAAAGACCGCCTCTTCTCCAGGTCCGCGCCTCCGTAGATGGCACGCAAAACGGACGCCCGTAGCCCGAAATACGGGCGTCCGAAGATTTAAAAGGAAGAGGGGGACCCTCTTCGGCCGGACCGGCCCGGTCCGGCCGGTCCGCCCCGCTCGAGTCGGCCCGCTCCGGCCGGGCCGCCGGGACTGCGGCCCAGCCGCCTCCCACGGGTCACACCGCCCGCGCCGCGTGGGGGTTTCTTCCACCGACCGGCCGACAGGCCGGTCGGCCTTTCCACGCGGAGACCCGTGTCGCGCGGGTCTCTGCCCAGCCGCGGGGTCGCACAGCGCGACCCCGGCCCTCCTCTCGCCGGCTCCGCGCCCGCGGCGCCTGCGGCCGACAACCGCCACACGACCCCGCTCCACCAGCCGCCTTCCGCCTGAGGCACTCGCCGCCGCGCCGCTGAAGCCCCCTGCCGACCTCCGCTCGGCCTCCGTCCGCCCAGCCGCCGTCCGGAAGCCCCCAACCCGGCCGGAAGAAATCAAGAACCCGCAATGTTTGGCGGTCGATTGCGAGCTCCTCCAAGGTCGGAATTTAATTCCGAAAAATTCGATGGGAAGAGAAAAATCCCTAATACGCATTCGTGGGCTTAGATCGAAGATTGGGCATTAATTCAACTTACAAATTCGCGTTTGAAATTAAGTGCGGGAAAGAAAATACAAAACGCAACATCCTACCTCGCGGGGCTTCGCCCGAAGCTTCGCGACGATCCGCCGGCACCGCCGCACCTCGTCGGAGTCGCCTCGCCGGAGTCTCGCCGGAGGTGGAGGAGGAGAGGGAGAGGATGGCTGCCAGGGGGAAGGGGTATGAGAAGAAGGAGGGGGTGTGTTAAGCGTTTAAATAGAAAAACGCTTAACCACCCGCCCGTCAGCCCGAACCTGAACTCCCGACGGGGTCGCGGTTAAGCCTTCCCTAGGGTAAACACCACCTCCCGATAACAACGGTGGTCTCAGAATTTTAATCCGAGACCCCGTTCAAAAGTTATAAAATTTAACGTCTGAAGCCGCTAAATTACGAAAACGCCCCTGGGGCCATTTTTCATAAACGGCCCGCGATCGTGAAACTTAGACCCCTCGTAGGGTAAACGACACGCTCCGAACTCAACTGTGCCCTCGGTTTTCCGGTCCGAGCCACCGTTTAAGAGATACTCAAGTTTCACCATTAAACGAATAAATTAATTAATTTATTTATCCGTTTAAAGTTCCGAAAGCGGGCGAGGGGTCCAAACATCCCGCGCCGACAAGTTTTATGTCGTTCCTAGGGTAAAAACCCCATTCCAGACCCATCCGTACACTCGGATCCTTGATCTGAAACTCTGTTTAGGAGTTATCCCATCTTTTTAGCATTTCTAGTGTGAACGCACTGAAAGTTTAATTCCGGCCACTCTGTGGCTCGGAATCGAACGTCGTCTGAAGGCGCTACCCTGGAATATTATCAAGAATATTCCAAAGTCTTTCACAGAAAAAAATGGGTTCTTACATCATTCCCTCCTTCAAGCTTTTTGTCCTCGAAAAGAAAAACCAGGGAAGAACACAGGGTACTAAGCCCACACCTGGCTTTCCCATACCCAGAAGAACCCACGCACAGCTCTGTGCCACCGCACACAAACCAACGAGTTGATCCGTTCACGCGAGGTCAGCCCATGCCGACGTCGTGCACCCACTTCAGACTTTAGGGTTAGGGAAAGGCAGTAGGGTACCTCTCCATCCCTTTGCATGGTCTCACACGACCCGAAGGCCCTCGGGGGTAGCTCACCTCCCCAGTCAAACCTCTACGTCGCACGTCGCGACTGGAATCACCGATCGCACCTGGAACAAGGCCCGGTGATTCCCTCCTTCATAATATCCATATGGTGAAACACCCAAGGATATCTGGTCACTCAAGGTTCCACGGTCGATGCTCCCGTACATGCTCAAAAGGAGAAAGAGTCAACACCATTGACTAAAGGAAAAGGTCTCACGCCTTTTTCCTTACCAACACAGGGTTACACCCGACGCCCTGCGTCACCCTGGTAACACATCAAACAAGGAGCAGGGAGGAAAGAAGTTCACACATAGAGTCTAACAATTCTACTGCAAAAAGGTAGAAGAGCTGTAGAGCGTACCTCTTATCTCCTCATGCTCTGTAGGATCGTAGACATCCAAAGCTCGCGGCTGCCCGCGGTCCCACCTGTCAGCTCCCGGAGCCTGACTTGGACCCCCTAGTGGTGATGGGAAGACCTCGTAACGTCGTCCCCCACTACCATCTCCTCCCTCTCCTCTGCTAGCACCACCTCTCTGGGTAATACTCCGATCACGGCGCTGCCTCTGTCGTGGTGGTGCACCTGCTGCCTGCCCGAAGCTCCCAGCAACTCAGGTCAGGCAGTCTCGTGCCAAGTGACCTCGCCCGTCACAAGCATAGCACCGAATCTCTCTGGGCTGCACTGGTGCCCTCCGGCACCACTGTGGTGTACGACCACACCCCTGAGTCTGGTTGTCAGAAAGCCACCTGCGTCGAGGTCCTGCTTGCCGACGCCCACTAGCTACGGCAGACGTCTCAGCCCCAACGTGCCTGCTGTCACCACCAACACTAGAACGCGACAGGAAGCCCTCTGTCACCAGCGCCTGCTCTAGCACCCCGGCATATGTGGAAATGCCCAAGGGTACTATGACATCATTAATCTCTCGGTGGATACCCTTCTCAAACTTCCACGCTCGGAGGTTGTCGTCACGGACCAAGTCCGGGTAAAAGCGTGCACGGTCTGCAAAACTAGCCGCGTACTCGGCCACCGTCATCCCTCCCTACTGAAACTGCAGAAGATCCTGAATCCAAACGGAGTGCAGGCAGGAGGGGAAAACTCCTCATGAAACAACAACTGAAAGTCGTCCCATGAAAGTGACGACTCGTCAAGAAACTGAGTCACCAGACTCCACCAACGCCAAACTGCTCCTCGAAAAAGGGTGGCTGCCAAATCCACTCTCTGATCTGTCGGCGTCTGCACAAGCCTGAAAAGGCAAACCACTGCCTCGAGCCAAACCACTACTGCCTGAGGGTCTGGCTCACCACTGAACCTCAGCGGTCTCTGCCGCTGGAACTCATGGAGCGCGTTCAACCTGCGCTCCAGCTCAGCCTGCTCTGCTGAAACTACTTGCTGCTCAACAGGTGGGGGTGCTGCTACCGGCCCACCCAGAGAAAGGGGCTCGCATTATGGGTCCTGGAATCTGGCCTCGTAGCTCACAGGGTCGTCGTCACGAACCAAAGCTGGTATCCTGGCTGGCTGTCCTCGCGGAGACATCCTGAAAATTATCAAGGAGTGCCGCGGTCATATGAGCATATATGTATATACCAAAAACAACAACGATGGGGAGCTGACTCAAGAAGGATAGTCAAGACTCGGTCCTATGTGATTCACAAACAAATTTTCCCTGCAACAAGTGTCTCAGCATGCCTAGTCGACAAGCGGGTTATCAAGGTCCTAGTGAATGGATACGTCGATCGTCGCACCATCACTGGACTCCTTGGCCTGAGAGCTGCTCTCGAGACACGTTAACACTGTTGCCCTAAATCCCAACCAATTCCTATTTTAGGGACGTCCTCACAACGTCCCAAGGAACGAACCACCTCTGATACCACTTTGTCACGACCCGACCCTACCCGGGCTCGAGCCGCAACTACCCCAAGCCCGCCTCCATAGGCCAGGGGCTGGCGACCAGCGCCGAAGGCACAATAACTCGGGGAGGCCTTTTCCTAAGTACATGTACACACACACGCAACAAACTCAATGCGAAAGTGCAGAGTAAAAGTAAAGACAAGAAAAGAAAATGGAAAGGGAAACTACTATATAAATACCACAAAGTGCATCGACCTCTACAAGTACAAAGTACAAACTGAAAAGAAAAGGGCAAAACACGCGCCCAACCAAAAAGTGCCACAACCCGGCAACAGGTAAACAAAAGAAACTACTGATGGGTCTCCCACCTGGAACCGGGCCACGACCACCGCACGCGGTCCAAGCTCCCAAGCTCCTACGCTCCACTAAAGTCACGCTCCACATGTCCGTCGTCTGCAAGGGCACACCAAGTACGGGCAAAGCCCAAGCAGGGGTGAGTATAAAAATACTCATTAGGATACCACGAAGGCTCGAGGGAGCAACAAAAGGGGGTACCTAAGGGTGAGCAGTAGAGTGAGCAGAAAAGTAAAGGAGTACAACAAGGAGTGCAGTAAAGAGTCCAGCTCAACCCAACAAGAGGAAAGAAGGTAGACTCATCCAGACACAAGGAGCTGGAAACGGTGAGGAGATGAACTTCTCGTCGAGTCTTCGCTACCTATAGTAGGAGAGTAGACTCGTCCAACCATAAGAAGCTAGACACGGAAAGCACGTGGCATACCCCGCGCGTCTTCACCTCTCCTGGAAGGAGAGTATCCAAACCCAAGAAGTGGGTGTCGGAAACAAGGTATATACATATGTATGCTCTGTCAAGAAGCCCGAACAAACTCGTAAGGGGATATCCGTCCCATATCTCATCCCAAGAAAGAATAGCCAACAGTCCCAGAAGTAACACCATCGATGCCCAGCATCCCGCACGTCTGCCCCGAACCACAAGACAAGGAGCTCAATCACCACACCTCGACACTATCCGCTTTGGGCGGCACTGTCTCGCCCGCACGGTTTTAGGTCGCGTCACAAGGACACATCTTGGTGGGGGAAAGTGCTCCCCGTACTTGAGAGTTCTGGGGGAACGTCAACCACAACTCATCACTGCCCCGCAATCGAGAGGTCTGCTCAAAGTCGACAGGCGACCCCCTGCCCAGCCCCGCTGGAGGATACCTGGAAGTCAACGGGTTCCCAATACAGGGAGACCCGGAAAGTCGACGGGTGCCTCACTGCCCAGTCCCGTAACAGGGTAGTCCATTGGAGGGAGACCCGGCTAAAGTCGGCGATGGGACCACTGCCCAGCCCAGCTGGAGGTAACCCGACATCGGGGACCACTGCCCAGCCCAGCTGGAGGTAAGCCCAGCATCGGGGACCACTGCCCAGCCCAGCTGGAGGTAAGCCCGGCATCGGGGACCACTGCCCAGCCCAGCTGGAGGTAAGCCCGGCATCGGGGACCACTGCCCAGCCCCACTGGAGGTAAGCCCGGCATCGGGGACCACTGCCCAGCCCCGCTGGAGGTAAGCCCAGAACTGCTCTGGCCATCCCTGCTGGATGGTACTGCTCGGTAAACACCACTGTACTGGCCATCCCTGCTGGATGGTAACCCACTGGCGAGCCCCGCTCGAAACAACCTCAGCTCTGCTGGAACAACCTCAGCTCTGCTGGACAACCTCAGCCCTGCTGGAAACAACCTCAGCCCTGCTGGAACAACCTCAGCCCTGCTGGAACAACCTCAGCCCTACTAGAAGAACCTCATCCCTACTGGAACAACCTCAGCCCTGCTGGAACAACCTCAGCCATGCTGGAACAACCTCAGCCCTGCTGGAACAACCTCTTGGGTAGAGGATTGGTGCCCGCGTAAAGTGTTGGTCACACCGAAACCACAAGCTCTACCAGAGAACACGGAGCAACGGGAGAAACTCCCCAGGCCTCACAAGGCGATCCCGCTCCAATCCGCTGAGTCACTGTCGAAGCGGACCGAGACCCCTCACCCTAGAAATTTGGGAAAACACCCATGTTGCACGGACACCCGTAGTCGCAGACGGTGTCGCAGTCCGGTGAAAGGGCACAGTACCGAAACCCCTCACAGCCAAAGAAGCAGAGGAACCAAACCATCTCTTCCAGCCAAACCATCGAGAACAAGACCAGGGGGAGACCGCTCAACCCTACTATTCAGACAAAAGAGCACCAGGCCAGGGGAACACTCCACCCTGCTGGTCAACCAAATGAGCACAAAGCCAGGGGAAAACTCCACCCTGCTGGTCAAACAAACGAGCACAAAGGGACCCTCTACGTCGCGAGAGGTCAAGTACGCAAAGCAGATCTCGGCACGCACATGGGGCCCACACGACGTGTGGCCCCAAGTCAACCCCAACTGAGCGCACAAACATCCTGAGGTACAATCAACCACACGTACCTCCAAGTGCTCCCATATACTCCCGGAGTATACCTCATTCCAGCCCAAAGGCTATCGTGCACATGGCACCCAGCGTCAACGCGAAGGCGTGACGTAACAACTCCACCTCAAAGGCCCAGGCACGACCAGCCACATCTCGTGAACCATTTGTATCACTCTCCCAAGAGTGCGCGATCACACGCCAAGGGTCCCCTACAACAAGGTAGGGCGAACCACCACTGGAGCACCTTCCACATTCCACATTCAACAAGATCACGCAAGAGTCTCCGCACAACCAAACGGATTGCACCGTTGTAATCCTCGCGGAAAAACACGCGAGATCGACTACTTACTTGCCTCCAACGGATATCCGACGAAAAAGTCACCAACACCGCCTCACGCCCGAACGGCGTCCCGTGATCCTGAGCCTCGGCCCCGAAAACAGTCGGGCGCATCGCACCATTGCGATCCCCTCGGGAAAACACGTCAAAAGCACTACTCACTTGAGTGCAACGGATATCTGGAGAAAAAGGTGCATCCCGGCGCACCGCACACGAGTGGTGCCACGTGGGAACCGCATCTCGGTCCCGAAACTCAACAAACGGATCGCACCGTTGCGATCCTCTCGAAAAAGTACACGAAATGGACTATTCACTTGTCCAAAACGGTCGCCCGGTGATAAAGCTGGAAATCACCGTCAACTCCCGAAATGGCCCTCACGGGGCCCGCACCATCATGCGGAATTACAGCGGGCAGACTGCGCCAACGCGTTGCCCTCGGAAAAACACCCAACATCGACTGCTTGCACGCCACAAACGGACGTCCGAGGAAAAAGTCGCTACTAGCTGCACGCAGCTCAAAAGAAGGGTCGTGGGGCTCGCGCCCCAACTCCAGCCTCAACGCCTGGAACCACACTGGAAACCTCCGCCTCGACGCCAGGGTTCCCACGCCACTGACGGCGCTCAAAACGGACATCGGACGCGTCCGTGCGGCTCAAAACAAGAAACTCGGGGAAAACACTCGTCCACTTAAGGACACGTCGCGCCTCCGTGACCCCTCGTTTCTGGAATTAAAAATTCCTGAAACCATCTCAAAAAGACCGTCTCTGCACCAGGTCCACGCCGCCGCAGACGGTACGCAAAACGGACGCCCGTAGCCCGAAATACGGGCATCCGAAGATTTAAAAGGAAGAGGGGGACCCTCTTCGGCCGGACCGGCCCGGTCTGGCCGGTCCGCCCCGCTCGAGCCGGCCCGCTCCGGCCGGCCCGCCGGGACTGCGGCCCAGCCGCCTCCCGTGGGTCACACCGCCCGCGTCGCGCGGGCGTTTCTTCCACCGACCGGCCGACAGGCCGGTCGGCCTTTCCACGCGGAGACCCGCGTCGCGCGGGTCTCTGCCCAGCTGCGGGGTCGCACAGCGCGACCCCGGCCCTCCTCTCGTCGGCTCCGCGCCCGCAGCGCCTGCGGCCGACAACCGCCGCACGACCCCGCTCCCTCGGCTGCCTGCCGCCTGAGGCACTCGCCGTCGCGCCGCTGAAGCCCCCTGCCGACCTCCGCTCGGCCTCCGTCCGCCCAGCCGCCGTCCGGAAGCCCCCAACCCGGCCGGAAGAAATCAAGAACCCGTAATGTTCGGCGGTCGATTGCGAGCTCCTCTGAGGTCGGAATTTAATTCCGAAAAATGCGATGGGAAGAGAAAAACCCATACTACGCATTCGTGGGCTTAGATCAAATATTGGGTAGTAATTCAACTGACAAATTCGCGTTTGAAATTAAGTGCGGGAAAGAAAATACAAAACGCAACATCCTACCTCGCGGGGCTTCGCCCGAAGCTTCGCGACGATCCGCCGGCACCGCCGCACCTCGCCGAAGTTGCCTCCCCGGAGTCTCGCCAGAGGTGGAGGAGGAGAGGGAGAGGAGGGTTGCCAGGGGGAAGGGGTTGGAGAAGAGGGAGGGGGTGTGTTAAGCGTTTAAATAGAAAAACGCTTAACCACCCACCCATCAGCCCGAACCCGAACTCCCGACGGGGTCGCGGTTAAGCCTCCCCTAGGGTAAACACCACCTCCCGAGCAAAACAGTGGTCTCGGAGTTTTAATCCGAGACCCAGTTCAAAAGTTATAAAATTTAACGTCTGAATCCGCTAAATTACGAAAATGCCCCTGGGGCCATTTTTCATAAACGGCCCGCGCCCGTGAAACTTAGACCCCTCCTAGGGTAAACGACATGCTCCGAACTCAACGGTGCCCTCGGTTTTCCGGTCTGAGCCACCGTTTAAAATATACTCAAGTTTCACCATTAAACGAATAAATTAATTAATTTATTTATCCGTTTAACGTTCCGAAAGCGGGCGAGGGGTCCAAACATCCCGCGCCGACAAGTTTTATGTCGTTCCTAGGGTAAACACCCCATTCCGGACCCATCCGTACACTCAGATACCTAATCCGAAACTCTTTTTAGGAGTTATACCATCTTTTTAGCATTTCCAGTGTGAACGCACTGAAAGTTTAATTCCGGCCACTCCGTGGCTCGGAATCGAACGTCGTCTGAAGGCGCTGCCCTGGAATATTATCAAGAATATTCCAAAGTCTTTCACAGCAAAAACTGGGTTCTTACAGGTTCAGGTTTTTAGGTGTCCATTGGGATGCAGTGTCGTGGAGATGGCTTGAGGGCGGTGCCTCTTTCCATGTGGAGGTTCTTGGGATATCCTTATTTGGTTTTGTACCTTTTTAATGGTCTTTAAACATAGTTTTAACTTATGTATTTCAGTTCTGAAATTTTGTAAAAGATGGTTTTAGTTGAAAAATCCAGATTTGTTTTATTGAGTTTGTTTGTTATTTAATGTTTATAAAATTGGGTAAATCGTTCCCAATTATCATGATATGATACCCAGGCACTTGTGCCAGCCCGTGGGGATCGGGAACGCCCTTTGGGCCTTGGAATGGGTCGGGTTTGGTGCCGATTTGATGGCGACCAGATCCGGTTTGTGACAATATATAATTATATAAATAGAAGTTGGGGTTATAACCTAGTTGTAATAACAACCCTGTAATCTGGCATCACAAACCCAAGTTCAAATGTGGGAAATAGCAAATTTTTATTGGATTTGCACCCAGATGTGGGATGGCTTTGTAATAACCTACGTGTGGGTCTCTCGGCAGTGGCGTGAGCACGGCGAGGGCAACGGCAATGTGGCAGTGGCGACTCCTCTGGTGGGCAAGTGGTGTCCATGACAGCTAAGGATCATGAAACATAAGGTGGTGGACCCACACAATTGTGATTTCAAGCAAAAAAAATTATTGTTGGTGCTGAGCTCCTGAGCTATAGGCTTTGTAATGGACTTCATGTCCACATAGCCTTCAAGCCATTAAAAATGGTTGGGTTATCCCTTGGGTGGATATGACCCGACCTTCCGGGTTGTGTGTGTTGCATTTTTATGTTTCATTGTAATTGTACCCCTAAGTACCTATAATATATATTTATATAAATATATTTATAATTATATAGATATATTTTTAAATATTTTTTTATAATTATATATAGAAATAAATAAATGTATAAATAATTATAAAATTATAATAAATATATTTATTATAATTTTATAAATATATATATTTATATATTAATAAATATATATTTATATATTAATAAATATATATATTTATATAATAATAAATATACATAGTTATATATTAATATATACATATATATATATAATTATATAAATATATATATAGAGAGGGGTATCATTATCAGTGCTAAAAAAGCACTGATGAATAGTGGTTTTATCATCGCTTTCTATTTTAGTGATGATAAAACTACTCTTTATCAGCACTTTTTTGAATGCACTAATAAAAGACTTATGGGTTCTTATAAAAAGAACCCTAATAGACTACTGCCACCACTCATACCTTAAAGATCTAACATAACCTTAGTGCTTCTGTCGTCGCTCTCCTCACTATCGCTCATTGCCATCATCATCACTCCCAATTGTCGCTGTCACCATCGCCGTTGTCGTCACTATCACCATCGTCGTCACTCCCTACCATCATTGTCACTCCCTATCATTGTCACTCCCTTACGGAACCTAAACCTCATGGAATCGAACCCTTACTACTCTTCATCAATGAATCGACCCTCTCAAGATCTAATATATGAGATTATTTCTTCTTCTGTTTAATCGCTTCATCTATCTATGTATTTACCCCCCTCTGACCTCTGTTCATATTGTTCAGATCAGATTCACCCCTTGGTTATATACCCACACCATATATGTACACTAATAGTGCATAGTCTGATTTAATTTTAATTTACATTTCCTATATTGGAAGATTTTCATTTTGATAGGGGTTTGAACATAGGTTCATCAAGGATTTTATGGAGTAGGTGTCATGCACATATGTATTGTGTGTCAAGTGGTGACAATTATATGTTTAAATGTTATTATTAGTGTTGACGTTTATTTTATATCCATGGAGGCCCTTTTACAAGTTTTATTATTTTAATTTTCAAAGATTATATTTGCTCAAAATTGTAATTAGACATAAATATGTCCATGTTATAGTGGATTCTTTTAATTGTGTTTATAGTGATATGAATTTTTTCAAGATGTTTTAAATAATATTTTTTCCAATGTAATGATTCAATTTATTAGGAATTTATATTCGTTTTCTAGATGTTTATATTTTAAACTATTCATGATTTAACTCTTACAAAGACCCAAGAATTATATATTAAATGTTTTTTAAGATTTGAAATTAAATGGTTAAATATTATCATGTTTTAAATGGATTTGAAATGTGTAAGGTTGAATTTTTATTGATTTGAATGAGTATATGGAATTTTGGGGGATTATTTTAAAATGTGGATAATGTGTTATGTATTTTTCATAGAAAATTTTAAATATTTCATAATTATATTTTATATAAATTAACTATGAATATATTCATTTTTTTTCTGACTTAGTGTTCGTGAATTTACCTTAAATAACATAGGTCTATTTTTATGATTTTATTTGTGTTGGGGGATGATTGGAATGTTTATGTTTAGTTTTTATTTATTATAAGTATATATTAATTATGATGGGGGTTTTTTTAGTATGATTTTTTTGGTTATTAGGATATCATAAAATTTGAAAAATCCAATGTTAATTTAAATGTCATTTAACAAGAATATAATATAGGTTAAATAGTTAGATATAATGGTGACATATTTGGTTAAAGGATTATGATACACATTTTGATTATTTTGATTATTTATTTTAATATAAAAATATCAATATATTTTTTGTTTAGTCATGGTAATTTATTTTGGTAGTAGTTTTTGCTAAAAAATGGATTTCATATTTTATTTTTTTCGTTATTTATATTTTTTCATGATCTATGTTTGGGTAAAATCATTATTTTCATATTTTAAAGGATGGAGTTATTATAAATGATTAATTTTAAATAGTCTTTGGTTTTCTTGAGTTATGGGAAAATGATTGTAGTGTATTTTAAAAAATGTTTTATTTATGTGAAGTAATCTAATTATTTTTATTTAATGAATATTATGAGTTTCATTACATGGATTTTTTTTTCAAACTATTCAAGGGTATTTTAAATTTAATGAGTTTTACCATTATAAGCTAAGTATTTTTTAATAAAATGTTTCGAATGAAAATTTATTTTTTATGGATTAATGAAAAATAAATTTTCGGTTTAAATAATTTCAATAATTTTAAAAAATATATAAATTTAACAGTTTTAATATTATTTTAAAAATATTTCATATGCATATAAGTTATTTTTATATAGACATGACTATTTTTGTTAGAAAACATATGATATATATATATATCATTCCATGTAATGTTTTTCTTCATTCATAATTATTTATTTATGATTTTTTAAAAGTTGATTCAACTTTTTAACTTTAATAGTAGTTTGATCAGTGTTTGGAAAAATCCATAAAGTATGTTATCAAATAAGGTGTTTTTCATATAACATTTTCAAAAAAAATGAAACATTTATGAGAAATAATTATTGAATTTCTTGAATTATTTTTTTATAATGTGAAATGATTTTTTTAAAGTAAGTGAAGCATGATGTAGAATTAGTTTAATATTAATGACATTTTAGAAATTGGGTATTGAAATTTTTAATGAATAATGATCAGTTTGGTGATAATTAAAGTTTATTTCAATAGTTGGTTATATTTGATTTTACAATGTTGTATTGAAATATATTTTAGTTTAATCATCTATAATTAAAACTCAATTTATTGTTTAAATATTTAATCACTTTCGATTTTGATCCAGGAAACCTTTAGTGCTCGCTTCCAAGAGTTGATATCAATGAAAATGTGAGGACATATAGGATTAGAAACTATGTTAGTTTTTCAGTTGGGTAAAGGGTTTAAACTAATATAATTAGTAATTAGATTTATGAATCCACTACACATAGTGTAACGCCCATTTTTCAATATTAATTTTAATAAAATATTTTATTGGTAAAAATAATGGGTAATGTTTTAATTTTTTTAGCTAAGATGGTCAAGATGTCTATTCCATAGTTGGATTCATATGTTAATACATATGTTGAATGAATTTATTACAATGACCACATGAATCAGTTTTTCACTTTGGTCACTTACCTCTTTTCAAAACTCATCCATAAAATTAGGGATTTTTTTTATATGAAGTATAAAACTAAAAAAGGGAAACAATGTATTACCTTAGTATCATCTAATAAAACCATTAACTCTAATCATGGAGACCCTTCTAAGGATTAGATTGTTATTATTTATTTTTTTAACTTTAGAGAACAAACTAATAAATGTTGTGTGGTGATTCACTAACTCCCCATCCTAAGAACATTTAGATTTATGGATTTTTTTAGCTACCGATATGGATAACACGGTGTCTTATGGATCATATGATATGATTACAAGTATGGACTTGAAGAAGATGGTATCGAGGATGTGATTACAGGTTTGAATGATGATAAAGATAGGATTAAGTAAATTATAATGATAGTTTAAGATCAACTTCATGATTTTACAAAATAGTTTGAGAAGTTAATGATATGTGTAAAGACACCAGTGTATACCAGTTGCATTAAATACATAGCATTGTCAGTTGTACTAAAGTTGTATAATTTAAAAGATGGAAATAGATGGAGTGACACCAGTTTTACTGAACTAATTTCTCTCTTGAATGATATGATCCCATAAGATAATTATCTTCCTAATCAAACATATGATTCTAAATAAATTCTATGATCAATGGGTATGATCTCTAAAAGAATATATGTCAGCACAAATTATTGTATACTATTTCTTAGGGAACAAAAATCACTTAAAGAATTCCCAAATTGAGGTGTTTCTCGATACAAGAAATATGAATTGGGTCCTATGAAAATTGTATGTTACTTTTCAAGAATTTCAAGGTTAAGGTGCCTATATAATAGTGAGGAGACTACATTGTAATTGACGTGACACAAAGATACAAGAAATAAAGTTGGGATACTTCATCACCTAGAATACTCTCCTCAATGAAAGATAATTGATCACGAGTATCCTAAATTTAGAAATGATCCGATAAAACTTAGTCTTGTTCTCTCTATATATGGGGTGAATCCTTTTGGTTTTCAAAGTAGTACTCACAGTATATGGCTGGTTATGATTGTAAATTATAACTTCCCACTGTGGTTATGCATCAAACAAAAATACATTATATTATCTATCCTTCAGGACCAAAACAACTGGGTAATGATATTTATGTTTATTTGGCTCCAATGATAAATTATTTGAAATTATTATGGGATTCAGGTGTCATGTTTTATGATTCTTACAAAAATGAATATTACACATTGAGAGTCATGTTGTATGGGAAAAAAATGAATTTCCTTGTTATGGAAATTTTTTAGGATATAACATTAAAGGAACTCAAGGGTGTCTCATTTGTGAACAAGGTATATAGTCAATTAGGTAAAAACATTCATCGAAGACTGTGTTTCTAGGATATCACATATTTCAACCCCAATGACATAAGTACCGATCTTAGATGGAATCATTCGATGGGAGTTCTGAAGAATATACAATACTGTCTTCACTAACAGGTGGTCAACTGTTTGAGAAAGTAAACGATATGGAAACTTATTTTGGTATGTATTTTTTGAAAAATGTTATGAAAAACAGTTGGAAAAAGAGATCAAAATTTTTTAATTACCATACTATAATTGTTTGTACATTATAAATTTTCTTGTTGTTGTGTATATTGAAAAAAAAATGTATGCAATAGTTTCATTGGAACATTTCTAAATGTACACTGAAAAACAATGGATGGAATTAAGGATAGGTAAGACATGATTGACATGGGAATATTGGAAGAGTTGGCACCAGTGAAGGGTGAAAAACAAACATTTCTTCCTCCAACTTCTTACAATATTTATAGGAAGGATCGATATCAATTTTTTATCTTCTTGAATGATGTCAAGGTTCCATATACGTATTCATAAAATATAAAAAATATCATGTCCATGACGGATTTAAATTTAAAGGGTTTGAAATCACATGATTATAATGTTTTGATGAAATATGTAATGCATGTAGCATTACATTGAATTTTACCTAAGAATTTTTGTCATACATTAACCAAGCTATGATTATTTTTCAAATTTATATGTAGAAAAGTCATATACCTAGAAAAATTTCTAACTGTGAAAAAGGAAATTTCCATCATATTATGTGAATTGGAAATATTCTTCCCACCAAATTTTTTTGATATGATGGTTCACTTGGTGAGAGAGATTCAACTATGTGGTCTTGTATATTATATATGGATGTACCTCATTAAATATTATATGAATATTTGGAATGGGTATGTCAAAAATAAAAGTTGTCCAGAGGGTTTTGTTGTAGAGCGATATATTGATGAGGAAGCTGTTGAATTATGTACTGACTACCTATCCAGTGTAGAAAGCATTGGTCTATTGAAATCTAATCACATTGGGTGGCTTGTGGGTGAAGAAATTTCTGGAATAGATGTTTTCATAATAAATATTACAGATCATGAGTAGTACCACCTTTATATTTTGTATAATAGTTTAGATTTTTCCTCATATGTTGAAACCCATAATGAGATTTTTATGCATTTGAATCCATCAAGGGATGAAAGGTGGATATCAAATAAACATATTCAATAGTTTATAGGATTTTTTAAGACTATATTTTTAAGGAGTCAGAGGAAAATTTGGATTCAATTTTATAACTAATTCAATAGATAGATATAGGACCAAGTGTGCATATATTATCTTTTAATGGTTATGTAATTAATGGTTATACATTCTATAAAAATGAGCATGATGGATGAAGTACCATAAAAAAGTGGAGTTTTCACTTGTGGATGGGGTGATGCATGTATCTAGTAACAAGGACAAAAATCCAATTTATGTGAATATTTCATACTTTGGAATCATCATAGAAATATGGGAGTTAGATTATACAACATTCCAAGTGCCGATTTTTCAATGCAAGTGGGTTGATAATATAAGTGTAATTAAAATAGAGGAATTGGGCTTCGTGAAAGTAGATTTCAGTTATGAAAGGTTAAAATACGAACCGTTTATAATAGCATCATAGGAAATAAATGTATTTTATGTTCTAGGACACAAAAACCAAAAGTGGTCAATTGTTCTGTTATCGACCAAAACAACTGAAGGGTTAGATGAAAATTCAACATTGGATGAACCTTTAATTGGGAAGTAGTAATCTTTTCATAGAGGTTCCAATATAGATGGGGTATTTTATGTCAAAGGAAACCATAATAAAAGAATTTGGATACTCGATAGATGGGTCAAATCCTTTTAACCTTAAAAAACAGAGAGTTCAATAATCGGGTTATATTTTTTGGTAATATAAATTGCATTACCTCATGTTATTATTTGTTCAATGATGAATTTACATAATCTAAATTAAATATTGAACCACTTATATAAATAATGACTTCAATACATGTTGATGCTCATAATCTTATGGAATAATAGGTTTCTCAACCTACTGCTCCTCTTAGTGCAGAGGAACAACGACCTTATGCACATGTTGATGCTACCAATATAGAGGAACAACATATTGATGATGTTGAACCCAAGTAAATGGTAGATGATGAAGTACTAATTTCCTATAAAAAATATGACCATCATAGCGTGATAGTGTTAGAAAAAATTATTAAGGAAAAAAGGAATGGCATCAAATTTGAGGTCAGATGGAATGTGCACGACCATCCTATTAACCCCAACAAGACCATGTTTAATAGTTTCATTTGACTCATCACTCAAAAACACATACTGATTGATGTATATTCATGGAACTATATTTTGACCATGTATAAGACACTGATTTTAGAAAATATTAGGGTAACATTAGGATATATAATCCTTTCTTTATTTTACTAAAAAATAAAATAATGAAACATTGACTTATTCTACATTATCACTTGTAGAGTGAATTTATATTAGATTAATCCCATAATAAATTTGTATTAATTATTTTTAGAAAGGATCATATGGGATTTCTCAAAATTCTAATGAAATTTCATCTCAATGATGCTGAAGGGAAAATAAACTTGCACCCACCGCATATGTATGGACACCTGATAATCCAAGAAGCGTGGGATGAATTTACTAGCCAATGTGATGAGATATCTTTTCTGGTACATTGTGGATGGTAATATATTTTCTGAAAATATGTGTTTTACTCACTTTGATTAAGAATTTTTAATTTATTAAACAAAAAATGAGTGCTTAAAATAAGAAATTGGCAGCCAAACCTACATACCTTTACCATAAAGAAAGTATGGGGTACACATCACTTGAAAAAAATGGTAAGTATTTTAAATCTACTATAATACTTTTATGTGACATGAAACAACAACATAATTATATTCCTCTATTTATTTTTTGATTGATGAATCCAAATCCAAATCCACTTCTATCTCATGTCATGTGCTATGGAAGGAGGCATGTGTAAATAAATATGGGATACTAATAGATGAAAACACACAAAAAGTGTGGGAAGTATATGTATGTATAGAATAAAAAATTGATTTAAATCTCTATTGTGTAACAATGATTACTTATTTTTATATATTTTCTATTTAAATTAGTCATGAGAATTATCAAAACTTATATCAGATAAACACCTACTTTTTGTTTCCTTACATCAGCAAGAACAATATGGATACGTCAAAGGTGTGGATTTTTGGTGGACACCCAGAACATATTTTAAGAAAATAAAAGAATAGGGAAATAAAGATAAACAAATGTAGGAGATGTAGGCATGATTATCTTCCCTTGAAGAAATATTTCATTGGAAATATGATTTTCTATAAAATTTTATTGGAGGAATCAAAGAGAAGAAAAATCTTAAGAACAACCATTGTGTGAAGACCCCCCCCCCCCACCAGTATTGAGGTGAGTCATTCCCCTCAAAGAGGTGTCTTAGATGAGGAAATCTATTTTCTCATAATTTTTTCTATGAAATGTGAATCAGGTATACACTGATACCTTTCCTATAATATTATTCTACATGGAGTAAATTAAAGGGATTTATAACTATCAACTCCCCCACATCCTTATTCCAATGGCTACTGTGTTCAATATCCAAGAAGACACTCTATACAATAGAAAACATACAATAGGTCATGTGGGAGAGATGATTAGCATATCTCATAATCCAAACACTGAGCTACCAGTTCTAATTGATGATGCATATATTCATATGGTTGAGAAAGCTATTGGAACATTCATAGCATGGCCGTCAGATCTTGTAAAAAACATGTCAATAAGGAGGTATTTATTTACAATTGTTTTCATACTAAATCATTAATAATTAATGAAAAAATTTATGAACTGATGAATGTTATTATAGAAAAATAAAGTAAATGCGATGAATTGAAAGTTCAAATAAAAATGATCTAAAGTATCAACTGACCAATTGAATGGATCTTCACAAAAAAAATTTACCCCACCTATTGAATATCCACATTTACTAACATTGAAGGTGAATACGGGTATAAGGTTGCATTGTGGTAGTAATAATATAGTTGGTTTTTAATAACAAATTTATAGAGAGTTCATTTAAGACTTCATTTATCTTGATAATGTAAATTAAATCCTCAAGTATGAATGGCTAGGAGTCTCAGTTTTAAATGTATACATGAGGTGTATTTTCATGATTTTTTTTCAATAGATGATCTAATATGTTAATTTTGATTAAATACAACTTATATTTTTTTATAAAAATCTATATCAATGTTATTTGAAGGGAAAAACCTATGAACAAAAATATGTATGCATTATTAATTACATAACTTCTACAGACCAAACCAAAATGGAGTCAACTAAAATTGATGAAATAGTGGAAAATTGGGTGTAGTGTTTGAAATAAAACTTATGAATAACAGTCTCTTATTAATATCAACGATGTAGGGGTAAAACTATACAATTTAATCATATTAAAAATATTTTTATTTCTTTCATTACATATTCCTTTTTGTTTTTAGGGAATATTAGGTACTCATTACAGTCAATTTGGATACTTTAGATATTTATTTTATGGATTCACTATATGGATACTCAACAAACATACCACACGTGATGATGTTTTTCACTTTGTAATAAACTAAATACAATGTTTTATAAATAAACTTCAATATATATATTTTATATTATGTTTTAATGGGAATTAGGTTTTGATAGGCAGGTGTTTAAATATCATGAAAATCATAGAATGGGGACAGTCCATGCATACAAGGAGTCTATCGACTTCTATAAGTGGATAAGTATTAGGGTATATATAATAATATTTCACTATCAAAACACATATTAAAACAAATTACTTATTTTTTTCAATTTTTTTGCTGTTTCTAAAATAAACCAATGGAAAAGATTTTGGTTATTATGTTCATAGATTTATGAGAGATATCATATACCATCAACAAACTATCATCTCTAAAGAGGTATTTTTGAAGATAATTACTATTTCTTTTAAAATATTTATTAATCCTTTGTGTATTTATATATTTCTAGTACTAACATGACTATCAAAATTCATTGTATTCAAAAGATGAAATAGATTTTTTAGAAACAACTAGGCAGCATACCTGATGTCAAAATGTACACATATATCATGAATATATGACTTCAGACAACTTATTTAGTTTATTTTCTCATTATTTTATCAACTTTTTTTAGTTAATTTTCACATCATTTTTATCTAATACTTATTTTGTTAATTTTTAAAGTGATTGTAAAGAAATGAATTTTTCAAAAAATATGATTCGCTCATGTACATGTTAAAGCACTCAATAAGGATGATGCACTCATGATGATGCAATTTTCTTTCTATTCTCAAATGTATTCAACATTTTGGGTTATCAAACAGTAATATTATTAGATAACCCATAATGTTAAAGGCACAGTAGGATAAAAAGATATTGTGGAATCAACCATTCCTCAATTTAATACACAGTGTACCCAGTATGACTCAAATTGTATGGTTTTAGTTTAAAATTGACATTTTATTAATGTATTGTTTCATATTTATGTTTAATTTATTTCTTTATAGTATTTCCAACATAAGAATTATTTTCTTATACAGGTGGATTATTTTTCTCTGGTTGGGGTGGATTTTTAAAAGCTACTCATGCTTGTGAGAGATTGGACTTCGAGACTACAACTGAGATAATGAAATTGATGAAATGGTTCAAGAATGTATACAACCATCATGAAAATATGAATTCCTACTAATTATTTAATTACTTTTTTCATTATTTTATCTATTATTTGTAAGTTTATTTCTTTTAGATTTTTATCTAATACTTATTTATTTATTTTCACATATCATTTGGGAAGTCATATTTTACTTTCAACTATCTGCAATAAGCTAAAAAAGAAAAAAAATGTTCTTTTATGATAGAATAGGAAACCCCATGCTACCTGAAACGTAAAGTGTTTGTGGAAGCATGAGATTTCTTCTTCCATCATAATGGAACATGTTCTCTATTTTATGGATTTTTTAGATAGTTAAAAGCAAAATACATATCACATACTCAATCAGTTTCACCTCAATCTAATACATATTGTGGTTAGCATGACTCAGACTGTATGTTTTTACTGTATAATTTACATTTTAGTTAAAAACACACATCACATACTAAAAAACACGAAAATATTGTTTTTATACTTTAGGAAAATAATATATAAGTCATTTTTGATGTATATGAATTAGCTGCGCCTCAATCTGATGCACAGTATGTCATGTATGACTCCAAGTTTGTCTTTTTATTTAAAATTGACATTTTAGTAAAAAAGAAAAGCGACATACTCAAAACTGAAAAAATACATTTGTATTGTTTTTATACTTTAGTAAAATTATCTATATTTCATTTTTGACATGTAGTGATTAGTCTCACCACAATCTGATACATGGTGTGATCGGTATGACTCAAAGTGTCTATTATGAGTTTAAAATTGGTATTTTAGTTCAAAACGTGTGTCACTCACTGAAAACTAAGAAAAATCACTCACGTTGTCTTAATAATTTTGTACAATGATTTATAAGTCATTTTTAATGTGTATTAATTAGCCTCATGTCAAGTTGACACATGATGTGACTGTTATGACTCAAAGTACGTGTTTTCTATTTAAAATGACATTTTAGTAACAACACAAGGGGTATACTCAAAACAAATAAAATTCACTCAGATTTTATTTATAATTTAGTATAATTATCCATAAGTTATTTTTTATGTGTATGAATCAGCCACACCTAAATCTGATGCATGGTGTGGCTGGTATAACTCCAAGTGTGTCTTTTTATTTAAAATTTACATTTTAGTAAAAAAGCTGAGTGACATACTGAAAACTGAGAAAATTAATTTGGATTATTTTTATACTTTAGGAAAATGATCTATATCTCATCTTTGATGTATTAGAATTAGCCACACTACAATTTGATACATGTAATGCTTGGTATGACTCAAAGTGTCTATTATCAGGTTTGAAATTGACATTTTAGTTCAAAACATGTGTCACTCAATGAAAACCAAGAAAACACACTCGGTTTGTCTTTATAATTTAAGAAAATTATTCATAAGTCAATTTTGATTTGTAGGAATTATTCCCACATCAAACCAACACATGATCTGACGGGTATGACTCAAAGTATGCGTTTTCAGTTTAAAATTACATTTTAGTAAAAAAAATCAAGTGACATTCTTAAAACTGAGAAAACACTTTTGGACTATTTTGATACTTTAGGAAAATGATCCATATTTCTTTTTTGATGTGTAGGGATTTTTTGTACCTTAATCCAATGAATGGTGTGTCTGGTATGACTTGAAGTGTGTTTTTTTAATTGACAGTTTAGTAAAAAAGACAGGTGACATGATCAAAACCGATAAAATTCATTTTGATTATTTTAATACTTTGGGAAAATGATACGTAAGTCACTTATGACATCATCTGCACCTCAATCTGATACACAGTGTGCCCGGTATGACTCAAAGTGTCCATTATGAGTTTAAAATTGACATTATAGTTCAAAATGTTTTTCACTCACTGAAAACTAAGAAAACACACTCATATTGTCTTAACAATTTAGGAAAATGATTCATAACTCATTTTTGTTGTGTAGGAATAAGTCTCACATCAAACTGACACATGATGTGACCGGTATAACTCAAAGTGCATGTTTCTAGTTTAAAATGATATTTTAGTAAAAACAGATGTGACATACTCTAGACCAAGATAATGCATTCAGATTGTTTTGATACTTTAGTAAAAATATCCATAAATCATTTTTTAAATGTAAGAATCAGCATCACCTCAATCTAACACACGGTGTGACCGATATGACTCCAATTGTTTCTTTTTATTTAAAATTGACATTTTATTAAAAAAGAAAAGTGATATACACAAAACTGAGCAAACACATTAAAAGTATTTTGATAATTTAATAAAATGATCCATAAGTCATTTTTGACGTGTAAGAATTAGTGGGACCTCAATCTAATACATGGTGTGTCTGTTATGATCCATAGTGTCTGTTTTCAGTGTAAAATTGGCATTTTCGTTCAAGACGTGTGTCACTCACTTAAAACCAATAAAACGTGCTTGGATTGTCTTGATAATTTAGGATAGTGATAGATAAGTCATTTGTAACATGTAGGAATCAATGTCATGTTAAATCCACACATGATGTGACTGGTATGACTCAAAATGAGTGTTATCAGTTTAAAATGAAATTCTAGTAAAAAACACAAGTGATATACTCAAAATCAAGAAAAGGCATTCATATTTTTTTGATGCTTTAAGAAAATCATCCATAAATCATTTTTGACATGTAGAAATTAGACTCACCTTAATCTAACGCATAGTGTGACCGGTATGACTCCAAGTGTGTATTTTTATTGAAAATTGACGTTTTAGTAAAAAAGATAAGTGACATACTGAAAACCATGAAAACACATTCTAATTGTTTTGATACTTTGGTAAAAATGATCCATAAGTAATTTGTGACATATAGGAATCAAAAACACCTCAATCTGATACATGGTGTGCCTGGTATGGCTCAAAGTATTCGTTATTAGTGTAAAATTGGTATTTTAGTTCAAAGTGCATGCCAATCACTGAAAATTGAGTAAACATGCTCGTATTGTCTTAATAATTTAGAAAAACAATTCATAAGTCATTTTGGATGTTTAAGAATCATCATCATTTCGAACTGACACACGATGTGACTGGTATGACTCAATGTGTGTGTTTTCATTTTAAAATAACATTTTAGTAAAAAAACATAAGTGACATACTCAAAACCGAGAAAATGCAGTCATTTTATTTTGATACATTAGGAAAATAATCCATATGTCATTTGTAACATATAAGAACCAGCTACACCTCAATCTGATACACAGTGTGACCGGTATTACTCTAAATGTGTCTTTTTATTTAAAATTGACATTTTAGTAAAAAGGACAAGTGACATACTCAAAACCATGAAAACATATTCGGATTGTTCTGATACTTTAGGAAAATGATCCATAAGTCATTTTTGACAAGTAGGAATAAAATGCATCTCAATCTGATTCATGATGTGTCTGGTATGACTCAAAGTGTCTATTATTAGTCTAAAATTGACATTTTAGTTCGAAATGTGTGTCACTCACTAAATACTGAGAAAACACACTCAGATAATCTTGGTACTTATGATTCACACATCATTTGTAATTTGTAGGAATTTGTCTCACGTCAAACTGATATAGGATGTGACCGATATCACTCAAAGTGCATGTTTTCAGTTTCAAATGACATTTTCGTAAAAAAGACAAATAATATACTCAAAACTGAGAAAACACATTCAAATTGTTTAGATACTTTAGGAAAATGATCCATATGCCATTTGTGATGTGTAGGAATTATTCTCACCACAATCTGATGCATGGTGTGACAATTATGACTCTAAGTGTTTCCATTTATTTAAAATTTACATTTTAGTAGAAAAGACACGTGACATGCTCAAAACTATGCAAACACATTCAGATTATTTTAATACTTTAGAAAAATGATCCATAAGTCTTTTATGATGTGTAGGAATCTCCCACACCACAATCCAATACATGGTGTTCCCGGTATGACTCAAAGTGTATGTTACCAGTCTAAAAATTACATTTTAATTCAAAACGTATGTCACTCGCTGAAAACCTAGCAAACATGCTTGAATTATCTTAATATTTTAGGAAAACAATTCATAAGTCATTTTTGACGTGTAAAAATTAGTCTCACGTCAAACCGACACACGATGTGATCGGTATCACTCAAAGTGTGTGTTTTCTGTTTCAAATGACATTTTAGTAAGAAAGACAAGTGACTTACTCAAAACTGAGAAAATGCACTCGGGTTGTTTCGATACTTTAGTACAACGATCCACAAGTCATTTGTGATGTATAGGAACTAACCCCATCTCAATATAACATACGGTGTGACAAATATGACTTCAAGTGTGTCTTATTTTAAATCAATGTTTTATTCATGTATTGTTTCGTATTATGTTTAATTTATTTCTTTATAGTATTAGTGACATAAAAATTGTTTTCTTATACAGGTGGATTTTTTTCCTCGAGTTTCGATAGTTGGTTCAGAAACTAATACCATGATTGGGTTTTCTTGAGAGGGGGTCGGGTGCCATAGACAATGAAATATTGAAGTTTTTGAATTTGTTTATGGTACTTGTTAGTTTAATTGCACAAAACATTGCTTAAAATATCTATTATATAGTGGTTCTTTTGTATTTGTGATGTAATATTTATTTCAATTAAATTATGAATTTGACATATGTATTCAGGTTGGTGCTGTAGTGTATTGTAATTTCAACAACACACTGTAGTAGTAGGGCCATTAACACCGCTATTTCTAGCGCTGATAAAGGGAGTCTTTTATCAGCACAAAACTAGTACTGATAAAAGAGCGCATTTATCAACATTTTTTTAGAGCTGATAAAGGTTCTCCTTCACAAGTTCTTTTTTAACGCTGATAAAGCCTCCTAATGGTGTTGAGGATAACAACATTTTTTAGCTCTGTTAAATTCCTTTCTACGCGCTATTAAAAGGCTGAACTGTGGTAGTGGGTTTATAAACTATACAATCAACTCCATCAACATCCATGGTTAACTCTGTTTGTTTTCATGATAGGAAAACATGAATTACACATTTAATTATCTTTCTTTGCTTGGCTATGCTCATCTTGAAATATAGAAGTGTCCTAGGGTCACCTTTATGGATATACGGTCAATAGTGACATGGAAATCATTAAAAAAAACATGTATGTGAAAACTCCCAATACTTCTAATAATATTTAAAAATTTACTTCACAATAAATAAACATATTAGAAACATAATTAATGATTTTTTAGTATTAAGAAGGGAATTTCTAGTTTGACTCAACACATATGATGAATCTCTTATCATGTAAATCTTCAAACCGTGTGGCCAATGACGACCCTTAGTAATATCTAAGGTGTTTATTCTTACAAAGAAACTCCACAAGATATGTCATATTTAAACATTTGGAAGAAACATTCTTCTCTTTGATGGTAGGCTTATTTGTACATGATTACAGAAGAAAGTGAAAAATAAGTGAGTTTCAACGAAGCTTGTCATCATTTTCTCATCCCATATAATAAATCTAAAAACAAATTTATATAGAAATCCTTTATTTATGAAGGTCGCAGTTGGAGTTTATAAGTTTATAACTCCATAGAAAACATTAAACCATAATGTTATATGTATTGATATTTTTCCTCATTGACCATCTCTCCAATGATTAAAAGTGATTTATAAGTTGAATGAATGGTAGACTATGCCGAATAAATATGCATGAAGTTGCATGTGACATCCCATATCATATATCCATAACACATGGAGTGTCATAGGCCTAGCATCACCATGGGATATTTGATATAATTCATCAATATTATATTTTGGACATTCAACATTTTAAGGGTTGAACAATAATTTTGACCCAGAAAAGTCTCCTAAAATTTAATTCTTAGAACGTTATTGGTTTAAGAATACGGTGTTCCGGCGTTGCAGGCTGCATTTTCCGCGTTGAGCAGGCGATGCGGATGGTGGGCGGACCTCCAGCGACGTGCGGGACGTCGCGAACGGGGGCGGCAGACTTCGGACGCCGCATAACGCGGATGACTCGTTGAGGCGGACGTCGCGTGAACAAGCGTGTGGGTCGTAACATGCGGCGATGGTCGGAGGCAGGCGCTGGTCGCCGGAACAAAGGGAAGTCGTCCTCGGGAAGATGCGCGGGATGTCGTGAACGGGGGCGGCAGGAGATTTTTTTATTATTATTATTTATAGGTTTTTCTGCAACTTTTTTATTTAAAAAGGATGGGTTAAAAATATTTTAAAAACTACACCCGAAAGTCGAAAAAAATATTATAAATATACATATTGTTTGTATATTTAAAATTTTTATTTAAAATTTTATTTATTTTGTTTATATATATATATATATAACATAATTTTTCACCAGAATTTATCTGCTATTTTATATTCAATTATTAAATCAGTCTAAAATTCTAATAGACACCATCATCTAGTACCCCTTTTATAATAGACCTTGCCCTGAAAATCATTATGGATTTTCGATATGAGATTATGTACTCCCTTTCATGCGCAAAATTAATAATAATAATAATATTAATCATTTTTTAGTTAGTTAATAATAAATATTAATTACTAATAAATAATAAGTAATTATTAATGTTTACTACTAAATAATAATGATTAACTAATATATATTATTAATATTTTAAACAATATTAATTAATACTATTAAATTTTTAATAGTTAGTAGATATTAATTAATTAGTAATTAAGAATTATTTAATTACTTATTAATAATTGTAACGACTAATAAATATTTAAAATTATTACTTAGTTACTAAATATTAATAATAATTATTAAATTATTAAATTTATAATTGTTAATTAATTTTTATTATATTAGTATTAATAAATTAACAAATTGTTGCTAATTAATATTAATTATTAATCAATATTGATGAAGCTCACATTTTCATATATTTTATACTGTAAATCATTTTTTATAATCCCACAAAAGTGTTATTTAATGGGTAATTGTCATGTTTTTAGGTTTTAATGTTATTTTGAGCCCAAATGTGAAAAACGCCTAATTCAGGATTTTAGACAGATTTTTACGTCAAGGGTATTTTGGTCATTTCTGTAAAATTTTATTTCCTAATTTTCTGATACAAATTTTGTTAGAATCCTTATTTTATTTCCTTCAACTTTGTCTTCTGGACCAGGAGCGGATTCGGCCATATAAATGGTCTAAAAATTCATTGAATTTGGGAATATTTCCGGGCGGACAGCGTGGACCCACCCAACGTAACGGACATCAAAATCGGCCTACAAATATCTAAATGATGTGGTTCCACCTGGGATACCACGAGGACAGATAGGGCCGTTTCGACAATAAATGTTGGAGATATTGGAGATCATTAAGGAGACTATTTAACGACATACTTTTGGAGGAACCTTCCTGGAAGCTCCGTCCAGAAACAAAAACCGAGAATGAAAAATTCATAACTCCTTCATACGGTTTCCAAATTAGCTGAAATTTGGAGGAGAGACGACCAATATATTTATGAACAACATTCATGAAGGGTGGAACGCGTGCATAGGTCATTAAGGGGGTCTAAAACGCGCAATCTTTCGGGGGTCGAATTCTGCCTATAAAAGGAGGCCCTCACCTCCTTCCCAAAACATCTCATTCTCCATCCATTCCTTCAAGGCACCAAGGAGGAGATTTCCACCGAGGGAGGCCAACCGCAAATCTTCCCCCTTTCTTCTTATTTTATTTCTTTTATTTAATTTTAGTTTTCAATTGTAATTTAGATTTCTAATAAATTCATGCATTGTTTTTATTTTTGTGTCCACCGATTCACCCTCTTTTCTTCCTCTCATCTTACCATCGTGAACTATAATACTCATGATCATGAGTAACTAATCCGAGGAATATCCCAAGGGAGTAATCAGGTTCTTGAACCCAAGACCATGTTTTTAATATTCTTTGAGTTAATTCAAGGATAATTTATAGTTGGTGTAGTCCTCACTGTGGTTGTCTAAAGATTAACTTCTTAATCTACAACCATTTTCCCTCGATTGATGAGGTGGATGGAAGGTGTGCTTGACGATCGCTAAGTAGACTTTTCATTCATAATCGATGTAGAATAAGGTGTGCACACATACGATGGAGTGTGTACACTAAGAATATTTGAAACTGGCCAATGAAGGTGCTCTCTGAATATTCTCTCGGGAGAACTTCCTTTCTTCCCTAATTACATTCTGTTTTGCATTTCATGGTAATTTAGAATTAAATTTTAGTTTCTCCTGATTTATGAATTTCATTTATTTTATTAAATTACATTTATTTAATAAAATATTAAACAACAAAAAGAATTAGATTAGGTGGACTAAAAGTAGTGATTTATTAACCATAAAAGCTCCTCAAGAGAACGACCTAGGTCAACCACTGTGATGCACTTAGTATAAATATTTTTGAGAGCGCACACGACAACGCTTCGTCAAATTGGCGCCATTGCCAGGGATCCAAGTGGTTTTAATTCACTATTTTTTATTCACATTGTGTAAATAATTTTTCTTTCATTAAAAAAACAACAAAAAAATCATAAATTTCCAAAACTAAAAAAAATCTTCTTTGTTCATGATGTCTTTCAATTCAAATTTGTATTCATGGATTAAACAATCTCATGTGCCATAAAATGTTTGCAATGAACTTGATGCTCAATTTCATAGGATTAGTGATAAAGTTCAAAAATTGGAGAGCCAAATAGAATGGATTGCTGAATATATACGCACATCCCAAGAGCAATCCGAACCTGAGCCAGATCCTGAACCAGAACGAGTGGTGGAATTGATTTCACCAATAATTTTTTATGTTAAAGAACCTGAGGCAGGTGAGAAAGATCTACTAAAAGAAATAATCACATCATCTCGCACTCAACCATTGCTCGAGGAGGTCCCAGAAGTACACATTCCAACTGATGCACTGATGGGAGGTCAACATTTTTTGGAATAATATTGGAATAACTTTGTTGAAGATAACTTGAAACATGATCTTCCCATACTTAATAATGAAACATCATACACTTTCTACCTCTCTCTTGCTTGGGAAGATAAGGAAGAAGATGCACCTGTTAAGATTGAGTTTCCAATGGTCATGCCTGAAGAGATCAATTACCAAGCTGATTTACTTGAAAGGGAAGATTTCTTTATTAATTCTTCATGTTTTAATCTTATTCAAACTAAATTGTTTTCTGACATCTCTTCCTTTGAAATTTCAGATACAACACAAATGGAGCAGACCATGGATGATATGAAAGATACCAATGAAGTAGTGGTGATCATGGAAGAAGATTTGGAGAAGGTGGCGGTGGTGCGACTACCTCCTCAACAAAAATTTTCATACCATATGGAGGAGGACACCACCGAAGTTAACAGGGATCACCCTTATCTTTTATTCCCTCCCACTTCGAACCTCAAATTTCTTCTTTATTCTTTCTCGGGGGTTGGGAACATTCTAATCTTATTTGGGGTTATCTACTTTCAGGTTTTACTCATGGATATCGGGAAAACTCACATGTGGTGGTTCATCTCAAAGAAACCACACCCACCTTCTGATTGGGGATAATCCACTGAAACTACCTCACTAGGGGCAGTAAAAATCTAGCACCCTCTTGGGGGTCTAAACCAAGCATTATCTCTTTTCTTTTCCTTTTCTCATTCTTTTTATTTATTTTTTATTTATTTTCATTACTTTCTTGTAGTTTTAAAGTGGCTGCTTCTAGGAGCTTAACTCAAGGCATCCACCTCTAAAATAATGTCAGGTTGTATCTTTCCTTCCCTTTGATTTTCTACCATTATATTTATATTTTGTTGAGTTGAAATAAGGGGTTGTTAAATTTAAGTGTGGGGGAGTGTCAACCTGCTTATTTTTTCTTGTGTGCTTTTCATTTTTTTATTATATTTTTAGGATTTTTGAACTTTAATGAATATTCTTATCACTTTTCACACATCAATTTATTTTTAAAGAGTTGAAATGATTTTTGAAATAATGGATTTTAAATGATTGTTGATGTGAAAATATTTTTCTTGAATTGGATTATCAATCATTTTTATGAGTTTTGCTGATTTTTGAAATCCATGACCATGAAACACTGACTCAAAATATTTTTCCAATCCTGTGATCTATTCTAAACCACTTTTATATATTCTTCATAATACCCACACTTTCTTGAGGTAAACTTGAATATTGTGTGAGAACTAGAATTTTTTGTTAATATTCTCTTTCGAAGCTTTGGATTTCATGGAATGTATTTGAAATGATTGAGGAATCTCTTTGGCTAGACACATTTTATCCTGAGACCCACCTTTACATTTATCCTTCGTAATCCCTTAGATGCCATTAATTACCTTATAGGTTTAAAGCCACATTACAAGCCAATTTTTCCTTACCTACCCGCACTTTTAGTATTTTTGCATGGATATTTCAAGTTTGAGTCTGGGGGAAGGGTCTTTCGTGTGCGTTCATTGGGATGTGTATCATTTATGGGTAGTGTGAAGTGTGTTTCAATATTTTGGGCTATAGATAATAAGAGAATTGAGCATGTGTCGTCATTTCATTGTGCTTTATTTGTTTCATCCATTTTTTCCTTCAAAAAAAGAAAAGAAAAAAAATGGAGTTGAGCTTGAATTACTCATTTTATATTATTTTATGATTCATGTCCCTCCCAAAAATCAAGGGCATGAATTGTCATTCATTCATTGTATTCAAATTTCAGCTCATCCTCCATGAAAAAAGAAAAAGAAAATAAAGTTGTGCCTTTCTGGAGCTTTGAAAAAAAAGGAGGAGAACTTAGATGATATCATTCATTATAATCACTTATTGGCTCATGTACCATGTCATAAAAAGGGGGTGGTGTTGTTTTTCACATTTTAAAGTGGGATTGAGAGAGGAACTTCCTGTGTTTTCCCTTGATTAAATCATGCATTGTACTTAAAAGTATAACCTTCTCTTTCTAGCCTGGAACATTTTTCAATCATTTTCCCACCAACCCTAAGCCACAGAATCATATGAATCTTTAATTAAATCCCTCATGATTAAATTCATTTTCATGTTTCACACTGTGGATAAATGAGAATTTTCACAAACATATGGTGATACATGCGATTTTCAAGTATGAGTATAACTCTAGATTCAATTTCTCTTGAGTGAAGAGTGACATAAAATTCAATGTGAGATAGGTTGTGATTGGTCCATGGATTGATTTATGAGGTTGAAAAAATTTTAATGATTGAAATAAAAATGAGAGAGGTTTGTTTTTCATTTATGATACACGATGGAATTCTATTTTGGATAAGATCATTGATATTTTCTCATTTTTAATTGTTGTGTGAAAATTGATTTGGATGTAAGATGATTGCCCAAGAGTGCAATGTTTAAGTGTAGGGGAGTGATGAAGCTCACATTTTCATATATTTTATACTGTAAATAATTTTTTATAATCCCACAAAAGTGTTATTGAATGGGTAATTGTCATGTTTTTAGGTTTTAGTGTTATTTTGAGCCCAAATGTGAAAAACGCCTAATTCAGGATTTTAGACAGATTTTTACGTCAAGGGTATTTTGGTCATTTCTGTAAAATTTTATTTCCTAATTTTATGATAATTTTTTTTTAGAATCCTTATTTTATTTCCTTCAACTTTTTCTTCTGGTCCAGGAGTGGATTCGACCATATAAAGGGTATAAAAATTCATTGAAGTTGGGAATATTTCCAGGCGGACAGCGTGGACCCACCCAACGTAACAGACATCAAAATCGGCCTACAAATATCTAAATGATGTGGTTACACCTGGGATACCACGAAGACAGATAGGTTCGTCTCGACAATAAATTTTGGAGATGTTGGAGGTCATTAAGGAGGCTATTTAACGACATAATTTTGGAGGAACCTTCTTGGAAGCTTTGTCCAGAAACAGAAACCGAGAATGAAAAATTCATAACGCCTTCATACGGTTTCCAAATTATCTGAAATTTGGAGGAGAGACGGAAAAGATATGTATGAACAACATTCATGAAGGGTGGAACGCGTGAAGAGGTCACTAAGGGGGTATAAAATGTGAAAACTTTTGGGGGTTGAATTCTTCCTATAAAAGGAGGCCCTCAACTCCTTCCCAAATCATCCCATTCTCCATCCATTACTTCAAGGCACCAAGGAGGAGATCTCAATCGAGGGAGTCCAGCCGCAAATCTTCCCCCTTTATTCTTATTTTATTTATTTTCTTTATTTTTAGTTTTCAATTGTAATTTATATTTCTAATAAATTCATGCATTGTTTTTTTTTGTGTCCACCGATTCACCCTCTTTTTTTTCTCTCATCTTACCATCGTGAACTATAATACTCATGATCATGAGTAACTAATCCGAGGAATATCCCGAGGGAGTAATCAGGTTCTTAAACCCAAGACCATGTTTTTAATATTCTTTGACTTAAGTCTAAGGATAATTTATAGTGGGTGTAATCCTCACTGTGGCTATCTAAAGAATAACTTCTTAATCTACAACCATTTTCCCTCGATTGAGGAGGTGGATGGAAGGTGTGCTTGGCGATCGCTAAGTAGACTTTTCATTCATAACTAGTGTAGAATAAGGTGTTCACACATACGATGGAGTGTGTACACTAAGAATATTTGAAACTGGCCAATGAAGGTGCTCCTTGAATATTATCTCGGGAGAACTTCCTTTCTTCCCTAATTACATTCTGTTTAGCATTGCATGGTAATTTAGAATTAAATTTTAGTTTCTTCTGATTTATGAATTTCATTTATTTTATTAAATTACATTTATTTCATAAAATATTAAACAACAAAAATAATTAGATTAGGTGGACTAGAAGTAGTGATTTATTAACCACAAAAACTCCTCAAGAGAACGACCTAGGTCAGCCACTGTGCTGCACTTAGTATAAATATTTTTGAGAGCGCACACGACAACGCTTCGTCAAATATTAATTAATTTTTTTTGACAATATCAATATTAATTACTAATCAATATTAATTAAATAATATGATTTAAAATTTAATAATATTAATTTCTAATAAATATTAATTACTACATAGTATTAATTACTAACAAATTCTTAAAATTATTATTTTAATTATTATTAATAATAATATAATTATTTGTTATTAATTAATTAGTAATTAAGCAATAATTAATTACTTAATAATAATAATGATTAAATTATTAAATTACGAACAATTAATTAATTATTATCATATCAATATTATTTAATTAACTAGTTGTTTCTAATAAATATTAATTAATAATAAATATTAATTAAATAATATGATTTAATATTTAATAATGTTAATTTCTAATAAATATTAATCACCGACTAACGTTAATTTCTAATAAATATTTAAAATTATTATTTAATAACTAATCATTAAAAATAGTAATATAATTATTAATTATTAATTAAGTATTAATTATACAATATGTAATTACTTACTAATAACATTAAGTAAAAACTAACAAATTAATTAATTATGAATTAATAATTAATAATAATAATAATTATACAATTACTAATAAATATTTAAAAATACTATTTAGTTACTAAATATTATTAATAATGATTAAATTATTAAAATAGTAATGACTAATTAAATATTATTAAATTATTATTATTTAATTAAATAATTATAGGTAATTAATATTAATTACTAAATAATATTATTTAGTATTTAACAATATTAATTTTTAATAACTATTAATTACTAATAAATAGTTAAAATTATTCTTTAGTTACTAATTAATAATAATAATTATTATAGATTATATATTTATTTTTTATTATTTAGTTATTATTAATATTATTTTTTATTAATTATATATTATTTAATTTTTAATTAATTAAAACCTATTATTTATTATTAACTATTTAAAAATTAATTAGTTTAATAATATTATTAAATATTAATTAATAATATTAAATAAAATTGTTTAAAATATTAATAATATAAATTAGGTAATTATTAATATTTAGTAGTAAACATTAATAGTTAATTATTATTTATCAGTAATTAATATTTTTTATTAACTAACTTAAAAATGATTAATAATAATATTATTAATTCTGTGAAGGAATGAGAGAACATGAATCTCACGTCAGAAATTCAGAATGATTTCCAGGGAAAACCCTCTTATAAAAGGGGGTCCTGAGTGATGAGTTCTAACAGAATTTCAGACTACATTAATGACAGTAATGCTGGATATAAAATAGCAGATAAAATACTTGTTAGATTGTGTTTTTAATTAAGTTATATTAATTAGGATTGTATGTTCATATTATATTATTAAAAATGTAAATTTTTAATTAAGTTGTATTAATTAGTATGTTATGTAGATGTTTAATTATTTAAAATGTAATTAGTATAAAATAAAAAATGTATTTATAAAGTTTTAATTGTTAGTATAATATTAAAATTATTAGTATATATTGTGTTAATTGTTAGGTTTTTAAATAAGTTTTTTGTTTATAAATATGAAATTGTTTATTTAATGTTTTATTATTATGTTGTAATTATCAGTATAATGATTGATTAATAATTTTTTATTTATTACCAATGAATTTGTTTTTAAATGTTGGGGTCAAAACCTCAATTTATTATTTAAAGCAAAGACCTCTTTTGACTAGGTAGAGGGTGACACATTACATAGCTCGAAGGCCTAAGGCCAAGTGGCCTAAATACAAGGCTTAAAAGCCCATTTTTTTGCCCAAAGGACCCCTCAGTGAACAGTACTGCTACAGTACTCGCGCTGCTACAATTTCACCGTCGCTATAGTACTTTCTATAGCCCTCCGTGGCTATAGTGTCACCGCTGCTACAATGCCCTACTACAATTCTGCTACAGTACCAGGAAATTCTCCCCTACCCGGATTTGATCTTGGGTCTTTTGGATGCCAAGCAGGAGCTTGTACCACTAGGGTACATGCTCGTTGGCATTACCAATGATTTATTTAGTAGCAATACTATTGAATTGCATTTTTAAAACTAGGCTATGAAATATTTTTTGAACCTTAGGGATAATTCTAACCATAAGAAAACATCTAAATATTTTTGTATCCTAAATACCATGTCCTTAGAGATAAGTCTAAACATACGAAAATATCTTAATATTTTGATAAAATAAACAAAGTGTGGTCTCTTAGAAATTACATTCTTGTCTGTATACAAACAAGTGGATACAGGCTCTGGCACATATGTATCTATGGGTAGTAACATTGAAGAGAGCGTGTTGGGTATTAACTCAGCCATGAATTGATACATGATAAAGAGACCTAACTCCACACATAGTTTAACACTCCTAGAGGATATACTTTGATGATTCAATTTCTGTTTACTCTAATATATTTGTTAAAATCTTACTAGGAATATTTAAGTTAAGACAACAAAACATTAGTAAAAACCTTAAGGATAAGTCTAACATAAGATAACATCTTAATATTTTGGTAATGTAAACAATACGAGGGTAACTAGTAATTGAGTAACATCGTCCTCCTCTCCCTCTCGCCTTAGGGTTTCCCTCGTCGACGATTTTGAGGGGGGATGAGTCTCTGATGCCACCCCCCCTTTCCACGTTCCTCTTGACTTCTCTCCTCTTTCCCCCTTTTCTCGTCCTTCCCTAAGGCTAGGTTTCACTATAGTTTCTCTCTCTTGATGGTGCTTCGTTTCTATGCTTGCAATGAGATGATGTCTCGCAATGATCATGGACTACACAACCTTGCCGATGACATCTTTTTCAAGGTGATGATTTTCATGTTGACAGTTCTTTGAGGAGGTGTCAGTGGTCTCATTGAAGGTTTTTTGTTGTTGCTTCGCTTGGCTACCCATCCATGCTATAGCCACTCATTCATTTGTGCCTCTCCAAGTCTGATTTGGATCAGTTGTGTAAATGAGGTTTTTGGTCATATGGGTTGGCGGTCGGAGATCCAGGTGCAACCAGTTCACTTTTTTCCTATTATGAAGACTCTAGTTTTCATCCTCGTTAATGATGACGCCTTACGGATCCCCTGGCTACCCAAACTTTGCTCTGACCTCATGTTACTCTACTCCTCTCTTAGTCGGATATGGAGTGGAGGTAACACTACGATTTTGGGAGGTGATGTTCGGTGCTCGTCGGTGTTTCAGGTGCGTCCTGTGTTGGTTGGCCCTTGTGAAGTAGTTTACTCATTTTGAAGGATTTTTTCAGTTTTTTCCCATCAATGTCATCAAATATGGATGATTCACGCTCAAATTTACCCAAGAGAAGAAGGTAGAACGGTCCTTGTAGTCTAGCTTGGGTTGTCGAATCCTTAGAGACCTAAGAAGTAACCTACAGACACGTACATTCTATGGACTGTTTTTGGCTATGAATTGGACAAAATGGATTGATTTTTGATGGGTTTAAAGGATATCCAACAGATTTAAGTGATTTCAATTTAAATGAATGAGTTGATCCTATGTTGTCACTCGGGGTGGTTTGGATGTAATTTTTTCATCAACTATTTCAATTTCTTATATTTGAGATGAGTTAATTTAAGAAGATCAAAAAACATCCTAACATAATTGTTTAATACCTAAAATTTTTAATACTAATCACCTATACACTTGAAGGATCAAAGTTTTGAGCACTTAAAGGTAAAGGTTCGTATTAGCACTTGAAGTGTGTGGCCTTAAATTCAACAAGGACGATGGAGTTTAAAAATCATCAAAATAAAAATATCAATTAATAGAAGTGATTAGAAATTAATAGATTGATAAATAACATCCAATCCAGTCCCTTTAAACTCCCTTGGATCAACCCATAAGTGGATTATCCCTCCATTTATGCTATGGTTTCAATGGAAACGGGAAGTAGACTAATGAGGGAGGAATTGAAGATGTAAAGAAAACAATAAAAAGAAAATGATCACTCCACCATTGTGTGAATAACTTCACAAGGTTTGGTTTGAATAAATTCAAAAATAGAGGCAACGGTATCAAAGTGATATGGAGAAAAACAGAATAATAGGAGAAGAAGAAATTTTATTAAGAAATTAGGATGAATTAAAACAACTTACATGTGAAGGAAGAACATTACAAAGACAAATTGGAAGCATAACATTAAGATGAAAACAAAACTCAAAGATGATCAAATTATCCACCACCACTGTCTTAAATAGGTATTTTTGGATCCTTGGGTCGAGCCTCCAACAATAAAAATCATCCCACTTGATTATGGTAGGCATAGGGTGGTGGAAATCTTGTGAAACTTGGACTTTTCTACACTTGACCCGAGGTGACAGCCAGCTTTCATCCACCAAACAGATGCGCTTTAAAGATCTTCAATATGGCCTAATCAGAGTAAGCCATAGAAGAAAAAAATGGATCCCCAGATTTATTCTAACCACATGTAAAATTTGGGCCCATTTGGAGTTGTGGATTCAGAGATATGAATAGATTAGTGAATTGTTTTTTTGGACCGCAGAATCTGGCCTAAAATTTTATCTCTAACTTGGTCTGCCTTAATGACCACCATGGAGGCCGAATTAGCATTTTATCCTAAATATTGATTTGTTCCTATATATGTATTATATCGGCCCACTAAATTTGGGATTCATTGGGTCTGTATGTTGGGCACCACATTCTCATCAGTGGGATGGTGTCCAATCTGACTTCTCCATAATTGTTTTCTTTCATCACAAAATTTCTCCATCTTCTTCCATGAATTCTCTATTGATCCCTGAATCAAACACATTCATATTTAAGTGCCTATCAATTTCAAAAAATATCAAATTAAAATATGTATAATTAGATTCCTTAAAATCAGATGAATCATTGGGTACTTTAAATGATGTTAAAAAATCTACCACATAATGGTGCATTTTAAGAAGGAATTACAATCATAATGTGAAATGATGTTCAAAGTGTAAAATGCACTAAAATGGTGTTTATGAATAATAAAGAACATGAATATTATATATATTAACAATGAATATTATCCTCATTTAGTGGCTAATCACACCCCCAACTTGAGTTTTTCTAGTCCCGAGCAAAATATATCTCAACAATATGAAATTCAAATTCCTTTTTCCAAAAAAAATTTAATACACAATGATCACCAAAAACCCTTATACCAAAAAATCATGAAACCCATCAAAATATTTTAATACATGATAGTTTCATAAGCATATCTTAATTCCAAGCCCATTCCTTTGTTCAAATTCATTTCCATATTTCATCCAATATCAATTAAGTATGAGGATGTGTTATGTATCACAATAGACATGGGGGTTCATCTTTATTCAAGGGGGAAATGATGGAATCTCTAGGTGGAATCAAATTTCAATATTAAGATGAGTGTTCAATTTTTTTTTTGTAATATATTTTATTTGTTTTTTTTTTCAATTTTTCCATGGTAATTGAAATTACACTCAAAAGAGTCAACCCCTGTAGCAAGACTTTGTCGATGACTCCCAGGATCAAAGACTTTAGGACACCAAGTGAAGACCACATACTTGAGCATCATCTTGAGTTAAATTAGTCAAAAAAAATTCAAATTACCAAAAGTAGTGATAAAATTACTAACTCTGGGCCAGAAAACTATGGAGTCACAATCCCCAAGTGCTGAAAGCCACGCATTAGGTCATTTCATTTCTCTATGCGAAAAATTTATTGTTTTTTTTATTTTTTTTATTAAATAATCATATTAAAACTAAAATGATCACCAAAACTATGCTATTTATTTGGGGTACCCCATGAACTCAAACAATACCCCATTATCCAAAGGACGTGCATTGTGATCTTTTTTTTATTTGGATGAAAATATAAACGATGAAATATCACATTGGACAACCACAATTTCCAAAATCTATGCTCAAGAAATTATACAAGGATTAAAATCAGAATCAGGGCATGCTAAATGATTTTATATTCAGTTTCAAAGTTTTCAATGTGTAATATCATCTTCAAAGTTAAAGGAATTTTTCCTTCCATTTACACACATTTTTTTAAATCTTTTTATTTTCACAAAAACAATTTTTTTTATTTCATATCCCCCAACTTAAAATAACATTGTCCCCAGTGTTTGAGGAAATGAAAATTTATAAGGAGTAGAGACAAATAAGTGAATTTCAAAAAGGAAATTGAAATATGAGGATCATGGAATGAAGTCACCTGGTGGTTGAAGTTGAAATTCTTGCTGCTCCCTTTTAATCCCTTGATCTCGATATCACTCTGAGAATTCCCAAGTGGAGAAAAAAAACAAAAAAAAACTATATATATATATATATAATAAATAAAGTGAAATATAAGTATATATATAAAAATTATAGAATAAGGAAGCACAAAAAGCCGTAGGTCAGTGGTAATCACGCACCCCTGTCTCCCTTCGGTCCTAGGTTTGATTCCCCACGGCTTTGCCGGTTGTGACGGGGTTTGAACCGTGACCTACAATGTGGCCTTTTATTATTATTATTATATTTTTTTTTGTATTTTTATTTTAACCCACAAACACATAAAAAAATTGAACTGGTGATACATTGTCTTTTTTTAAAATTTCCGGATAAGGTATTACTCAAGGATCACACCACGTGACACATATGAATATGGTGCTCCCCTTTCATACTCATCCATACTCATAATAGAAGAACAAGTCAATAATCTATTTTTTAAAATATAGAAATTGTTAATTAATCCTATTTGAAAAATAAATATGATTCAAAAAAAAATTGGAAACATGAAAACCACGGGTTTCCTCCCATGAAGATCTTTGTTTAATGTCGTTATCCCGACATGGACCCCCTAATTCATTAATTATTTTCATCATCTAAGGCAGGTTCACACAATTCTTCATCAACTTCATGTTTTTGGAATGGTTCTATGAATGGTTTGACTATATGACCATTAACATTAAATGTTTGACCATTGGTGAGATCTTGAATTTCAACATCCCCATGGGGGTACACCTTATGCACTATGTATGGACCTAACTATATAGACTTAAACTTTACCAGGTGTAAATGATGTTTAGAACTATACAAAAGAATAGGTTTAACCTGTTCAATGTGTTTGGTTTTAAGATTTTTAGATTGTAGGATTTTACTTTAGGTCTATTGATCCTTGAATTTTCATAAGCCTCTATCCTACGTTCCTCAAGTTCATTGAGATCTAATTTTATTCTTGTTTTGGCCAATGAGAGGCCATAATTCATTTTTTTAATTGCCCAAAAAGCCTTATGTTCAATATCCACTAGTAAATGGCATACTTTACCATAAACCAACCTATATGGGGACATTCCTAAAACGGTTTTATATGTGGTTCGATAGGCCCAAAGAGCATCTAAGAGTTTGCTTGAACAATCTTTACTAGATGGTTTAACAGTTTTCTCAAGAATTTTTTTTATTTCTTGATTGGCTAACTCAGCTTGACCATTGGTCTGTGGATGGTATGTAGTGGACACTTTGTGAGAAATTCCATACTTTTACATGAGTGATGAGAATGGACAATTGAAAAAATGAGTTCCATGATCACTAATAATAGCCCTAGGAATTCAAAATCTAGAGAAGATGTTTTCTTTTAAGTATATAATCACATTTTGATGATCATTGGATTTTTTGGGAATGGAATCAACCCATTTTGAGAGATAATCAATAACTAAGAGAATGTAAAGATATCCCCTAGAGTTTGGGAAGGGACCCATGAAATCAATTCCCCAACAGTCAAATATTTCAACCACTAAGATGGGAGTGAGTGGAATTTGACCTTTTTGTGATGGACCCTACTTGTTGACACCTATGAAAAATTTGAAAAAATGTGTAGGAGTCCCTTAATAGGGTGGTCCAAAAGAGACCACACTGAAGAATATTTGTAGATGTTTTCTTAGAGGAAAAGTGACCTCCACATGCCTCACTATGTAAGAACCCGAAGCTTCGGTTTTAGGTACGGATCTCTTTTACGGGATTTTTAAGGAAAAATAGAGAATTTGGAAATTTTCAGAGTACACGCCATGTACTTTATAAGTACACGCCGTGTACTCTTCTACCACTCGAAGCCGTGTGATTGGCCGTGTTCGGGCCACACACACGATGTGTAAGGATAAGGTGGATGCCTGTTATTTCGGGGTACAGAAAATTGAAGTACATGTCGTGTACTTTTTTTTATTTCATTAATCGGACTGGGGTCGTTCCTAATGCTCGTAAACACCTTCTTCTCTGCCTAATTCCGTCCAGAGCATCCGAGGAGGCCGATTCTTCTCTGAGCCACTGATCCGTAACCAGTTGTCTGAATCGAACTCCGTCAATTGCAGAAGAATCGCAGCGGTGAGTTCTTGGTTCTTCGTTAGCCTTGTTTCCTGATTCATCCTCTCACGTGAGTTATCTGAGGTTGAGCGTTTTAGACGTTTTTGCAGATATACTCTATTCTAGGCCGATTCACAGGCCGAGGTTCAAGTATATCAATATCCAAGGATAGAGGTAGGTGGTTTGTTTCCCTACGTTGAAGTTCTTTGATTTTTGGTTGCAAAAGTGCCGGATACCCATGTATCAGGTATCCCGGGTTAGGGTTTTGATCCTGTTTATTTATCTGCCTTAGATTTCTTGTATTCTTGAGGATATGAGATGATTAATAATTTATTGTTATCATGTTTGAGGATCACCCCGTGGGTGTTTTCCCTTGTTTTGGCTGTTGTTTTCCGTTTGTCATGGTTTGCATACGAGGCAAACCCTATTGCATTGCTAGTATGCCTGTTGACTTGATTGCATGTATTGCCTGCTGTTTATATGCTTGTGGATGAATTTTGTAGCTATTATACAAGTAGTTGTTTAACTTACTTAGGGCTGCTAAGATTCGATTACACACGACTAGACTACTCAGGGCCGTGAGAACCTGGTGCGGGAGATCAAAGAGGGAATAGACGATTAAGTGCTTCCCTAGAGGGTCTGTTGGTTTTATTTTTGTACGTAGGACCTACAGGGATCGTAATTTCTGCTTCCCAAGAGTGTTCTTAGTTTACCCACGCACCGAGACCACATGGGGAATTAGACGTAAGTGCTTCCTCAGAGAGCCTGTAGCTATTATTACAAGACCATAGGGGAATTGACGTAAGGTCTTCCCAGAGTGTTTGTGCCTTGTTTGATTACTAGACTATAGGGGTCTTCTAGTTTAAGTCACCCAGAGAGTCAGTGCGAATTTTTGATGGTTGGTTGTGACGAGTCCACCAATCCAAAGAACAAGCTTGGGTTTTGTACTGCTTGTGTTATGTAGTCTTTTAGATACCTGTTGTGTTACTTTATTATCTTGGAATAAGAAACTTTGCTGGTTTTCCATGATGGTGTAATTAAATGAATGTGAATGGTAATTGGTAGAATTGTTTACTGCATTGTTTACCTTTACTTTTTCTATATCACTCACTGACAGTAGGGCACAAATATTGTGGTGGTTGCCTACTAGGATTAGTCTCACACCCTTTTTGGGTCCTGCTTTTCTGCCCAAACAGATTATATGGTTGCAGGTTTAGGTAGGGATTGTGGCCCTTCCACCTCAGGTACTTGATTGCTGGTCAGAACTGGAGAGCATGGGACCGGGTCTTGTCTCGCGATGCAGCTGGAGTTGCTGTTTACTTTTAGTACTTTGGTTTCAGTTGTATTTCAGTATGTTGTTTTGCTTACTGCTTTCCATAGACACATGTACCATCCTGCATCATTGTTATATCAGACCTTGTTTTTTACTTTAAGTTCAGTTGTTGCATGCTATTTACTGCTTCCACTATTGTGTACGTTTATTCTTCTACTACATACCTTACCAAATGAGGGCATAGTTTCCCCACTAACTCACCAAGGCCCTCACTACTAGTCGGCAGCCTCTGGCGTTTGGGGAAACACGCTTGAGGTCATGTGGAAAACCGGGAATGGGGCTCCAGTGGAGGGGCTCCAGATTCGGGTCGTTACAAAGTGGTATCAGAGGAGTTTTCCTTCTTTCTATTGCCTTACTGTTTTGAGACCATATACATGAATAGGAAGAACTGGGTAGTTAGTACTTAACTTTTCCCGGGAGTAATTAACCTGTGTACAGAGAAAAGCTATATTACCTCGTAATTGCAATTTTCAGTTTTTTCAAGTGTTACAGTTTATTGTATTTCACCATTGGGTGATGAACATGTTTTATGTTGTTACAATTTATATGATTATGGTTCTGTTTGGTTGCAACCCGATGAGATGAGGGTGTGCCATCTCATGCATCATATAGGCACCGGGTAGGAAATCACTGGTCATGCATTTTACCATGCCATCTAGGGTGCATTATAATTGCATGCTGTTGTGATAGATGCCGTGATAAATTATACATGCCGTTGTGGTAGTTGCTGTGATAGAAATACTTGTTGCGCTGATAGAGTATTACTTCTTTTATATCCTATTTAGCATGGGCACCAAGCTCTGGTCATGGAGGTGTTATGGGCCCTCAAGGATCAGAATTTGGCGGATCATTGTTTGTTATGCTGTTTACTTGTTGTATGCATTGTGATGATTCCAAGCTTTGATTCACGGGGAGTATGGCCCCCACAGATCAAAAATTGGCACATAGCTAGTTGTTTTTCAGTGTTTCTGGCATTTGGAGCAGTTTCAGAGCTACTGCCCGGAAAAACCCATAATACACGGCGGGTATTTCCTTCATACACTCCGTGTAGTTTTTAAACCGTGTTACTATCTGTGTAAACAAAAACAATGGGTGTCAAAAAATTTTTGGGGACACGCCATGTACCATATGTACACGCCGTGTGGTAGTCAACCGTGTACCCGACCGTGTCTCCAAAAACACGGGTCAGGGAAGCTCGTGTAGTGCACACTGGGTGTCATAAATACACACCGTGTAGGTTTCTTCTGGGTACCCGGACGTGTCACGAACAACACGGGTCGGTGTTATCCATCCTTATACACGCCGTGTTTGTTCGGAACATGCCGTGTAGGGGACCAGCCGTGTAGCCGACCGTGTAACCTGCTACATGGGTCACTGAGCCTGTCTAGTACATGCCGTGTGTTAGAAGAACACGCCGTGTAGTTTTCTTCAAGGTACTCGGCCATGTCCCGAACAACATGGGTCGATGTTATCTCCCCCGATACACACCGTGTTTGTTCGGAACACGCCGTGTAAGAGGTTAGCCTTGTGGCTGTCCGTGTAACCTATTACACGGACCCCCGAAGCCTGGCTAGTACACGCCGTGTCCTTAGTGAACATTCCATGTAGTCTAGTTTTTGGAGTACCGTGTAGGTTAGCTGTGCAAGGAGACTCGGGCAGGGGAGTGGTGTCCAGGTACACGCCGTGTTTATGGACAACACGCCGTGTAGTCTAGAAAGTTACATGACCGATGGTGGCAGAATTGCAGGCCCATGTAAATGGCTTTAATAAACACGCCGTGTAGTTTAAATACACGCCGTGTAGTTCAGTTTTTCAAGTTTAAGTGTTTCTCTCTCCTGTTCCCATTTTGTACTCTTGTGATTTCTGTCCTTGTTGATCCTAAATCTGGAGTGTGCTTTTGACATTTCAAGGTTATGGAACCAAGACTTCCTCCTGTTGCATGCCAGGAACCAGGTAGTGGCAGTACACCTGATACGACAGACCAGGGACTACCTGTAGTTCCGCTGATTGTTCCGGATATGGAAACTATAGTGATTCCAGACACTGGTGCAGACGCTCAGTTCAGAGAGGGTTTCATGAGGTTCATGCAGACCTTCCAGGGAGCTCAGCATCCTACCCCATCTATGGTAGAGCTGACACGAGTCTTCCAGCAGTAGCATCCTCCCACTTTCACAGGGGATGATGGACCTCATGTTGCAGAGTCATGTCTAGAAACCATGCTTTCCATCTTCGAGCATATGGAGACACCCCCAGGCAGACGGGTGAAGCTCACGACTTACATGCTGTGAGATTCTGCCAAGAGATGGTGGGATGTAGTCTCACAGGTAGGGTGCCAGTGGACTATGGCTTGGGATGAATTCCAGCGTACGTTCTACGACTAATTCTATCCAGCGACGCTGAGGGCCGATAGGACCAGGGAGTTCATGAACCTGCAACAAGGTACTCTTTCGGTTATGGATTATTCCTCCCGGTTCACTGAGTTATAGCGTTTCACTCTCGTTCTGGAAAATGACGAGCTGTTTTTGGCGAGGAAGTTTGAGGAAGGACTCAAACCAGAGATTAGATCACAGGTGAACGTTTTCCAGTTGAATTCTATTACTCTAATAGTCAACTAGGTGATGATCACCGAAAGAAATCTGAGGGAGACTGGAGCTGTTGACCAGGGTGGTTTAGCACCCAAGGCTGATTCGTTTCATACTGACAGCAGGAAGCGCCACCGAGGGTCTACTCGAGGTGACCCGAGGAAGCAGGGTATATCTTCTGGAGGATGGGATCTTCCTTTTGGAAACCCGGTGGTATGATATCAGTGTGGAAAGAGCGGGAATAAGAAGCCTCAGTTCCTGAGAGATCCAATGGAGTGCAGAGCTTGCAGCAAGATGGGTCACCTGTAGCGTTTTTGCAGGGTTCTTCTTCCAGCGGCTAGTGAATGAGGATCTATTTCTACCCCTCGTTCAGGAGCAGGATTACCAGTCCCACAGCAGACTGGGGGCTGGAGTTCTTCAAGTTGTTCAGGATAGGGTAGAGGTCGCGGACTCGGTGGTCAAACTCAAGGGGGATCAGCTCAAGGATATCAGGCTACTACACAGGGCCGCGGTACTGGCCAGACGTTTGCAGTAGAGCAGATTCATCGGGAGAAGGATCCTGGACCTTCCACAGTTCGAGGTACGATCCTAGTAGCCTCAGTTTTATCTTCTGCACTTTTCTATACCGAAGCTTCTCATAGCTTTATTTCTGTGCAAAATTTGGAGAGCCTTAGACTCACTGTCCTTACTTCTGAGGATACTTTGGCACTAGTCAATCCTTTGGGACATAGAACTATTAATGTGCGTCAGTGAAGGGAGTTCCCCCTTGAGTTTTGTGGGTGTCACTTCGTGTGGGATCTTTATGTTCTGGAGATGACAGGTTATGATGTCATTCTCAGAATGGACTGGCTAGTTCCTTTTCAGGCCTTTGTCGACTGTTATCGCCATAGGGTGAGTTTCACATCACCAGAGGGTAGGTCTTTTCTTCATAAGGGTGAATGGGATGTATAGGAAAGTTGAGCTGGACCATAGCATCATGGGTTGGGCAGAGTTACGGACCAGATTGCCAGTTTATACTTGGATGATCAGGGGACCTCTCAGATGGATTTTCCTCCAGTGGTTGATCACTTTCCATATGTCTTTCCACAAGACTTCTCAGGTTTTCCTCTGGAGCGTGAGGTAGAATTCTCGATTGAGCTTGTTCTAGGAGCCGCACCGGTATCCATACCTCCTTATAGGATGGCTACACCTTAGTTTCAAGATCTCAAGAAGTAGTTGGAGGAGTTGCAGGCTAAGGGTTTCATCCGACCCAGTACTTCCCCTTGGGGTTCACCTGTGTTGTTTGCGAAGAAGGCGGATGATACCTTATGAATTTGCATGGATTATCAGAAGTTTAACCAGTTGATGGTCAAGAACCGATATCCCTTTCCAAGGATTGATGATCTCTTCGATCATCTTCGAGGAGCTCAAGTGTTCTCGAAGATCTACTTGAGATCCGGCTATCATCAGCTGCGCGTTAGGCCTTCAGATATACCCCTGACAGCCTTCAGGAGCTGGTATGGCCTCTACGAGTATACGGTTATTCCATTCGGCCTTACGAACACGCCAGAAGTTTTCATGGCACTGATGAACTGATTGTTCCATCCTTACTTGGATTCCTTCATCGTGGTCTTCGTGGATGATATCTTGGTGTACTCTCACACTCGACACAACCATGCAACCCATCTTTAGATCGTTTTGAGTACACTGAGGGAGCATCAGCTTTATGCTAAACTCTCAAAGTTCCACTTTTGGATGGATGATATTCACTTATTGGGTCATGTCATCTCAGAGATAGGAGTATCAGTAGACCTAGAGAAGGTGAGAGCAGTAGTCACCTGGGAGCATCCGAAGAACGTCTTCGAGGTATATAGTTTCTTGGGGCTGGCTAGTTACTACAGACGGTTTATACAGGACTTCTCACGCCTAGAATCACCATTGACAGGCTTGACTAAGAATGGGGTGATGTTTTTTTGGTCAGAAGCCTGTGACTCAGCCTTCTAGGAGTTGAAGGGGAGATTGAATTCAGCACCGATTCTAGTTCTTCCAGAGCCGGGCAAGAGTTATACATTTTTCTATGATGCATCTAGCATCGGTCTTGGAGTAGTGCTTATGAAGGAAGATCGTGTTGTCACGTACGGATCTCTTCAGTTGAGGCCACATGAGAATAAAAATCCTACGCACAATTTGGAGTTGGCTGCTGTTGTTCATGCTTTGCGTTTTTGGAGGCACTATCTCATGGGAGAGAATTTCATGGTATATACTGACCACAAGAGCCTCAAGTATATCTTCACGCAGTGTGACTTGAATCTGAGATAGCAGAGGTGGGTCGAGTACCTATAGTCTTTCGACTTCGAGCTTGCTTATACGCCTGGGAAGGGCAATTTTGTGGCAGACGCACTGAGAAAGAAGACTCAGTTGCAGGCAGTTCAGGAAGCCAGCAGTGAGTGGCAGCTCATGGCTCTATTCTCTGAGATGCATCTGGAGGCACATGACAGACATGGTCATACAGTTCTTTCTTCCATAGCTATTACCTCTACCCTTTTTGATCGAGTTCGAATGAGGCAGCTATCAGACCCTGAAGGCCTAGTCCTACGGGAGGGTGTGTCTGATGGAGACCCTTCTCCGAGGTGGATGGTGGGCGATGACGAGGTACAACGTTTTCATGGAAGCGTATTGGTTTCAGCAGACATACGTGAGGAACTGATGCGGGAGTCTCATGCCTCATCTTGGGCAGTTCATCCTGGTGTCACCAAAATGTACCGAGACTTGCACCGCCAATATTGGTGGCCAGGTATGAAGAAGGATGTGGCTGGTTTTGTTATGCGGTGTTCCACCTGTCATTAGGTGAAGGAAGAGCATCAGCTACCAGCAGGGCTTTTGCAGTAGTTACCCATTCCTAAGTGGAAATGGAATGATGTCGCGATGGACTTCGTGACAGGGTTACCGAGATCGCCTCGAGGAAATAATGTGGTTTGGGTTGTAGTGGACAGGCTCACAAAGGTTGCACACTTCTTGCCGATCAAGGAGACCTTCAGTGTTGATGATCTGGGACAGTTGTACATCCGGGATATTGTACGTATTCATGGAGTTCCACACTCCATTGTTTCATACAGGTATGCGCGTTTTACTTTGCACTTCTGGCAGGGGCTTTAGAGGGAGTTGGGTACACAGGTACTTTTGAGTACAACATACCATCCCCAGATTGTTAGCCAGTCCGAGCGTACAATCCAGGTGCTTGAGGATATGCTCTGAGCTTGCATTCTATACTTTGGAGGTTCTTGGGAAAAGCATATTCCTCTGGTGGAGTTCGCCTACAAAAACAGTTTTCAGGCGACTATTCAGATGGAACCTTATGAGGCTTTGTAAGGTAGGCCATGCCGATCACCTTTATGCTAGCTAGAGGCAGGAGAGGCGGCTTTGCTGGGGCCTCATCATGTTCAGGAGACTTCAGAGTAGATAGAGATGATTCCGAAGAGGATGGCTACAACGCAGTCTCGACAGAAGTCTTATGCTGATCAGCGGAGACGACCTCTGGAGCTCGAGGTCGGGGATTAGGTTTTCCTGTGTGTCTCACCGAGGTTGGGATACAATAGGATTCAGATACAAGGTAAGATTTCACCGAGATACGTCATGCCGTCTGAGGTTCTGGAGAGAGTCAGGCTGGTTGCTTATAAGTTGTAGTTACCTCAGAGATACCAGGATATGCACGACGTGTTTCATGTTTCACAAATTCGACGGTATTTCTCAAACCCGTCTCATGTTTTTCAACCCGAGGAGGTTGAGTTAAAGCAGGATGCATCTTTCTAGGAGCATCCTATTAGGATTGTTGATCGTAGTACAAAAGTGCTCTGTGGACGGTCTGTTCCTCTGGTACGGGTGCTATGGTAGCACGACCGTATACAGGATGGAACTTGGGAGAGGGAAGCTGATATTCGATCATAGTGGCCAGAGTTGTTCGAGGTTTATTCTTATACACCTTGCTAGGGAAATTCGGGGACAAATTTCTTTAAGGGGGGAAGTTTGTAAGAACCCAGAGCTTCAGTTTCAGGTACGGATCACTTTTACGGGATTTGTAAGGAAAAATGGAGAATCTGTAAATTTTCAGAGTACACACTATGTACTTTATGAGCACACACCGTGTACTCCTCGGCCACTCTAAGCCGTGTGTTGGTTGAGACCGGTCCACACACACGGTGTGTATTTGTAAATTTTCAGAGTACACGCTGTGTACTTTAGGAGTACACACCGTGTACTCCTCTACAACTCGAAGCTGTGTGATTGGCCGTTTCTGGGCCACACACACGGTGTGTAAGGCTGAGGTGGAGGCTGGTTATTTTAGGGTATGGAAAATTGAATTACACGCCATGTACTCAAGAAGTACACGCCATGTACTTTATTTTTATTTCATTAATCGGACCGGGGTCATGCCTAATGCTCGTAAACACCTTCTTCTCCGCCTAATTCCGTCCAGAGCGTCCGAGGAGGCCGATTCTTCTCCGATCCACCGATCCGTCACCGGTTGTCCGAATCGAACTCCGTCGATTGCAGAAGAATCGCAGCGGTGAGTTCTTTGTTCTTCTTGATCCTCATTTTCTGATTCTTCCTCTCGCGTGAGTTATCTGAGTTTGAGCGTTTTAGACGTTTTTAAAGATCTACTCCATTCTAGGCCGATTCACGGGTCGGGGTTCAAGTATATAGATCTCCAAGGATCAAGGTAGGTGGTTTGTTTCCCTACGTTGAAGTTCTTTGAGTTTTGGTTTCAAAAGTTCCGGATACCCATGTATCGGGTATCCCGGGTTAGGGTTTTGATCCTGTTTATTTATCTGCCTTAGATTGATTGTAGGCTTGAGGTCATGAGATGATTAATAATTTCTTGTTACAATGTTTGAGGATCACCCCATGGGTGTTTTCCATTGTTTTGCCTGTTGTTTTCCGTTTGGAATGGTTTGCCTATGAGGCAACCCTTATTGCATTGTTAGTATGCTTGTTGACTTGATTGCATGTATTTCCTGCTGTTTATATGCTTGTAGATGAATTTTGTAGATATTATCCAAGTAGTTGTTTAACTTACTTAGGGATGATAATAGACGATTACGCACGACTGGACTGCTCAGGGCCGTGAGAACCTGGTGCGGGAGATCAAAGAGGGAATAGATGATTAAGTGATTCCCTAGAGGGTCTGTTGGTTTTAGTTTCGTACGCAGGACCTAAGAGGATCGGAATTTGTGCTTCCTAAGAGTGTTCTTAGTTTACCCACGCACTGAGACCACAGGGGGAATTAGATGTAAGTGCTTTCTCAGAGAGTCTGTAGCTATTATTGCAAGACCGTAGGGGAATTGACGTAAGGGCTTCCCAGAGTGTCTGTGCCTTTTTTGATTACTGGACTATAGGGGTCGGCTAGTTTAAGCCCCCCAGAGAGTTAGTGTGAATTTTTGATGGTTGGTTGTGATGAGTCCACCAAGCCAAAGAACAAGCTTAGGTTTTGTACTGCTTGTGTTAGGTAGTCTTTTAGATACCTGTTGTGTTACTTGCTTATCTTGGAATAAGAAACTTTGCTGGTTTTCCCTGATGGTGTAATTAAATCAATGTGAATGGTAATTAGTAGAATTTTTTACTGCATTGTTTACCTTTACTTTTGTTATATCACTCACTAACAGTAGGGCACAAATCTTGTGGTGGTTGCCTACTGGGATTAGTCTCACACCCTGTTTTGGTCCTTCTTTTCATCCAAAATAGATTATATGGTTGCAGGTTTAGGTAGGGATTATAGCCCTTCCACCTCAGGTACTTGATTGCTGGTTGGAGCTGGAGAGCATGGGACAGGGTCTTGTCCCGCGATGCAGCTGGACTTGATGTTTAATTTTAGTACTTTGGTTTCAGTTGTATTTCAACATGTTGTTTTTCTTACTTCTTTCCATAGACACATGTACCATCCTACATCATTGTTATATCAGACCTTGTTTTTACTTTAAGTTCAGTTGTTTCATGCTATTTACTGCTTCCGCTATTGTGTATGTTTATTCTTCCACTGCATAACTTACCAAATGAGGGCATAGTTTCCCCACTGACTCACCAAGGCCCTCGCTGATAGTCGGCAACCTCTGGAATTTGGGGAAACGCGCTTGAGGTCATGTGGCGAACTGTGTATGGGGATCTAGTGGAGGGGCTCCGGATTCGGGTCGTTACAAACTATGACAGAATTTAAGGATGGACTCTTCTTCAAATTCTAGGACACACCTCCTAATGACTTGGTCAGGGATGAACTTATAGAGGTATAGGTTCATCAAACACATAGTTCCTAACATCAAAAAGAAATTTCCTTCAAGCTTGAGTCCCAAAGAATTTTGGAATTACTCTTGTATCTAAGAAGTTGGCTATGTCAGCATACCAAGGGTAGTCACTCACATAGTATAGGTGTTCATTAGGAAATGAATCAGACACAGAAAGGTTATTTGGGTTTTATTTGAATTCCATCTTAGAGAGGTGATCAGCTACAACATTTTCAACACCCTTTTTATCTTTGATTGTGAGGTCAAATTCTTGTAAGATAAGGACCCACGTAATCAATCTAGCCTTGGCATCTTGTTTTTGGAAGAGGTATTTTAGTGCAGAATGGTCAATGAACATAGTGATGGGGGATCCTAATAGGTATGACCTAAACTTTTCTAAGGAAAACACAATATCAAGTAACTCCTTTTTAGTAGTGGTGTAGTTTATTTGGGAATCATTTAAGGATTTTCTTGCATAATCAGTGACATAAAGAGTTTTATCACAACATTGTCCTAACACAGCTCCTATAGAAAAGTCACTGGAATCACACATAAGTTCGAAAGGAAGGTTCCAATTTGGAGATTTCATAATGGGAGGAGAGGTGAGAGAGGATTTTAGGGTTTATAATGAACCTTCACAGCATTCTGTCCAAACAAATGGAGAATACTTTACTAGGAGAGCACAAAGGGGACGAGAGATTAAACTAAATTCCTTGATGAATATTCTATAGAAACCAGCATGTCCTAAGAAAGACCTCACTTCCTTGACAGTTTTGGGTGATGGAAGGTGAAGAATGATGTGAACCTTGGATTTATCAACTTCGATCCCCCTTCCTTAGACCAGATGGCCTAGAACTAGTCCCTCTTTAACCATGAAATGGGATTTTTCCCAGTTTAGGACCAGATTATTTTCTTCACATCTTGACAAGACTCTCTCCACATTCTGCAGACATCCCTCAAATGTATCCAAAATCACAGATACGTCATCTATGAAGAACTATAGAAAATCCCCTACCATGTATGAGAGGATTCCCATCATGCACCACTAGAAGGTTCCAGGGTAATTGCATAAACCAAAGGGCATGAGTTTGAAGGAAAAGGTGCCGAATGGACAGGTGAATATAGTCTTCCCTTGATCCTCTAGGGATACCTCAATCTGATTGTACCCTGAGTACCCATCTAAGAAACAGTAGAAGGCATGACATGCCACTCTCTCAAGGACTTGGTCAATGAATGGTAAGGGGAAATGATCCTTCTTGGTGAATGAGTTCGGCTTCCTATAGTCAATACAGACCCTCCATCCACTACTCACCCTAGTTGGAAGAATTTCTCCATCCTTATTGGTTATCACTGTTATTCCTGACTTCTTGGGAACCACTTGGATTGGGCTCACCCACTCACTCTCAACTATGGGATAGATGATACCCGCTTTTAACAATTTTAGAAGTTCCTTCCTTTCTACTTCCATGATATTAGGATTGAGTCATCGTTGAGGTTGATGACATGGCTTTGAATCCGATTCTAGAACAATCCTATGAGACCCTTTATTAGCGCTTTTTTAGTAGCGCTAATAAAGGGGGGGCTTTATCAGAGATTTTTTCCTAGAGCTGATAAAGTTTATATTTAAAAAACAAATCATGAAAAATAATATATTTCTATATAAGTATATTTATATTGATATAAATATGATATATATTTTTTAAATATGTTTTAAATAAGTATAAATAGACTATTACATTTAATATATATGAAGTTTAGTGAAAAATCCTTAAAAATATTTTTAAAAAATATTATTAATTAATAATTTTATAATTATAATTGTTTAATAATCATTTATTAACAATTTGAAGACACAAAAATCAAAAAAATTAATAAAAGATCTAAAATAAGTTGAAAATGTAACTCAAACTTAAAATGGACATAACTTTTGATCCATGTGTCTTTTTGAGCTCTATAACATATCAAATCTAATCTTGCGATGAGATCTATGCACTAATAACCTAAGGGAACCTTTTTTAACATTTTTGAGGCCCAAAAAGGCTCATAAGGCCTCCAAAACCGAGTTTTTATTCGGGATACCCGAATTTTTTAACATTGAAACAGGTATAACTTCTGATCTAGATGTCATCTAGGCCTGTAACACATATCATATCAAATATTGTTTCATTTTCTTTGGTTTGACTGGTTGTGGAGTTGAAATAGACTTCTGGATTAGAAGTTATGGTAATTTTAACATTCTATGGCTCTTCAAATACACGTATATATGTATTTTTTCATATATATATATATATATATATATCTGTGTGTGTGTGTTGTATATATGTATGTATTTATTTATTTATAAACACATATAAAAAAACATATTTTATAAATTTTTTTAAAACTAATCTTATAAATATATATTAATATACAAATAAATATACAAATAAAAAATTATAACTAAAAATATATATATAAATAAATATAAATATAAATTAATATACGAATAAATATATATATACTAATATATGAAAAAATATATATGTATTAATATAACTAAATATATTTATATTAATATGAATCTATATTAATATATGAATAAATATAACTATATATATATATATAAATAAATATAAATATATATTAATATATGAATAAATAAATAAATATTAATATATGAATAAATATATTTGCATTAATATTGATAAATATATTTATATTAATATGAATATATATTAATATACGAATAAATATAACTATATATATATATATATAAATAAAAATAAATATATATTAAAATACGAATAAATAAATATATATTAATATAGTTATTATTTCTTAAAAATTCATTTTTTAATGAATAGTGAAAAATACTGTATTTTAATTCAAAACTGCCTTTTAATCTAATTTATTTATATGTTTAGGTTATATTTTTAATTGGTTTTGAGGTGTAATTAGATTTTATTTTTATGATTTAATCCAATTCTGGTCATTGGAAGTAATTTCATTTTGAAATTGGACATAAACAAGTGTCAATATTTTGATAGTTATTATTTCTTAAAAACACGTTTTTTATTTTAACAATGGGAATTAATTTCAAATTATTTAATGAAAATTATATGTATTTAATTTGGTAAAATATACATCGTTTTTGAATTTGTAATATCAAATATATCTTAGGCTGATTTTTTTGGTATTTTTCTGAAAAATTTCAATTTTCGATGAGTAGTGAAAACAGTGAGTAGTAGTTAAAAATCCAAATTTTTCATTTAAATGAAAATTTACCACTTTTTTGAATTGAATTTCGAAAATACGACATACATGGTTGTTATTAGTATGTAAATTTTAGTTCAATAAGATTAAAATACTTTTTGGTGAATAGTAACTTTTGACTTATTTACCGCGATTAAAGGTAAATAGGGTAATTCAAGGTAAAAACCATATTATAATAATATAAAATTTCTTTAACACTTGTCCTAAACTTATTGGATGAGCAATGGGAAAACAAGAAAATCCTTGGGTGATACTTTTGGCCTTTGAAATCCAGTTGGGTAAGATAATAATATTAATACATTTTTATTTAATGTAAAAATAAAAATATCATAAACATGTATTGTTTTGATAAAACAATTTAAACCTGGGGTTATATAATTGATATATTTGACTATAAATATTAATCATAAATCTAAAAATATTTCCTACATTATGGTATTTTTTTTATAATTTTTATACATCAAATAAATTAAATTATTTATGACATAATAATGATTCAGTGTTTACATCATTAATAAATGATTTAAATAAATAAGATTGTAAAGATTGAAATAATATCCAAAACATGTCCAATTATTATTGAATGATTTTATTTCGACCATGATTCATATTATCTTATACTTTAATATGATTTGGACATTTAGAAACAGAAAATCAATATATAATAAAATAATATTTTCATATTTTTCTAAAGATCCCCTCCCCCCTTATAAAAAGCTCTCACTTCTATCCCATTACTCACACCTCTCAAGCCCCTTGTATAATCCAAAATATTCCCAAATAATCTATCAAGATCCATATCTGCCTCCTAGAAGCCTTACTTTAGGCATAAGGTACTTCAAGAAACCCTTTTGCTTCAAACCAAAGGGAGTTACCCGATTTAAAAGTAACGTCTTCTCTTAAGTTCTTCTGTCTTACTTTACATATACAAACCCTAAAATCTTTTTATTACTTTACTTAATAACAAAAAAAAATCCTAAATATACTAGGTTTTTGTTATGATAATTATTTGAACTACACTTACACATACCTTCATCTAATGGGTAAAGAACATACTGTTTCTGTGGACGACAAACTAACGCCTCACGAAACGATGATTGTTCAATATTCACCTACCACCTCTTATGATGGAAATTATGATGGCACTGTATTTATATATGATATATATTATTTTTATGTTTTCTTTATGATTTTGTATTTTCTATTTATAGCATACCTTTATGGTTCCCATTATGGGTAAACGTGATAATTTCATTTGAGGAAGTGCGGACTACCGCCCCTCAATGTGATATGACCCGTTCATTCCATACGTAGAATGTATAAAGGATGGAGTTTCTAAGATTATATATATGATATTATACTGGAATTATAATATACCTATGTATAATTATGTTTTCATTCCATTAAATATGAAATAGAAATGAAAGTAGCGTTCATGCGTACATACGGCTTACCGTCTCCATGAACGGTGCATTTCATTTCTTACCTCCAAATGTTATGTACTATTATAAATACATGTATATAATAGATAAATATGATAAATATGATATCTAAATCATGAATATAATTCTGGATATTATGAACTTTTGACCACACGAACAAATTGTAATTATAAGAAGTTCATTTTTGACTCAAGTACCAAATATCAACAAAATGACCATTATTAACATAAATGATTACATAATGTTTATAACATGGTAATAAGAGATTTAAAAGGAATTATAAAATTTAAAAAGGTTATTAAAATAGTATAAATTAACTTTAGTTTATTATTCAAGAGATTAAAGAATGAACAGGTCAAGTCAGACACGTGGTAAGGGAACTTCTTAACCCAATTTTCATTCTTTGAGTTAATCTTCCATGTTTAAATTATGTCGTGCTATGATTATGTAAGAAATAACTTTTGATATAGTATCTTGTATATATTATGTATGTGTAATTATATTTAATACACATAATTGATCTATTTTATTTACAAAATTATCTTTGTAAGGGACTTTGTCTCAATCTCCTTTCATTGAGGCATATTTTGTTTTATACACGACTTTCTTTTATATGCTTTATAAACTCCTTTGACATTTCATTTCATTCAAAGGGAATATTTTACTATGAGGCATTTTACTAAACAAAAAAATAATAATGTTTCTTTTAACATAAGTGGTGACAACAACCTTTTCTGCCGCTATGAGTATTATTTGATCTTTTGGATTCCTTAACAAGCCGTATTATTTTAAAAAGGAAAATAAATACCATATAACCTTTTACATATTTTGGTATTGAAAATGGTTTTGATAATGGATTTGTTATGTCAATATATTTAAATGATATATTGTGATTGAAATGTGGAAATGTTATCTTTCCTTTGTGTTTGTTTTATGTGTTATGAATATGTTATGGTTCTTGGGCATTGTTTACGTATACGGGTGGTTCCGTGATAAACCTAGGGTGAGTGAGCCTATGATAGCTCTATAATTCATTGGGTAACATGAAAGAGGTAAACATGAATATTTCTCTTAATAGATTTAAGGAATATAATGTGATGGGTATTCCAAATGTAACTCCCTACGTAGCTGTGAAAGCTACAATGTATATATGTTATGGATGCCACAAGTTACCTTTATGATTTGCATTTACTATGTAAATATTATAATTTCATGAGGTATGTTAAATAGCTTATGTTATGTATGTATTGATGAAATAATGTTTTCTTTCTTTGTTTTATAACCCTTACTAAGCTTTTTACACTCATCCCACATTTTGAAATGTTTTTCACTGGACTTAAAGATGAATATGGTCGAGGACGGGATCAAGAAAAAGTCATGCAGTCTAAAACACGGGACTAGACATGAGTCTTTTTCTCAAGAGTTTTTATTTTATGAAAAAAAACGGAAACTGAGTAGAAGTGTCTACATTGTAATTTTTGAGATGTAATGTAATAGTTATGGCCTATTTCCCTAAAACTATAAAACTAAAAAAAACTCAATGTGAATTATTCATTTAATTCATGATTATGTAATATTTAAGGATGGGTCCTTATATTAGATATCTAGGGGAGGATGGCGTGGAGGCATTAAACATAGAGGCGGGGTGGAGAAACACTGGTATTAAGAGGAAAAGTAGTGATAGAATGATTTCAGATACTTCTAGGGTTGCAACGATCCAACGCGACTCGTGAGAGAGGAAGATGGGGGAGCTAGAGAGGAGAGGGAAGGCCGCCGTTGCCCCAAGCCCATTTTTTCCCTAGCCCATGGGCTTGATGGGTTTTACCTCAGGCTGACCCTAGTTGTGCATGTATGAATACATGCTTGGCCTTCCACATGCTGTTCTTCCTTATTTCTTTCATTTTGTATATACACACTATCTACCTTTCTTATTCACATAACTCATTATCTCAAGAATGAGTAAGAGAGCTTCTAAAATAAAAACCTTCATGAATGTTCTTAAAAATTAACTATATTATCCCTATTCATGCAAGTTATGGTCAAGCATATGGGTTCTCAGTGCTTCTTGCAAACCAAATAGTTGTGTGATCTATCTCATTCAGGCAACACAATGATATTTTATTCACTGGTTATGGAAAAAGATTTGTAAGAACCCTTTAGTGCATGGTTCACAAGTTAAGAGGCATGCAAATTCTTCCCATCCCATGAAAGAAAAATATTCACAGATACCCCTCCTCATGAAACCATAGTTACACAGACACTATGTTTCCCGGAAAAAAATTTCACTTCTCTCAAAATCACAGTGAATAATCTTGGATAGGTTCCCCGATATTTATAGGCAGTCCACTTCCTTACACCACAGTGATTCATTGAATCAACCTCTAAAAATAATTCTATTTCAAATCTATGTTATTTAATCCATGTCATTACTTTGATAACAATATTACCAAAGGATTTGGTAATCTCAATTATATAATAAAAAACATGGCATTATTTCTTACATGATTTTTTATTTTTTTTCACATGTTCATGTGATGTGATCGCAGGTTTCATTATTTTTTATAAGCATGAAAACTTACCTAATCCTCAGATTTGAAACACGCCTCTGCAGCTTTGTTTGTAATCAGCATCAGTGCATACTTCATGTTATCACATAAATTAAAATTGTAGCATGAATTCATGTTGATGTCCTCCTCCCATAGTGTGGGGATGAGCTGGCTCTTAGCTCTTTAGTTGGCCTATTTTTTAAGAAATTCCTAAAAGATATATGAGTTTTTTTATTACATTTTTCAGATGAATTTATCTAATATATAAAATTTAGTAGTACTATCATTACAACAGTCTGGGTTCTGACAGAAGATCTCACCCAGAGCTCCCTTTTATAAGAGGGCCTACCCTAGAAAATCATTATGCATTTTTGATGTGGGATTCAATTTCAATTATGTGGCTTTTAAAGACTATAAAATATTAATTATAAGGCCAATATAAATGAAACATAAAAAATTGATTAAACCTATAGGAAATAGTTGAAAAATAATCATAAAAAATGTTGATGAAAAACAATTATAAGATTTCAAAGACACATATTTGAAACATAAAAATGTTTCAATTATGTGACTTTGAAAGCCTATAAAATATAAACTATAAGACCAACATAAATAAAACTTAAAACCTGGATTAAACATATAACCAATAGTAGAAAATAAAAATAATTTTTTAAAAAATGATGATGGAAAATAATTTATATATTTTCAAAGACACCAACGTGAAACTTAAAAATGTTTCAAGTACGTGACATTGAATGTTTATAAAAAATAAACTATAAGACCAAAATAAATGAAACATGAAGCATGGATTAAACATATAACAAATAGTTGAAAATAAAAATAATTTCAAAAAAAATACCGATGAAAAATAATTTATATGCTTTCAAAGACACCTACTTAAAGCTTAAAAATGTTTCAAGTATGTGCATTTGAAAGCCTAGAAAATATAAACTATAAGACCAATATATGAAACTTAAAACATGGATTAAATATATACAAAATTTTTTAATTATTTAATTAATTAATAATTAATTATATAATAATTAATTAGATAGTTAATAAAATAATTATTAAGTATATAATAGTTAATTAGTTAATTATTAATATAATTATAAATTATAATTATTTATTATAATTAATAATTAAAAATTATTAAAAATTATTATATAATAATTAATTAGTTAATTGGTAATATAATTATTAATTATATAATAGTTAATTAGTTAATTAGTAATATAATTGTAAATTATAATTGTTTATTATAATTATTAATTAGTAATTATTAGAAATTATTATATAATAATTAATTAGTTAATTATTAATATAATTATTCTTTTTAATTATTCATTATAATTATTCATTATAATTATTAATTATTAATTATTATTTATTAATTAGTTAATTAGTAATATAATTATTAGTTATATAATTATTAATTGTATAATAATTAGTTAGTTAATTAGTAATTATTAATAAATAATTATATAATAAATAATTAGTTAATTATTAATATAATTATTAATTATTTAATAATTAATTAGTTACTTAGTAATATAATTACTAATTATATAATAATTAATTAGTTAATTAGTAATATAATTATTAATTATATAATTAGCAATTATTTAATTATTAATTATTAATCATTAATTATATAATAATTAATTAGTTAATTAGTAATATAATTATTAATTATATAATAGTTAATTAGTTATTTTTTTTTGAGAAAGATAAAGCCGAGGCCCTTTTTATAATTAGTAATTAGTAATATAATTATAAATTATAATTATTCATCATAATTATTAATTAGTATTTATTAAAAATTATTATATAATAATTAATTAGTTAAGTAGCAATATAATTATTAATTATATAATAGTTAATTAGTTAATAAGTAATATAATTATTCATTATAATTATTAATTAGTAATTATTAAAAATTATTATATAATAATTAATTAGTTAATTAGTAATATAATTATTAATTATATAATATTTAATTAGTTAATTTTTTTTGATAAAGATAGAGCTAAGGCCCTTTTTATAATTAGTTAATTAGTAATATAATTATTAATTATAATTATTAATAAGTATTTATTAAAAATTATTATATAATAATTAATTAGTTAATTAGTAATATAATTATTAATTATATAATAGTTAATTAGTTAATTAGTAATATAATTAGAAATTATAATTTTTTATTATAATTATTAAATAGTAATTATTACAAATTATTATATAATAATTAATTAGTTAATTGTTAAATAATTAATTATTAACAATTACTAATTAAATAATTAATTATTATATAAATAATTATTAATAGTACTAATTACCTAATTTAATAATTTATTATATAATTAATCCATGTTTTAAGTTTCATTTATATTTGTCTTATAGTTTGTATTTTATATGCTTTCAAAGGGACATACTTGAATCATTTTTAAGTTTCATGTAGGTGTCTTTGAAAGCTTATAAATTATTTTTCATCAATATTTTTTATGAAATTATTTTTATTTTCAACTATTTGTTATATGTTTAATCCATGTTTTATGTTTCATTTATTTTGGTCTTATAGTTTATATTTTATAGACTTTCAAATTCAAATACTTGAAACATTTTTATGTTTCAAGTAGGTGTCTTTGAAAACTTATAAATTATTTTCCGTCAACATTTTTTATGATTCTTTTTTATTTTCAACTATTTTTTATATGTTTAATCCATTTTTTAAGTTTCATTTATGTTGGTCTTATAATTTATATTTTATATGCTTTTAAAGTCATGTACTTGAAATATTTTTAAGTTTCAAGTTGGTGTCTTTGAACCTTATAAATTATTTTCCATCAACATTTTTATGAAATTCTTTATGTCTTCAACTATTTATTATATTTTTAATCCATGTTTTATGTTTCATTTATATTGGTCTTATATTATATATTTTACAGTCTTTCAAAGTCACGTACTTGAAACAGAATCCCACATCAGAAATGAAGAATGTTCTATGCAGGAAAGAGAGAACCAAAATCCAATATCGGAAATACCGAATGATTTTCAGGGTAAGCACTATTATAAAAGGGTGCCCTAGGTGAGAGCTTTTGTTAGAATCCAAACTGCTATAATGGCAGTACTGCTAGATTTTAAACAGTAGATAAATTCTGCTGAATTTTTTTTTATTTTTGTTATATATATATATTTATAAAAAAAACAAAACAAAAAATTATTATTATTATTTTTTGGTTTTAGTGGAAAGGCGGCATTGCTGATGCTACCTTTCACCCGACGCCCAAAGGCAGCATTGACTATGCCACCTTAAAGGTGTATTTTTAAAAATATTTTTAACCCAACTCTTTTTAAACAAACTTATTAAAAAAACTCAAGATACATACTGAGAAATAGTATAATATTTCTAAACAATTTAATGTTCTTCTTAAAAATTTATTCATGTAAATATTATACATTTCTCATGGATTTAATTCTAATTAATTCATGCAATTCTAATGAAAATTTCTATCGTATTATTCTATTCTCATTCATCCAAATAAGGAATGGACACTTTTTGCAACACTGTGCACTCCTCATCACATGTCTTTAATCATTGAATATTAGTTAATAAATCATTAGAGTTATAACATAGAGAATTGGTCATGAGTGACATCCAATGACATAAAGTGAATTCATAATAATTATATAGGCATCACAACTTCATAATCAACTCACCAAATATTTATTAACACATCATTGACAAAAAAGGAAACACTAAACCCAAAAATATTCTCCTATATTTTTTTTCAATATATCTTCACATATTTAAAATTCATTATGAATGATAAAAAATTCTCCCACATATTGGAAATAAAATTCAAAGGATAAGTGAGGGGTTTTCTAAAATATTCTCATGGTTCTGAGAGAGGAATGATATCACATGGTTCTCTTAGAAAGGAGCCTATAGTTTATCAACTCTATGTCTATATGGGCTAGCCTTGTGTATAAAACAAGAGAGATATAACCAAGTATGTCTAAGATATCTATAATATACAATTCATGATAAATCATGATCAGAAATTCTCAAGTCTCATTTAAGGGGTTTCCAATAATCTGTGTTTTCAATGAAATGCAAAACCCCGTACACACTTCAATAAACATATCGAAAAATTTAGGAGAAAATAAATAAATCCACCTTTGTATCATCTTAACATCAACCAATAACTGACCCTTAATTGATATAATTAACAAAATTAAGTATGAAGGATGAAATTTTGATTGACATACCTCAACCTTATAGTTTTAAAACTATCAAAAATTTCCGGATTCACTTTAATTTAGTAAAATGATAGATTTTTCTCAAGGTTTCTCACCCTTAAGGGATGAATTATTCTTCATTAATTTTATGGTAGTTAGTAAACTCCATGAAGTAAAATCTCTTCATGCATTCCAAAATTTATATCCTCAAACACATCCTTTAATTCCATGAATTTTAACTTAAAACACATAAAATAATAGGGAATAAGGAAGTACCTCTTATGTTTTAAAAGGAAACATTTATACTGAGAGATTCCTCTCAACTTGGGCCACTCTTTTCTTCTAATATCAATATTATATGATTTATTTTTATTCTTCTTTTTTTTGAGTCTCATTGATTTGAATAATTTCTTTCTTCTATTTTTCTTATTTCTGTTGAATAAATGTTTTAACCTCAGTCTTATTGATCTTCATGTTTCCACCCATGGATAAAATTGCATAAAAATTCACCTCATTCTCTAAGAACACTTTATTTCCTTTAGATTTAGAATGTTTCTCATCTTCCTCTAATTTTTAGCCAGTTTCAATTAACGTGTCCAAATAACTAGACAACCATTCTTGACATTATCAATATCTTCAGAGTCTTCAAATGAATTTCCATTAGTTTTATTTTTAAATTTATTCCATTTCAAAACATAGGGACCTTCTCTTTCCAAAATTTTCATGCACACCTCAACCTTGTGACCTTCTAAACTGCATCTTCTACATATTTCTTTCAGAATATAATTTTTTTGTATAGATAGTTATGGTATAGATCTAGACATATGTTGTTTTCTATAATACTTTTTCCACATATTCTCATTGAAAATAAACCTTTATTATTTTTTTATTCCTGATAAAGTCATATTAAACTAGTAAGAATAATATTTGTGACCATTATTACCATAACAACAATAAAACCATTGAAAATTTATTCTCTGATATTGGTTCTAGATGAATCTTGATATTTTTTATTGTTGAACTCTCAAAAATTGAACTACACATTGTTTGGGGTGGGGGGTGTAACCTTCTAGGAATGTTCCTCCCTTACCTTGATGTGGAATATGTACTCCCATTATTCTTATACCACATAGTATAAGTTGTAGTTTTTACATATATACTATTATAAATAACATATCTATCAAAATTGTTAGGTGCACTTTTACCTTTCTTCTCTGTATCTTAAGAATATTCTCCCTTGATCTAAATAGATTTATTAAAATCTTTTATGGATATATTCAAATCATACTGAATTGTGACACATATGAATTATGTATCAAAAAACTCTTCTTCTCTAGAATTCAACCTATCTTCAAGATCACACATCATCTTATATTTTTCAAAAAAATTTAATTTGTGCATATTGATACCATTAACAATACAAATTTACTTATTGTTCATATCCACTTTTTTTCATCAAAACATACATTTTCCTTATCATTCTTTTCAATATTTAGTTTCTTGTTTTCTTTATCAATTTTTTTATTTCTTAAGATATTGAATCTTTCCTATACATAATTATAATTTACATTTTAGCTTCTACTCAAGTTCTATCCTCTCTTCTTCATCATCACAAATACTTGAAGAATCAAATATTTTATTTTCATGAGAAAATAAACCAACTTAATTATATAAATAACAACTTGATGATGAAATTTTATTTTTCTTATTCATAATATTTCACTTCTTGTTACTGTACCACTTCTTTTTATTCTTATCCCACCAAAATGACTAGAGCTACCATATTTCAATAATTTTGGAGGTTTTTTACTCATTCCCTTCCACATTACCTTTACTAATCCTTATGATAAAATAACAACAATATAATTAAATTTAGCATCATCCTCATCACCATCTAAATCACCTAATTCAACATTATCTTCTTCTTTAACTTTCCCTTTTCTTTTTTATTCAAAGGCCTTTATATTGTTTATTTATTATTGAAAGATGTAACTTTAATCATGTCATAATCCATGATAATGTTATACAGTTTATCAAGATACAATTAATATCTTTCTTTTAGGGTTGAGGTCATTGAATCAAAATTATCAAGAAAATTCCTCATCAATTTTTTGACAATGATATAGTCATCCATCTTCTTAGAAAATCATCGAATGTTTCGGACTATCTCATTCACTGTAGTTAAATATTCATCAATATTTTATTCATCAATCATCTTGAAGTACTAAAACTTAATCCTGCAAACTTGTAGTTTGGCTTCATTGACTTTGATATTTCCTTCATAATCGCTTCTCAGTTTTTCCCATATATCCTTAGTAGTCTAGAGACCAATGATTTTTTGACCTTTTTTGACAGGGCCATAAAGATAAAATTTTTAGAATTTCTATTTAACTCCATATTTCTATTATTATCTTGTGTTATGTAAGAATAATAAAAAATGGGTGTAAAACCCACTATTGCATCATCTCTCACTTATAGGATGAGTGATAAGAGATAGGGTAGAATCCTATTCTTCCAGCTGTGATAATTATTCCCATAAAATGTGGGAACACCTTGAATATGGACAAAATTAATATTCTCCATTTTTAGAAACATATTAGATATTTGGATGGAACCTTCCCTATGATACTACTTATAGAGGCCCAGACCAAATTGAAAACTGAGAGGGGAGGGGTGAACCAATGGTTTGTTTTTATGGATTATTATTTCATTTGAATTCAACCACTCAAACTTGTTAAGGTTATTATCCACTAAATATTATCTCTGAATCTAACCTATTGTGTAGTTATAGTAATAGAGAGAGTAGCACATAGGTTTTATAATGTTTCACATAAATATTACTTCTTGCTACAACCATTTATTCCCCTGGTTATAGATTCATTACACCTCTCAGTGTTGGATTATCCCTTTGAGATACTAACACATATATGTCCTAGTAAAAGGAAATAAAAATACAATGTTTACTAATAATGATTCTCCATATCATGTGTAAAGTCAAAGTCAAAATCATTATTTTGGATCCTTAGGCAGAATTGAACACTGAGAGGAGAGGGGTGAATCAATGGTTTATTTTTATGAATTCCATTTTATTTTGAATTCAACCACTTGAAATTTTTATGGTTCTCAATCCCCAAAATACTATCTCTCAATATCACCTCATTTTTAGTTGTAGTATTAGAGAGAGTATAACATAGGATTTACAAGGTTTAGTAGAAGGAATACTCCTTGTTATAACTGGTTATTCCCCCCAGTTATAGATTCTTCACTATCAAACAAGTGATTACAATTATATCAGCTTCAATAGAGTGACCTCTCTTTCTTTCAGCTCTAACTAAAATAATTTTGCTCTGGATCCAACTGAGTGACTCATTTTTATTCTGGATTTGACAGAAAGACTTCTTACTATGGCTTTAGCTGAGAGACTCCTTCTACACTTGGCTTGAACCAGAAGACTTCACATGATCCCAGCACCAACTAGAAGACTTCACCATACTTGAAGGCTTGATCCACTATATTATGATCTTTATATATTCATTCATGAACTCTCTAAATTTTACTTGCTCATGTATACTTCAAGTACCTTCAACAACCACTGATGTAGTTTTTTGTTCTTTCTCAAATATGTTTAATCACCTATACATGACCAGTTTCCTCAGATGTGTACTAGATATGCACACAATTTTTTTTCTGCAGATTAAGTCCCAAACTCACTCAGATGTGTACAAGATATGCACACAATTTTTTTAATAATATCTTATGAAATAATAATCTTGCACAATGTCAACTCACTATCTTCTTGAATTCTATATTTCAATTCATGCAATAATTGCATGGATGCCTCAACCAAAACCCTAGAACATATATAAAATATCATTATATTATTATTTTATATTCTTTAATCAATTCTATTTCAGGTTTTATTGAAGTGTTTATGTAGTGACACATGTATGAATACATGCATGGCCTTCAATGTTCCCATTTTTCCTTCTTTGTTTCTTCACACATATACACAATCTCAACATTTCTTCTTCAAATAACTCACTATCTAAGAATGAGTGTATGTCCTTATCAAAGAAAAACCTTTGTGCAAGTGCATTATAATTCAATATCTTCTCCCTATTCATTCAAGGCATGTTCAAGCATGTGGGTTCTCAGTTATTTGTGTAATCCAAATAGTTGCACGATCCTTCTCCTTCATACAATATAGTAATATTTTATTCACTAGTTTGTGGAAAAAGTTCCTCATGAAAACTTGACTATGTGGTTTAAAATTCAAGAGGACCATTGATTCTTCTCTTCCCCATGCCACAAAAATATTCATAGATATTCCTCCCCACAAAACTGTAGTTTTTTTGATGCTCTATTTCTCTTGAAAACAAGGGTTCTTCTCTCAAAATCATAGTGACTTATCATGGTGAGGTGCCTATATATTTATAGGAAACCCACTACCATGAACCACTATGATTCACTAACTCAACCTCCAAAAATAATAATGTGTAAAAGATATGTGATTTAATCTGTGTCACATATTCGATAATAATATTACCAAATGTTTTAGTAATCTCAAATATTTTCTTGAAAATCATGTTGTTATTTATTATGTAATTTTGATTTTCTAATCACATGAATGTGATGTGATCATGTGATTCAACTATTTTTATAATCACGCACACTTTCCTATTTCTAGTATATGAAAAATAACTCTGAAACTTTGTTTAAAATTGAAAGTAGCACTTTCTTCATGCTATCACATGCATGAAAATCATATCATGCATGCATGGTGATTCATTTCCACATCATTTCATATGTATAGATTTATCAAGCTCATTTTTTTCATGGATGTTGTTGTCATGAATAAATCTAGTGAACAAATCTAATAAAGATCAAGGATGAAGATTAAGAGCATAGAGATTGGATGTCTTAGGTGAACACAATCGGACAGACACACTTCTATCCATATATTTTTAATATGGTGGAATATTAACTATGAGTATGCATACCACATTGAACTTGAAGATGGTTTTATGCTCCCTTTTATTACAACGTGTGCTACTAAAACATCAAGCTAGTAGTAGGGGACTAAAACCTTCATACTTCTTTACACACATGGTTCATGGACCAGTTGGCCCATCACCATGTACCCTCGGGTGCACGCTCCTACAATCCTATATATGACACACTCAAATTTTCTACCACTATGTGGGCCCACGAGTTGGCTCCCCTGCATAATTGAGAACCTCCACCCATATTGTAGGCTTAATCTAGATCCAAGATAAATGGTTGGCATATTTTTTAAGTAAGTACTAAAATATATTTAATTAGAAAAAGTGTATTATTTTCATGCATTGTAATATTCTTCTTTAACAATTATTCATTAAAAATGTTATACATATTGTATGACCTTATTTATAATTCCTTCATGTGATTCCAATGAAAATTTTCATGGAATTATTCTATTATCCTTTATCCAAATAAGGAATGGCCACTTACTGAAACACTTTACACTACTTAACATGTGTATTTAATCATTAAAGATTAGTTCAATGATCATCATATTCAAGACATCGATAATTTCTCAAGTGTGACATAAAATTACATCATGTGAATCCATAACAATTCAACAGGAATCACCACTTCATATTCAACTCACAAAACAAATATTTAAACATTATTGAAAAAATTCAGCACCAAGAACAATAATTATTATTTACAAATATTACTTTCCTTTTTTATTTTTCAATGAAAACAATCAATTACATTTTTTGAGCGTGATCCCCTTTTTATCGAATAAATATGAAAATGTTATATATTTAGATGGGGGATTCTCTTCTACATGACCAATAGTCTCATGTTTAACATGAGGAGCTGGATAGATGAAATTTTTTACATATACTTGTTAGGACATATCATCACTTCAACCATGAGGCACCTCCTTCACCCATTGTTCCATTTTTTTAATGAGATAGATTCTATGAAGTTTCCATATATGAATTCATAACCATTGACCATCATTCGATTGCTGCACTGGTCAAGAGATGGTGAACATGGACACACACATTCAATATTATTGATGAGGATATGATGATTACCTTAGAGTATATACAATACATGTTGGATATACATATCCATGGAGAGGATTCTACGAGTAAAACTATAGGAGAATGACCTGCATTCATGCATCATTTACTTAGCATCAACCCCGTTGGCCATCCTTGAGTCATTTAGGGTTATCACTTACATATGGGATGGGTTGATCTACATTTCTCAGTGATTAAAAATGATTATGATGAGGATATGCTTATTCGACACACACGTGCATATATTAAATGTATGATTAGAGGCCCACTATATGCCGATAACTCTACAACCTTAGTACAGATGATGTACTTACCACTACATGAGGATCTATATAAGATAACTATATATAGATGGGCATAAAAAGTATTAGTATGTCTATATATATTCCTATGTTTATCAGTTAGAGTGGATAATTGAATAATTGTAGGATTCTACATTCTTCTATAGATACTGGAATGAGAGTATTTCTCATGCATCATTCCTATGAGTTGTCATCCCACTTCCCCATAACCTTTTACAAGACTATCCTTGGGGATTTTGGTATGTTTATATCATGAAATTTAGTTATATTAAATTTTATTAATATTATTTTCATTAACTAATCAAATAATAATTTTATTTCTATACGGAGTAAGGATAAGTATTATATACATACCTCAAGGCATAATGTACACAATTTTCAAATGATTTTTGACACCTTAGATCCAAATGATTAAATTTAATCAATAATTTTTCTTATATGAACATTATTTTTTATATTAATTTTATATGATATTATAATGATAAATTATTTATATTTCTGTCTCAATTTAAGAATATTTTTCATGGTATAATTTTAGGTTTCTTGGATCCCATATACTAAGATTGTATTTGTGTCACTTTCCTCATACTAAACAGATGGGTTTAGATACTATGGAGAAGTGAAAAAAATCATTCATTTCCACATCATTGTGTGTTACTATACATACTGTGTTATTAAACAATTTAGGTTCATGTGACAGATCCCCATGGCACCAACTCAAATTACTGCATTTCACAATATTCATCTCATAGGTTTGTAGTCGACTAATTGGACTCACTACCATGCATATCACATTGAGTCATGGGATAGGCATGGACAATATAGTATATTTCAGTGTGCATATACCACAATATAAATTTTAATTTTAGATCAGGGTGAGTATGTTTATTGTTACTGACATCAGACTATCATATACCTTACATGCCATGGGATATGCCTTCACCATTTGGTATGTTTATTATCTTTTTTTAGATCCTTTCATTTAAAAATCTCTATTAACTTGAATATTTTTTTTTCTAGTGAGATGAAATACATTGAATTATACATATCACTATTGATGAGGAGGAAGAGTAAAATAAGGATTTAGTTCATGCAGAGCCAGTGGATCTCATAAATCCTCTCGATTCCTTAAATGAGAGTGTCTACAATGTGGAGACAGTATCATATTATGATCCACATTCTCCCATAGAGAAAGATGTGGATTTTTATGTGCATATAGATCCCACTAAGGATGATTAACAATCATCACTTTCACCACCGATAGAAGGAAAAAGGCGATGACAGCGATGAGGATAGGGCCAACAATTACCAAGAGAGAATCTTACACAGGATCATACATAACATGAAAATGTTCTTGCATTACAGACATGAGATTCTGAATAATAGGAATGATATCCTAGAAAATAATCATGTTATATTACATAAAAAGCATGGGATCCTGCATAATAGGCATAGGATCTTACATAGTAGACATGGTATCTTATAAAACAGCCATGAGATCCTATGACCGATGCCCTTGGACCTCTAAGGACTTGGGAACTGGGTTAAATGACATAATATTTTCAGTACTCAGGATAAAATTTTTATATTAATGACTTTTATTATGGGTCTCACTCATTGAAATCATCTTCATGATATCCTACTGTGAACCCATACTTGTTAGCACATGAGTCCACATATGATGTGTGAGAGTCCTCTACACAACATATTGGACAATCATCTACCCAACTGTATGAGGTGGGAACCCATTCATTGTAATGATAGTATCCATTTCACTACATCACACTAAATCACCTTTATCACACTTTGATAAACCATCCCCCATCCTATATTCGGAAACCATGTGGGTGGAAGGCCAATAGATGTATTTCAACACACCCATCACTCATAAGAGATTCCACTCACCCAACAATGCCTGCATGTCATCACACTACAACACACCTATCGTGTTACAATGTACTCCTAAGTCAAACCAAAACACCTTTCTCCTAATTGATCTCTCAACAACCACCCCTGAGGAGATGATTGCTCGGAGGCTAAATGTTCTGAAGTCCCATGATGGCCTAAAATACTGGTAGCCTACAGGCCCAAATACATGTACCAAAATGTGGAGACTCTAATTTTCCTTATAAGACTTTGAAATATATTAAAGAAAATTTTCAAATCCATGAGATGAGATAGAGCATGATTCCAAGGCCCGGTGATCCTAAAATTAATTTTATAAAAATATTAAATATATTTTATATTACACATGCATAGTTTTTCAGAAATAATGGACTATATCCTAAATAGAGTATTAGATTGTAAATATGAGATCACTTTTGAATATGAAATGTGGGGTTTAACCTAGGTATGACCAAAAGTGGGTTGGAACCAAACATTCAGATGAGGTATCCATTGATATGTATGTTAAGTGGATTAATTAATTAATATATTTAATTAATACATTAAATTACTAAAATCTATTTCCCTCTATAAGTATCGTGTTATGGAAAATCTATAGGGTTATCCACATATCCATGGGATTATTGAGAGGTGGTTCCATCATTCTTCATTGGTGGAATGATATCGAATGATGACCAGTGATCAGATCGAGCTGAATAGATAGGCAGTAGACAAAAAAAATTATACTCATTACTAGAAAAAAGAATTTTTTTACCAAAAATTGATCCAATCTTGAGGTAGGGCTTGTTAATTTCAATTTATACCCTTTATTAAAATATTAATCATGTTCTTATATGTTATTCTTTTATCTGTGATTAATTTAATCCTTTACATGATTCTGTGTAGCAAAATATATTTTTATTAGATTTATTCTTAATAATACCATGTTTCTCAACCCATATATCATTGATATATGATCATTGTGAAAGAATGATTATCCAATTACGGATTCACCTTTATTCTTGTACCTTCCCCCACCCATCATTCACTTTATTCTCTATTGGGCTACAAGGCCACAATTAGATATTACCTGGTGGGTTTTAGTGTGATCTAACCCCTATATTCATAGTGGATGGGCGTACAATGACCAGATTAGTGTTTTTCAAATAGACCAGGATGGATTGTGGGTAGAAGTGATGGATTCATGGATTTATGATACAAGGAATAGATGTTATTGACACTGGAGTCATATGAGATGTGTTATAGGATTCCTATGGGTAGTCATATTTTTATTTCCAGCCATTAGAGGATGAGAATTCGATGACCAGTGTCATTATCCATGATTTTGGTGACATTCAAGGCTGAATCTGGTGAATTTGGTGGAGGGAGCAGTAGATTTAGAGAACACATGGAGAAACTAGAGTCTCTATAAAAAATACGACTACACAACACGTAGTCTAATGAAAAAACATCATGTTGTCCCACCCAGCTATGGTGGTTGGGGTTTTGTAGAAGATAAGGATGACATGCCATGTGGCTAGACCACACTTCGTGTGACCTTCCTTGGGTAGCCATGAAATATTCTATCTACATATTCCCAAGACCATGTGTGGGAGTACATGCCATATACTCTAGGAGTACACAATCACGAGCCAATCCTCAAGCACGCCCAAGTTCATAAGCATCGCGAGAAGCACATGGTTCAACCCTAGGAGGCTAAGACACACCATGTAGTAACCTTACATATTGTGTAGTAATAAATGGATAGATAGGCGTGTGTTGGTGAGAACATGGATATGAGTTTAAGTGATGTCACATGCCATGTGGACCCCCTTACACATCATGTACTTCATTATGAAATTTCTACCTCTCATATCTCTTTCATTTTGACTCAGATTTTTCCCACAAGTATCATATCCTGAGTGTTTTTCTATATAGAAAATTATGGTATCCTTTATAGAGGCTTTTGAGATATGATGTGAGATGTTCTGATCATGTTACTTCTTTAATAAATGCTCGAAAATGACAGTGATTGAGTATGACTATCAGAGAGTTCAGAAAGAGATGGTACTCCCATATTGAACTAGGGAATGGATCCTCCATACTCATTGTATAGATACAAAGACATTACTCCCCTGTCCTACCATGGAGTACGTCCTGTAACCATAGATACGATACTTTCCTTTCATATCAGGGCATGAGTCTTACATACTTGATATTCAGATACAGAGGTGGTACTCCACTACCACACCAGGGAGCAGGTCCTCTATCCACAGAGACGGTACTCTCTTGTTGCATAAGGGTGTGATTCCTCGATACTTGTTGTGTGGATACAAAGTAAGTACTCCACTAATGCACTAGGCCAAAGTTCATCTATCCATAGAGATATTAATCCCCCTTTCACTAGGGTATGGCTCCTCCATACTCTTTGTAGAAATATAGAGGCGGTACTCACCCATCAGACCAGGGTGTAGTTCCTCTCTTTATGGAGACAATACTTCCCTATCACACTAGGGTGTGAGTCCTCTATATTCTATACATAGATATAGAGATGGTATTTCATTATCATACCAGGGTGTTGGTCCTCTATGTTTTAGATATTACACTCCCTCAAGCTGTGGAGTAGTGGCTAGGTAAGGACCCTCCCTATTCGTTCTTCAGATAGACATGCAGGATATTGGGCATTGATGATGGAACTTTTGACCTGCAGATAAAATCATCGGCCTAGGATAGGATGTGAAATATAGATCTTGTTTCTTTATCATCCATGTTTCTTATTTGAGCATATATATATATATATATGTTTTTGGGTTTGGTCTCCCTCTTACTTTGGGGTTGAACTGAAAACTTATATCATGTATTTTATTTATACCTCTTCAATTTTTGGGGAATCCAACTAGGTATGTAAATACTCACCCCTACACAATATTTTCTTGATTGTGTCATGTCTTATGAATACGACAGAAATATTGGCAGTGGCATTGGTTGAGCTTTAGGATACTCAAGTGTATAGACCAAATACAGTGGTTGGGCTTAGAGACCTATATCTGGGCTCTCTCAACTTTTATTTTTCCAATTATTTTCAGGTTGGGATATCTTTTTTGGGTGGGCATGTATTTTTTCTTTTCATTTTTGGTTTACTCTACTGCACTCTTTTGTATTCCCTAGAGGTTATTACATGCATGGGTTTTACTATAGAGGTTATTGTCTTTTATTATTGTTCCTCTGCACTTATGCATGGAGATGGTTGGGTGAATGCATATAGGTACATTCAGAAAAGGCCCCCCATATTAGTTATTCATTCTCAGGGATTTTCTTCATCCCTTGACCTGTAATGGTCAGATTGGGGTAGTTTCGGCTCAAAATTTCACCAGTCAGGAGGGCCCCTTTGGGTCGGGTAGTGAAAGATTTGTATGAGAGCTGGTTTGACCCCTAGGATAGTGTTTAGAGTTTTTTTCCTTATGAGGTTTGGTTGGGAATTTAGGGAAACAATTTTGAAGTGTTTTGAGTATTTATTTTAGTCCAGGGATCCCGATTTTGGAACAGCATCTGACATATCCATTCACTAGGTGTTTATCAACTCGACATAATGATACATTGGTTGCAGGGAAAATTAGTACATGAATAATATAAGATTGAGTCCTTTGACATTACTTGAGTGAAATACTTATATATATATATATATATTCTCCTTGATCATGGTATGTCTTATCTCTTACATGATGTTTCTACAAGGAAAACTAGTGAGGTTTCTATAACAGAGTAGAGAGTATAACTCGATGAGTTATGAGGCCTCCTTGACGTTCGTTAGTCACGAGGTGGTCTTTATTTAGGATAGTCAGTTGGTGGATCTTTATTTTATTGATTAGTTATTAGACCCAACTCTAGTGGTTTAGGTGGTTTCATCATTTTAGACTGAGTTGTGGATAGATATTTTGGTGATGGTGATGATGCACGGGGTTTGAGTGCATATCATGAGCTTCTGAGTCATGGATCTCTTAGTTTGCAGGGTTAGTAGTACTGGTGCTATAAAATATCTCAAGTATTCACAAGCTACTTGGGAAAAACATGAAAAATAAATTAACATGGATCAATTTTTTTGATTCAATCTTGAGATCGAGCTACTTGAGCGCTAACTTGAGTAGAGTTCAAGTATTATAAAAGCATAATCGAGTATCTCAAGATCCAAATCGAGAATCTAATTTTTTAATATATTATTTTTATTTAAAATATATGTATTTAATTTGAAGATTGAGATTTAGATCTCAAGTACAAATATGAGTTTGATCTTAAATTTTTTCTACATTTTGTAATTAAAATTCTGAAAAAGTGTCCTAATTGAACCAAGTCAAGCCTATTTGAGTACTCAATCGAGCCCAAATTGAGCTTGAGCTTGAGCTCGATCTAGGAAATCAATACCTGGTCAACCCTCAAGCCTATATCGAGCATCGAGTTCAAGTACCGAGCACGGGATCATGTACTGATATACATAGCTCAAATCGACTCTATTAGGCCCCTAAGTAGGACCTATCAACAATAGGTATGCGAAACATGTCTCATCACAAGAGGCACTGTCATTCATAGAGACCTCATGGACAACTTAGTCCACAAAAACATGATTGTTTCTATACTATTGATAGGTATGCACATATCATGAGATATTGTACTATATGTCATATTATAGTCAGACAGGTGGTTGAAGAACTGCCTAAGAAGAGGTAGTAGTTGGAGAAAAAAGGTTTGCGGGGAGGCTGACATGATGGATGATCTGGGGGAGTAGTAGGAGGTGGATGGTGCTTTGTTTTGATGATAACACCACCACCACGATCAGGTAGAACACTATATGATTGGGAAGATGGTGTTCAAAATATTGGATAGCTATAGGCATTGTAGGTTATTTACCTAGGGCCTCTAAGAGTGTTTCAAGGTATGACATGCATTCCTTCTACTTTTTTGTATTACTGTTAGACACACATACAATACACCCTTTTTCCTAATTTTTTAAATAATTTTATAGGGAGATGTGGGGGAATTGGTAGAGCCCTATACTGCTGATGTTTGATGTGACTTTATATATTCATGGTAGAGGGACAATTTCCCCATCGAGACACGTTCTTGAGACAAGATCCAAAATCCATATAGACGAGTCTGTGCCACCCAAAATAGATAGTTTTGAGGTGTGGTAGATGAGTTCCTTTGAATTGTGTGATTGAGGTTATTTGTTGTGATAAGGTGTCATATAAAGACCTAGTTGTGGTAAACATATAGGAAAGGGAAAGGAAAATTCCAAGCAGTAGGAGCTCATAGAGGCTTTGAGTGTGGTTTGAGGTACGACGTTTGTCTTCACTACCCTATTTGTAGTTTTCACATGAAGTCATGAGCCACTTATCCTAGATTATATCAACTATTTGAGACCTAGTGATACTATTGGAGCCTTTTTTCTTGATCCTTGTTTTGGAGGCTCATACTAGGAGGATCAGTGATTACGCGCTTCTACTAAAAAAAGACTAGACTCTAGGAGGAGAGAGAGAGAGAGCCTCACGTGGATTCCCTTCATAGTGGAAGTGAGACCCTATGATTTTTTCCTCAGTATGGATTAATTACCTACCATCCATGATCATTTTTATTACTAATGGTGAGTCTAGAAGTACTTCTGATTTTTTGGGATAGATTTTTACACCTTTGAAAAGGAGTGATATCAAGAAGAGAAGGATGATCTCTTGTGAAGGAGGTTACAAATGAATTCATATATGTTGGATAGTGATAACTTTGGAGTAGTGGATTATATGATCTTTATTTCCTATAGTGGTGGTGGAGTGTACGAACATCTTTCCGAAGGGATGTGTTGGGTTTATCTTGACAATGAGAGTTAGGATTCTACAAGGAATGGAACCAGGGATCACCCCTAATTGTTTTGATAAAAAATCATATGGAACCCGTTGAGATTTGTAAACTAAAGGTGAAGTTAGGAGTTTGCAGAGGAATGGGTTTTTTAAGACCCATTTTATTCCCATAGGAAGCCTGGGGTTATTTAAATGAGAGGCGATTGAGTGCATGAGGTTGGGTGTGAATTGGTATAACTTGAACCAGGAAACATAAGGAAGAGTATCCACTACTGAGAATCACTATGTTCTTTGACCAATGGATCATGGAAAAGAGGTTCTCAGAGTTTTACCTCAATATAGGTTAACATTATCTCTCGTTTGGAGTAGGATATACCATAAGTGGATTTCCAAAGACACTATGGATGAATTGAGTTCATGGTGGTTCCCTTCAGCATGTTGTATGAATTAGTAGAGTTATATGACTTGTGGATTGGACCCTTAACCCTTTATGGATTAGTTAATAGTAGTCTTATTTGATGATATACATGTGTGATTGGCGTCGAAGTTGGAACACATGAGACCCTAGAGGATGATACGGTTTAACTCTGGTTTATAGTTATTACCCCCCCACAACTTCAGAGATCCAGGGAGGTACAATTCAGGGATATCGACTATGAGAATTTTTATGAACAGATATCCACTGGATATATTCCTAATGTATTTTACAATGGTGGGATGATCATTATCCATTCTCAAGGATAGATGGTGACACCAATAACATTGTGAAAGGAGGTGATGAGGATGTTTTATTCCCTTAGTAGTATATCTGGTGGAGGTGAGGATGTACTGGGATCTCTTGGAATCAGTTGGACAACCAAGGGAGTTGCATATAGTTTTCAAGCTAAAATTTTGATTTCTCACTGATCTAATCACTACTACAAAATCATCCTTTAACAGTACTAGAAAAGGCCTTTATTAGTTCTAAAAATGTACTGATACTCAAAGCACGATTAAAAGACCGAAACTTTTATTAGTGATAAAGAATCATTGTTAAAAGGATCCTTTAACTGTGATTTTTTGGTAGTGTTAAAGCCCCCCTTTATCAGTTCCTTTTTAGTTCTCTTAAAGGGGGCCTTTAATAGTGCTAAAAAAGGTATGATAAAGGCTACGCTGATAAAAGGTATAAATGTTTTTCCCATGCCCACTCTCCTCCTTTTATTAGCACTTCCCACCCTTCCACCCCTTTATCAGTGCTTTAGATAATCCTAACCTCACGCGTGTTCCCTACCTCTAGAGAGTTTTGAATATAAGACCTCCCGCTTATACATCCAGTGCCTTTACCACTACCCTTTACCATTTTGTTTTACATTTTATGATATATCTATATATTTATATATATTTCATCACATTTTTTATCCATATATTAATATATATGTTTATATATTAATAAATATATTTTATATCTAAATATGTTAAATTTATTTATTTATAAAATTAAATTTTTATGTGTGAATAAAAAAAAAATATATATATTGTTATATATTTGATTACCAATAAAATTACATTTTGAAAAATGATAAAATTTAAAATCCATAATAATAATATGAATGTAAGACCTGGGAATAAATTTGGGAAAGTGTTTTCCTTAGGTGCATGTTTTTTAGAAGCATATGAAACCATTGGGAAAGATTGTAGTAGTGGGACACCCAATCGAGAGCTTAGTGTCCCCACCTTTTTTGTTATGTTTTTGGTTTTTAGGGAAAAAAATAATTTAATGATGGAATAATGTATAGAATCTATTTTTTCCTTGTAATACTTTGAAATATGTTAAGGAATATTTTTGGATCCTAGCGTTGAGATGGAGCATGATTTTGAGACCCGATGATCCCAAAATTTAATTTTATAAAAAGAATAAATATATTTTATATAATGCACACATAATTGTTTAGAAATAATGGAATTTATCCTGAATAGAGTCTCAAGTTAGAAATATTAGACTATGGTTGAATTTAAAACATGGTGTTTACCATAGGTACAACCTAAATATGGCAAGTGCCGGGCGTTCAAATGAGGTTTTTGTTGGGGGATATGTTATGAGTAATAATTAATTGATTAATATAATCAATTCATAAAATGAAAATAATATATTTGCATCTATAAGTAGCTTTTATGAAAAATATCTAGGGTTAGAAGCATAACCCTGGGATCATTGAGAGGATGTTTTAAAATTCTTTATTGGAGGATCAAGATCGGATGATGACTTGTGATTAGATTGAGGTTTATCAGTCGGCAGTGGACACAAAAAATCATACTCATAATTTAAAAACACATTCTTCACCAATGATTAATACAATATTGAGTTAGGGATCATAAATTATGGTTTCTTCCCTTTATTAAAATATTGAGCATGTTCCTATCCGCTATTCTTTGGTCTATGATTAATTTAATCCTTTGCATGATCCCATGTATCAAAATAAAATTTTTATTCAATTTATTCATTATTATAACATGTTTCTCATCCTAAATACCACTAATCTATGATAATTAAAAAATAAACATTGTTTAATGAAAAATTCACCTTTTTTTCTTGTTCCTTTCCCCCACTTGTTCTTCACATTCTTCACAGTCTGGATACAGGGCCACAATTCGACATTTCCAGGTGGGTCCAAGCATGATAAGACCCATAGATTCATGGAGGAAGTGTGTAAAATGACCAGATCATTGTTTTGAAGATAGATAAAAATGTATTGTGTGTAGCGGTAATGGTTTTGTGGATCTATTATATGAGAATGATATGAAAGTAGCACGAGAGGCATATAAGATGCACTACAACATTCCTATGGGTATCCGAAATCTTATTTCTGGATATCGAAGGCTAGAAAATTGATGACTCACATCATTATCCTCAATTTTGGTGAGGTTCAAGGTGGAATTAGGTAGATTTTGTGGAGGGAACAATCTAACTGAAAAACACATGAATACACTGGAGTTCATATGAAAAACATGTCTACAATGTGTGTAGTCTGATGAACACTTGTTGTGTAGAACCACCATACTATGACAACTAGGGATTTGAGAATGATAAGAATCAAACCCCATATGGCTAGGACACATGCTGTGTGACCCTCTATGGGTATCCAAGACATGTGTAAGATGTACACACCTAGGACCCCATGTGGGAGGACACTTTGTGTTCTCTGGGAGTACATGGGAATAGGATGGTACCCGGGCATGAACATGTATATGACCAAGTACATGGGCATGACTAAGAGCACACGACTCGACCCTAGGAGGCTGAGAAATTCCATGCAATACACTTAAATACCATGTAACACTACATGGTCAATGATTCATGTGTTGTAGAGGACATGACTAGGAGGATAGGTGATGTCACACATCATGTGGTCCCACTTACACACTGTATACTTCATTTTAAAACTTATACCTCTATTATCTTCTTCATTTTAATTCATATATTGGCCAATGAGTAGCCTATCCTAGGTTTTTTTCCACATAGAATGTGATGTTAGTCTTCATAGTGGCTTTTGAGATATAATGAGAGATGTTAGGATCATGAATAATTTTTACGTGATATTCAAAGATGATAGTGATTGGGAAGTATCATCGGAGAGTTCAGACAAAGAAGAAACTCCCTTGTTGCCCCATGGCGCGAGTCCTCTATACACTTTGAATTGATAAAAAGGTTGTACTACCCTTTCATACAATGGAGTTGTTCCTCTATCCATGAAGATAGTACTCCCATTTTTCACCAGGTAACAGGTCCTCTATACTCATTGTATAGATATGGAGGCGGTACTCTTCTATTACACTAGGGCATGAGTCTGTTATCCACATAGATGGTAATCACCTTCTGCACTAGGGAATGGGTCCTCCATTCTCATTACAAAGATACAGGGGTGGTACTCCTACATAATACCAAGGAACGGGTCCTTTATAAATGGATAAATTACTCTTATATTGTACAAGGTAACTGGCCTCCATACTGTCACGACCAGACCCTACCCGGGCTCGAGCCGCAACTACCCCAAGCCCGCCTCCATAGGCCAGGGGCTGGAGACTAGCGCCGAAGGCACAACAACTCGGGGAGGCCTTTGCCTAGGTACCTGTACATGCACACACACATCACACTCAATGAAAAAGTGCAGAGTAAAAGAAAAGACAAGTAAAGAAAAAGGTAAACTGCTATATATAAACCACAAAGTGCATTGACTTCTACAATTACAAAGAAAGATGAAGGTACACTGAAAAGTAAAGGGGCAAAACACGCGCCCAATCAGAGAAGTGCCACAACCCGGCAATAGGTGAACAAAAGAGAAACAGCTAGAAGGGATCCCCACTTGGAACCAGACTACGACCACCACACGCGGTCCAAGCTCCTGAACTCCTATGCTCTATTGAAGGCACGCTCCACCTGTCCGTATTCTACAAGGGCACACCAAGTGCGGGAAAATCCCAAGCAGGGGTGAGTATAAAAATACTCAGTAGGATACCCCGAAGGCTCGAGGGAGAAATAAAGGAGGTACCAAAAGGGTGAGCATTAGAGAGAACATGAAAAGTAAAGGAGTACAATAGAGAGTGCAGTAGAATACCAGTAGTGATTCCATCTCAACCCAAAAAATGAAAGGAGATAGACTCTTCCATACACAAGGAGCTGGAAGCGGTGAGAAGATGAACTTCCCGTCGAGTCTTCGCCACCTATAGCAAGAGAGTGGACTCGTCCAACCATGAGAAGATAGACACGGAAATCACGTGGCATACCCTGAATGTCTTCGCCCCCTGGAAGGAGAGTAACCAAACCCAAGAAGTGGGTACAGGAACATGGTATATATATATATCCATATGCTCAAAAAGAATCCCGAACAACATCGTAAGGGGATCTCCATCCCATAGCCCAGCCCAAGAAAACGAGTTGCCAAAGGTCCCATAAATAACACCATCGATTCCCAGCATCCCACACATCTGCCCCAAACCGCACGCCAAGGGGCTCAATCACCGCACCTAGACACTGTACGCTTTGGGAGGCACTGACTCGCCTATACGGTTTTAGATCGCATCACAAGGACGCGTCTCGGTGGGGGGAAATCACCCCTCGTACTTGAGAGTTTCGGGTTAAGTCAAACCACACCTCGTCACCATCCTGCAGTTGAGAGGTCTTCTCAAAGTCAAAGTCATCACAACACTGACCCAAATAAACAAGGGTCCCGATCTAGTAATCACGGAGGAAAACCATAGGCTAGCCTAGTAGAAAGGACTGAGCCTGGAATTCCAATAGGCGTCTCACTGCCCAGCCCTGTTGGAGGGTAATTCTTAACCAGATATCGGGTGACCCACTGCCCAGCCCTGTTGGAGGGTAAACTATAACACATCATCAGGAGACCCACTGCCCAACCGTGCTGGAGGGTAGACCTTAACACATCATCAGGCGACCCACTGCCCAGCCCCGCTGGAGGGTAGACCTGGAATAAGTCGACAGGTGACCCACTGCACAGCCGTGCTGGAGGGTAGACCTGGAACTAGACGATGGGCGACCCACTGCCCAACCCTGCTGGAGGGTAGACCCTAAGAGGTCGTCAGGTTACCCACTACCCAGTCTCTGCTAGAGGGTAAACCCTAATAGGTCGTCAGGTGACCCATTGCCCAGTCTCTGCTAGAGGGTAGACCCTAAGTGTGTCGGGTGACCCACTGCCCAATCTCTGCTGGAGGGTAGACCCTAAGAGGTCGTCAGGTGACCCACTGCCCAGTCTCTACTGGAGGGTAGACCCTAAGTGCGTCGGGTGACCCACTGCCCAGTCTCTGCTGGAGGGTAGACCCTAAGAGGTCGTCGGGTGACCCACTGCCCAGTCTCTGCTGGAGGGTAGACCCTAAGTGCGTCGGGTGACCCACTGCCCAGTCTCTGCTGGAGGGTAGACCCTAAGAGCTTCGGGTGACACACTGGCCAGCTGAACACGGAGTGGGTATCGCGCAACCACCCAACTCCAAAAAAACTCACTCCAAAGAGGCTTAGTGCCTGCTCCATCACTGGGTGTCGCTAGCACCGCTACCGGCCGATCCATCAAGAATGAAACCAGGGGGAGACAACTCAACCCTGCTGGTCAAACCAACGAGCACCGAGCCAGGGGAAAATCTCCACCATTCTGGTCAAACAAATGAGCACAGAGGGACCCTATACGTCACGAGAGGTCAAAGTACGCAAAGCAGAACACGACACGTACCTGGGGCCCACACGACGTGTGGCCCCAAGTTAACCCCAACCAAGCACACAAACATTATCAGGTACAAACCACACGTACCTTCAAGCGCTCTCATATACTCCCAGAGTATACCATGTCTCCAGCCCTAAGGCTATCATGCACACGACACCCAAACGTCAACACGAATGGCGTATACGTCACTTTGCTAACCTGCCACCTCATCGGCTGGGGCACAACCATCCACACCACTTCAAGCATTTACATCACTCACATGGGAGTGCACGCGATCACTCGCCAAAGGTCCGCTACAAACATTGTAGAAGGACCGCCACCAGGGCACCTTCACATTTCCACATTTAACAAGATCACGCAAGAGGCTCCGCACAACCAAATGAATTACACCGTTGTAATCCTCGCAGAAAAACACGCGAGATCGACTACTTACTCACCTCAAACAGATATCCAACGGAAAGGTCACCAACACCGCCTCACGCTCTAACGGCGTCCCGTGATCCCGAGCCTCGACCCCGAAAACAGTTTGGCACATCACACCATTGCGATCCCCTCGGGAAAACACGTCAAAAGCACTACTCACGTGAGTGCAACGGATATCCGGAGAAAAAGGTGTATTCCAGTGCACCGCACACGATCGGTGCCATGTGGGACCCGTATCCTAGTCCCGAAACTCAACAAACCGATCGTACCGTTGTGATCCTCTCGAAAAAGCACACAAGTTAGACTATTCACTTTTCCAAAACGGTCGCCCGATGATAAAGATGGAAAATCATCATCGACGCCCAAACGACCCTCGTGGGCCCCGCACCATCGTTCCTAATTAGTGCGGGCAGATTGCACCATTGCAATCCCTTCGAAAAAACATCCAGAATCGATTGCTCGCACGCCCCGAATGGACGCATGGTGAAAAAGGCGTGAAACGCTGCACACAGCTCGAAAGACGGGCCGTGGGGCCCACGCCTCAAATCCAGTCTCAACGCCCGAAACCGACTTGGAAACCTCTGCCTCAGTGCCAGGGGTGAAACGCCGCTGACGGCGCTCAAAACGGACGTCGGATGCGTCCGCGCTGTCCAAAACAAGGATCTCGGAAAAAACGCTCGTCCACTTAAAGACACGTCGTGCCTCCGCGGCCCCTCATTTCGGGAATTAAAAATTCCCAAAACCATCTCAAAAGGTCCACCTCTGCGTCAGGTCAGCACCGCTGTAGATGGCGCCCAAAACGGACGTCCGTAGTGAAAGCTACGGGCGTCGGAAATTTAAAGGGGGTACTCCCTTGGGCCGGATCGGCTCGGTCTGCCCACATCCGGCCCGCAGCCCGGCCGCGGGTACGGTTCCGTCTGCTGCGGCCAGCTGGCTGCGGCCCGCTACCACTGCCCATCCATCAATTCCGGTCTCTTCCCCCTCCCCCCCGCAGCGACCCACGTTACGCGGGTCGCGGTCGCGCCGCACGGGGCCGCACGCCTCGCGGCACCCCCCCCCCTCTGCCCTACGTCGGAGCCGCCCCCCGGAACCCCACCTCGCCTCCGTCTGCCGGCGCGCCATCCACATCTGCCTCCTCGGACCAAATCCGCGTCACCCGGGAAGCTGTCGTCGCCTGGAGCCGCTCTGCCCTGGGAAATAACGGACCGCCGTAACCCGCTGGAACATCCCAAAACCGGCCGGAAACAAAATTAAAAACCCGCAATCTTCGACGACGTGCTGCAGGTTCCCCCGAGCTCCGATTTCAATTCCGAAAGAAGCGATGGAAAGAGTAAAATGCGTACTACATGACCATGGAATTTTTTCAAATATTAAATAACGAATCGATGCTAAAATTGGGGTTCAAAGGGGGGTTCGGGATTTAAAACTCAAACGAACACCACCTACCTCTTGGGACTAAGCCCGTCGCTTCACCGTTAACCCGCCGGGGTGGCCGCACCTCGCCGGAGTCGCCTTGAAAGAGATCACCTCACCGGAGCTGCCTCACCGGAGGTGGAGGATAGGGGAAGGTTTGAGGAAGAATAAGAAGAAGAAGAAGAAGAAGGGGGTGGGGGTGTTTAAGTACAAATCACTTAAACGCTCGCCCGACAGCCCCGAACCCAAAATTTCGGTAGGGTTGGGATTAAGCCTCCCCTAGGATAAAAACCACGCTCCGAGCGCAACGGAGGTATTGAAATTTTAATCCGATGCCCGGTTCAAAAGTTATAAAACTCTCAACGCCCGAGGGCGCCAAATTACAAAAATGCCCCTGGGGCTCTTTTTCACAGACGGCCCGCGCCCGCAAAACTTATACCCCTACTAGGGTAAACGGCATGCCCCGAACTCAACGGTTCCCTCAGTTTTCCAATCCAAGCCACCGTTTAAGAGATACCTAAGTTTCAACATTAGATGAATTAATTAATTAATTTAATCCGTTTAACGTTCCAGAAGCGGGCGAGGGGTCCAAACGTCCCGCACCGACAAATTTTATGTCGTTCCTAGGGTAAAAACCCCATTACGGACCCATACAAAAACTCAGATCTCTGTTCTGAAGCACCGTTTAGAAGTTATTTCATTTATTTTGCGTTTCCAGTGTAAACGCACTGAAAATTTAATTCCGGCCTCTCCGGGGCTTGGAATCGCACGCCGTCTGAAGGCGCTTATATGGAATATCATCAAGAATATTACAAGTCTTTCGTAGAAAAAACCGGGTTCATACATCATTCCCTCCTTCAAGATTTTTGTCCCCGAAAAGCAAAACTGGGGAGCAACACAGGGTACAAAGCCCACACCTTGCTTTCCCATACCCAGAAGAACCCACGCACAACTCTACATCACCGCACACAGACCAAAGGATTGATCTGTTCACATGAGGTCAGACCTTGCCGATGTCGTTCACTCACTCCAGACTTTGGGGTTAGGGCAAGGCGGTAGGGAACCTTTCCATCCCTTTGAACGGTCTCAAACTGCCCGAAGTCTCTCGGGGGTAGCTCACCTCCCCAACCGAACCCTTACGTCGCACACCGCGACTGGAATCACCGCCCGCACCTGGAACAAGGCCTGGTGATTTCCTCATTCACAATATCCATATGTTGGAACACCCAAGGATATATGGTCATGCAAGATTTCACAGTCGATGTATCACATCCAAGGCCCTCTTACACACTCAGAAGCGAAGGATTAAACATCATCGACTAAAGGAAAAGGTCCCACACCTTTTATCATACCAACACAGGGTTACACCGACACCCCGCGCCACACTGGTAACACCTCAAGAAAGGAGCAGGGAGGAAATAATTCCACACACAGAGTCTATCAGTTCTACTGCAAGAAGTATAAAAACTATAGAGTGTACCTCTTGTCACCTCATGCTCTGCAGGATCGTAGAAATCCAAAGCTCGCGGCTGTCCACAGTCCCAACTGTTGTCTCCCGGAGCCTGATGTGGACCGCCTAGTGGGGATGGGAAGACCTCTTATGGTCGTTCTCCACTTCCAGCGCCTCCCGCTCCTCTTCTAGAACCACCTCTCTAGGTACTTTTCTGTTCACGGTGCTGCCTCCGTCGTGGTGGTGCACCTGATGCCTGCCCGAAGCTCTCAGCAACTCGGGTCGGGCAGTCTCGTGTCAGGTGATCTTGCCTATCACAAGCATAGCACCGACTCTCTCTGGGCTGCACTGGTGCCCTCCAGCGCCACCGTAGTGTACGACCACGACCCTGAGTCCAGTTTTCAGAAAGCCACCTGCGTCGTGGTCCGGCTTGCCGGCGCCCGCTAGCTGCGGCAGACGTCTCGGCTCCAACGTGCCTGCTGCCACCACCAACTCTAGAACGTGACAGGAAGATCTCCAACACCAGCACCTACTCTAGCACCCCCGGCATATGTGGAAGTGCCCATGGGTACTATGAAAACATGAATCTCTCGGCGGAGACCCTGCTCAAAATTCTACGCTCGGATGTTGTCATCATGGACCAAGCTGGGTAAAAGCGTGCACGGTCTGCAAAACTATGCGCGTACTCGGCCACCTTCATCCCTCCCTGCTGAAACTGCAAGAGCTTCTGAATCCAAACAGAGAACAAGCAGGAGGGGAAAAACTCCTCACAAAACAACAACTGAAAGTCGCCCCACGAAAGCGACGACTCGTCAATAAGCTGAGTCACCAGACTCCACCAACGCCAAGATGCTCCACAAAAGGGGTGGCTACCAAAGCCACTCTCTGATCTGTCGGCATCTGCACAAGCCTGAAAAGAAGAAACACTACCTCAAGCCAAACCTATGCTGCCTGAGGGTCTGGCTCACCACTGAACCTCAGTGGTCTCTGCCGCTGGAACTCACGGAGCACGCTCAACCTACGCTAAAGCCCTGTCTTCTCTGCTAAAGCTATCTTCTGCTCAACAGGTGGGGGTGCTTCTACTGGACCACCCGGAGAAAGGGGATCGCATGATGGGTTCTGGACTGTGGCGTTGTAGCTAACAGGGTCTTCGTCACACACCAAAGCTGGTATCCTGGCTGGCTGTCTTCACGGAGACATCCTGAATATTATCAAGGAGTGCCGCTGTTAGATGAGCATATATGTATATACCAATAACAACAACGATGGGGAGATGACTCAAGAAGGACAGTCAAAGATTCAATCCTATGTGATGCACATACAAATTTCACTGAAACAAGTATCTCATCATGCCGAGTCAACAAGCGGGTTATCAATGTCCTGGTGAATGGATACGTTGGCCGCCACACCATCACTGGACTCCCTGGCCTGAGAGACACTCTCGAGACACGTTAACACTGTTGCCCAACATCCCAATCAATTCCTCTTTTAGGGACGTCCACACAACGTCCCATGGAATGAACCACCTCTGATACCACTTTGTCATGACCCGATCCTACCCGGGCTCGAGCCGCAACTACCCCAAGCCCGCCTCCATAGGCCAGGGGATGGCGACTAGCGCCGAAGTCACAACAACTTGGGGAGGCTTTTGCCTAGGTACCTGTACACGGACACACGCAGCACACTCAATGAAAAAGTGCAGAGTAAAAGAGACGAAAAGTAAAGAAAAAGGGAAACTGCTATATATAAACCACAAAGTGCATCGACCTCTACAAGTACAAAGAAAGCTGAAGGTACACTGAAAAGCAAATGGGAAAAAAACATGCCCAATCAGAAAAGTGCCACAACCCGACAACAGGTGAACAAAAGAGAAACATCTAGAAGGGTTCCCACCTGGAACCCGACTACGACCACCGCAAGCGGTCCAAGCTCCCAAACTCCTATGCTCCACTGAAGTCACGCTCCACCTATCCGTCATCTGCAAGGGCACACCAAGTGCGGGAAAAGCCCAAGCAGGGGTGAGTATAAAAATACTCAGTAGGATACCCCGAAGGCTCGAGGGAGCAAAAAATGAGCTACCGAAAGGGTGAGAAGTAGAGCGAATAGGAAAATTAAAGGAGTAAAATAGAGAGTGTAGTAGAATACCAGTAGTGAGTCCAGCTCAACCCAACAAAAGAAAGGAGATAGACTCATCCAGACAGAAGGAGCTGGAAATGGTGAGAAGATGAACTTCCCATTGAGGCTTCGCTACCTATAGCAAGAGAGTAGACTCGTCCAACCACGAGAAGCAAGACACGGAAATAACATGGCATACCCCGTGCATCTTCTCCCCCTTGGAAGGAGAGTAACCAAACCCAAGAAGTGGGTACAGGAACATGGTATATACATATCCATATGCTCAACAAGAAGCCCGAACAACATCGTAAGGGGATCTCCGTCCTGTAGCCCAACCCAAGAAAATGAGTTGCCAATGGTCCTAGAAATTACACCATCAATGCCCAGCATCCCGCACGTCTACCCCGAACTGCAAGCCAAGGGGCTCAATCACCACACCTCGACACTGTCCTCTTTGAGCGACACTGACTTGCCCGCACTGTTTTAGATCACGTCACAAGGACGCATCTCGATGAGGGAAAGCACCCCTCGTACTTGAGAGTTTCGGGTTAAGTCAAACCACACCTCATCACCGTCCTGCAGTCGATAGGTCTTCTCAAAGTCAGAGTCGTCACAACAATGACCTGAATAACCAAGGGTCCCACTTTGGTAATCATGGAGGAAAACCACAGGCTAGCCTAGTAGAAAGGACTGAGCCTGGAATGCCAAAAGGTGTCCCACTACCCAGCCATACTGTAGGGTAATTCTTAACCAGATATCGGGTGGCCCACTACCCAGCCCTACTGGAGGGTAAACCATAACACATCATCAGGCGACCCACTGCCCAGCCCTGCTGGAGGGTAGACCTTAACACATTATCAGGTGACCCACTGCCCAGCCCCACTGGAGGGTATACCTTAACACATCATCAGGCGACCCACTGCCCAACCCCGCTGGAGGGTAGACCTGGAATAAGTCGACAGGTGACCCACTGCCCAGCCATGCTGGAGGGTAGACCTGGAACTAGATGACGAGTGACCCACTGCCTAGCCCTGCTGGAGGGTAGACCCTAAGAGGTCGTCGGGTGACCCACTGCCCAGTCTCTGCTGGAGGGTAAACCCTAATAGGTCTTCGGGTGACAACCTGCCCAGTCTCTGCTAGAGGGTAGACCCTAAGTGCGTCGGGTGACCCACTGGCCAGTCTCTGCTGGAGGAAAGACCCTAAGTGCATCGGGTGACCCACTGCCCATTCTCTGCTGGAGGGTAGACCCTAAGAGGTCGTCCGGTGACCCACTGCCCAGTCTCTCCTGGAGGGTAGACCCTAAGTGCATCAGGTGACCCACTGCCCAGTCTCTGTTGGAGGGAAGACCCTAAGAGCATCTGGTGACCCACTGGCCAGCCGAACACGGAGTGAGTATCGCGCAACCACCCAACTCCAGAACAACTCACCCCAAAGAGGCTCAGCGCCTACTCCATCACTCGGTGTCGTTAGCACCGCTACCGGCCGATCGATGGAGAACGAAACTAGGGGAAGACCACTCAACCCTGCTGGTCAAACCAACGAGCACTGATCCAGGGTAAAAGCTCCACCCTGCTGGTCAAACAAACGAGCACAAAGGGACCCTCTACGTCGTGAGAGGTCAAAGTACGCAAAGAAGAACACGACACGTACCTGGGGCCCACACGACGTGTGGCCCCATGTTAACCCCAACCAAGTGCACAAACATTATCAGGTAAAAACCACACATACCTCCAAGCTCTCTCGTATACTCCTAGAGTATACCACGTCTCCAGCCCTAAGGCTATCAGGCACACGGCACCCCAACATCAACACGAAGGGCGTATACATTACTTTGCCAACCTACCACCTCATCGGCTGGGGAACATCCATCCACATCACTTCAAGCATTTACATCACTCAAACGAGAGTGAACGCGATCACTCGCCAAAGGTCCGCTACAAACATGGTAGAAGGACCGCCACCGGGGCACCTTCACATTTCCACATTTAACAAGATCGTGCAAGAGGATCCGCATAACCAAATGGATTGCACTATTGTAATCCTCACAGAAAAACACGTGAGATCGACTAATTACTCACCTCAAATGTATATCTAATGGAAAAGTCACCAACATCACCTCACTCCCGAACGACGTCCCGTGATCCTGAGCCTCGACCCCAAAAACAGTCGGGCGCATCGCACCATTGCGACCCCCTTGGGAAAACACGTCAAAAGCACTACTCACTTCAGTGCAACAAATATCTGGAGAAAAAGGTGCATTCCGGCGCACCACACATGAGCGGTGCCACATGGGACCCACATCCTGGTCTCGAAACTCAACGAACGGATCGCACCGTTACGATCCTCTCGAAAAAGCACACAAGATGGACTATTCACTTGTCCAAAATGGTTGCCCAGTGATAAAGATGGAAAATAACCGTCGATGCCCAAATGGACCTCGTGGTCCTCACACCATCGTTCCGAATTAGAGTGGGTAGATTGCACCATTGAAATACCCTCAGAAAAACATCCATAATCGACTGTTTGCAAGCCCTGAACAAACACCCTGTGAGAAAGGCGTGAAACACTGCACGCTGCTCGAAAGACGGGATGTGGGGCCCACGCCTAAAATCCATTATCAACACCCAAAAACACCTTGGAAACCTCCGTCTCAGTGCCAGGGGCGCAATGCTGCTGACGGCGCTCAAAACGGACATCGGATGCGTCCGCGCCGCCCAAAATAAGGATCTTGGAAAAAACGCTCGTCCACTTAAAGACACGTCGTGCCTCCACGACCCCTCGTTTCGGGAATTAAAAATACCAGAAACCATCTCAAAAGGTCCGCCTCTGCGTCAGGTCCGTGCCTCCGCAGACGGCGCACAAAACGGACGTCCGTAGCGAAAGCTACGGGCGTCGGAAATTTAAAGGGGGTACTCCCTTGGGCCGGGCCGGACCACCCACAGCCGGACCGCGGCCCTGCCGCGGGTCCGGTTCAGTCTGCTGCGGCTGGTTGGCCGCATCCCACCACCATCGACCAGCCGTCAAGGCCGGTCTCTTCCCCCCCCACCCCCACAGCGACCCGCGTTACGCGGGTCGCGGTCGCGCCGCACGGGGCCGCGCGCCTCGCAGCCCCCCCCCCCCCTCTGCCCTACGCCGGAGCCGCCCCCCGGAACCCCACCTCGCCTCCATCCGCCGGAGCTCCGTCCACAGCCGCCTGCTCAGACCGAAGCCGCGCCACCTGGGAAGCCGCCGTCTCCTGGAGCCGCTCCGCCCTGGGAAATCACTGGACCGCTAGAACCCGCCGGAACAACCCAAAACCGGCCAGAAAAAAAATTAAAAACCCGCAAACTTCAACGAGGTGCTGCAGGTTCCTCCGAGCTCCGATTTCAATTCTGAAAGAAGTGATGGAAAGATTAAAATGCTTAATACACAACCATGGAATTTGTTTGAAGATTAAACAACGAATACATGCTAAAATTGGGGTTCAAAGGGGGGTTCGGGATTTAAAACTCAAACGAACACCACCTACCTCTTGGGACTAAGCCCGTCGCTTCGCCGTCAACCCTCTGGGGTGGCCACGCCTTTCCGGAGTCGCCTCTCCGGATATCGCCTCGCCAGAGATGCCTCGTCGGAGGTGGAGGAGAGGGGAGGGTTTGAGGAAGAAGAAGAAGAAGAAGAAGGGGGTGGGGGTGTTTAAGTACAAATCACTTAAACACCCGCCCGACAGCCCCGAACCCAAAATTTCAGCGGGGTCAGGGTTAATCCTCCCCTAGGATAAAAACCATGCTCCAAGCACAACGGCAGTCTCAGAATTTTAATCCGAGGCCCCGTTAAAAAGTTATATAACTCAACGCCCAAGGGCGCCAAATTATGAAAACCCCCCTGGGGTCCTTTTCCACAGACGGCCCACGCCCGCAAAACTTATACCCCTCCTAAGGTAAACGGCATGAACCGAACTCAATGGTTCCCTCAGTTTTCCAATCCGATCCACCGTTTAATAGATACATGCGTTTCAAAATTAAAAGAATTAATTAATTAATTTAATCCGTTTAACGTTCCAGAAGCAGGCGAGGGGTCCAAACATCCCGCGCCGACAAGTTTTTTGTCGTTCCTAGGGTAGAAACCCCATTCTGGACCCATCCGTACACTCGGATCTCTGATATGAAGCACTGTTTAGAAGTTATCTCATTTATTTTTCATTTCCAGTGTGAACGCACTGAAAATTTAATTCCGGCCTCTCCGGGGCTCGGAATCGCACGCCTTCTGAAGGCGCTGCTATGGAATATCATCAAGAATATTCCAAAGTCTTTCGTAGAAAAAACCGGGTTCTTACACATAATCATTTTATAGATATAGAGGCAGTACACCCCTATTGCACTAGGGAACAATTCCTCTATCCATGGAGAAAATACTCTTATAACGCACCAGGGTGTAGGTCCTCCATATTCTGTGCATATTTATAGAGATGGTACTTCCCTGTTGTACTAGGGAATGACTCCTATTTCTTTTTTATATTACACTATCTTAGGATATGGAGCATTTCCAATGTGCGAGGCCTCCTTATTAATTCTTCGTACATACACATGAGATGCAGGGCAGTAATGATAGACCTTTAGAGCTGTAGGAAAACTCCTCATCTTGATATGGTATATGAAATGGAGATCCCCTTTAATTATATTCTGGGTTTCTTATATGAGAATATATATCTCTTTTGTTGGGTTTCATTTCCCTCTTGCTTTGGGGTTGAGTTTATTACTTCTATTGTGTATTCTATTTATCCCTCTTTAATTTTAAGGGCATACTAATAGGCATGTATTTACTAACCCCTACATAGGCTTTTCCCACATGTTTCATGTCTTATGTAGATGAGAGGTAGATCAATAGTGGAATTGTTGAAATTAGGGATACTCAGGCGAATAAACTGCCTACGTTGGTCAGGCTTAGAGACCTGCAGCCAGGCTCTCTCAGCTTTTCTTTTTCTAGTTGTTGTTAGGTTAGGACATATTTTCTAGGTGGGAGTGTATTTTTACCTTTTATTTTTGGTTTACTATATCTCAGACTTTTGTATTCTCTATAGGTTATTACATGCATAGTTTTTTACTCTATAGGTTACTTTCTTTTATTATTATTCATTTTCACTTTTACATGGAGATTGTTGAGTGCGTGTGTATGGGTACATTAGGAAAAGGAATCCCATATTAGTTATTCCTTTTTAGGTCTTGTTTCCAACCCCTGGTTTATGGAGGTGGGCTTGGGGTAGTTATGGCTTAGCATTCCTCTGGCTAGGTGGGCCCCGGTGGGTCGGGTCCTGACACAAAATCCCAAATCTAGTGAATAATATATTTTCTACGATACCTCACTATAATACCAGCTACAATACTAGTACCACCCTATGATTTTAGTATTTATTTTACTTTAATTATATACTATGTTGAATAGTTTACTTTACACTCAGCATCGAATTGAAATGAAATGTGATACAATTTTATTAAGATAAAATATTATAATTCCAAATAAATATTAATTCATTATGATGACACAACAATAATAAACAATAAGAAAAATATATGAATAATAAATGTAAAAGTATATAAAAATAAAATGAATATATAAATCTTATCCTCATGGACCTTCATGAATATCATAAACCCAATAACAACTATAGAGAGAAGGCTAAGAAATAAAACTATTATAAGCATAGTGGGGAAGAAGTGAATGAATATGAATGATGATCCTAGGATATACATAGGAATAAAATCTAACCATTATAAATAAGGTCATTGGAGATATGGTTGGTAGATATAAACTTAGGTATATTGAGGTTTTGTATTTGTACTAACAAATTAAATATAAAAAATAATGAATAAATAAACAAAAAGATAATATAAATATTTTATTATAAAATGTTTTTATGCATTAAAAAAATATTATTATCAAAAAGTAAGATGAAAAAATTCATAGAAATATTTTAATATCAATGTATTTATAAAATTAAATGACTAAAATATAAATAATTAATTTTAGTTATATTTAGATTAATATCATTTAATACAAAATCGATATTTTTCAAAGAGATATTTTTCAAAAGTGTTGTGTATTTCCATGTTAATAAAATTAATCACTAATAAATAATTATTTTAATGAAATGTATTGATAATATATACAAATAAATAAATTAATAATCATTGAGTAGTTATTACTATATAATTAATAAGAATAAATTCATTTTATTCTGAAAAATGAATTTTTTATAACATTTCCTTTTTATGCAATACAATTTTTTTCAAGAAACTAAATATATTAATGTTAAATAAAGATAAAATACATTGTTGATATGAATAATATATTAACATTAATTAGTAATTTAAATTAAGTAGGAATAAAAGTTAATTTTTAAACAGTCATTTTCCTATGAAAAAAGCATTTCATTAAATTTTATATTTCCATTTAAAAGTTAAATTTTAAAATTTTAGAATTTGAATTTGAAAAAATTAAATTATTTTTTGTATTTATTAGGTTAATATTAGCTAAATATTAGTTTTTTTCTAAACATATTGGTTTTAGGTGAACCGTAAAAATACAGTTTTATAAATATTTTAGATTTTATGGAATTACACTAAATAATGTATGAATTAAAACTTTATTTTTCTAAAACATTTTTCATAAAAAATAATTAATTTAACGAATAAAATTATACATTTAAAAAAAATACTATATTGAATTTATAAAACCCATGTTTAACATTTTAAAACATTAGTAATATTTATATTAATAAAAACTATATTTGGTATTTTTATTTTCATTATGTCTCAAGGTGGAATCTGGTTTTAGATTTATTTGAAATCTACATAACTATTATTTTTGTAATTATAAACCAATTAATTTTATGCAAATATAAATTTTTAATAATTTTATCTTGAACATTATTTGTTACTCTTAAAAATATTTCTTTTCAAAAGATGGTTTTTAAGGGTTCTATGTTGTAATATTAAAATTAATTTTTATCACCCATAAAAATTTTATTTGAAAAAATGGATTTCATATTTTGAATAATTATATTCAAATTTTGTAATAAGGTCAATTTTTAAGGAATCAAAAGTAAATTACATAAGTAAAAATTAGTTACCATGGTAAAAAAATTGTAAATGTGAAAAATCTAAGAATAAAAAACATAAAAACATGATAAAAACAAGTTTTAAAATGTATTTTTGAGTATTTATTGTCTAATAACTTATACCACTCTATTATTTTCCATAAATAGATCCAATTTTCCTTTGAATAGCGACATTACCATTTATATTATTTCAAAAATAACAATCTTGTCCCTTATAAAATGTGTCATTTCCACCCCACATATCCACACACAAAAAGCCTATTATATTCAATAAAAAAATACCCAAAACTCCCCAAAAGTCTTTTATACTTATTATGGGTTCTATTTTTCTCAAAATATCACCCCTCAAACCCTTAATACAATTTTCAAAGGAGCTTTTCCAAGGAGTAAGGTAAAATTATCAAGTAATCACTTTTCATTTTTGTTTCATTATTTATTCTTCTACCCCTCCAAATATAATCTACCCATGTTGAAATAAATAAATTAGTATCATAAGTATACTAAAATTTTATGTTTATGGTATAACCATTTTCTACCTTCCTACCAACCATTTGAAAAATGGAAATGATGCTTATGTTACATGTGGACTACCACCTCCATAAGTGAATTGATATTTTTTTTATAAATTACTTAGATGGATGGTTAAAATGAGGTATTTTATATATAAATATTATATTTAAAACATTATTAAGATTCAGAAAATATAAAACAATTCCTACCTTCTTTATATTTTATGGAAAACGAGAAATAAAACTATGTGTATGTGCAGACTACCACCTCCAGGAAGCAACATATTTTATTTTTCATCTAAACTCCTCATATATAATAATGATATAATGTTAATGTAATAAATTTCCTAATAATAATCTCTCATAAATTATAACATGTTCTTGTTGGGTTGGTTTAACCAAGTACATGAACAATGCTATACATTTCTATATCCGATTCCATCTTTCTGAATCACGACTAAAAATATCATAGAATGAAATTAGATCATTATTAATAATTATAAATAATATATTATAGTATCTTGGATAATTTAAGAAATATGTACCTTGTATCAATAGATGAGAATAAACGTCCACACTTTAAGTCACATGCAAAACAGTTAAACTCGCTAACATCTAATGATAACAATTAACTGTAAATAACTAATAAATGTACAATAAATGATTATTATTAAAGATTAAAAATGGAAAAATATACCAATAATTTTTTAAATAGGTGGTTGATATGTTTATGTTTATGATTTAAGATATTAAGTGTCTTCCATGGAAGTTAGGAGAAAAAGGTAAGGGTGTTTCTTAACTCAATATCCTTTTTTTGAGTTATAATGATTCATCTTGAACTTCATTATTACATGTTGGGTACATTTTTACCTTTGATTTTATTATGATTTACTTCCTCTTTTTTTCTATGTATTTAAATTTCTCTCATAGAATTCCCTTTAAATGAATCTAACTTCAAAAATATGATGTTTATAAGGGGTTTTCTTGAATAGACTACTTTTATTAAGTCCTAATGATTCTTATTTGAATATATATTTACACTATTATTTTCTTATATTCTATGATGATATTATAATACCTTTCCTCCTCTTTTTCTAGGTAAATAAATTAATGGAATTCTTATTTATTAAATCTATGATGTTAAGAATAATTATCATTCTCTCAAAATAAGCTATTTTTATTCCATATCCATATTCACTCTTCCTACTAATGTTCTCCTTTATTATTTTTAAATAAAAATATGTTTTATTTATAGTGATATTAAAATTTATTTTTACCAATTTTTAAATAAAATATCTATCACTCTCTTAATGATGTTAGTTTTAATAAATGTATTTTCAAAATATTATAAAATATGTTTTTTATATTTGAAATAGTTATTCATTTCCTCATTATAAATTTTATCTTCCACTCAAAATTTACTATTGAAAATTTTAATGTATTTTTAATGTAATAATAATTATTTTTTTGGTTAAAGTGGTGTTTTAATTTTTCTTCATATTAACTTCTTGAAAAATATTCTTGAAAGCTATTTGTAATTTCAATTATTTAAGAAAATGATAAGAAGTGATTTTTATAAGAATTTTTTCTTGATTTTAACTTCAATTTTCCCTTTAAAAAATCTAACTCCTATAGAGTTATGTTTTATGAATCACAAAAAAAATTACTTTATGAAATATTCCTTCTAGATAATTGAATGTTGGTATCAATCAATCTACTCCCTAAAGACATTTTATGTAATACCATTTGTAAATCATATAAAAACCATTTTATTTTCAAGGGTAATTTATTACATGATAAATGATTGATTAAAGTGGAACATAGATGTATAAATGATTGATGGCTGGGGTTGTATATTTCCTTCGAATGAATTGGTTATATGTTTAAATCTCATGAGATATATATTCATTAGTAGAATTAAGTCACTACACAAGTGTGGGTGTGAGTAGTGACTTAAAAATTCATGTTTTATTTGGAATTATTATCTCAACATGGGTGAATTGAGTTCCCAATATTAAAAAAAAAACTATTTCAATAAAAAACCCCAATTAAAAATAAAATTTCCCAGTTAATCAGAACATCATATCAATATAAATTCTGATCTTTTGAAATATTTCTCAAAGAGTGATTATATATAAATTGAAACAATATAAGGAAATTATTTTAACTTTTTAAATCCATTTAATTAATCAAAATATTATATAAACACTAATTAAGATTAACTATCGAATAAGTGGTTTTGTTTATAGTTAACAAAATTCAGTTTAATTCTTTGAAGAAAAACAATATAAAACACACAATGGAATTAAAACAGGGGGTTTGGTCTCAAGATGAGACCTAATCCCCTCTACTTGGAAATAACCCAATTTAAAGTATAAAATATAAATATAATCTTGATCCACAACCTAGATCAGGTATATAGGAAAACATAACAACTTTCCAGGACATGAAGGTACCTCTTCCATAATGTCCATGGGAATAAAATAAACACAGGCCACAGAGGGCCCTCTTCCACAAAACCATGGGTAAAAAAAGAGTGAGTGAATAATATATCTTGTATATTCAAGTTAAAGTGTAGGACATAGTGTGTGTCCAATAAATAATGTCAACCATACACTGATCAAATAGAAAACATGATAAACAGAATGAGAAAGTATAAATATATAGATAATATAGTGTTGCTCTATTTGATGTGCTATGAAGCTTGAGACTCCTTATATGTAGCTTGGAAAGGAGATCATGTAATTTCTATGAAAATTTTAGTAAAATATAGCATCATAAGACCCCTTAGTTCTAACTAGTTGAAGGGAATAATATGTTCGATAAGATCCACTCATCCATAGTCAGTTGCAGGTAAGAATGCTTCATATAAAGCTCTTCAGTAAATGGAACACTTGATCATGTGATCTCACTTGGACAGCATGCTTGCATCCATTTCTCTCTATTGTCATATTAGAGAATTCCCCTTTTAATAATAATATTTATGATGCATTGGAACCTCATATTGAGCTCTTACAACATTTAATTTTTCATACAGTAGTTTAAGAATACCATTTAGATTAATAATCATTGTTAAATTTGATAATAAAACCATTAGAAACATTTAATTAAAAATAACAATAAATAGAGACAATAGTCTTTCTAGAGGTGACTCATGTCTAGAGGTGAGTCAGGCTAATGTAAATTTAGGTTGGTGGTAGGTCATCTAATGGTAGGTTAGGTATGGTAGCAACTTATTTTCAATGGTGACTCATATGAATGGTGACTGATCTCAATATTGACTCATCTCAATGGTGACTCATCTCAATGGAGACTCATCTCAATGGTGACTCATTTCTTAATACTTAATCTTCTGCGATGAATTATTTCTGGCTGTAGGTAAAGTCTAGTGGTGAATAAATATTTATGGTGACTCTTTTCCAATGACATGACATTCTTGTTAGAGACTCATCTTCAATGGCGAGTCTTTTTCGATGATGACTCATTTTAAATGGGGAGCCTTTTCCAATAGTGACTCATCTTCAATGGTTATTATTTTATGATGATTAATCATCTATAATGATGAGTCTTTTTTTGGTGACTCATATTCAATGGTGAGTCCTTTCTGACAGCGAATCATATTCAATGGTGAGTCTTTTCTGATGATGACACATCTTCAATGGCGAGTCTTTTCAATACTCATGAAAAATTTAGAAGACTGAACTAAATTATAAAATGATATCATAAAACAAAAAAACCATTAAAAACAAAAATAACATGATTTAATAGAATTAAAACAAGGTGGTTCCAACAATATCCCCCCTTTTGTTGATCACAGATCATGACATTTTATAAATCATGTGTAGAATAAACTTTGGTTTACAATAGATCAGATTAATTTTTTTTAAAAAAATGGTATAAATTGTATGAAGTTACAAGAAGTATCAAAGGTATTTAATAAATATGGTATCATGTAATAAAATTAATTATGGTATTAAATGATAACATTTCTATTAAAAACTAAGATCATTGTAAAGAAATCAATAAATAAATTCCATATTAATTACCTCTTTTGGGATTATAAAAAAGTGAATAATATAAATAAAAAATTCAAAGACACAAAATATGAATGAGAAGATATATTTCATTAATGACAAAAGGTATTGAAATACATTCAAAAAGAGATACAACAAAAATCACATGTAATCCTCTTTCAAATACTAAAGTCTAATCTCAATGCTTCTGAAACTGAAGGGTTGGAACTAACTAGGTAAAGATGCATGATGATCTTGGTTAATAGCTTCTCCCAACATATCTGGAGTTGTGGATATAGGAGTGAGATGAGAATTCACTATAAAATCATCCCAAGCTACCACTACCGAACCAGACATGTGCAATAAGGGTTTCATCAGATTGATTAGGTCCATGATAATATTTCCTCCTCACTCTATTACACTAAAAAATTCTTTTTTATTCTCCATAATGAAATTGAGAATTAGGGTCATCAATTTCATCAAATTAACCTACTCCTTAAAGGCTTGAGAAACTAGAGAAATCATGAGGTTCTCAGCAAGGAACTTGAAATGGGTGTTGACCTCATGATTAGTGTATATTCTCAAAAGGTAATAATTCATTGCCTTTTAATAGTCTCTATGTCAGCTCTGACTTCATTGAGACATTCCCTAACCATCTTAAAAACACAGTCACTGTTATCCTTAATCTGCCTAAAAATATCCTAAGTTATACTAGAACATCACCTAAAACATATCGAAGTTATTCCCTAACCACTAATTAGACCAGTTCAACATCAAAGGAAGGAGTGGGAGGCGGAGCACTAAAAGTATAAGGCATATAAGAAAATGAATCCAACCTCTCTAGAAAGGAATCCATACTGGTACCCAATGAAGTCTTCATCCCCTCCATCACCATTATCAAATACTCTAGATAATTGGAAAGTCTTCTATTATATATCTCTACTTTTTGAATATTATGCATCATCTTAGGATGAATGTGTTAAATCAAAATATCTAAAATAATTATACGATCTTTCTCACTAATATTTTTTGATTAGAGGAGGTTGATTCTTCAAAATACTATCATAATCAAAAGCAATCCTTTCCCGGAAAGCCTCTAAGTTATATCTAGTAACCACATCTACAGGTACAGGCTAAACAATGGTAGCAGTCAAGGGTATAAAATCTCTCTCAATGTAAGCATCATATACAGGCTCAGATCTAGTATTCATATTTGAAACAAAACTATAATGATTTCCTTTAACATATATCTATTCTACCATGGATCCCTTAGGATCTATCTCCACTTGAACTGGAAAAAAGGTCTCTCATTATAAGATTCAGTATATTCCAAACCAATTATAGCATAACTTGGGTACTTATACCATTCCTAAAAGGCTGTGACATCCAATATGGCTAAAGACACAACAACCAGATCCACAGATGTTGGATCAATAGATATATTATCATCAACAGGAGTATTATGGTGATTGAAAAGGATTGGGGATTCATCCCCCTCAATAGAACCTTCCAACTCATCTCTATAATATCTATCAACATCTTGAACTATGATTGGTCTCTCCTTATATTTAAAATCAACTAAAAATCTTGGATAAGAAACAAGTTCCTAAGGCATCTCAACATCATAATCACCAATATGTACATTAGGACCATCATGATTTGAACCAACACCATGTCCATCACTATCTCATTATTATTTTCAATCTTCATCTAACTTAACTTTTCCTTCTTATTTATTACCATATCCTTATTTTCCTCTATCTTATTCTTCTTTGACTTCTTATTCATTTCCATTATCATCACCCTCTTTATCTCTTGAATTTTAATCTCCATTTTCATCATTATAAAGAGATAAAACCTCCTCAAAAGAGATAAATGAACTTTTATACTATTCCTCTTTAGAAACCTCAATTTTTTCTTCTTTAATTCCTTCACTCAAAAGAGTTTCTCTAATAGGGAGAGATCCAGGAGGACTATCTGGACCAAAAGTTAAAGTAGGAGGGATATTAAGAAGGTTAGGGTCACTACCCTCATCAATTAAAAAATTTTCCTCATAATAATTAGAAGAAAAATCCCCCTCTATTTCTTACTATTCCTTATCAGAATACCCATCCACCTCATATGGATCTAAGAAAGGATCCAAAAGATTATTCTGCCTTGTTGGGTGATCAACAGGATTTAAATCCCCATAAATCTTGTCAATATCATTAAACCATTATCTCTTCCAGGGGTTCTAATTAATCTTCATCCTTTTAAAAATAACTTTGGTTAGGAAAAAACCTCCATAACTCACCTCAGTTTCTTCCTCCCCATTGACCAATCCCTTGGCCTCCAAAAAGGCTTAAATTAACTTAGGGTAAATTAAGGAATTTGACATAGATGATGTTTTAAACATATCCATCATATGAACCATCAAATATCTATACACAATTGATTTTATCTCCGCTTTACATAATGAGAAGTAGGTATACATCTGGATATCACAGTGTACTAAAATCACATTTTCTTAGGAAAAAAATCTGATGAAAAAACGTAAAGAGTAGATGAAATACACCATCAAGATCAGTTGAAAATTTTCTTCTCATAGTCCCATATCCATTCATCTCATATAAAGAAAACTCATATTTAAAATAATCACCATCACTTGGAATTGATCACTGATAATCATTTGAAAAACCCTCATGAGGTACTTTCTAACATTTAACCCATCAACTTGAAGAGATATCAACTTTAAGACAATTTATCCTACTTCAAACCCATTCTTTGTCCTCTCCAAATATAAACTCCAAATTCCGATAAAAATTATGCACTAACCTTATAATTACCCAAACATTTATAAATAAAATTCCCCTTATTATTTAATTATATATATTATTATATAATATAGTTAAAGAATACACATTCACTTATTGTTTTTATTATATAAAATTGGATTTAAAATACCATTAAGAATTATTACCATTGATAACATATCACTTTAACAAATATCATATTATTAGTATAAATATAGGGTTTTAAAAAATATAATTGAATTAAAAAAAGGAATTGATGGCCTCAACCAATAGGATCATACCCCATGAAGCCAATTTATTAGAGATTCCAAGGGAGATAGCATCACTAGGATGTACTCTTAACCAAGCCTAAGCTGAGATCCAACAACTTAAGCATAAGCAAAACCATTTACGAGAGAAGTTAAATCTCATCGAGATCATGACCCAAACCATGTTTGTCGAACCACCCCATGAAACTCTCATCATTATGCACCTTACTCTTAAAGAGTTTTCTAGTGTATTAAAGGGATATGTATCAAGAACCTATAAATAAGATTATTTAAATTATTTTTTATTGAATAATAAATATATTTTCATCCTATTATTTTTACTTTATAAATAATTTTTATTTTGATACACAAATATTATTTTTGGGTAATAATAAAATTAAAATAAGGAATTTATTTTAATAAATTAATAGATTTTCAAAATAATTAATATTTTTAAAAAATATAATTATTAAATAATTTTATTAAATATAAATGATCATATAATTTTTAGGAAGTCAAATGTAATTTTTATAAGGGTTCAAAAACTGTTTTTGTCAAAAAAACCTAGAATTTGTCAATAAATATTGATTATTATTTTAAAATTGAAAATATAAATATTTAGAAAATTATTTAGATAAAGTGAATATTATTTTTATAATAATAACTTTGAAATTATAATATGATGAATTTTTCATAATTTTCTAAGACAATAAAATTTTCGGGTAAAAATTAAATGTCATATAATTATACTTTGTGTATTTTGACAACATAATAACCAAAAAGTGATGTAAAAAATAATTTAAATGGAATAAATTACTAAATATATGATTTAAATTTTAAATAATTTGATTTTATTTTTATTTGATTAAATTTATAAAGCCATTGGGAATCCTCCAAAACCATTAATATATTTTAAGGTTTTAAAATAATTTATTTAAGATTATGAATAACCTCCACATAAGTAAGATAATTATTTTATTAAGTTAGGACCTTGTACTTATAAAATAATGAAAAAAATCCCATTTTTCAGAACCATGGATAAAAAACCATGGGATTTTTTTGTGGTTTTGGTTATATTATTACATAGAGTCCAAAACCTAATCTTGAGAAATAATAAAGAAATACACACTCTTTTCCTATATAAAACCACCCAAGATCCCATTTATATTCACTCAAGATCCTTATATTACATATTTACTCTTACCTCCTCTATATATAGTCCTTTTAAGGTTCCCTCAGGTTCTCAAGAAGCTCTTCCCATGTATTTTAAGTCACACACTCAAGTAAGGGATCATCACCACATCTTCTTTATTCAAGTTTCCTTATTATATAATGTCTTATATTTCCTATTAATTATATTGATATATATATTTTCATGTACCTATTAATCTTTATTGGATTGAAAAAATATTAGAGACCTATTTCTCTCTCATCAAACCATTTCATAAATTTTTAAGTGACATCGTTATTTTACCAAAATTTCCTCATGATTTTCCATGCAAACACAACTGTATAGTGAATACCATACCCATTTCTTATCAAGGTAATTAACCTTTATAAAATTATAATTATTTTACTTGGGACTTATATTTATGTCTTCCACACAAATTTATCATTTAATAAAATATGATGATGAATGAATCCATTTTGTAAAATCTATGTGGCACACTTAAGTATGAGATTCAGATAAAAGTGACGGGTGAGCCCAAAATTATATAGTGCTCCAATGAATTGGGAAATGTTTAGTCTCATGATAAATCATGTTATTATAGGGAGTGGACTTAATTCCTTAATGGAAATTTCTCCATCATGATATCTTCACAGTTATCCTTGACCTATGTTTATGATGTTGTCCTTTAAGTTATTTTAACATCTCCCATGTTATGATTATCATGCTATATCATAAATTATTATTCATGTTCTTTTTATTACCCATTTATATTCCAATTTTCTAACATTTATTACCTTATTCCATTATTATTACCTTGCTGGTATTTATATCTCACCCCTTTATCATGCATGTCCCTAGGTTATCCAATGCAGTTTTAAGTGCGAGTATGTTAAAGAATTTTTTAATAAAGGTGTTTTTTTGGTTTTAAGTTGTTTTTTAATGTACCTAATTCAATAATACAATAAAATTATCAATATTATGAGTTTTATTAAGTGCAATTTTATGTAATAAATATTGTATTAATGCGAAATAAAGAGAAAGGTTGTTATAGTTGGTATCAAATGAAATGGTTAGATTTTTTGGATCTGGATTAGAAAACTCAAGTGAAAGCCTTATGGATAATACTAAGTATAAGAAAACATACCTAAATTTTGGTAAGTATAGAGTAAGTGGTTTATCAAGAAAATACATCCATGTATGGAATAAACAATTAATTGGTCTAGAATTGAAGGATCTTGATTGTTTGATCTTGAAATAGGGTATAGACCCAGATCTCATTCAACATTGTTATTCCGCTGAAATTTGGGGTTTTTTTGGGTGATTGATCATCAGCGAATTGAGGTAGGTGGTCTATAATTTTAATCCCAAATTATGGATTTAAATTACATGTATGTAATTTTAGAATTTCTATTAGAAATTTAGAAATTGAGTTCTTGATTGAATTAATTAATTAAAGAATTAATCAATTGAGGGGATTGTGAAATTGAGTATAATGAGATTATGGATGTTGAATAATTAATTGTTGAATTAATTATGAGGAATTGAGATTATTTAACATGATTAATTAATTATTGAATTAATTAATGGGAATGGTTGGGATTATGAAATTATGATTTTGGATAATTCATTATTGAATTAATTATGGTGAGATTGAGATTGTTAAGATTGAATAATTAATTGTGGAATTAATTATTGTTATATTGAAGTTTTTGAATATAAATAATAAATTATAGAATTAATTATCAGAGATTATTGTGATTATGAAATTGGTAGAATGAGATTATTTAATTTTGGAATTTAATAATAGAATTTATGGGATTAATTAGTTTGTGAATTAATTAATGGGAGTAATGTGATTATTTAATTGTTGAATTAAATTATAAAATTTATGGTATTAATTAATTACTGAATAAATTAATAGGAGTAATGTGCTTATTTAATTAAATAATATATTTGATGGGATTAGTTAATTGATGAATTAATTAATGGGAGTAATGTGATTATTTAATAGTTGAATTAAATAATTGAATTGGCGGGATTAATTAATTGGTGAATTTATTAATGGGATTAATGTGATTATTTAATTGTTGAATTAAATAATGTAAATGAAAATATTAATTAATTGATGGATTAATCAATGGGGGTAATGTGATTATTTAATTTTTGAATTAAATAATGTAATTTTTGGGATTAATTAACTAATGAATTAATTAATGGGAGAGATGGGATTATTTAATTATTGAATTAAATAATGGAATTGATGAGATTAATTAATTTATGAATTAATTAATGGGAGTAATGTGATAATTTAATTATTAAAGTAAATAATGGGATTGATGGGATTAATTAATTGATGAATTAATTAATGAATGTAATGTTATTATTTAATTATCAAATTAAATAATGGGATTGATGGGATTAATTATTTGATGAATTAATTAATTGAAGTAATATGATCAATTAATTGCGTATTAATTAATCGAATTGATATAGACAATTAATTGGAAATTTAATTGGAGGGATTGGATGTGATTAATTAGTTGTGAATTAATTAATGGAATTTGATATGGATAATTAATTGGTGTATTAATTGAAGGGGTTGAATGTGATTAATTATTTATGAAATTAATTAATGCATTTTAAGTGAATAATAGTTGTTGAATTAATTAAAGGGATTGAATGTGATCAATTAATTTATGGAATTAATTAATGGAATTGATGTAAAAAATTAATTGGTGAATTAATTTATGGATAATGTTATGATTAATGATTTGGATAAATTAGTTGTTGAATTAATTAATGGATCATTGAGATTATGGAAATGGTGAATTGGATAATTAATTATTCAATTAATTATTAATGTATTGAAATTGTGGGATTTGGGGGAATAATTAATTGTTGAATTAATTATGGAATATTGAATTGTGATCAAGATAATTATTTTTTGGGTTAATTATTAGATATTGAGATTGGTTATTTGGGGATAATTAATTATTGAGTTTATTATTAGAAAATTGAATTGGGATTTAGGGATAATTAATTTTTGAGTTAATAATCAAATTATTGAATTATGAATTGACTAATTAATTGTTGAATTTATTATGGGATAATGAGATTATGGATTGAATAATTAATTATTGAATTAATTTTTGGATAATGAGATTATGGATTGAATAAAAAATTGTTGAATTAATTATGGGATAATGAGACTGTGAATTGAATAATTAATTGTTGAATTAATTATGAGATATTGAGTTGTGATAATGATTAATTAGTTGGAAAATTAATTAATGGGGCTGATATGATTAATTAATTAGGGAATTAATTAAGGGTATTGATGTAGTGAACTAATGGTTAAATTAGTAATGAGAACAGGGAGATTAATTAATTATTGAATTAATTAATTTAATGAACTTGAAATAATGAATGGTAAAAATGAAATTCATGTGTTAATTGAGAGTAATAAATGGTAATAATGGAATTTATCTGTTAATTGAGAATAATAAATTTAAAAAATGGAATATATTTGTTAATTGAGAGAAATAAATGGTAAAAATGTCATTTATCTATTAATTGAGAAAAAATAAATGGTAATGATGGAATTTATGTTTAAATTAATAATAATAAATGGTAGAGATGGCATTTATGAGTTAATTGAGAATAATAAATGATAACAATGACATTTATGTGTTAATTGAGAAGAATGAATAGTAATAATTGCATTCATGTGTTAGTTGAGAACAATAAATAGTAATAATGGTATTTATGTGTTAATTGAGATCAATAAATGGTAAAAATGGTATTTATGTGTTAATTGAGAACAATAAATGGTAACAATGGAATTTATGTGTTAATTGAGGATAATAAATGGTAAAAATGACTTTCATGTGTTGACTAAGATAAATAATGGTAACAATTGTATTCTAAGATATAATATCCCTTGAGGTATGGGTGTATATGGGAACATAAGGGGTTGTGTGGTTAAATAAAGATTAATTAACATGATAACTATTTACTTATGAATTTTAATTATTTTTTGATACAACTTAATACATTTTTATTTGAATGGATATTTTTTTAAACACCATTGGTCGTGGCCTACTAATTTGTACTCACACCCAACTCATGTTTCCTGATTAGTACCCAATTAGATTATATGATTTTAGGATATGTTAAGGGAAATGGTCATTTTTTTGAGGGATGATTGGGATGGAGCATGATGTCAGAACAAGAATTGGTGTTGGGAACCTCTTGGAGGATTTATCAGTGCTTTTTTTTTTAATTTTGGGTTTTCATATTTACACATAGAACATACTTTAGCATGACATATTTATTATTCAATTTTGATATTTTCTTTCTAGTTTTCGGTCATCTTGTGATGTTGATATTATTATGGCAATGTTATATCATTTATTTTATTACATTATTATTTCCATGGGTGTATTAATCTAAAGAAAAAAATAGAGGGTATATTATCTCTATGATCAATATTATACACTCGCTACTAGTCAGTAGTCTGTGGCATATGGGGAGGCGTTCTTGAAGTTATGTGACCAACTGACTGGGTGCATCGATGTGTGGAACTTGGGTTGGGATGTTACAACTGATAAGGCCAAGGACAATTATTTTTCCTTTATCATTGTCAGCAAAGGTGAAATGACCACCATAAAACATTATCAAATTTTTTAAGACTGATTAATCTCCTATCATATTTCTAGAACAACAACTATCCAGATACCACTGACTTCTACTAGAGCACTTCAAGCAGTTAACCTAAAAAACAATTATACCAAAAATGATTTTGGTATGTAGGATTTCTTTGGTCCATAAATGTTAGTAATGAGATCTTTAGGAACCCATATTTTTGTAATGGGTTTACTTTAAGAAGATTGTACCATATTTGAAATAAAACTTTATTAGCCCCACTTGAATAATAACAAGTAGCAAAATTTCTTGAATTGGATTTAGGAACAAAAGTTCTCTTGATACTCTCTTATGTCCTGGTTGATAACCTAAACCGGTAATATACTTAGGTTCTATTTTCTTTAATTTTACTTGAGTGAGAGTTTCCATACCATTAGTAAACCTTTCTAAGTATTTATTTAATTTATAATTAGAAAACTTTAGTTCTATATTTTATTTCAACAATTTAGCATTCTTTTATTTTTCTACAAAAAAGTATATTTGATATTAGTAGATAAAGCATGTTGTTTATTTAGAATTTTTTATTTATCTTTAATATCATTAAATGCATATTCAAGAATATTTTATTATTTAATTATTTCCTCATTTTTTATATTTCCATTATTATGTTCATCTCCAGAATGATTTGAATTATGTACATAAGATATAATAGGTACCTTAGATATGATTTTCAAGAGTCACATGTTTTATCTGTCTGTATTTTCTTCATGAGTCAAGTCTGATTCACTGGAGCTATCTTTAGAGGCACTCCAAGTGTCTTTCATTAAATTCTTATATTTCCTTCCCTTATCATCATACTTATTTTTTTCAATATGGAGAAGTTAGCCTTGACATGTAATTTTCTTTTTCCCTTATAATAGGTAATAACATTTGAATTATCACCTCTTTTATAATCTTTCTTCCAATTACCTATATTATCATACTTTCCCTTGTAACTCAATTTCCTAAAGAATTCATTCTTATTATATTATTTCTTAAAACTTCTGGCCAGATGGGACATTTTCTCATCACTTTCGGTTGATGATTCCTCATTACTAGAGCTTTCATCTTGTACCATTTCTTACTCTTTCTGTTTCAATATAGTAGTCTTGAAAGCTAAAAATTTCCTATTAGGTTCATATTCCACTTCATGATTAACTTTATTCTATTCCTCATACATCATCATTTTCCCAATCAATTCATTTATAATTAGTTTGCTGATATCAAAATATTCTTTTATAGAAACTGATGTTCCTCACCATGTTTCAGGAAGGCATCTCAACAGTCGCATGATTTGATGTTTTTTTGAAACTATATTTCCCAATAATATCATTGTATTCACTATCTCATTATACTTGAGATACATATCAAAACTTATCTCACTAGGTTTCATCTTTAATGTATCATATTGAATTACATAACTATTTAATCTCATTTCCTTGACATTAATAGTTCTTTCATGAGAAATAACTAATTCATCTCATATTTCATAAGTAGTTTTACCGTAAGATATACTATTAAACAGTTCATCATTTAAATAATTGTAAACATCATTCATGGATTTTTATTTGTGGTAATAAAAAAGTTTAGTTTCATTGTCCTATGTATTCCTACTAGTTTTATGTAATTTTTATTTAACTTCTATAGCAAACCATATTTCAAAATACATGATTTCAATATGAATTTTCATATTTATTTTCTATTGAAAATTGTTATTTTTGTTAAATAAAGGAGTAATTTTGGTTGAATGACATTTCTTTTATATTATCCATTTAAATAAATAAATTTATAATTTACATAAATTTAGGATATTTAAAACATAACTAAAACCATAGTTGAAAATATTTTGAAAAACCTCTAATAAAAAATGTTGTTCAGAGCGAGTATCTCATGATGGTAGTTAATTGAGTACCTAATACAAATTTATGTTAAAAACTAGTTCAATTAAAAATACCCAATTAAAAATAAAATTTCCCAGTTAATCAAATTAGAAAATGGTTATAAATTCTATTCTTTTAAAATATTCATCAAAGGGTGATTATGTGAGAGTTAAAACAATATATAGATATTATTCTAATATTTGAAATCAATTTACTTAATATAAAATTTATATAAGAACTAGTTAATATTAACTATAAAGTAGTAGTTTTGTTTACAGTTAAAAACAAATTGAGTTTAATGATTTGAAATGAAACAAAATCAAACACACAATAGAATTAAAACAAGGGGTTTAGTCATAAGCTGGGACCTAATCCCCTCCACTTGGTAATCACATGCTTGTAAGAAGATAATTTAAATATAAATGTGAACCACATCTTAGATCAGTTATATACAACATCATTCCATCTATCCGGCCATATAGGGACCTGTTCCAGAATATTCGTGGAAATAAAATAAACACAAGCCACGCAGGGACCTTTTCCACAACACCGTGGGAAAAAAAATGTAGAGATAGTGAAAAAGATACATTGTATATTCTAGTTAATGTGCATGAGACAGTGTGAATTCAATAAATAGGGTAAATCAAACACTGGTCAAATGTAAACATGAAAAATATAAATAGAAATTATAAAGACATAGATAATATAGCATTTCTTGATCTAATGTGCTTTGAATCTTGATACTTCTCAGATATATCTTGGAGAAGATCTTGAATCATTTTTCTGAAAAAATTCAATAAAATAGAGCATTGTAAGCTCTATTTGTTTTGAATTCTTGAAGGTAATCATATGTTTAATAAGATCTACTCTTCCACAATCGGTTACATTTAAGAATGATTCAGGTAAATCTATTTAGTAAATGGAACTCTTGATCTTGTGTTTTCACTTGTATAGCATGCATAAATCCCTTCCTCTATCTTTCTTCATGAGCATTCCACTTTAAGAATGATCCTTAAAATATGCTGACACCTTGTACTGAGCACAAAAAACATTTAATGTTTCTTATAATATTTTAAGAATTCTCATTAAAATAACCCTCATCATTAAATTCAATAATATATCCGTTAGAAATAATTAATTAAAAAATACTATAATAGATACCGTGAGTCATTATGACAGTGACTCATGTCTAGCAGTGAGTCATGCTAATGTTGAGCCAGGCTGGCAGTAGGTTATCTGATGGAAGGTTAGGTCTAGCGGTGACTCATATTCAACTGTGACTCATATCAATGGCGACTCATCCCAACATTGACTCATATCAATAATGATTCACCTCAATGGTGACTCATCTCAACGGTGATTCGTTTAATGTTTGGTCATCTTCAGCAGTAACTCCATTCTAAAAGTAAGTAATATCTGGTGATAAATCAATATTGATTGTGAATTTTTTCTAGTGGTGAGACACTCTTAGTGGCGACTCATCTTTAGTAGGGAGTCTTTTCTAACGGTGACTCATCTTAAATGGTGAGTCATTTTTGATGGTGACTCATCTTTAATAGTGAGTTTTTTCTGATGGGGACTCATCTTCAATGGTATGTTTTTTCTTAAAGCGATTCATCTTCAAATGACGTGCTTTTTCTGATGGTGACTCATCTTCAATGATGAGTTTTTCCAATATTGACTCATCATTAATGGTGAGTATTTTCAATACTTTTACAAAATTTCCTAGACTTCCTTAAATTATAAAATGATATCATAAAACAAAAAAACCATTAAAAATCTAATTAACAAGATTTATGAGCATTAAAAAAAGGATGTTCCAACATGATGTATACATGGGTATAATCACATTTTTCCTCTAAGCATGGGTTCAATTATCAATTTATTAATTTGATGTTCCCTATGATTTTTTTGTTCCAAAGTTCCTTTTATTCTATGTTTCAAGGGATTATTAAATTTCTATACCATGTTCCTGTTATTATTTTCCATGAATCATGTTTATTATTTCATGAATCCACACTCTTTTTCCATGGTTTATGTTGTTCATTTGAGATTACATGTGTTTCAATCATGAATTATGGATAAAACTTATGGCTATATATTATTTTTAATAATATATTTCTCCCATAATCATCTTTTCTCATATGATTATGAACTAACCCTTGATGACATGTTGATAAGTTTTCCCTTACTGAGCATTTGAGCTCACACCTTTATTATTTTTCTATTCCCCATGTGATGAATATGAGTATACTTATTATAAGTCTAAAAGAGAGTCTAGTGTGGATCACTTATGGAGAAATATTCACAAGCATTGTAAAATATGTTTCTTAAGTATCTAGTTTTCAAAGACACTAAATCATCCATTATTAGGATAGTGTGATTATTTTTTATATATAATGATTAAGTTATAGAAATGATGTAAAATAAAGATACATTTAGCTAGGGTCATATCACTTGGTTTTAAATAGTATGTGTAAATTTTGTGTTTTTAGCACCTAATCCAGGAGTAAGAGTTTTGGGAACCTCAGTTTGTATCAAAGCAGGGTTTAGTTATTTTTGGGGATTAGTATTTTCTATTTTTGAGGATTTGGATAAGATAACCCTAGTGAAAACCCTAGGGATAAGTCTATGAATAGGATGACGTCCTGAAATTTTGGTAATGTATTGGATATGTGGTTTCATAGTAATGAAATTCATATATGGATACTATAAGTAGATACAATCTATAACACAGATGAAAATAGGGGTATTAAAACTGAAAAGGATGTTTGAGTATTAACTTAATCTTGAACCGGTGCCCAATAATGATTCCTAACCACACATCTAGTTTGAAACTCCTAAGGGATATGACTTGGTTAATTCACATTATATTTATAAAACATTATGATAAATTTAAATATAATTTAAGAATACAATATGAACCTTGTAATGTTAGAGAACCTAATATAAAAATGAGCATGGTAAATCTAGGTAAAATAGAGATAGCTAATGGATGAACCAAATGTGACATAGTTGAACCAAAAGAATCATAGTTTGAAAAAATGTTTTCATAGGAGAAGACATATTATGATTGATATTCCATATCTTTATTTTTATTTAATATGATTTTATTAGATATTATCATAATTATTTTGGTTTTAGTATTTGATTGGAAATGGGACAAATATAATGAAGCTGTGAAATGTATAAAAACTCATATAACCAACTAAGGAAGACAATTTGGTAAAAATTATTAAGATCAATGAAAATATAAATACATTCCTATAATGTGGAAAATTATTAGTCTCTTAGTATATCATATTGGGAGGTTTATATCTTCTTATAAAATATATATTTAGTTTCTTAAAGACCCATTAGATTCCTTCATTAATTAATTTTAATTTAAATTTCAATGACATAATTTATTTATGTGGTGAATGAAATGCCTCATGATTTTATTATATATTTTACTTTAATTAAATACTATATTAAATATGTTTAGTCGAAATTTTATTTCTAAAAAATTTCAATCCTAATTTTGAAAATCACTAACCACATTATTAACAATTTATATTTTACTAAATTTTATACTTCTATAGTTACAAGAATGTTTTTGTAGAAAATATATTTTACCAGACATTGAATTACCACACATCAGATGAAATATTTTCTAGTAATAATTTGAACATGTATACTATACATTTGAAATATGATTACCTATTTCATTGGATGGAGATTTATAACTGTCTGGAATTTTAAATATAATGAAGTATATATGATAAATTTATAATTCAACCATTAGAAAAACTTCATCAGACAGAGGTAGAAAATATTTCTGGAAAAACATTTATTAAATCAACTGGATGAAGAAATATCACTTCACTGGACATATAATTATTATTCAAATGGATGGAATATGAAGAAACTATAGTGGTGTATAATCATTATGACCATCAAACAGAGTAGCTATACCAAACATTATAAGTGAAGGAAGAGTTATTATGAGTCTGTTTCAAACAACTTTAAAGAATGAAGAATATTACTATTGTAGGTTTTCTATAAATAGAAGTAACATTTGATGAGAAAGAAGACTTTTTCAATCTGATCTATCAAACGTTACTATGAAGCTTTTTGTAACCACTTATTACTTTGAGAGTATTTCATTTTAAACTTTTGAAGGTTTTCTCTTAAGGAATACGATAGTGAGATTTTATTTTAAATTCCTTTAGATTTTTGGGTTTTTTAATAGTCTGTCTAATATAGTGTGATCAAGGGATTATGGAATAGGAACACACTGGTTTATCCGATATTGAGGATTGAGGGTTCCATATCTTGGTAAAAATAGGTATTCCAATCTTAGTATTGAGGGATTCCTTACATTATGAAGATAGAACTTTACAGTTTGGGGAAAACCTTAGATACCCAAAGTCAGGGTTTTTGAATTCCATAACACATAATGTTAAAGTGTAGATATCTTTTATAAAGGTTATGTGAGTTTTCTTAATAACTTTATATTTTTTTTACTTTTTTTATAAGATTATATTTCTGATGTGAAATTGTAATTTTTTTACTTGATCTAAAATTTTCTAAACTTAGATAATTGAACAAACTATCTATCATATATATAAACTCTAAGAATTGGATGAAGTGGATTTCTAATAAATGATAGTAAAGAGGCTTGAAAAAATTGTTAGTTTTATTTTTTAAACTATAATTCACTCCCTATTGTAGTATTTCTATGAACTCTTATGAACCTATATAATAGTTTCCTTCACACTAAGAATCACAATAAAATTAAATAAAATTCTATTTTACTGATATAAAACATCAAAATTCCAAATTAACTTTAATACATTATGATGATGTAATAATAATCAACAATACGAAAAATAAAAGTGTAATAAATACAAAAGTATATAAAAATACAATGAACTTACGCGCTATGCATTTTTTCATAAAAATAAATATATTACAGTTAAATAATGATAAAATATATTATTTATATAAATTTTATATTAATAATAATAAATAATTTATAGGAAATAAGAATAAGAACAATTAATTTTTAAAGAGTCATTTTCCTATAAAAACAGTTTTCATTATATTTTATCTCTATTTAAAAGTTAAATTAAAAATTTTAGAATTTTAATTTTAAAAAATTAAATTAAAATTTGGATTTATCATATAAATATTAGATAATGATTAATTTTTGATATTTTTCTAAAAATATTAGTTTTTTGGTAAATATTAAAAAATTATGTGTTAAAAATAGCATAGATTTTATTGAATTACCATAAAGATTGTATTAATTGAAACTTTTATTTTTTTTCATGAACAAAAATGAATTTAAGGAATATAATTATTACTTTTAACATAATATGTTGAATTTTAAAAATCCATGTTTAATATTTTGAAACTTAAGTAATATTTACTTTAATAAAAACATATTTTGGTTAGTTTCCTTAAATTATGTTTTCTCAAAGAGAAATTCAGTTTTATATTGATTTTAAAGCCAAATAACACTCATTTTTGTAATAATAAACATATTAGTTTATGTAAATAAATAAAATTGCAAATTTTATCCTAAATATTATTTTTGTTTCTATTAAAAATACACTTTTCCTAATTTTTTTAAGTGTTATGTGCGCTAATATTAAAATTATTTTTTATAACCCTTATAAAATTTATATTAAAAAATTTATTTCATATTTGGAATAATTAGGTACAAATTATGTAATAAGATACATTTTTTTATTAAATAAAATAAAATTACTTAGGTAAAAATTAGTTGAAATGGTAAAAGCAAAAAATGGTAAAAGTGAAAAATATAAGAGTAAAATACTTAAATTTTTTTAAAAACATGTGTGAAAAATTATAGTTGAGGATTTATAATTCTTACTCCTTACATAACTCCATAATTTTCTATTAGTGTATTCACTTGACCTTTAAATAATGACTTTACCTTTTATATTATTTTAAAATACAACTCCTCTCCTTTATAAAAGGATCTATCACCACCCACCTCTACTCACACCCCAAACCAATTATATTGAAAATAAATTTTAGAGGCCCGAAGCTTGACGTACATGGACAATACATTACTTTTGCAGAATACTTAATACATAATAAAAATAACCAAAACTCAAGGATCGTAATAGCTTTGTGTCTTTGGAAACTTGGAATATAAAATTCTAATCATGTTGAAAGATCTTCAACAACTCCCATAATGATCTTCACCTTTTTGTTTCCTTACCTAAAACCTTTCTTTATTTCCTGGGGAAAATAAAACATAAAAAGGGTGATCTCAAATGCTTAGTAAGGGCAAACATATAGAACATAAAACAATCCATAATCATTTGAAAGAAAAAATTTGAACATGAAATTTAAACATCAAAATCTTGAGCAATGACATAAATCTTGGAAGTATGTAAGAAATATATCATAAAGGAACATAAATCATGATAAAATAGATTGGGAATAAAAAATGTAATTATGGAAACCATTCAGCACATGTTATGATTTCCATAGTAGCCAAGGCATTGCTGCCAAGACCATCTTAGTGGAAAAAGTCCTTTTCTGAATCGAGTTCACTCCTCGTTTCAGTCCTGTAACACTGAACCAGATTAACTTACCGTTCCATCCATGTCTATCTCATGAGATATAAATCTTTACCCAATGCATTGGAGGGAGATATAGGTCGCACCCATCTCATAATGAAATCATTTTTTACTTGTGCCACAACACAAACATAAATCATTCATCATAACCCAAAGAATAAAATGGGTATCATAAACATTATCCCATAATAACATAATCCATATAAAACAAATGGATATCATTTCATCATAAGAATAGTGAAACCATGTAAATCATAGAGACATTATACTTGAAACATACACATATGAAATAATGCCATCTTAGATGAAAAATGGTTTTGATAAAACACTTGAAATGAATTCTTGAGGAAAATATCATTTTCTTCTTCAAAATCATTTTATTTTCACAAAATGTCATGCAATTTTAAAAGAAAAGGATTTTTTTTTAAAATAGTCATGAAATATTTTGGAGGAAGCTTCATGAAAATAAGGCTTTTTTAAAATCGTAAAAATACATTCATGCCGTATAAGTTAAAAAATAACATTCTTCTCGTACTTTTCTTGGAAAAGTCAAAAAGTACCTCGTATGGTAAACAAAAGAAATATTCCTTCCATACAATGTGGTAAAAGTAGAAAAGGGAAAAAATGACTTTAAACATACGTGGAAGAAAATTAAACATTTTATGAAAACATTTTGAGAACATATGGACATGGATAATAATCAAAACCCCAGTAAATACTTACGAATAAACAATCTCGGATAAGAATGAGATTGCAATAATTATTCCTTACCTTAGGTCCGATATGCTTCGTATGGATCCGAAACTCCTGTATATTTATTTAAATAATGTCATTGACTTATTACATAATCATATTAATTGTTATGATATCATATATGTTTCACTTATGACTTTATATTTCCCGTTCTTTTTCAAATTCCATGTTAAAGCAGTGTTTTGGGTAAAATCATTTCATTTATCGTATGTGTTTCAACTTGTAATTATTGATATTATTACTTATATCCTGATTTAAATAATTACATAATGTAAAAAATGATTTATATATAATATATATTCATCATATACATATATATTATAGATCGATAAAAGGAATGAAATACACCGTTCATGGAGACGGTAGGCCGTACGTACGCATGAACATTGTTTTCGTTTACTTATTGAATTGAATGAAACTAAATAGATGACATATATATATATATACATAAATAAAGTAGCATTATTATTTCATATATTTCATTATTATTCATTATATAAACTTTATAATCATTCATGTATGGTTAACATGGAGAATGAATCTCATCGCGTCGTGGAGACGGAAATCCGTACGTACGCACGAGCGATGATATCGTTCTCATAATTATTGATTAGAATTGGAGTGGATGGTATAATATATAAGAATCTATATGATGTTATAATAACCATATATAGTTATTCTTTACACCATTATACCCATCCATGTAAGGTGTTGGTGGAAAAACAGATTACACCACGACGTTGAGACGGTATTCTGTACGTACGCACGCGCGGTGATTTTGTTTTCCGTAGGATGGATAGAAGGTGAAATAGGGTTGTTTAATATTTATAATAACATATAAGTATATGAGGGATACTGATGTTATTACTTCATAATGAAACAACTAAAGAAGAGGTAGTAGAAGAAGAATGGAACTTGAAGAAAACAGTAGAAGGTATTACCTCTTTCTCGAAGTGCCTCCTTTAAACTTTCTCTTAGGGCAATAGAGTTAGTCTTTTGAGAAGACCAGTACCTCTAGTAGGTTTATAAGGAAGTGGGTAAGTTAAATGGGCAGGGTCTGGCCGAGCTTGAAGGCCCAAATTGGTGTGAGGAGGAGAGGGAGGAGGTGCCCTTTTATAAGAGAGGAGAGGGGCACCTTTGGAGATATAAGAAATATTAGTTTATATTAAATTCCAGCCACACTTAAAAACTTCCAAAATGACTCATATTCAAAGATTAGATGATATAATGTGGTAATATAATCAACCAATAAAATTTAGACATGTTAGGAATTTATTTTAAACATTATCAACTTGATTTATCTTTATTTATCGATTTAATTTGTATTTGTGGTAATAATATTCTAAATTTTAAATTATTATAAATAATTACATATGTGTTGTTAATTTTTCATAATATGACACTTTATGACATTTTCGACCATATAAATTTTAATTTATAATTTTTAAATATTTTTGTGATTTTTAAACAATTTTATAATATGTTATTTTTATTAAATATCAATAGTGTCAATTTTGAGACTATTAATTTATTTGATTTTAAATAAAATATATACAGAAGTTATATTCAAACTAAAAGATTTAATAGATTCATAAAATGTCATATGTATCTATAAAATTAGTGGAGAACATTAAATATTTCATATAACATTTATTTTAATATTATTAATATCATTTATTTGATATTTCAATCAATAAAATAATTTCAACATCACTATTGTTTCATAATTAATGATAATTATTTAACCCCTATAAATTATAAATAAATTAATATGATGTAGATAATTGTATTATATTTCTGGAGACTATTCATTTTCTAAGTTTCATTAAGTTTATCACTAAATTAAAATTATTATACTTATAAGATTTAAGAAAGTGACATGTTGTCACTTTCTTTGGTTTTAATAATAATTAAATTATTTTCATGAACAAAATTCCATTAAATGAATCTAATCCGACCCTTAGGTGATATGGGTCGACTTTTAGTCATACAATAGGATTTTGGCAGGTGTTAGAGTAATTTTATAATCTTATATTTACTCTTAATTACCCGATTTACCTTTAACTATGGTAAATAAAATTTACCGTAGTTACTATTCATAATGCCCAAAAAATAAAAAGTAGCTTATTAAAATAATTTGGACCCACTGATTCAAAATATGGAATTCATTTTTCCAAATTCAATACACAAAATTTTCAGAAATTAAATTAAAATTAAACCTGTTGTCGAAAGAAAATGGGTTTTTGTTTAAAACATTGCAAAAGATTGAATTGATTTAACCTACGAATTCAAGGTAAAATAAATGCTAATGACATACATTATATTAAATGGTAAAAATATATTCTATTTATACTTTAAAACCATTAAATATTATAATTTAACCATATAAATTATTACGATGAAAAAATTTGTTTTTAATTAAAATATAGCATGTTTTTGCTATTCATTAAAATATGAAAGTTATCAGAAAAATATCAAAAATTTATCCAATGTAAATTTTAATATCATGATTCAAAATAAGAAGTTTACTTTTTAAAATTTAACTTAATTTTTTTTTTCAAAAACTAGATTTAATGTGGGTGCGCCATTAAAAGGCGAGAAAACTGCATTTTTTGAAAAATACTTATTTTACCCGAAAAATGTATTTTGTTCACATACCACATTCTAGAAAATGTGTAAGATGAAATAATAATGGTATAACATTCAAAATTTAGGTAATACTATTCATAACGGCTAGTTCATAATAATATTATAACCATATATCATAGTTTAGTCAAACCTGATATTGCGTACAACACACGCTATTGAGGAAAATCGCGATTGCGTGTAATGCAAGCCAAGTCAGGGTTGCGTGTTGTGCAAGAATCCTTCATTGTTTCATATAACAGAATCCAACCATATTTCATTTATACATTGAATATATATATATATATACACTCAATGTTGTGTAGAATTACTATTATAAAACGAACTTGAAATTGTGTGTAACACAATCTAAGAATAGTGTTGCATATACTTCAAGATAATACAGTGTGGCATATAACACAAGATAATCTTGTTGTAGCATAAAACACATGACATGAAATAAATTAAAAAGAATACTTATCATAAAATATCAGGTTGTTACATTCTACCCCCCTTAAAATGAATTTCGCCCTCGAAATTCGTCGGGGTTATACATGGTTTTCTACTTGAAAGTTTCTTTAATTGCAACACACATCGTAAAATGAAATACCAAAACTTAACCTTAAAAACTAAATTATGAAACGTAACGGTTACCCAAATTAAATATTCACTGGGTTTCCACATAGGAGAACATAAGTGAAAATATGGATATGGAAGAGAAATATAACCATCAAGTTCTGATGGAGAGTGGTAGAGAACATGTATATGAAAAAGCCAAAAATCACAAATCCATAAATTTGTGATGATCTAGGGTACTATCTAATTCATCGGATATGAGGGAACTAGGACAACATTTTCAAGATCATTTCTCTAAAGTTAATGAATTAAAAGAAATACTTACATGATTTTGGTACAATCTCACTGTTGTTCATGAATTGAACAATTTCCACTTCATCTCTTAAAGAAATGAAGTTGAATTTATTATTCATTAAGTGTTAGCATATCATGTGATAGAATGATGGGTCATTCCCTCTGTTTCAAACAAAAGGTTAGAAAAATTTATAAGTCCATCTTATGGTGAGATTAATCGTGTATGGTTCCAAAAATGGACTTATTCTTTATTTATAATACAACTTAATAAAATAAAACTAGTTTCCACTAACCAGGGACTTTCTGTAGGACAGTGGCAGGCAATAAAGTCCTGTCACACTTCAGTTGTGGGTTTGATTCCCACAGCCTTGTCCGACACAATGGGTTGTCTCCTGTCCTGCAGGTTGTCCTTTTTCTAAAACTACACTATTATAACATTCTAGAAATAATATCAAAAAAAATTTTCTATCCTTAAACAATACAAACTTATGTTCAATATAATCCATTCGAATCTTTAGGCTTATCCAAAATACTTCTTTCCAAACTCATTGTATAAAGATAACGATTACTAAAAAGGTCATATAACAAGTATGTAAATACCATCATTTATCCCTCATATATCTTGTGGGTCACATTCCAATCGTGTGAATACCTTAATCATGTATTATCTTGAAAAAAAATGAATACCCATTGAACCTTATTGAAAACATGAATGCTGTCAAAAGTTAACTCTTTCCACATACCAAAATCCAAAAATTATATATACTCTAACCATGAAATCACTTTGTCCTTATATAATTCATGAGCTCATTAATACTATCAAACATTTCATTATCTCCTTAGCACTTCTTTATGCGCATATTAGGTGCTTTCTAAAAATATTTCAATCACTTTTTTATGGTTACCAGTAAAATATAATTATTGAAAACCAATACATAGATATTCCAAAATTCCACAATACGATAAATGATATTCCATGATACTACTTTTAAATCTCATTATGTAAAAACTTAATCATTACAAGACATCATTTTCATACTCAACATCACAAATAGTGATCTCATGAGACTTCCCTTTATCCTTTGCCTTAAGAGGTTGCTCACGTTGATCATCATTAGCCCGTGGATTAGGGCATTTATTAGCATAATGCCCCATTTCCTTTCACTTGATGAATTGATGTGTTAGTGGAGAGTTCTCTATAGTCTTTTCTCTATTCACATCATTAGAAACCTTTTTCCCATTACTTCGACAATCAACTGCTCGATGAACTTATTTTCCACACATAAAACATTTTCTAGTACCTTTTAGACAATCTCCACCATGCTTCTTTCCACACTCTGAGCATAAAGAAACAATCATATTGTTTTCACCATTGTTCTGAGATTTCTCCTTGAACTCCATCTTTCGTTTCTTGTCAAAACCATGAGATGGATATGTTACACCAACTTCCAGTTCTACCTTGATAGAACAATGCACAATTTCTTCATAGTTAATGAAGTCTCTTATAGCTAATGCCCTTCGAAGACTTGGATTTAAGCCACTGAAAAATGATCAACTTTACTTTCAGGTTGGATAATGAAGCCAGATGCATACCTTGCAAGTCTTGTAAAATTCGCTTCGTATATACCAACAGATTCATCATCCTTCTGCTTAAGCTCAATAAACTCATTTTCCATATTTGTTCTAAGAATACGAGGGAAGTACTTACTGAAAACAAGTTCTTGAACTCATCCCATTCCATGGACTCAATTTCATCTCTTTGCCTCGTATTCTTGATTAGATTCCACCATTGATCAGTATCACCTTTCAAATGATATAATGTTAAGATGACTTTATCATGCTCAGAACATTGTAGAACTGAAAATATCTTTTCAGTAGTACTGATCCATTGTTCATCCACTAAGGGACCAGAAGACCCGCATAATGAAGGTAGACGCTGCCTCATGAAGGATTCAACAGAATGTTGCTCCTTTCTCTGCTCATTTTGAAGTCCAGAATGATTCATAGCTTGTGTAAGTATAAAAATAAGATTGTGCACTCTATCTCCCATGACATTGGTTTGGTCAGGAGGACAATCATTGCATTGTCCATTACATTGATCAACACGGTTCCTTCGGGTTCCATCCATTGTCTAAAACCCAAAAATAATAGTGTGAGAGGCAAATACCATGCTAGGGAAAAAAACATAATAAAGGGGTAGTACATTAAATATCTAACATCTTAGGTTTAATTCTAAGATCGTTAGTGCAATTATAGGACTATAATCTATACATATACTTAACCTTAGAGACATCCCTAGACATACCATAGAAATATATCTAGGGATCTCACTAATGTTTCCGCATCCTAGTTTCCAAAGGTTAACTAAACCTTTCCTCTGATACCAACTGTAGAGGCCCGAATCTTGACGTACATGGACAATACATTACTTTTGAGGAATACTTAATACATAATAAATATAACCAAAACTCAAGGATCTTAATAGTTTATTGTCTTTGGAAACATGGAATATAAACTTCTAATCATGTTGAAAGATCTTCAACAACTCCCATAATGATCTTCCCCTTTTTGTTTCCTTACCTAAAACCTTTATTTATTTCCTAGGGAAAATAAAACATAAAAAGGGTGATCTCAAATGCTCAATAAGGGTAAACATATAGAACATAAAACAATCCATAAACATTTGAAAGAAAAAACTTGAACATGTAATTTAAACATCAAAATCTTGAGCAAAGACATAAATCTTGGAAGTACGTAAGGCATATATCATAAAGGAACATAAATCAAGATAAAATAGCATGGGAATAAAACATGTAATTACGTCAACCATTCAGCACATGTTATGATTTCCATAGTATCCAAGGCATTGCTTCCAAGACCATCTTAGTGGAAAAAGTCCCTTTCTGAATCGAGTTCACTCCTCGTTTCAGTCCTGTAACACTGAACCGGATTAACTTACCATTCCAGCCATGTCTATCTCATGAGATATAAATCTTTACCCAATTCATTGGAGGGAGATATAGGTCCCACCCATCTCATAATGAAATCATTCTTACTTGTGCCACAATAGAAACATAAATCATTCTTCATAACCCAAAGAATAAAATGGGTATCATAAACATCATCCCATTATAACATAATGCATATAAAACAAATGGATATCATTTCATCATAAGAATAGTGAAACCATGTAAATCATAGAGACATTATACTTGAAACATACACATATGAAATAATGCCATCTTAGATGAAAAATGGTTTTGATAAAACACTTGAAATGAATTCTTGAGGAAAATATCCTTTTCTTCTTCAAAATCATTTTATTTTCACAAAATGTCATGCAATTTTAAAAGAAAAGGATTTTGTTGAAAATAGTCATGAAATATTTTGGAGGAAGCTTCATGAAAATAATTCTTTATAAAAATGTAAAAATCCATTCACACTGTATAAGTTAAAAAATAACATTCTTCTCGTACTTTTGTCGGAAAAGTCAAAAAGTACCTCGTTTGGTAAACAGAATAAAGATTCCTTCCATATGATGTGGTAAAAGTAGAAAATGGTAAAAATGAATTTAAACATATGTGGAAGAAATGTAAACATTTTATGAAAACATTTTGATAACATATGGACATGGATAATAATCATAACCCCAGTAAATACTTACGAATAAACAATCTCGGATAAGAATGAGATTGGAATAATTATCCCTTACCTTAGGTCCGATATGCTTTGTATGGATCTGAACCTCCTATATATTGATTTAAATAATGTCATTGACTTATTACATAATCATATTCATTGTTATGATATCATATATGTTTCACTTATGACTTTATATTACCCGTTATTTTGTAAATTCAACGTTAAAGCAGTGTTTTGGGTAAAATCATTTCATTTATCGTATGTGTTTCGACTTGTAGTTCTTAATATTATTAATTATATCCTGATTTAAATAATTCCATAATGTAAAAAATGATTTATATATAATATATATTCGTCATATACATATATATTATATATCGATAAAAGGAATGAAATACACCGTTCATGGAGACGGTAGGCCGTACGTACGCATGAACGTTGTTTTCGTTTCCTTATTGAATTGAATGAAACTAAATAGATGACATACATATATATATATATATAAATAAATCCAGTAGAATTATTATTTCATATATTTAATTATTATTAATTATAAAAACTTTATAATCATTCATGTATGGTTAACATAGAGAATGAATCTCATCGCGTCGTGGAGACGGTAATCCGTACGTACGCACGAGTGATGATATCATTCCCATAATTATTGAATAAAATTGGAGTGGATCGTATAATATATCAGAATCAGTATGATGTTATAATAACCATATATAGTTATTCTTTACACCATTATACCCATCCATGTAAGGTGTTGGTGTAAAAACACATTACACCACGACGTGGAGACGATATTCCGTACGTACGCACGCGCGGTGATTTCGTTTTCCGTAGGATGGATAGAAGGTGAAATAGGGTTGTTTCATACTTATAATAACATATAAGTATATGAGGGATACTGATGTTATTAATTCACAATGAAACAACTAAATAAGAGGGAGTAGAAGAAGAATTGAACTTGAAGAAAATGATAGAAGGTATTACCTCTTTCTCGAAGTGCCTCCTTTAAACTTTTTATTAGGGCACTAGAGTTGGTCTTTTGAGAAGACCAGTACCTCTAGTAGGTTTCTAAGGAAGCGGGGAAGTGAAATGGGCAGGGGTTGGCCGAGCTTGAATGCTCAAATTGGTGTGATTAGGATAGGGAGGAGGTGCCCTTTTATAAGGGAGGAGAGGGGCACCTTTGGAGATATAAGAAATATTAGTTTATATTAAATCCCAAACCCACATAGAAACATCCAAAATGACTCATATTCTAAGTTTAGATGAGATAGTGTTGTAATATCATCAACCCATAAAATTTATACATGTTAGGAATTTATTTTAAACATTATCAACTTGATTTATCCTTATTTATCGATTTAATTTTTATTTGTGGTAATAATATTCTAAATTTGAAATTATTATAAATAATTACATATGTGTTGTGAATTTTCCATAATTTGACAAATTATGAAATTTTAGACCATATAAATTTTAATTTATAATTTTTCAATATATTTGTGATTTTTAAACAATTTTATAATATGTTATTTTTATAAAATATCAATAGTGTCAATTTTGATACTATTCATTTATTTGAATTTAAATAAAATATATACAGAAGGTATGTTCGAAATAAAAGCTTTAATAGATTCATAAAATGTCATATATATCTAGAAAATTAGTGGATCACATTAAATAGTTCATATAATATTTATTTTAATATTTTTAATATCATTTATTTCATATTTCAATCAATAAAATAATTTCAACATCACTATTGTGTCATAATTAATGATAATTATTTAACCCCTAAAAATTATAAATAAAATCATATGGTGTTGATAATTGTATTATCTTTCTGTATACTATTCATTTTTGAAGTTTAAATAAGTTTATCATAAAATTAAAATTATTAAACTTATAATATTTAAGAAAGTAACATGTTGTCACTTTCTTTGGTTTTAATAATAATTAAATTATATTCATGGAAAACAGTCCATTAAATGAATCTAATCCGACCCTTAGGTGATATGGGTCGACTTTTAGTCATCCAATAGGATTTTGGCAGGTGTTAGGGTAATTTTATAATCTTATATTTACCTTTAATTACCCGATTTACCTTTAACTATGGTAAATAAAAATTACCGTAGTTACTATTCATAATGCCCAAAAAATAAAAAGTAGCTTATTTACATAACTTGGACCCACTGATTCCCAATATGGAATCTATTTTTCCAAATTCAATACACAAAATTTTCAGAAATTAAATTAAAATTAATCCCGTTGTCGAAAAAAAAACGAGTTTTTTGTTTAAAACATTGCAAAAGATTGAATTGATTTAACCTACGAATTCAAGGTAAAATCAATGATAATGACATAAATTATATTAAATGGTAAAAATATATTCTATTTATACTTTAAACCATAAAATATTATAATTGAACCATATAAATTATTACGATGAAAAAAGTTGTTTTTAATTAAAATATAGCGTGTTTTTGCTATTCATTAAAATATAAAAGTTATCAGAAAAATATAAAAAATTTATCCAATGTAAATTTTTATATCATGATTCAAAAGAATAAGTTTATTTTGTAAAATTTAACTTATAAAAATTTCAAAAACTATATTTAATGTGGGTGCTTCATTTTAAGGCGAGAAAACTGCATTTTTTGAAAAATACTTATTTTACCCTAAAAATGTATTTTGTTCACATACCATGTTCTAGAAAATGTGTAAGATGAAATAATAATGTTATAAAATTAAAAATTTAGTTAATAATATTCATAACGGCTAGTTCATAATAATATTATAACCATATATCATTGTTTAGTGAAACCTGATATTGCGTACAACACTCGCTATCGAGGAAAGTCACGATTGCGTGTAATGAAAGCCAAGTCAGGGTTGCGTGTTGTGCAAGAATCCTTATTTGTTTCGTATAACAGAATCCAACCATATTTTATTTATACATTTAATATATATATATATATACACTCAATGTTTCGTAGAATGACTATTATAAAACAAACTTAAAATTGTGTGTAACACAATCTAAGAATAGTGTTGCGTATACTTTAAGCTAATACAGTGTGGCGTATAGCACAAGATAATCTTGTTGTAGCATAAAACACATGACATAAAATAAATTAAAAATAATAATTATCATAAAATATCAGGTTGTTACATAAATATTCCCAAATAACTCTAAAACACTCCTAAAAACTTCCCATATGCTCTTTTATTCTAAAAAACCATCTCTCAAAGCCTTAATCTAATTTACAAAGGAGCACTTCCAAAGAGCAAGGTAAAATTATCAATTAATCATTTCTCATTTATTTTACTTCATTTATTATTATACCTACTCCAAATTTAATCTACTCATATTTAAATATTTACATTAGTATCATTTGTATACTAAAATTTTAATATTTCTTTACATTCCTCCCAATTATTCAAAAAACAAAAATGTCGCCAATGTTACATATAGACTATCGCCTCCATAAGCGAGATGATTTATTCTACAGAACCACATTACGTGGATGATACAGAAGGGTAATTTAGTGAATAAATATGAGATTTACAAATTTCAAATGATTCTGAAAATATAATTTAATTTCTAACTTCTTTACATTTTTTGGAAAATGAGAACTATGCCCGTATGTACATGAGGACTATTGACTCCATGAAAAAATGTATTTTTTTTCATATAGATTTATTTTATTTATCAAAATATTAAAAATTTAATTCCCCATATTAAAACATCTAAATAATATCATTATACTTCTGTAATAATGATATTATAAAAAATGAATCACTTTTTTTAACCATACTCACCCATTGATTATAACATGTTATTGTTTGGGTTTGTTTATCCACCTAAATAAAAAATTATTTAAATTTATATAATGGGTTAATATAGAAATTTAAATATTGGTATTATTAAAAATACATGGGAAAATAATATTTTGTTTAAGTTTATGGAATGATTATATTAATATTTAATTCATTATTAATATAACAACTTTTGTTCATAAAAAATTACCAAAACAAGGTTGTCACTGATTACATCTTCACGAATCATGAATATAAATATCATAGAATAAAATTAAAGATTTATAAATCATTATAAATAATATATTAAGGAACCTTTAATAATATAGGAATTATGAACTTGGTGTCAATGGACAAGAATCAACATCGACACTTTAAGTCATGCATGAAACAATCAAACTTACTTACATCCGCTGATGAAAATAAATTATAAAATGACTAATAAATGTATAATAACTTATTATAAGTAAAGAGTTTAAATGGTAATAAATATTAATATGTTTCTAAAATAGGTGATTAATATGGTTATGTTTATGATACAAGATATTAAATGGCTTTCTTAGAATTTATGTGTAAAAACAAGAAGTGTTTATTAAGTAAACACCCTTTAATTGAGTTATAATGATTCTTATTAAAATTAATTATTATTTGTTGGGTAAATTCTACCATATGATTTTATTTTTATGTATTTTCTATTTTTATCTAGGTATTTACATTTATCTCTTATAAAGTCCCTTTAAATTACTCTTACTTAATATATATGATATTTGTAAGGGGTTTCTGTAACATTACTTCTTTTCTTGAGTCATAATGGTTCCTCTTTGACTATGGATTTACATGATTTTATATTCTATTATATGATGATATTATAATGCCTTTAGTCCATTTTAATGGGTATTACATTGATATATTTATTTCTTTATAAAATTTTATGATATTAAGAATAATTATCATTCTTTCCAAATGATATATTTTTCATCCATATCTATATTAACTCTTCCTACTAAGGTTATAATTTATTATTTTGAAATAAAAATATGATTTATTTATGGTAATATTAAAATTATTCTTTTCATCATCTCAAATGAATGATATATCACTCTCTTTACTATTTGGGTTCCAATAAAGGAATTTCTGAAATTATAAAAACTATTATTTTAAAATGATGAAAATGTTTTTCTTTTCCCGATTGTACATTTAATCTTCCATTACACATTTTCAATGGAAAAAATTTATGTACATTTTAAGGCTCCATTATTTATATTTCTTTAAAATTGTTTTTAAAAATTATTTCATGTTACCTTCTTGAAAATGATTATTTAAATTGATTTGAAATTTCCTTTTATTATGAAACTGATAAAAAATGTTTTTAACAAATGTTTTTCATGGTTTCACCTAAATTTTCATTCTCAAAATATCTAACTCTGATAGAGTTACTTTTTATGAATCACCCTATAAATTACTCTATTAAATAATTTTTTCGGGTGACTGAATATTGGTATCAGTTGCTCTAATCACTGAAGTTAGTTTATTAGATACTATTTAGAAATGATATGAAACCCATTTTCTTTTCCCGGGTTATTTATGATATGATGAACAATTGTTTTAAATTTTCACACACACATATGGATTATTGGTAGGTGGGGTCATATATATCCCTCTAATTAATTGTTTAAAAGTTTAAATTTTATGAGATATGTATAAATGATCCTAATTATGTTGTCTCTCAATCATGGGTGTGAGTAGTGGCTCACAAAGGTTATTTATACATGTGTACAATTAATTTTTTCAACCAAGAATGGGTGTGAGTAGTGGATCACAAAGGTGATGATCCATTTGATTATGTTTGTGCTAATGTACTTTGTTATGCTATGATTTAATGTCATGATTTATTTCAGTTCTATATTCTTATGATTATGTTCCAAGGATCATGTTTATCATCTCATGAATCCACAATTTTTTCCCATGGTATGTATTATTGATTTGATATTTCATGTCCCTATATCATGACTTATAGAGAACTATTTTTAATAAGATATTTTCCCCTACTCATGTTTTCTCATATGCTTATGATCTAACCCTTGATGACATGTTGATAAGTTTCCCCATCTTGAAAATTTTATCTCAACCCTTTCTTATTTTTCCATTACATAGGTTATTAAGATGATTATAACTTATGAGATGTTTAAAAGGAAGTATAGTGTGTCTCAATTATTGATAAATTCTCATATGTGACATAAAATAAGTTTCTTATGTAGTTAGTTTTCAAATCCACTAAATATTCCATTATTTATATGGTGTGATTATTTGTGAGATATAATGATTAACATATGGAAATGATGTAAAATAAATTAATTTTCAACTTGGGTAGTCACAATTGTATCAAATCCTGTGAGTAATCTATGTGTTTTTAGCACCAGATCTAGGAGTACAAGCCTAAGACACCTTACCCACACTACAATAGTGTTACAGTACTAATATAGTACCACAAAAATAATTCCCTTAATGGATTTTATGTTGAGAATTTGATTTAGTTTTAAAAGGTGTTTAACACTATGGAACCACCCCAATTGCACAATAGATGTGAAAATTAAAAGTAATGATTTTGGAATTTGGGCCTTCTGGAAATTCAAAATCTGGTCATTTGGGTCACATAAATTAGTGATCTCAGGCCACGTAAATCAGAATTCTTCAAGACACTAAAAATAAAAAGGCTTTCAGGTTACTTAAAAAACTATAATAGGCTAGCTTGTCTATGGACCTATCCTAGAGAGGATTATGTATGACCCATGTTGGCCCAATAGGTGCATGCATCTTTTTTGGTTTCTTTATAATCCTAGTATCTATTAGTAATTATTATCTATTAATTTTTATGTTAGGCATATATGGGATTAAGAATGTAATATAAATCATACTTTGGTAAATAATTATTAATATGGATTATATGTTTTCAGTTCATGTACTTAATTTGGAAGATTAATATTGACATAAAAGGTATAGTAGAGGGAAATTTATGTCAAAGATACAAGATTTAATGGCCGGTTATTATAGATGAATTTATTATTAGTATAGATAAATCATCTAGAAAAGGGGATATTTTCAATTGATAAACCATTAGATATGGGGGATATTATATATTCCTTATTCATTAATTATATAAATTAGGATCTAAGAATAACTCTATTATAGTGTTTTTAATATAGTAATTATGATTACAGTGAGGGTTGGATAACCCTCAAAAACATCATTATATCAAATGATTCGGTTTTTAGATAATTATCAAATTAGGATCTATCCATGACTACATTATTGAGATGATTTCTTCTTATGTTTTGATGATGTTTTCATTTTTTATTTATTTTCAAAGTTATCATGGATGAGTTAGAGGTAGATTATAGTTGTGAATAATGTAAAGGAATAAAAAACTCCAATGACACCCAAATCACACCGCGATGTTCATCAAGAATTTCATGGTTAGTATGATTTAAGCAACTAATTAATTCATTACGGTAAAATGATAGTTTTAATTACCATTATACTATAAAGTTCTACAATATGGATATAGGGAAGATAAATTACATCATAATTTTATCCATTATGTTATGGTTATTGACACAAATGCGCATAAGGACATCGGTCATGGTTCAAGATATTAAAGGCTAAATTAATGATCCACCATCAGGAGATAATAAATGATCATGGTTTAACAACCTTATAATGGATGAAGAAAATATATTGGTTTTAAAGATTAAAAAATACTTGATCAAAGTAGTGGAGGACATTAAAAACCTCATTCCCTCGATTACCCTATTATGTAAAATCAATACCACATATATATAAATGAATAACATAGAACTTTCATCAGATATGGATTCTAATATTATATTTAATCAGAGGGGTTTTATAAATATCACTTAGGAACAACAAAAATACTATTCCCTCTGATGTGTATCCATGAGATAATTTGAATCAACTGATGCTCAGGCATGAACCTCCTCACAACCTCAACAAGCTAGTACCTTAGGTAGAAAAGGATGGAAATGGAGAGATATTTGGACAAGATAATTGACATGATCAAAGTGTAGGATATAAAATTCTCATAATAAAAATGTTTAAATCTTCCTTATATATACCTTAGGGCTGTTACAAGAGACTCTTTATAATTTACTCATACATTATAAAACAAACAAGTAAATGAAATATTGATACAACACTCAGAAATGTTAGCCAACCATTCTACCATAATTTTAAATTATAAAAATCATTGTTATTGATGATATTCCTTGGTGGGATATTCTTTAATTTTAATAAATTAACATTAAACTACCATTACTATTAATAGAACTTATGTACGAATCCTAAAGTATTAGTCTACTATCAATCCTACCATACAACACTTCTTAGTCCTAGACTATGATTAGTTAAGTGGAAGCAATATGATATCTCAATATCATATTTAATGATATTACCAAATACATATATAATAATTTCATAAGTGGATCTCATATAATATGATATCCCTATATCGTCTCATGTGAAATTTCCAAAAATTAATCATATTCATATAACCTTTTTGGAAAACCTCCACCAATCTCCCACTTGAACTAAGGACACATAAACTTTGTACCATTTCACCTTATGTTTTATCATATAAAATGACTTGAAAACCATATCCAAATTCTATTTAGTTATCTTCAAAATAACTTCTGTAAATAAATAATCAGATTCATCATACATCACTTCATATACAATACTGTGTGCATATTCACCCCAAAACTATTTTTAATAAACTCTAAATTTTTTTTATAGAAACTCTATGAGTTTTTTAATACTCAATACCCAATTATTCATTAAAAAAGTTTTCCCCATTGGAATTTATAGAATTGAAAACAAATACAAATTCCCAAATTCATAAATGTAAGAAAATAAATGCCTCTAGAAAAGCATAAATGGTACTCAAGATAAAAATGGATATTTCATGATCTTTACCTAACACATGTATATCTATACCTATTTCCACTAGTTATATCATAGAGAATCATGGATTTTCATAGTATCCTTTTTCCAAGAAATCGAGTTATAATAGGAAACCAATTAAATCAATCCAGTATAACTGCTCCTGCATTTTTGATTCTCCCAATATAGACTGATCATGTTGATGAAAACATCCCATGTCATTCATATTAGAAGATGAGATCATCACAGTACTCTCAGCCAAATTTAAAAGAACATAAAATGTTTTATCTATTTATGATCATACACTCCATTATTAAATCACATTCGAGGCCTAAAAAGTTATAATTTTCAAATTATAGGAAAAATCCCATATAGGTTAAGCCTCAACAAATGAAAGGATCAACAATATACCCAACCAACCCTAATTAAATAATCCTAAACACTTTCATAAGAATGGTATCAATTTAGGAAGGTTCTAATACAGGTTTATTACCAAAATTAGGTATTAGTAAAATCAAAATGTTAATCATGCACCTTTAGTATAGCAAAGACACAATGTATGAAAATATATATGGTATACACTGCGAGTCAACCGGCACACAAAAATCATTCTATTCCTCATGGGAATATTTAGTATTTCCATATGAAATCCTACCCATATTAACATTACTTTTTCCAAAATATATAATATTCTATGATGGACATTAGTTAGTGATAACTGAAATTCATACTTTGAGAGGTTAATTATCATTTAATTTCGTGTGATATACACATCAATATTGAAAGAATGATAAATAAAAGAATTAATTATATATAAATTGATACATTCTATATTCTTAAATACTTTTTAGAATACTAAGAAAACCAATTATAAGATTATTTCTAACCATATCCTATATGGTAGGACTCTTGAGAGACTTTTTGTTTACTACACTTTTAGGGTTTTGTTAAACTCATTATATCTCTATGTAATTCCTGCCACATCAACATGAGAATATAAAAAATTCCTCCCACTAAACTATTATTTAGATTAAGAACTATGAATATATATAGTTTAAATAATAGTGATACATATGAATCTTATTCCTAATGTTTAACTCCTTTAAAAATTATTCAAACTCCAAAACATAACCACATAAAATGATATGATGTCAAAAACTTATTTTATCTACTTATAACTCCTTATATGTCTATTATCATCAAATTTATTAGAAAAATTTCCATAAAAAATGTTCTTGATATCATTTTTTAAACATATCTAACTATTTATATTATTTATTTTCCAATACACCCTAAAACATTTTAGGATATAATGTGATATTCATATGGTTACAGTAACTAAATATAAAACATTAAATTTATAATTATTAATACACCCTAAAATATTTTAGTATAAAGTGGAATTCACTATAAATTTTGACTATCATAGTATTTTATTTGTTTCCCATATAACTTTTCTATGTAAAAATATACTCTCATTAGTATCTTAAAAACTATATTGTCTTTATAATGTCATACTAAGATATAAAATATCTCTTGTATCTATAAAATAAAAAATAATCCTTATAGTAAAAATATTTAATAAATAAACTATTATTTCTATATCAAATATGGTATTCTATGCGGTTTGAGAATTTTTATGAAAGAAATATTTTATTAATTAAAATACGCCACTGGTGTGGGGTGGGATCACATAATTTATATTTAAAAACATCCAAATAAACAGTTTCATCCTAGATAAAACATTTTCCCTATCTTCCTTTCAAGCATGATTTAGAATCTGATGAATCAAAAACAATGAGTATTAAAACAATTATAAAATATTATTTATAAAAAATATTATTTATAAAATACCTTTATTAACTTATAAGTTATTTAATATGAAAAACAAATCCTTTATTTAAATCCATATAGTCTTGTAATATTTTTGTATATTCATACCCATGATTCAGTAACCCTTTACATTATAATTTGAATGAAAACTTCAATCTCTATTATGTTTTCCCTTGATTTTGTATACCTATAAATTTACAATATTTTGATAATATGATTTTTTATCATATAACATTAAAAATAAATGAATAATTTCTATATCATTGTTACCTAATTTAGAATTTTGAAAAAATATTTAAAACCTATTCATGAAATATTGAAATTTCCATATAATTGAAACAAACTGCTTATTCCTATCATTAATATTTGGTTTTAATGACCAACGTGGAATTATGAAAAAAATACAACCTTATTATTCTAGATTTAAAAATTAACCTTTGGTATTGTAGATATAGTATAAGTTCCTAGAAATCACATTTCATTATCATTTATTCTCAAAACCATGATGAAATAGAAAATTCATTTCTTGAAATCATTAATTTTTTTTGAAAATTTCCAACAATGAGTATTAAATCCTTATAGCATCACCACCTCAACTTCATTATACTCTAAATATTTCTTTGTAACCTCAGTATTTGGCTCATGTAGATGGGTGGTGGTGGATCTATTGATTATAGATCTCATTGAAGTCACAACCTATCATCATTATTCTTAGTGGTTAAGTTTGGGCATGGGTGGGCATCTCTTGCCTTCTTTTGTAATTTAATTGCTTCATGGGTTATTGATCAGCTTGTGATGGTATCCATGATTTATAGTAGTTACTTATATGTCTATCTTTTCTACTAGAATAATTTTTTGAAATCTTGGACTCAGGAGTTTAGGGCGTGTGGAGGGTAGAGGTTTTCTCTCTTCTGCTGGTCCTGGGATGCTCATATGAGGAAAGATTCAAGTTCGATAGCTGTATGAGTACATTTTTATGGTCTTATGATATATTTTCACAAACCATATATAATTAAAAGTAATGGAATTTATTTTGGTAGTTTTGTTTGTGCTGATGAAGATATACGAAGCCTTTATTCTTCTTCAAGTGCTTGAATCTGTGTGGAAGTGGAATTCTCAGGGCGTCTCCCATCGCATGTTCTGATTCAAGTTGGAGAGGGTTTTTCTTGGTGGTAATGGGTATTATTCTAGGATCCTTTTAGGGGTTTCAAGATATTTTAGATTCAAAGGAACTCTATGGATGTATGTAACTGAGGTATTCAGATCAAAAAACGAAAATGTTCATTTGTTCTCGAGCTATAAGGTGAGGTACCTATTTTGGCATGTGCTACACGCTTGGGAGCCTTAGTGATGACCAATTTCTTAGGTTTTGAACCTTCCTTAGTCTTTATTTACAAAAATAATTTAATTTATATCAAGGATATGCCACCTCATTCTTCACTTATCCCCTCAGGGATAACAAAGCCTCTAGTCCCTTCAAGCTTGGTGCCAATCTCTTCCATGGTCTGGGAGGTGGTTTTTTCCTTCTTGGGTGGTAAGGAGCTGTAGGGGGATGGGGGTGAAACTTTTTATTAATCATATTATGTGTACACATCTATATCCTTTTCTATGATATAGGAGGGATATTATTTGGATTCTTTGAGGTTCGAAAATTTTTCCAAGGTCGACGAGTCAGATATGGGTGATATTGAGAAGGGGAGTTATCTGACTTCCCTAAGGCAGAATTTCTGTACTCCTAATCGATTTAAAGTACTTGAGGATACATATGATGTTTTGGATGATCTTCCTTCCTTAGTGGGAAGTAATTGTGGTTGTTCTGGGTGGTCTCTGTCATCTATTGATGGAGGCAGGGATACTTGTTCCAAATCCAAGGTGACTATAAATCTTCCAAGACCTGTTCTAGTATCCTTCAATACTTAAGGATGATTGTACACCTTTATAAATTCATCATGGAATCCATAATTTTATGGAATTATTAGGGTATTGGGTCCAGGATAAATTCACTTTCATTATTTCTAAACATTTAAATCATTAGGTGGCTACCCTGGTAATTATGGAACGTAAACGCAATGAAAATATTATTTCTTATTTACTCTTAACCATGGTTTCTCCAAATCCATGCATGGTAGTCTAAATAACAAGCACATATGGTTCTTATGGAAGAATTTTATCTTCATTGTGAAGTTAGATATTTATTCTTAGTACATCAAAACCCACGTTTTCATAATGGGATCAAGCTTCCACTTCTCCTTTATTTATGCTAAATGTGAAGCTAATTAGATAAAGAAATTTTGGAACCTCTTATCTTCTTTTCTACCAGGAAACACCATGTGGTTCACTAGAGGGGATTTAATGTTACTTATAAGGATTATGAGAAGAAGGGGGTGCGTCGTATCCACCCAAAGTGATGCATGAGTTCATGGAATTTATACCTTTTAAAGGTCTAATGGATATGGATTTTTTAGGGACCCTTTAATGTGGTGTAATAACAAGAATATAGGATGATGAATTTGAAGCTAGTTGGATAACATATTATTTGATCTTCAAGGTATTGATGTGTTCCCCTAAGATGAAGTTTCCCATCTTCCTCATGTTCTTTCAGACTATGATCCGATTTTAGTTCTTATTAATAGAAGGAATTCCAGTAATAAAAAAAAATTTCATGGTGAACTGGGTTCTATAGGAGGGTTTAATAAAGGCTATGAGGAACTACTAGGCTCAACATGTTTTTGGAAATTCATTATTGGGTTTAGGTGATTGAATGAAAAGTATTGAGTCCTATATGAGGGAGTAAAACAACATCAAAAGAAACAATGAATTTTTATTAGAGGATTTAAAAAAGGATATTGAAGAGTTGTTGGGAAAATTTCAGGTTAACTAGGATGATGAAAAATTTGTTATATTATCCAATAAATAAAACCTTATGGATGAAAGAATGGTTTCTATATAAAGTGTGTAGAGGGAAATTTATAGATCTCTCTAGCTCATCGAGGGAGATTGAAATACAGGTTTCTTTCATGCTTGTTTTAAGGAGATAAAGGTGATGAGAAGGATCAATTTGTTTCTATAGGATAATTCATATACCGAGGATGTAAAAGTGGTGAGAAAACGTGGGAAAAATATTGAGGAAATGTTGGATGGTTCCCTTTATAGTAATACTGACTGGTGTTTTGGGGGTAGAGAGGAGGATTTTTTGAGCAGTATCCCCAATATGGTGGAGGCCATTGGAATTGAAGTTATGGAACTATTCCCTAGGGAAATAGAGATTAAAGAGGCTATAATAAACATGAAACCAAATAGTTCACTAGGTCTTTATGGATCTCCAGGTTATTTTTACATGGCTAAATGGGAGGTGATTAAAGATTAAATTATTGAAGCAGTGAAGGGTTTTTTCATGGAAGATCCCTCATTCAAGCACTGTCTGCTTCTAATGTTGTACTGATTCCAAAATTTAAGGACCTAATGATGATCAATCATTATTTTTTTATTTTTTGAGTAATTTTTCTTATAAGAATATCACAATTATTCTTAACAAAAGGCTTAGGAATATTCTTCCAAAACATATCTTGGTTGATCAACATAGCTTCATATAAGTTCATAACATACAATGTGAGATAAGGATTTACAAGGAAATGGTTGATGACATCAACAAGAAAAATCTCGATTCCAACATTATGATCTAGGTCAATTTGGATAATGATTATGATCATATGAAGTGGGGGTATATCATGAAGTTTATGTATAATTTTTTCCATTCAGATTATATTAGTGACCTTCTCTTCAGATGCTACATTCACCTATGGTTTTGATCATCATGGGGATGTGTTTTGGCTTTTTCAAGTCAGTTTGAGGGTTGTGATAGGGTGATGAAATTTCTCAAAGATGATTCATCCTATACTAGAAAGTACTAATAAGGATTATAAAACTGGAAATTGATTGGGGGTAGATACAGTTATTCATGAATAGATTTGGTATTGGTATTGTCTCTCATCTTATGTTCACTGATGATATATTATTTTTCATTAATGGGAGACTACATTCCATTGATAGCTTCAACAAAATAATGTGGATTTATAGAAAATAAAGTGGGAAGATGGTAAATACTTATAAGAGTAGTGTTTATCCACATAATTTCTTTATGAATCATCATGGGAATAATCTTTATAAGAAAATGGGTATTCAAAGGAGGCACTTTTAATGGAGTATCTTGGACGCCCTATTTCTGATGGTATAATAAAGAATGTGTTATTCAATAATATTATCGGTCATATTTCTAATTTCATGTTTAATTGGAATAATTATTTACTCTTGTTTGTAAGAATTATCAACCTTATTAATAGTGTTATAACCGCTATGTGAATGCATGTTTTATCTCTCTTCAAGTCTCAAAAGAGATCTATCTCTAAGATTGATAATATCATGAATTTATTATTATGGGATAGTAAATATTAGAGGAAAAGTCATTGGTCTTCCTAGTAGATCAAGGAGAGCCCTACTAAAGAGAGAGTAGTTAATGTTTTTAATGTTGTGGAGGGAATTTAGAGCAAATAGAAATATAAAGTTTGGGACATTGTTAAAGGAATGTCATTGATGGAAAAATTTATAAAGCATGGGTATAGAGAGGATTTTGAAGGCTTGGCGAGTTGATAATATAGGTGTCTTAGACTAGCATGAAGTATGATTAGTTTCATGGATATTTTTAAGGACATGGCCCATTGGATTGTTGGTCGGGGTGACATTGAGTACTTAAAAGATAACTAGTCTGGTCGATGCCTCTTCTTACCATGGTACCTGATCTTAGAGTTCTCATTCAATCATGTGATCATGTTCCAAGATCTCTTAAAGAATACCATTGATGAGGATTAAAATCATATGCATGAAACTATTCACATCATGTTTGAGCATGATAGGCACGTCTTTTTATAGTTGACTTCAGGATGCTTCACTATAAGGGATTTCTGCTTATTAATTCATACAGAACAAGTGATTGTTGATCAGGTGAATATAATTTTATATAATGAGATTCTAGTGATTTTTAATTTCTTTATCAAGAGGATATGGAATAAATCTATTCCAATTTATGATAATATTTAATGGAAATGTGTTATCTTGTCCTTACAACTCCTGTGTTATGATGATCATAAGATGGAATGTTTTTGGAACTTATTCTTTGAGGGAGGATAGGAAAACTACATATGGGAACTCATTTGAAAATTATTGTCCATTAGGGTTTATGGAGACAATATCCATGATTTTATTTCATGTTGGTTCCAAGGGGTGGGGAAGTGGGGAATAGAGATTAGAATTTGGGACTTGGTTTTTTCTTTAGTGTGATGGGTTATCTGGGATTCAAGGAATAGAATCTATTAAGATAAATGTTTCTATAAACCCTTCATAAAAGTTTTCATGATTTCTATAGTGGTGGAGATTGGAGTTATTTTTCTAGGTGGAGTGATAGTGGTTTCCAACTGGGTTCTTCTTTCTTGGAATTAATCTATCACCAATGAAGGGGTTCTTGAAGTCAGGTGGATAAGTTTTTCCTCTCAAAGAGTGGGCCTAAATCTCAACATGGATATTTCCTATTTTCAAGGTGTCAAGATAGGTTGTGGTTTCATACGTGATTCTAGAGGTTATATCATCTTTTCATTCAGTGCCTATTATGATTTACATAACTCTATTAGGGTGAAGGAAAAATATTTTTATATTGGACTCTACATGTAGACAATTCAAAATCCATTTAACCTTAGTGGAGTCATACCCAAAGCTTCTTGAGGGTTTTATTTAATAAAATACTAGAATTACATGTTAAATAGTGTATTATGTATAGAAGTTTAGTCTTATAATTGGTCAATATATGGAGGATAATCATATTTGGATGGAGGGGAACTTCACAACTAATTTTTTTTGGAAAGCAGAGGGGATAAGTCTGATTATTTCATTCTTTATAATTGTATTGATGATTCCCTCATGAATGTAACCTCATTGTAAGAGGATAATAATTATGTCTCCATCACTTTAGGCCTCCTTGAACTTTATATTTTTTTCATATTGAATAAAAAGTTAATTTTGAGTGAGTGAGTATATCAATCCTTAAAGGTAACCTACTATATATCTAAGTCATAAGAAAACTCAATCACATTGAGTATATGAATAGAGACTAAAGTTTATTTAGTAATATTGGATCTAATTTACTTGAAAGGGTTGGAGGATTCATAAATCCATCTCATACACATCTAGATCCATATTTTGATCAATTTCAATAGTTGGTTACTCAAATATGGAGTTTCTCTAACACATTGAATTTTTATATTCTTATTATGAATGTTTATTAAGTTTTTCAATAGTCTAATAAGTTACTTACATAAATCTTTTTATTTTATAAAATAAATCTCAAAGTGATGTTCAGTGATGATGAATACATTTATATCTACAAAAAATGATTTTATCAAATGATTATCCTATTTTAATTTCATTCAATAAGGATATTAATTAAATATACTCCCACTAAAATAATGAAGTCTTTTAAACTCACCATATTCATTAATGTTTAAAGATTAATATTCAAATATCATTTGGATAAGTTTAGAATTTATTCTATACATTAGTTATTTAGGTAATCCATCATTCTAATTATTCAATATATGACTCTTGGATAGTTATATAGAGAACTCATTTTTCAGTCCATCATATAGATAAACTAAACTCTATTCCTCTGGTAAACTAATCCTATTAGGGTATCCTAGTTTTTCTTAACTTGAATAAAACTCAAAAAATGAACACCTATCCTATTAGGGTAACCCATTACTATATTTACTTATAGAATATAATATATGGGCACTCTGTTTTGGCATAACCTACCCAGTTGGTTGATAGAGGTTTGGGAAAGTGTTTTCTTTGTAAGGAATCAAGAACTTAGTATTTAAAAGGGGATTTAAATCTCACAATTTTATATCATTTTTTCCTTTTCATGTTTAATAAACTATGAATTTATGATATAATTAATTTTAAATAAATTCAATATCTTTAATATCTTGTGACACACACAACCTAGAGACTATAAGAACTATAAATTAATATTCCATTATAACATAACTATTAAATTGAAAGGTATGAATAAGAACAAAAAAATTAAAAAAAGAATATGGTTTACACATATAATAGTAAATTTATTTGTCATCAATTGATTATAATTAAAAATAAAAATCATTTTAAATAAAAAAATGTTTTTCTGAAAAACTATAATTTTTTTATAAAAAGTTATTTCTTCATATTTTGAACACTTATATTGAAATTAATTTTTACCAATTTCAGAAAATTCATTTTAAAAAATTAACATCATTTTTGAAATCATCATTTAAAAATTATCTTAGAGTGAATTTTTGATAATTTTCTAAAAAATTAATTTTTCGATGAATATTGAAAAATAATGATTTTTATTGAAAACTTCATATTAATTTAAACAATTTGAAAAGGTATATTTTATTTTAATTTTTTTAAAGAGTAAATTTATTTCAATTTTATTATAATTAATCCAATTTAGGTCATTTTATTGAATTATATTTTCCATTTGGATAAAAAAACTTTTTTTTTGGAAAATAATTTTTTCATCTCATTTGTGGGTTTAATTTTAAATTAATGTCTGAAACTTTTGTGAATTGAATTTAAAAAAATTAATTAAATATTTTTAACCCAAATAATTAATATTATATAATAATTTCAACTTAATTTTTGGTCAAAATGAATAGTGAATATAGTAAAAATTAATTACCATAGTTATGGTTAAAATAAGTTTACCAGGGGTTAAACTAAAAATATAAGGCTTAAAATAGACTATAAATTTGATTAATTTAAACTCTCTATAAATATTTATACCTTATATCATTTTAAGTTTTAAATTTATGAATTTTTGAGCCTTGTGTCTTGATAAAAACGTGGGTAAAATTTATTTTTTAAAAAATTCCTAGTTTTTCCTCCCCCCACTTATAAAAGGGAACCCCCTCCTCTCCTATTCACAATTCCAAATACATTTAGTTCAGACAATAAATGACCAAATTCCTTCCTTTAATCCATACCCATGATCTAAAGTCCATTTTTTAATCACAAAACAATTTTTATAAGGATTTATGTTTAAACATAAAGTGGTTCTCTGAAGAAGAGGTATGGTTCTTAAGCATGCATCTTGATTTTATTTCTTTCTATAACCCCTTAAAACATTATAAAAATACGATAAAATAATAAAACCAATATATTAATTATATAGAGATGTTATTATGTTAATGGAATTACTTAAACACATCTCCACTTTTATTAAAAGAGAATCCAAATCATCGATCATGTGTACGATGGACTACCGCATCACGAACCGATGCAATTAATTTTCCATCACCATCTCTGATGAATGGATATAATTATGGATTTAATGTTTATATATTAAATTTTAAAAATAAATATACTTATATAATTATAATAAAACATCTACCTTCTTACCTTCAAAATAATTGGGAAATGATAATGTCGCTCGTGCGTACGTGTGAGCTATCGACTCCACAAAGCGATGTGATTTGTTTTTCATTTTATATTAACATGGATGGTAATAAGGATGGATTTTATGATAATAAATTATGAATAATATATATTAATTATACTATAAATATAAATTATAATTTACCTTTATTCATTCTATCCATTAAAAAATCAAAACAACGTTCATGCATACATACGACCTACCATCTCCATAAACTGTGTAAATCATTTATCTATCTCTAAATTTTATGGAAAATTATAAATAATTATATAATTAATATATATTATATTTATATCATATTTAATATTACAGATATTATGTAAACTATATTAAATTATAAGGACAAAAGCTACCAAATAATAACATACATGAAAAATAAAATAGTTATTACCTGTAATAGCGATTTTAATGAAAAATTATTAACAAGAAGATGATAAAAGATTGAAAGTAAATAATATATGGAATGATACATATTATTATGGTTCGTTAATATATGTATAATAATTATGTATTTATTATATAAGAGTATTTAACTCATATGAAGGAAATCAGACACGAGGTAAAGGTTTCTCGTCTCACTTTTACTTCCATGTGATATATTACATATTCACTAATTATTTATTTTTTGTGGAATATATAATTATTATTTAATATTTAATATCATTAATATCTTTATATTAATGGTATTTAATGTTTTTATTTAGGTTATTTCTTTCATGGGGATTATGATTCAAAAGTTTCCAAAGTGGTAAGGGTTTTATGTTTACAGTCTCATCATCTATCGAGATTGTTTATGATTAAGTTTATAAGGATGAAATATTATTATATATCTCTCAATAAACTCATTAATTTTATTATACTATGGTTATTCATAAATTTTTTATGCAATATTAAAATTTTCCTCTCCTTGGTATTTAAAATTTCTGAGAATTGTTTTTAAGAAAAATTGACTTTATTTCACTCTTTGGTCGAAATTATTTTTTTTACATATCCATATTTTTTAAATATATTTTTCAGAAATATTATTTTAAAATTATAAAAATTATTTATTAAATAAATTTTTACCCATGATTGATTTTTTTAAAAATGTTTTTAAAGGAATCTTTTATAGTTTTCTGAATGAGATGTTTTTTATCCTTTTTAAAATAACATGAGATGATTGTTCATTAACTTATACAACATGTGAAAAATAATTATCCTTCATGAAAACTCATTTATGTGAAGATAAAATTACATTTTACAAGTTTATTTTCAAATAATAATATTTCCTTAATATTTTGGAAATATTTTATACTTAAAATATGTTATTTCAAAGTGAAAATAGTATTTTCTTCATGAAAATTTTAATTTATATTTTTGTATTATTTTATTCTATGTCAACATCCTTTGTTGAATCCTATGATAAGGATATGTTGTAGTGATATCATCCTCATTATTTATTTGGATTGTTTTTGACTAGTTTGACTAGGGATGTACTATTTTTATACCATTTACCATATTACTCTGGATGGTTTATGATTATGTTCATGGATTGGGGAAATTATGAACATTTCATAGGATATTTTTTCAATATGAATTTTTTAAATTCATTATATTTATTCCATTTCATATTAGTAATGTATTGGAATTAGTTAGTTATTTTCTGGGTCTTTTGTAGCCCCTTGATGCATAAGTAGGTATTACGAGACAAACTATATTGGGTATTTGGATATGGCCTTACCTATTTATATATGATTTGTTATCATGTGTCCTTGATGGTACAATTATGATTTACAAAAGTATGAATTAACTTACTATGTTATTAGTTATTGATAACCATTTAATTATTAAATTAGTTAAAATATTCATGGATATGTTTGGAGCTAATGTGATTATTTATATGTGATTATTTGATCATAATTTATTCATTCCATATTATTCTTCATGTTTATATTGTTGATAAAATGGAATGTGTTTTAATTATTTTTGTTTCCATATTTATTATTAATTATTTATTCATGATTGATTTTGTTGTATGCATACCCTTACTAAGCATTAGAGCTCACCCCTTTTTATGATTCCTCTCCCTAGGATTCCAGGATGTTTATTATAAATGATATGTATAGATATGATAAAGGGAATTATGATGATATCAAAGAATATACTTTTTTGAATTTTATGTTTTCAATTGTAATGTGAGATTCAAGTACGTGTCTTATTTACCAAGACTAATAATCTATCCATTCCTTTGGGATATAATTCCCTATATATAGTGATAATGTAATAAAGTAACAACCATATTTGGGTTACATAGGTCAGGGTATTTATAGTGGGAATCATAGAAAGTTCAGTAGAAACCTTAGAAACTGGATTTATAAAAGCATATATTAGAGAACATAATCATATGAAAGACTTTGAGGATAAGTTTAAGTATAATATAACACCATACTATTTTTATAAGGTATATATTATTTGGTTTTCCTAGAAATTCATTCCTATTTATGTACTACAAGTGTGTGTGGCTCTATCACTGATGTACCTATGGGTAATAACTCCGAAAACGGTGCATTGGGATTTGAATCAATCATCACTTGGTGCACAAAAGCGGGCCTTGATTCACACCAAGTTTGACACTCCCTAGGTATATTCTTGGGTTAATTCAAATTTTACTTAAAAAACATTATGAAGGATTTGAATTTATTTTTTAGGATTTGAAAACATTCCCAAATAAGCCATATTTATGATTATGAAATTATCTCTGTATATATTTTTTAATTTAAGTTATGTGTTTCCTGATTTTTGGTATTATACATTATGTTTCATAATGTTATGATTTAATCTAGTGTATGACATTACTTATAAATGTATCTTAGTAGAAGTAATGGGAACTAAATAAATAAACATAATCCATTTAGGTATTTATCTTATGGGAAAGATAATAAAGCTGGATTTAGAGCTGTAGCTAGAACTTATCAAATTATAACTATATTGGTGTAGATGACTCAGGTTATGACCCATAACCTGGCTCATATTGATCAAACTATAGATCCACATTGCCGTGTAAAAATGTTAGACCAGTTCATGCATCAAGAACCTCCATCATTCAATTGAACTAAAAATACATTTATAGATGAATAATGGATAAACACCATAGAAATTATATTTATTGCTTTAGGAAGAAATAAAAGAAAAAAGGTTATTATGGAAGTTTATCATCTCTTAGGGGATGCAGAAAAATGGTGGTTATTGATTAAAAACACTAAGGATGGATAAGAATTAGTAAACATGGAGTGAAAGGATTTTAAGGTACTCTTATTGGAAATATATTTTCCTCATGAGCAATGAGAGGATATTGAGAGAGAATTTTTGATCCTAACACAAAAGGAAGATGAAAATATTTCTATGTATAAATCCAAATTTACAAAGTTATGAAGGCATATTTTAGACTATGCACATAATCTAAAGAAAAATAATAACAATTTATTTAATGGGATTAAACCAATCCATCAATGGGAGTTATCAGTTAAGCCTCTCAGTGGAATTCTCACCGCAATAAGAATGTGTTAGTAAGTTACCATCATTAAACGTAAATGTTCTCAATTTACTGACTCAATTATTACCTATGATTGATTTTGAAAGAACCTTTGTATATACTGACTTTAAAAATATAGTGATAAAATTTATTTCAAAGAGAATGAAGTTACAATTTATGATTTAGATGTGGAATTCTTTATATCTAGAGAGAGACTTCATCACATGAGTCATTCCTAGATACATCTATAGTAGATCTTTCAAATGAGATCATTAGGGAATAATATTAGAAAAAATAAATGTGTGGAAAAGGTAATATTATAATTGAGGATTTACCTATTGTGCATGAATACATTAATGTATTTCCTGAAGAATTAACTAGACATTCACCAAATCATAATGTGAATTTTCCCATTGATTTAATCCCTGATGAAAGTCTAATATCAAATACTCCCTATATAATGATCACTGTGGAATTAGTGGAGTTTAATAAACAACTAGAGGAGTTGTGTGATAAGGGATTTATACACCCTAGTGTTTCACCTCAAGAATATCTTGTTATTTTCATTAATAATAGAGATTGGACTATGAGTTTGTGTATTTATTATATATAAATCAATTCAATTAAGATAAAGAAAAAGTATACTCTACCTCACATTTATGACTTATTTAATCAACTTTATAGAGCTCAATATTTTTATAAGATTGAAATTATTTATAGGTATCATTAATTGCGATAAATAAGGAATATATTCTAAATATGAAATTTTGTATGAGGTATGAATATTATGAGTTCACAGTAATGCCATTTGGATTGACTAATGAACCCTCTGTCTTCATGGATCAAATTAATAGAGTATTCAAGGAAAATATTGATATTTTTTGTGGTGTTTATTGATGATATCTTGGTGTAATATAAGAGATATGGGGACCATGAGAGTCACTTTAAGATCATTATTGATACTCTAAGAAGAAAAGTATAGTATGGGAAATTTAAAATATGTGAATTACAGCTTTAAAATGTTTCTTTTCTTGGATATATTGTCTCTATGGATAGAATCTCAGGTGATCTTGAAAAGAAATAGGAAGTCCAAGAATTTATTACACCAACGAACATTAATGATGTATTTATTTTCCTTGGTTTAGTAGTTATTAATGGTAATTTGTTTAAAAATATTCCCAATTGGATAACCCATTAAAAAATATTACATGAAAAGGTGTTAATTTTATATGGAAAAAGTAATGTGAAGAATGTTTTGAATAATTGAATTGGAAATTGGTGAATGCTTTTATTTTAATTCTACCATCAAAAAATAATGTGTTTCTGATATATATTATTACATCAAAGAAGGCAATTGGGTGTATCTTTATGTATAATGAAAAATTTATTGCCTATGCATCAATTTAGTTAATGATTCATGAAAAACACTATCCAATCCATGATCTTGAGTTGGTAGCTGTAATCTTTAATTTGAAGATATGGAGACATTATCGCTATAGTGAAGAGTATGAGATATATATGAATCATAAGAGTTTGAAATATATATTTTCATAGAAAGTGATCAATATGAGGAAAATGTGATGGCTCAAGCTACTCATGGAATATGATTCCTCAATACACTACCACCGAGGAAAGGAAAATATGGTTGTGGATGTGTTAATCCAGAAGATCATGGAGTACTAATTAAAATGAGGACTGATAGGTGTCCTATGTTTATGGATTTAGTAAGGATTGATCTAGGTATTATTAAGGAAGGGTAAATATCACTATTTTTTCAAATAATTATCAAACCATCCTTATTAGAAAATATAATAAGTTCTCAAGCAGATGATGAGAATTTTCAAAAGAATATTAAATCCAGGAATAAGGGAAAATTGGAAGAATTTTTTTGTGAGGATGGGGTTTTGAAATTTATATATACTATGTTTTCCATCTATACCAAATATAAATATGGAATTATTTTATGATTTTATATCCTGAATTTATCTATACACCCTAGTAGCACCAAGATGTATATATACTTGAACGAACACTTCTTGTAGGATAATATGAAGTAGGAAATTTCTGATTATATGTTGAGATGATTAGTTTTTAAATAGGTAAATTCTAAGAGACAAAAACCTAGAGGAGTCATGAAAACTATTCGTATTGATATATGGAAATGGGATGACATTACTATAGACTTTTTCACTAGATTACCAAGTAGTCCTAGAAAGAAGGATGCAATATGGGTAATTGTAATTCTCCTTACAAAATATGCACATTTCCTTGCTATAAGATAATATTTACCACTTTAGAATATTTCTATAATCTATATCAATGAATTTTTAAGACTTCTTTGTAAAACTATTTCAAATTTATATAATCATTATTTACTGTATACATATAAATTTTAGAAAAGTCATCAAAAGGATCTTGATATCAATCTTCATTTGAGAATCACTTATCTCCGTCAAACTGATGGGTAGTTTGAAAGGAATATTCTAACATTAGAATTCATGTTGAGGTCATGATATCTTGACATTAAGGTATGTGGGATAAGTATTTACCTTTTTTAGAGTTCACCTATAATAATATATTCTATTTAATTATTCAAATCTGACTATATGAAGCATTATATAGAAAGAGTTGTCATACTCCAACTTGTTGGGTTGAAGTTGGTGAAAGGAAATCTATAGGCCTCAAACTTGTGGTGGATACAATAGAAAGGGTAAATAATATTCAAACCCATATCAAAGCATCACAAATCATAAAAAATTTCTATGATAATAATTATAGGAAAGATTTAGAATTTCGAGTGGTTGATCAAGTATTATTGAAAGCATCTCTATGGAAGGGTGTAATAATGTATGGTTCCGGTTGGTTCCCCTGTGAAGGGTGGATCATGGGTTTGGTGTGGTGAGGCTTTCTCTAGTGACAGTACTGTTGTCATGGTTTTTTCTTATTTGTGGTAATTTTAGCATTGTGGACCTGTGGTTTATTTTTAAGGGAATTTGCAACCAGTTCACCTACAAGGGGTTTCTCCAAATGAGGTTTAGAGTAGAGTTTTCACCTGGTTATTTCTATTTGGATTCATATTTTTTAGAGGGTATGGAATTTCCATTAGTACCAGGCTCATACATCCTTGAAAGAGACAACTTTCTGAGTAGTGATGTGAATGTTTAAGATGGTCTTAAAGGTTTTGATGCTGGGTAGGGGCCTTGATTTGTAGTATTGAATGAATTGTTTTTGGCTTTGAACTGCCTGCAGAGTATTGGTTGTTGTTTAAGTCATTTATGTCATGTTGGGTTCCCCCTCAGCATGTAACATCCCAAGTAAGTAATGAATAATATATAATTTTATATATGTCTATTAATGATTAAGATAGTGTTTTAGAGGCTTAAAATGAAAATAAATACAATCTTATGCATGGAATACACTAATATTCTTAAAAGATTGTTTTACTACCTTTTGATGGAAAAACCTTTTTAAATCTATCTTTTGACAATTTTATAAGCTATTTTTGTCAAAATAAACTTATTCTTTATGATTGGGACATCAAAATTTACTTTGTGTGAATTTTTGGTATTTTTCTGACAATGTTCATTTTTTAATGAATAGTGAAAAATACTGCATTTTACATCAAAACTGCTTTTTAATCTAATTTATTTATATGATTAGATTATGTTTTTAATTGGTTTTGAAGTGAAATTAGAATATATTTTTACCATTTAATCCAATGGTGGTCTTTGGAATCAATTTCACTTTGAAATTGGACTTAAACTGGTGTCAATCTTTTGATACTTATTGTTTCATAAAAACACGCTATTTGCTCTAACAGCGGGAATTAATTATTAAATTAATTAATGTGAATTATATGTTTTTAATTTTTTAAAATAGACTTTATTTTTGAATTCATAATATCAAATATAGCTTCGGGTGAAGATTTGGTATTTTTCTAAAAAACTCCAATTTTTGATGAATAGTGAAACCACTAAGTGGTAATCAAGCAAACTGATTTTTCAGTTAAATGAAAGTTTACCACTAATATGTACTGAATTTTAAAAATCCGACATACATGGTTGTCATTAGTATGTAAAATGTGGTTCAATGGGATGAAAATAATTTTTTGGTGAATAGTAACTTTTTTTTCATTAATCGCGATTAGAGGTAATTAGTGTAATTTAAGGTAAAAATGATATTATAAAAATATGAAAACACCATGAAACTTGTCCTAACCCTATTGGTTGTGTCATGGCCGACCAAGACAACCCATGGGTCGATTTAGGGGACCCCATGGAGCCACTTGGGCGAGATAATGACTTTAATACCTTTTTTTTAAATAAAGGTGAAAATGACACTAACATAAATTGTTTTACTAAAACAATTTTTAGAAGGGGTTATACTAATCATATTTTTGTCTATAAATATTAATTAGAAATCTAAAAATATTTCCTACATCATATTATTTTTTTTATAATTTTTAGACATTAAATAAATTAAATTATTTATGACATCATGATGATGCAGCGATGACCTCATTATTTAACGATTAAAATAAAATGGAAAGATAATGTAATATCTAAGACCTAAACTTGTCGAAAAACTATTGGATGAGAATATTTCGAAGCCTTATCATCTTAGCTTCGAAATATATCAATGTGGGACCTTAGAAATTCGAAACACTTTTGAAAATAAAATAATAGTTTCATGATTTCCAAAAGTGCCCCTCCTCTCCTCTTATAAAAGGCCCCCACCTCTACCTGATTTCACACACTCCTCAAGCCTTTGGATCTACCATACCCTGACCATTTACTCTCTCCACATCCCTCTCCTAATCCTAGAGGATTCCCTTTGGGAAGAATCCTTTCAATGGAAGCCTTTAGGCTCAAATCAAAAGGAGTTACACTTTTAAAGGTAATTCCTTCCCTCATGTTCATTTGTTTTAATTTGCTTCTCCAACCCCCTAAACTCTTTTTATTTACTTATTTTGTAACAACACCAGTATCTTCAATATACTAGGATGTTGTTATAAGATTTATTCGAGCTACACTCTCACACAACTACATCAAATGGTTAAAGAACATACGGTTTCCGTGGATGGCGAAATTCTGCCTCCCGAAACGATGATTGTTCAATACTCATTTAACACCTTCAAAGGTGGCCATTATGATGTCACTATTTTTATATATGATATATAATATGTTTATTCTTTCCTTAAGCTTCTGTATTTTTCATTTATGGCATACCATTATTGTTTCCATTATGGGTAAACACGATATCTTCATTTTAGGAAGTGCGGACTACCACCCCCTGAAAGTGATTTGATTCGTTAATGCCATATGTGGGATGTGTAAAGGATAAAGTTAATGATATTATATATGTTATTATACTGGAATTATAATATACTATTATATCATTATGATTCCATTCCAGAAAATACGAAATAGAAATGGAAGTAGCATTCATGCGTACGTACGACTTACCATCTCCATGAACGGTGCATTTCATTTCTTACCTATAAATGTGATGTAATATTATAAATACATGTATATGATGAATATATATGATATATATGTTATCCAAATCATTAATATCATTCTGGATATAATGAACCTTTGACTAAATTAACAACATGTAAGTGTAAGAAGTCTATTTTTGACTTAAGAACCAAATACCGACAAAATGATCATTATTAACTTAAATGATTACATGATGTTCATAACATGGTATAAAAGGAATAATGAACTTGAAAAAGGTTCTTAAGTAAGTAGAGATTAACTCAAGTTTATTATTCAGGAAATTAAAGAACGGTCAGGTCAAGTCGGATACGAGGTATGGGACTTCGTCTCAATCTCCTTTCATTGAGGCATATTTTGTTTTATACACAACCTTCTTTTTACGGTGTATAAACCCCTTTGACTTTTACGTTTATTCAAAAGGAATCTTTTTTATACGAAGCGTTTTACTAAATGAAAATGGGAATGTTTTGTCGTACGTATGCAGCGACAACGACTTCTCCGCCGCCGTGACCGTTTTTGAGTTTCGGCTTCCTCTACACGCCATACCTTTTTTTAAAAGAAAAATAAATACCATGTTTTACTTTTCTTTTATTTTGGTATTGAAAATGGTTTTCATAATGTTTTTATATCAATGTGTTGTATTGATATCTTGTGATTGAAATGTGGAAATGTTATGTTTCCTTTATGCATGTTTTATGTGATACAATTATGTTGAGGTTCTTGGGCATTATTATGATGATGGGTGGTTCCGTGATAAACTAAGGGCGGGTGAGCCCGATATAGCTCTCCAATTCATTGGGTAACGTGAAGGAGTGAAATGTTAAGGTTTCTCCGAAGATATTTAGGGAATATACTGTGATGGGTATTCCAAACGTAACCAAGAGGGTTACTCCCTACGTAAGAATGTTATGAATGCCTCAAGTTACCTTTATGTCTTATGATTTCTATGATTCATTCATGATTTGATGAGGTATGTTAAAGTGCTTATGTTTTATGGGTAAAGTATGATCTCATCCTTATGTATATATGTACCCATGTTTCCATTCCATATTTTTATATCCCTTACTGAGCTTTTTATGCTCATCCCAAGTTTTTTTGAAATGTTTTTCACAGGTCAAGGGAAAGGTACATGATATGATGATAGTGTCAAGGAAGTGTCAAGAAAGAATCCATGTTTATTTTAAATATGTTTCCATTGATGGGAAAAAGAATACTATCTTTTATTATAACCACTTTGTTTAAATGTGGGTTGTATTGCTTGTTTTAAGATCTAATTCTCTAAAACTCTAAACCTGAAAAGATCCTCAACGTGTAATCTTGTGATAACTCAAGATTATATAAGGTTTAAGGCTGGGGCCTTATAGTTGGTATGAGAGGTCGGTTGAGATAACTTTAGGAGTTATAATTCTATTAAATTATTATCCAAAAATATTTTTTATGGTCAAATTGAAGTGATATAGCATTTGAAGATTACCATGTTGCTTCATCTAAGACATGTTTGTTCAGAATGGTTTTCCACAGAGGAAATAGGGAAGCAGTTCTAGGAAGACATACAGAAGGAAATAACCTTCCGAATCAGCATCCTAAGATGGTCGGAATTGGAACTGAACAGTTTGTTGCAGTAATGGAGCAGTTGACTCAAGCGATAAATGGTGGTGGTATCCATGCACGAGATCAGCCAGATCAACCGCAGAGGAACATGTCAGTGGTGGAACATTTCATGAGGCAACATCCCCCATCATTCAGAGGATCATCTGACCCTGTGCTAGCTGAAGGGTGGATTAAAGCACTAGAGAAGATTTTCGATGTCATGAGGTGTTCCGACAATCAAAAGGTTAGCCTTGCCATTTACCGTTTGGAGGGTGAGGTAGATCAGTGGTGGTCGATGGTTAAAAATATCAGGGATGCTGATGAGATTGATTCTCTCGACTTGGATGAATTCAAAGGTATGTTTCTAGAGAAGTATTTTCCTAAGGCTGTTCGACTTAGGATGGAAAAGAAATTCTTGGAATTGAGGCAAGAGGAAGACTCAGTGGCTACCTATGAAGAAAGGTTCACTCGATTGGGAAGGTATGCACCAAATTTTATCCGAGACCTTGATAGTAATATCAATCATTTTTACTCAGGATTAAAGCCAAAATATCAAAGGGCATTAGCTTCTCGTGAGTTTAAAAGTTATGAAAAGCTTGTTCGATGTGCTGAGAAGGTGGAAATGGAGTTTTCCGATGATCAAGTGTTCTATAACAACCAACAGAAGAAGAGACCGAGGTGGCAGGAGAAAGGTAATAATTCTTCAAAAAAGTCTGATGGTAAGAAAACTAAGTTTCCAGTTTGTGATAAATGTGGCAAAAGGCATGCTGGGGAATGTCTTATGAATTCTGGAAAGTGCTACCGATGTGGTAAGATGGGACATAAGGCTCGTGATTGCACTGAAAAGGATCAAGGTGAAGGTAAGAACGAATTTGATTTACAGTTAGTGAAATGTTATAAGTGCAATGAGATGGGTCACTATGAAAACGAGTGTCCTACAAAGAGCTTGAGTGTTGGGAAGCAGTTATACTACAAGAAGAAAGGGGTGGTGAAATCCTTTGCAACTACTTCAGCAGATGTCGGGCCATCAAATGAAGTTGTATCAGCTCCAGGGAGCTTAGTATTTTTCAAAGATTGACTTGAGATTGGGGTACCATCAGCTGAAGGTAAAGGAAGCAGATGTTCCGAAGACTGGGTTTCGTACAAGATATGGCCATTATGAATTTGTAGTAATGCCTTTTGGGCTAACCAATGCACCTACTGTATTCATGGACTTAATGAATAGAATTTTCCCTGAGTTCTTGGATAAGTTTGTGGTGGTTTTCATTGATTATATTTCGGTGTTTTTAAAAAGTAAAGAGGAGCATGAAATGCATTTAAGGGTTATCTTTCAAACCGTAAAAGAAAATAAATTGTATGGGAAATTCAGAAAATGTGAGTTTTGGTTGCAACAAATTTCTTTCCTTGGTCATATTGTTTCTAAAGATGGAATAACTGTTGATCCTACAAAAACAAAAGTTATTGAAGAATGGCCAAGACCCACAAATGTAAGTGAGATTCGTAGCTTCCTTGGTTTGGAAGGATATTACCGAAGGTTTGTTAGAAATTTTTCACGGTTATCTAGTCCAATGACTAAGCTAACTCGGAAGGGTGTTAAGTTTATCTGGACAAAAGAATGTGATGATTGTTTTTAGGAATTGAAAAGAAGATTGGAGAATGCTCCAGTTTTGGCACTACCTTCCAGGAATGGTGAGTTTTTTATCTACAGTGATGCTTCATTAAAAGGACTTGGTTGCGTCCTAATGCAGAATGATCAGGTAATTGCTTATGCTTCACGACAGTTGAAAACTCATGAGGTAAATTACCCTACACATGATTTGGAATTAGCTACTGTTGTTTTTGCTTTAAAAATTTGGAGGCATCATTTGTATGGAGTAAAGTGTGAAATATATACCGATCACAAAAGTTTAAAGTATATATTCACTCAGAAAGAATTGAACATGAGACAAAGGAGACGGATAGGATTAATCAAGGATTATGATTGTACAATTCATTACCATCTGGGAAAAGCAAATAAAGTGGCTGATGCTTTGAGTCAAAAAAGTAATGCTTCATTAGCAATGTTGCATTTGGAATGTGATCCTTTGGTTAAGGATTTGATGAACTTTGGCATAGAAGTTATTGGTGAAATATGTTCTTCTGTTTTGTTTCAGGTATCAGTGAGATCATCTCTATCAGACAGAATCAAGCAAGCATAGAAGCAAGACAGTGAGTTGCAGAAAAAGGTAGAGCTGGTTCAGAAAGGTAAGTTGCCTGAATTCAACATTGATAATGATTGCGTTTTGAGATTTGGGAAGAGATTGTGTGTGCCTTGTGATTCACAGTTGAAGAGAGACTTGTTATGTGAAGCTCATAGTTCTCCGTTTTCAGTTCATCCTAGCAGTACTAAGATGTATAGAGATCTGCAGGAGTATTATTGGTGGGATGGAATGAAAAGAGATATTGCTGATTTTACTGTGAAGTGTTTGACATGTCAACAGGTTAAAGCAGAGCGACAGTTACCGAAAGGGATGCTTCAGCCTTTACCAATGCTAGAGTGGAAATGGGATAATATATCCATGGACTTTGTTGTGGGATTACCGAAGACATCTCTAGGTAATAATGCAATCTGGGTTATTGTTGATCGCTTGACCAAGTCTGCTCATTTCCTTTCTATACGAGATATTTTTCCCTAGATCAACATTCCCGTTTGTATCTTAAAGATATAGTCAGGTTACATGGAGTTCCTCCTTCCATTGTATCTAATTGTGATCCCAGGTTCACTTCTAACTTTTGGAAAGGCCTTCAGAAGTCGTTGGGTACTGAATTAAATTTTAGTACAGCTTTTCATCCTCAATCAGATGGGCAGTCGGAACGAAAAATTCAGACCTTGGAGGATATTATACGTTCTTTCTCTATGGATTATCAGGGAAGTTGGGACCAACATCTTTCTTTGGTTGAATTTTCATATAATAACAGTTTTCATTCCAATATATAGATGGCACCATTTCAAGCATTATATGGGAAGCGGTGTCGAACTCCAGCTTTCTAGGATGAAGTGGGTGAAAGGAAGTTGATGGGACCAGAATTGGTAGAAGAGATAGCAGAAAAGGTTCAGCTGATTCAGAAGCACATGATAATAACTCAGAGCAGGCAGAAGAGTTATGCGGATAACCGAAGGAAGGATCTATCTTTCGAGGTAGGTGATCATGTTTTTCTCAAGGTTTCTCCTTGGAAAAGCGTGATGAGATTTGGTAAGAAAGGAAAGTTGAGTCTAAGGTTTATTGGACCATATGAAATTTTGGAGAGAGTTGGATTAGTTGCATACCGAGTGGCTTTACCTCTGAGTTTATCTCAGGTACACAATGTTTTTCACGTTTCGATGTCGAGAAAGTATATGCCAGATCCATCTCATGTTTTGAGTCCAGAGGTAGTTCAGCTGGAAGAGAACCTATCTTATGAGGAACAACTGGTCCAGATTCTTGACCACAGGGAGCAAGTGTTACGAAATAAGGTGATTAATCAGGTAAAGGTTTTGTGAAAAAACCACATGAAGGAAGAGGCAACATGGGAATCTGAAAATGCAATGAGGGATAAGTACCCCCATTTATTCGATAAGTAAATAAATTGCGGGGACGCAATTTTCTAAAGGGGGGAAGGATGTAACATCCCAAGTAAGTAATGAATAATAGATATTTTTATCTATGTCTATTAATGATTAAGATAGTGTTTTAGAGGCTTAAAATGAAAATAAATACAATCTTATGCATGAAATACACTAATATTCTTAAAAGATTGTTTTACTGCCTTTTGATGGAAAACCCTTTTTAAATCTATCTTTTGAAAATTTTATAAGCTATGTTTTCCAAAATAAACTTATTCTTTATTATTGGGACATCAAAATTTACTTTGTGTGAATTTTTGGTATTTTTCTGACAATGTTCATTTTTTAATGAATAGTGAAAAATACTGCATTTTACATCAAAACTGCTTTTTAATCTAATTTATTTATATGATTAGATTATGTTTTTAATTGGTTTTGAAGTGAAATTAGAATATATTTTTACCATTTAATCCAATGGTGGTCATTGTAATCAATTTCACTTTGAAATTGGACTTAAACTGGTGTCAATCTTTTGATACTTATTGTTTCAGAAAAACACGCTATTTGCTCTAACAGCGGGAATTAATTATTAAATTAATTAATGTGACTTATATGTTTTGAATTTTGTAAAATAGACTTCATTTTTGAATTCAGAATATCAAATATATCTTAGGGTGAAGATTTGGAATTTTTCTGAAAAACTCCAATTTTGATGAATAGTGAAACCACTAAGTGGTAATCAAGCATACTGATTTTTCAGTTAAATGAAAGTTTACCACTAATGTGTATTGAATTTTGAAAATACGGCATACATGGTTGTCATTATTATGTAAAATGTGATTCAATGGGATGAAAATAATTTTTTGGTGAATAGTAATTTTTTTTCATTAATCGCGATTAGAGGTAATTAGTGTAATTTAAGGTAAAAATGATATTATAAAAATATGAAAACACCATGAAACTTGTCCTAACCCTATTGGTTGTGTCATGGCCGACCAATACAACCAATGGGTCGATTTAGTGGACCCCATGGAGCCACTTGGGTGAGATAATGACTTTAATGCCTTTTTTTTAAATAAAGGTGAAAATGACACTAACATAAATTGTTTTACTAAAACAATTTTTAGAAGGGGTTATACTAATCATATTTTTGTCTATAAATATTCATTAGAAATATAAAAATATTTCCTACATCATATTATTTTTTTTATAATTTTTAGACATTAAATAAATTAAATTATTTATGACATCATGATGATGCAGCGATGACCTCATTATTTAACGATTAAAATAAAATGGAAAGATAATGTAATATCTAAGACCTACACTTGTCCAAAAACTATTGTATGGGAATATTTCTAAGACTTGTCATCTTATCTTCGAAATATATCAATGTGTGACCTTAGAAATTCGAAACACTTTTGAAAATAAAATAATATTTTCATGATTTCTAAAAGTGCCCCTCCTCTCCTCTTATAAAAGGCCCCCACCTCTACCTCATTTCACACACTCCTCAAGACTTTGGCTCAGCCATCCCCTGCCAATTTACTCTCTCCACATCCCTCTACTCATCCTAGAGAATTCCCTTTGGGCAGAATCCTTTCAAAGGAATCCTTTAGGATCAAATCAAAAGGAGTTACACTTTTAAAGGTAATTCTTTCTCTCATGTTCATTTGTTTTATTTTGCTTCTCCAACCCCCTAAAATCTTTTTATTTACTTATTTTGTAACAGCACCAGTATCTTCAATATACTATGATTTTGTTATAGGATTTATTCGAGCTACACTCTCACACAACTACATCAAATGGTTAAAGAATATACGGTTTCCGTGGATGGCGAAATTCTGCCTCCCGAAACGATGATTGTTCAATACTCATTTAACACCTTCAAAGGTGGCCATTATGATGTAACTATTTTTATATATGATATATAATATGTTTATTCTTTCCTTAAGATTCTGTATTTTTCATTTATGGCATACCATTATTGTTTCCATTATGGGTAAACACGATATCTTCATTTTAGGAAGTGCGGACTACCGCCCCCTGAAAGTGATTTGATTCGTTAATTCCATATGTGGGATGCGTAAAGGATAAAGTTAATGATATTATATATGTTATTATACTGGAATTATAATATACTCTTATATCATTATGATTCCATTCTAGAAAAAAAAATAGAAATGGAAGTAGAGTTCATGCGTACGTACGGCTTACCGTCTCCATGAACGGTGCATTTCATTTCTTACCTATAAATGTGATGTAATATTATAAATACATGTATATGATGAATATATATGATATATATGTTATCAAAATCATTAATATCATTCTGGATATAACAAACCTTTGACCAAATTAACAACATGTAAGTGTAAGAAGTCTATTTTTGACTTAAGAACCAAATACTGACAAAATGAACATTATTAACTTAAATGATTACATGATGTTCATAACATGGTATAAAAGGAATAATTAACTTGAAAAAGGTTCTTAAGCAAGTAGAGATTAACTCAAGTTTATTATTCAGGAGATTAAAGAACGGTCGGGTCAATTCAGATACGAGGTATGGGACTTCGTCTCAATCTCCTTTCATTGAGGCATATTTTGTTTTATACACAACCTTCTTTTTACGGTGTATAAACCCCTTTGAATTTTATGTTTATTCAAAAGGAATCTTTTTTATACGAAGTGTTTTAATAAACGAAAAAAGGGAATGTTTTGTCGTACGTATGCGGCGACAACGACTTCTCCGCCGCCGTGACCGTTATTTGAGTTTCGGCTTCCTCTACAAGCCATACCTTTTTTTAAAAGAAAAATAAATACCATGTTTTACTTTTCTTTTATTTTGGTATTGAAAATGGTTTTAATAATGTTTTTATATCAATGTGTTGTATTTATATCTTGTGATTGAAAGGTGGAAATGTTATGTTTCCTTTATGCATGTTTTATGTGATACGATTATGTTGAGGTTCTTGGGCATTATTATGATGACGGGTGGTTCCGTGATAAACTAAGTGCGGGTGAGCCCGATATAGCTCTCCAATGCATTGGGTAATGCGAAGGAGTGAAACATTAAGGTTTCTCCGAAGAGATTTAGGGAATATACTGTGATGGGTATTCCAAACGTAACCAGGAGGGTTACTCTCTACGTAAGAATGTTATGAATGCCTCAAGTTACCTTTATGTCTTATGATTTCTATGATTCATTCATGATTTGATGAGGTATGTTAAAGTGCTTATGTTTTATGGGTAAAGTATGATCTCATCCTTATGTATATATGTACCCATGTTTCCTTTCCATATTTTTATATCCCTTACTGAGATTTTTATGCTCATCCCAAGTTTTTTTGAAATGTTTTTCACAGGTCAAGGGAAAGTTACATGATATGATAATAGTGTCAAGGAAGTGTCAAGAAAGAATCCATGTTTATTTTAAATATGTTTCCATTGATGGGAAAAATAATACTATCTTTTATTGTAACCACTTTGTTTAAATGTGGGTTGTATTGCATGTTTTAAGATCTAATTCTCTAAAACTCTAAACCTGAAAAGATCCTCAACGTGTAATCTTGTGATAACTCAAGATTATGTTAGGTTTAAGGCTGGGGACTTATACAGCACATAAAAAGGGGGTTTTGATAATAAAAATATCAGTTTTCAGCCAGAAAATAAGTGTTGAGAAATTGGATGTCTAGGCTAGTAAAGGTACTTTTGAGAAATTCAATGATAGAAGATGAAACATGGGAACCTGAAGAATCCATGATAAATAGCTACCTAAATATTTTCATGAGGTGAAATTATGAAAATTTTGGGGGTATTTTTTATAATGGAGGAATATAACACCTTAATAATTTACGATATACTACTTTTTGAAAAAATTCAATCTCTTTGATATCATCAGACACATGAAACCCCGAGTCTAAAAGAACCATAAAACAATATACCAATATAACCTAAATTTTAAATTAGTGGGAATGAATAGGAATAAATAAATTATAAAAAAATTGTCTACACAGGTATAAATAAATTTATTGGTTATTAATTTATTATAAATTAAAATAAAACTTATTTGAGAGAAAAAGAAATGTTTTTCTGAAAAACTGTATTTTTTATAAAGAGGTTTCATCACATTCTGCACACTTATTTTAAAATTAATTTTTTACACTTTTATAAACTTTATTTGAAAAAATTAACTTCATTTTTTAAATATAAATTTTTATATTATATTAGAATTATTTTTTTTGAATTTTCTAAAAGGATTATTTTTTTGATGAATAGTGAAAAATAATGATTTTTATTAAAAGCCACCTTTTCGTTCAGAAAATTTACAAAGGTAATTTTTAAAAAAAATTATTTTAAGAGTAAAATTAGTTTAAATATATTATAATTAATCCAATTTAGTTCATTGGAAACAATTATATGTTCAATTTGGATATAAAAACTTTTTATACTTTTGAAAACATTACCTTTGGAAAATAGTTTTTTCATGTCATCAGTGGGTTTAATTTAAAATTACCTTATGAAACATATATGAATTTAATTTTGAAAAATGGATCCCATATTTTTAATCCAAATAAATAATATTATATAATAATGTCAACTTAAATTTTGTTCATAATGAATAATAAAAATAATAAAAATTAACTAACCCTGTTAAGGATAAAACAAGATTGTCAGTGGATTAATATAAAAATATAAGGGTGAAAATAACCTATAAAAATGTATAATTTATATTTTTGGGATATATTTATACCTTATCTCATCCAATGTAATACAATGATCATTTTTGGATCATTTTGGCATGTGAAAAACATGGTTACAATTTATTATTTTAAAAATGTCTATGTGTGTCCACTCCCCAACTTATAAAAGGGAACACACTACACTCTCCACTTCACACATACAAAGCTATTTTATTCTTACAAGACCTCTAGAAGTTATTTCCTTACATAACAAAACATTAACTAAAGTCTATGTTTTTATCACAAATCCATTTTAGTAATGTTTTACACATAACTTATAGAGGTTCTGTGAACAAGAGGTATAGTTCTCAACCATGCGTCTTCATTTTATTTCTTCATCTATCCAACTAAAATATTATAAAAATATATGAAAATAATATAACAAGTATATTACATATAATGATATTTTGTTATGTAAATTTAATAACCTAAATTAATATCTAATTCAATCAAATGGGAAACAAAACCTTCGATTGTGTGTATGTCAGACAACCACCTCACAAACAGATGTAACTCATTTTACATCACCGTTTATCATGAATGGATATAATGATTGATGTTATATTTTTGTAGTATATTTATGACATAAATATACATATTTAATTATAATAAGAAATCTAACATATTACCTTTCATGATTTTGGAAAATGATAACGTTGCTCATGCGTACGTATGGAATACTGCCTCCATGAAGCGATGTGATTCATTTTTCATTTTATTTTGATATGCATGGAAATAAGGATGGATTTAATAATAATATATTATTTATATGATATAATTATGATCATATAAATGTTAATTAAAATTTAAATTTTAATGAAGTGTTGTCATGCAAGCTCTCAAAATATTTATGATTTTTACTCAGAGCAGCACTAGGGTGAGATTAGGTCATTATCTTCCAGAGTTGTTTCTTTAAATAACTAACTAATTATAATTAATTTTTTTTTATATTTTTTATTTATGAAATAAAACTAAAATAAATGGAGTTTTGATAATTGAGAATGAAATTATAAAATTAATCATGTAGATAAAATGAAACACAATGATTGCAAAAAAAATGAAGTTAGAAAGAAAGGTGACATTTCTAATTGAAACAACTAGATTGAACCTTCATTTATTATTATTAGTTTAAAATTAATTTAATGACATCACTCCATCACATTTGTGAATATCCACATCTACCTATGGTTTTGAATATACATTTCACTCAACGATCACTAAGAGACTACACATCCACCACCTCGATTGAGGGAAAAGAATATAGAAGAAAAAGCTAAGCCTCAGGTGGTAAGTGGAGACACAATGGAAAAATTACCCATAAGATACCCCTCAAAATTAATTTATTAAAGTAAGAAAAATTAATAATTAATAATCAATGACTTGGTATCAACACTCGATTACTTCCCATGGAACTTCCTCGGGTTAGCTACTCATGATATTAAGCATAAGAGTTCACAATGAAGAATAAAATGGGGAGAGAAAATGAAAGAGAGATCGGATAAGATAAAAAAGATAACAATAAAATTAAAAAATGAAATGAAATTATGGAATTAAAATAAAATACAACATGAGAAAAAACTATAACATAACTCCAACTAAATCTTTTTTTTAGCGGCCGATCCCTTGAATGTTTATGGAAATACAAATTTATAGGGAGAGGAGTTAAATATTTTTTCTCAAAAATCTTCAAATGAAATATTATGAATGGGATTCATATTTAATAGAAAAATTTGGAAAACTTTTCTTCTTAAAATTTTCTACCCAATTTCTTATGAATGTGTGTAACTTCTCCGACATGGGTGCCACTAAATCGGTGCCCCGATCTGGGTTGTCACATGACCTCAAGCACGCCTCTGCATATGCCAGAGGTTACCGACTATCAGTGAGGGTCTAATAGGCCATTTGGGGAGACTATAACCTATTTATCAGAGTAATCCAAAGTATAATAAAATATAAATAGTGAAATAAATAGTAAATAAATAATAACCTTCATAGTCAAACATCTCCCAAACTGGGTACAATCCATAAGAATTAGTAAATATGTCATTTCATGCTATAGTGAAAAGTGAACAAAAACCAAAATAAATACAAATAGTGGAATCCAAAAAATTATCTTGACTCTAAGTTTGGAATCTCAACCATGCATTTTCCCAAGTCCAACTCAATTCCCTAACATAGGGCCCTTACCCTTATCCTAACTTGCATACATGAAATCTACTCGGGTACACAATGACGGCTCAAGATTGGTGTGAGTACAAATCAGAAGGCCACTACCAACGATGTCTTAAAATATCCAGTCTAACAGATAATTAATGATTGTATTAACTAAATAATAAGCAAAGGAATATAACTTTTAGGCCACTATTTTACAATATATACTATGAAAAACAAACCAAGGTGATAATTTATTATGTCTCTATCATTATTAGTTCATCTTCAATCACACAAGGTTCATGGAATAAATCATTTTTCATAAAGGAATAAGTAAGTCCCTAACACACTAAGGATAACATATAACATCATCAAAATATCCTTACCTCGAAGCCTCAGTCTGAGTGTAATGAAACCATTAGGGGAATAGAGCTTCATCTCCTTCCCTATCACGTGCATTGTGGGTGGAGTTTGAGCATCAGTCCAACTAGAACCATGGGAGGAGCCTTAGTCCTTTATCCCACACCTCAATCCATGTGAACATGCTTATCCATCCATTCACCGCACACCAACTACATCAAAACCATACACAACCAATACATACAATAATCATAATCTATAACAATAAACATAGTAAATCATGTTGTTCCATAGTCCATTAACACCTTTCCCATTACTTCACTTAGTCCATTTATCCCAATTCCCATTCTCAATCCTAGATCACTAAGAATATTCAATAATTTCATTACCGTTAAATTAAAATTTTCCTTATGAATTTTTCTATTCCTTTATGTTTTGGAAATCACAAACACATTCCCTTAATAAATTTTTCTATCTATAAGGAAATTTATATTCAACATATTTCTATCTATAAGAAAATTTATATGCATGTTAGTTTTATAGATAAGTATAAAATTATGTTTCTTAAGTTAGAATAGTCACTAGAACAAATCATATCCTTAATAAAACTTAGAATCTTTCACTTTCTCAATTCCAAATCATCTAGAAAATCAAATCTGATACAAAGTTCCTTAGACTCCAAATCATCCAGAAAATCAAATCTAATTTATCATTATCCAATTCTTATTTGATCAAAAAATTGATTTATATTTTATGTTTCTTAGATTCTAAATCACTCAGAAGAATGATTCCAAATGACAACAATACCTAGATTCTGAATCACTCAAAATTTTAGATCCACTGTGTTTCTTAGATTCCAAATCTCTAAATTTTTTTGATCCACTATGTATCTTTGTTTCCAAATCACTTAAAATTTTGGATCCACTATGTTTCTTAAATTATGATTCACTTAAATTTTCAAATCCAAATCAGTGCATTTATTAGATACCAAATCTCTTGGAATGTAGAATATGATTTACCATGTTACTTAAATTTTGATTGTTAATATTTTTCAGATCTAGTTTTTATAATTTAATTAAAGATTATATATTTACTTAATGCTATGATTTCATATATTTCTTTAATTTAATAAATTTACTTAATTTAATGTTTCTTACATTCAAATTATTATATATTATTGTAAAGATAATTTTTCTTGGGACTATTTTCGTTATCTAAATGGTTTCGTTGTTATAGTTACAATATGGCCATTAAGAATGCCACATATCCAAGTCCCTCCATGATTTCTAGGAAAATATGACTATTGGAAGAAAATATGACCATTGGAGATATCACCTATAAATTAAAAATCATCTGAATGTTTTTAGAGCTATTAACTTTTGGGAGAATTTAAACTCTGCAAGAGATCTACCAGATTTTCTTAGTGATAAATCCTTGAAGATTTTATGTTATGAACAACTTGTTCCACATAAATAAATATTAACAAATATTTTTTCTTCTTAGAGTGATTCTGATTTTTTCTGATTAAGATAGAGGGATTTCGAGTCTAGGAAGATAGATGTTCCAATTAACTACTTAATCGAGGGATTCCAAGTTGAAGGAAGACATAGGTTTCAATAAACTTACAGATTAAGGGATTATAGGGATAGTAAGATAGATTCCAATCATTATATCGATAAATTTACCTGATGTAGGTAATAAAAACTTTCTTGAAAGTATAAATCAAGGTACCTTTTTCCATGGTTTTTTGGATACCCTTCTCTTCGGGTTAAAATATTTGTACTCTTTTACTTTTACTTTTATTTCCACTGCAATTTGTAACATTAAGAAAGTATTTCTTATAATTTCTCACTATTGTAACTCTGATATAAGATTCTATATGATGTAAGGTAGAATCTTGTTTAATTATACCTATGTACTTATTTCATCATGCGTCTTTGTTAAACTTAAAGTTTATTTACATAACCTTAAAAAAGAGGGTTTAAGCTGTTTAACCATGTTAAACAAAGTTTTATTAAGGTTAAAAATAAAAGTTTTTAAACTTATAATTCACCTCCTCTTGTAATTGAGTATCTACATCTATATTTAGATCCTAAAATAGGTATTAGAGAAGGTAGATGAAATACTAATATAAATATTTTTATTGGATGATAATTCCACTTTTTTTATCTTACTTTTTTTTCTCTTACAAGTTATATTCATTTCTTTAATAGACTCTATGTCTATAAATACATACTACACTAACGTGTGGAGTGGAAAAGGTTTTTTTGTGATATAAGAGGAATGAATGTCGGATCCTTAGATAATCTAAACTTGATAAGACCACCTATTTTTTATGGGAATTATTATGAATACTGGAGAGACAGAATGAAGAATTTTTTTATTAATAATGGTGTGGATAATTTTTTAATTCTTACTAGAGATTACAAGATCCCTGAAAAGAAATTTAGAACATTCACTAACCATGAAAAGTAATAATATCAGCTAAAGTATATGGTATGAAATATATTGTTATGTTTTATAGCCTGGAATATATATTTCCAAATATCTTCTTGTGAATTAACTGACAAAATTTGGATGAAAGTGGAAGTTACAGATTTTGGTACATTGAATGTTATTGAAACTAGAAGAGCTATGTTTAGAGAATATTATCATGGTTTTGTTTTTCTTTATAGAGAACCCATAGGTAAATCTCAACTGAGACTCATGACTATCGTGAACAAACTATAGTCAATGGAAGAAAAAGTCTTAGATGATGTGATTCTTGTAGATAAGATTATAAATATCATGCCTAATGAATTGAAATCTAAGAGAACCACTATTGATGGTTCAAGGAAAGTTACAACTGTTACTCAGAATGATTTTTTTGGAACTCTTTTAAAACATGAGAATAGATCTATGATATTTTATGATAATATAAAGAAGAAAAATGGGAGTGTTTATTTTATAAATACTTTGAATCAAATGAAATCCAAGACTCCTTAGAAAGTTGTTAGACAAAAAAAGTCTAAGAAAGTTGTTATACAATTATACTCAAGTGAATCTAAATAGTTAGAGAATGAATTAGTCAATAATGCTCAAATAATGAACAAGATATTTGGTATGAAGGATTTTAAGTATAGATATATGAAAAATGATAGGAATGATTCTGAAGTCACATGTTACAAATGTAAAAAAGAAGGACATATCAGACCTGATTGTACAAATATTAACAGAAAGGACAGTAAAAATATTCATTCTAAAAGGAATAAAAAAATATATTTCAAATCTAAGGGAAATAAAAGTCTTGAAGGAAAAATGATTCTTGGTGTGCAAGTGGTGGAGACTCATTAGATGAAGCTTCAGATAATGAATCTTCTGGATAGAAGAATATTAGTCCTTTTGTCAGACTTCTTACCAAGAATAAATGTCTTATGGCTATGGTAAAAACAGATGAATCCTTAAAAAATATATATTTAAGTGATAAATATCTTGATGAGAATGGATATATTTCTTCAGTTGAATAATCTTTTTTAGAAAAAGATATCTTACCTTCTTCTGAAAAAGTATCTTGATTTTATAAGTTTCTTGAAAATGAAAATAGTAAGATAAAAAAGAAACTTGATAAGGAAAATACTAGAATCAATATTTTAACAAAAGATGTATCAGATCATTCTAAATATCTTGATGAAAAATCTTTTGAAATTGTTTATATTTCTAAAATCCTTGTGGAATTTAATTCTGAGAAGGATAAAATTTATAAGGATTTTTTAATATGTTAATCTAAGAAAAACATTTTAGAGATAAAATCCAGTCTTAATACTAATAACTACGAAGATAAGAATTTAGTCATTAGACAAAAATATGAAATATTTTCTTTAAAGAAACTTTTTTCAAACTTTAATTCTTATAAAGAAAATTTTTATAAGACGTATTCACAAATTCATCCTCATAGGAATAGTTAGGGAATGTGTTATTCTCACTCAAAACTAGTTTTCAGTCACAACTATTTTGTTCCTCAAAGTGACCCTTTTTTCCTTAAGTGTAAATGTGGTGGACATTTGGAGAAATATTGTTCTTTAAATAAAACTCAATCCTTATGTTTTCATAAATCCCAGTTTTCTAAGAAAATGTGGATACCTATGATTTTATTTTCTATCATTTTTTGGATCCATGAAAGTTTAGATTTCAAAAGTCTAACTATTTATTTTTCAGGAAAAGAAAGGAAGTACCAACAAAAATACATGGTACATGGATAGTGGATGTTCCTAGCACATGAATGGTAAGAAAAAATTATTTGAAAATATTTTTAAGAAGAAAGGTGGAAGATTCACTTTTGGTGACATTTATCAAGCATAAATTGTTGGTATATGGAATATTATTCTTCTTAGGAAAGCCTCAATTTCAAACGTCTTATTTGTTAAAGTTCTTAAGCATAAACTTATATTCATAAGTCAATTTTGTGATGAAGGTTACCTTGTGAATTTTAGGAATGATAAATAAATAGTACACAATTCCAAGGATGTGTTCATGCTTTCAACCCATAGGCATGAGAATGTTTATACACTTAACATAGAATATTTTAGGAGTCAAGACTTACCTTGCCTTAGTGAAATGGAATATCAATTGTGGTTATAGAATATAAGACTAGGAAAACGTAACCTTATAAACTTATGTAAAATATATAATAAAATACTTGTTAAGGATCTACCAAATCTTAGATTTGATTCTTCAAAAGCCTGTGATCCTTATCAATATGGAAAGCAACATAAGTCAAGATTTAAGTATATTAGTTAAGTATCAACTTATGATGCATTACAGATAGTGCACTTGGACTTGTTTGGTCCTAAAAAAAATGTAATTATTGTTGGAAAATACTATTTATTTGTTTTAGATGACGATTACACTAGATTTATATGGGTCTATTTTCTAGCAAGGAAATCTTAATACTTTTCTTATTTTAAATCTTTTTCAGCCAAAGTTAAAAATGATAAAAACCTTCCATTGATTACTATTCATCGTGATCATGGGGGAAAATTTGAAAATTCATATTTTGAAACTTTTTCTATTATGAAAGTCATTACTCATAACTTCTGATATCTTATAACTCCTCAGGAAAATGGTGTTATTTAAAGAAGAAAAAAAATTCTTCAAGAGATAAAAAAACCACATTGAGTGAATACTAAATTGCAAAAAAAAAATTTGGGATGAAACTGTAAGTACTGCTTGTTTTACTATAAATAGAATTTTAGTAAATCTGTTTCTCAATAAAAAACCTTATGAGTTATGTACAGAAAAAAATATAATGTTTCATACCATATATTATTTGGATGCAAAGTATTTATTTTGAATACAAAAGATAACTTACACAAATTCGCATCCAAATTTGATGAAGAAATATTTTTAGGCTATTCCACAACCTCTAAGGATTATAGAGTTTTTTAAAAAAATTATTATACTATTGAGGAAATAGTACATGTTAAATTTGATGAAACTGATCCTTTTGTTTTTAAAAAACCTCAAACCACATCTTCAGATGTGTTTTCAAAAACTGATTATCAACCTTTGATGAAAGATTCTTTCTTTTCAGGAGAATACTCAAGAAAGTGTTTCTGAATTATTCACTCCAGTATATTTTCTACCCTATGTTGATGAATAGGTTTTATAAAAACCCATTTTAGTTGTTTCTTAGGAATCATCCCAGTGATAGTATCATTGGTGATGTATATCAACCCAAGTAATATAAATTCTTTAATAAATGAAGTAGTGCATCTAGCATTTCTTTCTCAATTATAACCTAAAAGTACTAATGAACCTCTAGGTGATGAAGATTGGATTAAATCTATGAAAGATGAACTAAATGATTTCGAAAGGAAAAAAATATGGACCTTGGTAGAAAAACCTAAAGGAACTTCTATAATTGGAGTAAAGTGGGTCTTCAGAAATAAATGTGATGAAAATGGAATCATAGTAAGAAATAAAGCAAGATTAGTTACTAAAGTATATAATCAACATGAAGGAATTGAATATTAATAAACCTATGCTTCAGTATCTATACTTTAATCTATTTTAAATCTGTTAGCTTTGTAATATTGTGTTACTTCAAAATTTTTCAAATGGATGCGAATTGTACTTTCCTTAATGGATATGTTCAAGAGGAATTTTATGTTGAAAAAAATCATGGTTTTGAGGACAAAAAACATTCTGAACATGTTTTTCAAATTACTAAAGCTTTATATGGTCTTAAACAAGCCCTTAGATCCTAGTATGATAGAATTACAAGATTTGTTTTACAAAGCAATTATGTTAATGGAACTACTAACCCAATCTTCTTTATACAGAAAGAAAAGAAAAATGTTTTAATTGTTCAAATTTATATTGATGAAATTATATTCAGATCAAATCAATAATCCATAACTGATTCATTTGCAAATCTTATGAAATTTTAGTTTGAAAGGAGTGTGTTGGGTGAGTTAGCATTTTTTCTTGGTTTTCAAATTTTTCAAAAACTATAAGGAACTTATCTATCTCAACATAAGTATATTAAATATCTTAATAAAAAGTTTGGATATGACAATAATTAAAGTATAAGTACTCGAATCAGTACCTCAAATACTCTCGATCATGAGGAAGTTGGGAAACTAGTAGATCAAACATCTTTTAGTGGTAATATAGGAAGTTTACTGTACATAATATCTAGTCACCCAAACTTAATGTTTTTAGTATTCTTATGTAAAATATATCAATATAATCTAAAAGAATCCAATTTAAAAGCTATGAAAATAATTTTTCTCTATTTAAATGGAACTATAGATTTAGGAATTTTCTATTCTTCTAGAAATTATGTTGTGTTAAAAAAAATTTGGGATACTGACTATAGTGGTTGTAGAATGGATAAGAAAAGAACATTTAGAAATTTTCATTTATTAGGAGATTAATTAGTTTCTTATTCATCTAAGAAACAAAATTTTGTAGCACTTTCAACTGCTGAAGATGAATATATAGCAAATGGAAGTTGTTGGGATCGTGTGTTGTGGGTGCAACACACACTCATTGATTATGGCATGCGTTTTACTAAAACTAAGATACTATGTGATAACACTAATGCCATATCCTTAAGAAAATACCTTTCACATCACTCTCATGAAAATCATATAGATATTATGAATCATCATTATAGGGATCACACACTTAAAGGACATATTATTTTTCAATTTATCAGAACGCAAGAAAAACATACTGATATTTTCACAAAATCATTACCTTATGATATATTTGAATATATTATAAAAAAGTTGGGAATGATAACTGTAAGATAATAATTCATATCTAATTTTTGTTTAAAGAATCTCCCTACATTAAGATAATCCTTTTGTATGAGGAGTACATTTGTTTTTACCTAATAAAGTTTTTTACAACCTAATAAAGTTTTTTAAAACCTAAAAAATTATTTTAGAACCTAATTATGATTTTCAAAAACTAATAATGTATTTTGGAACCTAATAAATATTTTCAAAAACTAATAATTTTTTTTGGAACCTGATAAAGTTTTTCAGAACCTAAAAATCATTTTAGGATCTATGATTTCTAAGAATAATCTTATCAAACACTAAAAAAACTTCTGATAACTCTAAAAGGTATATTTTATTACATCTTTTTTCTTAGTTTTATTTCTGTTTGTTGGTATTTCAATCTTGTTTTTAGAAAAATCTTAACATACTCAAATTTCCTTAAATTCATATTATTAACCTAAAACCTCAAAATATTGGATCCCATAAACCTTATTTTGTTCAATTGCAACCATTAAATTTGATCAAATCAATGTCGAACATTGGATCAATCTTGGAAGACCAACCGTCATTATGATGATTATATAATGGAGGGACCCACTTCAAGTCCTACATCCGTTTCCAAAGATTTCTCATCGAAGTGCTGCATCTCCTGAAATCCCTTTTTTCAGTTTTCTAAATTTCTTTTAAGTTCCGGGTGTCTCTCTCTATCTTTTCTTAGATTTCAATGCTTGCAAATAAGGAGAATAAATATTGGATGATATTTAGAAAAAGGTTAGTTGACTGTGATTTTTTTCATAGGTATGATTATCTAATAAGAACGATCATAAAGTTTCAAGGTTGGGAATGTATTTGTATTGCAAATAAGAAAGAATAACAAGATCTAGTTTACACAGACTTGGTTATAGAATTCTATAAATCAATTGAGTTTTTCATTCAAGGAGAAGAGGATAAGATTTGATTCAAGAGTTATGAAAAAACCTATTCCTTATCTTTTAAGAAAGATTCAAATGTTCTTGGGATACCATATTACAGTGAAGCTTACTATTTCTCCCACAAGTTTTCAAACTCAGAAGGATCATTTGATAAAGTAAAAGTGATTGATTACTTAGGTCTTAAGGGTGTGAAAAAGCCTAATATTTTCAATATTTTAGCCTACTTCAGAATCATTGAATTATGGATCTAAGGAGTTTTAATACCAATTAAATGAGACAAATATACCTTAAAAATCATAAACATTTTAATGTTGAATTTTCTGGTCAATCTAAGGAATATTAACTTGGTGAAGTACATCGTTCTTACTATTAGTAAGATACAGGATATGATGATCAAATCTCACATCCTTATGTATCCAACAATCTTGTCTACGCTCATTGTAAGTTGTTTTACATTTTGGAACATTTATTGAAGTTTAATATACTCTTTTTAAGCATCGACACACTTAAAAGAATAAAATTTTCTTTCAGTGATAAGATGAATTAATTTTTTGATCTTACGGGCAAGGAAGTCCAAATAGGAGGAAGTTAAAAATCTGAACCAAAGAAAAGAAAAGTTTGGGAACCAGAACCAGCTCAAGAATCCAAACTTCTAAAGCCCAAGAAACGAAAGACTTACTCTAATGAAGTTATAGCAAGATGGAGAAAAATAAAAGAGAAATGGAAAGAAGGATAATAGGTGTTTGGTTTAGATCTGACTGAATCTGAGTCTTTGAAAGCTCAATCTACTGAAGAGCTTGAGAAACAAGGTAAAGATAATAATATTAAGAAGTATCTTTTTGAATAACAAGTAATTCCAGATTTTTTAAATGATATAGAAAGAGCTTCAACATAGTTTCATGTTTCGGAATCATTTATCCAAGAAACAAAACTTCCTCAACCTTCCCAATAAATTCCAATAGAGGATATCCCTTCAGTAAAAGGAAAGTAAGTTATTCCAAGCACAATTTCAATTTTTCAATAACCACCTCAATAATAAAAATAAGAAGAAGAATATAATGTTCAACAGAAAGATAGCAATAAATAGATTCTTCAACTTGAAGAAACACAAAGGCATATCCATTATGGCAAGCTATATTTAAGAACCTATGAATCCTCATCAATTAATATTTCTTATGAAGTAAAGAATATTCATAAATCTCCTTCAATTTAGAAAGATAATGTTGTTGAAATTGAAGTTCATCAAATTCTATCTGATAGTGATAATGGTGATAGTGATAATAGTGGTGATGATGATGATGGTGATGACAAAAATGAAGATGGTAATGAAAAAGTTAGTGATGATAATGAAAAGGAAGATGAAGATGAAGATGACAAGATCATTCAAGTTTCTAATGATGTTAAAGTAGTTAAGAAAATAGTGAATCCAATCTCTGTGAAAGACAAATGGAAGAAAGTAGATGATGGGAAATATAAGGTATTTGCATTAAAACAAGAATAGACTTCCTAATCCTTAGGATAATACTTTTTTGTTCAATCATTGAAGAATTTGGTGAACTCCATTACTTATTTTCCAATCCTAAAGTCTAGATTCCATCTTATTCAAGAATCAGTTGACTAGAAGTCAGAATCTATAACTCTTTTAGTGGAGAAACTGGTAATGATTGAAGGTTATTTCAAAACCTATGTTCTCAACTGTGATCCTAATAGGAATTCATGAAAAGATATCAAAAAGTATTCAAAGAAAGTCAACCATGATCATAAAATTTTTGATGACTGATTTGAGACAATCAAGGGGGATTTCACAAAGTCTTAGGACAATATTAAATATCATTCTTATAGTTTCTCAGAGAAGAAGAAGGAAGAGCAAGGCATCTTGTTTTAAGAAGTTAGAGTTCTGAATGGGAAACTCAACTTTGTCTCTCTAGAAGTGAAAAGAATAAAGGCTTATAGAGATGAAGTGTATGAAGAGCATAATTATCAAAATGATAATATTCAAAGTCACCAAGAAAATATTGCATTTATTGAAGATAAGAGTAAGGACAAAGAAGATCTTATCACAAAGTTCCAAGATGATCATAAGGAGATAAAAATGTTTAAGGCTATTCTCAAAAAAATAATTCGAAATAAGGATGACTAATTTTCATTAATTTCAATATTTTATTGTATAAAATATTTCTTGAATCAAAATACTATTATCCATTGTTTCGTGTTATTTATTTCCTTACCCTTTCAGATACATTATAATTTTTCTACTTTTTTTGTAAATCAAAAAGGGGGAGAAGAATGTTAAAAAAAAATTTGATTTAGAAGAAGAATAATAAAGTAAGGGGGATATATTTCCTTAAGAAAGGATAAAAATATATAAAGACATAATATGACCCTTAAGGTGGATTTCTTAACCCAAGGGGGAGTTAATCATATTCACCTTATGTTATAAAAAAGAGGGAGATAAGTATTTATTTTAAGTTTAAATATGAAATATTTCAATCTCCATATTCTTTTCTTATATCTATTGTTTGTTATTTGAAAAAATGGAGAGATTGTTAATTGAAAATTTTCCTTATGAATTTTTCTATTCCTTTATGTTTTGAAAATCAAAAACAAATTTACTTAATACTTCTTTATATCTATAAGGAAATTTATATTCAACATATTTCTATCTATACAGAAATTTATATGCATATTAAGTTTATATATAAGTTTAACATTATGTTTCTTAAGTTAGAATAGTTATTGGAATAAATAATATCCTTAATAAAACTCAGAATCTTTCACTTTCTCAATTATGAATCATTAAGAAAATCAAATCTGATTCAAATTTTCTTAGACTTCAAATTGTCTAGAAAATCAAATATGAGTTATCTTTCATCAATTATAATTTTCTTAGAAATGCAATTCTGATTTTATGTTTCTTAGATTCTAAATCACTTAGAAAAACAATTCCCAATCATAGTGTTTCTTATATTCTGAATTGCTCAAAATTTTGGATCCATTGTGTTTCTTATATTCCAAATCACTCAAAATTTTGGATATGCTATATTTCTTAAATTTTTATTTGATTAAATTTTTGAATCTAAATATTCACATTTATTAAATATTGAATCACTCAGAAAATTTAATCTAATTCACCATGTTCTTTAGATTATGGTTCTCAATATTTTTCAGATTCAATTTTTATAATTTACTTAAAGATTCTATATTTACTTAAAGTTAAAATTTCATATCTTTCTTTAAGTTACTCTATTTCCTTAATGTAATGTTTCTTACATTCATATTCTTACATATTGTTCCAAAGATAATGTTACTTGTGATAGTTTTTAATCTAAATAGTGTCTTTGTTTCAGTTGCAATATGACTATTACGAATTCCACCTATCCAAGTTCCTATGAGATTTCAAGGAATATATGAACATTAGAGAAAAATATGACCATTGGATATCTCGCCTATAAACACCTAATCATTTGGACGTTTTGAGAGCAGTGAACTTTTGGTATAATAGATACTCCCTGAGAGCTCTTCTAGATTTTCTTCTTGAAAAATCCTTAAAGAGTTTATATTGTGAACAGCTTGTTCCACATGCTTAAATCTTCAACAAGATTTTTTCTTATTAGTGAAATTATAATTTTTGATGATTATGATCGAGGGATTTAGCGGCTAGTAAGATAGAGGTTCTGATTACCTACTTAATTGAGGGCTTGTAATTTGAAGGTAGACAGAGGTGCCGATCACATTACAGATCGAGGGATTGTAAGGATAGAAAGACAAATTCTAATCTTCATATCATGGGATTCCCCTAATGTGGGTAAGACATGCTTTTTTGAAAGTAGAAATCAAGGGACCTTTATCCAAGATGTTTTTGATACCCTATTCTTTGGGTTAAAATATTTTTACTCTTTTACTTGTACATTTATTTTCGCTACAATTTTGCACATTAAGAAAGTATTTCATAAAATTTCTCTTTGTTTTAACTCTAATATAAGATTCTATATGCTTTAAGGTAGAATATTGTTTAAGTATACCTGTGTACTTATTTCCTCACCCATCTTTGTTAAACTTATGGTTTATTTTTTAAACCTTAAGAAAGATGCTTTAAGTGGTTTACCTTGTCAAAAAAAGTTTCCATAAGGTTAAAAATGAAATTTTTTAAACTTAAAATTCACCCTCTCTTTTAATTGAATATCTACATCTATATTTCAATCCTATTCTTATGTCAACCCATTATACATATTCATAACTTTTCTTATGAAATTTCATTCAACTTATTTTCCCATTTCACATAATATTTTCAATTTAGCATATTCACAGTTTCACGTACACTAACTCGCTTAAGCATATCGAGCATAAATAATAAGCCTCATAATCTAACCACAATTAAACAATGCATCATTTGGTCTTACATTAAGAATAACACATAATATATAAGGTATCTACAAGATCACACAACAACCTATATCTTACTTAGCTAATTCTAGGTCTGGAATGTACCGTCACACCACATGGGTGGCCTTAAATGGGTCAAATAATAATCTATGAGTCCCATAGGGAACCATGAGGTTTTACATTCATCATTTTGACATTCATTTTACCAATTATTATCAAGGGATCAAAATCACAATAAGGAGTAACCAAGAAGTAAATCCAAACATGCAGAAATCACAAATAAAACTATGGTATATAATTTGTAGACCACTTACCTTGAATCCATGGATGAAATCTCCCTTAATCAAAGACTTAGATCAAAATTATACTAACCCTTGAATGCTCAACCTACATATCACCTGAAAACGTGGGTTTTAGGTATTCATAAGGAGATGTTAGAAATATGAAAAAACAAATCAAGAAGATAAAAGAAGGCCGAGATTAAACTTACCTAGAGCTTCAATCTACAATTGATGACACTCCAAATGATCTAGGAATGAAGGGGGATCACTCTTGGGAGATTATAGAAGATTTGGTTCATCACTAGGGTTTAACGGAGATAAAATCAGGAAAATCCCGAGTGAGCCTAAAAATATTAGAGTGGAAATTTTGTAAATTTCTAAACTTTCCTTGGAAACACGGTTTACCCACACAGTTTTCCAAATCGTATGCAAATCGTGCAAGTGAAACTATCCAAAAATCACCCCTTAACATGGTTTCTTGGTAATTATGCACAGTTAGATTAACCGTACAGTAAACGTGCAGCAACCTCTGTCCAAGGCTACACGATTAATTGGGATTCTCCACGCGGTTTTCACATACCACGCGCAAACCATGAAACATGCCTAGAAATTCTTTTTGACTCCACTTTCATGCCTCGAACCACCAGAACACCCTATAGACTTCTCATGATCATTGGGAAACACTTATTTGACCATAATAAAGTACATAAAATGAAACATAAACAAAAAAATGCCTTTAAAAAACCCAGGATCATACAACCTCACCACCTTAGGATGACTCATCCTCGAGTCTCTATTCTGAGAATCATTGGGTTCCTGAAGCAAAGTGATCTGGCCACTAGGACTGTACATCTGATTCAATTTTCTTTCTAAATGTTTCCTTGATACCATAGAACATGAACCAAAGGCACAACCTTGCCCCACAAGACCTTCTCACTATGATCCTTAATACGAACTAAATGATCCTCAAAAGATGAATTTGGATCAAGCTCAACATCATCAATGTTTATCACATGAGATGGATCAGGTTGATACTTACAGTGTTATGAAAAAAGAAAAAAATATTGCATTCCACTATAACATTATGAAATATCCAATTGGAAATCCACTGGTCCAATCCTCTCCATGATCTCAAACGACCCCACATGCCAAGGATCCAACTTACCTTGTTTTCGTATTAGATGATGAACCAACCTTGATGACACTTGAAGAAACACACTATCACCTACCATGAACTCAATAGGTCTACGATGTTGATCTGTGTATTAATTCTACCTACTATGAGCTGTTTACACCCGCTTTTGAATCAACCAAAACTTCTCAGATGTCTTCTGCATGAGACTCAATCCTAAAAACTCAAAATCCCTATATTCTAACCAACACAAAAGAGATCTACACGGCCTCCCATAGAGTACCTCAAAAGGAACCATCTGAATTGTAGCCTAAAAACTGTTGTTGTAAGAAAAACCAACAAGTGGCAAGCACTTTGACTATGAAAAACCGTAATCCCGAACACATTCTCTCAACATGTACTCTAATACCTAAATTGTACACTCTGACCATCCGTCCATCTGTAGGTGATAAGACATACATAAAAACAACTGGGTACTAAGTGCCTTTTTTAGTTCCTACCAAAAGTGCAATGTGAAACATGGATCATGATTCGAAACAATGGTTCTTGGAACACCATGTAGCCACACTATCTCCCAATCATGTAACTCCCCCAACTGGTCAACTATATAAGTTTCCTAGATTGGAAAGAAATGAGAGACTTTAATCAACCGATACACAATGACCTAGATTGCATCATTCTTTCAATGTGTCCTCATAAGAACCACTACAATGTCCATCGTTATATCATTCCAATTCGATTCTAGAATGGGAAATGAATATAACAAATTACCTGGACACTGATTCTTGGGATTCACCTATTGATAGGTAAGGCATCGTGCTACAAAATATGTAACCTCTTTCTTCATTCCTTACCACCAATACTGCCAACAAAGATTACTATTCATTTTATTCAGTGCTCATCTTGCATCTCCAGGTGCATCAGTGTAAAAAAATCCATTATCATTCTCTTATAGTTGGATTCTTGAACCACCTAATTTTGTGTCTTCTAGCTAAGAGCATATGCAACACTATTACATTTTCTCGATGTGTAAAACAACTCAAAATCAAAGTATTATAGTTACTAGACCTACCTTTATTTCCATATATTAAAATCCCACCTTGAGAAAATGTACTTAAGAATTTTATGATTAGTAAACACCATGAACTACTCTACCAATAAGCAGTGCCTCCAAGACTTCTAAGCATAAACCACAACAGCTTTCTCGAGATCATGGGTTGGGTAATTTCTTTTAAGAGGCCTCAAATGTCTTGACCCATAAGCTACAACCCAATCATCTTACATCAACACTGCCCCATGTCCCACATCAGACGCTTCACAAAACAAGGTGTACATCTTACTAGGTTTACGTAGGATCAGAATCGGTGTGGTAGTCAACCACTTCTTTAGTTCTCGAAAATTGGTCTCACATGTCTTCGAACACTCAAAATTAACACCCTTATTGGTTTATCTTGACTGTAGTGTTTCCAAATGAGAGAAATCCCCAATGAACCTCTGGTAAAAACCGGCCAATCCTAAAAAACTCCAAACATCAAAAACATTCTTAGGATGCTCCCAAGACACCATAAGCTACACCTTCTCTAGATCCACTAACACACCTAACTCAGAAATGATGTATCCTAATATATGTACTTTATCAATCCAGAACTGACATTTTGATAGCTTGTCATAAAGCATATGGTCTCTGAGTGTACTCAAGACGATTTCAAGATGTTTGTCCTGATTGTCAAGAGTTTGTGATTACAAAAATATGTTACCAACAAAGACAACCACTAAGTAATACTGATAAGGTTGAAATATATGATTCATTAGTTCCATGAACATTGCCGGTGCATTGGTCAATTGAAATGGATTTACAAAAAATTCATACAACCAATACCTACTCCGGAAAGTTGTCTATGGTACTTTAGATGGTCTCACACTAAACTGATGGTGTCCTGATCTCAAATGGATCTTGTATAACACTGAGGCACCCCTCAATTGGTCAAATTGGTCATAAATTCTGGGAATACAATATCATTTATTAACCTTCATCTGATTCAACTTCATGTAATCAACACATAACCTCAATGACCCATCAACCTTCTTAGAAAACAACACGAGTGATCCCCATGGAGACGTACTAGGTAAAATGAATCCCTTTTTCTAAAATTCTCCCAGTTAAACCTTAAGTTCTTGGAGTTATGATAACGCTATTTGAAATGGTGGAATATAAACTGGTTCTACCCCTAGCAGTAACTCAATTGTGAAAACCACATCCCTTTCAGGCAGTAGTCTCAATAAATCCTCAGGAAAGACATCATGAAACTGACCCACCACATGAGAAAAGACATGTTGATCCACTTCCCTATCATTAAGAATAAGTCATGACACTTGGGCTGTGAGTTCACGCAACTGATGAAAAATTGGTCCCACACGACCTTCTTGAACATCCCACCCACCACGAAAGGCATAAGTGCCTCCACCGAGAAACATGAAAGTTTCCCTATGACGGTAAAAATAGATATGGGAATGATAAAACACTAGTCAGTCTATACCCAATATCAGGTCAATACCTAACATCTTGAATACAATCAGGTTCCATAGAAAATAATAACCACCAACCTATAAAGGATAACTTGTACACCATCTGATATCATAAACTCACACTCCAAATGGAGTATCAATTAACATACCCCCCCAAACTTGTTCCATGGATATTCAAAACACAACCATAAACTATGTAGAGATAAAAGAGTGTGTGGAACCCATATCAAATAAAGAATTTCTAAGTGTCTGATATAATGGCTTGGTCCACTACCTCTGTATACCTCTTCAGATGGAAGATGTTCACCTGAGACCTAATATCATGCCTAATCCCATCCTAGAAGTATTTTTCTATAGTCACCTCATCACTAGCCATCATTGGGATGAATCATTACAAGTCCATGAAACAACAAGAAAAAACAATTAATGATGCATCCCCTTCAGTCAAACTCATAAAATCTTCAACCTTCTCTTACCTCAAAGTTTCTAGGTAATAATGTTCCAGAAAATTTTCCTATAAATCCTTATACACCATTAATTTAGCTTGCTCTATTTGAACCATAATATCCCACCAACACTTGTCCTAACCACATAACATGTAGGATTCTAACTTGACATTATTCTCAAGAGGAGTCTCCATATGATCAAGAATAGTCTTGATAGATTCTATCTAAAACTCTTCTACCTCTGGGCCACCCTCTCTAGTAAAGGTCGGAGGGTACTGCAGCTGAAACTCCTTAGTCAGCTCGAACACACTATGCTTAACCCAACCTGGGTCCTGTTCCATAATTTTCATAAAATGAGAAAGATTCTCATGGAACTACACTTCCATTTTATCTTGAACCACCAGATCCTCTTTATCCACTACCGGGGGAGAATTCTCAGAAATGTCCTCCTATCTCCCAAATGACACACATCTTCATGGAGGAATTTATCTAAAATTCCAAACACAAACTTGAGAACACAAACCATAAATATTTCAAAAATATAATGTAAGTCTCTTCATTAACCACAAAAAAAAAACATTTCACATACACCACCCAAACAAGTCTGATCATACCCATAATGCTACCCTCAACCATCCCTACCAAGGTCATGGCTAACATGATGTCACTAACTCACACAACTACAAGCTTACCTTTGACACTATCTCAAAACTATTCTCACACAAAAACTTATTCCAATAACACTTCATTTCAAATTCCTCCCTTTATCAAGTGTAATTACTTAATTATCGTTTAACATTTTCACCCCTTGTAACCAATCTATATTACTTCATTAGAAACAATATTCACCACTTTTAAGAAATTCAAATGAATTATACCCTCTATGTACCATAGAACCATCCCAATTGTGTGTGCCTACTATGATTCTTGTAACTTATATACATAGGTACCTAGAATGATTCATGAATTCACAACCTCGTTCCATTCCATCCAGGAGTAAAATATCATAAAACCATCACATAATAACACATTTTCATCACCCAATGGTGAAATATCATCAAATTTAACAAGATACAACAAGAACAACAATTCCTGCCACGAGTGACTTGGGTTTTCCCCCATAATTGGGTTAGATACTCCCCGAAATGAGCTCATTAGCAAGGCCTGACAGTATCATAATCTCTTATCTTCCATCCTTAAATAGTAAAAAGGTAAAAAAACTCATCTGATACCAGTTTGTAACATCCTCGACCTGGGTGACACTAAATCAGTGCCCCTATCTGGGTCGTCACATGACCTCAAGCACTCCTCCCCATACACCAAAGGTTGCGGACTTGCAGTGAGGGTCCAATAGGTCATGAAAGGTGACTATACCCTCTTTACCAGAGTAAGGAACAACATAATACAATATAAATAGCATAAATAATAAGAAAAAACCTATAACATTTATTGTAAAACATCTCCCAAACCGGGTATAATCCACAAGAAACAGTAAATATGTCATGTCATGCTACAATGCCAAGTTGAAAAAACCCAAAATAAAGACAAACAATAGAATTCCCAAGACATTACTAACTCCAAGTATGGAACCTCATCCATGTATGTCCCCAAGACTAAATCAATTTTCTAGCATAAGGCCCTTTCCCTAGTCCGAAACTTCAAGCTTGAAATCTGCTCGGGTACCCAATGACGGCCTGAGCAAGGTGTGAGTACAACTTAGTAGGCCACCACCAATGGTGTCTACAAATATACAATCTAACCTATAGTGCGTGAAAGTATTAAAAAAATAACAAGAAAAGGAATACATCTAAAAGGCCACCAATTAACAATCTCTACTTAGCTAAACTAAACAAGGTGCCAATTCATTAGGTCCCTATCATTACTAGTTCATAATCAATCACACAAGGTTCATGGCCTACATAATTTTCATAAGGGAATAATAATTACCTAAATAACTAGGGATAACATATCACAACATCACAATATCCTCACCTTTAAGCCTTAGTTTGGGTGGAATGCAACCATTAGGGGAATAGAGCTCCATCCCCTTTCCTAACCCATGCATTGTGGGTAGAGTTGGAGTACCAGTCCAACTCGACCCATGTGAGGATCCTAAATCCTTTATCCCAAACCTCAAGCCATGTGAAAATTCTTAGCCATCCATTCACCACACACCAACCACATAACAACCAAACAAAACTAATACATACAACAATTATAATTCATAACAATCAACATGATAAATCATATTGTTCCATAATCAATTAACACCTTTCCCATTACTTCATTTACTACATTTATCCAAATTCCCATTATCAAGCTTACATCACTAGTCATATTCAATAAATTACTTATGAAAACCCATTATAAATATTCCTAAATTCCCTTATGAAATTCCCTTCAATATATTTTCCCATTTCACATACCATTTTTTATTTAGCATATTCACCATTTTACATGCACTAGATCGATTTGGAATATCGAACATAACTCATAAGACTCATACACTAACCACAATTAACCAATAACTCATTTGTACTTCCATTAAGAATATCACATACTCAACAAGGGATATACACGATCACACAACAACCTATAACTTACTTAGAACATTCTAGGTCTGGAAAGTATAGTCGCACCACATGGGTTGCCTTAAATGGGTCAAGTAATACTCTATGAGTCCCATGGGGAACCACGAGGGTTTCCATTAATCATTTAGACATTCATTTTACCAAATCATATCAAGGGATAAAACTCACAACAAGTCGGAACCACGTAGTAAACCCAAGCATGCACAAATTCCAAATGAAACTTTGGGATATAACTTATAGAACACCTACCTTAAATCTGTTGATGAATGATCCCTCAATTAAATCCTTAGATCCCAATTCAACTAACCCTTGAATCCTCTACCTAGCTCTCAACATAAATTGAGGGTTTTATAGATTCATAAGGAGATGGGAGAAATATGAAAACCATACTTGAGAAGAGGAAACAAGGAGGATATTTGACATACCTAGAGCTTCAATCCGCAACCGAAAACACTCCAAACAACATAGGAATAAAGGAGGATCAACCTTGGAAGATCATGGAAGATTTGGTTCATCACTAGGGTTTAGGGGAGAGGAAAGGAGGAAAATACTGAGTGGGACTTAAAATATTGGAGTGGAAAATTTGTAAATTTATGAACTTTATTGGGTTGCATGGTTTACCCGCATGGATTCCCAAACTGTATGAGAGCAACTATCCCAAAATCACCACTTCACACAGTTTCCTAGGAATTCCACATGGTTAGCTTAACTGTGTAGAAACAATGTGAAAGACTCTATCCAAGGCTACATGGTATGCTCTGCACTATTTTAACCGTGAACAAACCATGCAACATGCCCCAAAATTTATTTTCCTCCTCTTTCATGCCCCGAACCCCCGAAACACCCCCAATCCTTATCATGATCTTTTAGACACTGTTATTTAACCAAAATAAATGAATTAAACTGAAACATAAATAAAAACATACCTTAAGAAAAATCCCAGATATTAAAACCTCCCCACCATAGAATGGATCATCCTCGAGCTGATCTTCCCAACAATCATTGGGTTCCCAAAGCAAAGAGATATTTCCACTGGGCCAATACATCTGATTCTCACTCCCAAGTTTCTTCCTGAATGTTTCCATGATGCCATAGAACATGAACCAAAGGCACAACCATTACCCACAAGACCATATCACTATGATCCACAATACAAACCAGATGATCCTCAAAGGATGTGTTTGGATCAAGCACAACATCATCAACGTTTATCACATGACATGGATTAGGTTGGTACTATCATAGTTTTATAACATGAAAAACATCATGTATTCCAAGATACCATTGCGGAAGATCCAATTGGTAAGACACTAGTCTGATCCTCTCCATGATCTGAAATGGCCCCACAAACCTGGGTGCCAACTTCCCCAGTTTCTGGATTCGATGGTGACCCAACCTTGATGACACTTGAAGAAACACACTATCACCTACCATGAACTCGATAGGTCTATGATGTCAATATGTGTATGTCCTCTGCCTACTATGAGTTGTTTCCATCCACTTCTAAATCAATTGAAACTTCTCAGATCTCTCCAATATGATACTTTCTTCTAATAGCTCAGACTTTTAAGCTTCTAACCAAAATAACAGAGATCTATATAGAATCTTGTAGTGTTTTTCAAAAGTTTCCATCTAAATTTTATCACGAATACTATTATTGTAACCAAACTCAACAAGAAGTAAGTTCTTTTTCCACAAACAACTGAAATCTTGAACACATTCTCTCAACCTGTCCTCCAGTAATAGAATTGTACATTTTGACTGCCCATCCATCTTATGGTGATAATCCTTACTAAAAAAACCATGGGTAACAAGAACCTTATGTAGCTATTAACATAAGCGCGATGTAAAATGTGGATCCTGATTTGAAACTATGGTTCTTGGTACACCATGCAGCCTCACTATCTCCCAAACATATAACTCAGCCAACTGGTTGACTATATAATTTTTCTGGACTAGGAATAAATGATCCACTTTAGTCAGCTGATCCACAAGGACCCAAATTATATTATTATTTTGAGGAATCCTCAAAAGACCAACTATAGATTCCATAGTTACGTCATTTCACTTCCATTATGGAATGGGAAATGACTGTTACAACCCCCCATAGATGCTAATGCCTGACCTTCACTTATTGACAGGTAAGGCATCGTGCTACAAAACCCAAAACCTCCTTCTTCATTCCATACCACCAATACTACTGACAAAGATCACTATACATTTTATTTAAGCTAGGATGTGCTTCCCACTTTGATGCATGGAACTCACACATAATATCTATGCGTGAACCCACTGGTACCACAACATGACCCTAAACATAAACAACCTCTGTCAGCACCAACAACCCAACTAGAAGGTGACTCCCCACATTTAAGACTTTCCTTTATAGCCAAACATTCTCCACAAGATGACTCTACTTGACCCAATACAAAAGTATAGACTCAATTGATATAGATGTAAGGGCCATTTTTCTGTGCTCATCCTACACCTCCTGGTACATATCAGCAAGCAAATCCATCATCCTCTACTAAGAGTTCGATTCCTGAACCACTTGATTCTGAGTATTATAGCTTAGAGCATCTACAACACTATTACCTTTTCCTAGTGTGTAAACCAACTCAAAATTGATGAATTGATGGTACTGGACCCAACTTTACTATTGAAATTTAAAATCCCACTGAGAGAAAATGTACTTAATAATTTTATGATCAGTAAACACCATGAACCACTCCCCCAACATGTAGGGCCTCCAACACTTCAAGGAATAAACCACATCAGCTAGATCGAGATCATGGGTGGGGTAATTACTTTCATGAGGCCTCAACTGTATTGACCCATAAGATATAACCCAATAATCCTATATCAAAAATTCCCTGAGCCCTACACTAGATTCATCACAGAAGAAGGTGTACTTTTTACCAGGTTTAGGTAGGATTAGAATCAGTGCGATAGTCAACCACTTATTTAGTTCTTGAAATTAAGTGTCGCATGTCTCCAACCACTAAAACTTAACACCCTTATTGGTTAATCATGATAGTGTTTCTGAAAAATGAGTGAAATACCTAATGAACCTTCAGTAATAACCAGCCAGACCCGAAAAACTATGAACATTAGAAACAGTCTCAGGCTACTCCCAAGACACCACAACATGCACCTTCTCTGGATCCACCAAAACACCAGACTTAGAAATGTTGTGTCCCAAAAAAAATGCAATTTATCAATCTAGAAATAACATTTTGATAGATTGGAGTAAATCCTATTATCTCTGAGTGTACTCAATATGATTTCAAGATGTTTGGCATGATCGTCAAGAGTTCATGAGTACCCCAATATGTAATCAAAAAAGGCATCCACAAACTGATCTGGATAGGCGTGAAATATCTAATTCATTATCACCATAAACACAACCAGTGCATTGTTCAACCCATACGACTTCTCCAAAAATTTATACAACCCATACCTATTCTGGAAAGCTGTACATGGTACTTTAGAAGGTCACACCCTCAACTTATGGTATCCCAACATCAAATCAATCTTGGAGAACACTAAGGCACCCCTCAGTTGGTCAAAAATGACATCAATTCCAAGAAGAGGGTCTTAGTTCATAATCTTCATTTGATTCAACTTCCAGTAATCAACACATAACCTCAATAACCCCTAATACTACTTAGAAAACAACATGGGTGATCCCCATTGAGATGTACTAGCTAAAATGAATATATTTTTCTCTAATTATCATAGATAAACCTTCATTTCTTTGAATTCTTTTGGTACCATTCAATATGGTGGTATAGAAACTAATTCTTCCCATATGAGCTACTCGATTTTGAACTCCACATCCATTTCAGGTGGAAGTCCCGAGAAATCCTTAGGAAACCCAACCTAAAACCAATACACCACATGGGGAAATACTTGTTTCACCACCTCTACATCACCAAGAATATGGCTTGATACTTGGTATGTGAGTTCCCCCAACTACGGACAATTGGCCTTGCACAACCTGCTCAAACATCCCACTCACTATGAAAGGCATAAGTGTCTCCATTAAGAGACATGAACATTTCCATATGAAGGTAACAATCGATATGGGAATGATAAATCACTAGATAGTCCATACCTAATATCAGGTCAAATCCTGACTTCTCAAGGACAAAATGGTTCCATATAAAATAATAACCACCCACCTCTAAAGCAAAACCTATACACCATCTGATATCCTCAACTCACACTCCCAATGGAGTATCAATTGACCTAACCCACAAACATGTTCCATGGATAAGCCCAACAAAACCTTAAACTATGTAGAGATAAAAGAGCGTGTGAAACCTGTATCAGATAAAGCATTTATGAGTGTGAAAGCTACAATAATCATACCTCGAATGGTAGACAGTCCAACCTCCCCACCTCTAGGTATAGACTGAACTGCATGAAGATGGCTAGTCTCACTCCCCTAGGATCCATCCAATATACCCTGAACTGCACTTCCCTTCTAGTGAAGATGATCTCTTCTCATAATTCCACATCCACTACCCCAACCATTACAGCTAGTGGAGCTCCAACTACCTATATGATATGGGGTGATCGCTCCCCTACCCGCACTCATTATCTGCATCTGAATACCATCCATGCCTAACTACTGAGGGTTCTTTACAAACCGTTGTATATGTACCAACCTTACATAGAACTGGCACTCAACTATTGGTCGAAGACACTGACCCCACATGTGTCCCGACCTACCACAATGATAACAAAATACCTGATCACCACCCAAAATAATTGGGCCTCTATTTTGATTGTTTTGTGCACTCTCAACATATTGGAAACATCCGAAACAATGCTTCCTTATCTCATAGGATATACCATCTATCCACCTAGTTGGTACCACAAGTATATCTCCTAAATCTCCTTTCAGTATCCCTTCTAAGATAAGGGCTTGGTCCACCTCCGTTGCAAACTTCTTCAGATGGAAGATGTTCACCCGATACCTAATCTCATGCTTAAGCCAATCCTAGAAGAATTTTTCCATAGTTACCTCATATATAGCCATAATTGGGATGAATTGGAACAAGTATTGTGAAAAAATAGCATAATATATTACTGACATAGCCCCCTGAGTCAAAATCATAAACTCTACAGTCTTATCTTGCCTCAAGGATTATGGGTAATAATGTTCTTGAAACTTTTCCTAGAAATCCTTCCATGCCATTCCTTCATCTTTATCCCTTTGAACCATAATATCCCACCAATTCTTGGACTAAACTCTTAACGTGTAGTCTTATAACATGAATCACTTCTCAATTGGAGTCTCTAGATGATCAAGAATAGTCCGGATAGATTCTACCCAAAACATTGTTGCCTCTGGCCCACACTCTCCGATAAAGGTCGAAGGGTGTTTTAGATGAAACTCCCTGTTCAGCTCGAACATACTCGACACAGCCCTACTTGGGTCCCATTCCATAATTTGTATAAAATGAGAATGTTTCTCATGAAACTACTCTTCCCTACTATCTTGATCTACTAGATCCTCTTTCTCCACTACCGGGGGAGCATTCTTAGAAAGGTCCTCCTGTCACCCAACCAACGCATGTCTTCATGGAGGAATTTCTATAAAATGCCAAACACGAAATTTAGAACACAAACCAAAAAGCTTTCACAAATATAAAGGAAGTATCTTCATTATCCACCAACAAACCATTTCACATACACCACCCAAATAGGTCTTATAATACCAAAAATTTTACCCTCAACTATCCCTACCAAGGTCATGGATAACACAAGGCAACTAACTCACACAACTATAAGCCTTACCATATACATTATCTAAAAACTATTCTCACATCATAAATTATTTAAATAACAATTAATTTCAGATACCACCCTTTCTCAAGTATAATTCCTTAATTATCATTTAAAAATTTTCTCCCCTTTTAACCCATTTTTATTACTTTTTAAGACACAATTTTCACATCTTTTAAGAAAATAAAATGCATTCTATCCTCTATGTCCTACACACCCATCCCATGTGTGTGCGCCTACTATGATTTATGTCACTAATATACATAGCTTCCTAGAATGATGCATGAATGAACAACCTCATCGCATACCATCCAAGAGTAAAATATCATAAAACCATCGCATCACACCACATGTGAATCACCCAATGGTGAAATATACTTAAATTTGACAAAACACATCAAGAACAACAATTCTTACCCTGGGTGTCTTGGGGTTTCCCTCATACTTGGGTTATCTACTCCCAAAAACAAGCGCATTACCAATGACAAACACTATCCTAATCTCCTATCTACCATTACCAAATAGTAAAAAGAGAAAAGAATTCCTATGATACTACTTTGAAACATACTTGGCTAGGGTTACACTAAATTAGTTCCCTCATCTAGGTCATCACATGACCTCAAGCGCACATCCCTATATGCTAGAGGTAACTGACTACCAGTGAGGGTCCAATAAGTCATGTGGGGAGACTATACCCTCTTTAACAAAGTAATCCATAATATAATACAATATAAATAATAGAAATAATAGGAAAAAACCAATAACTTGCATAGTCAGACATCTCCCAAACTGGGTACAATCCATAAGAAAAAGTAAACATGTCATTTCATGCTACAATTCCAAGTAAAAAAACCAAAATAAAGAAAAAAATGGAATTTGAAAAATGGTCCTGACTATAAGTATGGAACCTAATCCATGTATTTCCCCAAGTCCAACTTTATTCCCTAGTATAGGGAACTTTCCCTTGTCCTGACCTGCAAGCATGAAATCTTCTCATCTACCCAATGTCGACCTAATAAGGGTGTGAGTACAACTCAGTAGGCCACCACCAATGGGGTCTACAAATATCCAGTCTAATAGATAGTTCATGCAAGTATTAAATAAATAAAAATAAATGGAAGAAAACTCTGAGGCCACCGGTTAACGATTTCTACTTAGCTAATCTAACCAAGGTGGCAATTCATTATGTCTCTATAATTAATTGTTCATCATCAGTCACACAATTTTCATGGCATACATAATTTTCTTGAGGGAATAAGTACGTCCCCAAATCACTAGGGATAACATATCACAACATCAAAATATCCCCACCTCGAAGCCTAAGTCTAGGTGGAATGCAACCATTAGGAGAATATAGCTCCTTCCCCTTCCCTAACCTATGCATTGTGGGTGGAGTTAGAGAATTAGTTCAACTCAACCAGTGGGAGGAGCCTCAGTCATTTATCCCATACCTCAAGCCACGTACACATGCTTATGCATCCATTCACCATTCACCAACCACATCACAACCAAACACAACAAATATATTCAATAATCATAATTCATAACAATCAACATGGTAAATCACATTGTGCCATAATACATTAACACCTTTACCAATACTTCACTTAGTACATTTAGCCCAATTCCCATTCTCAAGCCAATATCACTATGTATATTCAATAATTATTTTATGTATACCCATTATACATATTCATAAATTCCCTTCAACATATTTTCCCATTTTACTTACCATTGTCAATTTAGAATATTCATCGTTTCCCATGCACTAACTCACTTAGGCATATCGAACATAACTCATATGTCTTATACTCTAACCACAATTAAATAATGCCTCATCTAGACTTCCATTAATAATATAACATACTAAAAAAGATATCTATATGATCAAATAACAACCTATAACTTACTTAGCTAATCCTAGGTCTTGAAAGTATCGTCGCCCCACATGAGTGGCCTTAAATGGGTAAAATTATCCTATATGAGTCCCATGGAGAACCATGATGGTTTCTATTCAACATTTAGATATTAAGTTTACCATATATCATCAAGGGATCGAAAGTAGAATACGGAGTAACCAATAAGTAAACCCAAGCATTTAAAAATTAAAAATGAAACTATGGGATATAACTTATTGACCACTTACCTTGAATCCGTTGATGAATTCTCCCTCAATAAAATCCTTATATCCTGATTCAAAAAACCCTTGAATCTTCAATGTAGATATCACTAGAAAAGAGGGTTTTAGATATTCAGAAAGATATGGGAGAAATATGCAAACCCTAATCAATAATAGGAAATAAGGAAGATATTATACTTACTCAGTGCTTCTATCTACAACCGATGACACTAAAAATGATCCATTAATGAAGGAGGATTACCCTTGGGAGCTATTAGAAGTGTTGATTTATCACTAGGGTTTAGGGGAGTAGAAATGGGGAAAATACCGAATGAGCCTTAAAATTCTATAGTGGTTTTTTTTAAATTTATCAACTTTAATGGGATTTATGGTTTATTCTCACGGTTTTAAAAAAACGTGCACAAGCTATGTGAGATCTAGTTTCCCAAAATCACCCCTTCATATAGTTTCCAAGGAATTATATTTGGTTAGCTTAACTGTGCAAAAACCATGCGCAAGCCTCGGTGAAATTATGCATGTTTACCTGGGATGCTCCACATGGTTTTCACTAACCGTGCACAAACCATACCCCATGCCCAGAAAATGATTTCCCCCCCTCTTTCATGCCCCAAACCCCCAAAACACCACCGACCCTTCTCATGGTCTTTGGTAAGTACTTATTTGACCAAACAAAAGAACTTAAACTAAAACATAAATAAAAAAATACCATAAAAAATACCTGATCTTAAAATATGAATACAAAAATTAAACTTATTGGTCACGTTTTGTGAGTGTCACATCCCATTTACTCGGAAAATGTATTCCGGAATGGATGACTCATCATATTCCATTGCACCATGTTCCAATGCATCCATGACCTTTAAAAAGATGGAATCAACAATGGAAATAGTTATGAATGTTTTTACTTATGATTTTATTGATATCCATGTCTAAATTAAACTCTATTAGGAAAGAAATTTTTATGATATAGACCCATCATAAGAAATATCCAGATATGTGTATAGCTTTCAAGTCATAATTTGTGTGATTATTTTCGGCCTTAAATATTTTGATTCAGATGTTTGTACAGTATTATAAAATGTATCCCAATGATCATATAATACAAAAAAAAAACAATTACCCAATTTAATTTAGTGTAGAAAATGTTATGGTAGAAATATACAAGACAATAAAAATAGGTAAAATTTAAAATTAGCCCATTTTTCTAATTATGTTCAAAATGATTCTAAAACCATAAAATGTGACAATTACCCTTAAAATAACACTTTTGATAGATTAAAAACATATAAATTAAAAGTAAAATAATTAAAAATATTGGATCTTTCAATTCCACCACACCTAAACATATCACTGCTTGGAAATCATCTAATACCAAGGTCAAAACAAACTTCCCAAATCATAAATGCAAACACAACTCAATTATCATATAAAATGAAATATCATGCCTCCTACATGATTCAAAACTACCTAAAAAAATAAATATCACAAAAACCCATTCAATATCATTCTAATCCTCATGTACATTTCATACCTACCTCCCCATATCAATATTTTCCTCTTCACTCAATGTTTTTTAGAGTTTTTCTCATTACCAATAATTTTTTTGATCTCTATAGGCTTTTTATCTTCCTAGTATCTCCACTTCACAGGGTAAAAAATGTGTGAGTCATGAGGTATTTTTCATGGGATATTATAACGATCATTGTTGGTAGGTTTTAAATGGAAAAACATTAGACACAGAATGATGAGGGTTAAACTCTAAAGTGAAGTAAATGCATAAAGACTATTTTGCTCAAGAATTGTGTGTTACTCAATCATATCAAAAATTAATCACCTCCAAACAACTATTTGTATTATTTATAAGCTAAAAATTATAATTTCAGCATCAATTATATATTTATTCCCTCATTTCCCCTATTTATAGAATTTTTTCATCTAGAATTAAGATATATAATTTATCATTAGAATCATATTTTTGAGGAAAAGAGAGGAAACAGTTGACCTTCAAATATTAGTGAAATACATACCAATATTTCTCATGAATTTTGGGCCCCCAAAATATATTTGAAACCAAAATTTATTCCACCCAATGAGCAATAAATATGAAAAAACTTTCAATTTAACTCTATAAAATTCTCCCATAACGAAAAATAATACTCATCTTTTCCCTCCCCTACACTTCAGTTCAACGATAACCATGAATTTATCTTCTAGATCAGGTTGAAAAGGGATAAATTAATTGTAATGTGTATTCCTAACATGGTAGTTTAGGTATACCATGGAATTAATAAAGGTCATATATAAAATGTATTCCTAAATTAGAGTTCAATGTAAAATGAGATTTAAAAGTTTTTCCTGCATCATACTTGACACATTCCATGAACTCTAACAACTTTGAAAAAGTGGAAAAAAATTTAGTTATAGATCAGAAAAAATATTTCAATACTCTTAATAAAAATATAAATATAAAGAATATGTTATAAAAATTTAGAATCCTCTCAGATTGGGAAATATTTTTAATTTAGATAATACTAGTGCACTCGAGTTTAATAATCAATCAAACTTACTCAAATTAAAAGATTGGAAATCAAGAAAAAAATATATTTTGAAATAATTTAGATACTCAAACATTCAAATAAATAAATGTTCAAAAAATACTAAGATATTTTTTATTTTCAAAAGTATTTTATTTATCTTAATAATATTAAAAACACATGAAAAATAAAAAGAAAAACATGAACAATTCATGGAAAACATAAAAAATATACCCACAAAAAAATTCCTATAAACAGGTTGAAATGAATTCCCCACAATTATTCGATTTACTACCCCCTTTTTAGTTCAAATTATATTAATAAATATTTGTAAATATTATTTCAATTATTAGGAAAATAAAATAAAAAAAGGAATGAAACAACCTGATTTATGTTTCACTTGAAAGCATGAGTAATGATCCTAACCTCCACCACTTTAATAAAAAAATAAATAAGGGATAAAATATAAAAAAAGTAAAGAAAAATAAAGCTAAAGGGGAAATAAAAGGGATAATCCTTGGTTTAGACAACCAAGAAGGTGCTAGGTTTTTACTACCACTAATTAGGCAGTTGCGGAATTTTATCCCCAATCTGATGGTGGGTGTGGTTTCTTTTAGATAAATAATTGCATGTGACTTTTCATAGTTTCCATGAGTTTAAACCAATAATAGAGAATTAAAAATAAGATATGATAATTCCCAACCACCAAAAAATAAGAAATATATAATTTTTGGTCTAGAGTGGGAGAGAAAGGAAGGAAGGGGTTCTCTCTATTATGTTTTTGGTCTCCTCCATATGGTATACAAGTTATTGTAGAAGATGTAGTCATATCAGTACAAACTTTTATAGCTCTTCTTCATCAGATGATACTTTAATGAATTCTTACTTAACATCTAAGTCCTTCTCCATTTGTGCTGTATAAAAAATTTCAAAAAAGGATAAGTCACAAAACAATTCATCTTGTATATTTTAAAACATTAAGAATAAATAAATAAATATTTCCTTTCATATAAGTTATCTTGGAAATTTATATCTTTTGGTAGGACCATTGGTAAATCTATCTCAATAGTTAAATCTTCATCATTATCATCCAATGTAAGAGAGATGAATAGAGGTTCTGATTTTGCATTATCAAAGATGGAAAGATCAATTTTATGGTTATCTTCAGCAAAGCTATTCCGGGATTTACCCAAAAAATATTGATCTCCTATAAGTATTTCAGCTAGAATTTGTTCTTTAGGGACCTCCTCATGAACTTTTTCAGAATGGGATTAGTTAATTAATTATTTTATTATCTTTTTATCATATTCATTAGGTTCTTTAACATAAAAAAATATTTTTGAAATCTATTCCACAACTAATTTCAGTTATAGTTTTTGTTCCAAATTCTGTTACTACTCCTGTGACAAACATACATATTAAGATTCTATTATATTTGGATCTATAGGTTTTTCATTTATCAATAATTATTTCCAACCAAGCTTCAAGTTCCGTGTGAAGTTATTCTTTAAATTGTGATTAGTTGGTCCATGTAGATTAATTTGAATTGAAATACTTAATGAATAAATATTTTTTTAGTTTTTTTAAATGAAATAAAATGAAATAATTTAAAAAATGTTAATAAAAATAGTTATTAAAGACAACTTGGATCCCTAGAAGAAGATTCAATTTGATGAATCTTCATCATGTATTCTCTCAAAATATTTATGATTTTTACTAAGTGAAGCCCAAGGGTTGAATTAGGTCATTATCTTGAGGAGCTGTTGCATTCAAGCACTCACTACTTCTAATTCACCTTTTTTATATATTTTTAATTTATAAAAAAAAATTATAATAAATTTATGTTTGATAATTTATAATTAAATAATAAAATTAATCATGCATATGAAAACACAATGAGTGTAAGAAGAATTAAGTTTGGAAGATAGGAGATATTCTCGATAGAGTCACCCATATTGAACCTTCATTGTCTTATTATTAGTTCAAAATTTACTTAATGATCATAATTCATCATATGTGTGAAAATACTATTTTACCTATGATTGTGAATATAATGTTAACTCAACGGTCACCAATATTCCTCACATCCACCTCCTTGATTGATGAAAAATAACCCAGACGAAAAAGCTAAGCCTCACGTGACAAGTGGAGAACCAAATGATCATTGCCCACAATGATCCCCATTAAACTAAATCTAAAATAATAGGAAACATTTAACATTAATATTAAAGTTATTTAGATTAAAACTAGATTACCCCCTTGGGAAATTCCTCAGGTTAGGTACCCATGTTCTAGAGTATAAGAGTTTACAATGATTAAGAAAATGGAGGGAGAAAACGAAAGAGACAAGGAATACGAGAGAATTTATAATACAAAAACTAAACCATGAAATTCAATTAAATAATGAAAAAAATAAAACAAGATACAAAACTATAACCTAAATTTGTACAAATCTTCAATGTTGTGTCTGATCCCTTGAATGGTTATGAATATAAAAATTTATTGGGAGAGGTGTGAAATATTTTGGATCCGAAATATTCTTTTGAAATATTATGCATGGTGGACATATTTTATGGAATAATTTGAAGATGTTTTAATCTGTAAAGTTTTTTTGTATTTATTTTATGTGTGACCAAAAAATCTTAACCTTATTGGAAGCCTTTAGATAATGTTATGTCCCATTTACTCAAAAAGGTTATTATGGAAAAAATGACTCTTCATATTCCAATGCATCTAGTTACAATGCATTTATGACATGAAGAATGAAGTAATAACACGAGTTAATAGTTATGAATATTTTTCTATAGATGTAATCGATATTAATATTAAAATTTATATCCAATGGGACATCCATTTGAGAGATAAAGGTCCATCATAAAAAATTTCTATATCTGAGCACAAATTATGATCCCTGAATTGTGATCTTATTTTTGGCATTAAATATTTGGATTATCCTCTTAGTTTGTTTTTATGATATGTTTCCTAACAACAATAAAACCCTAAATAAAAATAATTACATAATTTAATTTAGTATATAAAAATTATAAATAAAATACATAATACAATAAAGTAGTTAAAATCTAAAATCAGTCCATTTTTCCTACTAAGCTCAAAACGCTTATAAACCATAAAATGTGACAATTTATCTTAAAATAAAACTTTGGAGGGATTAAAAAAATTGAAAATAAAATTATAAAATTTAAAATATTGGTTCTATGAATTCCCCCACAGTAAAAAGTTTCACTCTAAGGAAATTCTCTAATATCAAGGTCAAAACAAACTTCCCAAATGATAAATGACAACACATCTCAATTATCATATCACATGAAATATCATGCCTCCTACTTGGATCAAAATTACTTATCACCATAAAAATCATAAATATACATTCTATATTATATTAATACTTATGTTCATATCATACCTACCTCCTCATAAAAATAGTTATCTCTTTACTCAAGGATTTTTTTATGGAGTTTTTCTCATTCTCAAGAACATGTGTGATGTCCATAGGCTAACTATCCTCATAATATCTATACTTCATAAAGTAAAAAAATGTGTGAATCATGAGGTATTTTTCATGGATTTTTTGAGGTTTATGGATCACATGTTTTAAATGTAAAAATATCGAAGGTAGAATGAGGAGGGTTAATCTCTAATTTTAATTAAATGCATGAAAATAGTTTTTCTCAAGAATGGTGTGATCCCCAGTCATCTTGAACAAGAATCACCTACAAACACTTATTTATATTATCAGGAAGTCCAAACATATAATTTCAACATAAATGATATATTTATTACCCCTTTTCTCCCATTTGCAGCATTTTTTCAACTTATATTTAAATATGTAATTTCTCTATAGAATCATATTTTTGGGGAAGAGATAGGAAATTTTTTATATTAAAATATTTGTGAATAACCAAACTATATTTGAAATAAATTTTGGGCCAACTATACATCTTTGTATCATGAAATATATTACCCCAAATAATTAATAAATATGACAACACTTTCAATTTAACTCAATCAAATTCTTTAAGAAGGAAAAATGAAACTTATCTTCTCCCTCCCCCACACTTGAGTTCAAAAATAATCATAAATTTAACTTCTAGATCTGGTTATAAAGGGATAAATGTCTTTTAATATATATGATTTACTTGGTAGTCAATGAATAATAGGGTCATAATAAATTTTATTTGTAAATGTAGGATAAAATTATATTTCAATGTAAGAAAGGCTTTCAAAGTGGTGTTTTAATCTTACTTGACAAATTCCATGAAATCTAACATATTTGAAAAATAGAAAAACAAAAAATTATGAATCAAAAAACATTTATCAATACTATAAATATAAATATAAATATAAAGAATATGTAAAAATTGTTTAAAAACCTATTGGGTTGGGAACGATTTTAAATTTGGACATCACTAGTGCACATGAGTTTCACAATAAATCAAACTTCTTCAAATGAAATGATTGAAAATAAAGAAAAAAAAAACGAATTCAAAAATAATTTAAATAATAAAACCTTCAAATAAATAAATGTTTCAAAAATACTAAGATGATTTGGGTTTTACAAAGTGTTCAATTTAGCTCAAGAATATTAAAAACATACCAAAAATAAAAATAAAATCCCGAAAAATTCATAGAACCATGTAAAACAACATGGGACCTCACACAAAATTCATCAAAATAAGTTGAAATCCCCACCCCACACTAATTATATTTATTACCATATTTTCTGTTCAAATCAGATCAAGAAATATTTTTATATGAAATTTTAATCATATAGAAAATAAAATAAAGAAAAAGAAAGACACAACCTAATTTATTTTTCAGTGGAAACCTTGAGTTAAGATCATAACTACTAAAACTTTAAAACTACAAGAGATAAGGGAAAAAACATAATAAAAATAAATAAAAAGAAAAATAAAATGTAAATAAAAGGGATAACTTTTAGTTTATATCCCCAAGTTGGTATAATATTTTTACTACCCCTAGTCAGGAAGTTGCTAAGTTTTATCTAAATCTGATGGTTGGTGTGGTTTCATTGCGATGTAGCACATTATGTGGTTTTTTCCAGTGTCTATGATTAGAAACCAATAATTGAGAACCCTAAATAAATAATAAAATTACCAACCCTAGAAATGAATAAATATAGAATTTTAGGACCATAGTGGGAGGGGAAAGAAGATAGGGTTACTCCCTATTGAATTTCGTGGTATCCACCTCCATATGGAATACAAGTTGTTGAAGAAGAGATAGTTATATTACCACACACTATTATATATCATATTATTCTTCAAATACTTGTATATGATCTTCCATAGAAAACAAGTCCGGATACATTTGTTCTATATCAAAAATTTCAGAAAAATAGAATTTGGAAAACAATTTAGCTTGAATAAGATTAAAACACCATGAATTAAGAAATAAATCTTCCCTTTTAAGTAAGTCATCTTAGAAATTTATCTCTTATGAATTTACCATTGGTAACTCAATGTCAATAGGATCATATTCTTAGTCATCTTCTAAAGTAAGAGAGAGGTTAAGTGGTGCTTATTTTCTATTATCAAGGATGGGAATATCATGTTTTAGTTTATATTCAATATAGATATTAAGAGATTTATATTAAAAATATTGATCTCTATAAGTATATAAGTTTGCTTGTGTTCTTCAAGGAACTCCTAGTTAAATTAATGATCATGGGATGAGGTTAGAAATTCCTTTATTAGCTCATTCTCAGTTGTACCAGGTTCTTTTACATAAAAAGTGATTGGTGAAATCTCTTCCAAAACTCACTTTAGTTCTAGTTCTAGTTCTGGATCCAACTGCTGCTCCTAGGATGAAAGTACATAGTAATCTATCTATTTTATTTGGATATACAGATTTTTCATTGCATAACTAATCATTTCCAACCAAGCTTCAAAATCCTTGGTAATTTATTCTTTTACTTTCAATTGGTCAATCCATGTTAAATAATTCGAATTGAGATAAATCATAAACAAGAATTTTTTTAGATTTTTCCAATGAGAGAAAAGATATTTTTTTTTGTAAATGAGAATAAAAATAGTGAGTTAAGACCTCTTTAATACCCAGTAATGGAACAAAGTTTATGAATCAATTTTTTGTGTACTTTCAAAATATTTATGATTTTTACTAAGTGTAACACATGGGCTGACCTAGGTCGTTCTCTTGTAGATATATTGTGGTCACGATCTCACTACTTTTTATTAAAATTTTATTTTTAATACATATTTTATTGGTAAAATAAAAATAAATTATATGGAGGTTTTATAATTGAGATTGAAATACTAAAATTAATTATTCATATTTAATCAATACATAATGAAAACAAAATGAAGTTAGAAAAAGGAGATATTCCCAAGAGAATCACCAACATTTAACCTTAATTATATTATTATTATTTTCAATTTTATTTAAATATAACACTACATAATATGTGTGAAAATACTCTTATAAAAATGGTTATGAATATAGACTTCACTCAATGATCTCCTAGAGACTAAACATCCACCACCTTGATCAAGGGTTAATAATGCCAAAGAAAAATTTAAATCTCAGGTGGAAAGTAGAGACACAAAGGGTACTTTACCACTAAGATCCCCCTCGACATAACTCTAAAAAAATGTGAATAATTAAGAATGAATATTCCAAAACTTGGGGTCAGACCTTAAATACTCTCCTAGGAACTTCTTTGGGTTAGCTACTCATAATCTTGGGCATAAGAGTTCACAGTGAAGAAGAAAACATGGAGGTAAAATGAAAGAGAGATAGAACAAGAGAGAAATGATATCACTAAAATTAATAACATGAAATGAAATTATAGAAAGAAAAGAAAATATAACATGATACTAAACTACAATATATATATTTCTAAATATTTAGGGTAGAGTCTATTCCCTTTAATGGTTTTGAAAATAAAAATTTATAGGGAGAGGATTAAAATATTTTGGATCCAAAATATTCCTACTAAATACTATGCATGGGAGACAAATTTAATTGCTAAATTTATAGATTTTTTCTTTAATAAATTTGGTTTAATATGTATTTTTCATGTGACCAATAAATTTCATCTATATTGGCCATGTGTAGTGAATGTTACATCCCATTTATTCTAAAAATTTATTATGGATTTGATAAATTTCCATATTCTAATAAACTGAGTTCTAATGCAGTTATGACTATGAAAATAAAAAACCACATGGGGCCACAATTGTTAAATTTGATTCTATGGATTTCCTCAATATCGATGTCAAAATTAAGCCCCATTGGGATAGAAATTTTCAAGATATAGTTCCACTATAAAAAATCTCCCGAACATTGCATAGATTTTGAGGTATAATTTGTGAGATTATTTTGGGACTTAAATATTTTGGTTTAGATCTTGGTATAGTTTTATAAAATACATCCCAAAGATCCTGTAATCCTAAAAAAATAATTAAACAATTTAATTTAGTTTAAAATTTTTTATGGCTAATATATTGAACAAAATAAAAATAATTAAAATTCAAAATTAATACATTTTTATAATTAAGCTCAAAATGTTTCTAAAACCATAAAATATGAAAATTTATATTAAAAGAACACTTTGGTGGGATTAAAAACTATGAAATTAAAATTAAAATAATTTAAAATATTGGCCCTTTCAATTACCCCACACCTAAACATTTCATTCTAGGAAAATCATCTAATACCAAGGTCAAAACAAACATCCCAAAGAATAAATGAAAACACATATAAATTATCAAATCAATGGATATATCATGCATCTTATATGGATAAAAATTCCATAAATCCTAAATAATCATAAAAATCCATTCAATCTCATGTTAATCCTTATGTGAACGCCATAACTACATCCCTAGGAAAATATTTTTCTCTTTACTTACTGAATTGTTTTGGAGTTTTTATCATTCTAAAAAACATGTGTGATATAAATAGGGTTGATATCCTTCTAGTATATCCACTCCATAGAGTAATAAATGTGCGAATCATGGGTAATTTTTCATGGTTTGTTCTGAGGCTGCGGGTTTTAAAATTTTTAATGTAAAAACATTAGAGGAATAATGAGGAGGTTTAAGCTCTAATGTAAAGTAAATTCATGCATATGGTTTTTCTCAATAATTATGTGCTCCTCAATCAAATAGAAAATGAATCTCCTCCAAATAAATCTTACTATTATTAGGAAGCTAACAATTTTAATTTTATAAATAATGATATATTTATTCCCTCATTTACCCTATTTGAAGTATTGTTTTAGTTTGAATTAAGATATTTAATTTCTCTTCAGAATCATATTTATGAGGAATATAGAGGCAACTTTTGATCTTCAAATATTAGCGAACACCCAAACATTGTTTGTAATGAAAATTTTGCCTCCCATAATCATTTATATCATGAAATTTCTTCCACCAAATCAATAATATATTTGATAAAACTTTTAACTTAACTCAATGATATTATTTAGGAAAGAAAAATACAGCTCATTTTCTCCCCCCACACTTGAGTTCAATAATAATCATGAATTTAACTTCAAGACCAGCTTTTAAAAGGATAAAGTGGTTGTAATGTTGCTACCTAATAATGGATAATCGGGTATTGATAAAGGTCATATATAAAGGCATGCCAAAATTAGTGTTCATTGTTAAAAGGGGTTTTAAAGTGGTGCCTTAATCATACTTGAAACTTTCCATAAACTCTAACAGATTTGAAATTGACAAAAATAGTATGTTCTGGATCACATAAAATGTTTCAAGACTCTCATAAAAATAAAATAAAAATGTTAAGAATATGTTAAAAATATTTTGAAACCTCTCTGGTTGTGAAATATTTATAATTTGGATAGCACTAATACACATGATTTTCACAATAAATCAAACTTCCTCAAATGAAATTTTTAAAAATCGAAAAAAAATATACATTTAAAAATCATTTAAATACTCAAACATTAAAATCAAGAAATTTTCCAAAATTATAATATGGTTTTGAATTTCCATAGTATTCAAATTAGCTTACAAATTTTAGAAACACACCAAAAATAAAAAGAAAAACATGATAAATTCATGAAAAACGTGAAAAAAATAGAACCACACAAAAAATTCTTAACAATAGGTTGAAATACCTCCCAAATACTAATTCTATTCAATACCATATTTTTAGTTCACCTAACCTCAATAAAAATTTGTATATAGAATTTTAATTAGTAATAAAATAGGATAAATAAAATGAAAGGCACGACCATATTTATTTTTTAGTGGAAACCTTGAGTTAAGATTATAGTTGCTACCATTTTAAATCTATAATAAATATAGAAAAAAACATAAGAAACATATATAAAATAGAATATAAAATGGAAATAAAATTGATAATGCTGGGTTTATGCCACCCAAGTGGGTTCTAGGTTTTTTATACCCCTAGCCAGGTAGTTGTAGAATTTTATCACCAATCTAATGGTGGGTGTGGTTTTTTGAGAAGAACCACCACATGTTACTTCTCCTAGTGTCCATGAGTAGACACTAGGAATGGAAAATCCCAAAATAGATAAGAAAATTCCTAACCCCCAATAAATAATAAATATTGAATTTTAGGTTCATTGTTGTAGATAAGAGTGTTCTCTATTAACTTTCTTAGTGTCCTCCCCCATATGTATATAAGTTGTTATAGAGGTGTTAGTTATATAACCACATGATTTTACAACTATTCTTATTCAAACAGTAATTTTATGAATTATTCCTTAACATCCAAGGCCTACTCCATTTTTGTTGTATCAAAAATTCTATAAAAGGAGAAGTCAGAAAATAATTCATCTTAAAAAAGGTTAAAACACAAAGAATCAATAAATAAATCCTCCCTTATAAGTAAGTTATCTTGGAAGTTGATCTATTATGTTAGTACCATTGGTAAATCAATTTCCATAGGTTAATCATTATCATATTCTTACAAAGAAGTGAGTAGTTTAGAGGTGATGATTTTTTCCTATCAAGGATGGGAAGATCATGTTTCAGGTTATCTTTAGTAAAGATATTCCAGGATTTATCCAAAAAATGTTGATCTCTCAAAATAATATCTATTGGAATATGTTTCTCAAGGCCCACCTCAAGAAATAATTGAGCATGGGACGGTGTTATTAATTCTTTCAGAAGATCTCTCTCAACTAACTCAGGTTCTTTAACATTATGATTGATTAAATCTCTTCCAAAACTAAATTTGGTTCTGATTCTAGTTTCATCTCCATCTACTTTTCTTGGAATGCATATAAATATTCAACTATTTAGTCTATTTGGATCTCAAGGTTTGGTATTTCATCACTAATCCTTTCCAACTAGGCTTCCAGATCCTTGTGAACTTTTTCTTTCACCTATGATTGGTCAATCTAGATAAAATAATTTGAATTGAAATATATTATGAATAAAGAACATTTTTTTTGTTTTTTTAAACGATAGTAAATAAAATTATTTAAAAAATGTAAATAAATATAGTGAGTGAAGACCACATGGATCCATGAAAGTGGCCAAAATTTAATAAAGAATTTTCTGGTGTTCTATTAAAATATTTATTATTTTTACGATGTGTAGCATAAGGGATGACCAAGATCATTCAATTTAGGTGCTATTATGGTAAAGCACTCAATACTTCTAATTAAATTTTTATTTTTTATATATTTTTTGTTTATGAAATAAAAATAAAATAAATGGAGGTTTGAAAATTAAAAATGAAATAATAAAATTATCCATTACAATTCATTGAAAATACAATGACTGAAAACAAAATGAAGTTATAAAGAAAGAATACATTCCTAATAGAATCATCCTAATTGAATATTCATTGTCTTATTATTGGTTTGAAATTTTACCTATTGATCATACTCCATAACATGTGTGAAAACACTATTCTACCCATGGTTTTGAACATACAATGAACTCAATGATCTCTAAGAGATATCACATCCACCTCATCGATTAAGGGAAAATAATGTAGAGGAAAAATCTAAGCCTCGAGTGAAAAGTAGGGAAACAAAGGTGACTTTCCTATTAATATCCACTATGAAATAACAAAAATGTAAGAAAAATTATTCATGAGTATTCAAATACTTGGTATCAACACTACATTACTCCCCTACGAACTTACTTGTTTTAGATACTCATGATCTTGAGCATATGATTTAATAATAAAGAAGAAAATGGGGAGATAAAATAAAAGAGAGATATAATAAGAGAGAAATAAGAACAAAAAAATTAAAACATTAAATTAAATTAATTAATGAAGATAAAAAAACAAAACATGAGACTAAAACAAATCATAAATTTATCCAAATATTCAGGGTAGTGGCTGATCCCTTGATTGGTTATGGAAATACAAATTTATAGGGATAAGATTTAAATATTTTAGCTCCAAAATCATCCTCTGAAAGATTTCACATTGAAGAAATTTTTAAGGGATGTATTTGGAAATGTTTTCTTATTTAAATTAGTTTCCATATATATTGTTTTTGGACCACCAAATTTAAAGCTTCATTATCCATGTGTAGAAAAAGTTACATCCCATTTACTCTTAGAATTTATTTTGGCTTGGATGAATCTTTGTATTTACATACACCGAGTTAAAATGAATTAATGAAATTGAAAAATAAGTAATAACATACATAAATAATTATAAATTGTTCTTATGTATTTCCTTTATGTAATTTTTTAAATTAAACTTCATTGGTCAAGCCATTTTCGAGATATATGCCCATCATAAAAAATATCCAAATTTGTGCACATATTTCAAGGCCTGAATTGTGAGCTTGTTTTGGGCCATAAATATTTGGATTTAGATCTTGGTACAATTTTATTAAATGTATACCAATTATAATATAATTATAAAAAAATAATTTCACAATTTAATTTAGTTTATAAAATGTTATGTCTAAAATACATAATAAATTTAAAATATCTAATATCCTAAATTTTGAAAATTTACTAATTAAGCTCAAAATGATTATAAAATAAAAAAATGTAAAAATTTATCTTAAAATAAAAAATTGGTGGTATTAAAAAAATTTAAATTGAAAGTAAAATAATTGAAAATATTGGCTTAGTGCAATTTATTTCGTTCTGTCCATCAAAAAATGAAAGCAATATTCATGCATACCTACGACCTACCATCTCCATGAACATTGTAATTCATTTTTCTATTTCTAAATTTTATGGACTATTATAAATACTTATATAATTAATATATATTATTTTTATATCATGGTTAATATTCTAAATATTTTATAACCATGATAAATTTACAAGGATAGAAACTACCAAACCAAAACATATATTAAAAACAAAACATTTATTACCCGTAACAGTTATTTTAACAAATAATTGTTAATAAACTAGTGATAAAAGTTTATAAGTAAATCATATATTGTATAATGAATATTATTATAGATATTAAATATATTTATAATAATTTTATATTTATTATCTAGGAGTTTCTAATAAGGATGAAGGAAAATAGCCATAAGGTAAGAGTTTCTCATGCCACTTTTACCTTCGTGAGTCATATGCCATATTCACCACTTATTTTTTTGTGGTTCATATACTAACAATTTAATATGAAATATAATTAATATATTTATATACATGGTATTTAAATTTTCATTTTAATATATTTCATTCATTAGTCTTATGATTTAAAAGTTACCAAAGTGGTAAGGGCTTTACGATTACAATCTCATCATTTATCAGGATTATTTATGATTAAGTTTTCTGATGATGATATATTATAATCTATCCATAAAAAACTATAGAATTTTATTCCCCTCTATTTATTTATAAAATTTTCATGTAATAGTACAAATTTCTTCTTCTTTTTGCTTAACATGATCAAGAAAATGTTTTAATAAAAATTGACTTTATTTATCTGTTCGATCAAAAATACCTTTTCATATATATCCATGATTTCTAAAAAAAATTCAATTTTTTTTTAAATTTTAAAAATGATTTATTAAATACATTTTTAATCACATTTTACTTTTTACAAAATAGTTTCAAATTAATCTTCTTATTAATTTTCAAATGAGGTACTTAGCCTTTTTATAATAGTGTGGAAGAAATGTTTATTAACTTATACAAAATGTATGGAGTTAACTATCATCACGAACACTCATTAATTTTAAGATTATTTTATAAATTTTCATTTTTATTTTCATAGAAAATATTTTCTTAATATTTTGTAAATATTTTAGTCTTTAAATAAGTGATTTCATAGTGAAAATGGTATTTTATTTGATGAAATTTACCAGTTATTTTTTAAATTATTTTTATCTATGTCAACATACATTGTCTAATCTTATGTTTATGATATGTTGTAATGATATCATCCTTATTATTTCATGGGATGGTTTATGAATAGTTTGACTAGGGTTGAACTACTTTAATACCATTTGTCATATTACTCTGGATGGTTTATGATTATGTTTATGAATTAGGAAAATTATTAAAATTTCATATCTTAGTTTTTTAATATGAATTTTTAAATTGTATGTATTTCTACACTTTCATATGAATAATTAATTAGACTTAGTAAGTGATGGTTGGGACCCACTATATCTCCTCGATGCATTGGTAGATCTCATGAGGTAAATTAGCTTGGGTATTTGGATGAGGCTTTACCCATTTTTGTAAGATTTCTTGCCACAAGACCTTGAAGAAATGGTTATGATGTCCTAACTTTTGCATTCCATCATTATGAGATAAGTTATTGATGAGAATGTAATTATTTTATTATTTATAATATCCATGGAAATTTTCTAGCTTATTTGATTTTTTTATTTGACATTATTTTATCATCATTTATTCTTACCATATATTTCATTATGTTTATATTATTTATTAAATGGAATGTGTTTTAGTTATTTAACTTTACATATTTATTATGCCTTATTAATTCATGATATCTTCTACTCTACACATACCCTTACTAAGCATTAAATATCACCCCTTTCTTATCTTTCCTCTCCCTAGGATTCCACTATGTGTATTATGAATGATATGTCGGGATATAATAATGGGAATTATAGAATTGTCAATGAATATACTATGTTGTAATTTATGTTTACAATTATAATGTGAGATTTAAGTATGTATCTATTTTAGAAATACTACTAAACTATTCGATCCTTTGGGATATAATTCCTTATATCTACTACCAATGTTATAAAGTTACCACCAACTTTGGCCTACTAGGGTTTGGGTATTTACATCATGTATAGATAAATATATTGATTTTGTTTGGAATATTATTCATTCCACTGAATCAATATTGATTTGAAACTCTTTACACAAATCATATCTTATGTTACTAACATGAATTGGAATTGAAATTTATTATAACTTATCCTAATGCATCTCATTAATAATGCACATGAAACCATTTTATGTAAAGGATAAAAATCATATGATGTCATTGATCCCCATAAGAGTTAGAATGGTGTAATAGACTATTAACCCCAAATTTTCTAAACAATGCATAATCCTTGAGTCTAGTAAGGAATCCAACCCAAATTCCCTCTACCAAAGGTTGTATTACTCAAGAGTGAACTAAATTACATAGTAATTATAATAACTAATATATATAAACTATAATTAACATTTTTATTCAAGCTTATAACATATTACATGCCAAAATCAAGGTAGATTAAAACTAATTCATTTATAATACTTGGAATGTAACTCTTTAGATGCATGTTTGGAAATTTATAGAAGAATTTTAACCTTTTAAACTAAATAATACATAACAATTCATAATATAACAATTATATATAGGAAAATTTTAGGGAATAAAATAAATAAATGAAAAATTCAAAAATTTATAAATGATATTTATTTAGGAACAGTTAATAAATAAATCAATTATAAACACTTTAATATTTATCCATGCATTATGGATATTACATAATCAAATAAATATAAGTAGTTAATATTTATTTTTAAAATAAAATTATTCCTATTATCATTTATGGATAATTTTACCTAAACATGTGATATATAAAATATAAAAATTATATATGCTCTATTCATAAATGATGTAGACATTTAGAATATCACATATTTAATATTATTTAAATCTTGATCAATTCAGTTATCAAAATTATTTTTGATATGATTTAAATAATTTCCCAAATAAGGTCTTTAATTTGAACATTTAAAATTAAATAATTCTGAAAAATTTATAATTTAAATATAAACCATTTTATATTTTGATTCATTTAGTAATTTAAAAAAAATTATAAATTAAACTTTTAAATTTCAAAATAAAAATTTTATTTACAAATTGTTGGGGAGGGGGGAATATAATTTACCAATAAAATATACCGGTATCTAGAATTTACTTAGATAGAATCAACCTTGAGACCTCCTGAAGACCCCATAGAGATGAAATCACTTGGCTGTACACCCATAGGATAAACATTTTATATCCAAATTATAAGTCATACAATATAATTTCAAATGTTATTTATTATTAACAATTAATATTATAGAATATTTGTTCAATACATGTTTTATAAACTTTTAATAATTAATAATAAACATTTTATAATTAATTAATTTATAAAAACCATTATAAATTAAATTAATATCCCAAAATACCATTTTCTATAATTTTTAAATAATTTATAAATTATATAATTATTTCATAATTAAAAAATTAAAAAATTATTTTTTCTACATATATCATATTTTAAAATATATTCATGATATCACATATTATGGCTGGATTCTATAGGCTATGATTGATAGTGGAGCACTGTTAATCATATTATATAATACATAACCACAACCTGTGATGTATTCCTTTGATGCCTGGGTGTCATATTTGATGATGTAGCTGGTTTATTTTGAAGATTCAAGGCTCAATTGTGTAACATGCATTTGGGGCTATTGTAGGCTATAAAAACCTATATCATATTGTAGGATATATATTAAACCAAAGTATTTGACATGAATCAAACATTATTTTTATTCATATTGTATGATATGAACCTATCATAGCTTACAAAATCAAATACCATAAGATATCCCACACTAAATAATTTACATTATCAAAAATGATATCATACATCATAATAGTATCCATAATATAGTTTATATATAATTTTTATGATATACAATATGAAATGTATAAGAGATATGATTTGTCAATTTTGAAAACTCAATCTCAAGAATTCAGAATCATGGAATAAATTTGATACCACTAAAATTTTTCTATTGGTCAAACAACACCTCTTCAGAGTATGAGGACATTACAAATATCATTCTCAAGATGAACATACTATAAAAATTCAAAATAATATATAAATAAATAAATAAAAAATACCTTTAACTAATATGGATCTCTATTCTATCTATAATCATAATGGTTTAATGAAGAAAACATAGGATCAAGCAAATGAATCTTCTATAATTACCCACATAATTATATGTTAAACAATTCCTAAGGGAATTGGATTTTTTTTATTTGGGGGATGGATTTTTTATGAACTATATATTCAGTTGAGAATATGAGGGTTTGGATTCCTATAAAATATGTTTCTTATTGATTCTTGAGTTTTTAGATGTGTTAGGTGATTTAGGGAGTGAACTTAGTAGGATCAGGAGGGGCTTACAACTACTCAAATGTTATAATGGACATTCATAGTCCAAGACATGGTGTCAGACCATGAATTACCATGTATTTTTGTTTTTAGGGTGTTGGATTGATTATTCATAGTGTGAAATCATGTTTTATGTTCTAAATAACCCCTATATAGTGTTTTAGGCATTTTGAAATTGACGGATCGCTTGGAATACCCCCTATTTCTCCCCTTATACCTTTCTCCAGTGATTTGGGGCTTCAGGGAGATCCTCTTCCTTCATTTCATACTGGATCAAAGCTTTGTTCGATCCTATATACCCCTCTTAATAAAGATAACCTAAAAATTTTCTTTCCTCTTTATTTCGTTGCATGTTTATTTGGGTGTTTTTATTTAGGGGTTCAGTTTCAATTTTACTAGAGCAAGGTGGAATAAACTTATTATGATGAGCCTTTTTCCTAAATTTCGTTGAGGAGGACCTGAGATGCAGTTTGTAGACCATCCATCTTTTTTTTCAGTGGAGGTATGATACTACTCTAATTTTTGTTAAGTTTTTTTTAAAATAAGTTAGAATTGGCTCGTAGTCAGGAGTCACATGATATGGGTTTTACTCAAGATTTTTTAGGGAGAAATTCGGACCTTCTATGTGTAGTTGGTCATAGTTTTAGAGTTATGATGGTGCTCTAGGAGTTTTATAACTATTATGAATATTTTTTTTAAATTAAATAATTAATTATAAATTTTAATAATTTATAATTTAGGTTTTATGATGTGAAATAGATGTTTGAGAGCTGATATCATCTTGTAAAAAGCTTAATAGAGCTCAATTATTATGGAAACTCCCAAATTCGTGGTAGGTGGTCCTAGTTCTAGACCAATGGATTTATGCATGATGTTTTATTCATGTGCATGTGAATACTCTTTAGTTGGGAGATGGTCCCTATTATTGATAAATTTAATTTAAATAATTTAATTTAAATTTATATGAGTAATCGAGATTAAAGGGAAAGGGTTCCTAGGACACCAAAGCCCCAGTGCACTAGCTTGATGCCTTAGTTATCGATGTTTTTGGCCTAGAATTAGAGGATACCTGGACACTTGCACATCTCCAATAGGGGGTGCAACATGACTTGATTTGTATTTCCCTAGTAGGCTGGGGAAGGTCCCTTGAGAATTTTTAGGCCAAAGTGAGTATAACATAGGTATATTAGAGGAAGGTCTAGTGAGCCGACTAGATAGAGTGACTCTAGACATTAAAATGGGACTTGAGACATATATCAAGATTATCAATGGTGTGGATTATCCCTGAGGCCTATGTGGGTATGAGTTGATTCTGGAAATGTCAGGGTATAGAATGAATTTGAGCATCATGAAATGACCTAGAAGTTAAGCTTGACCATGAGGACCCAACATTTCATTCCCATGTTATATTGTGTAATAGGGTACCCTGATAGGTTCTCAATTGAAAAACTGGTCTGAGAAAGTGTGTGGCCTTGGTTTGGGATGGTTGTGGGTGTTACCTAGAACCCAAACCAACTGGTAAACCCAAAGGGGCTATGAGGATGAGGTTGGTCTTGGGCATTCAGTCAACCCATTTTATGTTATTATTTTATTTTTTATATGTTATATGATTTCTCATGATTACATTGAATTAGAGGTTAGTCTTGGATCTATAATGATTACTCAAGATACTCGAGAATCACCTAACGAGACAGATGACACCTTGGGATCCAAAAAATGTTATGGATCCAATCTCATAGTATTTTGGGGTCTAGTTCCTAGTTTAACTACAATCCATCATGGTTGATGTGACATAGAATGACTAGTGGTTGTTCCTAGGATCTATCATTAGATTATATGATCATGCTCATATAAGAATTATTAAGATGCCTGAGATTCATCTAAGTACTATTTGGAATATTGAAAATTCCCAATGATCCTAGGATTTGAATGTTGATAGTAGTAGTTTATTGTGAATGCTTGAGATACCCAAGATTTGAAAAATGGTATGAAGTTTTAAGTGGGAATATATCCATGATCTTACATTACTAGAATCCTAGGAGTGGCAGCTTCAACCACTTGATCGATGGTTAGTATACCCTCTATGATCAGGTGGACACATCAGTGATGGTTCGTTTGAGGATCTATGAGATATTAGATGCTCAATAGATTAGCCATGGGATCCAGGGAGGGTATTCCATTTGATTTACTGGGTTTCCTAGAAATCTTTCACTCTTGGATGTATAATATTTCCTACCCCCCCTCTAAGGAATCAGACACTGGACTAACATTGAGAATGCCTAGGTATTACCACGGTGTTCAACCTGAGGTCTTGAGGATGAGGGATTCCTAGTGATTCCCTTGGGTTTCTTACTCATCTGTGGAGGTGTGATCATGGGATCCCTATAGTGTAGATATGGGTCCCCTTAGGAGATGGTCATGCTTAGAGACAATGTAGAATTTGACGAAGTAGGTGTCGTTGATCTGGGTCACATAACTGAGGATCAATAATGTTTATTTTGTTTGACTCTGGTTATATGTGGACACCCATGGGGAAGTGATGTTACTATGGTTGGATCATTCCCTACAACATGCTCAAAGACATTATGGATTTAGGTCAAAGAAGGTATTTGTTTGTGGATATTTATTTATTTATGTTTCGGAATTTATTTATGCTTTATAGTTGAGCATGTCACATTCATATATCACAACATTACAGGTTATGTAGGAGAGCATGTTGTAACCGTCCAAAATCTTTTCAATGGAAATTCCCTCATAAATATATATAATTTTCATATAATATTTTTTAATGCACATGAAAAACACGATAAAACCAACACAATCTTATTATAATAATTTGAAAATTACACTTATAATATAAAAATTGACATAATAATTGAAAATATTACAATTTTATAAAAAATAGAAAATTAGATAACTAAAATATGAAAATTTGGATATGCTTGATCCACTAGAACAACTATAGTCATGATCAATACTAGAGAAATGAATATAACTTTTAGCAATACAATATGAATTTTGAAAAATAAAAAATACATAACCTTGAGATAAAATGTAAGTGAATAAATAATGAATGAAATATTAGGTATTTTTTGAAATTAGGGATCCCATATGACTGTTACAAATCATAAATTTAGAATAGTAATTTTACTATTGGAATAATAACTTAATTTTTGGAATAATAATATGAAAAATTGGAATTGTAACCAAACTGTTAGAATAGTATCCCCACCTTTGGAAATGTAAAATTCTATTTAAATATCTTATAAAATTAAAATATGATATATTTATACAATGGTATAAGAATGTAAATGTTTTAACAATGATAAATTAAGTGGTTGAATTTTTATAAAACATAAATATTTTAATTGTACTTTTATAATAGATATAATAATTTAAAATAAATTTTATTATCAAAAAATGGATTTATAAATCAATATAAATTTTTATTATAATGATAATATAATTTTATGAGACCATAATCAATTTTTTATAGGGTCAGAAAATCAATCATAATATTGAAATTGATATTTTTCAAATATATGAGTATTTAATTTAAAAATTAAATTTCTCATTTTTATAAAATTATTTTAATAAAATGGATTTAGTTTTTTAATCTACACATCAATAAAAATTTATAGTTATCTTTTGGTATTTTTCTTAAATAGTTGATTATTGGGGAATAGTGAAATATGATAAAATATGACATTTAATATTATAAGATAAATACAAGAATTTTTGAGTCATGGATGATGTAATCACCTATTATTTGAAAATAAGATTCTAAATTTATTTTATATAATCATAATAATCAATAATATTTATATTCTTATGCAAAAATAATAATGAAAGGAATATAACAGTCAAAACAACACTCTCCTCCCCTTATAAATACCACACTCACCACCCCTTCTCCACCAAACTTCTAAGCCTTATGTATTAAAATTTTATTCCAATTTCACTTCCCAATACCCCTCATTTCCTAGTTCTACTGGTCTCATTAAAATATTATTTCAAGGTTCCTTAAAGAGTATTTCTAGGAGACGACATTTAAGTGGCAATATTCTCAATTTACCTCTTTTAAATTCATTTCTTATTCTACCTTATACTTAAATCCCTCATCCAACACATCATAATGAATTTAATATCATAAATATACTAAAATTTCATTTTACTAATAGAATTCAATCTTCTACTCTCCATTTTTTATATTCCAAAATGAAAATGTTTTTTACAATATGGTTGGTTCACCACCTCCATGAACAACACACTTTGTTTTTATCCACCACCTTCAAAGATTATAAAAAAAATGGTTATAGTGAAATAAGATTATAATATGTATGATATAACTTATTTCAAGTTCTATATTATTTAAAATATTTTCTAACTAAATAAAGCAAATTTAGTTTGTGATGGTCAGTAAATTCTCCTAAATAAACCAAGCGAATACTTTTAATGTATTCACTAAAAGAATCATAACTATATTGGAACATTAAGAGATATTTAGAGAAATTTAATTTTTTTTAAGTTCATTAGTACCATTTCGTTTTACTTATGTATTTTTATTCCTATTTTACAAGAACATCAATAATTATACACTAGTATGAAACTATGGAACAAACGCTCTTAGAATAACAAAATTAAACATTATATCTCATAGAAATTGTTATAAATGAACATAATAAAATTATAGTAAAGAAATTATATGTGTAAAATGTTCTTAATTTATTAATTAATGAATCTAATTTTATTATTCATCAAATTAAGTGTAAATGAGAAATGATTCTGGAACATAATGTAAATGATCTCTCCAAACCACCCCTATTTCAGTTATGACCATTCTCTATCTAACTCATTGTATCTATGTTATTAATGTTATGAAATGATTCTAAATTACATAACTATGTCTCTTAAATTTGTGCCTATCCATTTATCCCTTCCTTTTATGGGGTAATACATGCCTTAAGTTCATTTCTCAAATGCCTTATGTTTATAACTTTTGATTGATTCCCTTTTATGGCACACATATCCATGTTAATGTTTTGATGGGAATTCCCATATAGTGATCCAATTAATTGGGTAATATTTGTTTAAAATGAGATGTTATATATGGTATTTTGGAGTAAACCTAATCCATTATGGGACTCTTCACACCATGTGATGTTGTATTGAGGTTAACCTTGACTTATTCTTAGGTCATGCTTTATGATATTTCCACATTCGTATATTTACATGTGATCTTATGATACCATTTTTTTAAAAGGTTGGGTCTGAATCCTCATTTTATTATTTAATGAAAATACCTATTTAGACTGGGTAGAGGGAGACCCATTACATGACCCGAAGTCCCAAGGCTAGGTGGCCTGAATAGTAGGCTTCAAAGCTCGTTTTTTTGATAATTTGATCGACCTAAATTGATATTTATGTTAAAAATCATCTAATAATATATTTAAAAGGTTGTGGTCTATATAATTGGTATCAGAGGTTGGGATAATATTTTTCAGGGATTAAAACTAGAATATTTTTTTGATAATCTTACAAATACATGTATGTATGGGAAAATATTTTGAAATTTTAGTGAAGTATAGAGTGAAGGGTTTCTACGAAATTTCATCCTTGTTTGGATAATAAATTGGGATGTGGATTTGGAATAATTGTACCAAGGTGTAATAACCCCATAAAGGGTTCATATATAATTAACATGATTATCACTTGCTGCATGAAAAATAGGCCCTTATACACACCTAGTTTGACACTCCATTGGGATATTCTTTTAAAATTCACAAACTCTTTACAAACCATTATTAAGGACTTGAAAATGTTGTTAGGTTAAAAACCTAGTATGGGATTTACAATGGATAACCTATATTTAAATCATAGAGAATCATAACATAGGATTAAATATCATTTATAAGTTATTATTTATAATTTTATATCTTACATTTTATATATTTATAATATTAAGTATTCTCATCCCATTTTTACTTTATTTTCGTAAATGGATAAAAATAGGAGGAACAATTCCAATAAAAAACATGATAGGAAATGTGATTATTACCCTACTGATAAGACTAAAATTGTTGGAGTGAAAGATAATAAATATATAGTAGTACTAGATTAGCTGACTCATTCTATTAATAATAACTTGAATCATGTGTAATTCCATCATACTCTTAATAATGACCAAGTTACTGTCGAGTGATTTATATGATAAATGCACCTTATATTTAATGGACCATATAACCCCCTAATCATGTAATAATGGATTAACATTATTGATAATAAATTATCTATACTAAAATTCTCAAAATGTGAAAAATTTCTGATGGATATTTATCAACTTGAATATTAATTCGATCAATGATGGACATTGATAATGAACAAAAATTACAAAGATGATTTCGATTCCATGGAATGAGAATGATTCAAGAAAATATTTTTCAATAAATATTTTCTTGAACTCTCCAATTTAAAATGGAGAGAGTGTTCCTCAGACTGAATAAAAATTAACATTCTTCTATCAGGGAATATGGGGAAAGCTTCACAAGGATTACATGATACGCCTCAAACTTTTTCATCATCATAGAAAGTTTGGTTGAAAACTTCTTTATTGTGTTAAGTCTATGTCTATGAAAATATTTATCAATTTGAGACTTTGAATGATATGATAAGATTTTTATTTTTTCCATTACAGTTTATATGCAGATTGGTGACACTCAGTTATCTTGCAGGGATAGAGAAAAATGTGTAGAATGGATTTTAATTCAGTAGGACTATTGATAAATCTCAAGGGGGAAAGAAAACCCAAATACCATCATGTCAAAAAATACAAGAAGAAGAATTTTTGAAACTATATTAAGGGAACTAAAAGATGCTTCAATTGTTCAAAAAGAGGGGTATTAGGATAATCTTTGCTAAAGGCTAATAAAGAATCCTACTACTTTGATAGATTAAAATAAGATTCAAATTGACACTTAAAATTTTGTATAGTGTTTCAACTCCAAATAAACCTATCATTATGAAAACAAATTCCACAAGACAAGGGATTTTTAAGACAATCAATGACAACAATCTCCAAGGCACAGAGAGAAAGGAATGCCATATTCTACCACCACTACTGAGGTGGATCCCGAAAATGATGTAGTGATAGTTATGTTGGTTATTAATTTTATAATAGAGAACATACTATTTTATTTTGGTTTTATGAGTTGTTTCAAATTATGAATTTTTAGTATAACTATCAAAAAACCATCACAAAACATGATGGTTAAGCTATCTATAAGAAAAGTGAAAAATGAAATTATTATATAAAAAGAATATAACTCATCCCTAATCAATTTTTGGGGACTTAACCTCCCAAAAAATCTTGTGTTAATTCCATTAGTATAGTTTGATGCTATATTGGAAATGTATTGAATGTCCTTGTATAAATCCAACATCAACTGTCAGGAGAGGGAGATCACTATTCACAACCAAAGTCATCCTTTGATTCTATTTAAGTGTTAGGAGGAGGATGAATCTCTAATGGAATGTTATTCTCAACTTTTTATATTACAGACATATAAGCAATCATATATATCTTAAAATATTGGGACAATGGAGAGATTCATGCTCGAATACATGAAAATTATATGGGATTATAATGATGTATTTCATAAAGAATTTTCTAGTATTCCTCTTGTTTGAGATGTTGAATTCTCAATTGAACTTATACCTAAATATCTTCATATATAACAGAATTATTATATAATGAACTCCATTGAGTTCAAGGAACTAAATAAGTAGATACTATAGAATATGGTAATGTTTTTTATATGCCCAACTTCTTCACCATGGGGTGCACTGATCATATTCATTAAGAATAAGGACAAGTCAATACACATTTGTATTGATTATTGCGAACTCAAAAAAAACCATGATATTGAATAAGTATCCCTTAACATAGATAGATAACCTATTTGATCAACTATTTAGGGCCCATTATTTATATATGGTGTACCTTTGGTCAGTATATCACCAATTAATGGTGAATAAGGAAGATATCCCCAATAATTCCTTTCAAATGAGGTGTGGACACTATGAGTTCATAGTAATTCCATTCATACTCTCTAATTATCCATGAATCATTTTTTACTTAATAAATAGAGTCCTTAGATATTAATTTGAAAATGTTTTGGAAGTCTTTATAGATAATATTTTTATATATTGAAAAATTAAGGATGAGTATGCAGATCATTTGAATACCATGTTAAATACTTTGTGAATGGAGAATATATATGAAATGTACTTTAAATGTGAGTTATGGATGGAAGAAGTATCCCTTTAAGGGCATGTAATTAATATAAAAGTGATATCTATAGACCTTTTTAAGAAAAATTAATTGACGAGTGGACTAGACTAGAATATGAAATGATGATCCCTTGTTTCCTTGGACTAGATAGATATTATAGAAGATTTGTGGGAAAATTATCATTATTTTCAAATCAACTAACCAAGATTATTTGGAAGGGTGAAAAACTTGTCTAGACCAATGAATTTGAAGAGGGTTTCAAGGAATTAAAAAATAGTATTCTCACTACACCTATACTTACACTACCCTCAAGTGGAGAACTTTTCATCGTATACATTAATGCTTAAAGAAGGGATTTTTTGTGTACTAATGAAAAATGAAAATGTGATAGTATAATATCCAAGAAAGTAGAATTTTCATGTACAAAACAATCCAACTCATGATCTGGTGTTGGATGTAGTGACATTCACATTTAAAATTTGGTGGCATTATCTATATGTAGATAAGTTTAATATATATATATATCATAATATCCTAAAATATATATTCACAAAGAAGGAGGTTAGTATGCACTAGAAAATATGGTTAGAGTGGATCATGGAATATGGCTGCTCAATCCACTACCATCCTCGAAATGTAGATAAAGTTGAAAATGATATGAGTATAAGGGATCCAAAAACCTTATCCATTATGAGAATTGAGAAAGACCCAATATTATTAGACTTGTTATGAACAAGAGAATCATGAAGGAAGGAACATCATCATATATTTCTCAAATGATTGCTCAACAATTCCTTTTAGAGAAGTTAAAGGATGCTCAAATTGATGAAGTGGAAATGTCGAAGAAGGTGGAATCTATAAGGACTTTGGAGTTTTGATAAAGAAGGAGTTATAATATTTGGTTCATGACTGTGTGTACCATAAAATCCTTAGATCAAGGAATTTTTGAATGATACAATTAGATCAACCTTCTACATCCACCTAGGGAGTATGAATATGTGTCGAGATCTTCAAGAGACATATTGGTTGGATAATATGAAGAAGGATATCACAAAATATACATAAAAATTACTCATAAGTTAACAAGTTATGACTGAATGAAAAAATTCCAAGGGGATGATACAACCATTACACATACTAATATAGAAATTGAAAAACATAACCATGGAATTTGCTACTAGTCTTCTGAATACATCGAGAGAAAATAATGCTATATGGGTGGTGGTGGATTATTTTACCAATAATTTTCACTTAATTACAATTAAATAGGAATTTACAATCAATCAACTTGATATTATACACATTAGAGATGTTGTGAAGTAGCACAAAACACCAATATTGTATCAGACCGATATTTGATATTTACCTTTAAATTCTAGAAAGTCTACCAAATTCTCTAAACACTGAGTTGAAATTAATTATAATGTATTAGCCCTAAAATTATTTTCAATATGAGTGGACTATCCAAAAACCTAAATACAGGTTGGGAGAATGCTTGATGGACTTCAACGAAGGATGAGATCAAAACCATCCCCTGGTCATGTTTTCATTCAATAATTGGTCCGACTCAAGCATCCAAATGGATCAATATGAAGTTGTTTATTGGAAGATATTTCAAGAACCTATGTGTTGAGATGAAGTTAGTGAACATATGATAATAGGACTGGAAATGGTAGAAAATGTCATGACCATTCAAAATCACACCAGGGATGCAAAAATTTGATAGAGTAGCAAAAGGAAAATCATAGATGAGACTTGGAGTTTGAGACCAGAGATAAAGTATTCCTCTATCTATCTCATTGGAAGAGAGTTAAGAGATTTGGGAAGAATGTAATGCTAAATTCCAATTACATCGACCCCTTTTAGATTCTTAATCGCATTAAAGTTGTGACCTATTTACAAGCACTCACACAAAACCTTTCTCAATTACATAATGTACACCATGTATACCTCTTGAGAAAGTATATACTAGACCCCTAATGTGTAGTGAATTAATTGGTGGTACATCTAGAAAATGGTATCTCTTATGAAGATAAATCTATTAAGATCATGGTCTATAGAGATAAATTTATTTACAATAAGATAACTCACATATTCAAAGTACTATGGAGAAACTATAAGTATGAGGAGGTGACATGGGAAACACAGAATGCCTTGAGGTGGACGTAACCATAGATATTTTCACTTTATAATTTAAAATGAAATTTCAAGGACTAAATTTCTCAAAGGGGAAGAATATAACAACCTAGAATATTATCAATGGATTTCCCTCCTGAATATATAAAATTTTCATATATTATTATTCAATGCACACACACCACATGGTAAAGCAAACAAAATTTTATTATAATAACTTAAACATTAATTTTAGATAATAAAAATGTACATAATATTTGAAGATATTACAATGGGATAAAAAATATGAAATATCATAACTAAAATATGTAATGTTGAATATTCTCGATTGACCAGAATAAATGTACTCATGAATGACACAGTAAAAAAAATATAGAATTTTAGTAATGGAATATGAATTTTAAAGATGAAAATAAATATAATTGATATAAAATATAACTAAATTAATAATGAATGAAATATTAGGTATTTAAAGAAATCAGGGATACTATATAACCTTTACAAAACTATCCATTAGAATATTAATATAATCGTTAAAATAGTAACATGACCATTGGAATAGTAATATGACGGTTAGAAATAGTAACATGAACATTAGAATAGTAACCTCACCTATGGAAATGTAAAATAATATTTAGGTATCTTATAAAAATAAAATTTGATATATTTGTACCATGGTTCAAGTAAATAAATGTTTTAAGAATGATAAATTATTTTTTTATTTTTTTTAAATCATAAATGTTTGAATTGAATGTTTATAAAAATATAATGATTTAAAAGAATTTTTTTTTCATAAAATGTATTTATAAATCAATAATTGGTTTTATTATATATCTAATATAATTTTATGATACCATAAGTAATTTTTCAAAGTGTCTGAAAATCTATAATAATAATAATATATATATATTTCAAATAATTGATGATTTTATATAAAAATTAAAGTTTTTATATTTAGAAAATTATTTTAATAAAATGGTTTTAATTTTTTTAATATATAGATATAAAAATGGTTAGGATGAATGTTTTATATTTTTATAAAATAGTTTAAATTTTGGTGAATCGTGAAATACGGTAAAATACTGTATTTAACATTATAAGCTCAATACATGAATTTTTGAGTCATAAATGATGTAAAAACACACTAGTTAAAACTACCATTCACCATTTGATATATATATTCACAATAATAAATAATATTGATAGTATAGATCCAAAATAATAAAGTAATGAATATAATATTCAAAAACACCCCTCTCCTCCCCTTAAAAATACCACTGTCACCACCCCTTCTCCTAACAAATTACAATCCATGGAAATTTAAAAATTTATTCCCATTTACCTTAACAATCCTCTTACCTATGTAATAGTGCTACTGGTCTCATAAAAATACCATTTAATGATTTCTTAAGAAGTATTACAAGGGGTGTAATTTTAGAGGTAATATTCTCAATTTACCGCTTTTTTAAATTCATTTATTCTTCTCCATTCTCCACAAGTACCTCATCAAACACAACATAATAAAATCATTTTTATTAATATACTGTAAAGTTATAGTGTTAATGTAATATACATATTATTCCATCCGTTATTTAGATTCTAAAATGAAATTGTTGTTTATAATATGGTTAATTCACCTCCTCCATGAACAACACACATCACTTTTTTCCACCACCTTCCAGATTGGTCATAAAAATATTAGTAAGGTAAAATAAAATTATAATATGTATAATATTAATTTTTTAAATTTATTGAATGTTGTAATTATTATTTAATTAAATAAAATGAATTTAGTTTGTGATGGTCATTAAATCCACCTAAATGAAGAAAGAGAATAACGGTAGCAGTTTTAGTAAAAGTATCATTATTATATTGAAGAACAAAGTGATATTTGGGATCATTTAAATTTATTTAAGGTTATGAGTATTTTCTTAATTTACTTATATAATTTTAGTCCCTTTTGAAAATATCATCAATAATTATACAAAATTGTTATGAACTTGGAACAATGAAAAAAACACTCCTGGAATAACAAAATTCAACAATATATCTCACAGATTTGGTTACAAAAGAACATAATAAAATTATAGTAAATAAAATATTGATGTAAAACTTTCTGAATTAACTAATTAATGAATCTAATTTGATTATTCAAGACATTAAGTGGAAGTGTATAATGATTTTAGAACATAAGGTAAAGATCTCTCTAAACCACTATTTTTCATTGGGTTATGACTTTCTATCTCTAACTCATTTTATCTCTATTATTTATGATATGAAATGATTCTAAATTTTATACATATTTCTATTATATATATACCTATTTTATTCTATCTTTCTTTGATGGTGTAATAAATTCATTAAGTTTATTTTTTAAATGTCTTATGTATATTCATTATGATTGATTCCCTTTTATAGAACACATAAGCATGTACATGTTATGATTAGTGTTCACAGATAGCACTCTAATGCTGGGTAATGTTTTTGCTGCATGAGACATTATGTATAGGATTAGAGATTAAACCTAATCCATGATGGGGATCTTTTAACCATGTTATGGTGTCCTAGTATTTAGCCATGACTTATTCTTATTTGAAGTATTATATTTCTTCCACTTTCCAATGTTACCATGATATTATACTACCATATTATTTATGATATACACCCATGTGATTATTCATGGGAATTATCTTTTATGATATGATGCTATTCCATTTTACTGACATATTATTCCTCATTACCATGTTTATTCCCTTACTTTGATTTATAACTCACCCATTTCTTTTATTTATTCCCAAGGTTATCCTATGAACTTTTTTGGAGCTCAAAAGGATTTAGGAGACCATTAAAAAGATTAAATAAAAACGTTTTATTCTAGTTTTAGGTTGATTTTTTTGTATCTTTTCTTCCAAAGACACTAAGCCTCTTTATCCTTTGGTTATATTAATGGAATATTTATGTTAAAAATCTTTTAATGTTATGTGTAAAAGGTTTGGGTACCTATTTATATTTGTGGAACCGTATCCAGTTTTATACTCACACACTTCTTGGTCCTCCATTGCATTTGGGTACCTGATAATCTCTCACTAGTTATTATGAGCATATGTTAGGCTGAGTCTCGAGATTTCATGATCGAGCTATAATATCTTTGATGGTATTTAGAGATTGGGATAAATCAATGATAGAGGATTTTAGTGTAACCTCTTTCATTTGTATTTTGGTCTTCATTTATTTTATTTTTCTTATTTTGAATATGTGATTGGCCTAGTGGGTGATCATTCTTGTATTCGTGTATGTTAAAATTTCAATTTTCATTAGCTGATTCTACTACCTTATTGTTCTCTATTTAATCTGATGGTTATGTCTTGTGAATGATATACATTTTTTTTGTAACTATGATCTCTAATATAGGGGGTATAGTCTCTCTACAGTACTTACTTAGACCCTCACTACTAGTCAGAAGCCTCTGGCGTATGAGGAGGAGCACATGGAGGTTCAGATCAACTATTTTTTAGAGTGATTTGGGCTAGGTAATTACAATATGGTATCAGTGTATTATTTTTATTTTTCCTTACTAACTTGAATATGGTATCTAGAAAGATAGGAATGTTCATAGCCTTTGAAGGATACCCAAACAGTGTGTCATTAACTCCTATTTTTAAATAAACTCCATGATTCCATGGATGGGATTAATGTTTTTTATTTACAATGTCACTATTGATTTATCTCACATTGTGTGACACACATAATTCTTGGACTTCTGATTATGATTGATTATGGATTTTAGTTCTTAGACTATGGTGGAATGTGGAATCTTAGTGCATAATTCTAAGCATACAGGGATTCACATGACATATTATAATGTTATCATGTGATTTGTGTCACTGATGAGAGGTTAAACTATTTATAGTGTTATTAACATGAAATATAGTGTTTTCTATATACTCTCTTGTTGGAATTCTACTCACTGGACTTACATGTGCATACTTCCCTCTAATGTAAGATAATGTAGATCCTATGGTGAGATGATCTATAATGGTGTTGATGATCAAGTCCCATGATTCTGGGATGTGTGTTGACCTTAATAGGCTAGTTCATGAATTTTATTCCTTGATGAAGAACCCATAATGGTTTTTTGTTTTAAAGGTTCAATTATTTAATGTTCCAGTAACAACATGTACACTATTTTCCTATATATCTTAGAATGAAACCATACATAAACAAGTCATGGGATAGTGTTTTTTGGGATATTTATCATCATATGACGATGATGGTTGATTTTTTGCTCCAGTTTTATGTGACCAAATCATCTATGGAGCGGTCTAATATGCAAATTCATAGAGAAGGTGGGTGCCCTTGGTTCAGTTATTTAAAGTTCTAGTAACAACCAATATGGTGTTTTCCCATATATATTGGAATGTAATTCTATCTAAATAAACATAATGCTTGGGGTTCATTATTATGAATTTTACATGATGATGTTTTTGGTAGTGGCGGTGGTGATCGATGAGTTTTGATTCTCAAGGGAGTAATATAATGGGATGAATGGTGGGAATCATCACACATATGGGTATATGAGTTGACATGTGATGCTTTTTGTTTATGTGAGACCCTTGATTGGGCCTTGATACATATTTTTACTTGGTTTTTATGATTGGAATAAGATGTTTACCATGGGTTATGACCTTTAATGAGACCTGACCTATGGTCTAGGTGGGAGACCTAGTAACCCCTTAGATATTGATTAGTTTTAGAGAGTTTATTTATTGTGTTCTTTGTGGGGGTAGCCTTTTATGGCCGATATCCTTGGTTGGTAACTACCTTCAAGATTCATATCATGGGTTAGTGCATTCCTTGAGATCTATTTATAGGTGGTTCTATCGAGTATTTGGTAATGGAATAAAGATGCCTTAGTTTTTGTTTGATTAAGCACTATGAGTGATAGCGCCTTATGATCAAGACTATTTTCAAAGGGAAGGACTATTTAGGTGCTTTAACCTATTATTTAGGTATTTAATTTTGGGTGTAGTTAAAGCATTAGTTGGTTCTGTTGGTTTTGGTCTACCATCGGGTGGTGGATAAGCATTTGGATAAGTTTGAAATATGTGATATGCCTGATTTTGAAGAGGTTTGCTGAGGGTAATCCTCATTAAATTAGTATAGAATACATGATAAATATGTTCATTTGTTTATGCATGTGATCTTAGATACAATGAGGTGTAAATCACAAGATTGTTAGTTGGGTTTTAGCGATTGGGTTATATGGGAGTGTGTAGTCATTGGGTTTGTGTGAGACCACACTATATTGTATGTGGGAACCTATAGGAAGGTTCTTGGAAACTTACTCTTCCCAAGGGTAGGATAGAGAGTTAGAATGACCATGGGAAAAATATTGGTGTGCTAGGGTAGGTGCATGTTGGGTACATGTTCTTTCAGTTGGGTTACAAATCAGGGATAAATGGTCAAGTTGTGGATGAACCTAGAAAATACTATAGTTACCGGTAATATCACTATGATGGTTTCTGTGTGTTGGTCCTTTGAGAAATGTTTGGGTTGAGGATAAACCTAAGCAATGATGCGGTGTGGGGTCAATAGACTTATGGTAGTTTCCGTATGTAGGTCTATTGAGAAATGTTGAAGTTGTTGATGAACTTGAGAAATGATATGGTGTGGTAGTGGTAGTGTTATGGTGGTTTCAGTTTAGAATCACTCTTAGAGTGATGTGACTGGTGTGTTCAGTGAGACACTATAGGCATGGATATCTAGTGTTTGATGTGCGGGAGATGTCCATGGGTGATGGTAGTTGACATCATAACTGGATCTTCATACCGTGGTATGATCGATCCAAGGTTCTGATCCTTGTTAGGTATTGAAATGATGGGTGAGAGTGGTGTTAGTACCTGTTTGGGTCATGTTTCTCAGAGCTGTATAGGGAAATAAATATTATGGGGTGTGAACCATTGGTGGATTTAAGGAAGAATATCCTCTAATCCAAGTGATGATGGATGCATTGGTGGTTGGTTTTTGGTATTGACGCTCAGGTGTGAGTGAGACGTCCACATACAGTAACTGAGTGTGGTAATGGATGGAGCATGGGATATAGTGGATGTGACTTTGGGTTTTTTGGATGAAAATAACTATACTACTATCATGGGGATAATATCATTAGAAATGGGTTAATGAACCTCATTATGAAATGGGTTGTTGATGTAGTTGTAACAATCTCAGGATTGTTGAGGAGATACTGGCATAATGTTGTGAGGTAAGATCAGATTATAAATGGTTCCTTGTGTAATACCAGATTTGGAGTTCGGATCAGGTGATAGTTTGAGTCAGTGTATTGGCATTGAGATTTGGTAGGATCTAAGGGTGATTCATGGGGTGATCCATGATTCATTTCATGCTTCATGGGTAAATCTATGTTCATGACATGGTTTATGTGGTAGACCCGATTTATTGCATGATTTAGGTGGAAAATCTTGTGACGAAATTTCAAAAAGTTATTTTTTGGGATGAATATTCTTATAAAGAAGGGGGATTTTAGTGTTGTATATTTTGTCATGTACAATACCCCATTCATTTGGGGGTGGGGGGGGGGGGGGTGTTTGGAAACATCAAATTTTATATAGAAGATTATTTTGAGGATTGGTCAACAGATGAAACCGAGTGTTTCCTAAAAATTTGGATGGAGGTGGTATGAATGGTGATTTTTTTTTTGTGTTTGTCAAAATGATGATATAGAATCCATGTCCATAGTATTATGTTAGAAGAAGATTTCAGGGTTTTAGACCATTATAGAAGTATTTTTGGTATGAAATTCTTATGGTGGGGAGCACCATGGTTTGGAATCAGTCATGGAAAGATAAATCTTATGGAGGGAAGCACAAAAACCATTGAGATTAATCATTTGAAGATGCTATGTTCCACCAGGAGAGATAGATTTGGTGAGAACCATCTCAGTGTTTGTGTTGATACTGATTGGTTGGCTAGATTTTTATTGAAAGCTGTGCTTGGTGTTTGACGTCACATAGCAGAAGCACGTTTGGAATTCAGATCTAAGAAGAAGTGATTATTCAATGAATGGATGACTAATATAGGTCAGGGGGGATTCTTTATAATTTACCATGGATTATAATGGAAAATAATAATTATGGTGGGGGTATTTTTAATGAACCATGTTTTTATGTTTTAGAAAATCCCTAATGAAATTTGAATTTTTCTATTTGAGGGATGATTCATGGTGGAAATCTAAGAATTTTTACACATATAAAGGATGATTTTAGGTAAATATTGAGTTATTGGAGGTATCAGGAGACTTTGTTAGTGATATTAGGAGTATTAAGAGGGTCCTATAACTTCTATGGAGCCACTTGGTACATTCATGTTGTGATACATACTATCAATTCATTAATTATCGTGGAAAGTTGGTTTTGGGGTGCTGGATTGAATCTTATCAACATGAAATATTTTTTCACACCATTAAGTACCCTCATATAGTGTTTCAGATTTTTTTAAAATCGGGGTCCTACTTGGGGGACCCCACTTTCCCCTCGTCACCTTTCTACCATGATTTTCAGATTTTAGGAGATCCACCACCCTCATTTTCTGTTGGATAAAATCATATTTCAATCCTACAGAGTCCTCTTGGAAAGGATAACCCCATGCATGATATTTAATCCCATGTGTTTTGTTTCATGTTGATTTGGTAATTTCAATTTAAGGTTTTGGTTCTGATTCTGTTGGAACATTGTGGAATCAACCAATTCGGATGGAATATTCACCTTGCTCACATAGAGGAGGACCCAAGATGTTATCTGCACACTATCCATCATAATTTTTGTGGAGGTAGGCTACTTACCTAATTTTAAATAAGTTTTTTGAAAAAATTAGATGGAATTTGTGGGTAAATAGGTGTTTATGATATGGGTTTTGTTTTAGATTTTTTTGAGGTTCACTAGAGACCTTCCATGAATGGGTTTTCGTGGTTTTGGTGTGATGAAAGTGCTCAATGGGTTTCATGAACATTATTCCTCTTTGATTTATATTAAATAATTTATTATAAATTTTTATAATCAATTAGTTATATCATATGACTTGAGACAGGAGCTTAGGAATTGATATGGTGTTGTATACGACACAGTGAGGATGGTTACTCCAAAATATAAGGTAGGTGGTCCTGGTACTTTCCCTATAAATTTATTCATGATGATTATATTAATATAGGTGTGAGGCCTATCTAGTCAGAAGATGTCTCCAATTATTATTGAATTGTAAAATTTAATATTAATAGTTATATTTTAAAAAAATTATTAAATTCATATGAGAACCTGGGATTAAAGGGACAAGGTTCCTTGGCCACTATAGTCCAAGTTCACTAGCTTGATGCCTTGGAAGCCGTTAGATGAGACATTAATTTAAAAGATACCTAAAATTTTAAAACCAATAATAGGGGTTGTGATATGAATAGATTTGGATTGAACTTGTAGGTCAAGGAAGGTCCCTTGATATGTGTTGGGAAAATATGGTTAAACCTTAGGAATATTAGAGATATTTCTGATGACCTGATTGGATGGAGTGATCCTGGATATAGATTTGAGAGATCTCTCAAGACTATCACTAGTTTGGAATTCCTATAATTTCAGTGAGGCATTGATATGTTTCTAGAAATGTCGGGGGATATAAAAATCTTTAAGCATCATGAATTGACTTGGAAAATGAACATAACCCTAAGTACCAAGCTTTAGGTACCACTATTATATTGTTCCCTAGGGGACCTCGATGGGTGACCCATTGGTAAACTATCCCATGTAGAGTTCGTGACCTTGGGTAATGATAGTTTCTGGTGTCACCTAGAACTTGAAAAAATTCTAATCCTGTAGGGGATAGGATTATAAGGATAGAATTGGGTATTAATTAAAAACTTGTTATGTTTTTATTTTATTTTTTATACGTTATGTTATTTCCCATGACTCGTTGGAATTGTCCAATGGTCTTGATTCTATTAGGATTTTCTGAGTGTCCTGATAATCACTTGTTGATATGGATAATAACTTATGATTTCTGAGATGTTCGATATCTAGTGTCATAGTATTTTGAGGGTGGATTCCTAGTTTGAAAAGAATCCATCATGGTGGCTACAATAGTGGATGCCTAGTGGTGGTTCCTAGGATATATCATCGTAGTATATGACCGCTCACATAAGGAAATCTTGGGACACCATAGATTAATCTGAGTATGGTGAGGAACATTTCGAATGTTTGGGGATCTTAGGATTTAAATAGTGATACCATTAGTCCAATGTGAATTCCCGAGACACATGAGATTAAAATAGAGGTATGTGGTGTTGGGTGGGAATATATATCTAAGAATGGATGTTGGATACCCTAAGGGTGATAATTTCATCCCCTCGATCGATTCCTAGGATATCCCATAAGATATAGTGGATGCACCTGTGATATATTAAAGGAGGCTCTATGAGACATTTGATGCCCATAAGATTAACTATGGGATATAGGGAGGGTATTACCATTGTTTATCTATGTTTCTTATGAATCAGTCAAGCCTGGATACATAAAATTTACTAGGGCCTCCCCCATATTGGAATCAAATATTATCCTGCCATTGAGAATAGGTACTACAATGGGGTTCATCTTGAGGGTTTGAGATGAGGAATACTTGGTGACACCCTAGGGTCAACTACTCATTAGTGGAGGTGTGATCATGGGATCCATGGAGTGTAGACATGGGTCCTATGATATTATAATCATGTTTAGAGACACTCTAGCACTGGTTGAAGTAGGTATAGTTGATTGAGTTCATGGAACTAAGGATCAATGATGATTAATGGTATTCTACCGAGTTACATTTGGAATCCATTAGGGCGGTGATGCTATTATGGTTGGCATGGTTCACTGATGGTCTTAGAGACATTTCATAATCAACCAAAAACATGTTTTTTTAGTGGCTATTTATTTATTTATATTATTAATCTTATCTATAGTTTGTATTTTATCATTTCACATACAAATATCACATTATTTATAGTTATGTATAGGAATGCATCGAAGGTGCCCTATTGAATTTTGTACTCACATCATGCTTATGCCGCCATTACACTTGTGCACCCGATCTTCTCTCACTGGTTATTGTAGGCACATGTTAGGCTAAGGACTGAGATTTCATGATCGACCTAGAGTAACTTAGATGGGATTCATAGATCAGGATGAGGTGAGGGTCGAGTATTATAGTGGATACTCCTATAAATTTTTTTAGATATTTATTTTTATTTTTTTATTATCTGTATGTGATCATCCCAGTGGGAGATTAGTCCTGTATGATTTCAAATCAATATTTCATTTGTTATCGCTTGTTTAAACTACCATATTATAATCTATATACTCTTATGGTTTTGTTTTTTTTTACAAAAATTGGTTATTTATTTTATTATAATTCACTATAATATATGGGGTATAGTCTCCCCACAATACCTCCTTAGACCCCTACTACAATTCATATTCCTCAAGAATATGGGGAGGAACCCCTTCAATAATTTGGTAGTTTATCTCGGTCAATATTTAGAGTGATATGGGATAGGTTGTTACACATCCCTTTGTGGTGTATCCATAGGTTAATATGAATAAGTTGATGATTGGGAGGAATTTTCTTGTACCCACCATATGATAATACCTTAGGTAGCAGCAAATGGAGAAGGATAGAGTTACAGTAGGTAAAATCAATAGAAGGTGAGGGCAGGGAAGAACCCTCCATCACAGTGGGTACCTATTCCCTATATAAGAATCAATTACTATCATAAAACATTATAACATCTTTTCATATGTTATGAAACATAATAGTAAATGACATGGAGTTCAATACTTGTAACCTTTGGCTAGCCATTATCCCCAAACATTTCATTATATAAAATATTATAGTTGATGATAACTATTTTTGGAAGATTCTAGAACATTAACAAATTAATGTTTAATTATCATTTCTTGTGATAAAAATTATGTAAGAATCATTTAATAATATTATACACTTAACCCTATAATAAAACATATCTCTGTCATAAAATATGATTGTTTTAGAAGAATAAATTTGATAACTCTATATCATATAAAATCATATAATCAAATGAATACATAATATTATTTTCATAAATGGATTTCATACAGCGAGAAATCCCTATATAATCTCACATTATATAGACAAAAATAAATCATATGCATATAGGATTTAGGGTATATCTTTATAAAAAATAGGCCTCGTAGTGTTGAGATTTAATGAAAAATATATGTACAATATGGTCAAGAGGAAAAGACTCATGGTGTTGATATATTTAAACAATATTTGAGGAAACCATGTTGTGGTTATAAAGATTACATCATGATGCATTTCTAATATATATTCAAGGGGAGAAAAATTGACCACTAAATCAAAGGTAATATTAGAGATATAATAATGGATTTAATATTTGGACATAACCAGAACCACCATGCCATGGAAAAAATCAAACACCGCATTATTTTTTAGGCTTATATATGTTTTTTTTGTTTTACAATATGTGATAAACCTTGAGATAACTAGACAAAAACTTATATGGATTTTATATAGAATATTTTTTTATGGTTTGATAATGATAATGAATGATCATGATTAATCAAAATATAAAAAAACTTGAGGAATAATAAAAAAGAATGATTGACTTTTTGATGCATTTTTAACATCTAAAACTCAAGAAACTGAGAGTTGATAGTTATATTTCATTATTGTTATAGAATACATGGGTTCTTAATATATCCAATGGATTACTAGTATTATAATATTAGATAAATACATACCTATCATTTTAAAACATAATATATGACATAAAAATATAGTGAGAAAATTATTATCCCTTATTTTATATCCCTAAAAATTATACACAGTCCCCCTCTAGGTTATCTGGGGAAAGAAAAAAAATATTGGTGAGATCAGATGCATACTAAGGAGTACCATATAGTAGAAGCTTTATTAACATAAACAAGGAATAATTTATATTACAAGAATAAATGAACAACATGAATCCATCATCAACAAAAATTGAGGGAATTATATATTAATAAAAATAAATTTAAATATGGATCACAATAATCATTGATCCCATACTTATGGAATGCATAATGTTGGACATAAAAAAATTTCTATCAAGGCCTTGTGCTAAGATACTATCCTATAGTGGGAATATGTATACATCAAAACCAAAACTATTTTGTCTCATGAGTCTTGTTGATGCATCTTGGGGTTATATAATTTTTGACCCACCCATTACCTGATTATGTCTAATGCATTCACTATAGGATTCATCAAGACCTTTCATACCATTCCATGATTAACCACTTACTAAATGAAACTTGGCTATCCATATAATGATAAATGAATAAATCAGATACTTCCCTAATTAATAGAATAATGTTGATATCTTGGAAAAAATACATTAATAAACTTAAAAGTTATGGGGTATCATCAATGTAACATGAATTATACTTATCAAAGAAATATACTAGTGAGGGTACATAAAATGTTCCAGGTTATCCACAGAAGATAATAATGGGATTCAATATATTTCATTGGTAGTAGAATAAGGAAATGGTAGGAAATATCCTCCATTATAGTTCATAAAGAGTCTATGAATATTCCAAATCACATCCACCATGAGTGTCTAGATAACTATGCAGGTTTTGGACCATTCATAATGAATTATACTAATGATTGATTCATTGCTCAACCAACCCTTTTCGGGGTGATTAACCATAGGTGCATCTATGAAATAGCCTAATACACATTCCAATAGCGAAACAAGGATGCATTTTCTTAAAAAATACACATCCTTTAACTTTACCAAAATTTATAATGGATTTTCTACCATGGGAAATATTGAGTTTTAGAATTGTTTTGGTAACCCTTGAATCAAAAGAACATCTTGGAGGGATGAAAATATATAAATTAAAATCCCTTAAATTTTATGATTAATATAGAAAAAGTCTTACATGTTAATGTATACACCTCATAAAATGAAATAGGTGGTGAATATAACATGAGTCCCAATGAATAAAAATTAAGACAAAAACCACCAATTTTGGATTGGGAAGTAATTCAATCAAAACCTATTGAAAAACAGGGATTCCAATTGATATTAAAATACAATTAATAGATAAATTTAAAGATAAAAAATCCCAATTAGGCTAGATATACACGAAATAATGTAAATTTGGTACATAATACAAAAAATGAATCAGAGAGAAGAACATGAGATGAAAAACCTTGACCTATTATATTAAATTCTAAGAACTTACTTTAACCTCATGTATAATGAACATATAAATATTAATGAAGTAATTTGTGACCTCTATCTTATCAATTTTCATTAATACTATTCATGAATAGTCATTGTCTATAAGAATTATACTTATTTTTTTTACATCTGGTGTCTATAGTTTGGTCATTTGTATATATTTTATAATAGCAGTGTTCATATTCATTATTCTCCAAAATTTCATCAATACTACATCATAAAAGTTTCTATTATGTATGGTTTATAATTATTTATTATGTTTCAAAATCCTTTGATGAGTGTTTTAGTCATTATCATTGAAGATGAACTACAACAAATTGGGCCTTTAACAATACTACTAAAAGGGATTTATCATCACTTTAAAAGAACTGATAATGTAAGCGATGTTAAAACGTTATCATTAATAGATCTCATAAAAAGTTTTGATAAAGTCGGCCTTTAACAGTGCTAAAAAGTAGTTGATAAAGGCCCTACTGATGGGTATAATTGTTTTTCATACTTTACCCCCTTTATCAGCACTTCCCTCACCCCTTTATCAGTGATTTAGATAATTCCACCCCCAGTTTGCACCTATGCCTCCAGAAATTTTCAAACATAAGACCTCCATCTTATAAAATAGTTCCTTTTCCACTCCCCTATACAGTTTTGTTTAACATTTTATGATATATCTATATATTTATTTATATATTTAATTATATTTTGTAAACCATATATATATATGTGTGTGTTTATATATATAGTTATATATATTTTTTAAATACCTCTTTATATATATATATATATTAAAATGGATATTAACTCTAAAACCCTTAAAACACATAAAACAATTAGTAAACTCTGAAGACCCTAAAACCCCTAAAACCCTGAAATGATAATAATTTATGATTCAAGAGTCCTTTTTAGCTCCATAACTAGTCAAATAGAATCTCATGAAATGAGATTCAATATGATAAAGAGTACCATCCAAATGGACACCCAGAATAGAATTTAGAGCTGTTTGAATTTTATGAAACTGGGGTTGGCGACAAAAAAATCAGTTTTGGAGGCCTTTCGGGCCTTTGTATGAGTTAAAACACCCATAAAAGCTATTTGAACACAAATAGAGAACCTATATGGAATAAATATCATCAAAGGTTTCGATTTTATATATGGTTGATCCCAAAGAGGCACCTGGATCAATAGTTATGGCCGTTTGAAGTTTGTGTTCTATTTCCGTCTTTTTTGAAATTGTAAAATATTTTATTCCTTTGATTATAACATTATTTAAATCTCATGTGGTTATAAGTCATTTAATTAGATTCAATTTGAATTATTGTGGAGATGAAATGGACTCCTAAATCAAAAGTTATGATCTTTTTAGTGTTTTTAGGATTTTTAGGGTTTTAGGTGTTTTAAGGGTTTTTTCATATTCGGCTACATATCAAACAACAATAACTTCTGAAACGGGGGTCCGTTTTTCCTCAAAAAAGTATCAAACCGAAAATTATGATCATCTATATGACTTGGATACCCACAAGAACCCTATATCACCTCTATTGAGTCCAAAAGGCCAATAAGTACTCTGAATGGGCATAACATCTGCTGCGGGTGTCTGTTAATGATTTTTTTTAAAATATAGACTTTATCTGCATAGAGTGCTGATGGGGAGGGGGTATTTATCAGTGATTATAAAAAATATTTGATAAATACCACCTGTTTATCAGTTCTTTTCAAATAGCATTGACAAAGACCCCATTTTTTAGCACTATTTAGAATCGCTGATAAATGCCCAATTTATCAGCATTTTTTACGAGCACTGATAAAGGGCCCCCTTTAACAATGTTATTTGGAACTATTAAATACTAACTTTAACAACTATAAAAAGAAGCGCCATTAAAGAACCCCTTTAACAACATTTTTTCTAGCACTGAGAAAGGGGGGTTTTTAATATCACATTTAGTGAGAGGTATTAAAACCCTAGCTTTGGATAACCCTATTTTGTAGTAGTGATGAAATCGATAACAAGCATGTTTTAATAATTCTTGATGACCGAAGTGTGTTTTCTTAATTAATGAATTAAATATTAATATAAAATCTCTAGAAATAAAATCATTATTTAAAGTTTATATCATATTATAAATGTAATTATGTTCCCATATTCATTAGTTATATAAATTCATAGTATTATTTCATTAGGTGGTTAAACTAAACCAAAAATGAAGATACCTTGATTTAATGAATGATTATGAGGTGGTTCTTTTGAAATATCATTATACAATATGCATAATGATATTAGTGATTATTTAATAGTTTGATATATCAGAATTTTAAGGAAGTAAAATAAGAATCAAATTTATATGAAAATATTACCCAAATTGAGTAAAATATCATCCTCTTAGTAGGCTTGTTTTAAATGATTAGATGGATGGTGATCTTTAGTTGATCATATCATTAATAGGTTATCCAAATTTTTATGAAATAAACTTAATGATATCATAGATATAATATTTATTAATTAATCACATCCTTAGATCCATTCTTTTTGTGACATCACGAGCCTGGTTCAATAATATGTAACTGAACCTAAGGTCTATATGGCCCCAAGCATGCCTACCCATAAGCCAAAAGATGCAGAATTTCAAAGAGGGTGTATGGTGATATGGTGGAGAGACTATACCATTTTTATTATATTAAAGCATATTATTAAAATAATGTAGTATAAATAGTATATAAACATAACATAAATAACAAGGCATCAAAAATAAACCATCCAGATAATAGTAAATAGACACAAACTGAAACAATATATCATATAGAAACACACCAAAAATAAAAAGAAAAACATGATAAATTCATGAAAAACGTGAAAAACAAAATAGAACCACACAAAAAATTCTTAACAATAGGTTGAAATACCTCCCAAATACTAATTCTATTTAATACCATATTTTTAGTTCACCTAACCTCAATAAATATTTGTATATAGAATTTTAATTAGTAATAAAATAGGATAAATAAAATGAAAGGCACGAACATATTTATTTTTTAGTGGAAACCTTAAGTTAAGATTCTAGTTGCTACCATTTTAAATCTACAATAAATATATAAAAAAACATAAGAAACATATATAAAATAGAATATAAAATGGAAATAAAATTGATAATTCTGGGTTTATGCCACCCAAGTGGGTTCTAGGTTTTTTATACCCCTAGCGAGGTAGTTGTATAATTTTATCACCAATCTAATAGTGGGTGTGGTTTTTTGAGAAGAACCACCACATGTTACTTCTCCCAGTGTCCATGAGTAGACACTAGGAATGGATAATCCCAAAATAGATAAGAAAATTCCTAACCCCCAATAAATAATAAATATTGAATTTTAGGTTCATTGTTGTAGATAGGGGTGTTCTCTATTAACTTTCTTAGTGTCCTCCCCCATATGTATATAAGTTGTTATAGAGGTGTTAGTTATATAACCACATGATTTTAAAACTATTCTTATTCAAACAGTAATTTTATGAATTATTCCTTAACATCCAAGGCCTACTCCATTTTTGTTGTATCAGAAATTCTATAAAAGGAGAAGTCAGAAAATAATTCATCTTAAAAAAGGTTAAAACACAAAGAATCAATAAATAAATCCTCCCTTATAAGTAAGTTATCTTGTAATTTGATCTATTATGTTAGTACCATTGGTAAATCAATTTCCATAGGTTAATCATTATCATAGTCTTACAAAGAAGTGAGTAGTTTAGAGGTGATGATTTTTTTCTATCAAGGATGGGAAGATCATGTTTCAGGTTATCTTTAGTAAAGCTATTCCAAGATTTATCCAAAAAATGTTGATCTCTAAAAATAATATCTATTGGAATATGTTTCTCAAGGCCCACCTCAAGAAATAATTGAGCATGGGACGGTGTTATTAATTCTTTCAGAAGATCTCTCTCAACTAACTCAGGTTCTTTAACATTATGATTGATTAAATCTCTTCCAAAACTAAATTTGGTTCTGATTCTAGTTTCATCTCCATCTACTTTTCTTGGAATGCATATAAATATTCAACTATTTAGTCTATTTGGATCTCATGGTTTGGCATTTCATCACTAATCCTTTCCAACTAGGCTTCCAGATCCTAGTGAACTTTTTCTTTCACCTATGATTGGTCAATCTAGATAAAATAATTTGAATTGAAATATATTATGAATGAAGAATTTTTTTTTTGTTTTTTTAAACGATAGAAAATAAAATTATTTAAAAAATGTAAATAAATATAGTGAGTGAAGACCACATGGATCCATGAAAGTGGCCAAAACTTAATAAAGAATTTTCTGGTGGTCTATTAAAATATTTATTATTTTTACGATGTGTAGCATAAGGGATGACCAAGATCATTCAATTTAGGTGCTATTGTGGTAAAGCACTCAATACCTCTAATTAAATTTTTATTTTTTATATATTTTTTGTTTATGAAATAAAAATAAAATAAATGGAGGTTTGAAAATTAAAAATGAAATAATAAAATTATCCATTACAATGCATTGAAAATACAATGACTGAAAAAAAATGAAGTTATAAAGAAAGAATATATTCCTAAGAGAATCATCCTAATTGAATATTCATTGTCTTATTATTGGTTTGAAATTTTACCTATTGATCATACTCCATAACAAGTGTGAAAACACTATTCTACCCATGGTTTTGAACATACAATGAACTCAATGATCTCTAAGAGATATAACATCCACCTCATCGATTAAGGGAAAATAATGTAGAGGAAAAATCTAAGCCTCGAGTGAGAAGTAGGGAAACAAAGGTGACTTTCCTATTAAGATCCATTATGAAATAACAAAAATATAAGAAAAATTATTCATGAGTATTCAAATACTTGGTATCAACACTACATTACTCCCCTACGAACTTACTTGTTTTAGATACTCATGATCTTGAGCATAAGATTTAATAATAAAGAAGAAAATGGGGAGATAAAATAAAAGAGAGATATAATAAGAGAGAAACAAGAACAAAAAAATTAAAACATTAAATTAAATTAATTAATGAAGATAAAAAAACAAAACACGAGACTAAAACAAATCATAAATTTATCCAAATATTCAGGGTAGTGGCTTATCCCTTGATTGGTTATGGAAATACAAATTTATAGGGATAAGATATAAATATTTTAGCTCTAAAATCATCCTCTGAAAGATTTCACATTGAAGAAATTTTTAAGGGATGTATTTGGAAATGTTTTCTTATTTAAATTAGTTTCCATATATATTGTTTTTGGACCACCAAATTTAAATCTTCATTATCCATGTGTAGAAAAAGTTACATCCCATTTACTCTTAGAATTTATTTTGGCTTGGATGAATCTTTGTATTTACATACACCGAGTTAAAATGAATTAATGAAATTGAAAAAGAATTAATAACATACATAAATAATTATAAAATTGTTCTTATGGATTTCCTTTATATAATTTTTGAAATTAAACTTCATTGGTCAAGCCATTTTCGAGATATATTCCCATCATAAAAAATATCCAAATTTGTGCACATATTTCAAGGCCTGAATTGTGAGCTTGTTTTGGGCCATAAATATTTGGATTTAGATCTTGGTACAATTTTATTAAATTTATACCAATTATAATATAATTATAAAAAAATAATTTCACAATTTAATTTAGTTTATAAAATGTTATGTCTAAAATACATAATAAATTTAAAATATCTAATATCCTAAATTTTGAAAATTTACTAATTAAGCTCAAAATGATTATAAAATAAAAAAATGTAAAAATTTATCTTAAAATAAAATATTGGTGGTATTAACAAAATTTAAATTGAAAGTAAAATAATTGAAAATATTGGCTTTGTCCAATTTATTTCGTTCTATCCATCAAAAAATGAAAGCAATATTCATGCATACCTACGACCTACCGTCTCCATGAACATTGTAATTCATTTTTCTATTTCTAAATTTTATGGACTATTATTAATACTTATATAATTAATATATATTATTTTTATATCATGGTTAATATTCTAAATATTTTATAACCATGATAAATTTACAAGGATAGAAACTACCAAACCAAAACATACATTAAAAACAAAACATTTATTACCCGTAACAGTGATTTTAAGAAATAATTGTTAATAAACTAGTGATAAAAGTTTATAAGTAAATCATATATTGTATAATGAATATTATTATAGATATTAAATATATTTATAATAATTTTATATTTATTATCTAGGAGTTTCTAATAAGGATGAAAGAAAATAGCCATAAGGTAAGAGTTTCTCATGCCACTTTTACCTTTGTGAGTCATATACCATATTCACCACTTATTTTTTTGTGGTTCATATACTAACAATTTAATATGAAATATAATTAATATATTTATATACATGGTATTTAAATTTTCATTTTAATATATTTCATTCATAAGTCATATGATTTAAAAGTTACCAAAGTGGTAAGGGCTTTACGATTACAATCTCATCATTTATCAGGATTATTTATGATTAAGTTTTCTGATGATGATATATTATAATCTATCCATAAAAAACTATAGAATTTTATTCCCCTCTATTTATTTATAAAATTTTCATGTAATAGTACAAATTTCTTCTCCTTTTTTCTTAACATGATCAAGAAAATGTTTTAATAAAAATTGACTTTATTTATCTGTTCGATCAAAAATACCTTTTCATAAATATCCATGATTTCTAAAAAAAATTCAATTTTTTTTTAAATTTTAAAAATGATTTATTAAATACATTTTTAATCACATTTTACTTTTTACAAAATAGTTTCAAATTAATCTTCTTATTAATTTTCAAATGAGGTACTTAGCCTTTTTATAATAGTGTGGAAGAAATGTTTATTAACTTATACAACATGTATGGAGTTAACTATCATCACGAAAACTCATTAATTTTAAGATTATTTTATAAATTTTCATTTTTATTTTCATAGAAAATATTTTCATAATATTTTGTAAATATTTTAGTCTTTAAATAAGTGATTTCATAGTGAAAATGGTATTTTATTTGATGAAATTTACCAGTTATTTTTTAAATTATTTTTATCTATGTCAACATACATTGTCTAATCTTATGTTTATGATAAGTTGTAATGATATCATCCTTATTATTTCATGGGATGGTTTATGAATAGTTTGACTAGGGTTGAACTACTTTAATTCCATTTGTCATATTACTCTGGATGGTTTATGATTATGTTTATGAATTAGGAAAATTATTAACATTTCATATCTTAGTTTTTTAATATGAATTTTTAAATTGTATGTATTTCTACACTTTCATATGAATAATTAATTAGACTTAGTAAGTGATGGTTGGGACCCACTATATCCCCTCGATGCATTGGTAGATCTCATGAGGTAAATTATCTTGGGTATTTGGATGAGGCTTTACCCATTTTTGTAAGATGTCTTGCCACAAGACCTTGAAGATATGGTTATGATGTCGTAACTTTTTCATTCCATCATTATGAGATAAGTTATTGATGAGAATGTAATTATTTTATTATTTAGAATATCCCTGGAAATTTTCTAGCTTATTTGATTTTTTTATTTGACATTATTTTATCATCATTTATTCTTACCATATTTTTCATTATGTTTATATTATTTATTAAATGGAATGTGTTTTAGTTATTTAACTTTACATATTTATTATGCCTTATTAATTCATGATATCTTCTACTCTACACATACCCTTACTAAGCATTAAATATCACCCCTTTCTTATCTTTCCTCTCCCTAGGATTCCACGATGTGTATTATGAATGATATGTCGGGATATAATAATGGGAATTATAGAATTGTCAATGAATATACTATGTTGTAATTTATGTTTACAATTGTAATGTGAGATTTAAGTATGTATCTATTTTAGAAATACTACTAAACTATTCGATCCTTTGGAATATAATTCCTTATATCTACTACCAATGTAATAAAGTTACCACCAACTTTGGCCTACTAGGGTTTGGGTATTTACATCATGTATAGATATATATATTGATTTTGTTTGGAATATTATTCATTCCACTGAATCAATATTGATTTGCAACTCTTTACACAAATCATATCTTATGTTACTAACATGAATTGGAATTGAAATTTATTATAACTTATCCTAATGCAAGTCATTAATAATGCACATGAAACCATTTTATGTAAAGGATAAGAATCAGATGATTCTATTGATCCCCATAAGAGTTAGAATGGTGTAATATACTGTTAACCCCAAATTTTCTAAACAATGCATAATCCTTGAGTCTAGTAAGGAATCCAACCCAAATTCCCTCTACCAAAGGTTGTATTACTCAAGAGTGAACTAAATTCCATAGTAATTATAATAACTAATATATATAAACTATAATTAACATTTTTATTCAATCTTATAACATATTACATTCCAAAATCAAGTTAGATTAAAACTAATTCATTTATAATACTTGGAATGTAACTCTTTAGATGCATGTTTGGAAATTTATAGAAGAATTTTAACCTTTTAAACTAAATAATACATAACAATTCATAATATAACAATTATATATAGGAAAATTTTAGGGAATAAAATAAATAAATGAAAAATTCAAAAATTTATAAATGATATTTATTTAGGAACAGTTAATAAATAAATCAATTATAAACACTTTAAAATTTATCCATGCATTATGGATATTACATAATCAAATAAATATAAGTAGTTAATATTTATTTTTAAAATAAAATTATTCCTATTATCATTTATGGATAATTTTACCTAAACATGTGATATATAAAATATAAAAATTATATATGCGCTATTCATAAATGATGTAGACATTTAGAATATCACATATTTAATATTATTTAAATCTTGATCAATTCAGTTATCAAAATTATTTTTGATATGATTTAAATAATTTCCCAAATAAGGTCTTTAATTTGAACATTTAAAATTAAATAATTCTGAAAAATTTATAATTTAAATATAAACCATTTTATATTTTGATTCATTTAGTAATTTAAAAAAAATTCTAAATTAAACTTTTAAATTTCAAAATAAAAATTTTATTTACAAATTTTTGGGGAGGGGGGAATATAATTTACCAATAAAATATACCGGTATCTAGAATGTACTTAGATAGAATCAACCTTGAGACCTCCTGAAGACCCCATAGAGATGAAATCACTTGGCTGTACACCCATAGGATAAACATTTTATATCCAAATTATAAGTCATACAATATAATTTCAAATGTTATTTATTATTAACAATTAATATTATAGAATATTTGTTCAATACATTTTTTATAAACTTTTAATAATTAATAATAAACATTTTATAATTAATTAATTTATAAAAACCATTATAAATTAAATTAATATCCCAAAATACCATTTTATATAATTTTTAAACAATTTATAAATTATATAATTATTTCATAATAAAAAAATTAAAAAATTATTTTTTCTACAAAATCATATTTTAAAATATATTCATGATATCACATATTATGGCTGGATTCCATAGGCTATGATTGATAGTGGAGCACTATTAATCATATTATATAATACATAACCACAACCTATGATGTATTCCTTTGATGCCTGGGTGTCATATTTGATGATGTAGCTGGTTTATTTTGAAGATTCAAGGCTCAATTGTGTAACATGCATTTGGGGATATTGTAGGCTATAAAAACCTATATCATATTGTAGGATATATATTAAACCAAAGGATTTGACATGAATCAAACATTATTTTTATTCATATTGTATGATATGAACCTATCATAGCTTACAAAATCAAATACCATAAGATATCCCACACTAAATAATTTACATTATCAAAAATGATATCATATATCATAATAGTATCCATAATATAGTTTATATATAATTTTTATGATATACAATATGAAATGTATAAGAGATATGATTGGTCAATTTTTAAAAATCAATTTCAAGAATTCAGAATCATGGAATAAATTTGATACCACTAAAATTTTTCTATTGGTCAAACAACACCTCTTCAGAGTATAAGAGGACATTACAAATCTCATTCTCAAGATGAACATTCTATAAAAATTCAAAATAATATATAAATAAATAAATAAAAAATACCTTTAACTAATATGGATCTCTATTCTATCTATAATCATAATGGTTTAATGAAGAAAACATAGGATCAAGCAAATGAATCTTCTATAATTACCCACATAATTATATGTTAAAAAATTCCTAAGGGAATTGGATTTTTTTTATTTGGGGGATGGATTTTTTATGAACTATATATTCAGTTGAGAATATGAGGGTTTGGATTCCTATAAAAGATTTTTCTTATTGATTCTTGAGTTTTTAGATGTGTTAGGTGATTTAGGGAGTGAACTTAGTAGGATCAGGAGGGGCTTACAACTACTCAAATGTTATAATGGACATTCATAGTCCAACACATGGTGTCAGACCATGAATTACCATGTATTTTTGTTTTTAGGGTGTTGGATTGATTATTCATAGTGTGAAATCATGTTTCATGTTCTAAATAACCCCTATATAGTGTTTTAGGCATTTTAAAATTGACGGATTGCTTGGAATACCCCCTGCTTCTCCCCTTATACCTTTCTCCTGTGATTTGGGGCTTCAGGGAGATCCTCTTCCTTCATTTCATACTGGATCAAAGCTTTGTTTGATCCTATATACCCCTCTTAATAAAGATAACCTAAAAATTTTCTTTCCTCTTTATTTCGTTGCATGTTTATTTGGGTGTTTTTATTTAGGGGTTCAGTTTCAATTTTACTAGAGAAAGGTGGAATAAACTTATTATGATGAGCCTTTTTCCTAAATTTCGTTGAGGAGGACCTGAGATGCAGTTTGTACACCATCCATCTTTTTTTTTCGGTGGAGGTATGATACTACTCTAATTTTTGTTAAGTTTTTTTAAAATAAGTTAGAATTGGCTCGTAGTCAGGTGTCACATGATATGGGTTTTACTCAAGATTTTTTAGGGAGAAATTCGGACCTTCTATGTGTAGTTGGTCATAGTTTTAGAGTTATGAAGGTGCTCTAGGAGTTTTATAACTATTATGAATATTTTTTTTAAATTAAATAATTAATTATAAATTTTAATAATTTATAATTTATGTTTTATGATGTGAAATAGATGTTTGAGAGCTGATATCATCTTGGACAAAGCTTAATAGAGCTCAATGATTATGGAAACTCCCAAATTCGTGGTAGGTGGTCCTAGTTCTAGGCTAATGGATTTATGCATGATTTTTTATTCATGTGCATGTGAATACTCTTTAGTTGGGAGATGGTCCCTATTATTGATAAATTTAATTTAGATAATTTAATTTAAATTTATATGAGTAATCGAGATTAAAGGGAAAGGGTTCCTAGGACACCAAAGCCCCAGTGCACTAGCTTGATGCCTTAGTTATCGATGGTTTTGGCCTAGAATTAGAGGATACCTGGACACTTGCACATCTCCAATAGGGGGTGCAACATGACTTGATTTGTATGTCCCTAGTAGGCTGGGGAAGGTCCCTTGAGAATTTTTAGGCCAAGGTGAGTATAACATAGGTATATTAGAGGAAGGTCTAGTGAGCCGACTAGATAGAGTGACTCTAGACATTAAAATGGGACTTGAGACATATATCAAGACTATCAATGGTGTGGATTACCCCTGAGGCCTATGTGGGTATGAGTTGATTCTGGAAATGTCAGGGTATAGAATGAATTTGAGCATCATGAAATGACCTAGAAGTTAAGCTTGACCATGAGGACCCAACGTTTCATTCCCATGTTATATTGTGTAATAGGGTACCCTGATAGGTTCTCAATTCAAAAAACTAGTCTGAGAAAGTGTGTGGCCTTGGTTTGGGATGGTTGTGGGTGTTACCTAGAACCCAAACCAACTGGTAAACCCAAAGGGGCTATGAGGATGAGGTTGGTCTTGGGCATTCAGTCAACCCATTTTATGTTTTTATTTTATTTTTTATATGTTATATGATTTCTCATGATTACATTGAATTAGAGGTTAGTCTTGGATCTTTAATGATTACTCAAGATACTCGAGAATCACCTAATGATACAGATGACACCTTGGGATCCAAAAAATGTTATGGATCCAATCTCATAGTATTTTGGGGTCGAGTTCCTAGTTTAACTACAATCCATCATGGTTGATGCGACATAGAATGATTAGTGGTTGTTCCTAGGATCTATCATTAGATTATATGATCATGCTCATATAAGAATTATTAAGATGCCTGAGATTCATCTAAGTACAATTTGGAATATTGAAAATTCCCAATGATCCTAGGATTTGAATGTTGATAGCAGTAGTTTATTGTGAATGCTTGAGATACCCAAGATTTGAAAAATGGTATGAAGTTTTAAGTGGGAATATATCCATGATCTTACATTACTAGAATCCTAGGAGTGGCAGCTTCAACCACTTGATCGATGGTTAGTATACCCTCTATGATCAGGTGGACACATCAGTGATGGTTCGTTTGAGGATCTATGAGATATTAGATGCTCAAGAGATTAGCCATGGGATCCAGGGAGGGTATTCCATTTGATTTACTGGGTTTCCTAGAAATCTTTCACTCTTGGATGTATAATATTTCCCACCCCCCCTCTAAGGAATCAGACACTGGACTAACATTGAGAATGCCTAGGTATTACCACAGTGTTCAACCTGAGGTCTTAAGGATGAGGGATTCCTAGTGATTCACTTGGGTTTCTTACTCATCTGTGGAGGTGTGATCATGGGATCCCTATAGTGTAGATATGGGTCCCCTTAGGTGATGGTCATGCTTAGAGACAATGTAGAATTTGACGAAGTATGTGTAGTTGATCTGGGTCACATAACTGAGGATCAATAATGCTTATTTTGTTTGACTCTGGTTATATGTGGACACCCATGGGGAAGTGATGTTACTATGGTTGGATCATTCCCTACAACATTCTTAAAGACATTATGGATTTAGGTCAAAGAAGGTATTTGTTTGTGGATATTTATTTTTTTATGTTTCGGAATTTATTTATGCTTTATAGTTGAGCATGTCACATTCATATATCACAACATTACAGGTTATGTAGGAGAGCATGTTGTAACCGTCCAAAATCTTTTCAATGGAAATTCCCTCATAAATATATATAATTTTCATATAATATTTTTTAATTCACATGAAAAACATGATAAAACCAACACAATCTTATTATAATTTTTTGAAAATTACACTTATAATATAAAAATTGACATAATAATTGAAAATATTACAATTTTATAAAAAATAGAAAATTAGATAACTAAAATATGAAAATTTGTATATGCTTGATCCACCAGAACAACTATAGTCATGATCAATACTAGAGAAATGAATATAACTTTTAATAATACAATAGGAATTTTGAAAAATAAAAAATACATAACCTTGAGATAAAATGTAAGTGAATAAATAATGAATGAAATATTAGGTATTTTTTGAAATTAGGGATCCCATATGACTGTTACAAATCATAAATTTAGAATAGTAATTTTACTATTGGAATAATAACTTAATTGTTGGAATAATAATATGAAAACTTGGAATTGTAACCAAACTGTTAGAAAAGTATCCCCACCTTTGGAAATGTAAAATACTATTTAAATATCTTATAAAATTAAAATATGATATATTTATACAATGGTATAAGAATGTAAATGTTTTAACAATGATAAATTAAGTGCTTGAATTTTTATAAAACATAAATATTTTAATTGTACTTTTATAATAGATATAATAATTTAAAATAAATTTTCTTATCAAAAAAGGGATTTATAAATCAATATAAATTTTTATTATAATGATAATATAATTTTATGAGACCATAATCAATTTTTTATAGGGTCAGAAAATCAATCATAATATTGAAATTGATATTTTTCAAATATATGAGTATTTTATTTAAAAATTAAATTTCTCATTTTTATAAAATTATTTTAATAAAATGGATTTAGTTTTTTAATCTACAAATCAATAAAAATTTATATTTATCTTTTTGTATTTTTCTTAAATAGTTGATTATTAGGGAATAGTGAAATATGATAAAATATGACATTTAATATTATAAGCTAAATACAAGAATTTTTGAGTCATGGATGATGTAATCACCTATTATTTGAAAATAAGATTCTAAATTTATTTTATATAATGATAATAATTAATAATATTTATATTCTTATGCAAAAATAATAATGAAAGGAATATAACAGTCAAAACACCACTCTCCTCCCCTTATAAATACCACCCTCACCACCCCTTCTCCACCAAACTTCTAAGCCTTATGTATTAAAAATTTATTCCAATTTAACTTCCCAATACCCCTCATTTCCTAGTTCTACTGGTCTCATTAAAATATTATTTCAAGGTTCCTTAAAGAGTATTTCTAGGAGACGACATTTAAGTGGCAATATTCTCAATTTACCTCTTTTAAATTCATTTCTTATTCTACCTTATACTTGACTCCCTCATCCAACACATCATAATGAATTTAATATCATAAATATACTAAAATTTCATTTTACTAATAGAATTCAATCTTCTACTCTCCCTTTTTTATATTCCAAAATGAAAATGTTTTTTACAATATGGTTGGTTCACCACCTCCATGAACAACACACTTTGTTTTTATCCACCACCTTCAAAGATTATAAAAAAAATGGTTAGGGTCAAATAAGATTATAATATGTGTGATATAACTTATTTCAAGTTCTATATTATTTAAAATATTGTTTAACTAAATAAAGAAAATTTAGTTTGTGATGGTAAGTAAATTCTCCTAAATAAACCAAGCGAATACTTTTAATGTATTCACTAAAAGAATCATAACTATATTGGAACATTAAGAGATATTTATAGAAATTTAAATTTTTGTAAGTTTATTAGTACCATTTCGTTTTACTTATGTATTTTTATTCCTATTTTACAAGAACATCAATAATTATACACTAGTATGAAACTATGGAACAAACGCTCTTAGAATAACAAAATTAAACATTATATCTCATAGAAATTGTTATAAATGAACATAATAAAATTATAGTAAAGAAATTATATGTGTAAAATGTTCTTAATTTATTAATTAATGAATCTAATTTTATTATTCATCAAATTAAGTGTAAATGAGAAATGATTCTAGAACATAATGTAAATGATCTCTCCAAACCACCCCTCTTTCAGTTATGACCATTCTCTATCTAACTCATTGTATCTATGTTATTAATGTTATGAAATGATTCTAAATTATATAACTATGTCTCTTAAATTTGTGCCTATCCATTTATCCCTTCCTTTTATGGGGTAATACATGCCTTAATTTCATTTCTCAAATGCCTTATGTTTATAACTTTTGATTTATTCCCTTTTATGGCACACATATCCATGTTAATGTTTTTATGGGAATTCCCATATAGTGATCCAATTAATTGGGTAATATTTGTTTCAAATGAGATGTTATATATGGTATTTGGGAGTAAACCTAATCCATTATGGGACTCTTCGCACCATGTGATGTTGTATTGAGGTTAACCTTGACTTATGCTTAGGTCATGTTTTATGATATTTCCACATTCGTATATTTACATTTGATCTTATGATACCATTTTTTTTAAAAGGTTGGGTCTGAATCCTCATTTTATTATTTAAAGAAAATACCTATTTAGACTGGGTAGAGGGAGACCCATTACATGGCCCGAAGTCCCAAGGCTAGGTGGCCTGAATAGTAGGCTTCAAAGCTCGTTTTTTTGATACTTTGATTGACCTAAATTGATATTTATGTTAAAAATCATGTAATAATATATTTAAAAGGTTGTGGTCTATATAATTGGTATCATAGGTTGGGATACTATTTTTCAGGGATTAAAACTAGAATAGTTTTTTGATAATCTTACAAATACATGTATGTATGGGAAAATATTTTGAAATTTTAGTGAAGTATAGAGTGAAGGGTTTCTACGAAATTTCATCCTTGTTTGGATAATACATTGGGATGTGGATTTGGAATAATTGTACCAAGGTGTAATAACCCCATAAAGGGTTCATATAGAATTAACTTGATTATCACTTGCTGCATGAAAAATAGGCCTTTATACACACCTAGTTTGACACTCCATTGGGATATTCTTTTAAAATTCACAAACTCTTTACAAACCATTATTAAGGACTTGAAAATGTTTTTAGGTTAAAAACCTAGTATGGGATTTACAATGGATAACCTATATTTAAATCATAGAGAATCATAACATAGGATTAAATATCATTTATAAGTTATTATTTATAATTTTATATCTTACATTTTATATATTTATAATATTAAGTATTCTCATCCCATTTTTACTTTATTTTCGTAAATGGATGAAAATAGGAGGAACAGTTCCAATAAACAACATGATAGGAAATGTGATTATTACCCTACTAATAAGACTAAAATTATTGGAGTGAAAGATAATAAATATATATTAGTACTAGATTAGCTGACTCATTCTATTAATAATAACTTGAATCATGTGTAATTCCATCATACTCTTAATAATGACCAAGTTACTATCGAGTGCTTTATATGATAAATGCATCTTATATTTAATGGACCATATAACCCCCTAATCATGTAATAATGGATTAACATTATTGATAATAAATTATCTATACTAAAATTCTCAAAATGTGAAAAATTTATGATGGATATTTATCAACTTGAATATGAATTCGATCAATGATAGACATTGATAATGAACAAAAATTACAAAGAGGATTTCGATTCCATAGAATGAGAATGATTCAAGAAAATATTTTTCAATAAATATTTTCTTGAAATCTCCAATTTAAAATGGAGAGAGTGTTCCTCATACTGAATAAAAATTAACATTCTTCTATCAGGGAATATGGGGAAAGCTTCACAAGGATTACATGATATGCCTCAAACTTTTTCATCATCATAGAAAGTTTAGTTGACAACTTCTTTATTGTGTTAAGTCTTTGTCTATGAAAATATTTATAAATTTGAGACTTTGAATGATATGATAAAATTTTTATTTTTTCCATTACAGTTTATATGCAGATTGGTGACACTCAGTTATCTTGCAGGGATAGAGAAAAATGTGTAGAATGGATTTTAATTCAGTAGGACTATTGATAAATCTCAAGGGGGGAATAAAACCCAAATACCATCATATCAAAAAATACAAGAAGAAGCATTTTTGAAACTATATTAAGGGAACTAAAAGATGCTTCAATTGTTCAAAAAGAGGGGTATTAGGATAATCTTTGCTGAAGGATAATAAAGAATCCTACTACTTTGATAGATTAAAATAAGATTAAAATTTACACTTAAAATTTTGTATAGTGTTTCAACTCAAAATAAACCTATCATTATGAAAACAAATTCCCCAAGACAAGGGATTTTTAAGACAATCAATGACAACAATCTCCAAGGCACAGAGAGAAAGGAATTCCATATTCTACCACCACTACTGAGGTGGATCCCAAAAATGATGTAGTGATAGTTATGTTGGTTATTAATTTTATAATAGAGAACATACTATTTTATTTTGGTTTTATGAGTTGTTTCAAATTATGAATTTTTAGTATAACTATCAAAAAACCATCTCAAAACATGATGGTTAAGCTATCTATAAGAAAAGTGAAAAAATAAATTATTATATAAAAAGAATATAACTCATCCCTAATCAATTTTTGGGGACATAACCTCCCAAAAAATCTTGTGTTAATTCCATTAGTATAGTTTGATGCTATATTGGCAATGTATTGAATGTCCTTGTATAAATCCAACATCAACTGTCAGGAGAGGGAGATCACTATTCACAACCAAAGTCATCCTTTGATTCTATTTAAGTGTTAGTAGGAGGATGAATCTCTAATGGAATGTTATTCTCAACTTTTTATTTTACAGACATATAAGCAATCATATATATCTTAAAATATTGGGACAATGGAGAGATTCATGCTCGAATACATGAAAATTATATGGGATTATAATGATGTATTTCATAAAGAATTTTCTAGTCTTCCTCTTGTTTGAGATGTTGAGTTCTCAATTGAACTTATACCTAAATATCTGCATATATAAAAGAATTATTATATAATTAACTCCATTGAGTGCAAGGAACTAAATAAGTAGATACTATAGAATATGGTAATGTTTTTTATATGCCCAACTTCTTCACCATGGGGTGCACTGATCATATTCATTAAGAAGAATGACAAGTCAATACACATTTGTATTGATTATTGCGAACTTAAAAAAACCATGATATTGAATAAGTATCCCTTAACATAGATAGATAACCTATTTGATCAACTATTTAGGGCCTATTATTTATATATGGCGTACCTTTGGTCAGTATATCACCAATTAATGGTGAATAAGGAAGATATCCCCAATAATTCCTTTCAAATGAGGTGTGGACACTATGAGTTCATAGTAATTCCATTCATACTCTCTAATTCTCCATGAATCATTTTTTACTTAATAAATAGAGTCCTTAGATATTAATTTGAAAATGTTTTGGAAGTCTTTATAGATAATATTTTTATATATTGAAAAATTAAGGATGAGTATTCAGATCATTTGAATACCATGTTAAATACTTTGTGAATGGAGAATATATATGAAATGTACATTAAATGTGAGTTATGGATGGAAGAAGTATCCCTTTAAGGGAATGTAATTAATATAAAAGTGATATCTATAGACCTTCTTAAGAAAAATTAATTGACGAGTGGACTAGACTAGAATATGAAATGATGATCCCTTGTTTCCTTGGACTAGATAGATATTATAGAAGATTTGTGGGAAAATTATCATTATTTTCAAATCAACTAACCAAGATTATTTGGAAGGGTGAAAAACTTGTCTAGACCAATGAATTTGAAGAGGGTTTCAAGGAATTAAAAAATAGTATTCTCACTACACCTATACTTACACTACCCTCAAGTGGAGAACTTTTCATCGTATACATTAATTCTTAAAGAAGGGATTTTTTGTGTACTAATGAAAAATGAAAATGTGATAGTATAATATCCAAGAAAGTAGAATTTTCATGTACAAAAGAATCCAACTCATGATATGGTGTTGGATGTAGTGACATTCACATTTAAAATTTGGTGGCATTATCTATATGTAGATAAGTTTAATATATATATATATATCATAAGATCCTAAAATATATATTCACAAAGAAGGAGGTTAGTATGCACTAGAAAATATGGTTAGAGTGGATCATGGAATATGGCTGCTCAATCCACTACCATCCTCGAAAAGCAGATAAAGTTGAAAATGATATAAGTATAAGGGATCCAAAAACCTTATCCATTATGAGAATTGAGAAAGACCCAATATTATTAGACTTGAAAATTATGAACACGAGAATCATGAAGGAAGGAACATCATCATATATTTCTCAAATGATTGCTCAACAATTCCTTTTAGAGAAGTTAAAGGATGCTCAAATTGATGAAGTGGAAATGTCGAAGAAGGTGGAATCTATAAGGACTTTGGAGTTTAAAATTGATAAAGAAGGAGTTATAATATTTGGTTCATGACTGTGTGTACCATAAAATCCTTAGATCAAGGAATTTTTGAATGATAGAATTAGATCAACCATCTACATCCACCTAGGGAGTATGAATATGTGTCGAGATCTTCAAGAGACATATTGGTTGGATAATATGAAGAAGGATATCACACAATATACATAAAAATTACTCATAAGTTAACAAGTTATGACTGAATGAAAAAATTCCAAGGGGATGATACAACCATTACCCATACTAATATAGAAATTGAAAAACATAACCATGGAATTTGCTACTAGTCTTCTGAATACATCGAGAGAAAATAATTCTATATGGGTGGGGGTGGATTATTTTACCAATAATTTTAACTTAATTAAAATTAAATAGGGATTTACAATCAATCAACTTGATATTATATACATTAGAGATGTTTTGAAGTAGCACAAAACACCAATATTGTATCAGACCGATATTTAATATTTACCTTTAAATTCTAGAAAGTCTACCAAATTCTCTAAACACTGAGTTGAAATTAATTATAATGTATTAGACCTAAAATTATTTCCAATATGAGTGGACTATACAAACACCTAAATACAGGTTGGGAGAATGCTTGATGGACTTCAACGAAGGATGAGATCAAAACCATCCCCTGGTGATGTTTTCATTCAATAATTGGTCCTACTCAAGCATCCAAATGGATCAATATGAAGTTGTTTATTGGAAGATATTTCAAGCACCTATGTGTTGATATGAAGTTAGTGAACATATGATAATAGGACTGGAAATGGTAGAAAATGTCATGTCCATTCAAAATCACACCAGGGATGCCAAAATTTGATAGAGTAGCAAAAGGAAAATCATAGATGAGACTTGGAGTTTGAGGCCAGAGATAAAGTATTCCTCTATATATCACATTGGAAGAGAGTTAAGAGATTTGGGAAGAATGTAATGCTAAATTCCAATTACATCGACCCCTTTTAGATTCTTAATCGCATTAAAGTTGTGACCTATGTACAAGCACTCACACAAAACCTTTCTCAATTACATAATGTACCCCATGTATCCCTCTTGAGAAAGTATATACTAGACCCCTAATGTGTAGTGAATTAATTGGTGGTACATCTAGAAAATGGTCTCTCTTATGAAGATAAATCTATTAAGATCATGGTCTGTAGAGATAAATTTATTTACAATAAGATAACTCACATATTCAAAGTACTATGGAGAAACTATAAGTATGAGGAGGTGACATGGGAAACACAGAATGCCTTGAGGTGGACGTAACGTTAGATATTTTCACTTTATAATTTAAAATGAAATTTCAAGGACTAAATTTCCCAAAGGGGAAGAATATAACAACCTAGAATATTATCAATGGATTTCCCTCCTGAATATATAAAAGTTGCATATATTATTATTCAATGCACACACACCGCATGGTAAAGCAAACACAATTTTATTATAATAACTTAAACATTAATTTTAGATAATAAAAATGTACATAATATTTGAAGATATTACAATGGGATAAAAAATATGAAATATCATAACTAAAATATGTAATGTTGAATATTCTCGATCGACCAGAATAAATGTACTCATGAACGAAACGGTAAAAAAAATATAGAATATTAGTAATGGAATATGAATTTTAAAGATGAAAATATATATAATTGATATAAAATATAACTAAATGAATAATGAATGAAATATTAGGTATTTAAAGAAATCAGGGATACTATATAACCTTTACAAAACTATCCATTAGAATATTAATATTATCGTTAAAATTGTAACATGACCATTGGAATAGTAATATGACGGTTAGAAATAGTAACATGAACATTATAATAGTAACCCCACCTATGGAAATGTAAAATAACATTTAGGTATCTTATAAAAATAAAATTTGATATATTTGTACCATGGTTCAAGTAAATAAATGTTTTAAGAATGATAAATTATTTTTTTATTTTTTTTAAATCATAAATGTTTGAATTGAATGTTTATAAAAAATATAATGATTTAAAAGAATTTTTTTTTTCATAAAATGTATTTATAAATCAATAATTGGTTTTATTATATATCTAATATAATTTTATGATACCATAAGTAATTTTTCAAAGTGTCTGAAAATCTATAATAATAATAATATATATATATTTCAAATAATTGATGATTTTATATAAAAATTAAAGTTTTTATATTTAGAAAATTATTTTAATAAAATGGTTTTAATTTTTTTAATATATAGATATAAAAATGGTTAGGGTGAATGTTTTATATTTTTATAAAATAGTTTAAATTTTGGTGAATCGTGAAATACGGTAAAATACTGTATTTAACATTATAAGCTCAATACATGAATTTTTGAGTCATAAATGATGTAAAAACCCACTAGTTAAAACTCCCATTCACCATTTGATATATATATTCACAATAATAAATAATATTGATAGTATAGAGCCAAAATAATAAAGTAATGAATATAATATGCAAAAACACCCCTCTCCTCCCCTTAAAAATACCACTGTCAGTACCCCTTCTCCTTACAAATTACAATCCATGGAAATTTAAAAATTTATTCCCATTTACCTTAACAATCCTCTTACCTATGTAATAGTGCTACTGGTCTCATAAAAATACCATTTAATGGTTTCTTAAGAAGTATTACAAGGGGTGTAATTTTAGAGGTAATATTCTCAATTTACCGCTTTTTTAAATTCATTTATTCTTCTACATTCTCCACAAGTACCTCATCAAACACAACATAATAAAATCATTTTTATTAATATACTGTAAAGTTATAGTGTTAATGTAATATACATCTTATTCCATCCGTTATTTAGATTCTAAAATGAAATTGTTGTTTATAATATGGTTAATTCACCTCCTCCATGAACAACACACATCACTTTTTTCCACCACCTTCCAGATTGGTCATAAAAATATTAGTAAGGTAAAATAAAATTATAATATGTATAATATTAATTTTTTAAATTGATTGAATGTTGTAATTATTATTTAATTAAATAAAATGAATTTAGTTTGTGATGGTCATTAAATCCACCTAAATGAAGAAAGAGAATAACGTTAACAGTTTTAGTAAAAGTATCATTATTATATTGAAGAACAAAGTGATATTTGGGATCATTTAAATTTATTTAAGGTTATGAGTATTTTCTTAATTTAATTATATAATTTTAGTCCCTTTTGAAAATATCATCAGTAATTATACATAATTGTTACGAACTTGGAACAATGAAACAAACCCTCCTGGAATAACAAAATTCAACAATATACCTCAGAGATTTGGTTACAAAAGAACATAATAAAATTATAGTAAATAAAATATTGATGTAAAACTTTCAGAATTAACTAATTAATGAATCTAATTTTATTATTCAAGACATTAAGTGGAAGTGTATAATGATTTTAGAACATAAGGTAAAGATCTCTCTAAACCACTATTTTTCATTGGGTTATGACTTTCTATCTCTAACTCATTTTATCTCTATTATTTATGATATGAAATGATTCTAAATTTTATACATATTTCTATTATATATATACCTATATTATTCTAGATTTCTTTGATGGTGTAATAAATTCATTAAGTTTATTTTTTAAATGTCTTATGTATATTCATTATGATTGATTCCCTTTTATAGAACACATAAGCATGTACATGTTATGATTAGTGTTCACAGATAGCACTCTAATGCTGGGTAATGTTTTTTCTGCATGAGACATTATGTATAGGATTAGAGATTAAACCTAATCCATGATGGGGATCTTTTAACCATGTTATGGTGTCCTAGTATTTAGCCATGGCTTATTCTTATTTCAAGTATTATATTTATTCCACTTTCCAATGTTACCATGATATTATACTACCATGTTATTTATGATATACACCCATGTGATTATTCATGGGAATTATCTTTTATGATATGATTCTATTCCATTTTACTGACATATTATTCCTCATTACCATGTTTATTCCCTTACTTTGATTTATAACTCACCCATTTCTTTTATTTATTCCCAAGGTTATCCTATGAACTTTTTTGGAGCTCAAAAGGATTTAGGAGACCATTAAAAAGATTAAATAAAAACGTTTTATTCTAGTTTTAGGTTGATTTTTTTTGTATCTTGTCTTCCAAAGACACTAGGCCTCTTTATCCTTTAGTTGTATCAATGGGATATTTATGTTAAAAATCTTTTAATGTTATGTGTAAAAGGTTTGGGTACCTATACATAGTTGTGGAACCGTATCCAGTTTTATACTCACACACTTCTTGGTCCTCCATTGCATTTGGGTACCTGATAATCTCTCACTAGTTATTATGAGCATATTTTAGGCTGAGTCTCGAGATTTCATGATCGAGCTATAATATCTTTGATGGTATTTAGAGATTGGGATAAATCAAGGATAGAGGATTTTAGTGTAACCTCTTTCATTTGTATTTTGGTCTTCATTTATTTTATTTTTCTTATTTTGAATATGTGATTGGCCTGGTGGGTGATCATTCTTGTATTTGTGTATGTTAAAATTTCAATTTTCATTAGCTGATTCTACTACCTTATTGTTCTCTATTTAATCTGATGGTTATGTCTTGTGAATGATATACATTTATTTCTTTTGTAACTATGATCTCTAATATAGGGGGTATAGTCTCTCTATAGTACTTACTTAGACCCTCACTACTAGTCAGAAGCCTCTGGCGTATGAGGAGGAGCACATGGAGGTTCAGATCAACTACTTTTTAGAGTGATTTGGGCTAGGTAATTACAATATGGTATCAGTGTATTATTTTTATTTTTCCTTACTAACTTGAATATGGTATCTAGAAAGATAGGAATGTTCATAGCCTTTGAAGGATACCCAAATAGTGTGTCATTAACTCCTATTTTTAAATAAACTCCATGATTCCATGGATGGGATTAATGTTTTTTATTTACAATGTTACTATTGATTTATCTCACCTTGTGTGACACACATAATTCTTGGACTCCTGATTATGATTGATTATGGATTTTAGTTCTTAGACTATGGTGGAATGTGGAATCTTAGTGCATAATTCTAAGCATATAGGGATTCACATGACATATTATAATGTTATCATGTGATTTGTGTCACTGATGAGAGGTTAAACTATTTATAGTGTTATTAACATGAAATATAGTGTTTTCTATATACTCTCTTGTTGGAATTCTACTCACTGGACTTACATGTGGATACTTCCCTCTAATGTAAGATAATGTAGATCCTATGGTGAGATGATCAATAATGGTGTTGATGATCAAGTCCCATGATTCTGGGATGTGTGTTGACCTTAATAGGCTAGTTCATGAATTTTATTCCTTGATGAAGAACCCATAATGGTTTTTTGTTTTAAAGGTTCAATTATTTAATGTTCCAGTAACAACATGTACACTATTTTCCTATATATGTTAGAATGAAACCATACATAAACAAGTCATGGGATAGTGTTTTTTGGGATATTGATCATCATATGATGATGATGGTTGATTTTTTTCTCCAGTTTTATGTGACCAAATCATCTATGGAGCGGTCTAATATGCAGATTCATAGAGAAGGTGGGTGCCCTTGGTTCAGTTATTTAAAGTTCTAGTAACAACCAATATGGTGTTTTCCTATATATATTGGAATGTAATTCTATCTAAATAAACATAATGCTTGGGGTTCATTAGTATGAATTTTACATGATGATGTTTTTGGTAGTGGAGGTGGTGATCGATGAGTTTTGATTCTCAAGGGAGTAATCTTATAATGGGATGAATGGTGGGAATCATCACACATATGGGTATATGAGTTGACATGTGATGCCTGTTGTTTATGTGAGACCCTTGATTGGGCCTTGATACATATTTTTACTTGGTTTTTATGATTGGAATAAGATGTTTACCATGGGTTATGACCTTTCATGAGACCTGACCTATGGTCTAGGTGGGAGACCTAGTAACCCCTTAGATATGGATTAGTTTTAGAGAGTTGATTTATTGTGTTCTTTGTGGGGGTAGCCTTTTATGGCCGATATCCTTGGTTGGTAACTACCTTCAAGATTCATATCATGGGTTAGTGCATTCCTTGAGATCTATTTATAGGTGGTTCTATCGAGTATTTGGTAATGGAATAACGATGCCTTAGTTTTTGTTTGATTAAGCACTATGAGTGATAGCGCCTTATGATCAAGACTATTTTCAAAGGGAAGGACTATTTAGGTGCTTTAACCTATTATTTATGTATTTAATTTTGGGTGTAGTTAAAGCATTAGTTGATTCTGTTGGTTTTGGTTTACCATCGGGCGGTGGATAAGCATTTGGATAAGTTTGAAATATGTGATATGCCTGATTTTGAAGAGGTTTGCTGAGGGTAATCCTCATTAAATTAGTATATAATACATCATAAATATGTTCATTTGTTTATGCATGTGATCTTAGATACAATGAGGTGTAAATCACAAGATTGTTAGTTGGGTTTTAGCGATTGGGTTATATGGGAGTGTGTAGTCATTGGGTTTGTGTGAGACCATACTATATTGTATGTGGGAACATATAGGAAGGTTCTTGGAAACTTACTCTTCCCAAGGGAAGGATAGAGAGCTATAATGACCATGGGAAAAATATTGGTGTGCTAGGGTAGGTGCATGTTGGGTACATGTTCTTTCAGTTGGGTTACAAATCAGGGATAAATGGTCAAGTTGTGGATGAACCTAGAAAATACTATAGTTACCGGTAATATCACTATGGTGGTTTCTGTGTGTTGGTCCTTTGAGAAATGTTTGGGTTGAGGATGAACCTAAGCAATGATGCGGTGTGGTGTCAATATACTTATGGTAGTTTCCGTGTGTAGGTCTATTGAGAAATGTTGAAGTTGTTGATGAACTTGAGAAATGATATGGTGTGGTAGTGGTAGTGTTATGGTGGTTTCAGTTTAGGATCACTCTTAGAGTGATGTGACTGGTGTGTTCAGTGAGACACTACAGGCATGGATATCTAGTGTTTGATGTGCGGGAGATTTCCATGGGTGATGGAAGGTGACATCATAACTGGATCTTCATACCGTGGTATGATCGGTCCAAGGTTCTGATCCTTGTTAGGTATTGAAATGATGGGTGAGAGTGGTGTTAGTACCTGTTTGGGTCATGTTTCTCAGAGCTGTATAGGGAAATGAATATGATGGGGTGTCAACCATTGGTGGATTTAAGGAAGAATATCCTCTAATCCAAGTGCTGATGGATGCATTGGTGGTTGGTTTTTGGTATTGATGCTCAGGTGTGAGTGAGACGTCCACATACAGTAACTGAGTGTGGTAATGAATGGGGCATGGGATATAGTGGATGTGACTTTGGGTTTTTTGGATGAAAATAACTATACTACTATCATGGGGATAATCTCATTAGAAATGGGTTAATGAAACTCATGATGAAATGGGTTGTTGATGTAGTTGTAACAATCTCAGGATGGTTGAGGAGATACTGGGGTAATGTTGTGAGGTAAGATCAGATGATAAATGGTTCCTTGTGTAATACCAGATTTGGAGTTTGGATCAGGTGCTAGTTTGAGTCAGTGTATTGGCATTGAGCTTTGGTAGGATCTAAGGGTGATTCATGGGGTGATCCATGATTCATTTCATGCTTCATGGGTAAATCTATGTTCATGACATGGTTTATGTGGTAGACCCGATTTATTGCATGATTTAGGTGGAAAATCTTGTGACGAAATTTCAAAAAGTTATTTTTTGGGATGAATATTCTTATAAAGAAGGGGGATTTGGTGTTGTATATTTTGTCATGTACAAGACCCCATTCATTTGGGGGGGGGGGTGTTTGGAAACATCAAATTTTATATAGAAGATTATTTTGAGGATTGGTCAACAGATGAAACCGAGTGTTTCCTAAAAATTTGGATGGAGGTGGTATGAATGGTGATTTTTTTGTGTTTTTGAAAATGATGATATAGAATCCATGTCCATAGTATTATGTTAGAAGAAGATTTCAGGGTTTTAGACCATTATAAAAGTATTTTTGGTATGCAATTCTTATGGTGGGGAGCACCATGGTTTGGAATCAGTCTTGGAAAGATAAATCTTATGGAGGGAAGCACAAAAACCATTGAGATTAATCATTTGAAGATGCTATGTTCCATCAGGAGAGATAGATTTGGTGAGAACCATCTCAGTGTTTGTGTTGATACTGATTGGTTGGCTAGATTTTTATTGAAAGCTGTGCTTGGTGTTTGACGTCACATAGCAGAAGCACGTTTGGAATTCAGATCTAAGAAGAAGTGATTATTCAATGAATGGATGACTAATATAGGTCAGGGGGGATTCTTTATAATTTACCATGGATTATCATGGAAAATAATAATTATGGTGTAAGAATGGTATAGAGTAAGAGGTTTCCAACCTCTGATACCAATTGTAGGATCGAAATATAATATGAGATGCTCAATATACAAGAGGGGGGGTGAATTGTATACTTTAAAAATTCCTTTGGAACCTTTAAAGTTAGTTATGAATAACTAGAGTTTCCTTAAGAAATGGAAAGAACTAAGTTTAACAAAGTTAAACTAAGTAAATTAACAACACCTCTAACACCGAACTGAACTTGGAAAGGGATTCCAAAAGTAGGTTCCGGAAATATGATTCCGGAGATTGAAACTTAACAAAAGTTACAATATAATATTCTACCTTAAAGCGTATAGAATCTAAACTAATCAGAGTAAGTAAGGAAGTATAAGAAAGTTATACTTTCCTTAAGATACAAATTGCAGCGGAATAAAGACAAGTAGTAAAACTACTAGAAACAAGATAATAGTCTTTTAACCCAAAGAGAAGGGTATCCAACAACCTTGGATAAAGGTCCCTTGATTTATACTTTCAAGCAAGTCTGTCTTACCCACACCAGGGTAAGCCCTCGATACGAAGATCGGTGTCTCTGTCTTGCTATCCCCGCAAGCCCTCAACTTCAAGGTAGTTGGCAACCTCTGTCTTTCTCAGCAAGAAAGCACTCGATCTTTAAGGTAGTCGGCACCTCTGTCTTCTTATCCCCGGAAGCCCTCGAATGTAATCACCAACATTCGGAGTCGCACGAAGCTTTGAGAGTTAATAAGAGACTCTCTCTCTAGAAATCACTTCAACAGCATGTAGGCACAAAACTCAGTTGTTTTTCCAACAGCTCCGAGTTCTTTCAAATGAGCTCCTATTTATAGGTAAGGTCGGCTCCTCCTCCAACGGTCATATTTTCCTTAAAGTTCGGAGGGACCTGTACACGTGTCACTTAGACAACGGTTAGTTTATAACAAAATGGACGACATCGTTTTATAACAAAACAAGTGTAACAGAATGTACGACATCGTTTTAAACTCTAACATAAAGGTTCAGAATAGAAACTTCGGAGTGAAGGTTCGGAGTGAGTAAATTCAGAGTGTATAAAACAATGATAATCAGATTCTGTTTAATAGGAGAATTCGGAATGAAAATTCGGAGTAGGAATTCGGAGTAGGAATTCGGAATAGGAATTCGTCATTAGAAATCGTAATGAGATTTCGTCATCAGAATTCGCAATGAGAATTTGGAATGAGATTTCTTCATTAGAATTCGTAATGAGAATTCTTCATTGGAATTCGTAATGGGAATTTTTCATTGGAATTCGTAATGAGAATTCTTCATTGGAATTCGTAATGAGAATTCGGAATGGAATTTCTTCATTAGAATTCGTAATGAGAATTCTTCTTCAGAATTCGTATCCTGAATCTGGAATAGAACTTAGTCAGAGTTCATATCCGGAATTCGGAATGAAACTTCCTTATAGTTCTTGTCCAGAACTGAATCCAAAAACAGAATGCTTTTATATCAAAGTTTTAATGACTCCGAGAAAGTGAATCCGAAACTCATACTTAAGAAAAATATGAATGAAAATATGATAAGGATAATTTTCCTTATAAAAGCAATTTTCCTTAAGAAAACAAATTTCCTTATAAAAGCGATTTTCCTTAAGAAAGCAATTTTCCTTATAAAAGCGATTTTCCTTAAGAAAGCAATTTTCCTTATAAAAGCGATTTTCCTTAAGAAAGCAATTTTCCTTATAAAAGCGATTTTCCTTAAAGATAAGGTGTTTGTGATTTTCAAAACAAGAAGGAATGGAAAAGTCATAAGGAAAACCTTATTGACTCAACAATCTCCCCCTTTTTGGAAAGCACAAACATCCTTACGAAAAAGCTATTCTAAGAAGAAAGAAACACATTAAAGCTTATCTCCCTTGGTTTAAGGATATAGATGAATACGACTAACTCCCCCTTAGGCTTTGAAACTCTAAGGATCGTATTCATATTTCCGGAGTGATGTTTCTTTAAGAAAAACTCTCCCTTAAACAAACTCTTATTAGAGTTCTTTTTCCTTGGGTATTTTTTCTTTCTCCCCCTTTGATAAGCACTTATTAGAGTTCCTCTTTTTCTTAAGGATCTTTTCCTTCTCCCCCTTTGTGATTTTCAAAAAGAGTTGGAGGGAATGGAAAAAATTAACAAAGTACCTGAAAGATTAGCAATGACAATAATAGAAACAACAAGCACAATTCTCATTATATTTGAAATGTCAGCAACAAAAACAGATTACAACAAAAAGATCGGATTGGTCATTTCGGATCTTTCTCCTTCGACATGAGCCCCTTGAGAATTGTCTTGATCTTCTTTAAGTCTTTGTGATCTTCCTCTGCTTGCTTCTCTAAGACGACTATTCTTGCTGACTGAGCTTCAATTATTTCTTCCTGAGCCTTCAACTTTTCTTCCTGAACTTTCATCTTTTCTAGAAAATCAATCCGATGATCCCTTTCAAATTTCCAACTCTGATTAACGGAGTTGAGCTTTCCATTCAGATATCTCACTTCCTGAATCCGAATTTTCTTTTCCTCTGTCAATTTCTCATCGAATGATGCAGTCATCTCATGAAACTTCTTGTCCTCGGTTTGAAATGCATCCTTAACATTTTCCTGAAACTCATCCAGCAACCTCATCTCTTCCACATTCTTCTTCGACCAGCTTGTCATCCTCTTGCAAGATCTTTTATGTGCTTCGTAACCAACGAAGAAAGTTTTGAACTGAGCTTCAATATCAACACACTTATCCATTACCATGGATACAAAGTCGGTTTTCTGATTCAGCGCATGTTGAAGCATCTGGCATCTAGAGTCAATACTGGAGAAGGTTGGAATGGTTCCCACCAACTTCTTCAAGGATTGAACAACAAAATCGTGCCCCAACGATGATGACTCCGAATCCGAAACCTTTCTAGGAGAATTTTCTTCCTCAATAAGCTCCAACTTCCTCTTAGAAGAACTACCAGCTTCCTTCCTCATACTCTTTTCTGAACTCGGGGTATCAGCAAGAATTTGTTTCCCTTTATCTTTTTTCGGAATAGAAACCTGTTCCGGAGATTTCTTCTCGCTATCAGAGACTTGAACTATCAAATCTTCCTCATCAGCAACTTCTACATTTTCCTTCTGAGCAGCATCAAGTAAAAGATGTTCTTCTTCTCTCAGACAAGAAATTTCTTCTTCGCCTTTCTCTTCTTCCATATTCGGAGTGACAAGCTTCGAAGATTGAGCTTCAGATGTTCGGAGCGACAGGTGTTCCGAAGTAGTTCCCTTGTATTCATCTACTTGTTTGAGCACATCTCCTGTCTCACCACTTCCTTCAGCAGCTTCTTCAACTTCTTCCACTTGCTCTACTTCCTCAGTAGCAACAGCCTTTTCCGGAGTAACAAGATTTCTTCCTGGAGTCTCAGGTAGAGATTCCAGAGAGAAAGATCTCGGAACGAGAATGGTTGCTGAAACCATCTCGTTGAACTTTAACAAGGCCTGAGCTACCTCAGCCTCAGACATTTTCTTCTTAAGATTCTTTTCCTTTGCTTGCTTCTCAAGCTCATCAGCGGCCTTTTCTTTCAGAGCTTTAGCCTCTGCAGGATCCAATCCGAACTGCGGATCTCCTTCCTTCCTCTTCTCTTTATCAGCTCTCCACTTCGCTGCAACCTCATCAGTATAGGTTTTCTTCTTCTTAGACTTAGGAGGTGCGGAGTGGACTTCCTTAGACTTGGGTTCCTCAGCTTCGACAACCACTTCTTTCAGCTTCCTCTTCCTTACCAGCTTGGATGATTCCGGATCAGCCACTTTCGGAGTCACTTTTTCTTGAGGAGGTAGATCGATAAACTTCCCTGACTCCTTATTAAAAGATATATTCATTCTCTTAAGAGTGGCATCACTGAGCAACATGATCTTGCACACCCTTGGTTTGGAACTACAAGCTACCTTGAAGGACTCAAGGCACCGAACTATGAGCTTTGACAATATTGCCGGGTACATCACGATCTGAGCTCTCAGATTCCCCTTCTTCAAATTCTCAATGTTAAGAAGGATATGCTTCATCAAGTTGAACTTTCTTAGATTTATCAAGAAATCTAAGATGTATATCTCACTTTTCTTCAGACTATCCTTATCTCCTTTTCTCGGTACAATAAGCCCTTGCACCCATAACTCCAGAATCCGGAAGTTTGTAGAAAGGCTTGCAATTTTCGGAGCCTTGTCATCATCCAATCCGAGAATTTCTAATGCCTTTTCCTTGTTGAAGCTACCCAAAGAGTCTGGAAAAACATGGGAAATAAACTCAGCTTCCCCTTCATAACTTAGCCCTACCAAGCTTGCATCCTTGGTGTAAGAAAGCTTATATGTCTTGCCATACGATTTGAAAGAAAATTTTTCTCTATTATATTCCTCGAAGAAAGCAACTGACTCATAAAACTCGACAAGCAAGTCAGAGTACACTTCATCTTGGTTGCCGGTTTTTGATACCGCAACACCTTCCCAGCCATTCAGCTTGATATTCTTTGAAATAATAGAATCGTAGTTGCTGAAGAAATTCGGATGAACTAACCTCTCTCTGTAGACTAACCACTGAGAAATGGGCTTGGTTGAAGACATTTCTTGAGAAGCTAACTCTGCAGACATTCGGATTAGAAGTCCTCTGAGATATTCGGAACAGAGAAGACTGTGGTTCGGAACGGCCTTAAATCGGAGAGTCAGAGCTTCAGCATGCAAAAGCTTGAAATCGATGTGGGATGAGAAAATAGGGTCCCCTTTATATAGGCAACGGGATGACGGTTCAACTTCCTCGGTTGATCTAACGGTTTAGAATGATCTGAGATCAGATCTAACGGTTGAAAGCTTGAATCCGATCTTTTTGAGGTTTTATTAAAGTAAAGAATTAAGAAATCCAAAAACCGAAAACAAACTATAAGAAATTGCCAGCAAGTAAAATATGATTACGAAAACTTCGGTAAGAAAATCATACCTTTCGGATTAGCTTAGGAAAATTATTCGTAATGGGTAATATAAAGACGACTACGAAAAACTCAATACGAAAAATTAAATATGAAAAGTCATTACGAAAAACTCAATACAATAAAGTAAATACGAAAAAAATCAATACGAAAAACAAAACTTGGTACGAAAATTTGGTTTTGAAATTCCCAGTACGAAAGTTGTCCATTCCGGAAATTTTCAATACGAATACTTTCATTCCAGGAGTATTCTGTGTGAAAATATCCTTTCTGGAAAATTGTAGTTCCAGAAATTACATTCCGGAAATTTTCGTTCCGAAAAGTTCGAAAACAAATTTTGAAAAACTTTGTTAAACAAACAATCAAATGTACTCCCCCTATGAAAAGGAGTTTATTACTGTAAGGAGATTTTTTCCAACAGAAAGTTAATTAAGGAAGATTACCTTACGGTTATCATTCCTAACTTTTGTTTAATATATTCAAATCTATCAGAAGGCAAGGATTTTGTGAAAATATCAGCAAGTTGATCTTGCGTTCCGATAAACTGAAGAATAATATCTCCTTTGAGTGTGTGATCCCTAAGAAAGTGATGCCTAATATCTATGTGTTTTGCACGGGAGTGATGTGCAGGGTTTTTACTTAGGGCAATGGCACTTGTGTTATCACACAAAATTTGAGTTTTAGTAAAACTCAGGCCATAGTCTGTGAGTGTGTGTTGCATCCACAACACTTGTGCACAACAACTTCCAGCTGCTACATATTCAGCTTCAGCAGTGGAGAGTGCAACAGAGTGTTTCTTCTTGCATGAACAAGAAACTAATGAATCTCCTAAGAAATGAAAAGTTCCGGATGTACTTTTCCTATCCATTCTACATCCACCAAAGTCAGCATCAGAAAAGCTTTTTAGAACAAAATCATTTCCATAAGTATAAAATAATCCTAGATCCATGGTTCCCTTAAGGTAGCGAAAAATTCTTTTTGCTGCCTTTAAGTGAGATTCCTTAGGATTGGATTGATATCTTGCACATAAGCATACTGAAAACATTAAGTCTGGTCGACTAGCTGTTAAGTAAAGTAAACTTCCTATCATACCTCTAAAAGATGTTTGATCTACTGGTTTCCCAGCTTCATCAAGATCTAAGGAGTTTGAGGTACCAATGGGAGTACTTATACTCTTAGTGTTGTCATAACCATACTTTTTAAGAAGATCATTAATATACTTATGTTGAGATATGTATGTTCCTTATGGTTTTTGAGAAATTTGAAAACCAAGGAAAAATGTTAACTCACCCATCATACTCATTTGAAACTCAGATTTCATTAGACTAGCAAAAGAGTCAGTCAAAGATTGCTGAGTTGAACCAAATATAATGTCATCAACATATATTTGAATAATCAAAACATTTTTCTTATCTTTCTTTATAAAAAGGGTTGGATCTGCATTTCCCTTAACATAGTTATTTTGAAGCAAAAATCCAGTGAGTCTATCATACCATGCTCGTGGGGCTTGTTTAAGACCATACAAAGCTTTGGTAAGTCTAAAAACATGATCTGGATGTTTTGTATCTTCAAAGCCAGGAGGTTGTTCAACAAAAACTTCCTCTTGAACATAACCATTAAGAAAATCACATTTCACATCCATTTGGAAAAGTTTGAAATTAAAGAATGCTGCAAAAGCAAGTAGAATACGGATAGATTCAAGTCTAGCTACTGGAGCATAGGTTTCTTCATAGTCTATTCCTTCTTGCTGATTATAGCCTTTAGCAACAAGTCTATCTTTATTTCTTACTATGATTCCATTTTCATCACATTTATTTCTGAAAACCCATTTTACACCAATAACAGAAGTTTCCTTAGGTCTTTCAACCAAGGTCCAGACTTTATTCCTTTCGAATTCATTTAGTTCATCTTGCATGGCTTTAATCCAATCATCATCACCTAAAGCTTCATCAGTGCTTTTAGGTTCTAATTGGGAAAGAAATGCTAGATGTTCTACTTCATTTCTTAAGGAACTTCTAGTACTTACAGGTTGATTTACATCACCAATGATACTATCACTGGGATGATTCTTAAGAAACACCTGATTTGGGTTTTGTAAAACTTGTTCATCAACATAGGATAGAAAGTCTTCTGGGGTAAATGTTTTAGAAGTATCTTCTAGAACAATTTCCTTATCAGAAGGTTCTTCTATCAAAGGTTGATAATCAATTTTTGAAAACACATCCGAGGATGTAGGTTGGGAGGTTTTAAAAACAAAAGGATCAGACTCATCAAATTTTACATGTACTGTTTCCTCAACAGTACAAGTGTTTTTATTAAAAACTCTATAAGCCTTAGAGGTTGTGGAATAACCTAAGAAAATTCCTTCATTAGACTTTGGTGCGAATTTATGTAAGTTATCTTTAGTATTCAAAATGAATACTTTGCAACCAAAAACCTTGAAGTAGGAAAGTCTTGGTTTTCTACCATTCCATAACTCATAAGGAGTTTTATTAAGAAAAGGTCTAATCAAAACTCGATTTATAGTATAACAAGCAGTACTTACAGCTTCAGCCCAGAAATGTTTAGCAATAGAATATTCACTCAACATGGTTCTAGTTATCTCTTGAAGAATTCTATTTCTTCTTTCAACTACACCATTCTGTTGAGGAGTTCTAGGTGCTGAAAAGTTGTGAGTAATACCTTTCTTACTACAAAAAGTTTCAAAATCAGAATTTTGAAATTCTCCTCCATGATCACTATGAATAGTTTTCAATGGAAGGTTTTTCTCATTTTTAACTTGGGCTCTAAAACTTTTGAAATAAGAAAAAGCTTCAGATTTCCTTGCTAGAAAATAGACCCAAGTAAATCTAGTGTAATCATCAACTAGAACAAACACATAGTATTTGCCTCCAATGCTTCCAGTTTGTGTTGGACCAAAAAGATCCATGTGCACCAACTGTAATGCATCAGTTGTTGAGACTTCACCGATTGACTTAAAACTAGATTTATGTTGCTTGCCATATTGACAAGGATCACAAACTTTAGAAGAATCAAATCTAAGCTCCGGTAGATCCTTAACAAGTTTCTTCTTAGAGAGATTACATAGGTTTCTAAGATTACAGTGTCCTAATCTTCTATGCCATAACCAAGAATGATCTTCCATTGCACTTAGGCAAGGTAAATCTTGGCTTCTTAGGTCTTCTAAGTTTAAGGTGTAAACATTCTCTTGCCTGTTGGATGAGAGAATAAATTCTTCCTTGGAATTATGAACTAAGCATTTATCATTCCTAAAATTCACAAGGTAACCTTCATCACATAACTGACTTATGCTAATGAGGTTGTGCTTAAGACCTTTAACAAAAAGAACATTTGAAATCAAAGTTTTACCCAAAAGAACAATATTACCAATACCAACAATCTCTCCCTTAGCATTGTCTCCGAAAGTTACCTTCCCTCCTTTCGTTTTGATAATATTTTCAAAAAAGCTTTTGTTACCAGTCATGTGCCGGGAACAACCACTATCCATGTACCAAATATTGTTGCTGGAACTTTCTTTATTTTCCTGAAATTAAGAACAAAGTTAGATTTTCGGAATCCAAACTTGCTTGGATCCGAGATTTCCAGACAATAAAATTTTTGGAACCCACATTTTCTTAGAAAAATAAGCTTTATGAAATCCTAGAGATTGGGTTTTGTTTAAGGAACGACTTCTTGCCCAGTGACCACCACATTGACATTTAGTGCAAAATGGGGCACTTTGAGGAACAAAATAATTGTTACTGAAAACTGGTTTTGCATGAGTATAACCAAATCCGGATTTATTTCTTAAAGGTCGTATTTGAGAATACATCTTATCAAAATTTTCCTTACCATGGGTAAAGTTTGATAAACACTTCTTTAAGGAAAAAATTTCGGACTTGAGTTTTACAACCAAGTTTTTATCCTCAAAATCATTAGTTTTTGAACTAGAGTTAGGCTCGAAAACATTTTTATTAGAAATTACTTTTTCTAACTCTTTAGAAAGTTTGTTCTTCTCAGAACTCACTTCCTCAAGATTTTTTGAAATACTTTCAAAATCAGCATTTTTCTTATCAAGATCTTTAGAAAGATCTGATATCTCTTTAGTAAGAATAGAATTCCTAGAATTTGCCTTATCAAGTTTCTTGTTGAGTTTGGAATTCTCAATCTCAAGAAGTTCAGCAAACCTAGAGACTTCTTCAAAAGTAGGTAAAGTATTTTCCTCATCAGAAGATGATTCTTCATCAGAAGAGTTATAATACTTACTATCATTAGAATTTAAAGAAACATTGGTCAGTGATTCAACATTTCGTACCTTAGCCATAAGACAATGATTGTTAATAGGTAATCTGGCTATAAGACCAAGATTCTTCTATCCTGAAGATTCATAATCAGAAGATTCATCTGAAGAGTCACCACCACTGGCACTCCAGGTGTCATTAGCTTTCAGAACTTTCTTAGCTTTGGCTTTATAATACTTCTTCCTGTTTCTGTCTGAATGTCTTTCCTTCCTTTCTTTCTTTTTGAGCATAGGGCAATCTGGTCTAATATGTCCAGCTCTATTACATTCATAACAAGTAACTTCTCCATATCTCTTGTCTTTCCTGTCCTTCTTCTTATACTTGGATTGAAAGTTTCTCTGCCCAGCTATCTTGTTCATCCTTCGAGTAAGATTGGCTAATTCATTTTCTGAAACTTCACTCTCACTGGATTCAGATTGGAAAATAACTTTCTTAGACTTGGATCTAGTTACTCTCTCAGGAGTCTTAGCTTTCATCTAATTCGAAGTTGTAGTAAAAGCAACAGTACCATTTCCATTCTTCTTCTTGTTGTTGTCAGCATCTCTCTTCATTCTAGTTTCATGTTGTATAAGAGTTCCAAATAATTCATCAAGAGTAATTTGAGTGACCTTCCTGTTCTCATCTATAGCTGTTCTCTTGGATTCCCATTCATTTGGAATAATGTCAATTATCTTGTCCACAAGAGCTTCATCATCTAAACCTTTTTCTCCCATAGATTGTAGACTGTTGACGATTGTCATAAATCTTTTTTGAACTTTACAGATAGGTTCTCCATAAGGAAAATTGAAGCCATGATATTCAGCTCTAAGCATAGCACTTCTAGTCTCAATCACTTTAGAATTCCCAAAGTGTGTAACCTCCAACTTCTTCCATATACAGTTAGCTGCTTCACAAGAAGAAATTTGGCTATATATATTTCTAGTCATTGAACATAATAAAGTATTGCGTACCTTATAGTTGAGTTGATATTCTTGCTTTTCCTGGTTAGTAAAGGTTCTGACTTCCTTGTCAGGAATTTTATAATCACCAGTAAGCATCACAAAGTTGTCTACTCCAGTATTGATAACAAAAGTCTTCATACGATCTCTCCAGTACTCATAGTCATTACCATCGAAGATAGGTGGTCTTGTAGGATTCAGATTGTCAATAGATCCAACATTAATTCCTGCCATACTAAATAATAACTTGGATACAAACTTGTTAGTAGCTTAGAATCGTAATAACAAGGTTTGGAATGGGAAAAGTTCGGAATGGATAATCCGGAATGACAAAGTTCGGAATAGAAAAGTTGAGCAAGAAAAACTTGTATGTGAGTACAAGTATTTCAGTAACCTTGGCTCTGATACCAAATGTAAGAATGGTATAGAGTAAGAGGTTTCCAACCTCTGATACCAATTGTAGGATCGAAATATAATATGAGATGCTCAATATACAAGAGGGGGGGTGAATTGTATACTTTAAAAATTCCTTTGGAACCTTTAAAGTTAGTTATGAATAACTAGAGTTTCCTTAAGAAAAGGAAAGAACTAAGTTTAACAAAGTTAAACTAAGTAAATTCACAACACCTCTAACACCGAACTGAACTTGGAAAGGGATTCCAAAAGTAGGTTCCGGAAATATGATTCCGGAGATTGAAACTTAACAAAAGTTACAATATAAGATTCTACCTTAAAGCGTATAGAATCTAAACTAATCAGAGTAAGTAAGGAAGTATAAGAAAGTTATACTTTCCTTAAGATACAAATTGCAGCGGAATAAAGACAAGTAGTAAAACTACTAGAAACAAGATAATAGTCTTTTAACCCAAAGAGAAGGGTATCCAACAACCTTGGATTAAGGTCCCTTGATTTATACTTTCAAGCAAGTCTGTCTTACCCACACCAGGGTAAGCCCTCGATACGAAGATCGGTGTCTCTGTCTTGCTATCCCCGCAAGCCCTCAACTTCAAGGTAGTTGGCAACCTCTGTCTTTCTCAGCAAGAAAGCACTCGATCTTTAAGGTAGTCGGCACCTCTGTCTTCTTATCCCCGGAAGCCCTCGAATGTAATCACCAACATTCGGAGTCGCACGAAGCTTTGAGAGTTAATAAGAGACTCTCTCTCTAGAAATCACTTCAACAGCATGTAGGCACAAAACTCAGTTGTTTTTCCAACAGCTCCGAGTTCTTTCAAATGAGCTCCTATTTATAGGTAAGGTCGGCTCCTCCTCCAACGGTCATATTTTCCTTAAAGTTCAGAGGGACCTGTACATGTGTCACTTAGACAACGGTTAGTTTATAACAAAATGGACGACATCGTTTTATAACAAAACAAGTGTAACAGAATGTACGACATCATTTTAAACTCTAACATAAAGGTTCAGAATAGAAACTTCGGAGTGAAGGTTCGGAGTGAGTAAATTCAGAGTGTATAAAAAAATGATAATCAGATTCTGTTTAATAGGAGAATTCAGAATGAAAATTCGGAGTAGGAATTCGGAGTAGGAATTCGGAATAGGAATTCGTCATTAGAAATCGTAATGAGATTTTGTCATCAGAATTCGCAATGAGAATTCGGAATGAGATTTCTTCATTAGAATTCGTAATGAGAATTCTTTATTGGAATTCGTAATGGGAATTTTTCATTGGAATTCGTAATGAGAATTCTTCATTGGAATTCGTAATGAGAATTCGGAATGGAATTTCTTCATTAGAATTCGTAATGAGAATTCTTCTTCAGAATTCGTATCCTGAATCTGGAATAGAACTTAGTCAGAGTTCATATCCGGAATTCGGAATGAAACTTCCTTATAGTTCTTGTCCAGAACCGAATCCAAAAACAGAATGCTTTTATATCAAAGTTTTAATGACTCCGAGAAAGTGAATCCGAAACTCATACTTAAGAAAAATATGAATGAAAATATGATAAGGATAATTTTCCTTATAAAAGCGATTTTCCTTAAGAAAACAAATTTCCTTATAAAAGCGATTTTCCTTAAGAAAGCAATTTTCCTTATAAAAGCGATTTTCCTTAAGAAAGCAATTTTCCTTATAAAAGCGATTTTCCTTAAGAAAGCAATTTTCCTTATAAAAGCGATTTTCCTTAAAGATAAGGTGTTTGTGATTTTCAAAACAAGAAGGAATGGAAAAGTCATAAGGAAAACCTTATTGACTCAAAATATGGTGGGGGTATTTTTAATGAACCATGTTTTTATATTTTAGAAAATCCCTAATGAAATTTGAATTTTTCTATTTGAGGGATGATTCATGGTGGAAATCTAAGAATTTTTACACATATAAAGGATGATTTTAGGTAAATATTGAGTTATTGGAGGTATCATGAGACTTTGTTAGTGATATTATGAGTATTAAGAGGGTCCTATAACTTCTATGGAGCCACTTGGGACATTCATGTTGTGATACATACTATCAATTCATTAATTATCGTGGAAAGTTGGTTTTGGGGTGCTGGATTGAATCTTATCAACATGAAAGATTTTTTCACACCATTAAGTACCCTCATATAGTGTTTCAGATTTTTTTAAAATCGGGGTCCTACTTGGGGGACCCCACTTTCCCCTCGTCACCTTTCAACCATGATTTTCGGATTTTAGGAGATCCACCACCCTCATTTTTTGTTGGATAAAATCATATTTCAATCCTACAGAGTGTTATTGGAAAGGATAACCCCATGCATGATATTTAATCCCATGTGTTTTGTTTCATGTTGATTTGGTAATTTCAATTTAAGGTTTTGGTTCTGATTCTGTTGGAACATTGTGGAATCAACCAATTCAGATGGAATATTCACCTTGCTCACATAGAGGAGGACCCAAGATGTTATCTGCACACTATCCATCATAATTTTTGTGGAGGTAAGCTACTTACCTAATTTTACATAGGTTTTTTGAAAAAATTAGATGGAATTTGTGGGTAAATAGGTGTTTATGATATGGGTTTTGTTTTATATTTTTTTGAAGTTCACTAGAGACCTTCCATGAATGGGTTTTCGTGGTTTTGGTGTGATGAAAGTGCTCAATGGGTTTCATGAACATTATTCCTCTTTGATTTATATTAAATAATTTATTATAAATTTTTATAATCAATTAGGTATATCATATGACTTGAGACAGGATCTTAGGAATTGATATGGTGTTGTATACGACACAGTGAGGATGGTTACTCCAAAATATAAGGTAGGTGGTCCGGGTACTTTCCCTATAAATTTATTCATGATGATTATATTAATATAGGTGTGAGGCCTATCTAGTCAGAAGATGTCTCTAATTATTATTGAATTGTAAAATTTAATATTAATAGTTATATTTTAAAAAAATTATTAAATTCATATGAGCACCTGGGATTAAAGGGACAAGGTTCCTTGGCCACTATAGTCCAAGTTCACTTGCTTGATGCCTTGGAAGCTGTTAGATGAGACATTAATTTAAAAGATACCTAAAATTTTGAAACCAATAATAGGGGTTGTGATATGAATAGATTTGGATTGAACTTGTAGGTCAAGGAAGGTCCCTTGATATGTGTTGGGAAAATATGGTTAAACCTTAGGAATATTAGAGATATTTCTGATGAGCTGATTGGATGGAGTGATCCTGGATATATATTTGAGAGATCTCTCAAGACTATCACTAGTTTGGAATTCCTATAATTTCAGTGGGGCATTGATATGTTTCTATAAATGTCGGGGGATTTAAAAATCTTCAAGCATCATGCATTGACTTGGAAAATGAACATAACCCTAAGTACCAAGCTTTAGGTACCACTATTATATTGTTACCTAGGGGACCTCGATGGGTGACCCATTGGTAAACTATCCCATGTAGAGTTCGTGACCTTGGGTAATGATAGTTTCTGGTGTCACCTAGAACTTGAAAAAATTCTAATCCTGTATGGGATAGGATTATAAGGATAGACTTGGGTATTAATTAAAAACTTGTTATGTTTTTATTTTATTTTTTATACTTTATGTTATTTCCCATGACTCGTTGGAATTGTCCTATGGTCTTGATTCTATTAGGATTTTCTGAGTGTCCTGATAATCACTTGTTGATATGGATAATAACTTATGATTTCTGAGATGTTCGATATCTAGTGTCATAGTATTTTGAGGGTGGATTCCTAGTTTGAAAAGAATCCATCATGGTGGCTACAATAGTGGATGCCTAGTGGTGGTTCCTAGGATATATCATCGTAGTATATGACCGCTCACATAAGGAAATCTTGGGACACCATAGATTAATCTGAGTATGGTGAGGAACATTTTGAATGTTTGGGGATCTTAGGATTTAAATAGTGATACCATTAGTCCAATGTGAATTCCCGAGACACATGAGATTAAAATAGAGGTATGTGGTGTTGGGTGGGAATATATATCTAAGAATGGATGTTGGATACCCTAAGGGTGATAATTTCATCCCCTCGATCGATTCCTAGGATATCCCATAAGATATAGTGGATGCACCTGTGATATATTAAAGGAGGCTCTATGAGACATTTTATGCCCATAAGATTAACTATGGGATATAGGGAGGGTATTACCATTGTTTATCTATGTTTCTTATGAATCATTCAAGCCTGGATACATAAAATTTACTAGGGCCTACCCCATATTGGAATCAAATATTATCCTGCCATTGAGAATAGGTACTACAATGGGGTTCATCTTGAGGGTTTGAGATGAGGAATACTTGGTGACACCCTAGGGTCAACTACTCATTAGTGGAGGTGTGATCATGGGATCCATGGAGTGTAGACATGGGTCCTATGATATTATAATCATGTTTAGAGACACTCTAGCACTGGTTGAAGTAGGTATAGTCGATTGAGTTCATGGAACTAAGGATCAATGATGATTAATGGTATTCTACCGAGTTACATTTGGAATCCATTAGGGCGGTGATGCTATTATGGTTGGCATGGTTCACTGATGGTCTTAGAGACATTTCATAATCAACCAAAAACATATTTTTTTAGTGGCTATTTATTTATTTATATTATGAATCTTATCTATAGTTTGTATTTTATCATTTCACATACAAATATCACATTATTTATAGTTATGTATAGGAATGCATCGAAGGTACCCTATTGAATTTTGTACTCACATCATGCTTATGCGGCCATTACACTTGGGCACCCGATCTTCTCTCACTGGTTATTGTAGGCACATGTTAGGCTAAGGACTGAGATTTCATGATCGACCTAGAGTAACTTAGATGTGATTCATAGATCAGGATGAGGTGAGGGTCGATTATTATAGTGGATACTCCTATAAATTTTTTTAGATATTTTTTTTTATTTTTTTATTATCGGTATGTGATCATCCCAGTGGGAGATTAGTCCTGTATGATTTCAAATCAATATTTCATTTGTTATCACTTGTTTAAACTACAATATTATAATCTATATACTCTGATGGTTTTGTTTTTTTACAAAAATTGGTTATTTATTTTATTATCATTCACTATAATATATGGGGTATAGTCTCCCCACAATACCTCCTTAGACCCCAACTACAATTCATATTCCTCAAGAATATGGGGAGGAACCCCTTAAATAATTTGGTAGTTTATCTCGGTCAATATTTAGAGTGATATGGGATAGGTTGTTACACATCCCTTTGTGGTGTATCCATAGGTTAATATGAATAAGTTGATGATTGGGAGGAATTTTCTTGTATCCACCATATGATAATACCTTAGGTAGCAGCAAATGGAGAAGGAGAGAGTTACAGTAGGTAAAATCAATAGAAGGTAAGGGCAGGGAAGAACCCTCCATCACAGTGGGTACCTATTCCCTATATAAGAATCAATTACTATCATAAAACATTATAACATCTTTTCATATGTTATGAAACATAATAGTAAATGACATGGAGTTAAATACTTGTAACCTTTGGCTAGCCATTATCCCCAAACATTTCATTATATAAAATATTATAGTTGATGATAACTATTTTTGGAAGATTCTAGAACATTAACAAATTAATGTTTAATTATAATTTCTTGTGATAAAAATTATGTAAGAATCATTTAATAATATTATACACTTAACCCTACAATAAAACATATCTCTGTCATAAAATATGATTGTTTTAGAAGAATAAATTTGATAACTCTATATCATATAAAATCATATAATCAAATGAATACATAATATTATTTTCATAAGTGGATTTCATACAGTGAGAAATCCCTATATAATCTCACATTATATAGACAAAAATAAATCATATGCATATAGGATTTAGGGTATATCTTTATAAAAAATAGGCCTGGTAGTGTTGAGATTTAATGAAAAATATATGTACAATATGGTCAAGAGGAAAAGACTCATGGTGTTGATATATTTAAACAATATTTGAGGAAACCATGTTGTGGTTATAAAGATTACATCATGATGCATTTCTAATATATATTCAAGGGGAGAAAAATTGACCACTAAATCAAAGGTAATATTAGAGATATAATAATGGATTTAATATTTGGACATTACCAGAACCACCACGCCATGGAAAAAATCAAACACCTCATTATTTTTTAGGCTTATATATGTTTTTTTTGTTTTACAATATGTGATAAACCTTGAGATAACTAGACAAAAACTTATATATATTTTATATAGAATATTTTTTTATGGTTTGATATTGATAATGAATGATCTTGATTAATCAAAATATAAAAAAACTTGAGGAATAAAAAAAAAGAATGATTGACTTTTTGATGCATTTTTAACATCTAAAACTCAAGAAACTGAGAGTTGATAGTTATATTTCATCATTCTTATAGAATACAGGGGTTCTTAATATATCCAATGGATTACTAGTATTATAATATTAGATACATACATACCTAACATTTTAAAACATAATATATGACATAAAAATATAGTGAGAAAATTATTATCCCTTATTTTATATCCCTAAAAATTATACACAGTCCCCCTCTAGGTTATCTGGGGAAAGAAAAAAAATATGGGTGAGATCAGATGCATATTAAGGAGTACCATATAGTAGATGATTTATTAACATAAACATGGAATAATTGATATTACAAGAATAAATGAACAACATGAATCCATCATCAACTAAAATTGAGGGAATTATATATTAATAAAAATAAATTTTAATATGGATCACAATAATCATTGATCCCATACTTATGGAATGCATAATGTTGGACATAAAAAAAATTCTATCAAGGCCTTGTGCTAAGATACTATCCTATAGTGGGAATATGTATACATCAAAACCAAAACTATTTTGTCTCATGAGTCTTGTTGATGCATCTTGGGGTTATATAATTTTTGACCCCACCCATTACCTGATTATGTCTAATGCATTCACTATAGGATTCATCAAGACCTTTCATACCATTCCATGATTAACCACTTACTAAATGAAACTTGGCTATCCATATAATGATAAATTAATAAATCAGATACTTCCCTAATTAATAGAATAATGTTGATATCTAGGAAAAAATACATTAATAAACTTAAAAGTTATTGGGTATCATCAATGTAACATGAATTATACTTATCAAGGAAATATACTAGTGAGGGTACATAAAATGTTCCAGGTTATCCACAGAAGATAATAATGGGATTCAATATATTTCATTGGTAGGAGAATAAGGAAATGGTAGGAAATATCCTCCATTATGGTTCATAAAGAGTCTATGAATATTCCAAATCACATCCACCATGAGTGTCTAGATAACTATGCAGGTTTTGGCCCATTCATAATGAATTATACTGATGATTGATTCATTGATCAACCAACCCTTTTCGGGGTGATTAACCATAGGTGCATCTATGAAATAGCCTAACACACATTCCAATAGTGAAACAAGGATGCATTTTCTTAAAAAATACACATCCTTTAACTTTACCAAAATTTATAATGGATTTTCTACCATGGGAAATATTGAGTTTTAGAATTTTTTTGGTAACCCTTGAATCAAAAGAACATCTTGGAGGGATGAAAATATATAAATTAAAATCCCTTAAATTTTATGATTAATATAGAAAAAGTATTACATGTTAATGTATAGACCCCATAAAATGAAATAGGTGGTGAATATAACATGAGTCCCAATGAATAAAAATTAAGACAAAAAACCACCAATTTTGGATTGGGAAGTAATTCAATCAAAACCTATTGAGAAACAGGGATTCCAATTGATATTAAAATACAATTAATAGATAAATTTAAAGATAAAAAAATCTCAATTAGGCTAGATATACACGAAATAATGTAAATTTGGTACATAATACAAAAAATGAATCAGAGAGAAGAACATGAGATGAAAAACATTGACCTATTATATTAAATTCTAAGAACTTACTTTAACCTCATGTATAATGAACATATAAATATTAATGAAGTAATTTGTGACCTCTATCTTATCAATTTTCATTAATACTATTCATGAATAGTCATTGTCTATAAGAATTATACTTATTTTTTTACATCTGGTGTCTATAGTTTGGTCATTTGTATATATTTTATAATAGTAGTGTTCATATTCATTATTCTCCAAAATTTCATCAATACTATATCATAAAAGTTTCTATTATGTATGGTTTATAATTATTTATTATGTTTCAAAATCCTTTGATGATTGTTTTAGTCATTATCATTGAAGATGAACTACAACAAATTGGGCCTTTAACAATACTACTAAAAGGGATTTATCAGCACTTTAAAATAACTGATAATGTAAGCGATGTTAAAACGTTATCATTAATAGATCTCATAAAAAGTTTTGATAAAGTCGGCCTTTAACAGTGCTAAAAAGTAGTTGATAAAGGCCCTACTGATGGGTATAATTGTTTTTCATACTTTACCCCCTTTATCAGCACTTCCATCACCCCTTTATCAGTGATTTAGATAATTCCACCCCCAGTTTGCACCCATGCCTCCAGAAATTTTCAAACATAAGACCTCCATCTTATAAAATAGTTCCTTTTCCACTCCCCTATACAGTTTTGTTTAACATTTTATGATATATCTATATATTTATATATATATTTAATTATATTTTGTAAACCATATATATATATATATGTGTGTGTTTATATATATAGTTATATATATTTTTTAAATACCTCTTTATATATATATATATATAATAAAATGGATATTAACTCTAAAACCCTTAAAACACATAAAACAATTAGTAAACTCTGAAGACCCTAAAACCCCTAAAACCCTGAAATGATAATAATTTATGATTAAAGAGTCCTTTTTAGCTCCATAACTAGTCAAATAGAATCTCATGAAATGAGATTCAATATGATAAAGAGTACCATCCAAATGGACACCCAGAATAGAATTTAGAGCCGTTTGAATTTTATGAAACTGGGGTTGGCGACAAAAAAAATCAGTTTTGGAGGCCTTTCGGGCCTTTTTATGAGTTAAAAAACCCATAAAAGCTATTTGAACACAAATAGAGAACCTATATGCAATAAATATCATCAAAGGTTTCGATTTTATATATGGTTGATCCCAAAGAGGCACCTGGATCAATAGTTATGGCCGTTTGAAGTTTGTGTTCTATTTCCGTCTTTTTTGAAATTGTAACATATTTTATTCATTTGATTATAACATTATTTAAATCTCATGTGGTTATAAGTCATTTAATTAGATTCAATTTGAATTATTGTGGAGCTGAAATGGACTCCTAAATCAAAAGTTATGATCTTTTTAGTGTTTTTAGGATTTTTAGGGTTTTAGGTGTTTTAAGGGTTTTTTCATATTCAGCTACATATCAAACAACAATAACTTCTGAAACGGGTGTCCGTTTTTCCTCAAACAAGTATCAAACCGAAAATTATGATCATCTCTATGACTTGGATACCCACAAGAACCCTATATCACCTCTATTGAGGCCAAAAAGGCCAATAAGTACTCTGAATGGGCATAACATCTGCTGCGGGTGTCTGTTAATGATTTTTTTTGAAATATAGCCTTTATCTGCATAGAGTGCTGATGGGGAGGGGGTATTTATCAGTGATTATAAAAAATATTTGATAAATACCACCTGTTTATCAGTTCTTTTCAAATAGCATTGACAAAGACCCCATTTTTTAGCACTATTTAGAATCGCTGATAAATGCCCAATTTATCAGCGTTTTTTACTAGCACCGATAAAGGGTCCCCTTTAACAATGTTATTTGGAACTATTAAATACTCACTTTAACAACTATAAAAAGAAGCGCTGTTAAAGAACCCCTTTAACAACATTTTTTCTAGCACTGAGAAAGGGGGGTTTTTAATATCACATTTAGTAAGAGGTATTAAAACCCTAGCATTGGATAACCCTATTTTGTAGTAGTGATGAAATCGATAACAAGCATGTTTTAATAATTCTTGATGACCGAAGTGTGTTTTCTTAATTAATGAATTAAATATTAATATAAAATCTCTAGAAATAAAATCATTATTTAAAGTTTATATCATATTATAAATGTAATTATGTTCCCATATTCATTAGTTATATAAATTCATAGTATTATTTCATTAGGTGGTTAAACTAAACCAAAAATTAAGATACCTTGATTTAATGAATGATTATGAGGTGGTTCTTTTGAAATATCATTATACAATATGCATAATAGAATTTTAAGGAAGTAAAATAAGAATCAAATTTATATGAAAATATTACCCAAATTGAGTAAAATATCATCCTCTTAGTAGGCTTGTTTTAAATGATTAGATGGATGGTGATCTTTAGTTGATCATATCATTAATAGGTTATCCAAATTTTCATGAAATAAACTTAATGATATCATAGATATAATATTTATTAATTAATCACATCCTTAGATCCATTCTTTTTGTGACATCACGAGCCTGGTTCAATAATATGTAACCGAACCTAAGGTCTATATGGCCCTAAGCATGCCTACCCATAAGCCAAAAGATGCAGAATTTCAAAGAGGGTGTATGGTGATATGGTGGAGAGACTATACCATTTTTATTATATTAAAGCATATTATTAAAATAATGTAGTATAAATAGTATATAAACATAACATAAATAACAAGGCATCAAAAATAAACCATCCAGATAATAGTAAATAGACACAAACTGAAACAATATATCATATAGATAATTTCATGACTATACAAAATAGGAAACAAGAAGACATATAAGTGGTAATAAAATAGTACCAATATATAAAAAAGGAAAAAATACCAAAAATATCTATATCCAAGAGAATCTCAGGAATTGGATCAGTTTTCTACTCTCAACCTTTGAAGAGATCAAGCATCTATAGCTGGGTGCTTCTATTTTTTCCTTACCTACATCCATGAAGTCTATATACATACTAAATGATTCCCCAAATAGGATGTGAGTAAAACTAAATAGGATACCACCAATGGTTTTTAAAATAAATCTAGTTTTTGAATATAATATTTATATTTTGTAGGTGTAATAAAGGTAATGATGTAAAGTAAAAATAACCCATGTCATGATTAGGTGCCTCATGTGAATCCTGAGCAACCCTACCTACTTCATCCTAAGACAGATGTATCTGAGCATTCAACCATTCTTTGTATATATACCCAAGGAAAAATGTTATCATTTTAATTATAATAATCACAAGGGATCCAGGGGTGACCCATGTCATCCATGACATTATAAATTCGATCTCACTTGCTATGATCAACTAAGATGACAGACTGTGAGGTTTGAGAGTAATATTAGGGATGAACCCTTGGAATTCCATCCAAATAGTTCCTAAATAATCCCAATGAAAAGTCTAATTTAATCTCATGGTTGAATTTATTAGAGTCCAAATAGATCATTTGAGGTAGTTAGTGTCTGAAGTCATCAAGTTGAATCCTAGGAGCTCATCCCAGGAATTCAAATTTCCCAATGCTTGTAAGTGAATCATTGGTGATTAGATGAGGCCTCCATGAATCTAAGATATTGTATAAATCTAAGTGTGGTGTATCACTTGGTAGACACGTCAATAAATAAAATAGAATCCTTTTAGTTCACACAAGGAATTATCAGTTAGGAATCAACGTCTTACTCAATACAGGACACACCATTATAGTGAACCGGGTCCATAACAAAAATCAAGCATAATATAATTTCTGATCAAGGTACAAACGATTTTTACAAAACATTTATCAATTTGATAAGTTCAATTTCATCATTCCATTTATATGTTACAAATAAAACACAACTTAGAAGTGTTTTGGTTAAAATAAAGGAAAGGTTTTCAAATCCATTTAATTAGTCACAACCTATGGGGTGGTTTGGGTTAAGGTCATCAACCTATAATGGATTCAAAGGTCTCACGGAATGTCAAATCATGGTCTCAATGAGTCATTAAAGGGGGTTTCACATTTTATAGGAAAAATATTGAAATTTTATTGTACGGAACAACGAAACAAGACATAAAAGTATATAATTTTAGGGAAAATTAATAAACCACCTAACTTACCCATACAGAAGACTTCTCATCTAGTTTCAGCCTTAGATTTGGAATATAACTAGAGAAAATATAAAATTAGAAAAAATTCATGAAAATAGGATATATTATCTCACACAGATATAAGACTAAATATGGGGAAGAAAACTATGAATGGAAGGTAAAAGAGTTTTATACTAACGAAGGGAAATCCAACACAACCAATGATAATGTTAATATGTACTAGATGAGATATTTACAGCAAGAATCCAAATAAGGAAGAGGGTAGATTTCCTATGGTTACTGTGTGAAAATAGAGAGAAGAAAGGGGAGAAAATTATTTAATGTCAAGGTGGGTAAAATAGTAATTTCTAGATTTTTAATAGGGTACTTGGTATAGCTGCAAAAGTTTCTAAACCATGAACCAATAATGTTCACAAACTATCCAAGTGAATTAAACCTCTCACGATTTGGCACAAAATTTAAAAAACCATGAATAGAATGTACCAGATGGACCTAAAATTAATTATATACTTTTCATGGTTTTCAGTCTTCGTTCACACAATTATACTAACCATGCTCATTTTTTCTAGGCCACATAGTTGAGGAGTATAGTTATCCAATCCTCTTTCTAATCATGAACCTTATCATTCTTGTCAAAAAACATTAACTCCTAGACCTAAATTAATTATAAATTATCCATAAACCTCTACTAACGCCTTGAAAACTTCAATTTAAAGAAAAATGAGTGGTTTGACAGAATTAAAAGGCTCTGTACCATAACTAATAACTAAGATCTTACAACCTCCCATCATTAAGATAATTCATCTCCTAGTTAGACTTTTGAGGGTGGTTGAACTAAATTAGAAAATAATTATGACCATCGAGAACATATATTACAGTCATATTATTGTATATGGATATAATTCTATATCACCCAAACTAGAAGAACAATCCTACCTTGGAGAGTCTTTATACTACAGTCCATGGTACTAGATAGATAAAACTCAATAGTATCATCAAAATCTAACTGAAATTCATCAAAATCAAATACATGAGATGTGATAGAAATGTATCGTCAGAGCCAAAAAACATGGAAGACATCATGAATTTACCTATAAAACTTAGGAAGAGATATCTTATAAGCTACTGGTTCAACTCTCTCTAAGATCTCAAAAGGCTCAAAAAATATATTTCCCATCTTACCTTATCTCTGAATCTATCAATGACCCAATCTAGGTGAGTCTCACAATAGGAACTGATCCCCTAACTAGAAAATCCATAGGTCATTGATTGTGATTAGAATATGACTTTTCCCTATATTTTATTTGTATCCATACATTATATAATTAATTATACCTTTTTATGTCTCCTAAAAATTCAAATTCCTAGTAACATTTTCTATCCTACCTATAACTAGCATAGGGATGAATGGTATGGAAAAAGGTGGAGTTCCTCAAAAGGATCTATTTGAATAGTCAATTGAAAACTTTTAATATAAGAAAAAATAGTATGAGGAAAGTGATTTTCCTAGGAAACTGTAAAAACAATGACACAAACATGAAGAATGTCCTCTAGTACCTTTATATATTGATATAACTGACCATTGGTTGGAGGGTGGTATACTGTACTCAAAAGAACCTATAAAACAAGATCTTTATTCAACCCTCATCTGAACTTAGAAGTTAACTGGGCATCTATATCAGATATAGTGGTATGTAGAATCCCATGATGACATATAATCTTTTGGATATATGGCCTCCCAAGTTATTCCACTAAGAAGGTCATCTAATAAGTGAGAGACCTTCATTAGGCTATCAAAAACTTCCCATAAAACATTACTACCTAAATGTGACTTTAGTAAAACTATCCTGAAATCCATGGTGAAATAATATTATTCCCATTTTGGGAAAGGTAATGTATGTAAAAGGCCAACATAATATAGGTGTTCTACTTTTACATAATGACATGTGGAATAATGAGTATTAAAGCTAATAATATCCTTTTCCAACCCAGACCACCAATATTTTTGGCACATATCATGATACATATTTGTAATTTTGAGATTTCAAACCCATTTAGAAGAATGATATTCTAACATCACTTCCTGTCTAATTTTTGTTGGAATCCATACATGCCCATGAATATAAAATATCTCATCCTCATTATGAAGATAACCAAGAGGTGTCTCTTAACAAGAAATACTTTCTCATAGGACCACACCTTCAAGATAAAAAATATACCTTATATTTACCTAATACATAAGTGTTTAAGGAACCATTTATTCCCTTATAAAAGGATACTCTTAATATTCCATTAGTTCCATATGCATTTCAAATAGAAGATCCATCAACATCCATTCACCATTAGCTTCCGCAGTATCTCGACTACGAGTTTTTTAGATTAGAATGTCTGCAGCTACATTTCCTTTCCATGGCATGCAAAAATACCAAATTTTAAGGAATGAATATAATCCAAACATATCCACTACCAATTTTTCAAGTTTTGCTAATATAATATGTATTTTAGGATTTTATGGTCCATGTATACTATAAAAACACCCAATAAGTAATGTCTCTTTCAATGTAAGTCATGAACAACATATGCTAACTCGAGATCATGTGTCAGGTAATTATGCTCATGAGGCCTTAATTGTTGATACCCATACGACATGACTTGTTCCACTTATATCAAAACAGATCCCGGCCTGATGCCTTATATGTCATAATAAACTATATATCCTTTATCGAGCTCAAGATAAATCAATATTAGTGATGAGTTCAATCTTCCATTAAACTCCTAAAATCGATAGATACTAGTTTTAGAACACTTGATATTTACAACCTTCATTTTCAATCCCATAAGAGGTGCTTCAAGGAATAAAAATGTATGTATAAATCACATATAGTAACCAGTTAGTCCTAAGAAGAATACAATTTTGAAGAAATTACAGGGATTCTCCCAAGAGACCATGACTCACCATATCTAGATCCATATATACTTCTAAATTTGAAATAATGTGACTAAGGATGTGGACATTACAAATAAAAAAGTGAAATTTAGTGAGCTTGTAATATAGCCAGTGTGTTCTTAGCATACTCAAAATCATGTTAAGGTGTTTGGAATGGTCATGTCGAGACTAAGGGTACACTAAGATGTCATCCACAAAAAAATGAACAAGGAATACAAATAAATTTTTAAAAATTAATTCATCAAATCCATTAATACAATTGATGAATTAGTTATATTTAATGACATAACTAGATACTCATACAAGTTATACCTACTTCTGAATGATGTACATGGTATATCCGTTGGTATGACTCCAATTTGATGATAACTAGATATCTAATCAATATTTGAGAAGACCTTGTATCCTCATAGATGGTCGAAGAGATCATTTATACAAGAAAGTGGGTATTATTTCATAATTGTAAACTACTTCAACCATCAATATTCCACATATATCCTTTGGGAAACATCTTCAGTATTAGATAATGCACTGATGAACCCCAAGATGAAATACACGGTAATATAAAACCTTTTTCTTTTAGGTCCTCTAAATTTCACTTGAGTACCTAAATATATGTAGGATCCATTCTATATGGAGGAATAGATACCAGTTCTGTTACTGAAAAAATTTCTTTGGTTAACTCTACCTCTCTCTCAAGAGGTATCATTGAAAAGTATTTATGGAAGTCATCTCTAAAATGGTACACCACTAGAGGAAGTATGGTCTTCCTTACTCTCTAATAATAAAGATAATGGATAGAAATATTTTTTTACACTCCACCAATACCATGATGTTTAGGTATATCTTGCGTTTTTGGGACATCCCATTCTCCCTTTCAAATATAGATACTTCCATCGGTTGATGAGAAAGGCACCCTCTGATGATAGTGATCAACATAGGATCTAAAATCTACTAACTATACAATCATGATAATTATGTAAAATCCTACCATATTAAGGATGAAAAGGTTCTAAAATAATTTGTATCCATCTATATTGAGAGGAAACTCCTTGCAATAGGCAACAATCTCTGATCAATTTCCCAATGGTGTGTCAAGATACATTTCCCCATAGAAGTATTCAATATGAAGACCAATACAACTCATTAAATCCATAGATATGAATGAGTGTGAAGTGCCTATTTCAAAAAATTAGACAATAATGTCAAGGATACTAAGACCATACCTCATAATTTATATGACCCAATTCTTTGATCCTCAGGTATAGGCCGCACTGTATATAAATGGATAGATCCACGAACCTTAACTATAACATACCAAGTAAGTAATGAATAATATATATTTTTATCTATGCCTATTAATGAATTAGATAGTGTTTTAGAGGCTTAAAATGAAAACAAATCCAATCTTAAGCATGGAATACACTAATATTTTTAAAAGATTGTTTTACTACCTTTTAATGGAAAACCATTTTCAAATCTATCTTTTGACAATTTTATAAGCTATGTTTGTCAAAATAAACTTATTCTTTATTATTGGGACATGAAAATTTACTTTGTGTGAATTTTCTGTATTTTTCCGATAAAGTTCATTTTTTAATGAATAGTGAAAAATGTTATATTTTAATTCAAAACCTCTTTTTAATCTAATTTATTTATATGATTAGATTATCTTTTGAATTGGTTTTAAAGTGAAATTAGAATATATTTTTACCATTTAATCCAATTGTGATCATTGGAATCAATTTCACTTTGAAATTGGACTTAAACTAGTGTCAATCTTTTGATACTTATTGTTTCATAAAAACACGCTATTTGTCATGACAGTGGGAATTAATTATTAAATTAATTAATGAATCTTATATGTTTTGAATTTTTTAAAATAGACATCATTTTTGAATTCAGAATATCAAATATATCTTAGGGTGAAGTTTTGGTATTTTTCTGAAAAACTTCAATTTTTGATGAATAGTGAAACCAATAAGTGGTAGTTAAAGAAACTGATTTTTAATTTAAATGAAAATTTTCCACTTCTGTGATTTGATTTTAAAAAATCCAACATACATGGTTGTCATTATGAAGTAAAATTTGGTTCAATGAGATTAAAATAATTTTTTTTGGTGAATAGTAACTTTTAAGTTCTTAATCGCGATTAGAGGTAATTGGCATAGTTTAAGGTAAAAATAATGTTTTAATAATATGAGATGAGCTTGAAACATGTACTACCCTTATTGGATGTGTCATGGACGACCAAGACAAGCCATGGGTAAACTTGGGGACCCCATGGAGCCACTTTGGTTGGGAAATGACATAAATAACTTTTTATTTAATGTTAAAGAAAAAATGACACAAACATGAGTTATTTTACTAAAACAATTTTTAAATGGGGTTATACAAGTCAGATTTTTGATTATAAATAGTAATTGGAAAGATAAAATTATTTCCTACATCATATTAGTTTTTTTATAATTTTTAGACTTTAAATAAATTAAATTATTTATGACATCATGATGATGCAGCGATTACCTCATTAATGATGGATTTAAATAAAATGAAATGATAATGTAAAATATATGACCTACACAGGTAAAAAACCTATTGGATGGGTGTATTTATAACCCTTATCACCTTAGCCTAGAATTATATCAATGTGGGACCTTTTGAATCCGAAAATCATTTTAAAATAAATTAACATTTCTTTACTTTCCAAGAGTGCCCCTCCTCTCCTCTTATAAAAGGCCCCCACCTCTACCTCCTTACCCACACTTAAAAAGCCTTTGTCTCGACCAAAACCTGCCCATTTTGTCTCTCCACCTCCCTCTATTACTCCTTTAAGCCTAAATTTGGGCATAATTCTTCCCAAGGAATCCTTTGAGCTCAAACCAAAGGGAGTTACCCGATTTTAAGGTAATGTCTTCACTTGTGTTCTTTTGTTTTATTTTGCTTCTCCACCCCCTAAACTCTTTTTATTATTTTCTTTTGTAACAACTACAGTATCTTCAATATACTAGGATTTTTTATAAGAATTATTCGAGATACACTTACACACACCTACATCTAATGGTTAAATAACATACTGTTTCTGTGGATGGCGAATTGCTGCCTCCCGAAACGATGATTGTTCAACATTCTTTTAACACCTTCAAAGGTGGCCATTAAGATGACACTATATTTATATATGATATATAATATGTTTATGTTTTACTTAAGCTTCTGTATTTTTCATTTTTGGAATACCTTAATGGTTTCCATTATTGGTAAACGCGATATCTTCATTTAAGGAAGTGCGGACTACCGCCCCCTCAAAGTGATTTGATTCGTTAATACCATATGTGGGACATATAAAGGATGGAGTTATGATATTATATATGATGTTATACTATAATTATAATATACCTTTATCATCATCATTTCATTCCATTAAAGTATGAGATAAAAATGAAAGTAGCGTTCATGCGTACGTACGGCTTACTGTCTCCATGAACGGTGCATTTCATTTCTTATCCCCAAATATAATGTACTATTATAAGTACATATATATAATGGATATATATGATGTATGTTACATCTAAATGATAAATATAATTCTGGAATTAAAATACACATACCTCTCATTTAGTTTTAATTCCATTAATATGACATAGAAATGAAAGTAGCGTTCATGCGTACGTATGGCTTACCGTCTCCATGAACGGTGAATTTCATTTCTTACCTCTAAATGATTATGTGATATTATAAATACATTTATATGCTAGATATATATGATATATATGATATCCAAATCACGAATGTCATTCTGGATATAAAGAACCATTGACCACACGAACAACATGTAATTGTAAGAAGTCCACTTTCGACTTAAGAACCAAATATCGACAAAACAAACATTATTAAATTAAATGATTACATAATGTTTATAACATGGAAATAAGTGATATAAAAGGAATAATTAACTTTAAAAATGTTCTTAAACAAGTATAAATTAACTCAAGTTTATTATTCAGGAGATTAAAGAACGACGAGTGAAGTCGGACCCGAGGTATGGGACTTTGTCTCAATCTCCTTTCATTGAGGCACATTTTGTTTTATACACAACCTTATTTTATACGGTGTATAAACCCCTTTGAATTTTAAGTTTATCCAAAAGGAATCTTTTTTATATGAAGCGTTTTACTAAACGAGAAAAGGGAATGTTTTTGTTGTACGTATGCGGCGACAACGACTTCTCCACTGCCGTGACCATTATTTGAGTTTCGGCTTCCTCTACAAGTCATACCTTCTTTTTAAAAGAAAAATAAATACCATGTTTTACTTTTCTTCTTTTTTGGTATTGAAAATAGTTTTCATAATGTTTTTATATCAATGTTTTGTATTGATATCTTGTGATTGAAAGGTGGAAATGTTATGTTTCCTTTATGCATGTTTTATGTAATACAATTATGTTGTGGTTATTGGGAATTATTATGAAGATGGGTGGTTCCGTGATAAACTAAGGGCGGGTGAGCCCGATATAGATCTACAATGCATTGGGTAACGCTAAGGAGTGAAACGTTAAGGTTTCTCTGAAGATATTTAGGGAATATACTGTGATGGGTATTCCAAACGTAACCAAGAGGGTTACTCTCTACGTAAGAATGTTATGAATGCCTTAAGTTACCTTTATGTCTTATGATTTCTATGATTTATTCATGATTTTATGAGGTATGTTAAAGTACTTATGTTTTATGGGTAAAGTATGATTTCATTATTATGTATATATGAACTCATGTTTCCTTTCCATAATTTTATAACCCATACTGAGCTTTTTATGCTCATCCCAAGTTTTTTTGAAATGTTTTTCACAGGTCAAGGGAAAGGTACATGATATGATGATAGTGTCAAGGAAGTGTCAAGAGAGAATCCATGTTTTATTTTAAATATGTTCCGTTGATGGAAAAAAATGAATAATATCTTTATGTAACTACTTTATTTAAATGTGGAATGTAATGCAAATTTTATGATCTAATTCTCTAAAACTCTAAACCTGAAAAGATCCTCAGTGTTTAATCTTGTAATAACTCAAGATTAAGTAAGGTTTAAGGCTGGGGCCTTATAGTTGGTATCAAAGGTCGGTTTAGACAACTTTAGGAGTTAGAAAAGTGTTAAATTATAAGTTAATTTATGGTATGATTGAAATGATATAGCATCTAAAGATTACCATGTTGCTTCACCTAAGATATTTCTATGATAAAAATAGTTTTTCATAGAAGAAACAAAATAGCTTTTCTGGGAAGGAATACAGAGGGAAATGACCTTTCAAATCAGTACCCTGAGATGGTCAGAATCAGAACTAAACCATTTGTTGTAGTGATGGCTCAGTTGACTCAGGTGAAAAATGTTAGTTATGTTTATTGATGATATTTTAGTGTTTTCTAAAAGTAAAGAAGAGCGTGAAAGTCATTTAAGGGTTATCTTTCAAACCTTAAAAGAAAAGAAACTGTATGGAAAATTCAGCAAGTGTGAGTTTTGGTTGCAAAAAATTTCATTCCTTGGTTATATTGTTTCTAAAGATGGCATAACTGTTGATCCTGCTAAAAAAAAGTTATCGAGGAATGGCCAAGACCCACAAATGTAACAGAGATTCGTAGTTTCCTTGGTTTGGCAGGATATTACTGAAGGTTTGTTGAAATTTTTTCACAGTTATCTAGTCTAATGACTAAGCTAACTCGGAAGGTTGTTAAGTTCATTTGGACAAAAGAATTTGATGATTGTTTTCAAGAGGTGAAAAGAAGATTGGTGAATGCTCTAGTTTTGGCACTTCCTTCTAGGAATGGTGAGTTTGTTATATACAGTGATGCTTCGTTGAAGGGACTTAGCTGTGTCCTTATGCAGAATGATCAGGTAATTGCTTATGCTTCACGTCAGTTGAAAACTCATGAGGTAAATTACCCTACACATGATTTGGAATTAGCTGCTATTGTTTTTGATTTAAAAATTTGGAGGCATCATTTGTATGGAGTAAAGTGTGAAATATATACTAATCACAAAAGTTTAAAGTATATATTCACTCAGAAATAATTGAACATGAGACAGAGGAGATGGATAGAATTAATCAAGGATTATGATTGTACAATTCATTACCATCCAGGAAAAGAGAATAAAGTGGCTGATTCTTTGAGTCGAAAAAGTAATGCTTCATTAGCAATGTTGCATTTAGAACGTGATCCTTTGGTTAAGGATTTGATGAACTTTGGCATAGAAGTTGTTGGTACAGGATGTTATTCTATTTTGTTTCAGGTATCAGTGAAATCCTCTCTATCAGACAGAATCAAGCAAGCACAGAATCAAGACAGTGAGTTGCAGAAAAAGGTAGAGCTGGTTCAGAAAGGTAAGTTGCCTGAATTCAACATTGATAATGATTGTGTTTTGAGATTTTGGAAGAGATTGTGTGTGCCTTGTGATTCACAGTTGAATAAAGATTTGTTATGTGAATCTCATAGTTCTCCATTTTCAGTTCATCCTGGCAGTACTAAGATGTACAGAGATCTGCGAGAGTATTACTGGTGGGATGGAATGAAAAGAGATATTGCTGATTTTACTGTGAAGTGTTTGACTTGTCAACAGGTTAAAGCAGAGTGACAGTTAACGAAAGGGATGCTTCAGCCTTTACCTGTGCTAGAGTGGAAATGGGATAATATATCCATGGACTTCGTTGTGGGATTGCCGAAGACCCCTCGAGGTAATAATGCAACTGGGTTATTGTTGATCGCTTGACTAAATCTGATCATTTCCTTGCTATACGAGATACTTTTTCCCTAGATCAACTTTCCCGTTTATATCTTAAAGAGATAGTCAGGTTACATGGAGTTCCCCTCTCCATTGTATCTGACCGTGATCCCAGGTTCACTTTTAACTTTTGGAAAGGCCTTCAGAAGTCGTTGGGTACTGAATTAAATTTTAGTACAACTTTTCATCCTCAATCAGATGGGAAGTCAGAACAAACAATTCAGACATTGGAGGATATGCTACGTTCTTCCTCTATGGATTATCAGGGAAGTTGGGACTAACATCTTTCATTGGTTGAATTTTCATATAATAAAAGTTTTCATTCCAGTATACATATGGGACCATTTGAGGCGTTATATGGGAAGCGGTGTCGAACTCAAGCTTTTTGGGCTGAAGTGGGTGAAAGAAAGCTGATGGGACCAGAATTGGTAGAAGAGATGACAGAAAAAGTTCAGCTAATACAGAAACACATGAGAACAGCTCAGAGAAGGCATAATAATTATGCCGACAATAAGAGGAAGGAGCTATCTTTTGAGGTAGGAGATCATGTTTTTCTCAAAGTATCACCATGGAAATGTGTGATGCAATTTGGTAAGAAAGGAAAGCTAAGTCCAAGGTTCATTGGACCATAAGAAATTATGGAGAGAGTTGGATCAGTTGCATACCAGGTGGCTTTACCTCTGAGTTTATCTCAGGTACACAATGTTTTTCATGTTTCGATGCTGAGAAAGTACATGCCAGATCCATCTCATGTTTTGAGTCCAGAGGTAGTTCAGCTGGAAGAGAACCTATCATATGAGGAACAACCGGTCCAGATTCTTGACCACAGGGAGCAAGTGTTATGGAATAAGGTGATTAATCAGTTAAAGGTTTTGTGGAAAAACCACATGATTGAAGAGGCAACATGGGAATCTGAAAATGCAATGAGGGATAAGTACCACCATTTATTCGACAAGTAAATAAATTACGGGGACACAATTTTCTAAAGGGGGGAAGGATGCAACATCCCAAGTAAGTAATGAATAATAGATATTTTTATCTATGCCTATTAATGAATTATATAGTGTTTTAGAGGCTTAAAATGAAAATAAATCCAATCTTAAGCATGAAATACCCTAATATTTTTAAAAGATTGTTTTATTGCCTTTTAATGGAAAACCATTTTTAAATCTATCTTTTGACAATTTTATAAGCTATGTTTGTCAAAATAAAATTATTATTTATTATTGGGACATCAAAATTTACTTTGTGTGAATTTTTGGTATTTTTCCGATAAAGTTCATTTTTTAATGAATAGTGAAAAATGTTGTATTTTAATTCAAAACTGCTTTTTAATATAATTTATTTATATGATTATATTATATTTTGAATTGTTTTTAAAGTGAAATTAGAATATATTTTTACCATTTAATCCAATTGTGGTCATTGTAATCAATTTCACTTTGAAATTGGACTTAAACTAGTTTCAATCTTTTGATACTTATTGTTTCATAAAAACACGCTATTTGTCATGACAGCGGGAATTAATTATTAAATTAATTAATGCATCTTATATGTTTTGAATTCTGTAAAATAGAAATCATTTTTGAATTCAGAATATCAAATATATCTTAGCGTGAAGTTTTGTTATTTTTCTGAAAAACTTCAATTTTTGATGAATAGTGAAACCAATAAGTGGTAGTTAAAGAAACTGATTTTTCATTTAAATGAAACTTTGCCACTTCTGTGATTTTATTTTCAAAAATCTGACATACATGGTTGTCATTATGAAGTAAAATTTGGTTCAATGAGATTAAAATAATTTTTTGGTGAATAGTAACTTTTAAGTTCTTAATCGCGATTAGAGGTAATTAGCGTAGTTTAAGTTAAAAATAATGTTTTAATAATATGAGATGAGCTTGACACATGTCCTACCCTTATTGGATGTGTCATGGCTGACCAAGACAAGCCATGGGTCAACTTGGGGACCCCATGGAGCCACTTTGGTTCGGAAATGACATAATTAACTTTTTATTTAATGTTAAAGAAAAAATGACACAAACATGAGTTATTTTACTAAAACAATTTTTACATGGGGTTATAAAAGTCAGATTTTTGATTATAAATAGTCATTGGAAAGATAAAAAGATTTCCTACATCATAGTATTTTTTTTTATAATTTTTAGACTTTAAATAAATTAAATTATTTATGACATCATGATGATGCAGCGATTACCTCATTAATAAAGGATTTATATAAAATGAAATGATAATGTAAAATCTATGACCTACACATGTCCAAAACCTATTGGATGGGTGGATTTAAAACCCTTATCACCTTATACTCGAATTATATCAATGTGAGACCTTTTGAATCCTAGAATCATTTTAAAATAAAGTAACATTTCTTTACTTTCCAAGAGTGCCCCTCCTCTCCTCTTATAAAAGGCCCCCACCTCTACCTCCTTACCCACACTTAAAAAGCCTTTGTCTCGACCAAAACCTGCCCATTTTGTCTCTCCACCTCCCTCTCTTACTACTTTAAGCCTAAATTTGGGCATAATTCTTCCCAAGGAAGCCTTTGAGCTCAAACCAAAGGGAGTTACCCGATTTTAAGGTAATGTCTTCACTTGTGTTCTTTTGTTTTATTTTGCTTCTCCACCCCCTAAACTCTTTTTATTATTTTATTTTGTAACAACTACAGTATCTTCAATATACTAGGATTTTTTTATAAGAATTATTAGAGATACACTTACACACACCTACATCTAATGGTTAAATAACATACTGTTTCTGTGGATGGCGAATTGCTGCCTCCCGAAACGATGATTGTTCAACATTCTTTTAACACCTTCAAAGGTGGCCATTAAGATGAAACTATATTTATATATGATATATAATATGTTTATGTTTTACTTAAGCTTCTGTATTTTTCATTTTGGGAATACCTTAATGGTTTCCATTATTGGTAAACGCGATATCTTCATTTAAGGAAGTGCGGACTACCGCCCCCTCAAAGTGATTTGATTCGTTAATACCATATGTGGGACATATAAAGGATGGAGTTATGATATTATATATGATTTTAGACTATAATTATAATATACCTTTATCATCATCATTTCATTCCATTAAAGTATGAGATAAAAATGAAAGTAGCGTTCATGCGTACGTACGACTTACTGTCTCCATGAACGGTGCATTTCATTTCTTATCCCCAAATATAATGTACTATTATAAGTACATATATATAATGGATATATATGATGTATGTTACATCTAAATGATAAATATAATTCTGGAATTAAAATACACATACCTCTCATTTAGTTTTAATTCAATTAATATGACATAGAAATGAAAGTAGCGTTCATGCGTACGTATGGCTTACCGTCTCCATGAACGGTGAATTTCATTTCTTACCTCTAAATGATTATGTGATATTATAAATACATGTATATTCTAGATATATATGATATATATGATATCCAAATCACGAATGTCATTCTGGATATAAAGAACCATTGACCACACGAACAACATGTAATTGTAAGAAGTCCACTTTCGACTTAAGAACCAAATATCGACAAAACAAACATTATTAAATTAAATGATTACATAATGTTTATAACATGGAAATAAGTGATATAAAAGGAATAATTAACTTTAAAAAGGTTCTTAAACAAGTATAAATTAACTCAAGTTTATTATTCAGGAGATTAAAGAACGACCGAGTAAAGTCGGACCCGAGGTATGGGACTTTGTCTCAATCTCCTTTCATTGAGGCATATTTTGTTTTATACACAACCTTATTTTATACGGTGTATAAACCCCTTTGACTTTTACGTTTATCCAAAAGGAATCTTTTTTATATGAAGCGTTTTACTAAACGAGAAAAGGGAATGTTTTTGTTGTACGTATGCGGCGACAACGACTTCTCCACCGCCGTGACCATTATTTGAGTTTCGGCTTCCTCTATAAGTCATAACTTCTTTTTAAAAGAAAAATAAATACCATGTTTTACTTTTCTTCTTTTTTGGTATTGAAAATGGTTTTCATAATGTTTTTATATCAATGTTTTGTATTGATATCTTGTGATTGAAAGGTGGAAATGTTATGTTTCCTTTATGCATGTTTTATGTAATACGATTATGTTGTGGTTATTGGGAATTATTATGAAGATGGGTGGTTTCCGTGATAAACTAAGGGCGGGTGAGCCCGATATAGATCTACAATGCATTGGGTAACGCTAAGGAGTGAAACGTTAAGGTTTCTCTGAAGATATTTAGGGAATATACTGTGATGGGTTTTCCAAACGTAACCAAGAGGGTTACTCTCTACGTAAGAATGTTATGAATGCCTTAAGTTACCTTTATGTCTTATGATTTCTATGATTTATTCATGATTTGATGAGGTATGTTAAAGTACTTATGTTTTATGGGTAAAGTATGATTTCATTATTATGTATATATGAACTCATGCTTCCTTTCCATAATTTTATAACCCATACTGAGCTTTTTATGCTCATCCCAAGTTTTTTTGAAATGTTTTTCACAGGTCAAGGGAAAGGTACATGATATGATGATAGTGTCAAGGAAGTGTCAAGAGAGAATCCATGTTTTATTTTAAATATGTTCCGTTGATGGAAAAAAATGAATACTATCTTTATGTAACTACTTTGTTTAAATGTGGAATGTAATGCAAATTTTATGATCTAATTCTCTAAAACTCTAAACCTGAAAAGATCCTTAATGTTTAATCTTGTAATAACTCAAGATTAAGTAAGGTTTAAGGCTGGGGCCTTATAGTTGGTATCAAAGGTCGGTTTAGACAACTTTAGGAGTTAGAAAAGTGTTAAATTATAAGTTAATTTATGGTATGATTGAAATGATATAGCATTTAAAGATTACCATGTTGCTTCACCTAAGATATTTCTATGATAAGAATAGTTTTTCATAGAAGAAACAAAACAGCTTTTCTGGGAAGGAATACAGAGGGAAATGACCTTTCAAATCAGTACACTGAGATGGTCAGAATCAGAACTAAACCGTTTGTTGTAGTGATGGCTCAGTTGACTCAGGTGAAAAATGTTATTTATGTTTATTGATGATATTTTAGTGTTTTCTAAAAGTAAAGAGGAGCGTGAAAGTCATTTAAGGGTTATCTTTCAAACCTTAAAAGAAAAGAAACTGTATGGAAAATTCAGCAAGTGTGAGTTTTGGTTGCAAAAAATTTCATTCCTTGGTTATATTGTTTCTAAAGATGGCATAACTATTGATCCTGCTAAAAAAAAGTTGTCGAGGAATGGCCAAGACACACAAATGTAACAGAGATTCGTAGTTTCCTTGGTTTGGCAGGATATTACTGAAGGTTTGTTGAAAATTTTTCACAGTTATCTAGTCTAATGACTAAGATAACTCGGAAGGGTGTTAAGTTCATTTGGACAAAAGAATTTGATGATTGTTTTCAAGAGTTGAAAAGAAGATTGGTGAATGCTCTAGTTTTGGCACTTCCTTCCAGGAATGGTGAGTTTGTTATATACAGTGATGCTTCGTTGAAGGGACTTAGCTGTGTCCTTATGCAGAATCATCAGGTAATTGCTTATGCTTCACGTCAGTTGAAAACTCATGAGGTAAATTACCCTACACATGATTTGGAATTAGCTGATATTGTTTTTGATTTAAAAATTTGGAGGCATCATTTGTATGGAGTAAAGTGTGAAATATATACTAATCACAAAAGTTTAAAGTATATATTCACTCAGAAAGAATTGAACATGAGACAGAGGATATGGATAGAATTAATCAAGGATTATGATTGTACAATTCATTACCATCCAGGAAAAGAAAATAAAGTGGCTGATTCTTTGAGTCGAAAAAGTAATGCTTCATTAGAAATGTTGCATTTAGAACGTGATCCTTTAGTTAAGGATTTGATGAACTTTGGCATAGAAGTTGTTGGTACAGGATGTTATTCTATTTTGTTTCAGGTATCAGTGAAATCCTCTATATCAGACAGAATCAAGCAAGCACAGAATCAAGACAGTGAGTTGCAGAAAAAGGTAGAGCTGGTTCAGAAAGGTAAGTTGCCTGAATTCAACATTGATAATGATTGTGTTTTGAGATTTCGGAAGAGATTTTGTGTGCCTTGTGATTCACAGTTGAATAAAGATTTGTTATGTGAATCTCATAGTTCTCCATTTTCAGTTCATCCTGGCAGTACTAAGATATACAGAGATCTGTGAGAGTATTACTGGTGGGATGGAATGAAAAGAGATATTGCTGATTTTACTGTGAAGTGTTTGACTTGTCAACAGGTTAAAGCAGAGTGGCAGTTAACGAAAGGGATGCTTCAGCCTTTACCAGTGCTAGAGTGGAAATGGGATAATATATCCATGGACTTCATTGTGGGATTGCCGAAGACCCCTCGAGGTAATAATGCAACTGGGTTATTGTTGATCGCTTGACTAAATCTGATCATTTCCTTACTATACGAGATACTTTTTCCCTAGATCAAATTTCCCGTTTATATCTTAAAGAGATAGTCAGGTTACATGGAGTTCCCCTCTCCATTGTATCTGAACGTGATCCAAAGTTCACTTTTAACTTTTGGAAAGGCCTTCAGAAGTCGTTGGGTACTGAATTAAATTTTAGTACAACTTTTCATCCTCAATCAGATGGGAAGTCAGAACAAACAATTCAGACATTGGAGGATATGCTACGTTCTTCCTCTATGGATTATCAGGGAAGTTGGGACTAACATCTTTCATTGGTTGAATTTTCATATAATAACAGTTTTCATTCCAGTATACATATGGGACCATTTGAGGCGTTATATGGGAAGCGGTGTCGAACTCCAGCTTTTTGGGCTGAAGTGGGTGAAAGAAAGCTGATGGGACCAGAATTGGTAGAAGAGATGACAGAAAAAGTTCAGCTAATACAGAAACACATGAGAACAGCTCAGATCAGGCATAATAATTATGCCGACAATAAGAGGAAGGAGCTATCTTTTGAGGTAGGAGATCATGTTTTTCTCAAAGTCTCACCATGGAAAAGTGTGATGCGATTTGGTAAGAAAGGAAAGCTAAGTCCAAGGTTCATTGGACCATATGAAATTATGGAGAGAGTTGGATCAGTTGCATACCAGGTGGCTTTACCTCTGAGTTTATCTCAGGTACACAATGTTTTTCATGTTTCGATGCTGAGAAAGTACATGCCAGATCCATCTCATGTTTTGAGTTCAGAGGTAGTTCAGCTGGAAGAGAACCTATCATATGAGGAACAACCGGTCCAGATTCTTGACCACAGGGAGCAAGTGTTATGGAATAAGGTGATTAATCAGTTAAAGGTTTTGTGGAAAAACCACATGATTGAAGAGGCAACATGGGAATCTGAAAATGCAATGAGGGATAAGTACCACCATTTATTCGATAAGTAAATAAATTACGGGGACACAATTTTCTAAAGGGGGGAAGGATGTAACATCCCAAGTAAGTAATGAATAATAGATATTTTTATCTATGCCTATTAATGAATTATATAGTGTTTTAGAGGCTTAAAATGAAAATAAATCCAATCTTAAGCATGAAATACCCTAATATTTTTAAAAGATTGTTTTATTGCCTTTTAATGGAAAACCATTTTTAAATCTATCTTTTGAAAATTTTATAATCTATGTTTGTCAAAATAAAATTATTATTTATTATTGGGACATCAAAATTTACTTTGGGTGAATTTTTGTTATTTTTCCGATAAAGTTCATTTTTTAATGAATAGTGAAAAATGTTGTATTTTAATTCAAAACCGCTTTTTAATATAATTTATTTATATGATTATATTATCTTTTGAATTGTTTTTGAAGTGAAATTAGAATATATTTTTACCATTTAATCCAATTGTGGTCATTGTAATCAATTTCACTTTGAAATTGGACTTAAACTAGTGTCAATCTTTTGATACTTATTGTTTCATAAAAACACGCTATTTGTCATGACAGCAGGAATTAATTTTTAAATTAATTAATGAATCTTATATGTTTTGAATTCTGTAAAATAGACATCATTTTTGAATTCAGAATATCAAAATATAGCTTAGCGTGAAGTTTTGTTATTTTTCTGAAAAACTTCAATTTTTGATGAATAGTGAAACCAATAAGTGGTAGTTAAAGAAACTGATTTTTCATTTAAATGAAACTTTGCCACTTCTGTGATTTGATTTTCAAAAATCCGACATACATGGTTGTCATTATGAAGTAAAATTTGGTTCAATGAGATTAAAATAATTTTTTGGTGAGTAGTAACTTTTAAGTTCTTAATCGCGATTAGAGGTAATTAGCGTAGTTTAAGTTAAAAATAATGTTTTAATAATATGAAATGAGCTTGACACATGTCCTACCCTTATTGGATGTGTCATGGCTGACCAAGAAAAGCCATGGGTCAACTTGGGGACCCCATGGAGTCACTTTGGTTCGGAAATGACATAAATAACTTTTTATTTAATGTTAAAGAAAAAATGACACAAACATGAGTTATTTTACTAAAACAATTTTTACATGGGGTTATAAAAGTCATATTTTTGATTATAAATAGTCATTGAAAAGATAAAAAGATTTCCTACATCATAGTATTTTGTTTTATAATTTTTAGACTTTAAATAAATTAAATTATTTATGACATCATGATGATGCAGCGATTACCTCATTAATAAAGGATTTAAATAAAATGAAATGATAATGTAAAATCTATGACCTACACATGTCCAAAACCTATTGGATGGGTGGATTTAAAACCCTTATCACCTTATACTCGAATTATATCAATGTGAGTCCTTTTGAATCCTAGAATCATTTTAAAATAAAGTAACATTTCTTTACTTTCCAAGAGTGCCCCTCCTCTCCTCTTATAAAAGGCCCCCACCTCTACCTCCTTACCCAAACTTAAAAAGCCTTTGTCTCGACCAAAACCTGCCCATTTTGTCTCTCCACCTCCCTCTATTACTCCTTTAAGCCTAACTTTGGGCATAATTCTTCCCAAGGAAGCCTTTGAGCTCAAACCAAAGGGAGTTACCCGATTTTAAGGTAATGTCTTCACTTGTGTTCTTTTGTTTTATTTTGCTTCTCCACCCCCTAAACTATTTTTATTATTTTCTTTTGTAACAACTACAGTATCTTCAATATACTAGTATTTTTTTATAATAATTATTCGAGATACACTTACACACACCTACATCTAATGGTTAAATAACATACAGTTTCTGTGGATGGCGAATTGCTGCCTCCCGAAACGATGATTGTTCAACATTCTTTTAACACCTTCAAAGGTGGCCATTAAGATGACACTATATTTATATATGATATATAATATGTTTATGTTTTACTTAAGCTTCTGTATTTTTTATTTTGGGAATACCTTAATGGTTTGCATTATTGGTAAACGCGATATCTTCATTTAAGGAAGTGCGGACTACCGCCCCCTCAAAGTGATTTGATTCGTTAATACCATATGTGGGACATATAAAGGATGGAGTTATGATATTATATATGATGTTATACTATAATTATAATATACCTTTATCAACATCATTTCATTCCATTAATGTATGAGATAAAAATGAAAGTAGCGTTCATGCGTACGTACGGCTTACTGTCTCCATAAACGGTGCATTTCATTTCCTATCCCCAAATATAATGTACTATTATAAGTACATATATATAATGGATATATATGTTGTATGTTACATCTAAATGATAAATATAATTCTGGAATTAAAATACACATACCTCTCATTTAGTTTTAATTCCATTAATATGACATAGAAATGAAAGTAGCGTTCATGCGTACGTATGGCTTACCGTCTCCATGAACGGTGAATTTCATTTCTTACCTCTAAATGATTATGTGATATTATAAATACATGTATATGCTAGATATATATGATATATATGATATCCAAATAACGAATGTCATTCTGGATATAAAGAACCATTGACCACACGAACAACATGTAATTGTAAGAAGTCCACTTTCGACTTAAGAACCAAATATCGACAAAACAAACATTATTAAATTAAATGATTACATAATGTTTATAACATGGAAATAAGTGATATAAAAGGAATAATTAACTTTAAAAAGGTTCTTAAAAAAGTATAAATTAACTCAAGTTTATTATTCAGGAGATTAAAGAACGACCGAGTCAAGTCGGACCCGAGGTATGGGACTTCGTCTCAATCTCCTTTCATTGAGGCATATTTTGTTTTATACACAACCATCTTTTATATGGTGTATAAACCCCTTTTACTTTTATGTTTATCCAAAAGGAATATTTTTTATACGAAGCGTTTTACTAAATGACAAAAGGGAATTTTTTTGTCGTATATATGCGGCGACAACGACTTCTCCGCCGCCGTGACCATTATTTGAGTTTGGGCTTCCTCTAAAAGTCATAACTTATTTTTAAAAGAAAAATAAATACCATGTTTTAATTTTCTTTATTTTGGTATTGAAAATGGTTTTCATAATGTTTTTATATCAATTTTTTGTATTGATATCTTGTGATTGAAATGTGGAAATGTTTTTTTTCCTTTATGCATGTTTTATGTGATATGATTATGTTGTGGTTCTTGGGAATTATTATGAAGATGAGTGGTTCTGTGATAAAATAAGGGCGGGTGAGCCCGATATAGCTCTCCAATGCATTGGGTAACGTGAAGGAGTGAAACATTAAGGTTTCTCTAAAGAGATTTAGGGAATATACTGTGATGGGTATTCCAAACATAACCAAGAGGGTTACTCCCTACGTAAGAATGTTATGAATGCCTCAAGTTACCTTTATGTCTTATGATTTCTATGATTTATTCATGATTTGATGAGGTATGTTAAAGTTCTTATGTTTTATGGGTAAAGTATGATTTCATTCTTATGTATATATGAACTCGTGTTTCCTTTCCATAATTTTATAACCCATACTGAGCTTTTTATGCTCATCCCAAGTTTTTTTGAAATGTTTTTCACAGGTCAAGGGAAAGGTACATGATATGATGATAGTGTCAAGGAAGTGTCAAGAAAGAATCCATGTTTTATTTTAAATATGTTCCGTTGATGGAAAAAAATTAATACTATCTTTATGTAACCACTTTGTTTAAATGTGGAATGTAATGAAAGTTTTATGATCTAATTCTCTAAAACTCTAAACCTAAAAAGATCCTCAATGTTTAATCTTGTAATAACTCAAGATTAAGTAAGGTTTAAGGCTGGGGCCTTATATTAACTATAACCTAACCTCCATGAGAAGGTACACTCTGATGGAACTGAACAACCTACATCTGGATTCCTCAACCTTAACCACTTCTTCATCCTAAATGTCCAATGATACTCTAGCTTCCCGCCTAGCATGCTGACACATATCGTACTCCAGAACTCAGAGTTGGTGTAGATCCTATCTCATTGGACACCATTGGAAACATTTTAAAAAGTCTATGATGATGGCCCATCATTCCATAGGATTAGGGCTCTACTATGTCTTTTCTACACTAGTGATTTAGGTGACCAAACCTTCCACACTAATGACATAACATATAACTACTAGTGTGTATCATCTCACTAACAACTATCCCAAGGAGTCTCAAAGTGAGGCCTCCTACCAGTTGAAAAACTACTTACCTCTCTTGTTTCTGAAATACGATAGTCCATACCCTTATCTTACCCTAGATTACTCTCAAGGATAAGGTCCTAATTAACCATCTTAGAGACACCAGTAAGTCAGATGATGTTCAACTAAGATTGGATGGAATAACTCAACCTATCCTTAAAATGTCTTTCCCTTGATAGATCATCACCTGTAAAAGTGAGAAAAAATCACTTTATGTGTGTGAAATGTGATGAATAATCCATAATATACATAGTTACCTATTATAGATTCATGAAATCACTTTTTTAAATTAGCTCTCAACATTTCCTGAAAAACATAGTCATATAAGCTAGCCTAGAAGTCCCTATAGAGCATGCTCTAATACTGACCTGCTTATATAATAACATACCACAATAACTTGGAAGATCCATTAAGCATATATGTTGTAATATTTACCCTCATTTCAAGAATAATATCTATATTCTCAAAAAATATATAAGTATAATATCTAACCAATATTTGTAGCTTGAGGACCACCTACCCTAGAAAAGGTCAGTGGGTATTACTACTAGAATCTACTCATTTACTATGTCATAGACCATGTAGGTCATTGAGATCCCCCTATGGAATTCAACTTACATTGAAAAAAATATTGGATTTTGGAATCAATTCCCTTTCTAAGAACAACATCTAGTACTATGGGAGGCTCCATAGGTGGCGTCACGGGTGTTTTAGGTCCCACCAATTTAGGAGTAAGGTCATAAATTCCTTCTTAGAGTTTGAACCAAGGATATAATGGAGGAATAAATCAATAATTAAAAGAACACACAAAAAAAACACAATATAAGATGTTTTTTATATAAAAACATGACAGGTATAAGGTCTTACTATAAGAGTCACACTAACCTACAACCTGCATCTAAATTCAGGTATAAAGGTTAGGTTTTAAGGTTTAATCACAAGGATTATATTATATAGAGCGTCAATTAGAAGTTACGGAGGAAAAAATCTTTAAGTTTAAATTGGTATCCCCATTTAATGACTACAATTTTTTTTCAACATTTGAATATTAAATTTTAGAAATCATGCATATAATTGTTTAGTAATATGGATTGCCATTCCCAAGTTATAAATGCATAAAATTTATAAGTTACAATTGGAAATACATTTAACTAAAACCAATCTCTTACAATCAGTCTTAGAAAGTAAAAAGTCAATATATGATGTTTCAACTATATGGATTATCATTCCAAATTTAGATAAGAATAACCATATAAAATCCAATTGCTGGTCAATTTAACTACAACTGACTAAAATTTCATCTTATATAACCATGGTTTGATATCTTAAACCAAGTAAAATTTAGTTTGGTAAGGTTAAAATATCAATATTTGTAGGAAAACACCATTTGTTTTATTTAGACACTATAAGTAACCAATGTTTTTCTTTTATTTCTATAAATAAATCGTATAAATCACATGTGTAACAACCAATGCACACAAAATTAGGTGATGGATAATCAAGAAATGAAAAATTCATGGCATGGAATATTAATGAAACATAAATACCTATGTGCCTATAATGATTCATGAGATAATTACTTATTTCCATAACAATAAAGGGTAAAAAATCCATAAATCATAACATATTAAAACTTGTGTGTCACCCAATGATGAAAATAGTAAAATTGTAACTAGTGAAAAATAGAATAAAAAGTCACATCCCTGGAAAATTGGTTTTCTCATCAGATAAGATATGAATTATTACCATTCTATGATACTTTATTTTCTCATGTATACAGTCCCCAAATAATAAGAAAAAGAAAAAAAAGAAAATCTCTCATACCACTTTGTGAAATCTCATCCCCGATTCACTGATAACTAACCAAAATCGAGGGACACATGGCCTCAATCATACCTCCCCATTTTCTAGAGGTTGTTAAATGGTAAAAATGTCGTATTGTTATATAGTGGAGAGACTATAAAATATTTATCAGAGTACAGTGATGTGGTAAAATAAATGAAGTAGAAACAATATATAAACACATTAGAAATAATGAGGCAACATAAATAAACCATATAGATTATAATAAATAGACATAAATAAATACAATATCTCATACATATAATTTCATGACTATAAAAAATAGGCAACAAGAAAACATGGATATAGGTATACACAAACACAATAATATACATAAGTAAACAAAAGACCAAAAACATCTATGTCCATGAATATCCTAGGAACTTACTTAGTCATTTTCTCCGAAACCTAAAAGAGATCAAGAATCCATAAATGGGGTGATTCCATTTTTCCTTACCTACATCCATGATGTCTATTCAGCTACCAAATAATGGCACTGAAAGGGTGTGGTTAAAACTCAGAAGACCAACACCAATAGTTTCTAATGAAAATCTAGTATATGAATATAAAAATTATAGTATACATGTATAATAAATCTAAAGTATTAATGTAAATTGTACCCATTAAAAGCTCAATCACCACATGATATACCTCACCAACCAAACCATCTCCATCCTATACTAGATGTATCTGATCATACAACCAATTTTTGAATAGTGAACTAAGGAACACAACCAAGGCATCCAACTATAATAATCAGAAGATATCCACAGGTGACCCATGAAATGCATGAATTTAGAAAGTGGAACCCACATGTATTGATCATCAAATACATTATGATATAGCATATGATTCTAATATCAACTGACTACATCTCAGGGTATATATTGAGAAATCACACTGACCTAGATCCACTACCTCAACAGATATATGCACTACCTTTCATCTATGAACACCACCTCAACTAAAAAGTTTTAGTTTTAGAAATTCATGCCTATGAAAAATGTTACCAAAAATGTTTTATAATGTTAAAAAATTACATATCTTAGAAAACAGTTCTTGACACATGTTGTATTAAACTAATTATACACAACAATTCCATGGACTTGGTTTGATCTCAATAGCATGACATCATTGTGACATGAAAAACTTTTGGAGCATGATAAAACTATTTTTCTAAATGAATAAGATGAAATTTATCTTGATTTAATGGTGAATAATGATGAGATCATATGACCTTGAATCTATATGTAACTTTTTTAGTGGAACTATAATGTCCTAAATGCTTGAGTCACACATCAGTTTTTTTGACTTGCTTCATTTTCCTTGACAATACTCATCATTTCTTACCAAAATCTTTCCAACACAAAGTTCAACACATAGAAACATTATACCCTCACTGGATTTATGTATTATACCTCTTTTTATAGGCCTAGCTACCTACCTTCATGCACACTCACTCTTGTGAAAACGCCCAGTACATCTTGAACTCTATGTACGTTCTTTTTATTCTCTCTTCCACCATGAAATCTCTTGTGGGATCGATCACCCACATAGATAAGGTCACATACTACTTCTGTGAGATTGATATAGTCCCATTGATAAAATTGTTGGCAATTTTTTTAATAAAATCCTACAAAAGAGTTATCCAAAAACTAACTCCAAGACAATGAAATTATAATCCCAAAATATTAAACTCCTAATCCTTTTTTAATAATGGAATTTATTTCTAAAAATTAAAAAACTCAAATGCAATGATTTTAAGCATCTTCAATTTATGTTAATCATTTAGAATCATCAAAATATTATTCGTCATCAACTGTTGATATGTTTTGAACATTGTGAAAACTGCCAACTCACCTATAACATTGAAGAGTACATTCTATAATTGAGTTTTATTTTTTCTCAATGGAATATATTGATTGTAAATGATTTTCATTGAAATAAAAATATTTCATTGATTAAAATATGTTGATGAAGTTATTATTAAGAATTTGTTTGAAAGTTCATATAAAGATCCCAAGATTGATGATAAAGTCAATATTGATTAGATATTGAAGTAAGGAAGCTTTTGAAGTCTTAATATCTTATGTAAGTTATTAATATGGATAGAGGCTGGAAAATAGAGTCCAATGGACAGAGGTGAGTAAAGAGAGGCTAGAAGATTAAAGAGATTATATAGAGTCAATCATATAAAGATGATTAGATAAATTTGATCTGACTATGGTTAGTGGATGTGGGTTTCCCAAAAATCACTATCATTTGGAGATTTATAAATGATGTTATTATACAAAGTATCCAACCAAAAAAATTATGGAAATATGAATGAAAAAACTTGAATGAATGAAATGAGGAATGAAATGTTTGACTAATTATATTCAAGGTTTCAATGGAAATAAAATAATTTGTCAAAAAAATTAGTTCATTATTAGTGATATGTTATTCATTGATTAAATATCACAATTCCATGACTTTTAAATTATTGATGAGAATCTAGTCAAAGTAAAAGAACTCTAATTGAGAATTTAATCATCAAAATTTAATGGGGAAATTGAGTAGAAACTGAAATATGTTTTTATTATGAATATATTTAGTTTTAGTAGATAATTAGGTCCCCAAATATTGTGAAGTGATGATAAAAGTATAGGTGAAGAGCTATAAAATGTCCATCAAATTGAATTATACAAAGATCAAGATGCAAAATAAAGAAGTTAAAATTAGGTATTTAATAATTTTTAATAAGGAAAAGTATCCCATAATGACATAAGTCTTTATAAGTTGCGACAATATAAAAATAAAATCAATGGATTGGTTTCAACAGAAAAAGATATATTTTTATATAGAAAATATTTATGAAAATATTATGTTATTTTCTATTTAAATTTTAAATTTTAAAGGATACTTGGGTGTGAAGTAATTAGTTCAAATCTATTGGATTAAGTACTATTAGATGGAGGAAGTATGAACATATGAAAGGAAGTGAAATGAATGGACAATGATCAAATGGATAAATGAGAATCATATAAACACTCATAATATCATAAGATGGATGATTCATAAATGTTTCACCAAGCTGAATTTTCCTAGTAGTGGCACTAGAAATATAATTTTGATATAAAACATCCGAAATAGGATTCCATATAAATTTATCAAACAAAGAATTCTATATAAACTTTACTAATAAATAAATTTCCACAAAAAATGATCAAAAATAGATTTCTGAGGTTCCCAGATAGATTTCATCAGATGAAAGTTTATTGATGATTTCATTAAATAAAAAGTATCACAATGTCATCATACTAAGTGTTACAAATTCATATGACAGGGTTCCACAAAGTCACTAGATAGAATAAACAGAGTGTATATATGAGGGTTAAAGACACATAGTAAATCTAATAAATATATATTAAGAAAATATGGATGAAAATACCCATTAGAGTATACTAGATATACTTTCAAAGGTAAGATCAAGAGAGAGTTGTCAAATGATTGTTTTTTATAGTATTTCAATAGTCATAGGAAGTATCTTTCAATTTTTTTATGTTTCTACAATGTTACCAAATAACATCAGATAAAATTTCTCTAAAAAAATACATATAAGGAATTTTTTCAAGAAAAAATGTTCGTAGAACTTTACAATGTCTTTTGTAAAGTTATTTTAACTTTTGAGATGTCTATATGGTAATTAAATATTTCAATAATCTTGAAGTGATTTTGTGATTATAGCAATCTTAAGAAGTTTGAAGAAGTTTTTTAACATCTGGATTGTTCTGGAAGAATTGGAAATAATTCACTGGAAATCGAAAATAAGCCGCAATTCTGAATTTTAAGAATGTGCTGGGAGGGAAATAAAATTTTAGTTCCTGTGCTTACCTATGAAAGAGAACTTATATAAAGGATTGTGATTTTACATGGAGTGGAATACAATTCAAATGAGAAGAAGAAGAATTAATGATGAATTTAAACCATAATAAATTTCTATCCCTCAATAATGAGATATATTCCTCTTTGGGTTGATGTTTTGAGATAAGAGTTTCCAAATTGAGGATGGGGTATTAGATGGATCTAAAATACTGAATGAAACTATGCACCAAATACAAAATGAAGAAGAGAATAACAAACAGATAGGTTACTAATCAATAAATAATAAGGATTGAATGAAATATTATCATATGAATCAATATAAGACAAATAGAATTAGATGGATGGATTCTACATACTAGTTTTGGATAAAATAATAATAATTAAGAAATTTAATTACCTACTTATTGCAAATAATGGATTAAAGAAGAAGGAAGTGAATAACTATAGCATAACAATGGATACTAATAGAAGTTTCATCTAGTGGAATACTTTCATGGTGTTACAATGTACCTCAAAGAAGAAGGTAAATATTATATTTTTAGGATGTATAAAGAACAATTAAGAAGATGTATATTGGAAAATTCTATCACCATCTAGGGAAGAGGATTTTTTCCACTCCTTCTAAAGTTCAGGGTCTCACACATGACTAAGATCAATTTTTCTAGCCATACCACTATACATGAAATATTATTATAGTTGAGAATACATGAAGTGGTCATCATAAAACAAAACAATGTCTTGAAACTATTATTATTTAGTAAACATTATAAAAATATTTTTTCCATATTAGTTTCCTTCATATACTTTCATGAGATAAGAAAAAAGAACAAGAGAATCAAGATCCTATTTGGTCTAAGGGGTAAAAGGGTTAAAATTTATAAAAATATTAAAATTTCATAACATTGATTCACCCCTCTCTATGTTAATATATATCAATGTGATCATATCAATTGGAATATAAAGTAAGATTAAACTCTAATGGATTCTCAACATTTATCTATTCTCTACAAAATATTTGATTTACATTCCTATGTTAAACAAATTGTACTTCTGGTAAAGATTTGATTAATTATAAGAAGGATTATATTTGTTCTAAAACTATGATAAATAGTATAAATAATTAGAAAATAAGTCAAAATATGAAATATCTCTTATCTATTTAAGAAGAATTATTAGTTTCTCTATCTCATTATAACAAAGATGATATATTAGGGTTGTAAGTGAAGAGAAAGTGGTTCATATTTACTTCAAGGATAAGGACAACATTCCCACCTCAAGTATGTTAATAGATAAATATATATTTAATTTTATTTGTATAAAGTGTTATAAAAAATAATATTCCAGTATAATTGGAGGTGATGTTCAATATACTAATTCTAAGTATATATTAGTTGATAGATTAAGAGATACTCTACATTAGGTTTCCAAAGAAATAGTCACTCTTGTTTTTGGATTCTTTAAAAGTATTCCTGAAGAAATCAACCAATTGAATGAATAAATATAAAATATTGAGAAGGCATTATAAGTTAAGTTTCTAAAATGTATAAAGATCTCTAGATAGGCTCAAGCCTTTGAAGAAAGAAAAATGGAACTCAAAATATGTTACCAATTTTTTTAAAGTAAATTGATCAAGGAAGTTAAAGAGGAAGATGGATTTATAAAAAATTAGGAATAAAAGTTGTCTGAATTTGAATAATCTTTCAAAAATTTCATTGAATTAAAGGATTTAAAATTGGATTTAAAATCCAATATAATCAAGAAAACTAACTATTTTTTACAAAAAAGTTATGTGACTTAAATTGGAAGTTAAAATTGAAAATAATTTTTGTGTAGAGAAGTTGGTTATGATTTAATATAATAAAAACAACATAAATATAATGTATCTAGAATATTAAGTATCATTTAATTATTTTTAGAAGAATTTTTTTGAGACTTCATAAAATAATATATAAGTTGATGCTACTACTAAATTTTCTGTATAGTATTCTAAGGTAAAAGTCCACCAAATTTTGATATTAGTATCCTGAAAAATATTGATGATATATCTATAAAGTTTATAAAAAATAGGTATCAACCACACCAACTTGAAATAATATTTATAAATATATTTTAAAGAATAATTTGGGTTCAAAAACAAGTTTTAGACCTGTAAGGATGAGGAAAAGTTATAGTAAACAAATCACTATGAATAGGGTGGATATGAAAAATAGCACGGAAGATGATTCCTAACAAAGATCTGAAAAAATATATAAATAGGACCCAAAAAAATATAAATAAGATTTTATAAAGTCAATATTTATTGGTCAATGTTGGCACTCTATTATATTCAAGCAGTGTATGATAGATTTTTTGTACAATCCCTTTAATGGAAAATCACTAAGGGAGTCCATGTCAAGGGTGGATTGACAGAGATGAAGATGAAATACACACAATATAATAAAATTATAAAAACATCTAATGGTTTTTAAAAGTTTAAAAATACATGTGATGTTGGAAAAGATAGTGGAATAAAGCTTTTTGTATTCTTATCTTGATATGTATCAAAATTTTATAATAAAATAAGGCCACATAAGCTAGTGGGGAAATAAGAAGAAATCTTGGAAAAAATCAGAAAATATTTATAAACAAAAGTTATCCTAAGAAGAAAAGTGAGAAAAAAATGGATTCCAAATCTAAGAATTCGAAGAAAATTGATTCACCCAAAATAAAAAATAAGAAGTAGGTTGTGTAGAAGAATCCATGTCATAAATAAAAACTAACTTCTAATGTTCCAAGTGATTTTTTTAGTACTATGGATAGAATAATTATAGAATATAAGTAAATTATAAGAAGCACAATTAAATTCTAGTGAAAAATTAACGAAAAATTTACTCATAAAGATAATTAAGTTTTGTGTATGAGGTGAAACATAGATATACACACTCTGAAAATTTACTCTATAATAATTCCAACATAAGAAAATTTACTAAGGAAGATAAAAGATGGACTAGGTGATGCAACTGCTTTAAAAGCACATGAGAAGGAAATTTTAGAAATAGATATATTTAATAAGTTATAAGATCCCTGAAGATAGAATTATAGTTCATGTTTAGGTGCGAAATTGTGAAGAATGGAGGAAATGGAGAAACATGGTTGAGAAAATCATCTGAACCTTTCTGCTCATATTATGAAGTAAGGAAGAATCACCTTATTTCATTAAACATTGTGTTTTGTAATTATAATTTAAATAAGGGAATTGATGGTAAGAAATATTCTTAGGGGGATAAATTATGTTGGAGAAAATAATACCAAACTCTGGTCATCCAATATAATAAAGTGTCCAACCTTGAATGCTAACTATACTGGTTTACTAATGATTTTATAAAAAGGACATTCTCAGTGAAGATGTGAAAATTTTTCAGTCTAGAAATTGATTAAAGATTATGTAATAGGAAATGGTATTTGTTTCTTTATCTCTTAAACATGGTTACTAAAGATAAAAATATTTCAATAAAAGGGTTGATATTGAATTATGCGATCACATTGAAAAAATGAAAATATGAAAGTGCTCCATGGAAACTTATCTTACTTATTACACATGAATGTTTTTAATCTATTTTTTGGTGTGTGATAAGAATATTTTGGTTAATATTTATTATAAAATATTCATATTTCATTCGAGTATCTTTATCCTAAAATAAACTTTTAAAACCCTTGAAGACATGATTTTGAGTTCTCATTCATGTGGTATCAAGATCAGTTGGAAAGATAAATATTTTTTGTCTAAATAAAATATTATTATTTTCTATAATGAGAATGGTTCCTATATACATAGAGTAAATGATGGCTGATACATTTCTTAATAAATTATCTAATACCCTTTTCCCATTAACTTGGTATTTGTTTCAATTAGGGAGTGAGAAAGTGAGATGGAAGTTTAATACAAATATGGATAATAGAAAGTTTAAAAAAATATTCACATGTTGACATATTAATTTAGAAATAAAATTAAATGTATTCCTAAAAAATAAAAACGCAGGAGAGTGAAGATACCACTATGTGATTCAATTGTATTTCTTAAAAATGGATGTTGTAGATTGTCTATGGTTGTGAATGAAATAAAAAATATTTCATCGATGTCAAAATGTTGAAGAAGTTATGAAGAAGAATATATTGGAAAGTTCAGATGAAGAAGACAATCTTGATAACAAAGTTGATATAGATTGGATGTTTAATTAAGGATGTTTCGTAAGTATTAATATCTTATGGGAGTTTTGAAGACATCCAAAGGCTAGGGGATGGAGTCTTGTAGATGAAGACTAGCAGAATAAAGAGATCAAATAGGGTCAATTTTACAATGATAATCAGGCGAAGTTCATAAGACTAAGGTTAGTGGTCAATTTTCTTTCCAAGAAGCAGTATCAGATAAAGATTTACATATCATGATATTGGATGAAGTATTTGACTAAAAAGAGTATATAAGCCTGAAAAAACCAAGTTGAATGGATGAAAGGAGGAAATAAATGTTTGGATGAGTAAATTTAGGGTTTCAATAGATAAATACTAATTAGGCAAAAAACATTTAGTAGATGCTAAGTGACATACTCTTCATTGACTAAATATCAAGATTCCATGAGGTTTTGAATATTGTTGAGAATTTATTCAACATAAAAGGTTTATAAAATAGAATCTAATTTTCTCAATTCAAAGGGGAAATTAATGAGGGACTATGAAATGATTCTATTATAAATATATTTAGTTTTTGTAGAAACTTAGTTCCCCAAATATGGTGATGTGCTAATTAAATATTCATAGAAGTGATGTAAAAATTCCATAGAACAAACTTGTATAAAGATCAATATTAAAAAAAAGTTTCAACATGGTGTTGAAGAAGTTTTAATAGGATGAAGAATCCATCAGTGATAGAAATATTTAGAAGTTACAACAATTTCAAAACCACATAAATGGATTACATGCAATATAATGAAGCATATTTATAGTTAGACATCTTGTATAAAAATATTATGTTATTTTATTTCTAAAGATTGAAGTAGTAAATAATCCTGGGGTGTGAAGATAACGGTTCAAGTACTTCAGATGAAGTACTATCAGAGTGGAGGAACTCTGAACAGATGCATGTATGTGCAATATATGGTGAAAGATCCAATGGATAGATGATCATCAGAAAATATATCCTGATGTTAATGGACAATTTATTCTTAAATGTTTCCCAAAACTGCATTTTCCAAGTAGTGTCACATAATAGATTATTCTAACTAAATCATAATATAGAGGTTTCTGTATGATTTTATCGAGCAAATATTTCTATAACCTTCATCATATAGAAGTTTTCAAGAAAAATAATCAGACAATGGACACTAAGGTTACTAGAAAAATTGCACTAGACAAAAGTTTCCAGATAATATCATGAGATTAAAATTATTACAATTTCATATGAATGAGTATTACAAATTCCTATGATAGAGTTACATAAATTCACTAGATATAATATGTAGAGTAGATCTCCGAGAATTAAATGGATTGATAACAAATAATAAAAATCTATGAAACCAATGGATGGAATAAAATACCCCTAAATGTATGATGAAAATACATTCAAAAGAATGATCAAGACAGAGTTTTCAGATTTGTTTTTGTGAATCATGTCAACAGTCAGAATAAGTATCTTGAAAAATAAATCTTTGATGTTTCTATGAATTATCAAAGGAAAACTGAATGATGTTTCATTGGACATAATACATTTAACAAAGTTTTTCTAGAAAAAATATTTTAAGAACCTTACCCTGTCTTTTATAAAGTTAAGTAAAATTTACTGATTTTGAGTTGATCATTCAATGTTTCAGTAATAATGAATGGAGTTTGCTATTATTACAAGATTAATGAAATTAGAAGAAGTTTGTTAACATCTTAAATGTAATAGAATAATTGGGAAGTGTTCTAGTGAAATTGAAATATACAAGAAGTTAAAATTTTAAGAATGTGCTAGGAAGGAGAACATATTTGAGTTCTCTCACTTAACCATAAAATTGAACTCATATAAAAGATTATAATTTCATGGATATTGGCATACCATTCACATGTTGAGATGAAAAATTGATATATAATTTTCCTTATAACATTTTACCATCCATAAAGAATGAGAGATATTATCATTAGGATAAATATTTCAAGTGAATGAGTTTTGGATAGAGTAGGGGTATTAGATGGAGAAAAACCACTGAACAAAACTCTGAACCAGATGAATAAAGGAAGATGAAAACACAAAATAGATAGGTTCTATATCAAGAATGGAGAGGAGGAAAGAAAAAGGATTTAGTGAAATATCATCAGAAGAATCAACATTGGATAGAAATAATTTGATGGATGAATCAGATATGCTATCTCAAGAAAAATAAATAAATAAGTAATAATGTTTTTTACATTATACTATGGAAGTAACAAATTGAAGAACATATAAGTGAAGAACTAATGAAGTACAATTACATTGAAAAAAAGTTTCATGCAGTTGAATAATTTCATTTTTCTATAAATTTTATAAAATAAGAAGGTGAATAATATCTTCAGAGATAACATAAATAACAAAAAAGGAAATGTATATTTGATAAGGCTAGCAAAAGTCTTGGGAAGAGGATTATTTCACTCCCTTATTAAGTGTAGGGACACACACATGTCTAGGAACTAATTTTTTAGCCATACCACTATACTTGAAATAATATTATAGCGGCGAATCCATTTAGTGGCCATCAATATACATGGAAATGACTAGCTACTCTTATTGGGTAGTGAACATTGAAAAAACATCATGAGCTGTCTTACTTTCTTTTATATAATTTCATTGATAACAAAAAAGATTAAGAGAATAAAAACACTAATAAGTCTAAGAGGTAAAAGGTATAAAATTTATAAAGTGGTTCAAAGTTCTTAATAGCAATTCATCCCCTCTAAATGTTAAGTATATCTAAGAGTGTTCCTATCACACATGTATTTGGCATGGAGAATGGTTCCAGAAAAGTCATAATAGATATGAGGATGTTTTAATAAAAATACTCTAAATATCATTATATTCCTCAATAGATAATGACATTTTCTAAAAAACCAAGGCATTTATCCTTATTGACAATAGATAAAATTAACTCAAAGGGAACAATAAGTATTTATATGAGACCTATTTTTTTTGGAGTTCCTTAAAGGGGTGGTGAGAGACCCCTTTTCTAAGTGGTGATAATAACATTTGTTTTCTAAATATTTCAACTTAATATGAAGGGATAATATTTTAAAAAGTTCACGTGTCTCCAAAATTTTGTGGTAATAAGATAAGGTTGTGCCACACCTCATACAATTAAATATAGATATTCTTTTCATGTTTCAAGTCATATAACCCATTAATTATTACATTTTCTCATTTTCTTTAACTGTGATAACTAGTTTTCACCTAAGGCAGTGAAATATTTATGCCTAAAAAAGAGGTCCTTATTAGATAATTTATACCCACTGATTATTAATTTTAAATCAATATTATTTTATCCAACTGATAAAAGTGATAAAAATTAATTTTAAAAAAAAATTCATAATATATTAAAAAAATTCAGAAAAAATATTACTGATGTGATAAAATATGAAATATGGGATTGTAAATTAAAACAAAAATTTTCAAAATTATAAATTCACATATAAAATACATATTTTATATTATAAAAATGTTTCATGAATTTATAATTTTAAATTATATACTAATAATATCATAAAGTCATGATATTTTTAGAAACAATAACTTTCACTATTCACCTAGAAATCATTCTTTTTAGAAAAATCCCAAAAATTCACCATAAGATTATATAATTATTCTAAATTAAAAATGATGTTCATTTTTTCGTATTATGTTTCTAATTTTTGATAATTCAATATTTAAATTAAATCTTAAAATATAGTGGAATACTCTTCATATCAAAAAATAAAATTTTTAAATGTTAAATATTGTAAATTATTATTTCCTATAAATTAATAATTGATATATTTGTAATATAATATTGATATTTTTAACATATTTTATTATTATCCAATTAAAAAATAATTGGTATTCTGAAATAAAATAACAATTTCAGGAAAGTCTATTTTAAGCATAAAATGACTTTCTTAATTATTATTACTATACTAATTGGATTTCATTCATATTAAAAATACCCATTATTTTATTAATATAAATATTTCATAAAGTATTTACTCTTATTCATTCATGGAAATTAAATGGATGGATTTTAATGATCATACTTAATATTTATATTTTTAGTGAAATATATGGTGGTTTAATTTTAGTTTGGTGTTGCTCATGGAGAAATACACTGAACACATTGACTTATTTAATGGTAAACATATATTAAAATTTTAGGGTGTTATATTTCACCGATGTAAATCAATTGTTTCCTAGAAATTCAACTCTTAAGGTTAGAGTAATTTCTATAGGGAAGTCAAAATTATCCATGCGTCACTAGATAATAATGGGTTTATTTAGGATGTGGAATGAGATTAAACCATTTGAAAAAATTTTATATGTCATTTATAATGAAATATAACTCCTTATTAATTTCATATAGAACCATACTAAGGAATGAATATCTAGGTAAATAAGGAATAACCTACCACAAAACTTAGAAAATGATTTTTATGATAATTGCAGTAGTAGGTGTTTTTTATTTATAACTCAATATCCAATAGTTTCAGAAAACAAACATGACATAGGATACTATAAAATATAGAGTGAAAACTCAATATCCACTATATTAGTAACAGTTTCATAAAAATTTCATTTTTTCATGGTTTTTAGTGACTATATCTCTCATTTTATCTTGGACTGGGAAGTTAATTCACATAATTCCCAACTCTCTTCCAATTGATCCAATGGATTTTTGTATCTTATCCCTTTCCCATACACTTATGAGTCTAATGAACATGTTCTCCCCACTTGTTGAATTTAAATTTCCATTTAAGAAAATTATCTCCACACTTCTTCCAACATTTCTGAAATGTAGGAATTTGAATCTTATTTCATTTATCATATTCATCACCTGATATTTCACAAGACTCTATCTTTCTCTTCTTTGGTGTGTTCAGGACATAAAATATGTTCATATTATTAATTATACTTCATGATAGATGGTTTGGAATAATCAAAAGATTTCTCACTCAACATCCTCTTCAAATGGGGTTTTCATTGTGGTAATCTCTATATTACCCCTTATACACATGGTTCTTTCTAGTTATAGCCATTAATCAAATCAAAAGGGTTTACAAGACTGAAAAAACATCAACAATAAGATAGAATTATTATAATTTATATCAAAAAATGGATTCAACTATAAAACCATTTACTATTATTATCATGTTACCCAATAATTCCTTTATTTCATCCTACATCAATATTAGATTAACACATATCATTTTTTATTTAACCTAGATTAATTTGAGTTGTGTTATCTCAAACTTATTAAACTAATACTTACAATAGATTTCTCAAATTACCATAAAGTTTCTAAAAATATTATAAACCCAGTAATTATTGAAATCTATGATGTCAAAATACAAATTATACTTCCTCAAACAACATTAATCATTCCTAAAATAATATATTCATGTATATATATACCCTTATCATATACCCTCAATATCATTGAATTCCAAAAACCATTTAAATATCCAAAAAAATAAACCAAAATCATATTATATATTATTCAAGAAATAGACACTATATTTTAATCTCATACTTGTTAATCACAATTTCAAATAGTCACAAAGTAGTAAATATATATAATAATCCCAAAAAATAGAAAAACATCACCAAAAATATCACAGATCACTTTTTTATTAAATCAATAATCAATTCCAAAGCTATCAATACTCTCTAAATTAGTTTTATCGAAATCAATCAACCATTTATTTCATCAATATCAAGTTTATTTTGAACCTAAGAGTTATCCATATCATAATTATGTATACTTAAATAGTTATCCCAAAAAACATAACCTTTCCATAAAATCAATTTTTAATTTTATAAATACCATTTAATATATTGTTCTATTCCATTAAAGAAAAGATAATAAAGAATAATCCTTTTTTATTTCACATAATCCTTATAGATTTTAAAATATACTAGGATATCATTGATAAATATCCATCACTAATAAAAATATATAATAATGCCAAGATTTAAGTTCTATTTAGATATCAACTTCACTACCTTAGGTAAGAAAAGGAAAATCACATTTTCTATTATAATAGGCATATAATAAAATTAATAAACATTTACATATATTCCCTTAATAGTTTATAATGCATATTGTAGAGACTCAGATTTTTCTTTGTATGAATTTGAAATATATCCAAATATTTTTCCAAAGCTAGGCACTGAGATGAAATAATTTTATGTGGCCCAGTGTGCCCAGAATTAATTTTATAAAAATATAAAATATATTTTATATTTATCACACATGGTTAATTAAGAAAAATGGGATATATGTTAAATGGATGGTCATATCGAAAATCCAAGACCATGGTTGGGTCTGAAAAAAAGGTGTTTCCCCTAGGCGCGACATAAAACAGGTTGGCGCGGGATGTCCCGACCCCTTACACATTAGTGGTACATTTAATTGATTAAATAAACTAATTTATTTATTTAATTAAATGTCATTTAAACTATGTGGGAATATAAATGTAACTAGATGTAGAGATTTTCCAAGGTTGTTTCAAAATCACGTGCTTTTCTAATGTTCTCCCCTCCTCTTTCCTTTCCGTTGGCGAATGATGAACTAATAATAAATACGTAACCCAAGATCCTAGAATATCTTAGAATGAAGAATGCTTTGAATCTTTTCAAATGTGTTCTTCATCAAATGAGAATCAATCTAATCCAGGTAGGGACCGTCTTTGGTTATTTATGTCCCTGATTAAACTATGAGAACGTTTTCAATTAATTATTCAATCTAAGCCCCCATAAACCAACCTGATTGTTGAAAACACAATGTTCATCAATTGTTCATCTGACCTAGATTCCCATTCAGTAGTGGAATTTTTTTTAACACATTGGAATTTTTCACGTCGGTTCTATATAACCGACGTGTAAAGCTGTAAAAATAGATTTATCACATCAGATATTGTATAACCAATGTGATAAGTCGATGATAATCAATTTTTTACATCGGATATTATATAACCGATGTAAAAAATAATGAATTAGCTTTATAACGTCCGTTATAAAAAAACGACGTGATAATGATAATCTTGGAAACCTACCACATCGATTATCAAAATATCCAACATGATAATGCGCCATTTATAAAGTCAGTTATAAAATAATCGACGTTATTAACATAAAAAAATAGTTTATCATGTCAGTTATTAAATAACCGATGTGATTAATCTTTTAAATGATTATCGCGCCCAAAATTCATTTATTCTATTTTCTTCGATCGGGTGACCTGCGACTCATATCTCTCACATGGAAAACCTAGAAAGGATTCTTCGAAGTCGTTCCCTCCAGCCTCATTTTTCCAACACTATTCACTATCTTTATTATCACCAGATTTATCAAGTTGATTCACAACACTCAGGTAAGCCTCACATGGGTTGATTTCAGTTTTTATTTTTTGCGATGCCCTAAACTAATTTTTTGAGATGTTATTTTTCTATCTTTGTTCTTTATATAATTGTATGTTTGATAGTGTTAATTTATATGATTATAAATTATTTTTTTGTTAAATAAACCATGTAAGATATATCATTACTGTTTATGATTTTTTTTGTTCTATCCTGTGTGTGTGCGTGTAAAGGGGGTGTCCAGGGGGGAGGGTGTCCAAGTGGTTGGGGGGGGGGGGGTTTCCAGGCATTGGGGGCCTATCTAAGGGGTGGGGGTGTCCAGGGGGTGTCAATGGGGGTGGGGGGTGGTTTCCAGGGGGTTTGGGGGCTTTCCAAGGGGATTAGGGGTGTCCAAGGGGGTGGGGGTGTTCATGGGGTGATGGGGCTGTCCAAGGGGGTAGGGGTGTCCAGGGTGGTGGGGGTGTCTAGGGTGGTTGGTGGGATATCCAAGGGGGTAGGGGGTTTTTAAGGGGTGCGAGTGTCCATGGGGTGGGGTGGGGGCTGTCCAGAGGGGTGGGCCTGTTCAGGGTGCGGGAGGCCTATACAGAGGGGGGGGGGGTGTATAGAGGGGTAGGGGGCTGTCCAAGGGAGTGCTGGTGTCCAAGGGCTGCCCAAGGGGGTGGGAGTGGTGTCCAAGGGGGTGAGGGGGCTTTCTATTGGGGTAGGGGTGTCCAGGGGATGTGGGTACTGTCGGGGGGGGGGGGGGGGGGGTCTTTCCAGGGGGTGGGTGTCCATGGGGTGTCCAAGGGGGTAGGGGGTGGGGGTGTCCAAGGGGTAGGGGTGGTGTCCATGGGGGTGAGTGGGATGTCTAAGGGGGTATGGGGTGTTCAGGGGGGTGGGGGCGTCCAGGGGTGGGGTCTGTTCAGAGGGGTTGGGGGGGGGGGGGTCTATCCCGTGTGTGCGGGGTGTCCAAGGGGGTGGTGGTGTCCTGGGGGTGTCCAAGGGGGTGTGTGTATGTGGGGGGGGGGGTGTCCAGGGGGTGAGGGGGCTTTCCAAGGGGTGGGGGGTGTCCAAGGGGCGAGGGGGATGCCTAGGGAGTGGGGGCTGTCCAGAGGGTTTGGGAGGCAGTCTAGGGGTGGGGGCTATCCAAGGGGGTGGTGGTGTCTAGGGGTGTCCAAGGTTGTGAGGGTGGTGTCCAGGGGGGGGGGGGGTGAGGGGGCTTTCCAAGGGGGTGGGGGTGTCCAGTGGGTGGGGGTGGTGTCTAGGGGGTGAGGGGGCCGTCCAGGGGGTGGGGGTGTCCAAGGGGGTGGGGGGATATCCAGAGGGGTTGGGGGACTTTCCAGGGTGTGTGTGTGTCGGGGGTGGGGGTGTCCAAGGGTGTGGAGGTGTCCAGGGAGTGTCCAAGGGGGTGGGGGTGATGCCCGGGGGGGGGGGGGGGGTGAGGAGGATTTCCAAGGGGGAGGGGGGTGTCTAGCGGGGATGTTCAGGAGGTGAGGGGGCTATTCAGGGGGTGGGGGTTTTCAGGGGGTGTGGGGGTGTCAAGGGGGTGGGGGCGTCTAGGGGGTGAGAGGGCTTTCTAGGGGGGTGGTGGTGTCCAGGGGTGGGGGGTGTCCATGGGGTGAGGGGGTTTTCCAGGGGATGGGTGTGTCTAGGGGGGTGTACAAGGGGGTAGGGGTGGGGGTGGTGTCGATGGGGTGAGTGGGATGTCCAAGGGGGTAGGGGTATCTTGGGGTTGGGGGGTTTCCCAGATGGGTGGGGGTGCTGTTTAATGGGTGGGGGGGGGGGCTGTCCGGGCGGTGGTGATTTCCAGGGGGTGTCCAAGGGGGTGGGTGTGGTGTCTAATGGGATAGGCAATTGGACTACCCCCTCACCCCATTAACACCACTTCCCCAACCCCTGGACACCCCCACCCCTAGGGACACCCCCACCCCCTAGACTGGCCCCCACCCCTAGACACCCCCAACCCCCTTAGACACCATGGACATCCCCTACCCCATGGAAAGCACTTAACCCCTTGGATAGACCCCCACCCATGGAAATACCCTACTCCCTTGTACAACCCATTGGTATATATATATCCCAACAGTTTCATTGAAACCATTGGAATATTCTAACATCAGGTAGTCTATTCCAATGGTTCCTATAGAATCTTTGGTATAGGGATATTGCAATGACCATCATTCCAATGGTGTGTGAAACTGTTGGGGTATTCTATCCCAATTATTTCAGGTGTTATCCCAATGGTTTCAAATCTTTGGGACATGTGTAATTTTCAGTAGTGAATGTATACATATTTTAATATTTATACTTTATATTTTTTTTACGAAAGGGTGAATTTGGTATCCAGTTGCACCAGGATGTTTTATTTGTATACCTTACCATGAAAGGATCCAATTTGAATTTAAAACTATTATAACTAACTATATTTTATTTTTAAAATCATTTTCATTCATATTGTTTTTTTCAAATACGTACCTCTATGGACACCCTCACCCCCATGGACACCCCCACCCCCTGGATAGGCCCCCACCCCATGGATACCCCCTACCCCCTTGGACACCCTGGATAACCCCCTACCCCCTTGGACAACCCCCTCCCCCCTAAACATCCTCCTACCCCCTTGGACACCCCTTGGTATATATATATCCTAACGGTTTCATTGAAACTGTTGGAATATTTTAACATCAGGTAGTCTATAATAATGGTAACTATAGAATTACTGGTATATGGATATTGCAATGGCCATCATGGAAATGATGTGTGAAACCATTGGGTTATTCCATCCCAATGGTTTCAGGGGAAATCCCAATGGTTTCAAATCATTGGGATATGTGTAATTTTTAGTAGTGAATGTATACATGTTTTAATACTTATACTTTATATTAATTTTTTATGGAAGGTTAAATTTAGTATCCAGTTGCACCGAGATGTATTCTTTGTGTACCTTAAGATGAAAAGGATCCAATATGAATTTAAAATGGATATAAATAACTATTTTTTATTTTTAAAATCATTTTCATTCATATTTTTTCAAATGCACAAAGATTTTTTTATATTTCAAAATTGATTTACATTTAAATAATGATATTTTTCATATAAATATATATTTGTCTTATATTAACTAGATGTATAATTTTGATATTTTTTATAGGTAATAATGAGTCGAAGTTGGATTACGAAACATCAAATGAGTAATGAATATAAGGAAGGTGTTGATGGATTTTGGAAATTTTCTAAACAAAATGTTCCAAGCAGTGACATTTGTTTCTGTCCATGCCTGTAATGTTTGAATATGAAGAATCTGAAAGGTAGAGAGATCAAAGACCATCTGATTTTTCATGGTTCTAATCTAATTTACAAACCTTGGTTTTGGCATAGTTAAACAAGACAGAATGCCATATCTACTGATGATAATAATTTGCAAGATAGTAACTCCGATGGAATTGAAGAAATGATGTGTGATATTATATCAGAAAAAATTGAGGTTGAACCGACAATTTAATGTCTATATAGTGATGATTAAAAACCATTGTATCCTAGTTGTATGGATTTTACGGTTTTTCATCAGTTTTAAGATTGATTAACTTGAAGGAGAAACATGGATAGGGTGACAGAAGTTTTACAGAGGTGCCACAATTGTTGAAATACATTCTTCTAAAAGACAATAATCTTTCAGATTCACATTATAAGGCCGACAAAATATTATGCCCTATGGGATTCAGATACAAGAAAATACATGAATGTCCGAATGACTGTATGATATATAAGAAGGAATATTAATTTATATCAGAGTTTCCTAAATGTGGGACATCGGGATATAAGTTGAAAGAAAAATAACAGGTTGATGTAGAGATTACAAATATCCCTTCCATGGTATTTTGGTATCATCCTATAATTCATCGTTTGAAACTTTTATTTGATAATTTACAATATGCAAGAAGGTTAAGATGGCATGCTGATGAGCAGATATGTGATGGAAAAGTACGTCATGCAGATGATTTTCCAAAATAGAAGAAAATTGATGAGTAGTATCCAACATTTGGAAATGAAATTAGAAATTTTAGACTAGGGTTGTGCACAGATAGAATGAATCCATACCAATCCCTCAGTAGCACACATAGTTCATGGCCTGTTTTATTGGATATTTATAACCTCTCTCTTGATGTTTGTATGAAGCAAAAATATTTCATATTGAGTATAATGATCTCTGGTCTGAAGTAACTCAGAAATGATAATGATGTTTTCTTGTCACCATTAATTTATTATTTGAAACTTTTATGGGAGGATGGTATTAGGGTGTATGATTCTTATAAAATTGAATATTTTCAACTACATGCAGTGCTTATGTTCACTATAAATGACTTCACAACATATAAAAATTTGTCTGGATAGAGTGTTAAGGGGCATAAAGCAAGTTCAATTTTCGAACAACAGACTTCATATTGTCAATTGCATCATGGGAGAAAAACAATATACGTGGGTCATCAAACGTTTTGGCCTATGGATCACTCTTATAGAATACTAAAAAATGAATTCAATGGGTCACAAGAATTTTATATTTCTCCAAAACCATTATCCCTTCATGTGTATTTTGAGAGGGTATAAAACCATGATGTGAGATTGTAAAAGACACACAAATCTGGTAATGATAGAAATATTTGAATGAAAAGGTCAATATTTTTTGAGCTACCATATTAGAGATATCATGAAGTGAAACATAATATTGATTTCATTCACGTGGAGAAGAATATCTCTGAATGTTTGATTAGAACATTGTTATATATTAAAGGATATAAAAAAGATGGTTTGAATGTAAGATTAAACTTACTATCAATGGGAATAGGTTTGGACTTATCTCCCACTCTTAATGAAATACAAACATTTCTTCCCCGGACTTTTCATTAATTATCCAAAAGTGAGAAAAATAGCTTTATTCAATATCTTCATGATATCAAAGTGCCTCAATGTTATTCTTAAAATGTAAAAAAAAATTTCTATTTAAAGGATTTGAAGTTCATAGGTATGAAATATCCTGACTGTCATGTCATGTTGCAATAACATCTACCAGTTGCATTGTGTGGAATATTTCCCATTCGAGTTAGAAAGAATATAATGAAGTTGTGTTATTTTTTCAATTCAATTTGTAATAAGGTGTTTGATGTGAGATTTGGACATTTTATAAAAGGATGAAATTTCTATACATTTTCAATTGGAAATGAATTTTCCTCTATCTTTTTCTGATATAATGGTGCATTTAATGATTCACTTGGTTCGAGAAATAATTCTTTTTGGACCTATATATCTTCATTGTATGTATCATTTTTAAATTTATGTGAAAATATTGAAGTGGTATGTTAAGAATCCATATTGACCCGAAGCCTCTGTTATTGAAATGTATTTTTATAAAGAGGTTGTAGAGTTTTGCATGAGCTACTTGGCTATGGCAGAGCACATAGGTTTTCCTCCATTATCACTTTCCCGTATGAAAGACTAGAGGATACTTTTTGATTTTGATGAGAATGATCTTCCTAGAGGTCCAAATGCAAAAGATTTTAGGAGTTTTGTATCAACTCAAGGTAATAGAAAAGTAAGGATTTTGTATGATGATTGGAGAATTGTAGACAAAGAGATAATATCTTAGTTGTGGGATATGATTTTGGTAAGATATTTTTCTATTGTTTGCCTATTATTTAAATATTTATAGTATAATATGTTTTTCCTCTTCTTTATTTGATGACATTTGATATTTCTGACACTGGAGGAGTCAGGAAGAATGGATTATCGATGCCTTTTAGGAGATGGAGGGATTTCAAATCAACCCTCACATCTGATTTCATTTTTGGTCATAAGAGTCATGACAATCCATGTCATATATTTCCTTTCATAGATGAAGAGACATGGAGAAAAGTTTTTGAATGTAGAAGAAAATATTCATTTTTGGTAAGGGAAATATAAACTGTTATAATATTTCTTATGTAAATTATGTTATTAATGTTTTTTAATGATTATTTTGTTAATTTATAGTAAACAAGGACATCTCATCAAGAGATCCATTATAAAAAGTTATACCATCATATTTTATCTCGAGGAGGATATACATTATTGGAAGAAAAAATGATGGTGAAAAAATTACAAAAACTGAGAGTTGAGTGTTAAAGATCTGGAGAGGTTTCCCCTACATACTCTCTATCTAGACATGAAAAATAAAAGAGAGATCAGATGGGTAAAAATGGGCAATATCTTTCGGAAGATTTCAGAATTGTAAATGAGAGGATTGTAAGATATTAATTTTATTTATTTAAGTTAGCTATATTATATATATAATTTTAATCATTAAAGAAATGTTCAATTAATTAATACATGATTCTCTTGAGGATCAGAGCTTGTAGGGGGTATTTACAGCTGCTGGGAGGCAAGATGTTTTATCTACAATATTGGGAAAGCCTGAACATCTTGGTCGTGTATGAAGATATTTGACAAGTGTATTGGTAAGAAAAGTGTTTCCACATTCTTCAACTTCTTCCATTGAGGGTGTTTATAAAAAAAAGAATCCTTGGAGGTTGAAGTTCATAATATTAATGTGATGATGAGTGAAAATATTATAGAAATCATACAGTCTATGTTTGCAGACATGCAAAGACAATTTCAGACTGTAGCTCCCACTCCTACACCTTCTCCTGCAGAATTTATTATTTATCCTCCACCTCTTTCAGTAGCTCCCAGCCCCCACCTCAGCCGGTAGTCTCCATTTTATTATCCTACTCCTCTGCCACATTTTCCTACTTATTATGAGTTGTATGATGATGATCCTTAACATCATGTAGTTGCATATGGGATGATATATTATATAGGAGATACAATTCATCATCAACAGTTAGAGTTAGATCATCATAGGGTCACTGTACATGATATTAAAAATAGATCAGATTGAGTACCATTACCTATAGATGAGGTGATGACAGTTGGACATAGCATCAACCATTTTTTAATTTGTCTATCCAGACTTCTAAAACACATTAATATAGAGGTATGTATGTTATATCTTCTATTTTTTATTAAAGTTTTTTTAACATTTGAAAACTAATATATTTTTATATTTATTTTTACAGGAATACTTCAAAGGTAAATAAATACTGTATACACAACAAGAAAGACCAATGAATATGACATTGGATACAGATTCTAGTAGTCTTGAAAGATTTTCAAGATATTAAATTTTTTTGGCAGATCATTATGAGTTTCCAATAGAAGCTCATGTTTGTTGACGTGCAATAAATATGTGGACGATGAAAAATGATATCATGGAGCTTGTTACTGGAGATAAGTTGGGCATCAACGTGCTGACAGTTTTTTCCTTGTAAGTATTAACACCTTTTCCCTATGTTATATTTATTAAAAATGTATACTTATGTCTATTTTGTATTAGGTATATCTATAACATGTGTGAGAAGAATTAGTGGAAAGATGTATATGGATTCATGGACCCACATTTGATTTCCCCTGAATCACATGAATTGGTTGAGGAATAAAGAATGATTTATATTGCAGAAATATTTGAACAGAATATAGTCACATAGTGTTGGATGATTAATTTTTGTGAGAGTTATGAAACATATCTCTGGAAAAGAGTTCATTATATATTAATTTAAAAAACCACTAACCTTAAATTTTCTTTTATTAGTGATCATTGGATGTTAGGTGTTTTTTCCCAAGGGAGAAACCAATTTATTGGATATTCTCTCTCCATGGTGATGTGTGAGAAAGTTTTAAATATATGTTTTAAAAGTATGTTTTAATTTCATAATAGTTGTATATATTATAATTAATTTTAAATTTATCCCATTTTTTTTCTAACAGGGGATGGGTTTACATTGAAAAAATACAATGAAAAGGAGTTCTAAGATCAAATATGAAAATCAAAGGAAAATATACATTTATAAATTTTACTTTTTGTTGTATTACATAAAAATAATATTTTTAACTTATACTCATTTAATCATAATTTTCATGAACAACAAGGCGTCATCGAATGTGGATATTATATGTTAAGATTTATGTTAAAAATAATTACAACTAGAACACTTTTTAACATTGACCTAGAAAGATTTCCTTTTAAAATTTTCCATAATATTTCATTTGATTTATTAATTTTACAATTTAAATACTATCCTATTAATTTTTAGATATTTGATGACCCTCAACCCTATAGTTCTCAAGTGGTCAAACACTTACAAGTGGAATGGTCAAATTATTTAATAGGTTTGATTGGATTTTAGTTTTTTTGTAGTGTAAAATGTTAATATAACTATGTATTTGGTAGTTGTTTAGGGTGGATTTAGGTTTTTTAGCTGACATTGCATGTTTTGAATGTTATATATGTGAATGTTTAATTTTTTTCTACTTCCTGTTTTCATCTAGTTCTGATGGTTTTTCTGATATGGATTGTGGTCTGGGGGGGGGGGGGTTCAGGGGTGTGGGGGGTGTCCAGTGGGATGGGGGGGGATTCAAGTGGTGTGGGAGGGCTGTCCAGTGGGGTGGGGGTGTGGGGGGGGGGGTGGGGGGGGGGGGGGGGGGGGGCGGTGTATAGGGTGTCCGTGGGGGTGTTAGGGTGTCCAGGAGGGTGGGGGGGGGGGGGCAGAGGGGCTGTCTAGGGGAGTGGGGGGATGTCCAGGAGGGTGGGGGTGAGGGGGTGTCTAAGGGTATCCATGTGTGTGCGAGTGTGTGTGTGTGTGGGGGGGTGGGGTGTCCAGGGGTGTGGGAGGGCTGTCTAGTGAGGTGGGGGTTGGGGGGGGGGGGTTTCCATAGGGGTGGGAAGGTGTGCAGGAGGGTGTAAGGGTTGTCCAGGGGTGGGGGCTGTCCAGGGGGTGTGGGGGGGGGGAGGGGGGGTTCAAGGGTGTGGGAGGGTTTTCTAGTGAGGGGGGGGGGGGTCTAGGGTGTCCATGGGGGTGAGAGGGTGGGGGGCTGTCTAGGGGAGTGGGGGCTGTCCAAGAGGGTGGGGAGGTTGTCTAGGGGGCATCTAAGGGTGTGTGTGTTAGTTGGGTGGGGGGGGGGGTCTAGGGGTGTGGGAGGGATATCCAGTGGGAGGGGGTGTCCATGGTGTCTATGGGGGTGGGAGGGTGTCTAGGAGGGTGGGAGGGCTGTCCAGGGGGTGGGGGGATGTCTAAGAGGGTTGGTGGGGGGGGGGGTGGCCAGTGGGGTGGGAGGTGTCCAGGGTGTCCATGGGGGTGGGAGGGTGTCCGAGAGGGTGGGAGGGCTATCCAGGGGAGTGGGGGATGTCCAAGAGGGTGGTGGGGGGGGGGGGGGTGTCTAGGGGGTATCCAGGAGAGGGGGGGGGGGGTCTAGGGGTGTGGGAAGGATGTCTAGTGTGGTGGGGGGTGTCTAGGGTGTCCATGGGGGTGGGAGGGTGTCCAGGAGGGTTAGCAGGATTTACTGGGGGGTGGGGGCTATCTAGAAAGGTAGGGGTGTCTAGGGGGTGTTCAGGGGTGTGGGGGGTTTTCAGTGGGGTGGGGGTTACATGTGTGTGGGAGGTCTTTCCAGTGGGGTGGTGGTGTTCGAGGTGTCCATGGTGGTGGGTGGGTGTCGAGGAGGGTGGGAGGGCTATCCAGGGCTGGTGGGGGGGGGGGGGGATATGTCCAGGCGGGTGGGGGGGGGATGTCCAGTGGTGTTAGTATATGTGTGTGTCTGTGGGTGGGGGTGTTTCTAGGGGTGTGAGAGGGCTATCCAGTGGGGTGGGTGGTTTTCGGGGGTGTCCATGGGGGTGGGAGGGTGTCCAAGAGGTGAGAGGGCTGTCCATGGGGTGGGGGATGTCCAGGAGGGTGGGGGCTATCTAGGGTGTGTGTGGGGGGGGGGTGTCCAAGGGGTGGGAGTGTTCATGGGTGTGGGAGGGCTGTCTAGTGGGGTGGGGTGGGGGGGGGGGTCGGTCTAGTTTTGGTCTATTTTTTGGTTTGTTTCATGTCTTCTTTGGCATGGAGTAGTTGTGGTTGAACAGTTTTTTTAAAAAAAAAATTATTTTTACTTGGGTTATTTTATAACCGATGTAAAAAATGCAAGGGAATGGGTTTTAATGTCTGTTATTTGAAAAACAATGTAACAAATGCATGGGAATGAGTTTTCAAATCAGTTATTTCATAGCCGACGTAGTAAATGGAATGGAATAATTTTTTATGTCGGTTATTTTATAACTAACGTAGTATATATGTTTTCACATCAGTTATTATTTAACTGATGTTGAAAAATGATTGGCAGACTAGTTTATCACATCGGTTATGAAAACAATCGATGTGATAAATTCTTCGGAGGCATAGTTTATTTTGTCAGTTATTATATAACCGACCTGAAAAAGTATATACCTTGTTGGTTTTTAAAAAACTAACATAATCAATCACCACTCTAAAGTGTTTTCCATGTCAGTTTTTGAGGAACCGACGTGAAAAATGCTTCAGATTTTTGGTTTTCACATTAGTTTTATAATAAAAGACGTAAAAAAAGGTTTATAATGTCTCCTGTAATAACGTCGGCCAAAATCCGATGTAAAAAATAAAAAATAACCACCGTTAAAAATGTTTTTTGCACGAGTGATTCTGGATTGGTTCACAAATAATTCTTGGACAATGATCTAAACCTTCACTTTTGTGCCTTTCCATACCTAATTATTTGCATTCTTCACTGAAAGAACCCTACGGTTTTAGACTTGAAAATTTATGGGTGACCCAAACATGATTGGGCGCCCAGATTTGGGATGGATATGCAGAGTGGGGATGGAATTGGGAGCAAGGCATAGATCTGGAATCAGAATTGTAATGACCGAAGTATTTATAGAATAATAGTTTTTGATTTATATTAATACTTATGAAGAAGATATTAATTTTATGTTAATTGGTATTCTTTTTATGATATCTTACTTGAAACGCAATAAGGGATTTCTCCGAAATCTTATGTCTCACACAACATTGAGATATACAAAAATAATAATAAAGTAATAGTATTATTATTTTAAATGGTAGTTAACGCCTAGCCATTGGAATAGAGGGAATGATTAATATCAAAAAAATTTTGAAATATGGTTTACACATGTTTAAATAATGATTCATTGTTACCAAATTTATTATAAATGGAAATAAAAAAATTGAATATAAATGATGCGTTTTGATGAAAACCTATTTAAAAGAGAATAATTTTGTTTTCATATCACTCTTTATGGATTTTTATTTAATGAAAAATATATTATATATATTAAATTTAATGTTTTAAATTTAACTCAAATGTTATATATATATCATATATATAAGAACAAATTCAATTTTACAGATAAAAGAGGTATATTTCTAAAAATACAGTTTTACCGCCTTTTGATGGAGAACCTTTTTTAGATATAGTTGTTGTCACTTTTATATGTTCTATTTGAAAAAATAATATTATTTTATAGAATAGGGACATAAAAAGTTTCTTTGGACGAACTTTTGGTATTTTTTGATAATGTTCATTTTTTAATAAATAGTGAAAAAATACTCTATTTTAATTCAAAACTGTCTTTTCATCTAATTTATTTATATTATTATATATCCATTTAACTTGTTTTAAAGTATAATCATATTATATTTTTATTATTTAATCCAATTATGGTCATTGGATGTAATTTCTCTATTAAATTGGATATAAAAACATGCCAATCTTTTGATAGTTATTACTTCTTAGAAACCCATTTTTTGGTTTTGACAATGATAATTAATTTTAAATTAATTTCTGCCAATGAGGTGTTTTTAATTTGGATAAATGGATTCCATATTTTTAATTATTAGGTCCAAACTGTGTAAATTGGTACCTTTTATTTTTAGAAATTATGAATAGTAACTTCAGTAATTATTTTATTTACCATGATTAAAGGGTAAATATGGTAAAGATGGTTAAAAAATAATATTATAATAATATTAAACTACCCTAACACGTGTAATAATACTATTTTATGAGATATGAAGGACCATGGGAATCCTTGGGTCTATTTTGGGACCCCATGGAGCCACATGGATGTGAAAATGACTTTTTATAAGAATTAATTTAATGTAAAGAAAAATGTTACATAAAAATGTATCTTTCTATAAAACAATTTTTATATTGGGTTATATAAGTAATATATTATAATATAAAACACAATTAGAAAGATAAAAATATTTCCTACATCATGGTATTTTATTTATAATTTTTAGACATCAAATAAATAAATATATTTATGACACAATGATGATGTAATGATTAACTTTTTAATGAATGATTTAAATAACTGAGATTATAAATATTAAACTCAATTTATTTTGAAACTTTTTATGCCATCCACTAATTTTAGGGATACATATGTATTTTTATATTCTAATTAATGAAGTTTTTTCAAATTAGTCAAGTTTTTATTTATTTTTAAAAATTAATGATATGAATAGTATAAATATTGACATAAATGAGTTTTTAAAACAAATACTATTTTATTAAATGATATAATAGTCATAAAAATGCAAGATTCATAAAAATGACATATATAATGTTGAAAATGACATTAATGAACCACTTGGGGATTGAGTGTAATTTTATAGTAACTATATTAACCGTATAGTATGAATATATAAGAAGAAATTTTAAGAGTCAAATTAGTTAACTAGGGGTTATAGCTAAAGATAAGGTTAAATTTGTGACCTAGAATTGTCTAAAACCTATTGTTTGAGAGTTTTTCGATCCAAAACATCTTATATTTGAATTAAAATACCTTGGGACCTTTTGATACCAAAAATAAATTTATAAAAAAATAATATTTCAATACCTTTTTAAAGTGCCCCTTATCTCTTATAAAAGGGAATCACATCTACCCAGTTAATCACACCTATAAAGCCCCTTGAATAATCCAAATCATGCCCAAATTATCTCCCAAAATGTCTCCCTTCATCCTATAATCCATACCTTAGGCATAAGGCAATTCAAGAAAGCCTTTTGGCTCAAATCAAAGGGAGTTAGACATTTTAAGAGGTAGCGTCTTCTCTAAAGTTACTTTCCATTATTTTACTTCTTCACTACCTATTATATTCTTATTATTTGATTACCTAACTGAACCAGTATCCTCATTATAATAGTATTTTTTAATGATAATTATTAAAACTACACTTACACACACCTCCATCTAATGGATACAAACATACTCTTTCTCTTTACGGTGAACTGTTGCCTCATGAAATGATGATTGTTCAATTTTCCCCTTCCACCTATCATAGTGGCCCTTAAGATGAAACTATATTTATATAATATAAATATTATATTTATATTTTATCTGTGATTCTGAAATTTACATACATACCTTTATGCTTCTCAGGATGCGTAAATACGATAATTTCATTTGAGGAAGTGCGGACTACCGCACCCTCAAAGTGATATGACTCGTTCATGCCATACATGGAATATATAAAGGATAGATTTAATGAACTTATATAACACATATATATCATATGATATTAGACTATAATTATAATATACATACTTATCATTTATTTTTCATTTTTTAATATGTCAAATAAAAGAAAGTAACGTTCATGCGTATGTACGGCTTACCGTCTCCATGAAAGGTTCATTTCAATTCTTTTCTCCTAATGTGATGCATTATTATAAATAAATATATACTTGATATATATTAGATTCAAATCATGAATACAGTTATGGAGATAATTTAATTTTTACCACATGGACAATTGGTAATTATAATAAGATCAATTTGGACTCAACTACCCAATATTGACAAAACAACTGATATTATCTTAAATAATTATTTAATTTTTATAAGGTGGTAATAAGTGACATAAAATTAAAAATAAACATTAAAGGGGTTTTTAATATAATATAAATTAACTTAAGTTTATTATTCAGGAAGAACACAAAACATACACAATGCATCAGACTCAAGGTAAGGGAACTTCTTAACCCAATTTTCATTCTTTGGGTTGATCTTCTACTTCCTGATCATGTCATGCAATGATTATACGAAAAGAGAATTTTGATATCCTATATTGTATTTATACATTATTTATGAGTACTTATAGTGAATACATATAATCAATCTATTTTTTTACAAATGATCTTTGTAAGGGACTTCATCTCAATTTCCTTTCTTTGAGGCATATTTTGATAATATACACCTCCTTCATTTATACGGTGTATAATAAAACCCATTGAATTTTAATTTCATTGAAAGAGAATATTTTTCTATAAAACGTTTTACTAAATGTAAAAATAATTTTTTTTAACGTATACGGTGACAATGAACTTTCCTCCACCACAAGCATTATTTGATAGATGGTTTACTTAACAAGCTGTAATGTTTTTAAAATAAAAATAATTACTATATAACCTTTATACATGTTTTGGTGTTGAAAATGGTTTTTGAAATGGATTGAGTATTTCAATATCTTGAAATTATTTCTTATTATTTAAAATGAAATTTTATTACTAAAATGTTGATATTTACACTATTTTATGTGTTATGATTATATAATGGTAGTCGGACATTTGACGGGTGGTTACATGAAAAACCAATGACGAGTGGTTACATGATAAACGAAATGACCGGTGGTTCTATGATAAACCAAGGATGGGTGGTTACGGTAAAACCTCCAGTGAATTGGGTATGGAATTCGGCTGTATGGCTATTCCATTTAGTGATATGTGTGGAAGTTGACCGTATGGTTATTCCATTTAAGTATGTTTATGTCCCAAGTTAACTTATATGTTATATGTTTCTTTCTACAAGATTTATGGTAATATTTTGGTTAAAAAATTTTAATCAATGATCTTATATTTAGTGAAGTGTTTTGCTACTAATTAAAGGTGAAAAGTATTACTTTATGATAAAGTTTTCATGGTTTACATGTTTTTGCAAGACTAATATTTTTCCTTCATTATGTATCCATTACTGATATTTTTATGTTCATCCAAATTTTTGAAATTTTTTTCATTGTACATAATTATTAATAGGGTCATGTATGAGATCAAGGAAAAGTTATGCTGTTAAAACATGAAACAATGTTATATTTCATTTTAAAGAGTCTCTGATTTATAAAAAAATATAGCGAGTAGAAGTGTCTACTTGTAATATTCAAGATGTTATGTATATGTTATGTCCAAATTCTCTAAATCTATAAACTTGAAAAGATACTCAATGTGAATTAAAGTCAAAATATTTACTTATATCTCAATTAAGTAATGCTTAAGGCTGTGGCCCTATAGTTGGTATCAGAGGTTAGTTTGGATACCTTTAGAGGTTAGGGTGTTATTTAAGCATAAGTGATATTTTTTATATAACCATAGTGGTTATCATATTAGACAGAGTCATATTTATTTTAGATAAATTATATGAGTTTTAGATAACATAAATAAGTATATATTAGTTAATACCCTTCTCATAAGATAGAATTAGATGATTTTACTGATATAATCACACTGACCTTTTTGGTTTTAGTAAATGGTTGGATCTAGAAGGAACCAAAGTAAAAATGGATGTGAAGGAAACTGTGGTGGTTTTATAAATAAGAATATTAATGAATTGGGAGATGCAATGAGAACTCTTGCGGTTATTCTTAACAAACTGTCTGGAGTCATGATTGACCACTTGATCCTTAGTGATTTTTTAAGGCATCATATATGGGAGAAATGAATCCCTATGGAAGTTCAAGTATCAATCAGAAAGGTAAGTATTTTCAAAAACATAAGTGTCAATAATGTGGAAATAAACTCCTAGGAAAATGCTTCAAAGGCCCCGGAAGAGGTTATATATGTGGTAATGAAGGTTATAAATCAATAACCTCCCATGGAAAATGGAGGTGTTCAGTTAACTCTAGGAAAGGGAAATAAGTTCTTTCCAAGGTATCTATTGAATGGTTAAATGTGGTGTGCATGGTCATTTCCAACATAGATGTCCTATGAAGAAGGTTCATGAATGGGATCCGTAGGACTATACAAATAAATGTTACTAATACCAGATGCCATTCCAACTGGAGATAGGAAACTAAAAATAAACTATGAATGGTATAGATTATTTCTTACCTCATGTTTTGACATTATTGAAATCGTAGGACATTATGCATGATTTTTTTTGTAGGAAATAAGTGTTATGAAATAAGTTGAAAAAATTGTAAAGGGATCATGAATATTGTTCGATGATTAATATTTCTACACTTTAGAAATTCGAGGGTTATGTCAGATATATGGGTGATGAAATGTTTAAAAGTATGAATGCTCTTTTGTTTATGGGATTAATTTGGAAGACTTTTCTCTTATATGTGTAACCATGAATTTTATTATGTGAAATTTCTATTTTAGGAATAATAATATTTAATTTTTTAGATATAGTTATAAAGAACTATTTCAGTTTATATGATCCTTGAATTTTATGAAATTAATGGTTATTAATTTTTGGGATGAAGAAGAAGAGGTATAATAAAACCATTGAGGTTAAAATTTTATTATGGATATTTTTGATGATTTTATATCATATTTATGAATTTTATAAAATTATATTGTTTTTGAAAAATGACAACACATAGACCACGAGAAAACTTGTCACGTCGGACAAAGCTGCGAGAATCGAACCAACAACTAAAGTGTGACAATGATTTATCACCTAACACTTGACTACGTAAAGTCCCTAGTTTGTCAAACTTATTTTTTTGGTTAAATGATTTTATGGATGAAGAATAATTTTATTTTTGAACTTATTTTTTATTAAATAAAATATCCTTAGTATTGGAAAATGATATGGAGATTAAGTTATAAATGTTATTTTAGATGACGTTCTCTCATTTGGGAACACTATATACCTTAAGAAAATAGAATACTATTTATTTCATTTGAGGAGTAATGTTTGAATTTTATTTTGGAAGAATCTATGTCTTTTTATACTTTTGGTGATTTGGGTTATTTATAGAAATGATTAACCGATCATGGAGAAAATGTGATTAGATTAATTACTTTTAAGTAATATACTTTAAGAGTAGTCAATGTTATTTGGAGATAAATGTTAAGATTAATCATGGAAGACTTGGTGATCAAATTCATTTGAGTTTTGTGTTTCAATATTAATTTGTATTATTTTTATGAATTTTAAGGAAAATTGTGCGTTTAATGGTCTTCATTTAACATTGGATATTGGTTTTTGAAATTTGGAGATTAAGAGTAGTATATCTTTTTATAATGGATTATCCATTTTGGGGATTATCTAATTTTGTACTAAATATTTTGGTTTTGGTTAATGTCTAAATATAGGGGAAATATATAGTTCAACTTTTTTGGATTTTGTGATTATCTATAAGTTGATTCTAGCCCTCTCTATGTGACCAAGTCATCTTGAATACTCATCATTTGGAGAAAATATGAGTTTGTGGTAGAAATTTAGTAAAGGATGAAAGTCTACATGACAAGTAAGTATGATTCCTTATGTTCTTAGTCAAGCTCATAAAAACTTCCTCAACTTTATTAAAAGGATATTAAAATAAAAACGTTGTTTTTTTACTTTTTGTACTATTAAATCAAATACCATTTAACCCATCATAATTTTGAGGATTTCAAGTGGTTAACTTTCTCCTCATCTTGTTTTCTATCACTCTCCATCAGAACATGATGGTTAGTTTCTCTTCCATATCAATGTTTTTCATACATGTAACCCTAGTATGTGTTATCTCAGGTGATATTTTTTACTTCCTTTTCTTTCTTTAAATGTGATAGTTTTCTTGACTCTTTTTCTGATGTGGGATTTTCAATGAAGTTTCCGAGCCCAATTTTAAAATTGGGAGGACACAATTTCCAAAAGACAGAAGGATGTAATAAACCAAGTAATTATAGAATAATACTTTTTGATTTCTATTAATACTTAATAATAATATATTAATATTACATTAAAGGTGATGCTTTTTCCTATAGCGTAATAGACACGTAATAGGGGGTTTCTTGGAAATTTGACGTTGCACACAACATTGAGATATACCAAAAAATAATAAATTAATAATATTTTTATTTTAAATGGTAGTTAACACCTAACCATTGTAATGGAGGGAATGAATAATATCAAATGAATTTTTAAATATGGTTTACACAAGTTTAAATAATGATTAATTGGTTACCAAATTTATATAAATGGAAATAAAAACCAATTGAATATAAAGGATGTGTTTTGATGAAAACCAATTAAAAATAGAATAATTTTTTTATATCACTCGTTATGATTTTTATTTTATAAAAAATATATGATATATATTCAATTTAATGTTTTAAATTCATCTTATATGTTTTCTAGATATGATATGAGAACAAATTCAAATTTTCGAATAAAAGAATATTTTACTAAAAAAGCAGTTTTACCGCCTTTTGATGGAGAACCCTTTTTAAATATAGTTTTTTGTCACTTTTATATGTTATATTTGAAAAAATAAACTTCTTTTATATAATAGATACATAAAAACTTATTTTAATGAAATTTTCGTATATTTCAGATAAAGTTCATTTTTAATGAATAGTGAAAAATAAAACATTTTAATTCAAAACATTATTTTCATATAATTTATTTATGTAGATAGATTTTCCATTTAATTGGTTTTAAAGTATAATTGGATTATATTTTTATAATTTAATCCAATTATGGTAATTTTATGTTATTTCACTTTTAAACTGGACATAAACACATGCCAATCTTTTCACAGTTGTTACTTCTTAAAAACCCATTTTTTGGTTTTGACAATGGGAATTATTTCTAAATTAATTCTTGCCAATTATGTGTTTTGAATTTAAAAAAATGGATTACATATTTTTCATCATGAGGATAAAATTGTGTAAATAGGTGCCTTTTATTTTTAGACATTATGAATAGTAACTTCCGTAATTATTATATTTTCCATGGTTAAAGGGTAACTCTGGTAAATAAGGGTAATAAATAATATTATAATAATATTAAACTACCCTAAAACGTGTTATTATACTATTTATTGAGATATTTACAACTATAGGCATACTTGGGTCGATTTTGGGACCCCATGGAGCCACATGGATGTGAAAATGACATTTTATAAGAATTAATTTAATGTAAAGAAAAATGTAACATAAACATGTATCATTTAGTAAAACAATTTTTATATTGAGTTATATAAGTAATATCTTCAACTATAAATAGTAATTATAAATCTAATTATATTTAAAACAACATGGTAGTTTATTTAAATATTTTAGACATCAGATAAATAAATATATTTATGAAACAATTATGATGTAGTGATTACCTTATTAATGAATGACTTAAATAAATGAGATTATAAATATTAAATTAGATTTATTTTGAAACTTTTTAAATAATAAACTAATTTTAGGGATAATTATGACTTATTATATTTTAATTCATGAAGATTTTTTGAATGAATCAAGTTGTTATGGATTTTTAAAAATTCATGATATTAATAGTATAAAAATTGACACAAACTAGTTTTTAAAACAAATACTATTTTATTAAATTATATAATTGTCCTAAAAATATAATATTTGGCCAAATGACTTATATAATGTTTAAAATGTAATTAATGAACCAATTCAGGTTCTATTGGAATTTTGCTGTAACTATATTAACTATATAGTATGAATATACAAGGAGACAAGGTAAAGGTCAAATTAGTTAACTAAAGGTTAAAGCTAAAACATAAGTATTAATTTGTGACCTAGACTTGTATTAAACTTATTGGTTGCACGATTTTCGACCCAAAATCATCTTATATTTGAAATAAATGACTTTTGGATCAATGTAAACCTAAAATCATTTTATAATAAAATAATATTTCAATACCTTCCTAAAGTGCCGATCCTCCCTCTTATAAAAGGGCATCACCTCTACCCATTTAATCACACCTCTCAAGACACTTGGATCATCCAAATTCTGCTCAAATAAGCTAATAAAATCCATTCCTTCCACATAGATGCCTTAACTTAGGCATAATAAAATTCCAGAAATCCTTTTGGCTAAAATCAAAGGGAGTTACACGTTTTAAGAGGTAGCATCTTTTCTAAAGTTCCTTTCCATTATTTTACTTCTCCACTATATATTCTATTCGTATTCTTTGATTACATAAAAACATCAGTATCCTAAATATACTTGGGTTTTGTTATGATAAGTATTATAACTTCACATATACACACCTCTATATAATCGATACGAACATTCTGTTTCTGTGTATGGTGAACTCCTACCTCATGAAACGATGATTGTTTGATTTTCCCCTACCACCTATAATGGTCGAAATTATGACGGAACTATATTTATAAATGATAAATATTTTATTTATATTGTCTTTATGATACTGTATTTTTAAAACATACCTTTATGCTTCTCATGATGTGTAAATACAATAATTTCATTTGATGAAGTGCGGACTACCGCCCCCTCAAAGTGATATGACTCGTTAATGCCATACATGGAATGTATAAAGGATTAATTTAATGAACTTATATAAAACACACACACATATATATAATATGATATTATAATAGAATTTTAATATACCTATGTATCATTTATTTTTCATTTCCTTAATATGACAAATAAATGAAAGTAGCGTTCATGCGTACGTATGACTTACCGTCTCCATGAATGGTGCATTTCATTTCTTATCTCCAAATGTGATGGAATATTATAAATATATATATACCAGATATATATGATAGTTAAACAATGAATACTTTCTGTAGATAATAGAATTTTGACTACATAGAAAGTTTTTAATTTTAACAAGATCATTTTCGACTCAAGTACCCATTATCGACTAAACTAACGATATTAACTAAAATAATTATATAATTTTTATAACATGGTAATAAGTGATATAAAAGGAATAATAAACATGAAAAAAGTTCTTAAGAATCTATAAATTATCTTATGTTTATTATTTAGAAAGAACAAGGAATATATGTGACGAATATAACTCAAGGTAAGGGAACTTCATAACCCAATTTCCATTATTTAGGTTGATCTTCTACATCGTGAATATTCCATGCTCTGATTATCTGAGAAATAAATATTGATATCTAATCTTGTATTTATACATTATTTTGTTTATTTATAGTGAATACACATATTCAATCTATTTTATTTAAAAATGATATTTGTAATGGACTTCATCTAAATATCTATTTTGAGGAATATTTTGATAATATACACCTTATTCATTTATATGGCGTATAATAAACCTCTTTTAGTTTTAATTTCATTCAAAGGGAATATTTTTCTATGAATCATTTTACTAAATGAAAAAATGAATGGTTTTAACATATTTAGCAATAAGAACCTTTCCTCCACCACGATCATTACTTGATATATGGATTACGTAACAAGATATGATGTTTTTCAAAGGAAAATAAATACCATATACCCTCATAACATGTTTTTGTATTGAAAAAGGTTTTTAAAATGGATTGAGTATTTCAAAATCTTGAAATTATTTTTTGTGATTGCAAATGAAATTTTATTAGTGAAATGTTGATATTTGTAATATTTTATATGTTATGATTATATATTGGTACATGGACATTTGATGGGTGGTTACGTGATAAACCAATGATGGGTGGTTACGTGATAAACCAAATGATGGGTGGTTCTGTGATAAACCATGGATGGGTGGTTACATTATAACCTCCAATTCATTGGGTATGGAAGTCTGCTGTATGGTTATTCCATTTAGTGATATGCATGGAAGTTAACCATATGGTTATTCCATTTAAGTATGTTTATGTCCTAAGTTACCTTATATGTTATATGGTGCTTTCTACGGGATTGATGGAAATTTTTGGTCACAAAATCGGTAAGTAATGAGCTTATATTTAGTGAAGTGTTTGGGGTACTTCTTAAAGGTGAAAAGTATTACATGATGATAAAGTTTTCATGGTTTATATGTTTTTGCAAGACTAATAGTTTTCTTTTGTTACGTATCCCTTTCTAAGATTTTTATGCTAATTTTATTTTTTGAAATGGTTTTTACAAGACATAATGAAGAATAAATTCAAGGATAGGATCGATGAAAAGTTATGATATTAAAACATAAAATGATTTCATATTTCATTCTAAAGAGTTTTTTTCAATTAAAGGAAAGACAATGCGTAGAAGTGTCAACATGGAATATTAAATATGTTATTTATAATTTATAACCCAATTCTCTAATGCTCTAAACCTGAAATGGTCCATAATGTGAATTAAAGTAAAATTATCGAATTATCACTAGATTAAGTAATGTTTAAGGCTAGGGCCTTATAAGAATGTTGTAATGATGAAGAATCTGAAGGTTTCATTTAAATCCAATGAGAATCGAATTCGTGGAGGTGTTCGGAATACAATGCCAATCCCTCATTTCTGAATGAGGCTGATTCACGACAACTGGAGATTGAATTATACATTCTTCGTCTAGATTTGGAGATTTCAGAGTCGAATCAGGAGGCCTTGACCATAGTTGATGCTTACTTTGAAGTGGTCAATCGAATTAGGGATTATAGAAAAAACATTAGTACACACTGTATACAACGACGAACACACAACATGTATCATACCTCAGGAGTGACAAAAGGGTTTTGGGGAAGATAACTATGACATGAAATTTACTCACCTTGGAATTCCATGTATTTACCTTCCATGAAGTATAAGACATGTGAAGGTGCACATGGGCAAGCGCATGGGTTGTCCACATAGACAACATCCTGTGTGGACCAACACACCATGTACCAGAGTACACCGACCTGAGGTTCAAGTACACAGACATGACCGGTGGATAGATACTCAGTACTGGATAGTTAGGACATGGTTCATAGTCTAATTATATGATGTGTTCTACTACATGGTATGGGACCCATGTACTATCCAGAGACATGACCAGGTAGTAGATAAGGACCACACATTGTGTGGGTCAATCACATGCCAAGTCCTTTTGAGCTCTTATGAGAAATATTTAAACCCCTTTATCTCCTTCATTTGAAATCAATGTTTTCCAAATGAGATTCATATCCTGAGTATTTTTCCATGTATAACGTGATGGTGTACATGGATTTGGCTTTCGAGTTATAACATGAATGTTTTTGGTTTGGAACGTCTAGAGGTGACACTCGATGATGATAGTTATCCGAAAGGATTACCAGAGTAGTAACAGGCTTACCCTCCAGATAGGGTAGGGAGTGGCCTTCCTTGATGGAAATTTAAGGATTACCCTCTATTATTACTGAGCAGTGGACTTCCAAGATGATCTTTCTGAGTTACCCTTATATAGGACATGGATAGTGGGGTTCCTTTATATTTCATGATTACCCTCCAGTTGGGCTGGATGGTGGCCTTCCCGGATGACCTTCCATGTGTGACCCTCCAGTCAGAATGGGTAGTGACGTTCCTATGATGAATCACTGGGCATACCGTCCAACAGTGTCTAGGAAGAGGAATTCTATGATGACTTTCCCAAGTGGTTCCCTCTAGTGTGTCTGGGTGGGGGAATTCCTCACTGGCTAACTGAGAATACCCTCAACTATGTGGTATAATGACGAGGTGTGGTTTGATGTACCTAGGGACTCATGAGAAAGTGGATCCTTTCCACACCAAGACTCATTCTTGTGATGTGACATAAAAGAAATGTGGGTGATTCAATGCCACCAAAAGCGAATAGTGTTGAGGTGTGTTGATTTGAGCCCATTTGACTTGTGTATCCTTGAAATATGTATGAGATTATGGGCATCATAGATGATTTTACATTAGAATTGTTGGTTAATCAATTTCTTGGGATGATCTATGAAATAGAGATCCCTTTACTCTGTCATTTGGGCTTCTTTGAAAGGGCATATCTACCTATCCTATTATAGTACCAACTCCATAGGTCTTGGTTACTCTCTTTCAAGTAGAGGTGAATATGTGTAGGGTATTTCATGTTATTTTTGTGTATAGATTCTTATAGTTGGATGATTTTACTCTCTGGATATATGTAACGAAGAATCAACATAGATTTCATCTCATCACCATTTTGAGATCCTTATGTTTGGATGAGTATAATTTTACTCTCTTGTTGGGTTGACCTTTACATTCTCCATTAAATTTTACCAAACCTTGTTCTATGTACCACTATCATCTTAAGAGAATCTCTTACTACCTACCTTCACCTTTTTGGGGGAATTATACTGGGTATGTATATACTCACCCTTACACGGGCTTTACCCAACATGTGTCATGTATTTTTCAGATGGATGATAGGTCGATTGGAATCTCAAAGGAGCATAAGTATACAATCTACGTGGACCACAAATAGTGGTTAGAGATGAGATACAAGCGCCTGGCTCTCTCAAATCCAACTCATTTTCAGATTCTTTAAATTTGGGATAGGTGTCTGGTTTGGTCGTGCATTTTGGCCCTCTACGTTTCAGTTGACACTATCATAATTTTGTACCATTTAGAGTTCATTCATGTTGATTTTACTTTACAACAGTTTTCAATTTTTCTAGTTTTTCACATTAGTTTTTCATTTAGTTTTCAACGTTCATGTGTATTGGGTTTAGGAAAAGGTCTCCTTGAGTTTACTTGTGCCTTCGGTGCTTATTGACACCCTGTGATTATAGAGGTGGAATTGGGGTAGTTGAGGATTGAGCCCCGACTTGGGTCAGGTCATGAAAAAATGGTATTAGTGGTGGTTATTTCTTAGGAATTTGTTCAGATGTTAGCCCTTAAAAAGTATTGGTTGGGATTTAGGGAAATAGTGTTGAAGTTTCTTTAGATTAGCTCTCAAGATAGGGAGTCTAGTGATGGTATGGGTGGTTTATGTATCCATTCACTAGGATCCCGATTACCTGTTTTTTTACATGACACCCTGAGACATTTATTGTATGAAATAATGATACATACATCATATATGATTGAGTCATTGACTGTACTTCCTGAGTTAGATCTCCACATTCGTTTATATATATATATATATTCTCATATGACTGTGGTACTACATGATAATTTTTAGGATGACTCTGCGATGATAGCCATCCAGGATACTAGATCGGGTTCATGATGTCAACCCTATGAGCGATGAGGACTAAATTCAGGGTCCATCATGTGATACCCTTCATCCAGGTGGGAATGTAGTGGAAACCCCAAAGGTTGAGAAGTAGATAATACCAGCAGTGCACAATGAGGATGGGCATAGGCTGAGCAAACCCTGTAAGCTCTAACACCAGAGACCGCTGTGGTTCTATTTCGAGCCAGATCTTCAAGTAGCAGAGGATTGGATGGAGTATGTGGTATGCATCATTATGATTCTTTAGACACCTAAATATCTAATGGGGGATTTGGTATCCAATATGTTCCATGTAGAAATTGGGAATTGGTGGAGATTAGTTACTAAGATGCATGATTAGACGACACTATCATGGGACAATATCCAACAGCTATTTCATGGGGAGTTCTACACCTCTTGATTACACTCCATTCAGATTCATGAGCATTTGGAGCTTAATTAGGCAGGGATTATAGTGGTAGATTATGTATCATGGTTCACATACCTTAAATGCTACTCTCTCGATGTGAATAGAGATGACTACATCCAAGCGTGGAAGTTTGAGTAGGGACTCAGTAGAGAGATCCGGTCTAGTTTAGTACCCTTTTGCATCCCCACCTATTCTGGGGTGCTAGATTAGGCACCTGTTACAAATAAAATACTTACTGAGGGGCATATGATAGTTGGAGATGGTGGTAGACATGATAGGAATGAGTTATCTACAGTAGTTGGTAGATGCTAGAGATGTCAAAATAGGATACCCTTCTGTGAGAAGACCTAGGGGCATGGTTGTACCGTACAGGGGAATTACCAATCTCTAGGGAAACCTGAAGAGGAAAGATGATATACCTGTGGTGGGTGCGGTCACATAGCATGGGACAACCCGATCAGGTGCACTAATAATCCCAGGTAGGTAGCAGAAAGAACACTATAGAAGAGACAATGTCGTGACCAGGGATCTCCAAGTCAGGGATAGAGTGGTCCCCAGGTAGGCGGAGCTGGTAGAGGAGCAGGAGGAGATTCTAGTGGGGTACGAAACTATGAGGTTCTTCCACCACCCCCACTAGTAATCACACCATTTCAGGCTTAGGGAGCATGCGACTAGAACCATGGGAAACTCAAGGATTAGGACATCATGATCTGGAGACATATGATATTATTTGAGGTATGATTTGGGTTTACTCTACTCTTGCCTCAGTATTAGTATAAATAGGATCTGGACACTCTTTTATCACTCGACTCAGGGTGTGAGATAAGGAGCTCCCAGTAGAGATGATAGCACATAATCTATTCCTTGAGGTTTCTATAGGGAACACTTCCTCTATATCATTTATCTGTTGGAAATGTGAGTTATTTCTTGGAGGAGAGAGGTTCATGTGGGACCAATTGGTCGTCATGATGGAACTATACTATGTTATCTTGGTAATGGATTATCTTTCCATGGTTCAAGCCTATATTGACTATCATCATAGAGTAGTCCGATGTCTATGTGCTGATATGATGAGGTTATCCTGCTTCGATGAGAGAGAACAAATAGAAATATGAGAAGGTGCGGTGAGAAAGATGTCACAACATAATACCCATCAACTAGAAAGTATGAACCTTAAAGAAGGTGAATCTTCAGGTGTCTGTATTCATTCAGTTGTGAAGGATTATATGGATGTCTTTATTGAGGATGTTCTGAGACTGCCTTTGAAGTTGGAGATGGATTTATTCTTTTTCTTTTAACCAGGTACTGAACTTATATCTTATGTAGCATATCAGATGGTACTCACTAATCTTTGAGAGCTACAATTGCAACTAGAGAACCTTTGTGAGAAATGTTTTATCAGAACCAGTGTTTTCCCATGAGAGATAATAATTTTTTCTATGAAGAAGGAAGAAGGAAGCCTATGACTTTGCATGGATTATCATCACATGAACCAGGGAATGATAAAGAATAATTACACCTTATCAAGGATTGACATCCTCTTTGATCTGTTTCAAGGTGAGGGATGTTACTCCAAGATTTATCATAGGTATGGCTATCACTTGTTGTGGGTTTGTGAGGTTGATATTCTGAAGTTGTCTTTTCGATGTCGTAATGGACACTATGTGCTCCTAGTGATTCTCTTTGGTGGGACAAATTCTCTTGTAATTTAAATGGATTTGGTGAACTAGGTATTATAGCTATACATGGACCAATTTTTCCTTGTCTTCATCGAAGAAATACTCATATACTCTGCAATATGGGAGGAATATTCAGAGCACTTGGGAAGGGTTCTTGATTTCCTTTGAGAGAACCCATTTTATGGAAAGATCTTAAAATGAATGTTCTATAAATAATAGCTTCACATTCTAGGGAATGTCATTTTTGAACAAGTTTTAGTCATGGATGCAGTGAATATCAAAGCAGTGGATTCTTGGGACGAAACCAAGAATGTGTTAGAGTTGAAAATATTTCTTGGTTTAGATGGGTACTAAAAAAGATTTTTGGAATAATTATCTAGGATTGAAACCCCTTTGACCGCTCTGACGTGGAAGGGACCGTTGTTTTATTTGGTTGAGCAGTGATAGAAGGCCTTTGATGAGTTGAAATAGAGGTTGAATAACACTCATATTTTGAGATTATAGATGAATGAGTTGAGTTTGTGGTGTATTAAAATGACTCTGGATCTAGGATTGGTTTTATGATGATGCAACAGAAGGAAATTATCACATATAGGTTGAGGAGGTTGAGACCCCATGAGAAGAACTATGTGACTCATGATATAGATATAACAATAGTAGTATTCACCATAAGGATGTGGAGGCACACCCTTTTGGGGGATCACATTGTGGTTTACTTAGACCAATAGAGTCTTAGGTACATCATCACCTAGATAGATCTGAACCTAAGGTAGAAATTCTGGTTGGAGTTCCAGCAGGACTATGACTTTGAGATAGTCTACACTCAAGGAAAGGGCAATTTTTTAGCGGATTCCCTTAGCAAGAAGTCCTAAGCTCACCTAGTCTCAGAAGCTTTGGAGTAGCTAGCTTCTCTACAACTGACCCCGATAGAGCATGAGGCTATAGATTTCATACAATCGATGGTGTTGACTCTATCGTTCCTTGAGCATATAAAAGATCCCCAACTAGGAGACATTGACTGTGAAGTTTTGTTTGACCATATATATAAAGGAGATGCACCAGATGCATATTCTAAAGGAGTAAATCATTAGATCTTGTTCTGGGGTGAATAATAGTTCCAGTCACATTACTAGAAGAGTTTATTTGAGAGTTTCACACTTATCTCTTATCTATACATCCTGATGTATTGAAGATGTACATGTATCTTTAGTGGTAGTTTTGGGGGTTTGGCATGAGACGAAGCATAGCTATGTTCATCTCACGATGCCTTACCTGTCAGTAGCTAAAGATAAGCATCAGGTTCATGTGGGTTTGTTGGAACCTCATGATATTATAGAGTGGAAATAGGATAACATACCTATTTACTTTTTTTATAGGGATTCCAAGCACAAAGAAAGGCCATGATTCCATCTAGGTGATAGTAGACCAACTCGTGAGGTCAATACACTTTTTTTCTATTTGGGAGAATAGTTTGGGGTAGCTATACATATGGGAGATCATCCACCTTCATAGGGTACCCTCGAAGATTGTCTCCAATCGTGACATGAGGTTTACATCATGATTGTAGAGAGGCCTGAAGGTGGTATTCAGGACCCAGCTATAGATGAGTAAACCATTCACTCCTAGATGGGTTAGTAGACTGAGCTCAATATCCATGTACTAGAGGATATGCTAAGGGCCTTTGTGTTGGATTTCCATTGGAGAAGGGATGATCACCTACCTTTGGTGGAGTTTGTGTACAATAAAAGCTACCACCACACCATTAACATGAAAACTTTTAAGGCCTTATATTAGAGACCTTGTAGGTCACCCTTGTATTGTCTTAATATTGGAGAGTAATCCTTTATTATACTAGAGTTGTTGCAGGAGACCACAGAAAAAGACCAGGTCATCCGTGAATAGATAAACACAGATCTGAGTAGACATAAATCCTACACAGATAGCCTTAGTAGGCCCTTAGATTTTGATTAGGGATACCACATATTTTTGAGAGTCTCCCCACAATGAGGAATATATAGGTTTGGATAGGAAGGCAAGATATCACCAAGATTTATCAGGCTATTCCAGATCATGTGAAGTGTTGGTGAGGTTGCCTATCTCCTCTTCTTACCCCCATAGTTAGAGTGGGTGCACAATGTTTTCCATGATTCATAGCTGAGGAGGTACGTGCATGACCCCACACACATTATTGATGTGGGTGATTTGGTCATCGTGGTTGGAGCCACATTTTCAGAGAACCTAGTGGTGATAGAGGACTAATTGGATTAGGCCTTACGATGACAAATCATCCCCCTAGTTCAAGTTCTTTGGTAGCACGAAAACCTGCAGGAGAGTTCTTGGGAGTAGGATAGCCAGATGCATGCTTAGTATCCGGAGTTGTTGATTTAGTGATTATTTTCTAGGAATAAAATATTTAAGGAGGAAAAGATGTAGAGTCATAATTTTTTCCTTATAATACTTTGAAATATATTTAAATATTTTTTCTAGAGGCAGGTGCTAAGACGACATGTGATTCCGAGGCCTAGTGTTCTCAGAATTTATTTTATAAAAATATTAAATATATTTTATATTGCGCATGAATGGTTAATTAAGGAAAATGGTATAACTCATTAAAATATGGTTAAATTGGAAATATGATACCACAGTTGGGTCCCGAATGTGGTGTCCCCCATAGGCACAACATAAAACAAGTGGGTGTGGGTGTCTCGACCCCTCACTCGTTGTCAGTGCATTTAAATAATTAAATAAACTGATTTATTTATTTAATTAAACTTAATTTAACCTAATTGGGAATATTTAAGTATCTTTATTTAGATATTTTCTGGGGTTTCTTCAAAATCTTGTTCTTTGAAAATGATCTACCCTCTCCTCAACTTTCCATTGGTGAAAGAAAAAGGAAGAATGACTAAGAAACCCTGGATCCCGGCAGATCAAAGAATGACGAAAGTGGTGAATCTTGGTGAATGCATTATTAATCAAAGAGAAATAAATAAAATCTATAAAGGGATCATCTTTGGTGTTTTTACACCTAATATTAAACTTTGAGCATGCTATCAATTAATTCTTCAATATACGCCCCTTTCACCTTTCTGATTGTTGAAAATATGTTGGCCATCAATTATTCATCTAAAACGGATGACCGTTCTTGATCAGTTGGCCAAGAATGATTGGAAAACAATCCAAACCTTCACTTATGTGACTTTCCACACCCAATTCATCACGTTCTTCACTGATGGAACCCTACGATTCCCAAATCGACAATTCCTGGGCAACCCAAGCTCTACTGGGTGCCTAGATTCAGGATTGATTACCGGAATTGTCACAAAATTTCAAGCAAGGAATAGATATAGAAACAACACGATACAAGGATGAAGAGTTCAAAGGATTTGTTTCAATACGATATTGATCGAAGTAGCAATGGTGTGCAGAAGATCTGACCAAACCCTCATTTCCTAATAAGGTAGATTCGTGATGAACGACGATGAGATTCCATGTTCTTTAGTCATATGTGAAGATTTCATAGTAGAAGTAGGCCTCCTTGAGTGCGCTCAATGTAGATATGGAAGCAGTGGACCAGATCATATATTTTGGTGAAAAACTCGACTATGCGCCATGTACAATGAAGAACACAAGGTGTGTAGCCTCCCTTAGTGGCGACTCTAGTGTTTTAGGGAAGATAAGGCTGACAGAGTTTTTACTACCCTTCAAATGTAGTGTATCTTCTTATTATGAGGAATAAGATGTGTGAAGGAACATATGGATAGGCACATGGGTTGGCCACATAGAAAATATCCCATGTAGACCAACACACCCTATACCAGAGCACACAAACATGGGGTCCGAGTACAAGGAAACTACTACTAGACACAACCTTAGTCCTAGATAGTTAGGGAATGACATGTAGTCTACCTACACAGTGTGTTATACTATATAATATGGGACCCATATACAATCTATAGACACGAACAAGTTGTGGATAAGGACTACACATCATGTGGGTCCCTCACATGTTGTGTAATTTTGAGCTCTTCCACGTGATTGTTAAACCCCATATGTACTTCTTTTGAACTTCTATTTTTCCCCAAGAGATTCCTATCCTAACTATTTTTCATATAAATTTAATTGGTTCCCTCAGAAGTTGATTTCATGTTATGGCTTGAATATTCCATGTTTGGGATGTGTAGAGGTGACACCCGATGACAGTAGTGATCAGACATGTACTAGAGTAGTACTGGTCTTACCCTCTAGCTGGGATGATTAGTGGAATTCCCATATGGATGTTATAGGCTTACCCTCTATTAGGACTAGGAAATGGTGTTCCATGATGATATTTTTGAGTTACCCACCAGTAGGAACTAGGTAGTGGAGTTTCTCGATGTTTTGGGCCCACCCTCCAACTAGGTTGGGTAGTGGGCTTCCCTGACGATCTTCCAGGCGCGACCCTCCATCCGGGCTAGGTAGTGGAATTACCATGATGAATCATCAGTCTTACCCTCCAATATTGTCTATTGAGTGTAATTCCATGGTGACTTTCTCAAGTGGTTCCCTCCAATCGGACTGGGCAATAGAATTCCTCGGTGGCTATCAGAGAATTCCATCTATTGTGCGACATAGTGATGAGGCATGGTTTGATGTATCTAGGGACTCAAAATAAATATGGAAACTTTCCCCACTAAGACGTATTCTTGTGATGTGACTTAAAACTCATATAATCAAGTCAGTTTTTCCCAAACAATTTAGTATTGGGGTGTGGTGATTTCAGATCCATTTTACTTGTGTCTCTTGGGAAGACAAATGAGGTACTAGGCATCACATATAATTTTTTCCTTGGAATTGTTGGTTACTCATATTATTGGGATGATTTTTGAGATAGATATCCCCTTACTCTAACATTTTGGATTAAATTAATGATCATATATACCTATACTATTATATTACTCAGTCCTTGGGTCTTGGTTACTCTCCTTCTAAGAGAGGTGAAGACGTGCGAGGTATGTCATGTTTGTTCCATGTCTAGATTCTCATGGTTAGATGAATCTAATATCTAGATATAGGTAGAGAAGATTCATTGAAGAGTTCATATCCTCACCGCTGTGAGTTCCTTATGATTGGATGAGTCTATATTCACTCTCTCTTATTGGGTTGAGCAGTACTCTTTATATTCTCTTTTACCGTACCTTTTTCTCTCTACTGCTTTCCTCTTTAGAGTATCTCTTACTTCTCTCCCATCAACTTTTCAGGGTGTTCTACTAGGTATGTATATACTCACCGCTATATGAGATTTTACCAATATGTGTCGTGTCTTTTGCAGATGGCAGACAGGTTGATTGTGATCTTAGAGGAGCTTAGGGATACGAGTTGCAAGTACCGCATACGATGGTCAACGTTGGGATACAAGAGAGGGTCTCTCTCAACTATTACTCTTTTAGTTTCCTTCATGTTGTGATTTATTTTTGGTTTGGGTGTGTGTTTCCCCCCATTAGTTTTATGTTGAAACCACCATACACATGTAATATCTAAAGGTTCATGCATGTTCATTTTACTTTATAGAAATTTTCACTTTTTTTCTTTTCCTCAACACTTTTTCATTGAGTTTGTTACATACATGTGTATAGGTTTTAGACAAGGGAATCCATGAGTTTAGTTTTCCTTAAGCACATGTCACCACCCCTGGCCTATAGAGGTAGTATTGGGGTAGTAATGGCTTGAACCCCAACTTGGGTTGGGTCATGACACATAGTAGTTTCTAGTATATAACTTTCTCAGCTTTGTATTCATGATCATTTCTCGATCAAATATTAAAAAAAATATTTTTAATAATTTCCGAAACATATATATGAATATATTAATATGAATTTCTATTCCCTTATGTAACACTTTTTATCAATATATGATGATTTCAGATCCACTTATGAATCTATTTATTCAATCATTGGATATCCATGGTCATTTTTCTATTATATTCTCTAAAATAATTAGTTAAAATCATTCTTAACTCCTTTATAATGGGTTGAAAATAAAATTTTATTAACCAAATCATGTCTCCCATGTGTGTCTAGTCAATTGTGTAGTCAAAGGCTCACTCATCATGCATCAATGTGAAGATTGATTCAATGATCAACTAAACCTTAATGGTGTGATTACACTAAGGTGGATCTATTCTATAACCATATCCACGTTCTAGTATGCATCTATGGATATATGTCTGGGAAAAACCACATAATATCTATTACACCGAAATATCTAGATGTTATCCAACTCTTATACTAATTCCTAGGGGTTTAATTAAAGTTCCTTTATCCTAATACTGAAATACAATATTAATTATTTCTATTGAATTAAATCATTTACTATTCTAATGGGTTATCTATTATGATCAACATTAACATATCAACCCTTAAATTATCCTAAAAAAATATCATAATATATAAAGTTATCTAAACATTTCCTTTAATTACAATAGTTATTCCCTAGAATATCACACCTAGATTAAGTGATATAAACACATACTTTACAAAATTTCTTTGATACCAACTGTAAAATCCTAGATATAACTATCAATAATTACAAGATCAAAAATGATAATTGAATCTCCAAAATTTAAAGCACCCTTTTTGGTTTACTTTTTTATATAATTAAGAGAAATACTAAAATAATAAATCCCATTTACTTATCAAATAATGGATACCTTTTCTAATATATAAGAAACTATTTATTTCATGATAATTATTCAATATATCCTTGAAATTATTCCAAAATTCAATCCATCTCAATATTTCACATGTAATATTTTTTTTGACAACATGTGGAAATGAAAACATAAGAAGTGGTGAGATCAAAGGATCATTAAATGAAAATTTATAACTGAGGTAATCATGGAATAAACATGAGGTAAATATTACTGTATTAATAAGTAATCAACATGAAGAATTAATAAAATTAAATTGAGGGCATGCTATATCAATAAAAATTAATGAAAACATGGATATCAATAATACTGATCTCATAATTATGAAATGAATAATGTATAACATCAAAAAAATTTCTCAATTCCATATACCAAGAGATTATCTTATTATAGGAAGAGGAATACACCAAAAAACATATTTTTTTTGTCTCATTGTACATGTCGATGAATAGAGGGGATATATAATTCTGGGCCCCAACCACCACCTAATTAAGTCCAATTCATTAACCATAAGATCCAACGAGATTTTTTTCACCATTACCTAAGGAAACTAATACTAAATAAAAACATGGATATCAGTATAATGACTTAGATATAATTTCAATACAAAATAATCTGATGTTAGTGGTCAATAATCATTAATAATGTCAATATTTCTCCCCATGTTAATAAAAGGGATAACATGATCATAACTCATACATATAGAGAAGGTGGGTGGATAAAAGTTACATAATCCAATTTTTAAAAATAATACCTATTATAATTATAATATACAGTGCACTAATATTTTCCCCATGTTAATAGAATAACACTATTTCTAGGTGAACATCATCCAATATGAATTATATAAAATGTTATGTTCACCCCAATTTGATCAATGAATATTTTCATAAGTAAATTATGAAATAATATAACAATAATAAATCAAATGAAATAATGTGGATGGTTTCAAAATAATATATCCTCAATGTAATAAAAGAAACATAAAATGGTGTTAACATATATGAAAAATACCCCCATACAATAATTTTTCAAATAGTATAAAAAAAGACGGGTTTAATTATCTAATTTTTTATATCACATGTTCAGTACCCAAAATGATAAATGTATATGTAAAAAGATATTTATTGAATAACAGAAACACATAATGGAAAATCCTTTTGAAAATTATAAGAGAAATGGAAGTGAAAACATTAAAAATAGATTCGGAAACAAATTTAGCATTAAAATTAAAATGAAATTTACATGTTACTTTCAAAGGATAATTTTAAAAAATTGATGTAAAATATTTTGAAAAATTTTACTTTAAAAAATAATTAATCCTTTAAAAGACATAAATTTTATAATGGATAAACTAGTATAAGGAGACAACACACATAAATATGGTGTTGGAAATCCATTTTTTATTATTTACAAAATAACGTTGTTCAAATTCACAATACAAGAAGAATAAAACAATCTATTTGTATAAAAACATAATTTTCCCAAAGAGGATTATATAATAAAATATAATAAAACATTTGTTTTAGAGTAACCAAGAATATGAATGAAAATTTCAAGAAGATGTTTTCTAAGTCAAATAAAGATGATTTTGAGTTATCCGCACCCCACACATTCAATACACTCCATAAGCCAAACAAAATTTAAAAAGGGGTTTATGTGGAAAAAATGTAAAAAATGAGAGAATAAAACATAATAATATTAAAATTTATAATTATCCCAACTTATATGAAGTAATTTGAAGTCGATTATCATAACTCAATGAATGATAATTTAGTTCCCAAAAAATATTATGGTTGGGGTAATAATTGAGTCAAAGGATATTTGAAAAAAATAACCTGATTTCGATTATTATATCCCATTAATTATAAGGACATAAAGTATTTAATATTCATGTTATATTAAATTAATAAAACACCATATAAAGGAAGCACGGTTTATATCATGTAACATGTATCAAACAATCAAAATTTTGTCTGAGAAAACACTTCAGGCTTGAGTAACATTTTAATAAAAAACTATTGAAAGTTTGAAATTATATTTGACCTTAAAATAACATGATTAAAATATAATTAATTATATGATTTCTCAAATAATATGTATATAACCCACAAAAATTGAATTAGATGCGTAATACCAAACATATCTCAAAGATAAGAATTTGAGATGAAAACCCTTACCTTGGTCCTAATTCATCCTGATATTACACCAAATACCTTGAGTAATTAAATTAAGTTCATTAAATATATACTCAATAAAAATATACATAACTATAACCATTTATAATCCACATTTATAATCATTATACACACACACACATATATATTATTTAGTTTTTACCAATTTTCAACACTATGTGTAAGCAATCTTTATCGCTTTGAACTAGTTTCATAAATATGGTGTTGGTATCCATTTTTATTAAAAATTTCATAATAAAAGGATAATTAAAGGCACAGGAATAGATTTTATATGATAGTTATAAAGGGTATAATTAATTCCATGGTTTTTTAGGTTTCAAACCATTAAGATGAAATCAGTGACAGTCATGTTTTTGTGATTTTTAACGAATAAAAATTATTTTCATAAATAATGAGTTAAATTTTGAAATAACCATAATAGTACCAAAATATAATAATATTTAAATATTTATATAACAATATACTATTTAATAATTTCTCATAGTCATTTATGAAAAATTTCATAGTATGGTTCATGTAGTTGGTTAAACCGACCCAAACATGATCCTACAAAGATTAATGGATGATTATATGGTGGTTTAGTTGAAGTATAATTATACAAAAATAACAATGATATTATTTTGTGATTAATAGTGTGAAATTTCATAATTATAAATGGGTATAAAGAGAATATAATATACATAAATCCATTACTTAGAAATAAGAGCTTAAAATCCTCTTAGTTTTCTCGTTTTAAATGATTGAATTAATGATAATAATTTTTTGATAATTACATTAATAGGTTCTACATTTTATCATACCCTAATCTTAATGATATTATGAAAATAAAATTTATCCTTTAATCCCATCTTCATGAAAATCCATTTAAGGAAATGATGAAATATAAAATAGAAATCAATCGTTATAGGAAGGTGATAATTTGCATGTATCCATGGGTGATGATTGTATTTTCATAGAACGGGGGGAATGAGTATTATGGTTTATTGATTGGGAATAAAAAATGATATAAATAACATAATTAATTATTAGATTCTATTTTTACACCATCATTTTAATGCGTTAAAGGAAATAAAATCATGTTGTGTCAAGGAGGCAGTTGCCTACATAACACACCAATGATAATTTCTCTTTCCTTAATATAAAAGAGAAAATGTGATGAATGATTATTCCTATAGAATAATATCATTAAATATGTAACCAATACTTATTTAATTATATTTTAATTTTAAAATTATAATTAGAAAAACATTAAAAAAAATGTTTATTATAAATAATTACTCATGATTAGAATTTTGATATTTCATTGGAGGATCCCATGGAAATGGATAGAATAAAATAATATCTTATAAATAGGGGATAAAAAGAGTGGATTTTATTCTAGGGGATGTAAATGGGTATGTTTTTATGAGGAAACAAAAATTTTAGGAGTTTCATTAAGGGTTGTTGATATTCCCCACTTATAATTGGTGATAATCATATTTTTGTAAATATTTTAACATAATATAAAGGTAGAAAATGTTAATCATATAATGTGTATCAAAAATTGGGAAATTATAAAGTGTGTAAGATATATGGATGATCCATACATCATAAGCCCAATTTTAAAAATATTTTTATCATGTTTCAAGACATTTATCTCTTTAATTATTACTTTCAACCTTTTTTCTTTTACAGTAATAACAAATTTTTACATAGGGAAACTTAATAGTTATGACTAAAAATAAAGCTGTGATTATTAAGAAATTTACACCTAATGATTCTAAATTTTTAATCCATTTCATTTTATTCAATTTATAAATTTGATAAAAATTAGTTTTAAAATAAAAATGTATAATTTATTAAAGTATTTTGAATTTATTAGTTATGTTCAAAAAAATAAAATATGGTTTTGTGAATTAAAACCAAATTTTTTAAAATTATAGATTCACATATTATATAGAAATTTTATCATATAATTTTTTTCATGAATTTACAATTCGTAATTATTTACTAATAATAGCATAAAATTTATGTTATTTGTGAAAATTGCATTTTTGTAATATTCACATAAAACATTTTTTTTTAAATTATTAACAATTATTTTAAAGATTATATTATTATTCTTAATAAAAAATAATTTTAAATTTTTATATTAAATTTATAAAATTTGATAATTCAATATTAAAATAAAATCCTAAAATATAGGGAAAAATGTTCCTGTCAAGAAATTAATTTTTTAAAATTATAACTATACTTTATTCTTATTTCTGATCAATTATTAATTAATTTATTGTAAATATATTATTTGTATTATCAATATATTTTATAATTATATAAACATAATATACTTAGTTTATTGAAATGAAACAGTAATTATAAAAAAATATATTTTTAATCATAAATTTATTTTTTAGTTGTTTTAGCTATACTAATTGAATTTTATTAATTTTAAAATATGATATTATTTTATTTAAATAAATATTTCATAAAGCAGTTACTCCTGTTGTCTTAATAATTATATATGTTTTATTTGTTCCGAAAAAGGACAAAAATTCTAAGGAGACATGAGATCCGGGGGGCCTGAAATAGTGTATCCCAAGGGCATTTACCCATAAAATATTAACACACCTGTGGGGAAGGTACCATTTACTAGTAAAGGGGATATAAGTTTGATCTTATGGTGCAAAAAATTCAAGGAATTATGTATCCTTATTTTATTCATTCTAGGTATGAAAAATTCCCATCCTGTTCTCAATCATTATTTTTCATTTGTGTATGAGATAAATAATGGACCATGGTGGGGAAGAGTGCCTTTGGGGGAAGGTAAAATTTCCGAAAGAGTCAATTTCAATGGAGGTCAGTGGAATACCTTTTGAGTGGAATAATTCAAGACCATTTAGAATGGAACGAACCCTAACAAGAGGTGAATCTATATGGAATTATAAGGCACTTAAAACAAGAATATTCAAGATCTTATAGTCATGAATGAACCCCCTAATGAGACCATTATACCATGACCCATCGATGTTGTGTTTGATTACATTGATGACAGGGTGCCAAAGAACCCGATGATCATAGTGAGTGTGATTTTAAACATATGGATATTTTACCTTTCCAACTATAATATTTCTCAAGGAAGGAGTGAGATCCCAATTCGGTAACAAGTATGGCCAACCCACCACCATGATTTTGGATCTATCCACCAACACTGCCCATAAGCCGGAGGATCCTTCAATCCTTACTTTGTTTCATTAATTCAAGATTCACCATTATCCAACTAATAGGAGAATTGATCTTTCCTTCTTTTCATACTCATTTCTACCCACCCCTTGATGCTAGATGTGTAGAAAGTCGATGTCAGAAATACCCTGGGAGGGAAGCCTAGTGAACATTCCAAGGGATTGCCAAATGGTCCATGCCCATTCACATTTGAAGAACATGTGCACAATTTATTCTCCTCTTGGGCCCTCACATTAAATACTCTCAAAGACTAGGTTAATCCACTTATGTTGAACAACATCATATGTTGGTATTTCATGATTAAACATGCACTAAACAATGATTTGAAATTCTGTTGGGATTCCCTTCCACTATAGAGTTCTTCCCCATTCATACTAGGCTACTTGGCTAGTTTGATTCACATAGTGGTATCCCTTGGATGAAAAAATTTAAGGGAAACTTATGAAGATGCACTTGTACTTATTTCATAAAAATAAAACTATGATAAAGAACTCCCTTTACTATTGGTCCATGATGGAATTAATGAATGAAATATTATTACTAATCTGTGTGAATGTGATATTGGGATTTGGGAAACTAGAAAAGCCAAGAAATATTCCAACCTATTTTCACATCCCAAAATTTATGTGAACTTGGTTAATGATCTAGTACAAGTTCTATTGAAGAATATAGATATGAGTTTAGAGAATATTCAGAAATCTAGAGGCATTTACTTTTGGCTAATTTGACTCCTTTCCATACATTCACATGATGAACATACCCCAAATGGAAATAACATCCACCAAATCCCATATGAACTTCATTTTAAGGTAGTATATGGAGATATAAATACATCATATATTTATCCCTCCTCCTCCAACTTGCCTATACATCCTTGTCGATAAGGCCCAGTGGAATATTCTATCTGTGTGTGCACCACATATAAAATAGGTCATAATATTCTTCATATTTTTTATAAATATCTTTGGAACCCTAATAAAAAATAATTAATTCATGGGGATAGAGGTAAGGATATAGTTCAACCTCATTATTCTACTACATAATTAAAGGAATCAATTCCTCTAATTGTTGAAGTGATTTGATATCTTGTTGACCAGGACTTAAAAGTGGTGAATTCGAAGACTTCTAGGGGTTATCGGTTCCCCAAGTTAATCCATAGGAAAAATTATAATCTAAACCACCATATTTGTCTTTATCATTATTACAGGCATCTCCACATAATATATAATGATGGAAATGTTTCTCTTCTGTTGTTTGATTATCTGGCCACTCAATTGTTAGTATTATTCCATAATATTTTCAAATTCATGGATAGATTTTTTGTCTCCATTCATATATAACAGTATATCATCTATAAATAGGAGGTGGGACACTCCAATGAATTAATTCTTACAACAGAAGTGAAGGATTCACTTGTTATTCAATCATATGTTGATATGTATGGATAGAGTATCTTACACCATAATGTAGATGAAAGGGAAAAATCATATCTCCCTACCTTAATCCCTTAGTTGACATGACGTATCGATAATTATTACCCAAAAATGATATGGAAACTAGGGGGATCTAAAGCATCGTAAGCATATATTAATCACCATTACAGAAAATCCCATGAATGATAAGACCTTAAGGGAAAATACCTATTCCAACCTATCATTGGACATGTCCATATCAATCGTAATGGAAATATTAGAACCAAGTGTTTTATTATTGATGCAATCATTCATCTCTTAGTTAATAAATATGTATGTTTTAGTGGATCGCCCTTTGATAAAGTCTTAATGCTCCTCAAAAACCTAGTTCTGATGATGTGTAGAGATTCTTATGCTTTAGATACATTCAAGTATGTTGTTCGGGATGTTTCACATATTGATATAATAATATTTTTTCAATGAGGAGGGATCCTTAAACTTTTGTATGAGAACTACATTGGAAGCATAATTACCATAGGATATGAACCCCTCAAAATTAGTTTTGAATGGACTCCATGAGTTCTTCCTTTATGAGTTCCCATGAGGATAAATAAAAGGATTTCAGAAAACCATATGGACTTGGAGATATTTTAGGGTTGAGTGATTGAAAGGCTTTCTAAATTTAACCTTTTCTCATAATTGTTTCTAAGAAAGAGTTGATAGGATATGACACCACATGGGTCATGGAGTTGAAAAGGCCTATATTCCTCCTAGGGAATCCATCCTACATGTAAGGGTTAAGTCTATTTAATTAATATTTGAAGTGATCTTTGACTATATCACCAACCTTCAAGTGATTATTACTGAATTAGATATCATAGATTCATATGTTTGGTATATTTTTTATCCTAATTTACTTGATAAAATCATAGAATAAATTAGTATTAATCTCACATTATCTGAGATACATAACATTTTAAGTCTCCTATGACATTCTATCTTATTCTAGAAGAATATCTAATAACTACGTTTTTTAAGCAAGAGAGATACTTTTTTTCCATCCTATATTTTTTCCTAACATGTATGAGCACACTCGATATTGGTTTTGAGGTTATCTAACACCCAAGAGTGAAAGAGGATGTTGGATATTCATAATTGAAAATAAACCATCAAGAATTTCATTTATCTCTGAATCCCAACCCATAACTTCTCTTGCATGGGTTTAGTCTAGGAAGCACATACCACTTGGAGATAAATGGAGCATTTGGATATCCATTTTTGAATGAATAAATATCCAATATTAACTCTAACATACATAATATTAATCAACAAAAAAGAGTGATTTGAGAGGGCCCGAACCAGGTGGGATACCCTTTTAATAGAATATCTTGATAAAGGTTAGAGTTTTGGTTAATAATCTTTCAAGATAACACCAGGTAAGGTTGTTCCATTTATGAATATTTCAGCAGGTGAATTTTCCTCTTTAGAAATATTGTTCCATAAAACCATTTCTAAAAGAAAATGAGGAAAAGTTTAGTTGATCTTTAATTTGGTAAAACGTTCCACCATTTAACATTAAGGAATCACTGATAGAGTTGAAGTAACCACTAATAAACCAAGAGGAGTCCCTTGGGTTGAAGGATCCCGGATCATTCCATAACTCCTCTCTAACTACTAGATCACATTTTTCATATATGAAATAAAATAAGCATATATGAGTGTTTATGCTAACCTTTTCTATGATATGTTAGTGGGAGTATTCGATTTTATTAACCAAGATTATTCTTTTGATCGGATCACTATGAATTAATTCACTTAAACCCATGCTTTAAGAGATATTAAGAAGTTTGGAAGAGTTTTTTTGGGTTTTAGAACTTTTATCCTTTGAGTTTAATTAAGAATTTTAGAAGTGTGTTTTTTGGGTTCTAGAACTGTCACTAGGGAAAATTTTCTATTGGGAATCTTGTTTGAGAGAAAATAATTTTCACCTGATTTCCTAGGGCTCAGACATTCTGTAATACCAAGGAGATCAATAAATAAGGAGGATCTTGGCCTTGATTTACGAATCTATAGTGTTCCTAGTCTGAGAAATGGAAAGATAATCCTCTCTCTTGGAGTGAGATATAGTTTAGACACCATTGGGGGGATATAGAGTATCCAAGGGGGCTGAGTCTAGTGGAGTTGACATGTCCTTCGATGATATTCAGAAACTATTGCACAGGAGAATGCCTGATCAATATGAAGGGCCAGGGTTTAGGAAATTTTTAAATAGGGGGGGATCAAGGAGGATCGACATACCAATGATGGGGTCCTCATTGAGCAAAGATGGAGGATTTAGAGGAATAACCTTGTAGTTAGATGTTAACCTTTGACTATAGAGAACCATCTCAGGGTAGGTACCCCTAATTTTAGGAGGGAGGTTAGGGATCCAAATGTTGAAAAGGTGGAGAGAGAGGAGACTCTAGAAATGGTGTGTGAGGAGCTCTAGTGTTCCAGGAGGAAATACATGCTACCTGATAAGAGGCACATTAAGAACATTCCTTCGTCTCTAGGTAGGATGTGCCTAACGAGAAACTCATAACCATTAGTAAATCCTTTCCCCAGAGAATCTTTTCATATATGGTGAAAGGGAGTGAAATTGGAGACAACAAGCCAAGAAGAACCAAAAAAGAGAAGAAAAGTCGACGGATTGACACCAGGAGACAACTTTTTATGCTTGAATAAAAAATCATGATGGGAGGGGGAGGATAAATCCATCTATACACACAAATGATCCATAAAGGTGTGAGTAGACACATCATGAAATCATCTACACAAATGAAGGACCCCAACAAGTTTTTTATACCCTGCCAGAAAGAGAGGTTGAATAAGGGTAGGAGGAGACTTGAAAGGTTTATCCACACTACTACTTAGGGAGAATAACAAACCAAGTAAATGTCTTTAGAATAATTGGATAGGCTGAACCACCAGTTTCCTAACATCCTAGAAGTATGGGGCCAAGCATTCATGAAGTAATTGTGTGAGGAAAGGAAATTGAATAATGGATTTTTATATATATTAGAGACTCTCACTAGAGAGGATTACCCCCAGAGATGATAGTGTTTTCAAATAGTAAGAGTGAGGGGTTTATCCATGATGAATTTTGGCAATAGGGTCCAACGATGTAAGGATGCCACAGATTTGAAGGAATCAATATAAAAATAAATAGCCGATGATCCCTCCACTAGAGTGGAATGGGTGTATGCATCAGAACCCCGAGTTGGGGAGGAAAATCTTATTAATGGAGAGATAAGGATTACACTAGAACACCTTTCATAAAAGGGCCTTATTTCACCACAAATATAGATAAGTGAGAGTGTGATACATCCATAGGGTAATAGAAACCTTCCAAATAGAAATGGAAGGTGGTTGGAATAGAAAAAATGGCCATCCTAGAAGTTGGATTAGTAAGATATATAGAATATGGAAATGAAGTAATGGTCAAAACAATTTTAAAATTTTATGGTGCATGTGATACATTATAATGAGGCAAATCACTGGCCATTTGAATCTATCTTACAGTAGTTACTAATATTATTTATCTCAAATTAAAACTCAAAGTTTTATTAGTCATATATAATATTTAAATTTTTATTAAAATATATCAAGGTTTATTTATGTTTAGTGTTGTGTATGGAAAATGCTATCAAACACATTGACTTATTTAAAGCTAATCATATATTAATTTTTTTGTGTGTAATACATACTATAACAAATACATACAACTTTCATAGCTCATAAATATGTTGGGATTCCACAATCATAATCAAATGAAAAATTATGATCAATTGGTCTATAATGACACTCACTACATCACTAACATTATTAATCCTCAATCAACCTATCAAAAAAAATCCATGGTCACATGATCCAACTTTCCCATAGCCATGGTTAATGACTGGACAAGAAAAATGAGTTACTGATGTATAGAATTTTTTCATTGACTAGTAATGAATTTTGAATCAAACCTTTTTATAAATTTATTTATCTTGGGCCACCAGTCCTACATGAGAACATAATGATATATCTTGATAATACCTAGGTGAGTAATCCACCTAAAATAATGTGAATCATATATCAACTCATAAAACATTATCACAGGGATGGAAACCCAACCTTGGATGTAATCTAACTCATAATTATCTTGAGAAAAATCATGGTGTGACACACCTCCATATATAGTATTCCTTATAACAAAAAAGTTAGAGTCATACAACTGACTCTTATTCACTATCACAAGGAGTGATAATTCCATACCCAAAGATGTTCAGGTCGACTTCCCTATATATTCATAAACATCAAGGAACATCTCAATGAAAAATATCATTATCTACTACTCAGTACTAGCCACCTACACAACCCACACATGAGTTTTCCATCCTAGCACGTCAACTAAATCATTCCCCTTACTAGGGTTATATTCCATCTTGAAGTAAAAACACAAAAGATACTCAACCCACCTTCTCTAAAAAAGGTTCGGATCTCCATTATAAATTATATACCTAAGGATCTTATGTTATGTATATGTAGTTAATCTCTCACATAAAGTATAGTGATACGAACATCACCATATGTTCACTACTTCCACTAACTCTCGATCCTAAGGAGGATAATTCCAATCATATGACCTAAACTGATTCAAACCATAGGAAAAAACACTCATCATTTAACTAAAACGTTCCATGTCAAAAACTACATGCATAAGAATACTTACTTGGCTCAGGTAAGGTCAAATAAAATTCAAATTTTATTCTACCCTTCACCTTCAAGAAGGATATCCCATAAGAATTAGAAAAAAATAAATTTACCCACTTCTTGTTTAGGTCCATCATCATTGATAATAATTAAGATATGTTTTGAATGAATATACTATAATATAATTGAAAACATAGGAAAATATATATCTATGAAAAATTCTTGATCGCCACACAAGAAACTATGGTTTCAACATTCAAAAGGTTCATTGATTTGTGTACCTTAGAAATCACATTCCATAAGAAGAAGAGCTATCCAATCCATAACTAAAAAAAAAGTTTTGAATATAATTGATTCTCTATTTGTGTACTTAAAATTTTATCTATTATCGATAATGGTCCTCCCTTGACTAGGAGTACAATATAATTCCTCAAAAAACCATAATGAATGAATCTAGGTATGGATCAATAACCTATTTAATCTAGGATATAGACATGGTTGTCACATTATTAATTTCAATTTCATCACAAGATTATAATATAAAATATAAATCCAATTAAAAATAGTATGAAGGAGTTTATAAGTAATCCCTATCATTTGATGATAATATAATATCAAAAAAATCATGGATGACTAGTTATATCCTATTCTAAATTTAGATAGATTATCAATATGTGGAATATAATATTGGTTCTTGATTTTCACATAGTTTATCCTCCAATAATCCATACATTGGAATAAAAAACCATTCAACTTCTCGGTGAATATTATAATATCACATTAAGGGAATGTTCTTAGGTGAAAAAAAATTTCACCGCAAGATCCCCTAACTAAACCTTTATCTCTCAAATCAATACAGAAGATATCCAATATGGTGTAATAGATAATGGCTTCATAACTATTATGAGCACGATAAAAAAGTTTACCCCTTTCTCAAGTGGAATTCCCAAGAAGACATTAGGAATGAAAAAAATGAAATATTCAAAAATAAAAGGAAATAATATATAACTCATCTTTATATTATCTAGATCAACACGAGAAAACTAGGCTTATAGTATGCATAACAACTGATGGTTAAGTCCAAAATGGTCTTCCTGAAAATACCACTCACTTGAATGGGTATGAATCCAAATTTATCAAATGTGAGAAATAACCACTCTAGATAGAAGTTTATGTGTTCCTGATACATAGTCAACAAATATTTACCATGTATCACATAAAAACAACACATCTCTAACATGAAAAATCAAATAAATACCTATTTAAACTCAAAAAAGGTAACACATAGTTAATCGATGACCCCCATTAGATCACACTCCTAAGTGAATATCGATAGACATCACACTATAGTGTTATTTGATATATTTTCCCTGATTAGTAGAACAGGGAGATGATATAATCAAATATGATACACAAATATCAAATAAAGGGGATTTGATGGTAGATTCCTCAATAATCATACCTCAATCAGTCTATAGTCCCTTATTATGGCCAGTTTTTCCTGGACTAACAACATCAAGTTGACTTAAAATCGAGCCTTTTCCCTAGAATCCAACATTGAGAACTCTATGGATCAACATTTTACAACCTCTTCTAACCATGAGAACTTCAAAAATATCTACACCATGACTATCTGCAGGATCTCTAACTACCACCCTATGGTACCAATCATGATCCCAAAATTGATCCATGATTTTAGTGACCACCAAAATCACTAGTTATATAAGAATAAATCTAGATGAAATGATAAAAGTACTCAATATTTTCAAATGAATGGTACTCCACCCATGTTCAGTGGAATTGTTGTCAATCATGATCTAAACTACCAAACATATAACATGATATCATAAATCTCCCATTCTAGAAATAAAAATATTCATTGCCTAAATAATCATTCCCATCACCACTATAGTGGGAATTACTAAAACTCCATTTTTAGATACATAAATATTTTCTTATTTCCTCAGTATATGAACAAGACTACCTTATGGTCATGTCTTTATCTATATTTATCTATATGATAAAGTCCTAATTTATAGACAAAAATAAATACAATCCTAAATATTTTTACATGATGTTGAATCAAGTGTCTTAGTCTATCTTTAAATTGAAAAACCCTGATTGTATCATCATTTTCCTATAAATGGAAAAATGGAGTAGCTATGTAAAATGAGAAACATAGTACGTCATGGAATAGATACCCCGAGAGACTATATAACTATTATATCTCAATGTATTGGAAATTAAAATTCTAAATAAACATACATAAAAATCATTATAGGATAACCTGATAAGTTTCTTGACCTAGACAAGGACATCCCACTAGTGCAACAGTAGACCTCAATGAATATAAACTACAAGCTTCACTTAGATCTCAAGGGGTGTTGGTAAATGATCAATGATATCATGCGTTTAATTTATCCATATCTATGTATCATGAGGTCTACCAATCTAATAAATAGATGTGAATGTTGAAACTGGAACTCCCTGGTCAGATCATATATAAAAATACCATCTCCCAGATCTTGATATCCCATGTACTGAATAACATTAAGAACACTATCATGGGGCTTCTAGATAAGAGGAGGTGTGTGTGAAATTGGTAAATCTGTATGAGTAACTGGCAGTGTATACTTGTACCATCCATATCAACACTCAACTGATGGTCTTCCTAATGGAATTCCACTATAATGCAAAACTCCAAACTAAAAAACTCAAATATTACAAGTTTGAATATAATAAATAGGTTATATTGGAGTAGTAAATGTCTCTATATCCTCTATAAATTGACCATGATATATCAGGGGTCTCACATAACCTCTATAACTCAATATATCCACATCTACTCTCTCTATCAGGGGTATAATTTGATATATAAGTCATTACCATTATCAATTTGATAATAACATAACATAAACGTCATTCAATAAAGTATAATTCCACCATCATGATATATATGAAAACATTGTATAATTTACGATATAAACTTTAAATAATCAAACATCTTAAAATAATCAGATTACTTAAACACAAGTAAGAACAAGAATGTCATCTGAATCCTTCATGTTTAGAATTATGATCAAATTTACACCCTCTTTCCACCTAAATATAATATTAAAACCCAATAAATCATAATTCAACATGACAATGAATCCTATTTACAAAAAATAACCCAATAATAAAATAAAGAACAAATAATATGAATCTTATCCATGAAAGTATAGTATTTTATCACATTTAGTTTCATTGTTCCCAAAAATAATATCCATACCAAGCCTAGAAAACTCTTGAACATCTATAATCCATGTCCAAAAAATTATAAAAAAATAAGGCACCGATATCACATTATATCATCCCAAATATGGTTCACCCCCACTATGATCGAACCAAGCTCCACATCCCTTATGTATTCCTCCCTATACTCATATGGCTATTAACAAGCAGTGAGGGTTTATATGAAAATATGTGAGACTATACCTTAAATGGCATAGATAACTATAAATTACAATAGAATTAATATAGTATTGTCATCACCTAAAAAGATCAGGATTAAGGGAGGAATTAATTGTTCAATTCCATGAATAAATAAAATGAATTACATGATATCACTATAGGAAAAACTACAATTCTAGGTATTATTATAGTTATAAACATGGTTCTCCATTGGCAGATCATATAAAAATCACCCAAAACAGATCAAATTTGATAGAATAAATAGAAAAAATAGTCTCAAGTACGTGACCAATCCCTAACTCCCACCTCTAACCAAGATTTAAATTAACCATCAAGCATTAGAACCTTGACCTAATATACTCGTGAAACCGTGAGGGATACCTAGATACACATGGAAGTTACAGAGGGGGTGAATATTGCTCCGTAGTCCATCACAAATTATGTACCTAAATATATCAAATAATATATGTGCACTTATACTATGATATGATAAAAAAATGAAATCATGTAATTAAAATAAAAATACATATTTTATAACTCTAGGTGAAGTATAGATACCCAAGTGTGACCAAGTCTGCTTCATCTAGTGTCTGTATGTATCTAAACAAACAACATAATCATCAGTTAGGTAATACACCTCAGTACATAGTCAACATGTATAATGTCTCATCATAATATAATTATCAATACATGGAAAGTATCTATAAATGACATATCCATAATTGAGGTAATATTTTTCCTATGATAACAAGATCACTAATAAATGTGTAGTGTATCCTAATAATATGTTTAATGTCATGGGAATATAATATCTATAGTGAAATACTCATCGATACATGGCATACACATCCCAAAATATAGTCAAATAATTGGTAATCATGTCCCCAAGTCAACATATACACGTGGGTATCATGACTTTACCATATTAACATGGGAAGGAATGAAATCCCTATCCCTAATTACACACTTGTTTAAATTAAATCTCTAGTCCTATAAAATCTTCCATGTTAAAAGGAATCTCATTTCTTTAACATAGAAACTATTACGAGAATCATGTACCCTTCCATTGAAGTATCCTAATATGATAAGTACATCTCCCTTTTATGGGTAATAACTGATAGTTGGGAAAAAACACCTCATCCCCTCATAATATGGGTTACACATGCATTGCATTACATTTGAAAGTGGTTCTGAACTTTGGGGTGACTTTTGAGACTTATTAATGTTTGATGAGTTTTGTAATTGAGTAAGTTTCCCATAACTTAGTGATGTTTATCAAGGAAAAAATAATAAAAGAAGAAGAAGTGTATTTGATTATTATTTTTTATTTTATTGGAAATACCTAAATCATATTCAAAATCCCATGAAATAAAATTCATATATGAGATAGAGTTTTTTGGAAAATTTTAAAGGAATTTAAAATTATTTGGTAACTTTTTTGAGTTATTCTATATACTTATAGAGTTTGAAAGAAATAGTTATGAAATTTTGGTGAATTCTATAATATGTAAGGTTTTTAATACTGAGATGAGTAAACTTTTTATACAGAAAGTCAACAAATTTTGAAAAAGAAATAACCTACTCTTATGAATAAGTTTTCTACATGAGAATGAGTTAACCAAATTGAATAAGAAAAAAATTACTTTGATATGTAATTATTATATTTAGTATGTATGTTTTTATATATTAGTTAGAGAAATGGAAAATTACTCCATATAGGTTTATTGAAAAAGATGTTTATGATATTTAAGAATTTTATATTCATATGTAATATTTTTTATGAGATAGGTGGATACATAAAATTTTTATATGTATGCCTGATAGTTTTTCCAAGACTCAGTTGAAATTTGGTTAATGGAGACTAATCTCTATGATATGTAAGATATATTATTTTCTATGTAATGTTTAATTTCAAGATGTGTATGGATTTTCAATTTGTGTATAGGTTTTTTTCTAGGAAAAAATATGATATATCTTAATGTTTATATGTTCTTCTAAAATATTCTAAGTAATTTCAAAAGAATCATTTTTGGAAGATAAATAATAATTTAAAAGTTTTTTAAAAATATTATTATTATAAAGATTTTATTTTTAGGGATTAAATATCAATAAAGGAATTAACGAAACAAGTAGTGGAGGAAGATGTTTCATTTCAAAAGATGATGTTTATTGGAAATTATGTTGTCTTGGATAAATAAATAAAATATTTTCATTATGATTAGATGTAGTGAGATATATGGTTTGATATTTTCTAAAAAAGTATGAAGGTTCATGTTGTGAAAAACGTTTCCACCCCATGAGGGGTGGTATAATTTGAGAAATATTCTTTGACACATAACTATGCCTGTTGTAACACCATGATGACCTTCAAAATTCAAACAACTAGAGATGAAGAGGGAAAAAATAAAAAATATTATAATATTGGTTAAAGGTTGTTATTTTTTTTAATATTTAAATTTGAAATTTTATTTTTAATTTGAATATCACTTCTACTTATAGAGAAAAAGTTATTTTCTACAGCTAAGAATATATATAAAAATCACTGGAAAAGAAATATATTGATAGTGAGTGAGGTAAGATGATAATTTTTAGTGTGAAAGTAGAATATAAAAATTAATAAGGAGAATAATAAGAATAAACAACACAAAAATAACTTGATCAAAGTCTAAAAAAATAAAAAAGGAATTTCAGTCACTAATTCAACCCCTCTTAGTTAATTCTCACTAATCATGTCGGTATTTTTAAGTGGTATCACAGAATTCATGTTTCCTTTTAATATGATTTAATATTTAAAGTTTTAGGAGAAATATTTTCACTGTAATTTGATATTTTATAACTATATTCCTATTATAAATTTGTAAAATATTAATTTAATAAACAACAATGTGATTGAAAATTTTAATGAAAATAATTACTATGTTTGGAAAGATCAGATCCGATCCTAGTTGTTATCTCATAGTTTGTATGTATTTAAGGCTTTAAAATATTGTTTTATACCTATTTTTAATGGTTATACTATGAAGAATGTTGATAGAAATAATTTAGAGAATGATGGAAATGTTTATTTTTCCATCTCATTCAAATAATGAGTATCTTAAGATAGAGGTGGCCATGATAGAAAATAGAAAATCGAATAAGTTATACAAGAATCTATATAGTCAATGTAAAGGTAAATAAATAGAATCTATAGGTTTTGAGATTGAATTTTTTAGATTTTAATTTTCATGATTATAATTACTCAAGCCTCTTACAAATATTATAACATTATTTTTAATAGAAAATCAAATGAACAAAACCTATGGATCCAATGACATAATGTATTTGGAATACATTTTTCATAAAACAACATCATGAAAGTAAAATAAAAAAGATTTATTTTAATATCTATAACATGCTCCTTGATATCTTTGAGATTCTAAAATTGTATAGTATAAATGGGGGAATATATAAAAAATATGGTGATCTACAATACCTAGTAAAGTCACGAGCATAATAAAAACTGTTGGATAAGATTAAAATTACATAACATGTTATCATAAAAAGAATGGATGAAGAAATATCATATTAATTATGACATAAATAAGTTGGAATCATAACAGCATGGAATAATAGTAATGTGGAAAATCATAAGCATAATTCAAGGATCCCTATGAAGGCATAATAACCTGGTTAAAAAAGCCACATAATAGATTTGGTTTCCACTATAATCCCATACATATCATTTCATGAGATTTGAATGTTGGAAAATGTATTGGGGTGCTAACTAAGTCCCCCATCAAAACTTGTACATACATATTTGTGCCACAAAAGGGAATCAAACATAAGGCATATGCATAATAAATACACATGGAAATTAATGGGTAACAAAATAATTCCACAAATAATAATAAAAATATATCTCATAAGTATTAAAAAGTTAGTAAAGTAATGATATCTATTAAGTGTTTTTATTTTTATAAATAATAAATGTCAAAAATACAGATTTCATGTAAATAAAATTTCAGGGTTAAGGGAAGATAAGTAAATATTTAATTGAACATATTTAGTGAGGTTTTAAAAAAAGGTCAAGGAATATTTAAATATGGTAGTGTAATAAAAAACGTGTTTGGGTAGTTATAAATTCAAGGAGAAATTTTAATTTTTGAACTAGTGGATTGGATAAATTTTCACCCATGGAATTGAGTGGTTTAATGAGAGTTTTAACACATTATAAGGTGTAATTGAACATGGAATGAAGCTATGAATCTAAGTGAAGAGGTTTTGGAAGCAATAGAATAATTCCATGGTGTATTCTCTACATGGTGGGTATTACCTACAACCACCATCTAGACACTGACTTGCCTATGTGCTGGCCCATGAATATGATTTTTTCTTGGGTTCACTGGATAGCTAGTGGCCCTTGAAAATAGGGAAATATAATTTCTACCCCTTCATGCTTTTTAGGGGGCATCCCCCCTCCCACTTTTTTCTATTGTACACTAGTGGGTCTAAACCTCCTTTTCAACCTTCTCCACTTGTCTATAAGGCGATTTTGAGATGTTTTCAAGGTGATTGGAGGTATGTATCTCCCATTTGTGATCACATCTTATAACCTCCTCCACTTGTATCTAATTTGGAGATCACCAGTTATGGGTTTTTATTCTAATTACATCAGGGTACGGTGGAATTAAATGTTGATGATGTGGATTCTTCTATTCCTGGGAAAAGGAAGTCTTGATACCCCATCTTCATGCATTCAACATGATATTTGTTGGAGGTATTTCATTTTGATGAATATTCAAGGGGTTTTCAATAAATTTAAATTAGTTTAAGGATGAAAATGTGGTATATGATTTGGATTTCACCAAGAATTGTACTATAGGTATTTTTTGGGCCTCTTGTAATCAATTAACATTGGTTCTAGTGCAATATAATGACCTTGTTAGTTTTATAAAAATATGTCAATTTTTTAATTAATTAATAAATTCAAAATTTTATAATAAATATAATTTCGGTTCTTGGGTTGATTTAGGATCTAAAGTCATTAATACAATCTTGTTTTATCAAGGACATGGCTTGACAAGCTTTAACAATCCTTTAAAGCTATGGTCAATCCTTGGTAATAAATTGTAAAATCAGATATTGAGGTAGATTGTTCTAGAACCAGCCCTATGGGTTAAGATTTCATCTATTTTCATGTGTTGTGTGGTCTCACCACTTTAGTTGGTTACCTTTTTCTAAATTGTGAATTTCCTTTAACGGGAATGGTTATGTTAATTAATATGACTGGTCAAGAATACTTCCTTAGATGATAAGACCAAAATGTTTTGGAAGCAATGGCCCAAGAACATAGGCAGGAAGCCTCAACCACATACATCCTGGTATTTTAACATATGGATATTTTGAATTATGAACCCCTAATGTGAGTGATCATCCATGAAAAAAAAACATAGTGTCCATGGAGTGGAAACTTGTGACCACCTCTTGATGGAGGAGTGTACTGACTTGAGATGACCAAACCAAGAGGGATAAGTGAGACCTTTTAGATAACTGATATCTTTGACACCTCTTGAGAGTTATGTTCTGACATAATGTGTCTTTTTATCCTATTAATAAGGGATTATTATTCCTTCAAGCCAAAGGTGAGTGTGATCATAGAGGACCTTGACTAGATAAACCCTGTAAGATTTTTGTATTCCCTCGAGTTGTCTGGTGGCCAAGATGAGTGTGGTATGAGTTCCACTATCACATCATCACAAGGCATATATATATATATATATATATATATATATACTCATTGTATAGGTTTTATTGGATATGTTAAATTATCAGCCTAGAGTAGTCCTATAAATAAACATGGGCCTTGATCTATCTATCATGACTAACACCAGCGTGGTTTTACCATGAGGGTTATGAGGATGAGTTGTGACTATGACCTTGTTTATGGGGAGTTACATTCTCTAAGATAATGGTTATCATCATATATACATGGGATGGTATAGAGTTACCTTATCGGGTGCCTCTGTTTATGTGTTTACCTAGAGGACATTGATAAATACCCTGATTAGAGGCAGGCCCTGAGAAAGTGTGGTGGGATTTGGATAACGCTGGTGGTTTTGGGTGTTTGGACAAACTCATGTGTTTATTTTATTATATAACATGGAATACAACCATGGGTTTGGAAATATATGGTTAGGATTCCCTAGATTTAGAGAATGTATATGTGGTTGGAGATACCATTGATTTAGTGATTGATGTTGGTGATACCATGGATTTAGAGCCCATAAATATGGTAAGACATACTATGTACTTAGAGATTGGTATTCAGGATACCATATATTTTGAGCAAATATATGGATTGAAGATTCTATGGATTTGGATCCTGGATGTTTGGAATATCGTGGGTGGTTCCTGAGAGTCATGAGGATATAGATTGTAGTTTTCATATATTTTGAGCTCAGTGTTGGGGATACCATGGATTTGGATCCTAGAAGATACTTGGTTGGCATAGTCTTCATGATGTGCTCATAGAAACCCTGACATTTTTTAAATTCAGTATTGTCAATCGGGGTCATGGACCAAAGGATTGATGATGATTTTTTATTTACTAATTTTTATGCAGTGTAGTTATTGTTTCTAGTAGATCATGTCTCATGCATATATAGCTATATTTCTAGTTAGTATGGAACCATGTTGGTGGAATTATACTTTGTTATGTAATCACACCATTCTTGGTATATTATTTCCCATGGGTACCGAAGAACAATATCACTTGTTTTTAGAGATAGTCTATGTTATGGACCAGGATTGAGTATGGGGGATATCTTTTACGAGTACATTGAGTTTACGGTGTTACACAACCTGAAGTTATTGTAGAATTAGTAACACTATTTTCTTCATTCTGTCCTTTACATGTAACTGGCATAGTGGGTAGTTCGTTGTATGTATGGGGTGGTTGTTGAACCTTTAATGTATTTTATTTTTTTACCATTATTATTTTATATTTACCACTTATTCTTTCGGTTTAATATGATGCTCGATATTTGGTTATTTTACAAGCTATTACAACGTCAATTATAGGGGGTATAACCTCCCCATGATTTCTCTTTAGACACACACTACTAGTCTATAGCCTCTATCATCTAGAGAGGAATTCCTGAGGTTATGTATTAGTCCAGTTAGGTTATTGTTCAGGGTGAGATAGACCGAGGTGTTATAAAGTTTTATCATAGTAGGTTTTATATTTTTCTTAATATTTTAGAATTTGGTAGACTATAGGTTTAGGAATATGTTAGAGTTTGTGATGGAATATAGGATACTAAGTCAAAATAACCATTTCTAGTATAAGTCCAATTTACTATAGGAATGACATTGATATTCTTGGTTTCTATTTTTTTTGTTTATTTGATTTTCAACTAGTTTGTCGCACATGAGGTTCGAGATTTATGATTTATAGTTTATGGAATTTGGCTCTTTCATAGTTTGAAGAGGGTTAGTTATTGGTATTTTAACTCTTTCCCTAGTAAGAGGAAACCCCAACATTATATTAGGAACATATGGATTTTACATGGCATGTAGGTTCCTTCTAGAGTGATTTTTATAACTGATGAGAGGCTCATCGATTTAAATTACAACCAAATACTAATATGGAATTTTATTTTATAAGTACTTGGTGGAATTATACTTAGATTCGTCGACATGTATATAGTCCATTATTATGTAAGTTCATGTGGGTACCATGGTGAGATTATCAATAGTGTTGATTGTGATGATATAGTGACTTGTTTCAAGGGACATGGTGTGAACCAAGAAGGTTAGTTAAGTAATTGTTGCCTTAGTGAAAAACCCCTAGTGGGTGTTATTATTTAGGTTTTATTATTTAAAATGTTAGTAATAACCCATATGGTGTTATCCATTATATATTGGAATGGAATTATACTTTAATCAACCATGTGAATGTGTTTTTATAGATAATATCTTCTAGGATTATGTCATTGGTTATGGTAGTGATAACTACTATGTTGTGATTCTCTAAGGTGAAATACATTGTGTACATTCTCATGAGAATTGGCGCATAGGTGGGATTATGGTTAGACTATGATGTCAGTTATACATATGTGGGATCCATGAGTGGATGGTTGGGACCATGTATTGTTTAATATAGGTTCATGGATGATGCCCAATGATTTTTGACCTTTGTGAGAGACCTCATTTGCATGACTAAGTTGGAGACTAAGAGACCCTTAAGATGCGACTTAGTGTTTTAGTGAGTTGGTGGGTTGTGATACATGGGGAAAACCATGAAAGGTGTTATCCAGAGTTATGTTCTCTTAAAATATACTAAAATATAATTTGTGATTTAGGTTCTATGTTTGATGAATTGGTGGGGATACCAGGTATGCAGTATTCATATTTATTCTTTTATAGTTCTTAAGAATAAAACATTGAGTGATGGTTATTTGGAATATGATTCATCTAGAGTACCATGGTGTTGAGACCAGTATTGAAGTGAAAGATTATTCAGGTTTCTGAACTTATCAAACTTGGTTTCATTTTAATTCATTGGAGAGTGTAGGTAGATATACATGACTTGGAATGGAATCAAATTGTTTCCAAGTGTGTGGTTGTCTTGGAAAATCGATGTGTCATGGAACAAGATCAATGAATTCATTGTGTTAGACCAATTTGATAAAGTAAAATTCATGAGAGAAAGAGTTGGATAATGGATTGTGTGGTATAAAATTGTATACTCACTATGTAGAACAATATTGTAAATGTACGTATTGTTGCACGTGATACTGATTTAAATTTTTGATCGGTGATCAGCCGGGTTCGAGCTCAGTACTAAGGATTTTCGATTTGAGACTTATGGGAACGATGAATCGAGAATTGAGGGAGGATTTTGAAATATACCTTTAAGGTATAGGAGAAATTTTAAATGGGTCAGGTGCAATGGCATGACCAATCCATGAATTTTATCATGGGAAGGTGTAGCCAAGATACTGGTTAGCATGGCTTGGGAAGACCGGGACACATGTATATTTAGAAATTATTGATGTTTCTCTCAAGGAGGGGTATAGTAAAGGATGTGAGGTGGAGGGTGAACTGTTAGTATTCAGAGGGTGATAACTTTATTATGGTTTAGATATAAGAAAATATTCTGGGTGTGGTTCTTGTGAGCTAGGAATGGGGGAAAATTGATATTCGTGTTGACACTTAGGTTTGAGAAAATCTATCGATGTTTGACCACTATGATTGGGGATGAATATTATATGGGCCCCAGGGACCAATTCTTTAGTTCAGCACTAAAAAAAAGTGGTATCTTTTTATGGGGATCATGGATACAGTTATAGCTGTAACAACCCTCATGAAATAAGGTCCATAAAGGCTCGAGACTAATCATTAGATGATTATTTTGGCATTATGATGTTGGTAAATAAATGAATTTAAATTCATGTAGAATCCTCAGTAAATTATAGTTTTGAAATTAGGTATGTTAAGAGATGGATTACAAGAATAAATCCAGAGCTCTTGGTATTTGAGATGATCCGAGCATGATCATACTGAAGGTGCGTCAGTTCTCATGGAATGAGAAAACACAAGGATGATTTTGGATGGTTGGGGAAACAACTATGAAATTAAAGATGAAGAAAGGTTTGAACTTTAGTAAGTGTTTTTTTAATTATAAAAATATTCCTATAGGTATAAGGGTGTGATGATCTCACAATTAACGAGGCATAAACTATTGCGGCTAAGTATTAATAATATGGGTCAGCTGAAGGAGGTCTTATTCATTGTTTTAATAGTATTTAGAAGTAGAGATCATAAAACCTCATTGGGTACATCATTTTTTATATGACTGGTGTGATTCAAGAATTAAATTAGTCTTACGAGGTATAACTGATGTACTTTTAGCATGAAATAGATGAAGGTTACACATCCAGCTCAGTTTAGTTTTGGGAAAAAAGAAATGGCATCGAAAAGTGAATGTTGTTATCATGTTTGATCATGTGTAGTAGGGTGAAAAATACCCTGGGAATGTCATTAAAAACCGGGGTATATTTTTTAAGAGGAAATTCAAATGGAAGAATCACCAAAACATTATAATTAGAAGTTATGAGTGAAGTCTTATGATGGAGAGCACCCTATCCTAGATGATTAATTTGGATGAGACATGATTGTGTTTTAGGATGGATGACTTCGAGCACCATCTTGGTGTTTTGATAATTGGTATAGGAATTGTACTTAATTTTTATATTTGGGTTCCTAGAGTGGAGAACGTCACTTTGGATGTTTTTTTATAAGTTTGGTAAAGTATTGTGGATGTTTGAATGAGATTGATGTCCTAAGTAGTTTAGGATCGATGATGAGATTCTTTAAGAGACTTCTTGGTGATGTGAAGTGTTAGGGTTGTTGTTTTATATACTCTGTGGATACGCTAAATAAAAAATTCAAGGGGAAATTTGATTTTTTTAATTAGTGGATAGGGTAAATTTTGTATCGAATTTTGGATTGGTATTTTTGGAGTTCAAGAAAATACAGCAGGTGTTATTGGAAAAGGAAATGATCTTCAAAGCTATGCTGGGAGGTTTAGGAAGAACATGAAGAAGAATGTGGTGTCTAGGATAAATGGGGGGAACAACCCATAGACACCATCTAGTCATAGGCAAGAAACTGAATCACTATTAGGGTGGCCAATGGATAAGTTTACTATCTGGGATCACCAGTTCGCCAGTGGCCTAGTACTAGCTAGCTAGTTGACCTTTAAAACGGGTTAAACAGAATTTCGTTCCCCATTGGTTGTGGAGGGTTAATCCCCCTATACAAACTTATTTCTCCCACATGGAAGGGGTTCAAAACCCCCTTACCCACCTTCACCCCCAAGTTAGTGATGGGATTTTGAGGAATTTTGGGGGAAATTTGAGGTAATACTCTCCTTTTGGTGATTTATTCTTGTCTCCTCCCTCTATCATCTGAAATTTTGAGATCTATGGTTGGGGTGTTTGATTATTATTCCACTGGATAATGATGGAATCGATTTTGATGATGATACTTATTCTCTTCTTAAGAAGGGAAAATCCCAAAACTCTGCCTACATGCGTTCACACAATGATTTTCTGCAGATACATCATAGTAGTGAATATTTAGTGGTTTTACTTAAATTTAAATTATTTTAATGATGGATTTGGAAGTGAATGATAGGTATTTCACCTCTATTTCTAAAAAAGGACTACTATGGGACTCTAATGAATGTTTAGACTTGGTTTTAGTGTAATGGAATGACCAGATGAGTTTTCACTAAATATTCAGAGTTTATTTTCAATTAATTAATTAATTAATTATAAATGTTATAATTAATTAATTTTTAGTTATTATCTTGAGTTAGGATATTATTTCATTATAACAAGCATGATTGATCAAGTATGAGGTTGTATATCCATAGACATGCCTTGATAGCTACTAACAAACCTTAGAGATAAACGAGGAAATATTCTTTTGAAATTGGTGGTCTCGATACAAGACATAGATATTATTATTTTATTTCTTTGCATGTGTTATATCCATTCAGATAAATGGTGTATTTAATTTAAATGGAATTTCAATTCCAATCAAAATGGATAAACATGTGAAATTTCTTACAAGAGTATACCAGGATGCCTAGGACATGACAATACTAAATCACTAGTGAGATACCTCAGCCATAGAAGGATATAGCAAGGGATTTTCAGAAGTTTTGACTTTTTAACTCTAAAGGGGGGTGATCATCCTTGAAAAGAATTAGTGGCCCTGGTGTGGAATTCCATGACTAGTTCTTGAGGGAGGAGTGTAGAGACTTGATACAACCATCCCACGAGGGAAATATGGGACCTTTGAAATACTAGGTGGATTTTTCATCTCTTGAGATGTGAGACCGAACATAATGCGGAATTTAAGCCTCTAAATAGTAAATTCAGGATTCTTTAACCCATATGTGTGAGAAAAGTTATTGGACCTTTCACATGTGAGCCTTAGAAGACACTTGTGTGCCCTCAAGATGTCGGACAGATGAGATGAGTGTGGGATGAGTAACACTATCTCATCTAATGTGAAAAATATTTAGTTAATAGAACTTGAATCAGTTGGATTGGTTGGGTGAGATGAATGAACTAGAGTGATACTGATCATAGAAATGAGACTTGATCCATCTCCAGAGACTGACAACATTGATGTTTTCCCATTAGGCCTATGCGGACAAGTTGTGACTATGATATTGTTGACTGGGTGTGTCATTCATCAAGAGATAAGTTATGACTTGAGGGACATGGAATGTTATTAAGGAACCTTGTGGGGTTCCTCTATATATGGGTTGACCAAGGGGACTATGTTAGTTACCTCGATGACATTCCAATCCAGATATAGTGTGGTGGGATATGGATAGTGATGTTGGGATTGGGTGTTTGGAAATCCCAATGCTTTTATTTTTTTATATGGATTGGAATAATATCATGAGATTAGTGTAATGTGTTTGTGCTACCATTGATTTAGATCCAAAATATGTGGTTGGAGTTTCCATGGATTTAGTGCCCACTATTGCAGATACAATGGTTTTTGATCCAAAATATATTGTTGGAGATTCCATGGATTTGGAGCTTGGTGTTGGGGGACCCATGTATTTGGATCCGATACACAAATTTTGGTGTCAGGAATTGGGAGGCTTGATGTTTGGAATGTCATGGGATAATCCCTAGTGTGGTTATGGATTAAAGCCTCCCTGGACATGGTGCTTGTGGTTTGAGAATCCATTAAATTAGATCTAAGATTTATAAACTTCCATTGCTTGTGACCTTAAATTAATGGGGATGGGTAGGGGTAGAAATGGATTTTGATCCTATATGTTTCTTGGTTTGAACAGTCAAAACTATTGTTCTCGGAAACCCTGATATTGGTTGAAGAAGGTATGATTTATCAAGGTTATATACTTAAGAATAACTGATATTTAGTTATTAATTTATTTATTTCTAATGTTGTTATTATTTATAGTAGATCATGTAGAATAAACACATAATGACATTTATAGTTAGTATGATAACACATTTGTGGTTCCCAATTATGTTATGTACTCACATCCTACCCAATACATCATTACATATAGGTACCTAATTAGAAACTCACTTTTTTATAGGAACAAGTAGGTTTGTGTCCTGGTCTTGATTGAGTCGGATAACTCAGATGAGTACATCGATCATGGTGTGTGATATAACTCTACTTTCTTGGGGATACAACATTTTTATTTCCTTTATAATTTCTTATTCATGTAACTATAAAAGTGGTTGGTTGGTTGTATGTATGGTGTTGTTTTCGAACCTTTACAACACTTCATTTGTTATCTGTCTTGTTTCAATTAATTTCTTTTGATTTTTTATAATGATAGTTGATATTTGGTTATTATATATTATATTACACGATTCTTCATAGAGGGTATATCATACCCATGGTATCTTCTTAAATAGTTAGAAACCTCTAGAGTTTGGTAAGATGTGCTTGAGGTCAAATGATGGTACGGTTTGGGGTACTATTTAGTGTGAGACAGTTCAGAGCATTATAGTAAGCACAATATATTTTTTAGAAAACCAAAAGTCACAAAAGATGATCATCCATAAATTAATTCATAAATATATGAAACCATTTATGATTTAATAAATATTTATTTGGTGATTCATAAAATAGAATAATAATTTGGAATGTTCCCTTTGGAATCAGGGTTTCCTAAGAGAAAAGATTGATAAGTAAACTTTAAAGATTGTATATACCCACCAAAGAAAACATGGTAAATCATGGTATATATTTAAGGTAAAATTATATTGAATATAATGGGTTTTAATCACAAAAAATTAACGTTATAAAGTGTGGTATATAGAAAAAATTCATAACAAAAGAAAATGGGGTGGTTAAGAGACCCCCCTTACCACCTATCTATATTTTCACTACACTTTCATTAAACATTATGAATAATTAAATAAGATTTATTAAATACATTATTGAGATCCCTAATTTAATGTATTGTATTTTTTATCAATATTTTTATTGTAGAGTCATTTAATTAATATATAATTTCTATTTCTACTATCCAAAGGTCATTCATGTCATGGTTCTAAGGAAGAATAACTTGTAGGTAATTATGGATATTATTTATGAAATAGTTCAATAAAAAATAATTTCTATTAAATGATGTTCATGTTATTTAATGATTTCAAAATAGTTTTACAATTCAAATATTTATAAAAATAAACACAGGTCATATAGTTTAATTATTGTCCTTATATGATTAATTCACTTAGGCGGGTTTTATGACCACTTTGAAATTATATATAATCCTATAACATTATGACTTTAATTCATAATAGAATATTAAATAAAATAAAATATATTTATTAATATTATTTTCAACTATAATAATTATATAAATATAGTCCATGATGATGGTGGTGAAAAATGAAGTGCATTGTTCATGAAAGCGGTGAACCGACCACATTATGTACAATCATTTTCATTTTAGAATCTATTTATGGGAGGGTTGAAAATGGATATTAAATGATAATAATGACATATAAATATATATAGGATACTAATTTTACTATTTACTGGTTTATTGAAAACATATGGGGGTGGTAGAAGAAGAATAATATTGAAAGAGGTTCGATTTAGAATTTACCTTTTCCCTTTATTCATCTTCTATTAGCATACCCCATAAGCCGCCTTAGGATGGTATTTGTTGATAATAGAGGAACTAGGATGTGGAAATTTTATTATTAATTTTTTTTAATATCATGATATTTTAAATTAACGCTGTATTCGATAGCATATAAAATGCGCTATACTTAGATTAAACAAAGCATGATATATTACTATTTAAATGCTACATTTATAACCTACCAATTGAATTATAGGGTATGAATATGACTAAAAACAATATGATATATATATATATATATATATATATATATATAATTTTTAAACCAAATACAAATTTATTGGTTAATTTTTAAGAAATAAGCACTATATTTTTTAGTAAATTCATTTTATGCTCCAAAAATGTATTTTCTTCAAAAAAACTTTATTGATTTTTGAGAGAATATAATATAATTAATTCCCCATACATTTAGAAATTTTATTTTATAAAAATGATATCTCTTTTGAAACTAACATATCAAAATTATATTAGGGTTTATGTTTAGGGATTTTTCTAAAAGGTTTTATTTTTCTGTAACAAATAGTAAAAAGTACTATTTTCTGTGAAATTGTCAATAATTTCAATAAAAAATCACATTATTATTAGAATTTTATTTTTAGTTATTATAATACTCATTTACTTTTAAATAATATAATTAATTTTATTGTAATAATCTTTATACTATATTTTTTATAAGTTTGTTTGTGGGTATAAAAAGGTATCTTTCTAAAACACATTTTCATTATATTTCACATAATTATTTTAAAAATAATTTATTCCACTTATAGGAATTTAAATTTATTAAATGTATTTCATATTTTTATTGATAATTTAAAATTTTCACTAGCATATATTTTTGATATTTTTTCTAAAGAAGTTAATTTTTTCGTGAATTGTAAAAACAATACATTTTTTATAAAATATGGTATGCTTTTTGAAACAATGAAGAAACAAATATGATATAAAAATTTATTAAACATATATAAAGAATAATTTATGAAAATATAATAAAAATATGAACACATAATAATAATTAAAAACATATAAATAATTATTTATTTAATGATAAATATGAAAAGTATTTTTAGTGTTGATGGAGTGATTGGACAACACTGAAAAAGTAAAATTTGGTCTCTTAAAGATAATATTTATGAATGCCGAAGTACTTTATCTAATTTTATAATAAATAATAAGTATTATTTATTATTTTTATGGTTATATTATGATTATGGAGTTATATAACATGTGAATTATAGAAATTCTTGTGCAATTCATGCGGAAAACTAGAAATGTAAAAAAACATATTAAATAAGTTATCATGAAATATATTTGAGTGAATATAAATATTTAATTAATATAAAGGATTATTTTTATCTTAATTAATATATTTTTATTATGGAATTTTGTATTTTTAGTGATGAAATAAATAACTAAAATGCTTACGCAACGCCGACTCAGTGCTTGTACTAGGAGTAGAAAAATCATGTAAATGATTTTTGAAAATCTAAAAGTAATAATTTTTGGGTGATTTAATATTTCCCAATAATTTTAAAGATAAATATATTATATTATATATGTTTTAAGGTTATATAAAAAAATTCAATTACTTTCACATTGTTTTAAGATTCAAATTATGTGAATAGATATTAAAATGACATTAAAAATATTTTATGTTGAATATATTTTTGAAAATTATTTATAAATAAAAAAAATATTCAAAATATGATAATTATTATTATTAATGGAATAAAATTTCATCCCTTTGAAATTTATGATATGATTTTCACATTGTGGGTAAAATTATTACCCTTTAATATTTAAAAAGTCATTACCATGGTTAAGGATAAAATTTATTAAGCAAGGGGTTAAACTAAAAGATACAGATTAAAAATAATATCTAACTATATAAAAATTATATTTTATGAATAAATAAAGAACATAACCATATTATATTATAATAATTTCATTTTGGAACTATTTTACATGAGTTAGAATCATATTATATTATAATAATTCATGTATTTCTAAAAGTAAAATTAATGATGTTTTATAATAAAAAATAATTAATTAATTGATTTAAAATATATAAAAAATAATATATTTAGAAATTTTAATGGTATATGATTAAAAATATTAACCATAGTCCATTTATGGATCAATTTTACTTTTATAATATCTTTTTCAGCTACCTTATTATAAAAAACTTTGTAATCACAGTAATTGTCAAAATTGTAAACATGGATTAAAACAAATATTGGTAAAACATTCACTTAAACTTGTCCAAATTCTGTTTTATGAGAATATATAGAATCATAATAATCCTATATTCAAATTAGATCTATTTGGATCCATTTTAATAAGTAAATTAATTTATGTTAATTTCTTTTTATATAATTTCATGATTTCCCCTCCCCTTGCTTATAAAATGGAACCCTTGTCCTTTACTATAATAACATAAAGACACATTTGGTTAATATAATAACTAAAAAAATACCTTAAACCCCCTGAAAATTATGGTGGACTTATTTTTGGTTGAATAACATCCTTAGAGGGATTAATGTGTAAAGAAAAGCCAGTTTTCCGAATAACATGTATTTCTTTTAACAAAATGTTTTAGTTTTATTTATTATTGAACCTCTTTAAAATTTTATTCAAAAATGATTAAATAAAAACAAAAATGTCTTAAATATATGGATATGTGGATATATTAATGTAATAACATCTATCAATATTCCCATACATCAAATTTTAACTGAAATCATTGTTCGTGAGTATGAAGGACTACCGCCTCACAAACTGATGAAATTCATTTTCCATTACTGCATCTCATATATGGATATAAAGAGGGATTTACTGTATATATATATATATATGATATTAATTAAATAATTATAATTATTTAAATATAATATATAATATATGTTCTTATATTTATTTTCATTGGAAAATGATCATGGCGTTCGTGTGTACGTGTGAATTACCACCTCTACGATGAAATTTGATTCTTTTTTCATAACCAAATCACATGGTTTCTATATATAAGTGTATTTAAATAAATATCATGATATTAATTATCTATAAATAATTATTTAAATATAAAATAATACTTACCTTCTTTCCATCAAGTTTATTGAGAAATAGAAATGTTAATCTTGCATATGTATGACGTATCGTCTCCCTGATTGTACTGTAGTTTAATTTTCATAACCATCATTCATGGTCGATTTAAAACGTATAATTTATATATAAAAATTACAATTATTTCTTGATAATTATTCTATATCATATATAATAATAACCTCTTTTACCATATTCAACCACCCGAAGACATTTTTTTTATAAGATCCAAATATCATCAAAATGTGTAATATTACCTTAATTGATTGTCTTATTTAATATAAAATGGAAATAAATAAGAAAATTGTAATAAAAAACATGAAAAATGTTCATAGTAAAGTAAATAATTAATATAAATTCCTTATTTAGGAAGATAAATAACATATATGATGAGTCAGACTTAAGGTATAAGAGACACTTTACCTTAAAAACCTTATTTTAAATGTTTTCAAGATTTATTTTCTAAATATTTCTCTTCCATGTCAATATTATTAAAATTATTTTGTTGATGTGTTTATATAGAGATAAAATAATTATAAATAGATATTTTTATCTATTTTTATAAACTTTCAATGTTTTTCAAAATAGGTTTTTACATATTCTATATAGATAGTTTTGACTTTCTTCACAAAAAGAAAAAAGAAAGTTTTTTAAACATATACGACATTAATAGATTGTAACACTTCCATGACCTTTATTTTTATTGAATATTAATTAGTTATTTTTACAATTTTATTTTTAAATAAAATAATTTTCTCAATATTTTTATATTTTTTAGTTTTTTAGAAGTTATCAAAAGAAAATGATATTTTCCTTATTTTATGTGACTATATAAAAGGTGTTTCTTATCTGTTAAAAAGTATATTTTTATGAGTTAAATTATGTAAATGAATGATTATAAGTTTTTTGTACATGTTATTTACCTTGGAAACTGTTTATGGTTACAATAACCTAGTATAACTCTCCAATTTATTGGGTAATTGTTATGTATTTGGTGAATTATATTGGAAGTGAACTTTAATAGTTATTCCAATTATAAGGGTTCATTTAAGAAATATTGTAATGGTTATATTAAAATGACATCCTAAGGAACCTAAATGACTATTTTATTCTTTATAATGAGTTCTCATGTAAATAATTATATTTTTGAAGGTAATATAATGATATTTTGATTTAAATTAAGGTTTATTCCCTTTCATGGTAGGAAGGTATGTTTTTAAGAATATATTTTTATGGGTTCTCATATTTTTTAAGAAGTCCCCATGATGATTATTTTCCTTTATTTTTTTAGATAAAAAATGTAATGAAAAAATTTTGGTTTTCAAGATGATTTAAATATTTTTGTATATGCTTATCCGAGCTCAAAATTTATTATGTTAAAGGGAAACACTCTTTTAGGATTTCATTATTTTAAAATGGACTATATCAAATTTATTTATTCTTTTTATGTCCCTAAGTGTTCTTTATATTCCCATACCAAAATTTTAATATTTTTTCATAGGGTTCATGGATGATTGGGAACAATGATGAAGAGTTGATGTGAAAAAATAAAAGCTGGGTATAGTGGGAATTGTGCTCACTTAAAGAAATGGGTATTTAAATGTAATTTTTTCCTAATTCTCTAAAACATTAAAACAAAAAGGTCCTTAGGTATGTATTTGATGAAATATTTTGATTTTATGTTTTAAGTTACATATGGTTTAACTTGGGTCACATTTATTGGTATCAATGATTTAAATGTAATGTTTATATTTTATCATGAGATCCAACAGTGTAGGTCCAAGGTCCTTATAATAGGAATCAGATTAGGGATTAAATGAATTTGGAGATTATGATAGTTTATGGAGAGGTTAAATTAATATTCATATATACCATCATGGGTTTAATGTTGATAATATGTTTAATTGAATAAATGCCCTTATTTATGTGATGATAATAATTTGATAGACTTTCAATGTGTTTTGATAGATGTTTGATGTATATGTAACACATAAGTTTAACATGGAACTTTTTATTGGGGAAGAATGAATTTAATATTTGTGGACTTATGATTAATGGTTTGAATAAACTTTATGGTTTATATAGTCTTTTAAACTAATGTAATTATGGGTTATCATAATTTGGGAACATATAATACAGTTAACAATGGGATTGATAAGTCATTTGGAAACTATGTGACTAAGTTTATTTTTCGAAAATATTATTATGGTAGGGAAATTATATAGTTAAGGTAAATAGAAATTGTATCTCAGTATAATGATAAAGGGTTAAATGAAAAAATTATACAACTCATGTAAATAAGGTACACCTTCTTTTTTGGGATCCTACCTGATTATAACTCCACATTTAAATGTGAATGGCTTGGAGTAGTGATCAGGATGTGTGACCTTCTAGGAACAATCCCAATGCGTGTGTGAGTGAAGAAAAATCACACTTGAAAGGACATGTGCTGGCCTGTGGGGAATATCATTAGTTAGATGACCTGTTCGTGAATTTGGGTGGGCCCCAAGGTGGGGACCTCATGTCTGTGGGGAAACTGGTGCTACCTGGAAGGCCAGGACCCGATGACCATATTAAGACAGGGTGACTATACTATCACTGGGTCCCAATTGTTTCATTTGGTATCATAGGTGGTACCTAGACTTATGTGTAGTTCACTTCCTGAGTTGAGATGTAGGGCCCACAATGAGTATGTTGTGATCTTAAGGGAGGGGGGAGGGGGTTAATGTAACACCCAATAATGATAAAGGGTTAAATAACTAAATGATATGACTCATTTCAATAAGATGCACCTTCCTTTATGAGAGTCTACCTAATAAGAACTCAAAAATTAAGCGTTCTTAGCTTTGAGTAGTGATCGAGATGGGTGATCTTCTGGGATGTTTCCCAGGACGAGTGTGAGTGAGGAAAAAGCACACTAGAAAGGACATGTGTTGTCATTTGGGGACTTTCATTTGTTGGATGACCCTTTTGGGCACATGGGTGGGTCCCCGGGTGGGGACCACCTGTCTGGGGGAGAACTGGTGGTACTGGGTGGTGTGGGACCTGACGACCAAGTTAAGGCAGGGTGTTTGTGCTATCTTCGTGGCCCAGTTGTTATAGAAATAACTTTGGATAATAGGGGAATTTATTTTAGGGATAAATATTTTTTTATCTTTTAAAATCATAATTTATTTTATTGTTACATTATTAGTATATTTTAGAGAATATACGATGAAATAGTATTTATTTTTAGTTGTTACTGATGTTATTTAGAAATACATGTTTAGTTTATCTTGGAAAAATATGTTATAAAATCATTCTAATATTTTTTTTATCAATCTTAGCCCAAACTAATTTGAAAAATTCTAGGGATATTTTTTTGGAATGATTTAGTTTTTACTTTTTTTTATTAATTTTCTAATTTTATAGATTAATATATTAATTTTTTTGTATGAAGGTTTATTCATTTAGGTAATATATTACATAGTGTTTTTTTTGGAATTTAGTTAAGGTCTAAATATAAGAGGAATAAATTTTCATACTTTTATATCCCTCTTTCTTGATCAGGAGTTGATTTTAGTGCTTCTGGCACGAAAAATTCATCACGAATAATAATCATTTGGAGAAAAAGATGTGATTGTTATAGAAATTGATTAAAAGAAGAAATTATAATAGTAATGTAAGTGTATTTACATATTCTCTTTTTATATATAGTAAAAAATATATCCTTAACACTAGGAGATAGATCCTGAAAGAAAAATTTCATCTTATTACCTTTATTACTGGGGAATAGGTGGTCCTTTTCACACCTCATTGATTTGTGGTTTTTTAGTCATTCAAATTCTCATGATTTTTCACTTTTTTATGATAAATATTCTCTGTCACTCTTCATTATTATTTAGTCACTAATTTTTCAATGATTTACATATTTTAGCATCCCACTAACGAACTCCTATTTTTAAACCTAGTTTTTGTTGTTCAAGACGACCTTATTTTTCAATTTCCCACTTTTCAAAAGGATTTTTTTAACCATTTTTACAATGTGGTATTCCAAAAATGGTATTTTTAAATTTAAAATGCTTGATTACTGATCCCAATTTTAAATTGAAAGGACTCAATTTATTAAAGAGCGTTTAGAAAATATAATATCCCTATATTTTAAATGAAATATTTGTTTGATAGCGTATACAATATGGAACACTAAGTTTAAATAAACTATGATATATTATTATTTAAATGTTATAGTTATAAAAAATCCAATGAAATGGAAGGTATATATAGGACTAATCACAATATGACATATATATATATATATAAAGGTCATACTCAATAAAAATTACAATTATGATATTAATATTATATTAAAATAATATAATAATATTTTAGTTATAAATAATATACTTATTTACATATTAATCCTCTTTAAACATTATTTTTGGTATACGTTTATTTTTTGTGCATAAAAACACTTTTTTCTAAAGACTATTTTCATTGAATTTTACACGTTTTTGTTAAATTTAATTTATGAAACTCATAAGAATTTAAATTTTGTAAAATTATTTCATGTTTTTATTCATCAAGTAAAATATTTACCAGTTTGATGTTTTGAGAATTTTCTTAAAAGTTAAAGTTTTGGTGAATTGTAAAAAAATAATGTTTTTATGTAATACAATATCTATTGTAAAATCTCTAAGAAAAAAATATGATATGAAAATTAATTAAACTAATTTAAAGAATAATTTATGATATTATAATACAAATATCATACAAAAATTATTCAAAGCATAAAAATTACAATTTATTTCATGGTAAATATGAAAATCTATTTCATTGCCGATACAGTGCTTGCACAACGTTGGGAAAGTAAAATTCCGTGTCCTAAAGAGTATATTTTAGTGTTAATAAGTAATTTTTTTAATATTTTTAATAAATATAAATTTGTATTTATTATTTATATATATATATATTATAAATTTTTATTTATATAAAATGTTAGTTACAAAAGGTTTTGGGTAATTTTTGTAAATGGATAGAAAACACGAAATAACATATCAAATAAGTTTTCAATGAAATAGATATGAGTAAATATAAAAATTTAATAAATAAATTTTTTTAACATGAAATGGATTTATTTTATTAATTTATTTTCATTTTCTAGTGATGAAATATTTAACAAAAATACTCACACAATTCTGACTCCCTTCTTGTGCAGAAATTAAGAAAATCATGAAAATGATTTAAAAAACTATTAAAGTAATATTTTTGATGGATTTAATGTGTAAAAATAATTTTAAAGATAAATATAACATATTAGATATATTTTAATGTTTTATATTTTAATTTCATTATTATGATATTGTTTTCGAAGTCAAATTTTGTGAATAGTTCTCAAAATGACATTAATAGTATTTTATGTTTAATGTATTTAAATAAATAATTTAAAATATGTAGAAATATTTAAATAGGATAATTATAACTATAAATTGTATTAAATTTAATCCATTTGATATTTATGATCCAATTTTTACATTATGAGTAAAATTATAATCCATTAATATTGAGAAAGTTCTTACTATGGCTAATGTTTATGTTGATTAAACAAAGGGTTAAAAGAAAAGTTAAAGTTTACAATATTATCAAAATAAATCTAAATTTGATTGGATTATCTAAATAACGAAATATACTCCTTATATTTTAATACATGTAATTTGGAACCATTATACAATAGTTAGACACAAATTATATTATAATATTTCATGTACATCCAAAAATGACATTACTGATATTTTATATTAATTGGTTTTAAAAATTATTTGAAATTAATAAAATCCTATATCTATAATATTTAATGGTATTTGATTGAAAATATGAACCATGATCCATTTATGTTTAACTTTTCCATTTATAGAAACTTTTTCTACTCCTTTAATGTAAACACTTGCATATTGTGGTTATCGAAAAATGGGTTAATACAGGGTTAAAAAAAATGATAAGTGTAAAAACATAAACTAAAAATTATTTTATGGATGTATTTATATGTAAATAAATGAATTATAAACTAAATTCGGTTTCAATTTTTAATTTATTTAAAAATGTTTTCAAAAGGAATCATTTTTTTATTTTATAAGGAATGTTTTGACTAACTTTATAATATAAAAAAATGAATATTTTATTTTAACATATAAGAAACGAATATTTTTTCTTTACATCATGTAACTTATTTACATTGGTGATTCTTTTAGAATTTTAAATTTTTATTTTCAAAAAAATTAATTTTCTCAATAATTTGTGCTTTTTTTATGAGTAATCAAAATAAAAGATATTATCCATATTTTATGAAAATACTAGAAATAGTTTTTCCTATGGGTTAAAAAGTATAATATTATAAATTTGTTAATGGACATTAAATATTATTTGTTTTTAAAACATTTTATGGTCCCTAGAAATATTTTATGATTGGTTGATCCAGATATATCTCTATAATACATTGGGTAATGATAATGTTGTATGAAGAAATATGTTGGAAGTTGGATGTAATGGTTATTCAAATTATAAGGTTCATTATAAGGGATATATAAAGATTATATAAAAATTATCCTACACGAATTTTCTATGATCTCTAATTAGTTTTCATGGATATCATTTTATTTTGAATGGTAATCTAATGATATTTTTTAAAGGAAGGATTACTCTCTTTTATAGTAAAAAAGGATTGTCTTTATTTTTTTTCGTGGGTTATCATGTTTTCTAAGGAACCCTCTTGATTATGTTTTTTTATGTTTTATTATATAGTGTTATATAAAAAATTTTGGGTGGTAGTGATGATTTAAATATGTATTTAAATAATTATTTCAGCTCAAATTTTATTATATTAAAGAAAAAATCTTATTTATGATCTCTTGGTTTTAAATGGACTTGCAAGTTTCTTTCTTCTTTATTTATGTCCCATAATGAAGCTTTTGTGATTAACCTAAATTTTATAATGTTTTTAATAGGATTTAAGGATTATTGATAACACTGATGAGGAATTTATATGGAAAAATAAAATCTGGGTATAATGGAAAAAACGGTCACTCTAAGACATGGGTGTTGTGATATACTAGATCGTACTAATTCTCTAAAACCATATACCAAAAAAGTCCTTGGTCATGTAAGTGATACAAATTTATTTTTGATGTTTTTTTATATTGTTTAAATTGGGTCACATTTATTGGTATAAAATACATAAATATAAGGTTTATGTTTTTAGAATTAGATCTAGGAATTAGGATCCTAGGATGATATATTTGCGTAGTAATTTTCTAAGCTCCAAGGCTTAAAATCTATGAGGGGAATGGGTGGTGAGTGATGGTATTTTTAAGAGGGGTTTTTAATATAATATTGTATAGTTTATTATATTTTATAAATTCTAATAGTAGTGAAGAATCTTGTGACTATATATAGAAATTTGTGCATGTGAGTTTGAACTAATGGTTTCTTACATCAATCATGACTCTTTAATTTATGTATTTATCTTATAAGGTAAAATATTGAATTTTATCATACATAAATATTCCAAAAAATTAAACTATTTTATGAAAATATAGATAATTCACCCTAATAATATTTTGATGTGTATATTCTAAAGTTAAAATATATTATATAGAAATTATTTTTAAATACGACATAACTAATTTCTAAATAAAATCATTTTTAATGGTAAGATTCTAATTTTAATATTATGGATATTTTTATAACCCTTTGAAAAATTAATTTTATTATAATAAAATTATATTATCATTTCAATGAAAATTAATATTATTATATAAACCTATTTTATGAAAATAAACTATCTTTGAATATTTTATATTTATCAAAAAAATTAAAATAAAACATCTGTGTTATAAAATTCTAGAAACTTATTTTCCCTTTTTAAAAAATTTTATTTATTTATATCACGATATAAATTTGATATATTTAATTTTATATGATAACAAAATATTATTTTACAATTACATTGGTGAGGGTACTATTCGGATGCTCAAGTTACTATTCTTAATAGTGATATAACTATTCTAATGGAAATATTTGTAACGGTCTTATTTTTTCTAACCTTATAGAAATTCCTCATTATTTATTCATTTTTCATCCACTTAAATTTTCTCCAAAGGTTATTTATTTTCATTTTTAAAATTATTATTTAAAATCTAATATTCTATTTCTTTTCTATAGTGTTTTTTTGCAAGTGAGATTATTTTAGGGAATCAAGTAGATCCAAATTTCCATATTCTAGTTATATTGTTTTCTATTTTTTCCCATTTTATTTTAATAAGAATTTTTATAATTTAAATTATAATTTCAATTAAATATAATAAAATATTGTATGTTTTATCATGTGGTGAAATTGATCTATACACAACTATATTAAAAGATATGATGTATTTATATAAATATAAGGGAAATTATATTCATAAAATTCTGGTTCATTACATTATCCCCCCAATTTAGAACACTTACCCTAAAAATTTAATTTTACCCCCTAAGATGAAAAAATATTTGGGTATATCTATTTAATTCTTTCCTTCAACTCCCATGTTTCATATATGTAGTTATGGTTTTTCTATAGTACTTTGACTAGGTACAAAGTATTATTGAATTGAAATTTGCCTCTATGGTCTATGATATTTAATGGTTTCTCCTCATAATAGAGATCGTACACCAAATATACCATCTATAAATTTAGTACATGTGAAGGATCTAATATATACTTTCTGAAGAGGGATACGCAGAACCCGTCATATACTTGGGTCATGTTTTATGAGAGTGAAATTTAATATTCCAGAACTCTGTTGCAATTAATAAACTCAAAGTGTTTGATTTATCAAAGACTTATCATTCCGTTATTCCCAAATCTCATGTGTCTATTATATAGAGATATGTAGAGGAAATTTTTTTCTCCAACCTCATACACTAGGTATCTCAGACAATTTTCTGTATAATTATTTTGATAACACTAAGATTTCTTATGGTGCTTCTGAAGGATCTTGAACTTTTATACCATTTATTTAATCATAACATAGACCTTTCTTACATATCTTCCCATATAGGACTTCATATAGATCCATTTAAATTCTTTATTGGAAGCTATCATTGTACGAGAAGTCAACTAGAGGAAGATTTTTATCCCATCCTCCTTTGAATTGTATCAAGAATTCTCTCATCCTGTCCTCAATTTTCATGTTAGTCCACCCAAACTGGATATCTATTTTGGGGTGATAATACATAATTAAGATCAAATCATTATTTAGATCATGTTGTATAATTTTCCAAAACATTGAGTCAAAACATAGATCTCAATTAGATTCAATCAAGAGTGGTGTTCCATACATCCTCACCGCTTTCCAGATTTATATCAGTACAATTTTAACGAGTGAGAATTCATTATGAATTGAAATTAAGTGATCAGTCTTCATATGATGATACACTACATCCCATATGACATTATTTCCTTTGAACATCTTCAAAAGACCAATGAAAAATTCCAAGGTGATGTTTTGTCATTTCTATATAGGTATGGGTAATAGTTGGATTGTTAACTTGGACTTTTTCCTCTCTACCTTCAATTTTTTATATACCAGTCAAATTTATATAAATTCTAAGGTATACTTCTTCATATTATCCCACCAACAGTGCTCTTTATGATCACAATGTATCTATTTTCTACCTAAGTAGATGTAGATTGTAGATCTTTGTTAATAGATTCTTTATTATCTTATGTTTTGATGGTATAAATAGTTGTGTCAGAAATCATAAAAATCATTCTTCATCAATTTTGAACATCAAGGATTTACCTTTTCTTATAGCCTTCACCTTATTATATATTTCCACATCCTGCCTTTGGACATACTTTATCTTCTTCAAAATGGATAGTTGAGAAACCATTTGAGATGGGTATGATGGGGTTTCTTCCATTATGCCATCTATATCCATTTTTCACATGTCTAATATGACTAGATGATTTTTAATTATCATCATTGATATGGTTGATGTATCCTTTCTAAAAAAAGAATCATTCACTTTTTTCACCTTCCTACCATAGAAATGGAACTATCAAACAAAGTCCATGATCCGATATAAATATTTTCATTGGAACATATTAAGATTATTATGTTTGAATATATATTTGATGCTCTAATGATATATATATATATATATATATATATTAATTCTTCCCATAAAATAAATTTCCATGAATTTTTCAATGCGAAGATTACTCCTTCCAACTCCCAATATAGTATTGGATAGTTCTTCTCTTGAAAATTCAAATTTATTGAGGCATAAATCATAAATTTATCATTTCACATAAGTACACAACCGAAAACCTTCTTTGAAATGTTCCCACTTGAGGGTTTAATGAGTATAGATATATTGATAAGCTTCTTGTTCAATTCCTTGAAGCACTGTTCCCATTTACTAGTCAATAAAAACATTATCTCTAATAGAGTTATCTTGATTTACGAGATTGAAAAACACAAGAAGTTTCTTAAAAATCATTAATAATATCAATATACTATAACTAAAATATGGATATCTGTTATAGATTTTGTCCATGAAGATTCAATATGTTTTTTCTTAAAAGGATCCAAAAATACACATTTACTAGTGATAACATTTTACAAGAATATTTACTGATTCATAAAAAACTCACATTTAGTATAATTTTCATATATTTTCTCTTTTAATAATGTTTTATCATAGTACACAACTACTCCTCATACCCCACCTTGATTTCAGAGTATATTAGAATATCATTTACAAAGACTACAAAATATTTTTCATTATAATCCATAATGTATCTATTCATTAAGACTAGGAATTTTCCTGGATAATTAGTGAGAATAAAGGGAATTTATATGAACTCATAATGTCGATACCTTATTCAAAATAAATTATTGTGAATATTTTACTTCTCTACCTTGAATTAGGGATATCTTAACCAGAGGTACACCATAGAGAATTACTAGACCTCATATACATAATTAAACATGTTACCGATCCATGAAAGGTATACTTATTATATATCATATTTTTGGAGTTTGTGATATTCAATAAAAACATGGATTGACCAATCCTTATTCTTTGTTAATATAACTGATGAACCACATGTTAAGGTGATTACGTGTGTAAAACACTTGTCTAGATTGTCATGAAATTTCTTATTCAGTACTTCCAAGACAACAATGGCGATTCTATTGGGAGTCTTGGAAATGTGAAGAGATATAGGTATATGTTCAGTTGGATATTGGACCTATTAGTTAAGTAGAAGTATAAGAAACTCCTTAGGGAATACATTAGTGATTTCCCTCATAGTGGTCATGTCTTTAATCATGATTCTCTAAATTATCATAATCATTTAAGATAGATATTATTCCTTATAAGGAACTAATATCCATGATTGAGAAGAAAATTACAAATGATCCTTAAAATTTTGTATAATAGGAGTATGATTCAGGATATGGAGATTGAGTTTACTCCCTCAGTAGTTAATTTAGGTTTAATATATAGAAAACTAATCCATTACCACTATAGCATAAAATTATATTAAATTAAGTCTAATAATATTTTTTGGGAGGTTAAGACAAATAAAATTCATTAGGGAGGAGATATATAATTCGGATGAAATAATTTACCTATTTAATATTCTCATAGATAAATCCACCTCTGTATTTTCATGTGGTGTTTGAATAGTTCTTCTAAAAATCCATGATATGAGAGAATGTGTAAATCCTAAATCAAATAATACGTTCACCACCCTTGAATGAATAACCAGTGTACCCGTCACCAATTTATTATCCTGATCGACCTCAAGAGAAATGGTAACATAATACCTTCCTTTATATATAGTACATATCGGTTATTTTACTTGATTATCTCTTACAACCCATGCCTTAGGTCATTGAAATATCCGAAGTTTTAGTTCATTGTAGTAGAAACACTAGATTATAGGATTAGTATTTACTAGAACCTTCATTTTTACAGTTTAAACAATGATATTATATATCTCCCTTCAACATTGACAAATATGGTTCCCTATTTTACACACTAGAAGAATCTCTCAGTTCCCTTGAGATAGTTTTTTACATACTTCTTTCACACTTTAAACATATGGAATGTTGGATTTTATTTCCTCTCTGAGATTTATCCAATGATCCCCTTGAATTAAAATAAATTTTCCTATTTTTATACCGATCCCCTGTAGAGAACTATGTAATGAATTTTTTGTTTCTTTGTGAGATTTCAAAATAGTTTAATGAATATTTTTGGAGCTAGGTACTAAATCACTATGGGATTCTTGGGACCGAAGTGGCTCAGTATTGATATATTAAAAATATTATATCATTTACACTTATTTTTTTATAATAAATAGGGTTTTATATTTTCTGGGACCTTGGTTGGTAAATAAAAGTCCACCATTGGTTTTGGAACAAAGGTTTTACCTTGGTATGGTATAATGTTGGTCAGTTTCGAGCATTCTGTGGAAGATGAACATTGGAAGTCAAGTTAAGTAAATTAATTAATTAATTAATATAATTTACTTATTGACCTAATGTAATAAAACCTTATAAATACCATGTTATATAAAGCCTATAGGGTTATCTACATAAACCTAGGAGATTATAGAGGAGGGAGTGTTCTTCATTAGAGGATCGAGATTGAAGAACAAAAAAAATAAAGGTGAACTGTGTGATTAATGGTTAACACATGAGATCTTTTTCTCCATAAATAGAATGTTTGTTATTCCCCAATGATCAATACAATATTGATCTCGGGAATGATATTTTATTGATTTATGTAATACTCTATTTGTTAAGCATGAATTTTAACATCTTCTTTATTTTTTCTCACCGATTTATATCCTTAGCATGAGACCTAAAACATTTTCATATTATAGATCCAATTATACATTTTTTAACCTTGATAGCTACCATATATACCAAAATTATGTAATTTTTTACTAATATTCCAACAAAACATGAAGGTTTCACTCTATTCTTACACTTTTCCAACACCATTATTTTTTGTCTTCACAATTAGACCACACGGTCATAGATCGACATTTCCAGGTAATATTAGAACATTAAAAAACATGAAAATACATGGTGGATTCATACATAACATAAGGATTACAATTTTTTAGATAGATAAAGGTGTGATTAAGGTTTTTAGTGATGATGACATGGATCAGAGGAAGGTTCTTCAAGGATCATCCATGAGAGAGGTGCAGTGTGATAGGATGAACCACACAATGTGGGGATGGTTGGAATATAGACACTGGAAATGAATTGACTATAGTCAACCCTAAATGCACACTCCCAACTGAGATTCATGGCTAAAATGGTGGAATAAGCATTTTGGGTGAGGTACATGAATCATTATATAGTTTCTAGAATATCCCAACTTAGATGGTGTGTAGTGTAGGAAAACTCACTGTATAGTCCCCTGGATAGAGTGTCATATGTTTCAAGTGAAGAAAAGTATAGAAAATCATGTATATCCCATACATGCCATGTGACCCAATGTCAGGTGCTCAGTATCTACCCCATGGTTACGTGGTCAGGGACATGACCAGACACACATGTATGACCTGAGTAACGATTGTGTACTCAGAGATAGATAGTGAACCCAAACATGACCTATACATGTGGGCATGGTCAGTGTACATGAGTGTACTCTAGAGGGATATATGGTGGGCTTGGGTGGAAAATAATCACCATGTACCTCTTGTACATTTTTTGTATTGAAATATATCGATCCATGTTGTGTGTATACGAGGACATGTCTAGGTCTCTAGGTGTGTTCACATGTTATGTGACCTTAGGTACAAACTTTGTACCTCCCTTTGAATCCACCACTATCTGTATCTCCTTAATTAGTACTCAGATTGGGGCCTATGAGCTTCCTATCATGAGTGGTTTACTTTACAAGACATGGTGTTATCATTTTTTCTGGAAAGTGAGATACAATTTGAGTTGTTCCGAGTGTGATTATTCTTCAGGTGATGCTTGACTGATGGCTGTGATCAGGAAGGATCATAAATGAGATGTTGGGGTCAGTACTCCCGTATTTCACTATGGTGTAGGTCCCCCATACTATTTACATAGGTATAGTTGGTACTCCCAAATACTATAGTAGGGAGCGGGGAATCACTTTATGGAGAAGAACTCCCTATCCATGAGTTTTGATGGTGAAAAATCCCTCCACAAGAGTGATTGATCCCTCGAATGTGGAGTGTAGTGTTAATGATTGGTCCCCTCTACTCATATTCTTGTGAGGTTGTGTGTGATATTCAAAATTGAAGATATAAATTTAAAGCTACAAGATTACTCATCATTCTTAGATGTTTTGCAGGGATGTAGATCTCATTTATCTATCATCTTGGTTTCATTATGAGAATATATATAGGGTTTTCATTTCCCTATTTCTATGGGTTGAGAAAACTATAATTTTATCTCTTTATCTCTATCCACTATTTTGTGAGGTGTCCTATTGGTTATGTATATACTTATACCTGCATGGAATTCACCTACATGCGTTGTGTCTTATGCATATGACAAATAAATCATAAACGACCTTGGTTCCCCAGGATTCATAGGATCGTAGTTTTATCTTGTGGATTTGAAAACATTTGGTGGCCATACATAGTGATTAAAAGAAAAAAGCTCTCCATTTTCCCCTTTTTCATGTTATTTTAGTTTGGTACCTCCTTTCTAATTGAGTTTGTATTTTTACCCTTTATTAATTGGTTTTGTATTGTTATACTCTGATGTATTCCATAGAGGTTATTTCATTCATGGTTATACTATAGATGTTGTTTTATTTTATTACCTATTCACTTTTTCATATATATATATATTTTTGTGTACGTATAGGTACCTTAGGACACAACCCATAATTTTATTTTATGGCTTATTAATGCTTGTATCCATCCACTAGCTTATTGGAGGTGGGATTGGGGTGTCACACTTAGCTTGTCTTTGGTAAAGAGGGCCCCGAAAGGTTCAGTTTTGACTGAGTGGTATGAGAGGTGGACTTACCCCAAGTCATTGGTTTGAGTTTTTCCTAATTTTGAGGATTGTTTTATAAAAATATATAAACTATGTCGCAGTGTCTTGAGTGTGGATTTTAGGCCAATGAACTCAATATTGGTGCAATGGTCAATGTATCCATTCAACATGACCCTGACTACCTCCTCGTCAACTTTGCACATTGAGGCAATGATTTTACAGGAAAAAAACGGTATTTTCATCATATAGGATTGAGTATTTTGACATTATTATACTTATTTAGTTAGCTCTCAATATATGTTACTCTAACTATAGAACATATTTATAAATTTCTGGATACCTCAGTGATGACATATAGTTATAATGCCGACATGGGATCATGATAATGATTTGTAAAGTGTTGAGGCCTTCTCATGAGTTTTTTCCTCGATGTGAGAAGAGAGAAACCACACAAACTTTAGATAAGTAGAGAGTTAGAAAATCTTATGATGATGATGAATACATGTTTAGCTCTTTAAACGATTTCTAGTGATAGAGACTATTGAGGATTCATAATGAGCCAGTCCAGTAGGAGGCATTGGATTGGCTAGATTTAGTGGTTCAAGGTTTTAGGTTTTTCATGACCCTGGCCAATTAGATAGTAGTTCTTGTGCCCATTCTTCATCATGGATAAGTAGGGCACTGGTAGAATCTAATTATTAAAACATATTATGAGGCGAATCTCTCATATTCATACTTACAAAAGTTATTTTTTGATAAGTATTAACCTTTATTCTTACTCTCCATGAATATTCAAGATCATATTAAGTAGTAGTAGGGTAATATGGTAGTTTCTAATTATGCAGTGAGGTTCACTAACCTCATGAATTACTCCTTCTATATAGTGTGAGATCGATTCTTCTGGGAGTGGATGTTTGATAAGGAATTTTATAGTTTTAAATATTCTAACATCATCTCCTCATTCATTTTTTCTTAAGTTGGAGTGTTAGATTGAGATATTATTACTGAGAGATTCCTACCAGAGGGATGTCAAGTGAATAGAGTTAGAAGTAGTCATCAGAGGCCTAATTTATCCATAATAGTTAGAATGTGACATATGTTATGATCTCGATGGATATTTAATACTCATACCTAGGATGAAACATGCCGATTTCTGGATAAATGATTGTATAATGCATATAGTCGTGTAAGATAGGGATGATTCTCTTATTTTAAAGTGTGAGGTAACATGGAACGTGGTTGTCTCAATCACCATACTTTGAAGGATAGGCCAGTAGTGGATGGACCACCATGATAGAGGAATTATTATGATCCAGGATCCCCCAAGCATGGTCAGGACAACCCCTCGGGAGGTGGTTATGATAGATAAGATGGTGGAGCTCCAAATATAGGAGTTGTAGGTTGAGGTAAATGTTGATATCTACTTACACCACCATGATTAGGTGGCCCATTCTAGTTGTAGATATATGGTAATCGAGTCCTCAATAAGATGTAGGCTATGGGGGTATATGAACAAGCTTCTCAATATATAATTTAAAGTATAATCTATTTATTTTATACTCTTTATCTAGTATATGTAAAAATATGCGCGAGTCACTACTTTATCTCTATATCTCTTGTGTGAGAGCTAGAGCTCCCCATTGAGACCTTAGCATAATAACTATTTCTAGAGGTTTCTACCGGGATCTATTTTTCTATATTACACATCTGACTATAGTGTGATTTGGTGTTCACTGGGGAGATTTTCTCATGGGGACTCTTAGTCATCATGATGAAACCTTATGAAATCATCTTAGGTATGTAATATCTTTCAATGGATCATTCCCCTATTGATTATCATCACAATAAATTTGGAAACCTTTAGATAGATGGGATGATATTCCACTTTATGGATTGGAGAGATCCCATGGTTGAGAAAGTTGGTATTTTAAGCAGAAAGCTACAACCCATCACTCAATAGTTGGAAAATTTCGCCCTCTGTGTAGTGAGCACTTATCGAATATGGTTTCTAGTGGCATTGGAGGATTATGATGATGACATTCCCAAATATGTACATCTACTAACTCCATGGTGGTAGATTTAATTATGTATTGAATTTCACCACATGACTTAATCAATATCTTCAGTAGGATATCTAATGTCCCTAAATGATCTCCCTAAAGTGGGAGGGAATTTGAAAGTCTTTTGAGAGAAGGGTTTTATGTGAACTAGTGTGTCACCCTAATAAGTAATAGTTTTTTCATTGAATATTATTAAGGGTTCTTGAGGATTTTTGTGGATTAACATCACCTAAATCATGTGATGATAAAGAATAAGTACACTTTTATAAGGATTAATGATCTTTTTGACCAGTTTAGAGGTGCGAGTTAGTTCTAAAAGGTTAATATTAGGCCTGTCTACCTTCAGTCGAGGGATCATGAGGATGATATTCTGATGACACAATTCTAGAATCACTATGGAAAATATAAGTTTTTTGTGATGCCTTTTGGTGTGAATAATTCTTCTATTTTATTTATGGATCTTATGAACTAGATATTTAATCCATTAATTATTTTTTAGTTTTCTTCATTAATTACATACTCATTTATTTTTCATGAGATGATCATGCATAGCTTTTTATGATAGTCTTAGACTTACTCTGGGAGCACCATAATTATGATATTCTATAAAAGTGAGAGTTTTGGATCCATGAGGTTCCATTTCTACAGAATTTCATCTTTGATAATGGTTTGGTTATAAATACTATGAAGATTTATGTGGTAATTTTATGGGAAACACCTAAGAGCATGTCAGAGGTGAAAAGGTTTTTTTCTTGGTAGGGTACTAGAGGAGGTTTATAGAATAATGTTCTAGTATAAAAGAAACATTGAACACCTTTAAAGGGAAATGTCTTCCATTTTTCTATATTGATACTTGTTATATATCCTTTGAATTGTTGAGTTTGAGGTTGACTGGGGATCTTGTGTTGAGACTAATGCCATCGTGTGTTGATTAAGTAGTGTTTTGTGATACCTCTTCTAATATGATTGTTTTTGTGATGATGTAGAGGTAGGAAGTGATCACTTATGGGTGAATGTAGTTGAGAAAACATGAGCATAATTATGTGACTTATTATCTGGATTTAGTAGAGGCAATTATTTCTCTAAATATATTGAGGAACTATTTTTTAGGTGATAATTTTATTGTTTACTCAAACCTTTAGAGTCTAAGATATATCTTTATTTAGAGAGATATTAACCTGAGATATAGGTTTTGGTTGGATTTCCTATAGATTTATGAATTTGACATAGTCTATACTCCTAGTAAGGGAAATGTGGAATCTGATTTACTTAATTGGAAATCAAATTCTTACTTAGTAGAAGAGCTGTTTAACCAGTTTTATTTGTTGTAGAAGAACATAGTGTAGCATATAGGAAATTTTATCTTTACTTGATGGTGGTTAATCCTCTTCTTCTTTAGCATGTTAGATATGCTCATTTAGGATACATCAACTATGGGGTTCAACATGACCTAATATTTCAAGTATATTCACCATATTTATTTTCTAAAGTAGGGGAGTACATAATCATTTTTCAATAATGTATGTTAGTTTAGGTCACATTTCATGAAGAGGTGATGATATAGTTTCACACTTATCCTTGGTTTGTACACCCGGATGTGGAAAATATATAAAAGAAACTTAAGTGGTAGAATTTTTTGGCATTAATGAGGTGGAGTGTCACTATGATTGTATCTTGATGTCTCAAATGTCAGATGGTAATGTCTGAGCATCTGGTTTTGGTAGTTTTGACACTACCTCTTGAGATCCTACAGTTTAAGTGGGAAGGTATATCTATAGACTTTTTTCCAAGGATTCTGTGGAAAGTGAGATTCTATGATGTAATATGGGTGATTGTTTTTTGAATTCCCATGCCAAGACACATTCATTACATTGGGGAGTAGATTTTAGTTGATAGTTTGTGGTAGTTGTACATGTAAGAGATCATCTAGCTTCATGGGGAACCATTGATGATTGTCTCCGACCATGATTAACGTTTCCCATCATGATTGTGGAGAGGATTATTGGAGTTCTTCATGACCTAGAAAATGATGAGTAAAATGTTCCAATCCCAGAATGACGGGTAGACCGAGTGGACCATCCAAGTATTGGAGGATATACTAAAGGAAAACATGCTAGACTTTGACTGGATCTTGGAGGATCATCTTCCATTAGTAAAGTTCATTTATAATAACATCTATCACTATAGTATTAATATGTAACTTTTATAGGCCATGTTTGGGTGGCCCTATAGGTCACCCTTATGGTGTGATGAGATTGGAAATACATCTATTATTGGGATAGAGACAGTGAAGGCTAAAACCTGGTTTAAGTGATCCAAGATCTTATGATGAGATCCCAAAGTTGATATAAATATTATTAAGATCAACATCACAGGCCTTTGGAGTTTAAGAAGGGAGATAATATTTTCGAAATAATCTTACCATGATTTGGATTATGGAGACCATTTCAAGAAAGTATGTTATCCCAAAGATTCATTGGTAAGTTTTAGATCCTTTAGAGGGTTGATGAGTTTGTATAACACATATCCTTTTCTCTATAGTTTGACAGAGAAAATTCCATATTATATTGGTCATAGTTGAGGAGACATGTTCATGAATCAATGAAAGTTATTGACTAGGGAGAGATGGGCATTGTGAATGGATCCACTTTCAAGGAGTACCCTAAGGAAATTGATGATCAGTGGGAGATGATCCTGTGTAGATAGAAAATCCCATTGTTTCATGTTCTATGGAATATTGAGAGAATGAAGTAGACTTATATAGAGTGTAAAAGCTATATGTGATCTCAGTAACGCCAATTTTTTGTTTATAATATGATTTTCATGGAGAAAATCCTTGAAGGAGGGGGGATTTAATTAATTTGTTTTTGTATTGTACTAATTTGAAATATTTTAAGAAATATTTTTTTTATTCAGACACTGAGTCAGGATGAGATTCTAGGGCCCTACGAGGATCATTTAGAATATATTAAAAATATTATATATATTATATTACATGCATTTTTTTTTGAATTAATGGTTTTACCATTGTTGGGACCTTGGATTTGAAATCTTCGGACATTTTTGTTTCTATAATGTAGGGTCTACCCTAGGCATCACATAAAGTTGGTCAATGTTAGGGATTCCATAGAAGACAGTCATTTTTTGGTATGTTGAGTAAATTAATTAATTTACTTTTTTATGAATTAAACTAATACTAATTTATAAATACTATGTCACAAAAAATCTCCAAGGTTATCCATATGGCCATAGGATATTAAAGACGAGGGAGAATTATTCATTAGTGGATCAGGACTGACGAACAATGTTGAAGAGATCAAGGTGAAATTTGAGGAAGATGAATAAAGAATAAAATCTTATTCTCCATCACTAGAGAAGTGTTTCTTCACCAATTATCGATCAATTCTCAAGGTAGGTCACATTATTTGATGGATTTACACCCTATTAAATTTGATAATCATGGATTTGTATATCTACTATATTGTTCTATGTGATTTATATCCATCACAATTTCCCAACCATATTTTCATATTCTTAATCCAATTATCCCTTTGTAGCACCATGATTACACCCATGGATACAACAATTATGTAGTCATTGGACATTATCACATTTTATAATAATGGATTCACTCTATTCTTATGCTTTTCACCACCACTCTTCATGTTATTAATTTTTAACCCATGAGGTTATGGTTAATCATTATTGGATTAGATTAAAGTGTGATCAAACCCCTAGATATGTGGAAGATGAATGCACATTTTACAAACCTATGATTAGTGGATGAAAATTGGTGTGAAGTGGGTTTTCAGATGTGGAAAAAATGATCATAGTATTGTTATTCATTATTTATCCATGGGAGAGGTGCAATGGGACATGATAAACAAAAACGGGTGCATGTGGCTAGAATCCGGCCACTGGTAATAGATTAGGTGTCTTCAGAACTTGATCATCACACCCCTACAAGATTCTAGATAAAAACCGGGGAGGAAGTGGCGAGAATTAGGTCTATGAATCTTTCTTCATTTTATGAAAAATCCAAACTCACTTGGAATGTTGTCCAAGAAAAAAAATTGTGTAGTCCCCATGCTATGAAGACTATGTTATCTGGTGAAGATTAGTGTCCCATGATATATATGAAATATAAATTGCTTAGGACCTGATGATAGTTTTTCAACATGTACCTCAAGGGTACATAAGAATAGACACAACTAGAAAAATCAGAAGGGACAGAGTACACAGGAAGAACCATGTACTCATACATGGCAAGGGTACTGAAACATAACAAGTATAAATGATCATGACCATAGTATTTTGGAACTGGCTGGAGGGATATGGGATATCCCTAGTTAGACAAAACATGATGTGTAATACTTGGATAGAAAATCTGTTTGAGGGTGAGTACAGGACCATGTGACCAACATAGTTTACACAACATGAAGCACTATTTACGTGATGTGTACCTTCCTCACACTCTTCCACCTTCCACATATCCTTATTTAGGACTCATATTTAGGATTGCATGCAGCCTATCGAGAGGGGTTTTCCAAGTAGGAAGTCTTAGTAGCCTTTGTTATGGAATGTGAAATATTATTTCTTTTGTTTAATGAGTGATGCTTATTTATGAATTGTTAGACTGATGGAAGTTATCAGGAAAGATCATTGATGATATTTGGATGTTGGTAAACCCCTATCATACCAGGGAACAAATACCCCATAATCTTAACATAATTGGATTAAATACTCCCCCATTTTATAGTTGGTATTCGGTCATCTATCTAAATAGTTTAACTCCCCCATCTTTGAGCTCTTTCACTGAGTAGGTCCTTTATAGGAGTGAGTTCTCCCTCAACTATGAGGCACAATAGTGAGGAATGGGCCCCTCCACTCAAATTCTCATGAGGATTCGTGTCATGCTTAGCATTAGAGATGGAAAAATAGTGTTGTATACTGATTCTTCATTATTATATGTGTTTTGGAGATGAGGGACCCATTTCCCTGTCATCTGGGTTTATTTATGAGAATATATGTTGGGTTTGGATTTCCCACATTCTATGGGTTGAGGTGACTATTTTTTTATCTATATAATTCTATCCTTTTGGTTTTAGATTTTCTTACTAGGTATGCATATAAGTAAACATTCATGGGATTCACCAATGCAAGTGGTGTCTTATGTAGATGACCAAAATATTGGTGGTGGCCTTGTTTCACTAGTATTCAGAGGAGCATAGCTATACCTAGCAGAGTTGACCTTGTTTGGTGGACAGATATAGAGATCTAGATTCAAAAAATATTTTAATTTCCCTTTTTCTAATTTCCCCTATTCAGGATCTCATTTATATTTTGTAACATATTTTCCCCCTTTATACTTTGGTTATATATTGTCATTCCCTTATGTATTCCCAAGAGGTTGTTGCATTTATGGTTATACTCTATATGTTTCATCCTTTTATTATTCCAATAGAAATATTCATGGATATGGTGATGTGAATGCATACATGTAACTTTGGAAAAGCCCTTCCATTTTATTTTATGAGTTATTGGTACTTGTCGCAAAACCCTATCCAATCTGAGGTGGAGTTTTGGTCTCACACATGGCTTGCCTTCCTAAAGATAGAGCTCAATGGTTCTGGTCATGACACACCAAAAATCATCAATCCCTATCATGACCTTGAGGTCACAATGTAAAATCTCTTTATAGATATAGAATTATAGAAATTTATAATGATTTATATAGAATCTTATTTAACCCACTAAATATGTGATCCAACATACTTTCGATGTTAATGAAAATGATAGAGGTTTATCATGAAAGCCTTGAATTTTTTTCCTCATAAACCTTGTTATATTCGACTTATTCTGTTATTCTTTACAATGAACTCCCACTGAATTTTAAGATGGATATTTTAGGGAAAATATATGCTGAAAAGTAATTTCTTGAATCCTCCCATTTACATTAATTCAATTTATACATAGGTATCAATTTTTATAATCTGTATCCACTATTGATCAACTTGTCCCTCTAGGTGAGGAACAAAAGGTGTGATTTTTTTAATTAGAGAATTAGAGGGAATGTAATATCACTATAATAGAGTTAATCTGTTTTTATGATATGATGGGATCAGATGATCCACTAAAAGTATGAGGCCTTTATCACATAATGGGATCAACCATAACTTGATATTTTTAATGAGAATGAGGCAATTCAACACCATTCAAGTTATTATTCAAAACTTGAGTCAATTGATTTAGTACTTACATGGATCTCTTATCTCCCACATCTATCGGGTTAGAAATATCATTAGGGAAATCATTTTAATTCCCATAACAATAAATGTTGGAATTATTCCTCTAATTTCCAACAGTAACTAAAATAATTGAAAATTAGGGATGATAATATTTAAAATAATAAACATATAAAAGAAAAAATATGACCATAGAAGGAATATTTCATAAATTACATGTATATACTAACTATGAGTCTCTAGGTTTGAATCAAGTTTATCCATGGTAATATTTATGCTAGGCTTTCCAACCTAACATCTTATTCAAGTTCGTTATAATGGGTTATAAGGAGTCTATGAATTTTCTAATGTAACTCCCCCTAGAGTGTCATCCATTTGTAAAGCAATTCCCCATTATCAAGCATTGATTATAAATTTAATTAATACATAATGAGACCTTTAAAGGTCACTACATCTAGGTATACCTGTTCCAAATCCACATTCACATATAGTATCAAGATTATGATTTCATTTATTAGAAACCACTCACATTATAAATTACAAAAAATTCTTATTTTCTTTTATACTTAGGCTTATTAATATGGTTTTTACTAATCTATTATATTCCTAATAACCAAAAAATAATTTGACCTTTATCTGGTATTGTGATATACCATGATATTAGTATATATATTCCATTTAAAGTTGATAACTGATATTAGTTAATTTTATCCCTAATTTAATTATTATTGACTTTAATTTTTAAGAATACTTTTTCTATACAATTATATATATTTATTCAATAAATTTAAAATATCATTTTTATAAACCCTTGATTAGCATTTTTTGAACGTAATGTATATTTTATTATAAACATTTCTTTTAAAAATATTATATGATTTATTTAAAAAGAAAATTTTCTATTCTTTATAAGTTAGATTAGATTAAATGGATGATAAATTTGATTTCATCATAATGAAATTTTTTAAGAGGGATCTATTTATATTTTTATTAATTATTTAATTACCATGATTAATATTTAATTATGACTAATTAGTGGTTAAATGACTAAGAAAAAGTAGATCTATTTTCAAATGATTACTTGAAATTTAGACTATATAGAAACCCTTTTAAGGTTATAAATTCTTAATAACATTTCTCACCAACCATACCACACCTAAATCACCTAACTTTCATGCACTTCTTTCTTACCCCATAATTAACATTCTTTTATAGGGAAATTTATTTTTTTAATTTATAAAAGGAGACAACTTCCACTACTTTAATACTTGAACTTATAATTGAATTACTTTAAAAAATATACACCAATTAGCAATTATATATTTCCATTAAACTACTTCAATCCCCTCATCACCATAATATTTCCAAACTTCTCAAGTTTGTAAAAGACTTTCAAGATAAAGTTAAAAGTATCGACAAATGTATCACATCTTTCTTAACCTTTATTTATTATTATTTATTTATTTTACCACCTCTAATATCATCAAAATAAAATATAATTTTGATATAAAAATTAATGAGACTATGTGATGTTATTATACTAATGTAATATACTTTTTATGACATAATACACTTTTTAAAAATTGAAACATCATTATGTGTATGTACGGACAACTGTATCCTTGCATGACGTGTCCTATTGTTCTTAAACTTGTAACATGGATGGTTAAAAATTGGATTTTAATGAATAATTATTGAATTTATCTCATTTTTATGATTATTAAATGATAAATAATTTTTACTTTCTACCTCCCAACCATTTTATGGAAAGTATACTTTTTGATCATTTGTACATAATGATTATTACCTCCATGTAGTGACACATTTTGTTTTCCATTATCACAAATAATGAATAAATATAAAATTATTATGATGTTTAATAATTATATTTAAAAAGATTTAAAATTAGTTTATTGTGAGTCTAATTACAAAAAACTTAACTATTTTCAATATTCCATGACATTCACATAAAAATAAACTGAACCACCTTGAGTAATCAATATAAGTGGAAAAATTTAATAAATGAAAAAATTATAAAAATAAATAGACCCCATTAAAGTAATGATAGTTGATGAATGTTATTATTAATGTTTTTAATGAACTAAATTTAATTACAAAGTTTGTTAAGTACAAGTGTTGAATGCTTTCAAACATAAAGGAAAGGGATATTTTGCACTCCATTCATAACTTACCAATTACTAATTCACATTTTCTTATTTGATTTATTTCAACTTATTCTCATGTAATTATTATATCTTTATATATATATTTCCCTTAAATGTGTACGGAATTTTATTTCCTTTCCATTACTGGGGATATACATGTTTTAATTTCATTAAAAATACCCACTTTTAAGAAACACGATTTAAGGGGATTTTCAAATTCATATTTCAAGTTACAATCCCCACCTAAAAATGTTTTTAAAAACTGAATATATTTTAAAATTCATCATTATTTTATTTATAACCATCTAGGTACAATCATTATTTTAAAGAGAAATTATGATAAATTTTCTCTAAAATATCTATTAATTATTAAAAAAACATCCCCAAAGTGGCTCATTTTTGATTACTTATCCAAAAATTATCCTGGAATTTTCTACCATGGAACTTCAAGATCAAGATTTATGTTCATTTTAGATTTTAATTTCCAAATTAATTAATTTATTTCTTCTTATGTAAATCCTTACATCATATCTTTCAGATAATCTTTGAGACAAGATCGGGAAACCCAATTCTTTATCATTGATTTTTACCATGTCTACGACATAAATATAGTTCATTTTTCATCATGTGGAACCCATATGTATGATATTAATTATTTTATGTGTGGGATTAGAATTATTTACCCCTCCAACGAATTGGGTAATGATTCCATCTCATGAGATATCACGTTGTGTGGGAAGCGATCCTAGCCAACTATAGTGAGTGGGATGTTAGCCTTGCCAAATATGTTATGTTAATTAGGGATAGAGCCTTAACATATGCTTATGATGTCATGGTTATGGTGTATCCAAATTATTATGATTCCATGATCTTATGAAATGATCTTATTTATTCTATGCTATTATGTTATCATTTATTTATTCTATTATTCCAAGCTTATGTTCATTCTCTTAATGACATCCTGTTCCTCCCATGTTATATTTCTTTTTCATATTTATTCCCTCATTGTTATTTATATCTCACTATTTTCCTTATGTGTTTCATATAGTTTATCTTATATTGATTTAAGTGTACCTATAAGGGTTAGGATAACACTAATGATATTAAATTAAGAAAATTATTTTGTGTTGTAAGATGCTGTATTTGCGTGTCTAATCCTCTAAAGACACTAGACCCTAGATCCTTATATTATATTTTTTGTAAACTATTAAAACATTTATGAAATAATATATGTTTATGGATTGGTTTTATTATTTAGTATCAATGTATGTTCTAGTTATTTTTGGATACTATAATATGATATTCGTAGTGAAAACCCATAAGATAATCCAATGTATAATAGAATATCCCTAAAATTTTTCAAAGAAGTTATTGTGTGGATTTTATAGAAATTATATCAATGTATTCATATTAGAATTTTTATTCCATTTTGGAACTAATTCATCTAGGGTTAATAACTCTAAAAAGAGTTGGTCGAGTATATCTTGGTCATTATAATGGGGCACGATGAATGGGCCCTTACCGCGCACTTGGAAAGACACTCCCTAGGAACATGACTTTTTTTAATTCAAATCATATTTGAAAACCATTAAGAAGATTTAAAAATATTTTAATGAATTAAATCAGAATTTATGGTTAGAGAAACTAATTAGAAGATAACCATGGATAACATCGATTGAAACATAAGTATTCATAATTTAGGATTCAACCATAATTTATGAGTTACCACTTATATGTTTATGGTTTAACATGAAAACAATTATTAATATAAGTATTCGAATCCCTATGTTTTCTTCATACTAGGAAATATCTATCCATAAGAGGAATCATGTTAATGATATCTACAGTGGGAAATGTGATGACTACCCTTATCAAAATTTTAACATGTTTGGATTGGGAGATGAGTCCTTCATAGATGAACTAGAAAAAATGAACCATGTTATGAGTAATAACATGAATATTATGGAACACCCTCAGATATATCAAGCTTCAATTGAAGCATGTTTGCAAAAAATGCCTTCAATGTTTATTTGAAATGTTGATCCCATAATCTCTGAACAAAAGATTAACTTTATAAAAAATAAATTCTCATTCCTTAAATGCTTTAAAAAATATTAATTTATAGTATTTGTTAATTTCATTGATTGAAAGGTATATTAGTTATGGACACTGATCAAAATACAAATAGTTGGTAAGACATAAAATCTATGGAGTTGTATACCAAAGAGGATGTTTATCAGTTATTATTTCCAACAAATTATTTATCTTAAAATTAATATACATTTTCTTACACTCAGGAAAAAAGAAGATGAATATTTTAGGTCATATGAGGAAAAAATCATGTGACTTTAATGGTATACTTTTATCCTTTTCATGATCTCAAAATGTAAGATTGATAATTTCTCTAGTTGGTTGAGTCTTAAACATGGACAATATTTGGAGGTTCATGACTTGAAATGTTATGAATAAATTGTCTGATGTTCCCTCAAAGTGGATATGGAAATGGGTGACTCTCAGGGTAATAGAGATAAGAAAATTAAAATTGAGATTAACCTTTGGGAATCTCTGGTTAAAATATATGATGGTAATAAGGTCCAACATATTACATCCTGAAGGGTTGGGTAGAGGTATCCTTGAAATTTTCTCAAGGTGACCAGGAAGTTCTTCAATATGGAAATAAGGGTATTTCGGATAAATCATGTAAAATAAAGAATAAATAGTCCATTAATGTGATCAATGAAAAAAAATATTAAGATATACCCTCATCCCACAATCTAGTGTTTCAAATTCAAGGAAGACAAATATTATGAAAATTAAAGAACTAATACAAGGATTATCAAAGCTAAAGAATGAAAATAACTAATTAGGATCAGAGATCAGGGTAATGATTATTTTATCACTACTTTTGAAGTTAATAATGAAAATAACGGGATAAAATTTATTGAAGGTATTCATTAAAGAATAGTGAAAATACAATTTTTCTTGGGTTCTACATGTTATTTCATATCATTCAATTTTAGTATAAATATTCAAACAACATGGGAAATACAGAGGATAAGTTAACTATAAAAACCTCTAATAGAGAAATTATTACATATCAAGAAAATAAATTTTCCTCATTTATTTTATAGGGGATGAATCTTCTAGAAAAAACTATCACAATTCTTTTTGTGTGATTTTATTTTATATTGTGAATGTACTGGTTGTCATTGATAGAGATCACATCATCTTTTGGGAAACAGAAATCATATTCAATATCCCAAATTATCCATTAATTCTATAAATTTTTAATGATAAGGATAACTACTTTTCTAAATCTTATCCTAGTTCATGTATATTTTTACATTATGAGAAGACTTATCTATACGAAATGATTACTTAAAAGGATATGAATACTCTTGAATATATTACAATTTAATGTGAGTATGCTGATATATTTTCTAAAGTGTTTTTTGGACTTCCTCCTGATAGGGAGGTTGAGTTCTCAATTAAACATATACCTTAATCTATAACAATATCCAAAACAACATATAAAATATAACCCATTGAACTATATGAATTAATGAAGCAATGAAAAGAATATATGAACATGGGTTTAATATTCCAAAGTACTTCACTGTGGTGGTGCATCAGGTCAACTTTTCAAGAATAAGGCACCTCATTGTATTTTTTATCACGAACTCAACAAGATCATGAAAAATAATAAGTTCATATTTCCATTTATTTATGAATTATTAGATCAATTTTGTAGAGCTCAATACTTATATGAAGTTTACCTTCAGTAAGTATGTCACCAGTGAATGGTATTTAATGAGGATATTCACAAGAATTCCTTTATTACATGGTATTTTCACGATGAGTTCATATTCATGTCGTTTAGACTCATGATTTCTCAATTAATCTTCATGGGAATAATGAATATAGGACTTATATATTAACTTTAATTTATTTTTTATTATTTTAAAAAAATATTCTTATATAATCCAAAAGTAAGGAGGAACATAAGGAGAAATTGAGTACCTTGTTTAAGATATCATAAAAATATAAGTTATATGAAATGTATAATAAATGTGAGTTTTTGATGGAACATGTGGAATTCCTAGGGAATATTTTCACAAGTAATAGAATATATGTAGATCCATCTAAGATTATGATGAATAAGGATTGTCCTAGAACATAATCTGTGATGGGTATCCATAGCTTCCTTGTATTATCTAGTTATTATGAGTGATCTGTGAGAAAATTATAATGATTTTCAATCTCACTAACCAAGATTACTCAAAAGTTTGTGAAGCATGTTTGGATACATGAATGTGACGATATATCCAATTAGTGAAAAAATAAGTCATCCAAAACACATGTACTCAAAATACAAATATTTGGGAAAGGAATTATAATATTTAGTGGTGCATTAAATAATGGATTGGGTTTTATACTCATACAGAATTAAATGGTGTCATAATATGTCTCAAGGATGTTAAAGGTTCTTGAGAATAACAATCCAATAGATGAAATGAATTTGGATGTATTAATCTTCACTTTTATGATTTGGATATATTATGTATATAGATATAATTATGATATAAATATATAGAGACTAAAAGTGTAAGATCCTGGCCTTTTATAGAGTCATCTTGGGCGCATTTTTAGGTACTTGTTGAGTTCTTTAATTACCTTTGTTTTGGAGTAGTGTATTGGGGTGTGTTTGGGTGAAATTTTAAGAAAAACTAATGGATAATGGGTTGTGCAAAGTTTGTTCATGGTTTGGAAAACCATGTGACTAAATTTTTCCAACCGTGGAAACCTGGATCGATAAGTCCGCATGGTTGGCACACAGTTTTCCCTAACCGTGCGCCCGTAACCAAGAAACTGTGCACACATGATTAATTCGCCGAAAATAAATTTTAAAATCACCCGAACCCTCGAGAATACCCTATTTCACCGTTGTCTCAGACTTGACAAAATCTAGGTGATCCAATATGATTTAAGAGGGATTCTGAGGTGATTTAAACATCGTTTTTTGAGATAAAAAGCTCGAATTGAAGATCTACCCTCTTCCCAGTAAGTGGATTTAATCCCATTGCCTCTCCTTTTCATTCATATATCTTTCCTTGATCTTTTTCATGGAAGATTTCAACCATTTAAATGGATCTAAAACTATGAGTTGAGATCTAGATCTAGGATTGTGGATCTAGATCTAGGATTGCAAGATCTTGATGCCTTTGATCTTAATTTTGGGTTAGGGATTTTGATATTGAGCTTGATTAATGATATTATTCTACTCAAAATTTAGGGATATCCATTGGGATAACATCCATCAATAAACTAAGGTAGGTGGTCTAAATCGAACTCTTATAGTCATGGATTTGATATGTGAATGTGAGTTTTTGGATTAGTTAGCTTCCCTTGATAATTTATTTCCTAAATTAAAGTAATTAGGAACATGGAATTGACTTGTGATTGCCTTGGTGATTAATTGATTACGGAATCATGAAAAAACAAGAGGGATTTACCAAATAGATATTATTTTGGAGATTTTTTATGAGTTTAGATATTGTAATTGAGATATTTAATTGATTGTGTTAAGATAATTAATTGGGTGAAATAAATTATGAAATTATTTTTGGCTCTATAAGATAATTAATTGTGAGAATTAATTATCTGACATGATGTTGACCCAAGATAATTAATTATGAGAATTAATTATGACAAGTTGAGATTTTATTTTAATAATTAATTGTGAATAATTAATTATGGAATGAGAATTGTGTTGATTGGATAATTAATTGATGAATTAATTAATGGGTTATTTTCTTAGTTAATTGTTGAGTTAACTAATGGCCTTTGAAATATTCAACTAAAAATTGTATTAGTAATGTAATGATGTGGCTAATTCTTATGAATAAAATAATGATGAAATGGATGAGACTTTTGTGGTGCTAGACATGGCATTCTAGACTAATTTGAATTTGGGACTTGGAAATATTGTTCCTCTCTAATAATTTTCCATGCTTGAGATGTTGGGGTGTTAGGAAAGACGACCTAAACCAAATGAGATAAGGAGTGTTAGGCTTGGAGACCTACACTAGATAATATTTGGTGTGATTGACATGATGTTCAATACCAAATAAAGGATAATAATTAATAATGATTCAAATGGAAAAAATAAATTGAAACTCGGACTAATGTGATGATTAAAGATTAAATGAAAATGTGATAACTATTTAATTATGAATTGTATTTACTGCTTCATAAAAATGAATACACTATCTCTTTACTGGACTTGTTTTAAACACCATTGGTGGTGGCCTAATGAGATTTACTGACACCCTATTCAGGATTCCTGAAAAGCATCCAAGTAGTCTCTATTATTTTGAGATAGGATAAGGGTAAGGCCTTAGGATAGGTTTATGTTCTGGATTAGAGCATGGGAGGGGGAGACAGATGTGGTTTAAGACCCTCTTGGGAGTTTTTTTGTCTTTACTTTTAGCTTCATTGTAGAAACTTAACATTCGCATTGTCAAAGCATGATTTACCTTTCAGTTGAGTATTATATTTTTCTTGTTTTTAATATCCTATGACATGGTATTGTTTTTGTTATTTATATGATTCCGCCCATGGTTATTTTTTTTTCTTACGTTGGTGTTTTATTCTAATAAAATAGGGTATATTCTCCCCATGACTAACATAATAAACCCTTGTTGCTAGTCAAAACTATCTGGAGTATGGGGAGGTGCGCTTGCGGGCATGTGTCCAACAAGATCAGGGCACCGTTTAGTAGAACCTATGTCAGGATGTCACAATGTGGTATCAGAGAAGTTTTCTTTTCTTTCTTCATCTTTTATATTACTATTTTTGTAAAGGTAGAAAAGAGGGTAGGAAGTGTCTAGGATTGGTAATGAACTCATGTATTAGAGCAACAAACCCATTTACGAGGGAAAATATAAGTACATAGGGTGGGATTTTTGTGATTTTTGTTTTTTATTACAATTAGATATTATTTAAACATAGGTGATGAACTTGTGGTGTGGTGTGATATTTGTTTTTACAACTGTTTAATTTTGTTTCATGGCCTAAAGAGGCATGATGCATGATTTTTCATGCATCATTCTAGGCACTCAGGGTTGTTATGGCATTCATCACTCTAGGAACTCAGAGGAAAAGGGGTTATAGGTAATTTGATGAACCCGGACTATTTATCCTTGCTGTGAGATTGAAATAATGATGCTAAATGAGATTAAATGGGTGTCTAATGAGAACCCAGATTGATGACATGAGTATGATTTATTAATTTATTAATGAGTTAATTAATCTGAGATAATGCGATTAATTAATGTTTCGATTAATTAATGTGAATGTATGTAACCTTGTTAACCATGACCTTGGAGTAGAATGGTTAAAGGTAGTGATAAGGCCTTAGTTTTGTCCGTATGGTGAGAAATGGTGGAAAGGAAATGTTGAAACTTGTTGTGTCAGTTTCCCCTTTACATAAATTTTATAAGGTTCCTTTATGAGACCTAAGATGTTTTTTCAGACTTGTAGAGATATGCCTCCACAATTATTATGGGGGAAAGACCGTGTCATTAGTTCATGTGTTATAGATACATGGAAGTGTTAAAGAGGAAACTTGGGAATGAGAAGAAGACATGGGGGATAAATGGACCAATATTTTTGGCTCGAAATCTTAGAGAAGTTCAGGAGTGCAGCTCGAGGATGAGCTGTTATAATTTGAAGAGATTATAAGATATCAAAATTTTCTATAGTCATCTCGAGAATGTTTTCAGGTAATTTTTGAGGGATTTAAGTACCTTTGTTTTGGAGTAGTTACTTGGGGTGCGTTTGGGTGAAATTTTAAGAAAAAATAACAGAAAATGGGCTATGCACATTTTTTTCACGGTTTGAAAAACCGTTCCAACCTTTAAAACATATACAGAGAGGTCTGCATGGCTGGTGTATGATTTTTCCTAGCCATACTCCCCTTCCCATGAAACCATTCATACGGGATTAATTATATGAAAATCTATTTTAAAATCACTCAGACCCCAAGCCTTGCCTATTTGAACATTGGATCAGGCAAGAAAAATTCTAAGTGATCCTAGAGCCTTCTGAATGGATTCCAAGGTGATTCGAATATCGTTCTTCGAGTTCAGAATCCTAGATGGAAGATCCACTCTCTTCTTGGTAAGTGGATTTCATCCCGTTGCTTCTCATTTTTAGTCCTCTATCATTCCTTGATCTTTTCATGGAAGATCTCCACCATTTCCATGGACCTAAATCTATGAGTTTAAATCTAGATATAGGATTATGGATCTAGATCTAGATTTTTAAGATCTTGATTCCATTGATCTTCATTTTGGGTTAGGGATTTAGATTCGGAGCTTGGCCAACAATATTGTTCCACTTAGATTTTCGGAATTTATATTGGGATAACATCTAGAAATATACTGAGGTAGGTGGTCTAAATAGAACTCCCATAGTCTTGGATTTGATATGTAAATTAGAGTTTATGGATTTTATAGCTCCCATTGACAATTGATTTATTAAAATGAAGGAAATAGGAATGTAGAATTGACTTGTGATTGCCTTTGTGATTAATTGATGATTGAATCATGGAACATACATAGGGGGGTTGACCAAATATATATTTGTTTTGGAGATAGGTTATGGGTTGATATATTGTAATTGAGATATTGAATTGATTCTGTTAAGATAATTAATTAGAGGAAATTAAATATGAAATAATGATTGGATATATTAGATAATTAACTGTGAGAATTAATTATATGCCATGATATTGATCAAAGATAATTATTTTTTAGAAATAATTATGACAAGTTGAGATTTGATTTGAATAATTAATTGTGAATAATTTTTTATGGAATGATAATTGTGTTGATTTATTAATTAATTAATGAATTAAATGATGGGTTAGGTTCTTAGTTAATTGTTTCATTAACTAATTTACTTTGAAATTCTTAACTAATCATTGGATTATTAATGGAAAAATGTGGATAATTATTTTGAAATAAGGAATGATTAAATGGATGAGATTTTTGTGGTGCTAGAAATGGTGTTCTATGCCAATTAGATGTTGGGACATGGACATGGTGTTTCATCCCAATAGTTATCCAAGATTTAGATTTTGGGGTTATAGTCATGATGACCTACAATTAATGAGACATGAAGTGTTAGGAATGGAGACCTACACTGAATGAGATTTGGGGTGCTTGACATGAAGTTCAACACCAAATGAATAATAATAATGAATGATAATTCAAGTGGAAAAAATGAATTGAAACTATATCTAATGCGATGATTAAAGATTAAATGAAAATGTGATAACTATTTAATTATGCATTTTATTTATTTCTTCATAAAACATAATACACTATCTCTTGTCTGAGATTGTTTTAGACACTATTTTTGGTGGCCTACTGAGTTGTAATAACACCCTATTTTGGATGCCTAATCGTCACCTGAGTAGAATTTATTATTATAAGACATGATATGGGAAAGGCCTTGTGATATGATGATTTTTGGGATTTCTGCATGGGAGAGGGAACCATATGTTTTTCGGACCCACTTGGGAGTTTTTGTGTCATTACTTGTAGTTTCATTATAGATATTTAACATTGGAATTGTCATAACATGATTTACCTTTTAGTTGAGTACGTTTTTTTCTTGTTTTGAATGTCATATGACATGGTATTTCTTTGTCAATTTATATGCTTCCACACTTGGTTATTGTTTTTTTCTTTTTTTTTGTGTTTTATTCAGATAAAAGAGATTATAATCTCTCCATGACTTACTTACCAGACCCTCGATACTAATTGGAACCCTCTGGCGTATTGGGAGGTGCGAATGCAGGCATGTGGACAATGGGATCGGGGCACCGTTTAGTGGCACTCGTGTCAGGAAATCACAACAATAGCCTAAAATATATATTCACACTAAAAGATATCAATACTCACCAATGATGGTGGTTAAATATAAATAAATATTATGACTTCTTAATCCAATAATATCTTGGGAATGTAAAAACATGTAAGATACTCTATGTTGAAATGATATAATAACCTTATTTATGATTACAATTGAGTAGGATTTGATATTTTTGGACATGAAAAGGATGTACATCGGAATTATGAAAAAATGAATAACATCCAACCTTTATCAAAGGATTATTAATCCATTACTTCTTGAGAAGATTATGAAAGATCAAAAGGATAATATAGAGATAGAAAACATGGTGGATTCCATGAGGAAGGGAAATCATCTTAGTTCAAAGTTGATGATAAAGGATTTTTGATATTTTGGAAACAATTATGTTTACCCTATAAATCAGAGTTGAATCAAGTATTCTGAAGGATTCTTATATCATGGCATTCACCATCCAGCCAATAATCACAATTATGTATAAATATTTTTAGGATAACTATTGTTACTACAATATAAAAAAGGAGATCATAGAATATCTATATGAATGTTTCTAGTGTGTCATCATGTAAAGGAAGAGTGGAAAAATTCTAAAGGGATGATGTAACCATTTCCCATACCAACATGGGAATGAGATAACATAACTATATATTTCTTCATTGGTCTTCTAAATACATTAAATGTGAATATTTATATATGGGATATTGTGGATCATCTTACAAAGACCTATCACTTTATTTATATTTGAGATCACTTATAACTCGATCACATTACAATGAAACACATTAGAGAGCCGGCGAGGCATTATATAACACCACTGTAGATTATATCTAATCAAGATATAAGGTTCACCAGAATGTTCTAGAAGAGTCTTTATCATTATATAAACATAAGTTTGAAAGTCAATATGAATTATCACACACAAATTGATAGATATTCTTAAAGAACTATCTATATAGAGGAGGATATATTGAGATCATTCTTGATAGACTTCCAAGAGGGTTGTAAAACATATTTCTCTAGTACAGTTATCTTAAAATAAAGTTTTCACTCAAGCATCTTAATTTCCCCATATGTATACCTTAGTGGGATGTGATATATAACGCCTACATGTTGTGATTAAGTATAAAAAAGAAAGTTTCAAGGAAATTATATGGTTGAATAAATGGTATAAAATGTTAATATCATTAAACAACACATCAAAGTAACATGGAGTTGATAGAATATTTATACTGATAATAATTGATGATACTTGAAGTTCAATATTGGTGATAAAGTGTACCTCTGAATATCTCTATGGAATAGAGTCGTGAGGTTTTGAATTAAAGGTAATCTATGTTTGAGATACATTGCCCCTTATTAGATCCTTGATCATATAGGAGTTGTGCCTTATCAGTTAGAACTCCCTCCAAATCTGATCAGGGACTCTTTTGTTTGAAGAGGAATCATGGGAACTTGAAGTGGACATGAAACAGAAGTACCCTCACCTATTTTCAACTTATTATTTGTAATGAAATTTTGTGGGTGATATTTATTAATATGTGGAATATAAAATCCTAGTATTTTAGTATATATATTACCTTTAAATCTAATAACTTTTATCACACAAACTAAATTTAAATTTATTATACATTAATGAATTATGTTTATATCCTTTAAAATTAATTTTTTTTATCAATATATGATCTTTTATATTGAAATTGTTTGAATTTTCATGTGTGTATAAATTAATATTACAATACATAATTACTAAATGAACATTTGGTTAATAAAATTATTTTATCCATATATTACATATTTACAATTAATAGTAAAATATATATACTTTTTAAAGAAAATTAGACAAAATTAACATTATTTCTTAATTTATAATAAAAAATTTAAAATAGTATGATTTTTTAATATTTTTCTAAAATTGTTAATATTTAGTAGATTAGTGAAAAATCATTGATCATTGATAACAAAAAAATGGATTTGGAGGATAATACAAAGTTTAGATTCATTATTTTTAAATTTGGAAAGAAGGGTTCTATTAATTTTTTATTCATAGATTAATTAACATGATTAATATTTAATAGTGGATAAATAGTGTTTAAATAATTAATTTTAGTTTTCTTGATTTTCCAAAGATTAATTGAAATTTATAATTTCTAGAAACCATTTCTATATTTTATAGTATTACCCAAATGTCTCTCTAATCATACCATAACTAACATACCATACTCTCTTAAACATCTATTCTTACTCTTTACTTAACACTCTTTTCCATCAAAAGTACATTTTTTTAACATAATAAAGGAGACCTCTTACACCCCTTGCATACATGACATCCCATTATAAATAATTTTGGAAATCTACCCTAATTAACACTCTTATATTTACCTTAAAATACCTCAATTACTTGGTCATCATAAGATAACCTAACTTCTCCAATTTCAACAATACATTACAGATTGTACAAAGCCTTCAAGACGATATCACAACATTCTCAACCTTTCTTTCTTACTCATTTTTTATTCTACCGGATATAAAATATTATATCCATAAAATTATGACAAAATAAATATTAATTATATTTTGGTATGATATTATACTAATGGGATATATCTTTTATTCCTTACTCCAAAATGATTAAAAAAATAAAATTATTGTCATGCAAATGTGCGGACTACCGCCCCCATATACGACTTGTCCTTTTTTTATTAACCACATTTAAAGGATTGCTAAATTTTTTTTACTACCTAAAAAATATTTTATGAATATCCTGATTAATATTATGAAATGATTAATAATTTTTACTTTTTATCTCCTTCCCATTTTATAGAAAGTAAAATTGTCGATCGTGTATACTTACAGATTAAAATATCCATGTACCAACAGGTTTTATTTTCCATTAAATACAATCATGTATGAACAAAAAAAAATATTGATTTATAAAAATTATATTTATATCACTATTTATATTTTATGGTTGGGAAAATAATTTAAAAATAAACTCAACCTTGGTTAATATTCCAAGAGATTCAAATAAAAATAAACTGAACCACCTCGAGTAACCGACATAAGTGGATAAGATTTAATATATTATTTTCTACAATAAATAGATAGTAGGAAACTAATTATAGATTAATAAGGTTATTATTATTGTTTTTAATGAACATAATTTTATTATACATGATGTTTAATATAGGTGAATAAAACATCCAGAAATAATGGTAAGGGATCTTCCGCACTCCCCTCGTAACTTACCCGTTACACATACTATTTCTTTTATCACCTCTATGAAAAATTACATTTAGGTAATTATTATATATATATATATATATATTCCACGTAAATTAAAAAGTAGTTTAATATAACTATTATTTCTATGGATATACATTTTTAAGCCCCTTCTAAATACCCCCTTCTACGGAAATCCTATTTAAAGTTATTTTCAATTCTTATTTCTTGTCAACCATCACAAAATTAAAATATTGTTAAAACATGAATATATGATAAAACTAATATTTTCTATTTAGAACCCACTTTTATAAATTTATATTCTAAATAATAATAATGATCATTTTTATCTAAAATATCTGTCACTTATTTAAAAAATCATCACTAAAGTGGCATATTATTTTTCTTTATTAAAAATTATCATGGATTATTATAACATGAGACTCATTGATCATTAATTTAGTGAATTTTATAAATAAATTTTCAAATAAATGTAATTATTTATTCTCATGGAAATCCTTATTTCATATCCTTCACATATTCTTTGAGAATTTTCATGAAACCTAGTTCTTTCTCATTTGTTTTTATCATGGTTATGAATTATGTATGGTTTATTTTTCCTCAGATGGAACAAATATGTAGGACAATCATTATGTCATATAATGGATTGAATTATATTGTCTTTTAACTCCGTGGGTAATGTTTCCATACCATGATATATCATGGGGCATGGGTAGTGCTCCTAGAAGACTATAGTGGGTGGGTAGTGAGGCTAAACAACTATGGTGCATGGGTAGTTTACTAGGACAACTATTTTCTATTTACATATAAGGGATCCTTGAATTATGATTATGATTTCATGTTTACGGTGTTTCCAAAATCCTATAATTTAATTTTCTTATGATATGTATATGTTTACTTCTTGATCTTATGTTATCATTTCACTATGTGAGGGTTCAAATCTTATGATCATTCTATTTATGATATCTTGTTATTCCAACCAAATTATGATCCATTATCAATGTTTATTCATTTACTAGGATTTCTAGATCACCCTTCGCCTTATGTATTTCATCCTAGTTATCCAAAGTAGATTTAAGAGGACCCATGGGAGTTAGGATCCCTCAATAGAGATTAAATAAAGACAATTATGTCATGTTTAAAGAAGAATTTTAATGTGTATAATCCTTCAAAGACACTAGACACTAGATCATCATATTTTGTTTGTTTTAAACTATGATATATGTTAATAAAAAATATATATTTATATCTTGGTTTGCCTTATATTCCAATTATAGAAACCTAAGACTATTACACATAATATTATATGACTGTTTTACATAAATACCCAATAAAGAAAACTCAATGATCTAGAGGTTGGGTATATTTAAAAGACTAGGTTCATAAAACAAAACCATGAATCTAAATTAAAAAATAATTCTTTTAATCTCATTAATGTGATCTCAGAATTGTTTAAGATTCTAATACCATATTGGATAATAAACAAAGGGGTGAGCTATAAATATTAGTTTGTAAATAACGAAGAATTACATATGAGTGAAATGGTGTAACATGATATCATAAAATGAAAGGATCATGAATAATCATTTGGAAGCCTGACATAAAGAAGTTTTAATCATAAGTCTATGGAATCATATGAATTTGAAAACATCATACTACACAATATTATAAGCATAAGTTTAGGATCACTAATGTGACATCATAACATAGTGTAAATAGTCCATTAATTGATTATGATTAATCTATAATCCTAAAAATATAATCTCATGAGATATAAACATTACCAAATGCAATGGATTGATATCTATTCCCACCCATCATAACATGTACATGCATTTGGGTGCTATATATGGGAATAAATCATTATGAATAACCATGTTGAATACCCATTGACACATCTTAAGGACATCATTAAATCCCCTTAAAATACAGAAACATGATTTCAAAAGCATAAGTATGAGGTAAATCCCTCGAAGAATAGGGAACTTAATGATAACTCTCAACCAAATTATGTGTCACCATAGTTTCAATTTAATTATTTTAATTAAATTAATGTGGAAAATTTAATACATAAATTCACATGGAAAAGGGAAGAGTAGAAAGAAACTGGTATATATGCGTATTTTTTCTAGAATGAATTTTTAACATTGTTTTCAAAATAATAGTATCCCTTACATGTACAATAAATAAATTTTATTAATATGAAAAATGGTAAATACCAATCAATATAACATATAATTTTGATTCCTCAATGCCAAATGTTTTAAAATAACTAGGATTCATTATTATTAGATTGTAATTATAAAAGAATAATCCAATTTAGTGTTCATGAATGAATTACCCTTGACAGGTTGGGTTTTATTTTCTATGAAACAAACTAGTTCACTATTTTAATAACAATTATGATAAATGTGAATCGTAACAATATAATAACTGAATAAAATCATCTTATATGTGAAGAAATAAATTGAATAAATTGGTACACACAAACCTATTTAATCTCTCTATAATGGGTTTAAAAAGTCAATATCGGTTGATTATTGATGAATAATAAATTGAAACCCCATATAAAATATATTAGATTAAATATATTAAAGGGTGATCTCAAATTCATAGTAAGGGTAAACATGGAGAACATAAAAAAATACAATCATTTGAACATAAAAACATGAACATAATGCTTAAAAAAATCTTCAGTCATGACATAAATCATGGCATTACAGAAGGCATAGATCATAAAGAAACATTAACCATGATAGAATAACATTGGCATAAATCATGGAATTGTGGAAGAAATAAGCATATAATATGATTTCCATAGTATCCAAGGCAATGCTGTAATGACCATCATAGTAGAAAATGTCCATTAATGAATCGAGTTTACCTGACGTTCCAGCCATGTATTACTGAACCATATTTTCTTGACATTCTATCCATGTATTACTGAATTAGATTTACTTGTCGTTCCAGCCTTGTATTACTGAATCATATTTACTTTCCATTCCAGTCATGTATATCTCATGAGATATAAATCTTTACCCAATGAATTGGAGGTAGATATAGGTCCCACCCATATCATAATTAAATCATTCTTAAATGCTATAAAAAACATAAATCATTCATCATAGCATAACCCACGAAATAAAATGGGTTTCTTAAACATTATTCAACCATAATCCATATAAAATAAATGGATTTCCGAAAAATAATTCCATAAAAAACACAATAAAATTAATGTAATAATAGGGATAGAAACATAACACTATGTAATCATATATGTAAAATAATTTTTTTTAAAATAGTTAAAGTTAATTATTAAAGAAAATATTCTTTCTTATTCAAAAACATTTTCTTTTCTCAAAATTTCACGTAATTTTAAAAGAAACAAATTTAGTTTAAAATAAACATGAAACAATGTAGATGAAGTTTTAAGGAAATAAGGCATCATGAAATTTTATAAAAAATCCATTCATGTCGTATATGTTAAAAAACATTCTCCTGTTACTTTTTTTGAAGTATTAAGAAAGTAACTCATATGGTAAATTAAAGAAAGATTCCTTTCAAACCATGTAGTAAAAGCCAAAAACGGTAAAAAAGAAATTTAAACATACATAGAAGAATAATATACATTATCGGATTTTCTATCAAAACCTGAAAAAAGATGATAAATATAACCCCAATAAATACTTATGTATAAACAATTTTAGATAAAAATGAGATTGAAAAATTATCCCTTACCTTAAATTTGATTTCTTCCATATATGCCCAAAACTCCTCTTCTTTGATGTGATCTATTTATATCTGCAATTAATGGAAATATATTTGGTATTTTAAGTTGACCAGAACCACTATAATGTAACTAGGAATGTTTAGAAGGGAATTGGGAATCGGATGGTTGAGCTTGAAGGCTCAAAATTAAGTGAAGTGGTGAGGGTGGATGTGCCCTTTTATAATTGAGGTGGGGGTCACTTTTGGAATCCTAAAAAATATTAGTTTATAATAAAATAAAACCCCACTAAAAAACCTAAAAAATTTCATATTTTTTAATATTAGATGATATAGGGTTTTAATCTCATCAACCAATAAATTTTACACAAGTTTCTTTATCTATTCGAACCTTTTCTTTTCAATTCAACACTTAGTTATTCTATTTCATTTTAACAAGGCTAACAAATATTTCAATATTAAAAGGGTAAAATAGTTTCTTATTTTATGTCAATTGGATCATAAATAAATAATTTAGAACATGTTTTAACATATCATAATTATTATATATTTTTAAAAATGTTTTATTATTTTTAAATAATTTAATACTACACTATTTATGATAAACTATCAATAGTGTCAATTTTGACTCTATTTAATTTACTGATTTATAAAAATATAAAGATTACAAGTTAATAACATATTAATTTATTGATTTTTAAAAGGTTATATAGAAAATTCATTGGAAATATTAATTATTCAAAAATATATTTATTTTAATATTTTTAATAACATTTATTTTATATCTCTATTAATAAAATAATTAGTACAATTATTTTGTGTAATTTTTTAATATACATATTTTTAGTAAAAATTAAATATAAAATAAAATGATGAATATAAATTTAATATAATTCATGATAATATATTTAGGAAAAATTATATGCTGTAAAATTAAACATTAAAAATGTTATACTTATTAAATGATGAATGTGAAAAATTTAACATTACTTTAAATAAAATAATATAAAAGTCATAATATATTTTCTATGGATTCAAATGGCCACTATCTTGACCTTTGAATGATTATGGACGAGATATACCTGAGAAATAATATTTGGTCTTGTATTTGGACATTTTTATGGTTATTAGGATTAAATTTTTTTTATTGATTTTTCATCAATTAATTAATTTATACATCATCAAAGATTAAGATATTATGGTAATTATTTATTTCCTAAAAATTTAATATATTTTACCATGATGTATTAAATTATTTTATCTTGCTAGGAAATATTTAATTTTGAAGATATTACCTGGATATTCCTATATTAAAATTATTATACTTATAAGAAATATGAGTTTGACATTTTTTCACTTTCATTGGTTTTATTAATATCTATGTCATTTTCATTTTCAAGTGGGCATTAAATGACTATGTTTCGAACCAAGGATGTTTAGGGTAGAATTTTTTTCATATAATGAGATTTTGGTAGGTTTTAGGATAATATTATTGTCTTTATCATATTATTAGTTACCCTAATTTACCGGATTTACCTTTAATTGTGGCAAATAAAAATTACTGTAGTTACTATTCATAATATTCCAAAATAAAAGTATCCTAATTACAAAATTTATACCCACAGATTACAAATATTAAATTAATTTTTCATAATTAAAAACACATAATTGACATAAATTAATTCCCATTGTCAATACCAAAAAGCAGGTTTTTAAGACGTAAAAACTTATCCAAAAATTGTCATGTGTTTATGTATTATTTTAATGTAAAATTACTTCCAATGACCAAAATTGAATTAAATTATAAAAAAATAATCCAATTACCCATTAAAACCAATTTAAAAGATAATCTAATTATATAAATTTTTTTATGAAAAGGCAGTTTTGAATTAAAATGTAGTATTTTTCACTATTAATTAAAATATGAATTTTATCAGAAAAACATCCAAAATTCAACAAAGGTAAATTTTTATGTTCCATTTCAAAATAATAAGTTTATTGTTTCATATATAATAAATAAAAGTGTTAAAAACTATATTTAAAATGGGTGCGCCATCAAAAGGCGGTAAAACAGTTTTTTCTGAAATGTACTTCTTTAATCTGAAAAATTGATTTTGTTCTTATATAATATTATAGAAAATTTAGAATATGAATTTTAATGTTATATATAACAAAAAACATGGGTAATAATATTTATAATAGTTATTATATATTCCATTAAATAATATTTTTATAATATACCATTGTTTAGTGAAACTCGATATTGTATACAATACAAGCTATTGAGGAAAGTCACTCATTCATGTAATGTAAGACAAGTTAGTGTTACGTTTAGTGAAAGCTTCCTTTGGTGTTGTGTATAGAATAATACAATCATAGTTCTTTTATAAATTGAACAAAATCTATACATAGTGTTGCATGAAATGAATTATATCAAAAGAACATTAAATTGTGTGTAACACAAGTCAAGAAAAGTGTTGTGTATATTGCAAGCTAATGCAGTGTTGTTTATAGAACAAGCTAATATTGGTGTAATGTAAAAAAAGACATCAAATAAATAAAAATTAATCTATCTCATAAAATCTTGGGGTGTTAGATTCTACCCCCTTTAAAATTAATATTTCCCTTAAAATTCCTTAGGGTTATAAATGGTTTACTACTTAAATGTTACTTTCATGGAAACCCACATCGTAAAAAATAATAATAAAATTTAATTTTAAAAAGGAAAGTTTGAAACTTTACAATTATCCAAAGTAACTCATCACTGAGTTTTCACATAGAAGAACATTGGTTGGAAGTGAAAACGTGGATATGGAAGAGAAATATGACCATCAAGTTTCGATGGATTGTGATAGAGAATAAGGTTTGGGGAAATTTTATTACCAGAAGTCCATAAATATATGATGATTTAAGGGACCATTTTATTCATCATATTAGATGTTACTAAGACAATATTTTTGGGTTTCCATATCCTTTTCCTAATGTTTAAGAATTTTTCATGAGAATAAACACTTACTTGATTTTGGTAAAATCTCATAGGTGTTCGTGCCTTGAAATATTTACACTTCATCTATAAAATAAATAAACAATGAGTAATTTGTAATTATTTATGTGTTAAAAGATCTTGAAATAGAATTATAGGCCATTCCATCTTTCTCTGTCACAAAAAGGTTAGAAAAAGTTATCAAATATACAAAAGTCTATCTATGGTGAGATTAATTGTTTATGGTTCCAAAAATGGATGTATAATTTATCTATCAAACCGCTTAAATAAAAAACCTAATTTATATTAACTGGGAACTTCTCATAGGACAGTGGTAGGTGATAAAGGCCTGCTGCACTTCGGTTGTGGGTTTGATTCTCACAACCTCGTCCGACGTGATGGGTTGTCACTCATCTTGCTGGTTGTCCTTTTTCTAAAACAATACTATTATAATATTATAGAAATAATATTAAAAATACCTAGCCTTAAAAAATACTATCTGATGTCAAAATAAATCTGTTCCAACTTTTAGGCTAATCCAAAATACTTCTATCCAAACTCATAGAACAAAACAAATACAAGAAAAGTCATATAATAATCATGTGAATACCATCATTTATCCCCCATATATCATAAGATATATCTTATTGGCCACATTCCAAACATTTAAATTAATTCATCATGCATTCTCTTGAGTTATGGTAATAACCTAAATTACCATATAACTTTATTGAAAAAATGCATGTTTCCTTATTCCATAACTTATTGGATATATACCATAAGACCCAAAAAATTGAATACCTCATCCATGATCTCATAACACTCTTGTAAACAACTCCATAGTTAATTCCCAAGAAACTAGTATCATCCAATTTACTTATTCATATTCAACATATATTTATCCAAAAATCATTATCTTAACATAATGTGACATATTAAGGGTTTTTTCCCTTAATCATGTGTTCTCTAATAATATCAATTTACCCTTAAATATCTTTTTGTCTCCTTATAACTATTAAAAAAATACATTCAAATACTTAAGGGAAAACATTATACTGAAAAAATATATACATTTCATGATTCATATAACAAAATCATGGATTTCCGAAACATATACACCTCAATCATCTAACTTTATTATTAAACCATTACTCAGGTTACATCATCTTCATATTTCATAAAATATGAAACAATTCTTAAGGTTTCTCAACCTCAAGATTCTTAGGTTTAATGTAAACAATACTAGAATAACATCACATAACTTTCACATTTCATTTACAATCTCTTTATCCTCAGTAGTATGACCAATAATCAGACCATCATCATGATCGTCTTTATGATATTTCCACTTAGGAAATCAATCTCTATATTTCTCATAATTTCCACTTCTGAAATATTCAATGGTTAACAATATCTTATGTAGTTATGGATATAGACTAAGAACCAAAATAAAATTGTTATAATTACATATCAGAGATTAAAAACACATAAGTATGTTAAATTTCTTATAATATTTCAATATATGATATCTTCAGTTTAACACAAGGGTAGTCATTATTCTCACAAAACCCAAGGATTGTGACCTGTACGTGAATTATCCTTAGGAAATCCCTAGACATATCTTTAGAAATATCTATAGAGATATCACTAAAGTCTTTTCATCTTAGTTTTAAAAGGTTGACTAAACCTTCACTCTAATACAAACTTTAGAGACCCATGCATGACGTACATGGAAATTACATTTCTTTTGTAGAATCCTTAATACATTAGACAAATATATGACCAAAGACTGTATTATTATAGTGTATTTTGAAACTTGGAACATAATCTATTAACTTAGTGAAATATCTTCAAATCTCTCATAAAGGTCTTCTCATTTTTTTCTTATTAAAACGTTTCATTATACTTTGGGAAAAGAAAACATAAAGATAATGAGATCAAATTCTTAGTAAGGGTAAACATGGAGAACATAAAACAGACAAAAAAATTTTGAACCGTAAAACATGAACATAAATTTTAAACATATAAATCATTTGTCATGAAATAAATCTTGGCAGCATGGAAGGCATAGATCATAAATGGACATTAAACAAGATAGAATTGCGTTGGAAAAAAATGGAATTGTGGAAAAAATAAGAATATAATATGATTTACATAGTATCCAAGGCATTGTTATCATGAGCATATTAGTAAAAAATAAATTCTCCTTGTACATTTTTGAGAGAAGTAAAAAAGTAACTCATATGGTAAACTAAAGAAATATTCATTCCTAACCATGTAGTAAAATTAAAAAATTGGAAAAATGATTTTAAACATATATAAAATAATAGTAAACACTGTTTGAAGTTTTTTTATAAAACATGTACAAGGATGATAAATAAACCCCCTGTAAATACTTAAATATAAAAAATATCAGATAAATAAATATAAGATCATGAATATATGTATAATAATTCAAAGAGTTTTTTGAAGAAGAAACATAAAAAATATAAGAACTCAAGGATATCTTCAAAATGGAAGGGTAAAAATTTAAGTAAACCCAAAAATAGAAATTTCATTTTAGATTTTAATAATGAGGAAGTTTTAAATTCTGATTTTGTTTATTAAAAACTACTAACTTCAAAAGTGAATGACGATTAATTAATAAGTGATAAAAGTTGTGATTTTAAGAGTGAGAAAAAATATAAATGTTTTTTATATTGAAATTATAATTCAATAAATTTCTTTTAAGTATCTAGAAAGTAGAGAATGAGATAAAATATTTAAAAAAATTTGATCGATATTTAAGAAACAATTATTTTTCTCATATTTATTTGGAGTCATTATTGATAAAGGATATTAATGAATTGAATATTTTTCATATTAAAGAAAATACATCAAATATTGAAATTGGATAAAAGGTTTCAATAAAGGAGAATGGGAATCATATTTTCTAATTTATTTTGATTAATGCTGAAACTAAATTAGTGAAGTAAAAAATTCAACATTTATGATTTTATTTAAGAATGTTATTTAAAGAATAAAGTATAAGGCTGTGAAATATGTTAAAGATTAACAAAATGATGAGGCTCATGTGAAAAATAAATTTTCACATTTAGAGGGTTATTTTTAAGTGTTGTAATAATGTATGAGTTCAATTCATATGTATTGAAATTCAAGTATGAGTAAAACAATATGAATCTAAAAAAACTAAAAACATTAGGATCAGTTACATGAAGGTAAAAAATACTACAAATATTGATTCAAAAAAGGATGCAAATTAGACTATATTAGAATAGAATTTATAGAGAGTCTATAAAATATTTGGTTACCTACCAAAATTGATGACCAAAATACAAAATAAAAGCAGGTGTAAAAATATATAAAACAATATATTTTTAGGGGTAAATATGAACATTCTCGATATTTTTTTTGCATAATTGAGGCTTTAGAAACATTTATAGAAGCTTTTTAATTAATTAGAAATATCTTTAGGGTCCGGAATGGTTTGGAAGGAATGTTTTTAGGTGAGATTCAACCTACTATTAATATAAATTTATTGAAAAAAACTTATAATTATGGAATGAAGGTTCAAAATAAATTTTAACAATAAGAAGAGGTTTTTGGAATATTTATACTTTTGGTTAACTTTTCTAAAGACTATTTCACCATCCTACTATCCTAGTTGAGTATGAATTTTGATACTCAAAAGTCTCTAAATAAGAAAGTAAAATTAAAGGAATTGTATTTTGTTGTTGAATTTTCACTTCAGGTATTTAATAGTGAATATCAATAAATTTTGGATAATAGATGTTCCATAAATATTAAATAATATTTAAAACATTTTAGGTTTGTTTAAGTGATAATGTATGCATATTAGACCTTCTAAAATGGTGGGCCATAAAAATAAAAGGATCCAAGAAAGTAGTTATTGGAAATAAGAAGTCAATGACCATGAACAATTTATTTATTAATGGGATGAAACAAAATATGTTATGTTTATATCAGGTATGTGATGAATGTAATGAACATGTTTTCGAAAAATGTTTTTCTTGGTGAAGATTTTCGAAGATGGATGTGTATTGATAAGAGGAAAAACGTAATGTGAAACTTCTTTCGGTTCAGTGATGCTAAAAAATCATCAGACATAATCACAATGGAAGGAAATTAGTTATGGTATCGAAGTATTGGTCATATTTCCTAAATAAAGATGATAAATATTTCTCAATTAAGGAGTTTTAGTGATTTACTTATGGTAAACAAAGAGACAAAATGTATGTTCTGTATATTTAAAAGGGAAAAAATTATTATCTCTCTAAATGATAAAGTATAGATTGAAACAACTCATCCATTAGAGCTTATACACATTGAAATTTTTCATCCTTTAAGAAATAAATAAAAAAAATGAAATAAGTGTTTTATTTCCTTTATTTATGAATTTACTCATAAAAATTTTCTTATGTTTTTTAATAATAATTCATAAGATTTAAAATGGATATGAGTTTTAGAAAGAGTGATGAAAAGTACTATGGTTTCTCCAGAAAACATATTCAGATAGAAAGTGGTGAAAAATATATTAATAGAATATTTGAGGCATATGATGAGAAACATAGTATTTATCATGAAATCGTTACACTATAAACACCAAAAAATATGTTTTCCATAAAATATATAGCATAAATTTAGTGTATATTGCTCATACAAAGTTGACCGAGCATGGTGCTTATCAATATTTCTTAAGCCAAGAAGTTGATGCAGTGATTCACATTTAAAATAGTTGTTTTCATAGAAAAAATTGAAATATAACACAATAAAACCTATATTATAAGAGTACCCCAAGCTTGAAATATTTAAGGGTGTCTAGATTCCTTTTTGTAATCAATGTGAAAGGTTAAAATCAAGGGTTTTCTGAGCATAGAAGAGTTAATGGCATCTTTCATGGTTATCCACCTAATGGAAGAGGACATCACTATTACTATAAAGGGATAAGGAATATTATTGAAACTACTAATTTAAAGGTTATCAAACATTTTTATAATTAATACACACTTGAAGAAGAATGTTCAAAACTAAAGATGTATCTTTTTTAGTTGAGTGGATGGGTGAAATAATTATGAATAATGAAAAATCAAATGAATTATCTATTAAATAAGATTATTCAACCATTTCATGTGATGAATATAAATATATATCTTATCATCCACGACTATAAAAATTTATTGAGGTCCAAAATATTATTATATATAATGTAAAAGTGATTCAGAATATAGAAAATTAGAGGGAAATAACAAATATTTAATTTATCTCTCGAGATGTACCAAAATATTTGAAACGGTATATAGATAATCAATAGTGGATTAAAGCTATTTATGAATAATTAGATCAAATTAATATGAATAAAACTTTTTAATTATTTACCAAACCATAAAATAAGAGTATTATCTTAATAAAGTGGGAGTTTCAAAACAAGCTAAATTAAATATTAGAAGTTGAAAGAAATATGGAAATATTTTGTGTAGAAAAAGTTACTTACAGTTTAAAGGGATTAATTTTGATGATACCATCACACTAGTTGGTATACTTGATACAATTAGGATAATTATTTATACTCTAGATCAAATTCAATAAATTATTTTCCATATTTATGTAAAATTTGTATTTCTCAATATATATTTTGAAGATTAAGTACACATTGATCATCCTAATGTTTTATTTCATGGTGAAGATTAAATTTATGTTTTTAGATTAAAAGACGATCTATATGGGTTAAAATCATCACTAATAACATGGTATCCAAATTTAGATTCTTTATTGAGGTATATAATGTTTATGAAAGGAGGTTTGTAAAATAACGTCAACATGAAAGATGATTTAAATTCCTCACATATAGTTATTGTATATGTATATGATATATTTTTTAATAGAAAATTGGAAGGTGTTTGTGAAATTTTTCATAGAAATTAATAATTTGCTTTAAAATTTCATTATTGGAGAAATTATATTCCTTTTGGGTTTATATATATTCAAGAGGAATATAATATCATTCCTTCTCAAGATAAATATTCTCATGAACTTGTAAATAAGTTTGTAATAGAGGAATAAAAAAAAATTGCACTAATTTCACTGGGAAACAAAATATATAAGGATGAAAAAGAAAAATAATATAACTTAATACACATATATTTTTTGTATTGTGGCCTACAAGGTAATTCAATGGGCCGATGATTTAAAATCCTTTATCAAAGGATCCAGGAAACATTACTATATCTAGTGATCTGAGCCCAGATAAAGGTCCGATGATCTAACCTAATTTAATTAAGAAAAATAATATTAAACGATTACCTTGTTTGAATCAGTGAAATTTTCAATAATAGTTTTTTACTGGTGATCATCGGGACATGATCTAAAGATTTATTTTTTTCCATCAAGCTACCAAATTTAAAATATTTATTTAAACATAACTGTAATAACTACTAAAGCATAGAATAGTGGAAAGAGCAGAGTTAATCCCAAAAGGAAGCTGGAATCCCAATGACATTCCTAGAAATAATTTTCCGTCATCCTTATTTTTTCACTAAACTTTGAATTAAAATTAACTAAATTAAATTAAATAAAAAAATATTAAAAAAACAATGAAATGATATTAAACTAAATTAGGATGGATGAAGAGAGAGTAAATTATTTTAGTGGATGGTTATTCTTAATTTAGATACATTAAACCATCTTATATCAATTAATACAATTAATAATAATGATATTTCTAAAATTAACTAGTCCAACCTCTTGGTAAAGATTATAATGCCTAGGATAGAATCACCCATATCATTCTTATATAGAAAACCTAAGTGTATTAGGTATGATCTCTTGGAAAAAGGTGAAGTTAGAAAGACTCTCACTTTACGCATAACATAATTTCATTGGTTGTCTTCCTCTAATTCCAAATTATTTTGAGAGATTAGAAGTTGATAAAATAGAAATTCAATTTAATTCAATTAAAATTAGTTTTAATGAATTCAAAAATTACAAAGAATATAAAACTTGTTACACATATCCCCTTAAATCTAAGCCATCATCTTATATGAGATTATCCATTCATGATCAACATCTCATCATCTATGTATGAAATAAAGATCATAGAAGGGGGAATGTTATTAATTAAAATAAAGTAAATATATTGTGAATGGTAAAAATATATATTAAAATTTTTGTTCACAATCAAAATATGCATCTAGTTATTATATAATGAAAATTAGATATAGAAAATGAAACTAACTTAGTGGGATCTTGATGTCGAATCCAATATCATCTCTTTATCTCGAATGAATGAAGATCTTTTTATTGGTGTATCTTTATTCTTTATGGTATTCTTATCTTCCTCTCTACAGGGGACTATTTTTTCAATGAAAATTTATCCTCTTAAACCTAGATCAAACCCTTAATTATTAAAATCCTAGTAAATAGGAATTCATGATGTTTAACCTCAACTACGCTTCATATAAGGCCATTGTTTTATATCTATCTTCAAATTGAGGAAACTAACTTACTTACATTGGTGTAATAGAATGACCATTGTGCTAATGGAAGGTCTGAGAAATTCTCTCATTTTTAAAATCATTGACACATGCTGCTGTAATTATTTTTATCCATGGATCTCGGGTTTGTTGACTAGTCCTTCAAAATAATCTCAAATAGTGATACTGTGTGGGAAAGTGAATATAATGATATTTATTACAGTACCGCTCGTTCGAAATAAAATGATCCACTACAAATATCAGGTGCACCACACCACAGCTCCTGGGATGCATTTCAAAAAACTCTCTTAAAGTCATCTTGTAACAATGACACAAACATGACATCCATGGTGCAACTTCCTTCTATCCATGTTTTAGATAGATGAACGCGATTCATCTATATTCCCTCAAATATCTTTATTTAATTTATTCAAATCATGAATTCACGGTTTCTCCCTTACTTTATAGCGGCTTCGCAAAGGTTTCCAGAGTTCACTAAAAGCTTCCATGGTTACCACTAGTGAACTGATGTAGAGGTTCAAACCATGAAATAATGGCCATAATGGGTTCTGGTGAGCTAGTGTGGTGGTCGAGTGGAAGGACGATGAGAAATTGTAGAAAACAGTTATGTTTGATGAGGGTAATTCAAGTGTAGATCAAAATGACGATGTTTTTCCAAATGATGAACAATTTTTACAGAGATGCATCCCAAATCAAGACCATGACCGGTTTATTTACATTTAATATGTAATCAGATCTTACACCAACCAAATAAAGTCATACCGGTGTTGGAGGAAGCCTAATTTTATCATGTATGTCCCTGCACCAATGATCCATTCTTCCCACCACCACACAAAGATGCATTGTGTGATGATGCATGCTCTCCCTTATGATTTATTCCTATGATTTTACCCCTACTCTAACCCACGTAGGGGCTCCCCCATATAAATGACCTTCCTTAGGGGGTTTTGGACAACTTCACTTTAGGCAGGCTAAGTTTCATGATCCCATAGTTTGATGGGTGGCCATATGTGTGCCATTTGTTTTCCCTAACTCCTTTCCAAAATTTTCCAAATATGAACTTCACCATAATAAATTATTTAAACAAAAAACCCACATATTACCTATAAAATCTAAAAATCTTCATTGAAAAAAATTAAATTATTTTTAAATCCATCATTCATTAAAAAAACAAAAACAAAATAAAAATCAAATCCCAAATAAATTATGAGGGAAAAACAAATATAAACATGAGTCAAAAAACACCCCCACACTTAAACCTTTTATCATCCTTGAGAAAAAATCAACCTCAAACACATAGGGTCCAAAATACACAAGGTAAATTTTCAAATAATAATGATTAGAAAATCCATGTTATAAATTATGATTTTTAAAAATCAAAAATCAACCACAAACAACATCCAAGATCATTATTCCCTGAAAATATTAATTTCAAAACATTTATTTATCTTTCACTCACATCGTTCAACATTTTGTTAAATATTGGTGATAATAGTGATTTACTTCACCAGAATACCTTTCACTCATCACACAAGCAAACTATAAATGGAGTAAATCTCATTCTCAAACATATATGTTCAATTTATAGGCTTTCACATTTACTCAATCCCTTATAATTTGAACTTATAAAAATCAAGAAGAATTATTATTTAGGTTCTCATGTATTAGAGGATTAATGTGGGTGGGTAATTATATATAAATTAAAACTCATTGGTTGAAAAAGAGGGATGAAATATTTACACATAATAAATTAAATTCAAGTAAATTTTAATGAGAAATGTTTTCTCCTTAAAGTCCCTTCAAAAGGAGACATCACATGTTCCCTTCTCCCTTTCTAGATGGTTCAATTTTCAACATGTACAAGATTGATAAATCATCCTCTATTCATATCAGTATATATATATATATATATATGAATATTTATATATTATTTATATGTTTTAAGATATTAAGTTATGATAATTCGTACATCAATCACCTGACCCTAAATAATAAAAATGATTGGTCATGTGATGGTTATTTTTTACACACCATAACTCAAGAATTTTTTTTCATATATATATATATAATTTTTTTAGAGGATTATATAAAATAAAATTGACAAATAATGATACATTTTCCAATATCCCATGACATAAAACCCTAATTTTCATTCCAACACATGAATCTCAATAAAATACCCAACACAAAATTTAAACTCAAATTAATGAGCACACATTAATACTCAATTAATAGGGTAATGAGGATAACATGGATTATATTGTAGCTTCCTATCATATAATTTTATGGTTTATAAAATTTTATTAAAGAAACATTTTATGGTATATATCAAGGTGAATTTGGATAAAAAAATATCAATCGACGCATCAATAGTGTTTATACAGCTAAAAATTACCATTTTTAGAAAAGAAAATAAGCATGTTATGGTTGTATCACACATCATATGTTCTTTTAAGAAAGGGATTATAAGGAAGAACATCTAAAAAATTTCACAAAATACTCTTGAGAATATTAATTAAATTTTTTGACATTCAATTCTTATCCTTAACATGAATAATTATTCTAATATATGAAATATTCTAAGAATTAAAGTCATGAATCATAATCATACTAGTAATAATTATTCCATAACAAAAAATTGGACAATGTAGGTGACTATCATTACCAACTTCTAATACCTTTCCCATTTATGGGGATGAAAAATTCAAAATCATGCAAATAGTGGAAAAATATTACCTATATGAGGACTTATTCTAAGTCAACTCACAAGGTAATAAGATTAAAATGTGTGGTGTCCAATGATTCCACCCAACACTTAAAATGATTATCATTCATAATGTTTTATCAAGGTGATGAGGTGTAAAAAATATGTTTTTAAACTTAATTTCATCACAAATTATGGATAAAAAAGATTTGAAATGATAAAATAAATGAAATTATCCCCAATTAAGTATCTTATTCTCCTTGATTGCCTTAATGAGTTAATGAAATACATTGAAATTATAATAATTTTTTATCCTCCTCTACTCTATTGAATCTTCTATTGTCCTTCTTATCATTGGACATACAAAAATATATTAATAAAGTGAAAGAATATATTTTCTTACCATTTAAGTTCAAAAAATAATAGTGAATGTTATCCACCAATAGAATTCCTAAAAATAAATTATAATTATAATTTAAATATAACTAAATATTGAAATTTAATCCTTGGAAGTGGTAAAAATTCATGTTATATCTTAGAATCACATTATTATAGGTTATTAAGCTAGAGATATTACCTTTTGATTCACATAATTAGAGGGTGAGAAATTGTTACTTGGGATTATTAAAAATTGACTTGATATTTTGATTAGATAGTTTGATTACTATATTCCTCTTCCATTTCATCTCCTTGACACTAGTTTTTGGTGGACTCAAATATTTTGAATGATTTACGGAATGAAAAAATATATCAAAATATAACCATAATTTGTATCTTTGATCATCCATCATTTATTCATTATTGTTATGGTAGAATTTTTTAACAAAAATTTAATTGTTAACAACGTGTTCCTCCATCACATGTGTTGGATGCACAATTTTTTCATGAAACCAACAAATGTAAAGTAGGAATAAATCTCTAAAAACAATTCTTCTCTAAATTTACTAAAATAATCTTTCATAAAAACCACTTTATAAACCACTTCAATTACGTTAATGTGTTTCATAATGTTTGTCATGTATTCTTCTTCTTCTCTCAAAATTGGAGTTACTTTTATTAAAATTTCATCATTCTACATAAAATTATACTCGACCACACAATATTTATTTATTGGATTTCCCTATTAAATTTCATTATACTCTGAATGGTGTACCTCCTCTATAATAGATTCATTTTCCTTGACCGTGTAGGTTGTGAATAACTGGGGAATACCCACATCTATATCATTATATTTAGGTTACAAATTTAATTCTACCTTTAATATTTTAGTTGTTTTAGCATGACAAATTTATTCCATCCCTCTTTTCATTTATTATTAAAATTAAATTTTGGAGATGGAAATTTTAGCAATAGTGACTTCATTTACATGTGTTGTAAGTGCCTATTTCTTCATGCATCTAGTGGGTGTACAAAAATTATCTTATTCATTGGGTTTCAGGGGTTATTTTCACTAAAAAGAGTATAGATACTTATGTTCTATTCCACTATTCTTTGATATGATTTCTGTTATTCCATTTTTGTGATGAAATTAAGATTTTTAGCAACCTCTATACCTTCATGATCCTCTTCCATGTTGGTTTGACCCCAAAATTGCCCCTTTCTTACTACAACTATCTCCTAAATGAAAATTTTCATGGTATTCTCCTATATTTATTACAAGTAGTGGAATGAGTCCCATTATTCTTTATTTTTGAGAATTACATCTTGGTCTAAACATGTTAGGTGAACATCCTCATATTCTTCCACTACCTTGTGATATTTCTTGTGTGTCACCTCAAATTGCATGAGATATTTATTAATCATTGGGTTGTCATCTATACTGGAACCTCCTTGTTTTAATGCTGAAAAATCATGTAAATTATGTTTTTAATGGCTTTTATTCATTATGATTTAATTCTATAATATAAGTATGTTTTTAGAAATATTGGATAAGTGATAAAAATGCATACAGCTAAAATTTACCCATAACCACGAAATTTGGAAAAATATTGAAAATAAATTCCCATAAAAAATAGTCACCACTAAGATGAGTCACCATTGTACATAACCTACCACCAGATAAAATATAGTCATCCTAAATCATTCTTGTCCTAACTCACCACCATCTTAATTCCCCCCCAGTATGAGTCACCGCTAGAGTTGCCTCATTGTCAGAAGAGTCACTATCACTATTATTCTTAATTTGAATTAAATATTTATATTGTCTATATCAGTGATTTTTATGAAATGGATTATTTTATATTTGTTTTATTAAATATTTTAGGGATGAATTAAGGTATGTGTCTGTTTTTTGTTGAGTAGAAGAAGATCTAGATGATCCTTCTCGAAACAGATACTCTTGTATGATGCCGATTTATTAAAAAAGAAACTCCCTCGTGCATGAAAAAAGATAACTGGAACACTATTGAAATAATTATAAGAGTTCTATGACGTGTGAGGATTTATAGTGAGCTTAAATGATATATACTTACCTATACTCAAATGGGAAATAATAAAACATATTATACATTCAAAACCATCCCAATAGTCAGAACGAAGAAAGATATCAACACTCTGTATTACAATGATTTTCAAAAACATGAATTGAGCTATTTTCTAATTACATAAAAGGGGTCTCAAGCTTCTAGTGCACATCATATCTAGAAACACTACATTCTACACATATTTACAACCTATATTTCTCTTTGTTACATTTAATTTTGATAATTTTATGTTTTACCCAATTTATTAAACACAAAGAGTCTCCTACACTTTAAGTGGAATATACAAGATATATTCTAAACTCTCTTTAATTTTTTGTCCTGATGATGTTCTGGAAGAGGTTCCTATGCAGATTTTACTTATTTTATTCCTATAGTTATTATAGAATAGGTACTTGAGTGTCTTGGGAAGTTGGATAGATGTTATTTATACATCATCTAGGTTATGGATTGAATTTAATTTTATATAAAATCTACTTTGTAGTAGGTGATTTCCAATTATAGGGGATTAGGACTAACCTTGAGACTGAATCCATTGTTTTAATTCCACTGTGTGTTTTGTTTTGTTTCATTTAAAATCATTAAACAGTTTTTTAATTTGTTAACAAAACCACAACTTTGACAGTCAATACTAATTTGTGTTTATATAATATAATGATTTAAAAAATTGATTTCAAAAGTTAAGATATTTTTCATATTATTTTAACTAATAATTAATCACTCCTTGAGAAATATTTAAAAATATTAGAAGTTATATTGATATTTTGTTTTCATTTATTGGTATATTTTTAATTAAATGGTGGAATTTTTTTTAAATTTGTTTTAGAAGAAATTTTTATTGGGTACTCAATTCACCCCTCCAGAGAAACTCACTCTAACCAACATTCGGTATCATAGGTTCTCACAATATTTTCAACTGTGATTTTTATTGGGGTTTAAAGATCTTAAATTTATATTAATTATAAATTCAGTCATTAAATGGATTATTAAAAATATGGTTTTTCTACCAATAAAAAACCTTTATTTAAGAGAAATAACTATTCTCAATAGAATATAAAGATGAAAATGAACATTGTATGCATGGATTTGAAATTTGTACTATTATTGGGCATAATTATGAATTACGTGCAACAACATGGGTTATATGGGGTGATTATACAAAATAAACTTATAAAAAAATTTCAAATCCATTAATGATCTTTTTTTTTTGTGATTTATAAGATGGATAATTTAATAGGATATCTGGTTGTAAAACTGCATACAAAATTTTGGATACAATAGCTATTTATCCTAAAGGAACAACTACTGTGAAAGAAATGATATTGAATATTTATACAATTAAATATGATACATTCAAGATGAATCATGATGAGATTATTTTTGATATGTATATCAAGTTTAAAGAGATAGTGAATACCATTACCTCTATGGGAAATAAAATTTTAGAAAAAGATCAAATGATGTGACTATTGAGAGTTTTTCTAGAGAGATGTAGAGGAACATTAGTTTTAATAAGAGAATATTACAACATCAATAATCTTCCTATCAAGTAATTTATTGGGTTGTAGGAGATGTATAATGAAGTGCTTAAAGTTAATTAAAAAGAGGTTTATGAACCAAAGAATAAGTATGTAGACTTTAATAATGTTGAATCAAAACAAAAATAAAAATTACAAGTTAAAAGCTCCATTGAGGATGAATCATCAGTGGAAAATGATGAGGAAATGACATATCTTGATATATGGTTCAAGAAATTCTATCGGAGGAATAAAATCCTCAAAAAATTTAGTTATAGGTAATGCATGATAATAGAGGGAATTGGAATAAGTTCTAGAAAAGAGATTGTTATTCAAATTAGAGTACCTATTATGAGTATAAGGGAAAAGGACATGTTAAGGCTGAATGTACAAAGTCAATGTACAAAATTCTGTTTGATTATAAGGATAAAAAAATATAAAAAATCCAAAAAATCCATCTAGGATACCTCTGAGTAAAGCTTCATTAAATCAGACTCGACTCATGAAGAAAATTCATATAGATCAAATATGTGATTTATGATAAACATAGAAGAAGTACCTATTATATATCATGTACATTATTATGATAATTCTAGAGATAAATAAAATGATGATGATATATCAAAAGATGAATTTTTTTTAATATTTTTATTTTCTTAAAGATCCTTTTAATGGGAATAAATATAAATACAAAATTCTAAAGAAACAACATGATTTATATACTATTACTAAATTTAAATTTTCTATCGAGAGAGAAAATAAATATCAATTGTTATAATGAAATACAGAACTGAAATTATCAAATGATAAATTAAAAAAAGACGTAGAGAGAGTCACAAATGGAATATAAACTCTCAATCAAATACTAGGGAATAATAAAACCTAAGTGTATTACTGGGTTAGGTTACCAACCTAGAATGTTTATAATTGTAAAGAAAAATTTCATTTTTAAATCTAATTTTCAAAATTCTACAACAAGTTATTATTCATGTTGACGTAAGAGAGTTTTTATTTAAAAAATTTTAGAATCCTTTTATAGGAAACTCATTAATAAAATATTAGTTCTCAAAGATCTCATGATAAGCATTTAAGGACCCAATAAATTTAAGGCACCAAATCATTTTTGGTATAAAAATTATTGTAGGGATCTGTCTTGAAAATATCTAGTAGAAGTATATGGTACCTAGACTATAAATATTCCATAAATATAATAGGAGGTTACTTGAACTTGAACAACTTGATAGAGGTTAATAGTGGACATGTCACCTTTGGTGACAACCATAAAGGAAAAGTCACAGAACTTGTCAAAATTAGTAACTCTAATCCAGTTTTAATTTCTAAAGTACTTTTTGTTAATGGATTAAAATACCATATTCTTATAATCTCACTGCAATGTGATTTTTGGTTTTTTACATGAAATATGAAAAAAAACTTGTAAATATTTTGACTCTAAAAATTCTTTTTTGTTTTCTACTCTGAAAAATAAAAACATATATATAGTTAATCTTATTCGTTAATTTAAAAAAAATGTTTTTTATGTTCCTATTTAAGAGAATATAGGCTTTGTAATAGGAGACTAAACAACTATAATATCTAGTAACATAGAAAGATCACTAGGAAATGGTTAGTTAATGATATACCCAAACTTTTATTCCCAAATGATAAGTTTTTTATCCCCTATTAATAAGGGAAACAACATAAAATATATTTTATATTAATGAGAGAAGTTTCAGCTTCTCAACCTCTTGAGTTGGTTCGCATGGAATTGTTTGGTCTATCTAGAGTATCTAGTTTTAATGGGAATAATTATGTCTATATACTTGTACATGAATTTTCTAGGTATACTTAGGTATTATTATTAGATCATAAAATTAAATATTTCTCATATTTTACCGAGTATGATAAATCTATAGAAAACATAAACATGCCTCGAATTAAGATAGAATGAAGTGACCATGGTCTTGGGTTTGAAAATAAATACTTTGAATCCTTTTCCTAAAAAAATAGACAAAACCATGATTTATTTCCTCCAAGGACCCTTCATTATAATGGAGTAAAATAAATAGGAAATAGAACACTTAAGGTGATATATAGGACAATGCTGAATGAATATGACTTGCTAATCTATTTTTGGGTTGAGGCTATGAACACAACCTGCTATATAATTAATAGAGTTTTAATTAGACCTCTCTTTATGAAAAAACCTAATTAAAATTAGAATAATATAACTCCTATGTTTAATTACTTTAGATTTTTTAGTTTCAAATTATTTATTATTGACACTAATGAAGATATTAAAATTTTTTCTTCCAAAAGTGATGAAGTAATTTTTCTAGATTATTCAACTTCTAGTATATCCTATAGAGTTTTAAATAAAATATATAATACTATTGAAGATTTTTTATATAAAATTTGATTAAAATGATCCCCATGAACGTAAAAATACATTATAAAACCTATTTGAGGATTTATCCACTTTTAAATTAAAATAAAAAAATTCATATACTACTATAAAACGTTCAAAAAAATCACCCAATTCTTGCTAACTTCCAAAAACAGAACCAGAACCTATAGAAAACCATGATGTGACCAGCCCTTCATTTTTTAGATCTGTTAGGACTCATAAATTATATACATTATATGTTGTAGTTATAGAAATAGACAGATATACCCAAAATAAATTTTGTTTAAGAAAATAGTTTCAACATCAAACATTCTTTTGACATCTTGAAACTAAGAACATAAATGATGAATTCTTGGTAAATTATTTTCATGGAAAACATAATCAATTTAAAATAAATAAGGCTTGGTAACTTGTTTTTATACCCACATACACTTTTACTATTAGAACTAAATGGGTGTTTAGAAACAAGGTTGATGAATCTGGAATTGTAGTAAGAAATAATTCTGGACTTGTTGTATAAGGGCATAGTCAAGAAGAGGGTATAAAATATGAGGTAACCTTTACACCAGTATCTAGACACGAATACATTAAAATACTGATTGTATATACAGAACATCTATATATGAAACGACATGAAATGTATGTCAAAAGATAATTCCACAATGGCTATATAGTTGAGGGGGTTTTTATGAAAACCCCATGGTTTTCAAAGCACTCATATTCCAAGTCCTTTTTTCAAATTTTAAAAATATTTATGTAGCTTAAAAAAATATCCTCGAGCTTGGTATGATAGGCTCCGATATTTTATTATTTAAAAAGGAGTTCAAAAAGTTATAGATGATCCTAACCTTTTTATAAAAATAATTTAAAAACATGTTTTAGTTATTCATGTATTTTTAGATGATATTATCTTTGGATCCTCTAAAAATTATTTTTGTACCGACTATTCTAAAATTATGAGAATTATATTTTAAAGGAGTTTAATGGGTGAATTGAAATTATTTCTTAGTTTTTAGTTTTTTTAAACTAATTAATAAATTATTATAAATTAATGTAAATATATGAAATAAACATTAAAATGTTTTTGTTGGGATAGTACAAAAATTAGTGACACTCCTCTGAGTACCAACTATAAGTTGGATCTGGATGAAGCCAGGAATGAAATAGATCAAAATAGTCACAGAGGTATGATTGGAATTATTCTCTACCAAAATGTTATTCGACATGATATTTTGTTTAGTGTGTATATGTGAGATGATTTTCAGAAAACCCAAAATATTCACACTTACTTGTTGTTATTTTTTTAAAATACATAAAGTATACAACCAATTTAAGATTGTCATATCCTTTAGAAAAAGCATTTGAACTTGTTAGTTATTTAAAAGATGATTTTTGTTGTTTCAATTTAGATGTAAAAATAACCTTTGGAACATGTCATATGTTGGGAAAATTTGTAGTTTTTATTGTAGTATGAAACAAAATCTTGTTACACTATCAACTAATGTAGTTAAATATATATATTTAGGTAGATTCTATGATCAAATTTTATAGACGAAACACACTTTTCTAGAATATGGATATCAATTTTGACATTTCCCTATAAATTTTGACACCAAAAGTTATATAAATATCTCTAATAATTAGGTATATCACTATAGAAAAAAACACATTGATTTACGACACCACTTTTTGGGAGATAATTTTCAAAATAGTCATATAAATATTGAATACATTTGATTTGAACACCATCTAGATGATGTTTTTAATAAGAAATTGAATTATTAGAGAATAAAATACCTTAAACATTAATTCGGAAAGCTTAATTTTGTTTAATCTTAATTTTATAGGAAAAACCAATGGGGTTTACCCACCCTTGGAGTTTACCCACGATTAATGTTTACCCACCATACAAGTTTACCCATAATCAGAGAAAAACACATTTGGAACATCCCAACACTGTTAAAACCCACCATTGGAATAACCCACCATTGAAAAAACCCACCGTTGTAAAATCCCACCATTGGAACAACCCACTATTGGAATAACCCACTATTGGAACAACCCGCCACTGGATTAACAGACCATTGGAATAACCCACCATTGGTTTTGAGTGGCCATTGGTAATTTTTATTTAGAGGTTAAATAATTAATTTCTTATTAATTTAATTCTTATTTCTATTTTTGGTTGAAAAATATGTAAATGTTACAAATTGGAGACTTAGTCTAATTTCCATTGAAAATATTTTGTTCAATTGATTTTATACCTTCCCCATGACCATTTATCTCCCAAACATTAATTTTCCATCCACCTCATCCAAGATTTCTAAACCATTAAAAATTATTAGATTCAAGTGAATAATTGTGTCATCTCTAGATGAGTCCCATATTTCAGTAAATAAAAAAATAGATTTGAGAATATAAGAAGTCGAGCCGTGAAACCCACGTCTCACAAATAGAATAGTAGTACCTAAAAAGGAAGTTAATATTTAGGGGTTGATGTATAGAATATAACTATTTGATAATGTAATTGAAGGATAGTTATGGGTATAGTAGTTCTCAAATTATGGGAGGATTTTTTATCCAAGGATAGTGCATCAGTTTTACCAGAATGTGGAGTTTATATTTTGGGAAGTTAAAGCATGGGTTAAAAGAAGAATAAATGGGTATAATGTTGTCTTCTATTCAAATAAATGTGATCTATGTCATAATTATCCTTAAAAATGTTTCTCAAATGATTATAAAGGATCTATTCCAAGTGATAGTGATTACTTTATGTATAAGGATGCTTTGCGTGAGATTACTGGTGATGGAATTGTAATAAGACCAGCTAAAACCATCTTATGTGGTGAGTGTCATTTTCTGTTCAAGTTTATTCAGCATAGGCTATGCCTAAGGAAAATTTATTTCTACATAATGATGTATCAATATGAATATCTATTAAGTCTTATGACAAGATGATAAATTATTAATTTTTGTATATATATATATATAAATATTCATATGATGGAGAAGTTTAAAACTTCATCAAGATAAAACACCATTATCTCCCAGAAATTTCAAATAGAATAAAGATAATTTGGAATAAATGGTTAAGGAAGTGGGTTTTTAATAATGACATAATTTGTAAGGATTTCAATAATTTTGATCAGCCAACAATATCGAAAAATATTTTGGATTCTAGATTTAAGTTGGATGAAGTGGTAGAGTAATATGATGGGTATCAAAAAGAATAATATGAAACTGATACTACAATAAATAAGGAGAATGTGTTTTCACTTGAGGAGGGTAGTAACCTAAATATTCCCAAGATTCCTCCAATTATCTCTTTTTGTGCACCTAGTCCTCCTGGATTTCTCCCTATAAGAGAGTCTATTTTATTTTAGAGAATTGAAGAGGTGGAAAATGAGGTTTTCAAAGAATTTGTTGTGTAATCTGATAATGAAAATGGGAGTGATTATGAAAATGGTGAGAATATTGATGATGATGAAGAAGAAGAAAATGAATAGGAGGTGGAAATATTTAATGATAATAGAAATCATAAATAATCTGAACAAGATAAAGAATATGGTGATGTAAAAGAAAAGGGAAATGAATATGAATATAACAATGATGTTGGTTCAGACCATGATTGGACAAATGATAATGTGATGTCTACAGAACTTATTTCTTCCCCAGGTTTTTCTATTTCTTCTAGGTCCTAAGAGAGACCAATCATAGTTTGGGTTGTTGAAAGAGTTTCTAGAGATGGTTTGGGAGATTTTTCTAAGGGGGAGGAATCCCCAAGCCTTATTAATCACCCAATTTATCTTGTTTATGGAGACCATGATGATTAGAAAGTTGATGAGTAAACAATTGATGTCCAGATGGAAATTGATCCTACTATTAGTAAACCAGCTATTATATTTTCATTAAGGTTGTATGTCCCATCCTTTGAGGATTGAGAGAAGTAACCTGGTTGTGTAATACTTGGTTTATAATATATTAACTCAGAAAATGATAGTAGTACACCAAAGCTTGGTGGACCTACTATTCCAGTTTGAGAAGAGATGGATCATAAGAGATCAATTGTGGAATATTTCGATGCATTAGAAGAGTTATAAAGATTTTATTAAGATATGACTACCGGTTCTGAGCCAACAGAGGCTACCATTACACCTTCTATTTCTTCTTCATCCTTGACTACTATTTTAATTGCCTATTTCCTTATTGATTTTGTATCTAGAGTTGATTGGGAATTCGTCAGGGGGAGTATTCATTATGATATAGGTATGTTGTTGAGAAATTAGGCACCTCATGTCACTAAACATAGTGAGAAAGATGAAGGATAAATGTTTGAGTGAGTGAAACATCAAATCTGGGATTAATTAATTCATCACAATAAAGAAATATAGATGGATAATAGAAGACTATAAAGTGAGATGGATCCTTTGAGATCAATGATGGGTAGATTATTTATTAGATAGGGTGGGGTTTATATCTTCTATATCTTATACTTCTCCTTCTCCACCACCTCCTTTGGATGTTGAGTTGAATAGATCATTGTTTAGGGATGAACTTCAAATAGTTTCAAGAAATGTTCTAGATATCCCATAGAAGAGTTTGAGGAATATTTGGCATAATAGTGATCATGACTATAAGGTGGTCAAAGAATTCAAAAATGATGTTAGAGATGATATGGATACAATTACCAAATCTGTAAAATATTATTTCTCAAGGATTTAAAATAAGAATGAGTTCAACAATCAATTTATGTTTTTAAAGGAGAACATTTAGTTTCCACCTATTACCAGAGATTTCAAAGAGCTGGTATCTCAGTTGAATAAAGTGACACATTTTCTTTAGTTTTCCATAGAGGATAAGAAATATTTAATTAGCGCCATGGATAGTGGGTGATAAATCATTTTGGGAGTCATCAATTTGATGAATCCTTTTTCTATATATGTTCAGGGATTTTAGTGGTAGAACATGTGGTCATACTAGTGACTTATCATCTGACTCCACCAACCACTTATCTTGAGTATTTTAGACTAGTGATTAGTCGGATTCCCAATGCATCTATTCCTACTTAATTTCATCCTCCTAGTTTGCCTCTAGTGAATGTAGTTCAAAAATGTTTCACTAGTGATCATTATGGAGAGTCCACCTTCTACCTCTATCCCTACCACTTCTGTTTCATTTCCTACAACCTCCCATACAATTACCTTCTTTTAAGCCACTACTTCTATGAACTCTACCTCTAATGAGGGGAATACACCTATTGTCCCCATAACCTAGGTTGATATGTATTGATATTAGGATTTTTTATAGGGAATTATTTATGACTATTGTTGTATTTATTTTTGGATGAAATCCAATTACTTTTGTCCTTAAAGGGAAATTCAATTATTATATATATTTCTCTTCATTTCATTTCTAGTTTTTATTTTCACTTTTTGAGAGTACCAAAAGGGGAGAATGCTTATATAATTTATGTAAAATTATTTTTTCCTTTGATACATACTTCAGTTTTTTTTAACATTTGTTTTTCATATCATTGATACCATCATTTATGATATTTTTTGATACAATTCCTTTGATATATATTTGATATCATTTTTTTAATATATTTGAAACCATTATTATTTTAGTTAAACATTATATTTAAATCCTCACATTAACTTTTAAAAGTGTTAAGTAGATATAACTGCATTTTCCAACTACATCTATTTTAAGCCTAAATTTGTTCTTTATTAGGTAAAATAATCACTATGTATTGAATTTAGAATAATAAATTGAATTTTTTTATATTTGTTTCTTTTATATCACAATTGTGTATAAATTTTTTCCACAAAATACTATTTGGAAAGTGATATCGGAAGATCATAGATTTAGCTCCATGGGGTTGGTGAATCAGTTCATGGATGAGTATCATAGTGTTCTTTGGTTTGCAACCCCCCCTAATAGAATAGTTTTTTATGGTACATATTTCACCTAATATCCTTAAATAAGGGTGGGTATGGGATCATATATTTACTTATAATATAATATAAATATCCCTCATATATATTAGGGATGTGAGATGCTCTATCTGTAGATATTTTACCCCCATGTCTAATGTTCTTGGCTGGAGAAGAAAATCCTCCACTAGAGTCAGTATCCTACCCATTTACCTAGGATTTGGGATCCTCAAACATATTTATTTTGATGTTATATGGGTTCCTTATCATTGATAGTTTGATACATGATTATTGGTATAGTGTTGATGGATTGAAGGGTGAGCTACTCCCCTATCTGAAAATTGGGCTTCTATAATGAGTTGGCCCCCATTTACATATTTTGATACTGGTGTGGTAGTTGGAAAGGCTAGGTAGTTATAATTTATTGTGACTTGGGAATACTCATAAATCCAAGGGGTTCCTTTAAGATGATATATATAGCTCACTATTGGAATCAGTATTTGTAGACTCTTTATCATATTGTGGTCAACTATTTTCCCATAATATATGAATTTCATTGAACTAAAGATGCCCTGGGCCTCTACTTATTTCGTCCCACTTGAGGACTTGCTTCCTTTGTTTTATTTTCATGAAAATTAATAAAAAATAACTTCAAGGAAGGAATAGAACTATGGATGAGGTAATTATAACCTTATTTTAATTCTTGGTACTTTTATTATCATAAAATATATGTATTATCCTTTTTTATAGTCCTCATAGTTACTAACTCTTAAATAATATTTTTAGGTAATGGTTTGCTTAAATATTTTTCTTTTCAGTTTCGGGGCATCTTATTGAGTATATTTATACTCAACCTCACATTAATCTTATGCCAATGAATTTTGTGAATGAGTAGACAATACATTGGTTTAGAGACGTACTTATTAGACATTACGATTGTGTGTATTTCTTAGAGATTACACCTAAGAATGCTTGGTGACACATGACTGTGCATGGTGGTTCCTAATAGTGATAGTGATCACTGTGGTGTGTGGTCATTCTAGGATTATACTATATGGGAAGTATATTTCTATTGTTCAATATATTTTAGATATAAAGGCTTGTTATATGTAAAGATCCCTTTTAATTTCTTATATAGTGTTGTATCTATAATTTTTTTGTCTAATGAATTTGTTGTATAAAATTCACATATTAGTATATCTATATTTCTAGTGTTTGGGTGGTCATTATGAATTTTAGATATATGTATATTCTATGTCGATATAGTAAAAGGCCTTCTATATTGTGTTAATTTCTTACTTTGTTTTAATAACCAGTCCCTGTCATATTAGGGGAGGGAATGAGGTTGGAAAAATTGGTTGGGTTCCATCCCAGGTGACGTCTTAGTGGGTCGGATAATTCAAGATATGAAAATATTCAAGTATATCTACTGGGAAAAAATTTTATCCATATTTTATGACCCCTTATAAATTATAACTCTTTATAACAGGTTTTGAATTATCCCAAATACTTATTTTACTCTTATCAAACATATTTTATATTAGTATTTTAAATCCTATAAGTGGAATATATTTCAAACAGTTAGCCAAATTTTGAACCTCATTTCATTTTAATTAATTAAGATATTATTTTAAATATATTTTCCAACTCTCATCACCCAAGGTACCATCATCTATTTTAGGTTCAAATTGAAATATGAATGCACGATGTTGACATGAATTTTATAAAGAACTTTTATTCTTAATTTAATATTATTTATTAGTAATGATATTATCAATTGGTTGATTCCTCCAAATCATCTAATTTAGAAGAATAATGTGATAGTTTCCATTATCTATTGTTTGATCAAATTATTTTATAATTTCTTACAAAATATTAATTTTTTACAAATATGGATCAACATCCAGAAGTAAATCCTTATGTATTTTTAAAACACAATATACATTATGTTTATAATATAGATATTTTAACATTGTATAAGGAGATGCCTCATGAAACTTGACATTCACCATTTCATTTACAAAATGTGTCCATATATTGAAAACAGGATAAGTGTTACATGTGGTGGATACAACAAGAAAAATGACATCAGTGGATTCAAAATTAAATTTATAAAAATAATATTTGTATTAAAAAGTAAGAAATTACATCAAAGATATGATATAATTGTGCATTTTCATCCTTCCATTCCATAATTTGTAATGTTTCTTATTTAAAATTTGGTGAAGTAAAACTCAGTTTATATTCTAACATATATTTCTATCGAATTCAGCCTAAAAATTCCTCGAAACTCAATATTCACACAACATTGAACAAAAAATATCATATAGATTTATATTCTTCCTTTACACTAGTTCATTTCACTGGGGATTTCTTAGAGTAGAGAAATTATTTTTAATTCCTTCCACACTTAAAAAAGAAATAAAAAAATAAATTTATAAGATTCCCCTCATGGTCACTTTAGATAGTGAAACCATGTATGTTTTTCATATTATTAGGAAAATTATAAAATATTTTAAAAATATAGAGTGATACTGATTTTAGAAAAAGAAAATAAATTAATGTCTTAATAGTGTAATCATTAACAAATACATTCACATTTTTTTCCTTTGATACTCTCAGTTTTTATAGGTCAACAAATATATATGTGAATTAATATTAAAGAATCAAAAGTTGATACATAAAAGGTATATTTAAAACATGAATGACATTAAATAAAATATTGGGAAACTTCATAGAATCAAGATGAATTAAACTTTTTTTATAAGATCAATAATAGTTTATTTCCAAGAAATTTAAGCTAAGCCATAAACACTATAGTTTCCAAAATTTCAATGCAAAATCTTACATTCATCCTTAACCACATTGAGGAATTGAATGTTTCATAAAGTAATGTTCTCTAGGTAAGTAATGTAAACATTATCATTACTGTGAAAAAATATTAAATGCTTGTAAACTTATGTTTTTGCTTGTTTTATTACCAAATTTCATGAATAAACCCTCATCAAAAAATTGAATTATGCGGATAATATTATACTGAAGTTATTTAACCAAAAGAAAATTTTAAATTAACATCTCACTTGGAAATGAAACATAACCAACACCATTAAGATATCCGTTCACATTATTTACAAAGAAAATGTACACCCTTTAGTTTTATAAATTCCATAAGAAAAATAGGTTTTTTATCATGTGCTAAAAAAATATTAACCAGGAACTAAGTATTCTGTCTATAGATATTTGGCCTTTTCTCATAAAATAATCAAGGATAAAAGTTTGGTACAAATTTTTTTGGGTCCATTATTGTTAGAAAATAGAAATTTCAGAACTGATAAATATCCATACAGATATTGTTGAATATAAAGAAGTTATTAAGAAATATAACCCCATATGTTCGAAATGGTTTAACCTTACTCGAAGAATAATTAATCTTCCAATGACATCCCCAATGAAATTTAGTGGAAAAGGGTGAACTCATCAAAATAAAATAAATTATTTAGAAATATGACATTCTTTATGTAAAAAAATTCCATATAATATTATAGTAGTTTCAATTTCCGTAGAATGTTACCAAAATTTTACATTTTAGATATGAAATTAGAAAGAAAATTATTCAAACTAATAACTTATATCTTTAGTTTCAAATAAAATATTTGATCATTACTAGTTTTAATGAAAATTTATTTTTTTATCCAAAATGGCTGTAAGTTTAGAAATCATATCATATTCCTTTAAAATATTTTCTTTATTCTGATCATATTAATTAATCAATATTTCATAACTCTTTCCTATGATAGTCACTTATTTATCCATATCCTCAAATGATGGCATAAAATCTTCATCATCCATTAAAAAAGAATATGATGAGTCTGAGGATAAATCTATAAGCCAATCAGGAGTGACCATTCCCATTAAGTAAAAACAATTCTCTAGAGATTTATCATAGAAAGATATTTTATTCCAATTTTCATCTCTATATTTTGATGAACTATCATAAGTAGTATAGTCTTTATTAGTAATACCAAAGATTTTACTATATATCTTTCATTTTAATAAATATATTGTGTTTGAAATAATACTCTACACACAAAACTAAAAAAATGACCTTTAACATATTAGAAGAATATTGTTAAGAAAATTCAAGAATAATAAAAGTAATATTACTTAAAATACATTAATAAATTATAACTTCATAAAAAATAGTATTAAGATCTCTTTAAATTTTTAAAGGGTATGTTTCAATAAATGTTTTTTATATACTATTATTTCATTTGATGTCCAAATTTATTAACTTTAAAATTTAAAAAAACATAAATTTATTTTTAATTAAGAAATTTAAAATTTATCTTATGGTTAATTTTTAGTGATTTTCCAAAAATAATAGATTTTTAGGTAAATAGTAGAAAATATAGATTTTTCTAAAATCATCAGTTTTATGAAATTATCATAAAACAAGAATATATTAAAATATTATAATTTTTTTATTAAAAGAACTATTATGTTGTAAAGTAAAATATTTAAAAATACCATGTTAAACCCATTTTTATAATTTTGGACACATAATTAATCATTTACTCAATAAACTCTTTTAATTTTCTTAATTTACAAATCTAGATTTCTTAACATGTATTAATTAAATATAATAAAATTAATATTATATTTATATCCAAATATTAATATGATGAAAAAAATTTAACTTTCATTTTATGGATAAAAATTATTTTAAATGGATTAAAGTCAATAACTATGATAGTGGTAAAATTATTGTTTTCAATGAATTAATTTATTAAAATTATGTTTTTTTGATTATAATAAAATAAAATTTTCAATTATAAAAAATGTATATAATATAATTTTAAAACCAATATATATAAATAGATAAATATTCATTCATTTGTTAATCGACACTAAATAATATTAAGAAATCATAAAGGTAAAATTATTTTTCCTAGAAAACATTTTTTAGATATATAGATATATTTTAAATTTAATGTTAATATTAGCTTATATAGAAATTGAATTAGATTATATGTAGCTTAAATTTAGGTTCCGGATATCAAAATTCTATAAAAAGGGTTACCTTATATTTTTAGTAAGATATATTTACCATGACTGGGGAGGGGGAATTTGAAATTTACAAAAAAATATACATATAATACACTTGGGATAACTAAAACCTGAGACCTAACCACCCCACCACTAATTATTGATCAATATAACCACTCCACCACACCTCATGGGTCATATTTTTAATGACATATAAATTACTCATGTAAAAACTAGTTACCAAGGTAAAAACTAAAATGTTAAAATATAAAAATACAGTATTGTAAGACTTGGAAAAAGATTAAAACATGTGTGATAATGCATGTTAGAGAATTTATCGACCATAGAAATACCCCAAAATAATTACTTCCCACTTTTGGGGACATTTACCAATAAATAGTGTCATTCCATCAAGAATAAAGTCATGGAGTTTTTAAAAAAATTCTATTTCTGTCAATTATAAAAGGAGACCAATTCCACCACATTTCTCCACCCAATCCAATCCCTTAGATATAATTAAAATATACCTTGTTCTCTCACAGCCACTCATTACACTTCTGATAAGACTTTTTTTTCAAAATACAAAAGCTAAAGATCCTTAAGGTGTTATCCAAGGGTAAATATCCAAAGGGAGAGGTAATGCTCTCAGACTAGATATTTTAATTATTTTCTTATTATCTTCTCTAAAAAATATCCCTAATGTTATCATAACACTAATAAATTTAATATGATGGAATATTATTATACTAATTGAATATATCTTCTATATCTTCCTCTAAAACCATTCAACAAAGTTTGAATTTATCATGTTTACATGTGTACTATAGCCTCCATGAACTTCTGGCACAATTTTTAAATATCATGGATGAATTTAAAAATCTACTTAATATATAAAATTTATATTTATGAAAATATAAATATTATATAATGAAAGTATTTGATATTTTATAAGTGATATTAAAAACAAATTGTGATAGGAAACTCAACCGACTTAGATGAACATGTCGAGGAACCTTTCTTAATATTAGTCTACTTAAGAAAAATATAAATAATTTTATAAATGTTGTGATAAATGTAAAATACATGGTACCAATATAATTACAGAAATTATTAAGATATTTTATAACAAATTTTACATTTGTTATTGTATTAAGAAAGTTTAATATAAATCTACAGAACCACCCATGTGGTACAGGCTCCTGGATGCCATCCAAAAGACCCAGGATCAAATCCGGGTAGGGACATAATGCTTGGTTACTATAGCAGCATTGTAGTAGGGCATTGTACCAGTACTGTAGTAGTGGAGGAACTATAGCAGCAGTAGAACTGTACCAGCAGTGACATTGTAGTGGGGGAGGGTACTGTAGCATCTAGAGTACTGTAGCAGTACTATTCACCAAGGGGTCCTTTGTGCCAACAAAATGGGCTTTCAAGCCTTTTATTCAGGACACTTTCCCTTGAACCTTTGGGCTACGTAATGGGTCTCCCCCTACCCAGTTAAAAAGTTTTCATTGCTTTAATAAAAATATGATTCTTCAGCCCCATCCTTTTAAAAAAAAATTATGATTATAAATACGATATAGAAAATTAAATATCAATTGAAAATATTTTTAAGATAGTTTTCAATAAATTAGGTTTGATTATTTCGGATTTTATGTGAACATGGTGGAATAATTAGGAACCTAGGTAAGGGTAATTTTTTTTACTATTTTCATTTCCATGAGATATGTTTGATATTGGACACCATAATTTATTTTAAATGGTATTTTCAATATAAAATTTACTTCATGAATAATGAATATATTTCATTTAATTATATTAACGTTTCCTTTTCATGGTAACCCACTTATGTTTTTTCAATTCTTCAGTTACCATTACCGCAAGAGTATTTTCATTTTATATTTTCATCCTTAAGATATGATTTTTATTCACCACTTATTTATTTTTTAAGTATATATTGGCCATAAATGTATTCTATCATAATTACTCATGAAATAAAATTGATTTATAAATTCATTCCATGTTATACCTTCCATTTATTTTCAATTCAAAAGATTATGACTTTGAAAGGGTTTTGAAACCCAATTATCCTTTATTGAGTTATGATTATTCTTATTGAACATATCTCATATAATTCATCAACATTATGATATTTGATTTTTTATATTTTATTTTATCTTATTTTTATAGTTTTTTATATTTGTAACACATAAACTTCTTTATAAATGTATCATTCTATAAGAATTATGAAATTTTTAGTGTATTTGGTTTATCTCAAATTTAATTTCATTAAGTTAAAATATTATTCCTTAAGAATCATCTTCAATGTTTGATAAATTCTTAAATTTATTATTTTATAAGATATTTTTCCTATTATTTCTGGATAAAATGATGTTCTCCACTCAAAGATTATTTCTTGAAGAACTAATTTATAATAAAAGTAAAATTTTTTCATGAAAAAAGTATCATCTCTATTAATGACAATTTTCCCTCTATTTCAATGTTCATTATTCCAAAAAATGTTTTCACATTGTTATTTTGAAATATATATATATTTTTACTCATTTAACTTTACTATTTTCCTTTACCACTTTTCAATAGGAAAAGTTTCCACTTATTTTTATGTGGTTTTGGAACAAAGGTATTTCAAAATATTAAAAACCATTTCAATCATTTCCAAATCAAATGTTTTATCTTCTAGTACATATTCTAAATTGAAATAATATATTTATTTTAAAATCTCTATAATTTAAGATTCATTCTAAAAAAGAGTTTTCAAAATATTTTCAATTCAATTTTTTTAAGTCAATATGTATTTTTAAAGGATCCATTATTAAATATTATTTTAAAAAAGATAATGTTTTCAATTTGTTTTCACTTCAAAATTTTAAATAAATTATATACATTTAAAGAATTCAATATTAAAATTTATTGTTTTAATGTAAATTGTATCAAAAAATTACATTTGACCATTAAGAAAATTACTTTTCCAAGTGACGTGGGTATCATCTTTTATACCAATGATAAATTCATTTTATAAAAAAATATAACAATTTAGCTTACATTTTTCACTTCATATATAAAGTCTCCATATCCTTGTAAAGTATTTTTCCTTAATTTTAATCTAAATGTTCTTATAAAATAATCATTTCAAGGGATTTAATTTTAGGTATGATCCATTTACATTCATGAGGTTAATAATAGTGATACCTTGTGTAAATGTCAAAAAACCAAATTTTCATTCCACATGATATTTTTTGGTTTAATGATTGATTACATCCAATTGGAATACATATATATAGATTATTATTGGGTGGGGTCTAATATTTCTCTCTAATGTATCAATTAGGGTTCTACATATCATGTGATACTTATAGATCATAGGTGTGTTAATCTGATGTCACTTATGGATATTATATATGTGAAATCTAGGTAACATATATACTGTAGGTTTGGGAAACCTATATCACTTCTAGATCATAGTTTTTTGAAGCCTATGATGCTTTTAGATGGTATGTTTTGGACGTTAGGTTTTCAAAACACAATTCACTTATAGACTATAGTTTTATGAAACCTAAGACACTAAGGGACCATATGATTGGGAAACCTAACTAACATATGTACCATATGATTGTGAAACTAATTCAATTAGGGACCATAGGTTTATGAAACCTATTTCACCAATGGGTCATAGGTTTTTTATTCCAAACCCACCATTTAATGACTTTACATACTTATTGTTTTTTCATGGTTTATTTTTATGCTATATTTTAATGACATTCCATATCTTTATGCCTATGATTGTGATCTATTTATCAGGTTTATTATCTCATGTTACTATTATCATATTTCATGGTACATGTATACTAATTTGAGATTACACGTATTTCATACATACATTATTAATAAATTTTATTGGAACATATTCTTTTCAATTACATGTTTCTCACATTCTCATGTTTCATAATATTATTATGATCTATCCCTTGATGACAGTTTGAAATGTTATCCCTTAATGTGAATTTTAGTGGACCCATTTATTATGTTATCATTCCATACATTATAAAGTTGAGTATTACATAGGATATGTTCAATAGAGGATGTATTATAGTGATATTATTTATCAATATTCAGAAGTATCATAAAAAAAGTTTCTTATATACCTGATACTAGAAGACATTAAATCTTCCATTCATGAGATTATTTGTTTATTGTGATATGTAATATTTAAATTATGGAAATGTTGTAAAATAAATAAATACTTATCTCACTTTACAGAAAATCTAGTGCCTAAAAATGTGTTTTAGCACCAAAAAAGATTTTTGGTGTGGGGATATATATTGAAGGAACTCAATATGCCTTCCATATTCATTATAATTTATCATTATCTTTGAAAATTCCAGTTTATATGACCATGTTTATTTCATTAATAAAAGATAACATTTAAGGAATACTTCTTCTAATGTCTCCCTTTTACTATACTTATAATTAATTGTCTATAAGTCCTTCATTTTGATAAAATAAAATATATTCTCTGTAGTTAAGAAAATTTACCTTTACTTAGTTATGAACAGCTACTATTAAAATATCAATTAGTGTCATTATTTGAATTATTAGCATGATATGTTCATTATCTAGATGTTTTAGTAAACACAACAATATTCTTCTTCTTCTCCCTCTAGACATATTTCATCAGTATATTATTATATTTCATATGTATTCCAATCAAATCATTTATGCTCAACTTTATACTATTTTTAGTTCATCAATTTCTGTCCTCTTCAATTATAAATATTTTGAAAGTATATCTATAATGTTTTCAATGATTTTTTATCCATTATTTATCTTTTCCCAAGAGATTATAATACATTAAAAATAACTATAATGAATTGATAAATTTAAGATACTGATTCTCCTATAATAAAATAAAAATATTGACAGTTGGTTCAAAAAATTTCTATTAGTTTGAAATGAAAATTTTAATTTCTAAATATGATATCTTTAATTATTTCAAAATACCATTTTCCATTTCAAAAGATGAAACCTGACTATAAATGTTATTTATCTATAAACATATTAGTATATTTTAGACCTTATATTTATCATTATATTATATGTTATCCTCATATATAGAGGTAGAAATTTCATTCCTTAGAATATAACAATTTATGTTAGTCATTTTATAGTGATCTAGGCTAGTATTAATAAATTTTTTTTTATCTAATATCACCTATATTTATATTCTTCACCATTTAAAATTATAGTACAACTTGAATTTTAATTTTACAATGTTATTTTTGGTAATGTTGAAACCATAAAAATATCCTCCCTCTATTAATATCTTAATGCAAGGAATATATATATTATATCAAAAGAAAGATAAATTTAATGATCTAAAAATTGTAGGGGTTGGATATTATACCAAGTGTTGTCCTTACATGGTAGCTTCCCGAGAGAGTGAATTAATCTTTAAACAAAGCATAAATTATTCTCCTACTTGATAACATATATTTTTCAACTATAGAAGACTCTTACTATAAACACCTCATTGGAAATTTTACACTCAAACATTATTAGAAATCATTGTTTGGATGATACATATTCCTAGCACCAAATTCTTGACGATCTCACAAGATTTGATGTAATTATTAAAATAACAAAACCTTGATATTTTAAAATAATAAACTCACATAGATAATATCTATGTATCACATTAAAAAAATTAAAACAAATTATCTCAACAACATCAATATAATGCATAGCTCAAATTTAAGATAATTTTCAACTTAATGTAATTTTCATCTACCAAATCTACCATTACACACATCTCAAAATAAATTTATATACATTAATGTAAAAAATACTCTGAGATATTTGTTTATGATTATAAAAAACACATAATGTGAACCATATTAAATGAATTTAATTGAGTTTGGATTCATAAATCTTAGATAGTTACATGGATTTCATTCACTTCATTAGAACTTATGAATCAGAATCAAAATATACTCTAAAAACATAGATAACAAAACATCAAGTTAACAAAACATTAAAATGAAAATTATTTTCATTTTAAAAATAATATATATTGAAGTTTCATTCTGACCCAAAAATGTTATGATGGTGAAATATAATATCTTCCAACTCATTAGGGTCCATTTCCTTCTTCTCAAACAATAGAGTCCACAATCATCTTTAGGGATCAAACATCCCCATCTTCCTTCCATGAATGTAGTGATTCATGTATCTTACAAAATATACTGATATATTAACTTTATTCGCATATGACAAATATATAAAATACATATCTTTATATATAGAATTCTCAAAATCATCAGTCAATTTGGATATCCATTTGTTAAAAAATTAGTAAAACCTTCTATGAAAATTTAATAATCAGAATAATGAATTTCTAATCATTGACTGAATAGTGTTTCTATGAGATTAATATACCTATAACTAACCATGGATTTACTAATCATGATATTACAATCACGAGTATAGTTAAATAGCTCATCTAATTAAATAGTATTATTACAGGTAAAAAATATTGTCCATTCACCATTAATTTTGTAGCAAATTTAATGCTTCTAAATATGATTTGAGAATTAAAGAAAATTTATTTAATTTTTTTTAAAATGGATTTGTAATTATTTAACAAAAAATTAAACTTATATTCATGAAAAAAATAATTCATTAAAATATTATACATATGGTTAAGACAAGAGAAATCAAAATACTTATCATATAATATTCTTTTTACTAGGCCATCATATTTTTAAACATTTCACTAATAAAAGAACTATCAATGGTTTTATTTAACTTTACCATGATCAATATCGTTATGATTGTTGAATATTTGGTGTTTATATTCAAGAGAGAGAGATAGAGAGAGTTATTGAATTATAAGTTTCAATTGGTTTGAATCATTTGAAGCATATGATAAAATGTTTCAAAACAATAAGATAAATCACGAATAATTTCAAACATCACATTAAATGAAATTAAAAAAAATCATAAAATCATTAAATAATAATGAATATATAAAATTAAATGATATAATATTACAAAAAATACTTTTAATATTATGAATATGGAAATTAACATTATTTATGAAAATATTAATATTTAATATCCCATAGTAAAACAATTAATATCACATATCATGCTAAAAAATATTGAAAATGTAAACATATATGAATTAAAATGTAAATATGTAATATTTAAAATAAAATAATATCTATACATAAGATTTAAATATTAACGAAATAAATTCACTTGAATTCAAGAAATCCCAACTCACTCATAATAAGATTTAAATGATTATAAACAAGATTATTAGTGGATATATATTTTAACTTATGATAAATTTCAATAAAATAAATAGATATATCACCTTATTCTGAATGATAAATAAATAAACAACTCATTATATAAATGTTATTGGTTATAGAATGGTAAATATGACTTTTAGAAATGTTGACAACACCAGTGTTATCTCATTTCATAGGAATATACAAAAAATTGATACTAGAATACTTTACAGTGTATATAAACCATAACACTTTATCACAATAACTATTTGATTCAATATATATAAATTCATGAATAATTAAATTAATAATATTTTATTTATAACTATACTAAGAAACCATTTATTATGTAATGAAATAATGGATCTAGGATGTTCTTCTATGTATATATTATTCAACCACTAAAATCCGCACCAATATATGAAGTAATGTCATTTATAGAGTTTTTTGGAAATGTAAAAATAATAAAAAAAGAACAATTATGATCCCTTAAAACCCTTATAAAATAATTCAAATGTAATTTCATATGATTATCATAAAATATAGCTTAGAATATGACTAAAATATGATTTAATTTAAATTAAATAGGTAATTTTATTAGTGTATAGGCAAGGGCCATGCTTTATGGTCTCATTATGTGAAAAATCATTAACACTTTTATTTTTTTTGTGATAGTCAGGCTATTGTCTTCAATGGTGGATCTCCTTGGACATGATGCTTCAGTTGTTTTCACTTGTTCGGTATTCACATTAAGAGAAAATTATTTTTAACAATAAAAAAATGAATATTCATTTCTGAGGGCATGGAGATATTCCACACACAGAGCACTGGTATCTACACAATGAAGGATTTTTAATGAAATTGGCACTACAATGACAGATTCAATCTAAATTTTTGTACTGGTTGTATTTCATCTAATTCTATGATCACTTTACGGGGATATTATCTTGGTCTCTGCCATTTACACCCCCTTGATTTGTATCTCTTTCATCTTTTTTACAAATAAATCGTAAAACATTCATTAATATATTTCTTTGTGCTTATTATTAGTTTTAGCTACCAAAATATCCATATTTTCAGTAATCACGCCTTGATTATCATACATATTTTAAAAAAACACAATTTAGTTCCAATAACATTATAATTTTAGGGCACCTCTACTAATTCTCAAACATTATTTCATTCAAAATAATTTCTATATTATTTCATAGTTAAAACTAATTTTTCAGTATTCATTGATTCATAAAAGTTTTTAAATTCAATATGCTTGGAATGGTATAAAAATTAGATATATATTTTTCAATTATTATAGTTAAAATTCAATCATATATATCATCAATGGTAGTATAACGAGGATTGTATTTTATAGTTCTAGTCTATATGGGTAATGAAATATCAATTTCATTAGTTACTAACTCCCTAGGTTTAGGTGTTGAAAAAACATGTTTCTCATAATCATCATCCATTTTAGTGTTAAAAAGTGAATCAATTCTCAATATTATAAGATAATCATCAAGGACATAAATGGAAATTTTCATTTGTGTATATTGATCACTTTTGTAAATCCCTCTGCCAGGTCCATCACATATAAACGCAGTGTAATTTTATATAAAAGACAACTAAACAAGTTCTCAACATTAAATACATTTCTGCATCATTTACCAATCTAGGTTTTGGAGGAGTTTAAAAACCATACATAACTTTTACAATATAATACATAAATATTTATTTAATTATTTCTTCTCTATCTTTTTATTGGTTTTTGACTTCTCCTTAGTACAAGTAGTCACTTAAGGGATATAAATCAAAATGGGGTGAGCTAGAAGCCCAATAATAGGATTTATATGAACAATATAGCAATTTTTCAGCACAATCATAACATAGGGAAATGATTATGAACATGGGAGGAAGAGTTAATAAATGTCTTGAAATGTGAAAATGCATAAAAATAAATGATCATGTCTTAGTGGTCAACTAACACATATAGTTATAAACAAAGATAACATCATGTTAACAAATAATTTAACTTAAACTCATGATATTCATCACATTACCCAATGCATTGGAGTTCTGTTTAAATCTATTCCCACCTTTCGTATTCAAACATTCATTTTGCATAATATAATTTCCGGATAACCCGTCACATCATAACATTTTCATTATCATGCATGAAACATAGAACATATAATAACAATAAACATAAAATAACCCATGGAATGGAATGGGTTTCACATCATAAAAATATATTTATAAACATTTGTATCCCAAAATAAAGAGGGTATTATATTCTTGACATAGAACAATCAATGATGAGTGATGTAGAAACAATCTTTGAGAAGTAAAAAAGAGGGTGTTTATTAGTAAGAATAGTTCATTTGGAAGAAAACTAGGTTTTTCATAAAATAAATTAAAAAAAAAATATATCCCAAAATAGGTAATATTAGGATGAATAAATTATTCTTAAGACATATCGTTAATGAAAATGGTTTGAAAGAGGGAAATCCCAAAGTATGAGAGTTGGGTTCGAGAATTTCCCATTACCTTGTGTCCCAACGTTTTCTTCACTTTAATGTCATGTATAACCACATTAGATTCATTAATTAAAAATTCCAAAACCTTTTATATTTTAATAAGATACATCAATATTTTATTAAGATCATTAATGAGACTTTGGAAAAGTTATAGAGTATAAATTCATTTTCTGGGAATCTTCATTTTTGAAGTTTTCTTGAACGGTTCACTTGTTTTCATGAATGGAAGATCATTTAAAATGTGGATAAACATCCAGAATTTTAATTCTATTTTATTTATGTTGTTACTTAAATTGATATTATCTTGTCAATAATTTTTTTATATACCATGAGAATGAATCAATAGATAATAATTTAATGATGATCATTTGGGTTAATTCAGATGATTTTTCGACCACCAAGAACTTGTGTTGTTTAATGATTAAGTAATATGTACATAAGTTGTTTACAAAACATTAAATAAGATAAAATACATAGAATTTTTTTTTCAACCGTAAAAATGGTTCCATGACCAGATATGGTTGTGGTAGAGGAAAATGAAAACATGTCATTCTTGGAGGAGATAAATTAACACCTCCCGAACAACGTTTACCTTTATATAAAAAAAGAAGAGGGGAAGGGGGTTGGAAGATTTATTCTCCCATTAGTATCATAAAATTTTAGTATATTTATGATAGTATAGTTATCATACCATGTAGATGAGGATAGTTGGAGAGAGATTAAGAAAATAACTTTAAATTGAATGGAAATTAAATGAAAAGGGAGAGGAGAAATACCTCGCAAATCCTCATTAAGGAACCATGGATTGGTATTTTTAAGAGACCAGAAGCTCTTAAGAGTTGGGTAGGGGCTAGGGAAGATGTTTTCGTAGAGTTTATACAATTCACTAAGCTTAATTGGTGTGAGGAAATGAGGGTGTGAAGGGTGATATTTATAGGGGAGGGGAGAGGGGTTTTGTCAATATTAAATCCGTTAATTTATTACTTCTACACAAGATAAGTAATAGTGATGATTCCATGTATACTAATAGTTATATGTTCATGTTAGTTCGAACCAATGACCATTTAAATCATCAATGGCTCAATCATGATACAAAAATTCATTTATTTAGCATGTTTTGTAAATTATTGAATTTCATTATTCACCAAAGATTAAACTATTTAAGAAAAATTCAAAAAATTCACACTACTAATTGTTTTGACATGTAGAATCCAAAAATTAACTACATTTTATCATATAAATTTTCTAAAAATGATTATTTATAATTTTAATTAAAATCATCATTTAATTGAAAAATATAATTTTATAATTAAAACTGCTTTTCTAACACTTTGAAAAATTACTTAAGGTCTCTTAAAATTTTATTAAAATAATAAATCATTAAAAATGATTATTTATGAATATATTTTATGAAAATATATATTCATTTACATTGTTTAATTAATTATAAATTTTTAATTAAAAATATATACAACTTACAAAAATTACAACACTTAATCAATAGATTTGAAAATATTTATTTACTTATATTATAACATAATTATATCATATTGACACTTATAAGATGGATAAATTTTATTTATAATTTCATTGGTGAATTTACTACTCAAAAGGGTAAATTACTATTCATAAGGTTCAAGTTACTATTCATAAGCGTACATTGATATTCTTGGGGGTCAAGTTCTTATTCATAAGGTTACAATACAATTTATAAGGGTCTGGTTACTATTCATAAGGGTACAGTACTATTATTAAGGGTCATGTTACACTTCATAAGGAAATGTTACTATTCATAAGGGTACATTACTATTCACCAAAAATTATGTTTTTTCTATCAGACTCCAGAAAACATACATATTGCAACCGTGTATGTTAGTTTTTTGAAATTCAAAACACAAAAGTGGAAAAAAATATTTTTAATGGTTAGTTTTTAAAGGTTTCATTGAATTTAGTAGTTCATTTTTGAAAATAGTTTTTCCTTTTTTAAATCTCAAGAGATACAAATTTTACCAATATTTGCATGAATTAATTCTATAACTATCCATGATTTTTTATGAAAAAATATACAATATTTTAAAGAAGTTTACTATCCATGAGATATTCCATCATCTTCTTTTGCATCAAATTTTCTATGATTATCCATGGTAATGATGATATAAACATTACATCTAAAAATTTTAAAGCATACAATTTGTTTTCTTTCTCCTTCTTATAATTAATGTAGTGTTTTAATTATAATAGTTTACATTAGAACATTATCTATATCATAAAATTTTGTATTATTACCATTATCTTGGAAACGAGCAGATAAACTATATTCACATAACATGGTTATTTCAATTTATAGTAAGTTCATATTCACCCCTCCAACAACATCACTATGTTCAGGTTTCTTATTGGAAGAAATTATATGTCGAATATCATGATTTAAAAAATCATTTAAACTCATTCTTTCAAATTATGATTCATGGTCACTTCAAAAAAAATTATCATATTTTTCATTTTGAATATGTTTGTAACAACTCTTGAAGAAAACATAAGATTCCATTTTAAACCTAAAAATATAAAACCAAAAAAATATTGAAAAGTCATCAAACAATAAAAAAAAATATTTTATATAAATCATTGTTTATCTATGAGGTATATCATTTATCATAGATCACAAACCATTATTTTATAAAAAAGATAGTTTAGGATAATCAAAAATAAATTTATTCTATTTTTTTCACAAATAAACAATAAAATGTACTTATATTTTATAAAAAACAATATTGTTTTATTTCACTGTTGAAATAGTTTATGTTCTTTCTACATAAATAATAAATATATAATCCATATAATTTTTTAGTAATAGGTTTATAAATATATATACTCCATCTTTAAAAAAGAAATCATTTATTTTTATCAAAATAAAAAATAATAGCCATCATCATAGGTTTTAGATATACTTTTAATATTTTGATTTAACCCTTCAATGTATAATACTTTTTTGATAATAACTAATTCTCAATTTCTAATAGATTTTACTCCAATAATTTTTCCATTATCCTTATCTCCAAGCATGCGTGAACACCATTTATTTTTATAAAGAATATTAATTTGATAAATCAAATCCCATATTTATTTAGAATATATTAACTATACGAAATTTAAAAATATTGTTTTTATGTCACATTGATTACCAAATATTTCAGAAAAATTACTTTTTTGGTACTATTATAATTTTCGGTACAACTCTGTTGGCTTATAGAGAATTATGTAACCAAATGTATTTTCTTTAAGTAAAAATTTCTGCCTTAACATTATTAAAATCTTTACAGACATAGAAATTCTTAATACCACATATTTGTGTATATTTTAAAATATAATAATTAGTATAATTACATTAATAACCCTATGTAATGAAAAAATAATAGAAATTTTTTTATAAACATGATCAAAAAAATTCCTATAAGTCTTTATCTTGTTTCCATTTCTTCTAATTCCTTGTTCTTACGTTAACAAGATTTTGATAAATAAGGATTTTATATAGGTATTCCACCCCTATGTAAATTTATATAAATCCATATTTAAATAAGAATATTAATTTTAATATTCATTATTTTTTCTATAATTCATAACACAAGTATATATTCACTTATCAAGTTTAGATTTTAACTCAAACAATTTGTTACACAGTGCATTAATTTTATAAATAATAGAATCATAATAATTTATAAGAGATATATGTTACTTTTGTATAGAATATTATTTATCATCAATAATGGAACAATATGTATTAGTTTCATCAAAATTACAGTAATTATAAATCATTATAGGTAATAAAACAAACATCTTTAGTCTGAGGCATAAAACAATTGTTAGCTTACTAATTTGAATGTTACACATGGATAAAGAATTAGAAATATTACTTGAATATTAACATGAAATCTAAGTATATTTCATTGATTTATTCCTATTTTTATTATTATATTGAATTATTTTAAATTTTTCATTCTTATATCTTTTTATCTTTAAGATGAGAAAAATTGGGATTTATATTCCCAATATTTTTACATTAACAGAATATACAATACCTTTTTTCATCATATTTATTAAAATTGTTACCATATTTTATCAAAATATTTATTCATTTATATAACATGTTTAATATTCTATAAAATCAAGAAATTTAATATCTTGAATTTGAACTACATGATTCTTCTTCATCAGACGAGTTGATTTATATTTCATTGCCATTTTTTTCATTCATTGACATATTGGATTTATGTGAAAAATTTTATTTTATAATTAAATTTTTATCATTAACCTTATATTGTATTTTTTTGTTTACAAAATATGAATAATAATATTCACTTTCAATTTTTATTCAATAAAATGTGTGAATTTTCTTATAGGAGTGTGTATTTCAGTCTATATATTAGTAAACACTCTCAAAACATTGAAAACATGATTAGACTCCTGTATAACATCTCCTAAGGTCGAAAATTTATTAAAAAAATGTTATCTATTAATTTCAATGATTATTTTACCATAAAGCAACTTGAAATGAAAAAATCTAATTTGGAAGTATTATATCTGAATTATCTAACATTTTTAGTAAATTCATAAGAGTAAAAAACTGTTTCTTATATATCATAGGTAGTTATAAATTTATAAAATCTATATAATTCACTGTATCACAATCTATAAATAATATCATTTATGGATTTGGAATTACGATCATTCTCCACCTATTTTCCAATAATAAAAATTATAGGTTAACTAGTTGTTATCCATTATAGCTTTATAACATTCATATCGAATTTAAAACTAAAATTGATATAACTTCGTCATAATTGTAAAATAACTATAATTGAAACCTTTAAAATAAGTATCACTAATCATAAAAAATCATTTTCTTAAATCAACCATTATAACAACAAAGGAAAATCTTTAAGATCCAACTTTTTATTGTAGATAATTTAAAATATATTCTCTAATATCAATTTTTGTCCCATGTTTGTTATATATAATAACTCACAATGGGGTTGAATTTAGTTATTGATGATAAAATAATTTTTTTTACTTCACTCTTCAATTATCTTATAAAATTTTTATGTTCAGTAATTAGATATACATTATAATAGAGTAAATAATAAATGATATTATAATATTGGTTTTTATAGTGGTTTATAGTTTTCAAGAAACATTATCTACATCACCCAACCAAAACCAAATGTAGTTATAGTGATTTTATATTGAACAGTTTTATAGGGTTCTCATAACAAAGTGAATGTAGGAGAAACCTAATATATATATACTTCAAAAGATATTGGGAATAAAATTAAATTATTTCCCTATTTTTTCATGACAAGTGTCTAACAAACATTCATCTCAGCTTTATGTTTCCAAAATGTGACCAGTGAGTGTCATGCAGTGACAACTTCTACCTATGTCCTACATTGGACATGGGGGAGTATCACCTATTAAATATAAGTCTTATAAGACCCACATCATAATTCCCTTTTTAGTAATGTATAGTGAGTCCTACATAGTGATTCCTATTAAAGGGGAACCATGAGTCAATGAGTCAAAGTGAACAATATTATGGTGGAGAGGTTGTGGTGTGATCACCACTTCCGGACATACAATTAGTAAATTTACCAATTATTGGATTTATTTATATTGTGTTTATATCATAGTCCCTACATCATAATATCAACCACTTTGGATCACTTATTCTGGGTTTTTATTTCATGAGGCACAATGCTCAGGGCTCACTACCAATGTCTGGTGAAGGACTTATTATAGGGGGAATTACAAAAATAAAATATATTATTGGTTTGATACCCCCCCATGCTTGAAATTGGAGCATGTGATAAATTTACATAGCTTGAGACTAACTAGCCACATCTTTATAGCCTATGGTTGCGAATCAGGATTTTTAAAACCTTTTGAGAAACAATAATTACTTTATGGGAATTTTTTTGATCATATTGGAAGTGTGAAATGAATGTTTCAAGTTTTAGTAGTGGAAGGAAAAATGTATGGATGCCACGGTGTTGGTAAATTCAAAATACATTTTTTTGATAATTACTACACCACATTATATTGTTAAGGATCTGGGCATTTTTTAGGGCATGGTTTTTTGAAATAGAATGTTACAAGAATCTTATTTTATGTGGAACTCTAACAACCATTTGGATGTTATGGATTGTGTTTTAAATTCCCTAATCAAATACAATGGTATATATAATCATTAATATTATCTGATCATAAGTATTGAATACGAGAATATATTTGGTAGTTATGGGTTTGGGTTTACATTTAAAACTATAATATCCTAACTGAAATAAGAGAGAGAATTTACAAGAATGAAAAAAATATTAAATTGTGTTGTGTAAAGTGAGAGAATACAATACATATATATATCCATGAATGTGGTTAATTATAGATGACATGTAGAAATAATTATAAGGATTTTTCACACATTAAATGTCTTTAAAAAATAGTAGAAAATATTCGAATCACTATTTTATAGTTAAGAAAAAATATTCCAATCTTAGTACTAGAAATTAGATGATCTAGATTTATTATGGAAAAAGTGATGTTGTTTTTTGAAGGAGGTATGAAAACAAATTGTAAAGGAGGATCATGTAGAGTGTAACATGTCATTTATATATATGCGAGGATTTATTCATCCCTTATATTTCTAAACATTAAAGGACCTACATATCCATTTACTATGGAAGTTATTCTACTATATAGTAGTGAGTGAAGGAGTAGGAGGGGTAGTGTTCATTGGGAAAGTATTTAACTTATACCTAAACAATCATGTAATTACAGGAGACTAGGAATGTTGTTACCACAACCTTGGAATCTTTTGAAAAAATGATCCTAGTTGTTTATTGATGTATTATTACATTATTGATTTTAAATTCCCATGATCATCCTATTGTGGTGAACCAAGTAAGAAATATTTTGTTTGTGCATGAATTAAGATCATGTATAATCACATATAGTTTGGTAGGATGCAATGTAAGTTAAAAAAATATTGATTGAATATTATTCCTTCCTAAGTAGGAATAATATTTATAAGTAGAAATAATATTTTTTTTCAAACTGGTTGTTTATCCTTCCCATGGTGCCTTAGGGACCCATAAATTGTTATGCGATCACATTTTTTTTTATTAAAAGTGTTCAACCAAAGATGTTTTTTTTCAAGTTCTTTTATAAATGAAGGAAACAATGAAGATATAAATTTATAATTGTATAAAATTATAGAAGATAAAAAATGAGTTCATGTCCCACATAGAAGAATTTTGAAATCACCTTGATAAATTTTTCTAGAAGAAACTAATATATTGGTGTAATATGGAGTTAAATTTGAGATGGATTAAATAAATTATGATATTGATGCTTCAGTAAAGAATAATTTAAATTATACATTAAATGAATACATTTAATTGGATGTATCTCAATGAATTTTCTCTAAATTAATGTGAATAAAGTTATAAACACTCCATAGTAAACAATATACAATGAATGTAGATTTAAAAACTATACTAGATACAAAACTAGTGAGAAACATTGATAAATAATAACATAAGTAAAAATATAATAAGTGATAAGAAGAAAAAAGAAGACCCCCAAGAATATTTAATATTTAATAAAGGTAACCAAATCTTAATATTTTAATATATTTTATTATAATAATGTTTGAAAATAATTATTAAAACCATAAAATTTAGAATTTATTATGGTTATGAAAATAATTTGTGATTATCGTGATAAAGAAGTGGGAAAAACAACATGTTACAAATCAAGAAAATGTTCATCTGGATATAAATAAGAGTTTCATGTTCTCCAAGATGGGGTAGATAAAATGGAATTAATGAATGGAGAGTATCATTAACGTGTAGAGGATTTAGACTATGAAAACATGAGATTAAAAATACACTTCCTGGAACTAAAATTTGGAATGAAAAAATGGAAGATAAAATGAAAGAAGAAAAAGAAATTCTGAAGTTATTTCCTATGAAATCATAAAGCTGATATCCACAAAGAAGGAATTGAAAGAAAGTATCACTCAACGTAGAAAAAACTTGGAAAATGAATATAGTCTATGATAGATGATGATTCAAGTATTAAAGATATGGCTATGAAACTGATGGATAAGGATCATGAAATCAAGGGTCTTAAGAAGAATAAAAAAATATTTTAGGAAAGTAAGAATACCCATTATATAAAATATTAAACATATACAACTAGAAAGAATATATAGATGAAATAAAGATACAAAAAATAAATACACATCTGAAATCATAAATAAATATGAAATTATTTGAATAATCTAAAACAATTTATCCAAAAAAGAAGGTTTCTCATAAATGAAACTTTTGAAGATGAATTCAGCACATTTTGAATATTAGTTTCGAAGACCAAATTCCTTAATCCAAAAGAAAAAAATTCAATATCAATATCTAAACAAAAATAAGACCTAATGAGTTATTATTACTATAGAAAAGTTATATATATGTTAATCATAGACATTTAGGATGGAATTATAGAAGGAATAATGGGAGAAAATTCACAAGGAGTTCATTAACATCTGCAACATACAAAAAGAGAGTTTATCTGGTAATGAAGCCATTTATGATGTAAAACATTCTTATGGTTTTAAGTAAATTATGGAAATCAATGAAGGGTGTGTCATAAACCAAGGTACAATCACTCATACTGGCCATCTTGGATGGAAAGAGGGTAGATCTAGAATCAAAATCAAGGAGTTCTTCCTATTGTGAGAAAGGAGGAAGTGGAGAAGAACCCACCAAGGGAGAATAAATTTGAGATGGTACTCATGAACATAAAATAATAATAATCTTTATGTGGTCTCAAAAAACAACTTTAATGTAATAAATGATGATTGAGGGATGTGTCCTCCAATGGAGATTGATTATGAAGATAATTTTTCAAAGTAGGTTTTCAAGATCCAACTAATTTATGTATTTTGATTACCATTACATGTATAGGATTTGATATATAATTGTTTTTACCTTACTATAATAGTTTTAATACTTATAAAACCACTATATTATTGGTGATTTCTTTATATTACATGTAACATCAAACTTTTATAACACATCCTAATATATAATCATAACCTAAAGATACTGTGATAGTAATATTAAAGTTATGTCATATGGTCTAGACACCTAATGCTGATAAGACACATATAATGTGTGGAGATTAAGAATTGGGGTCTCATAATCATTGATTATTATTCTCATAATGTTCACACTTGATGATCTCTAGGAGATTAGATCATAATAACTTTACCACCAACAGGAACACCACATGTTCTAGGTAACACCACATGTTCTAGGTGTCATTAGAAGTTCGTATCTATGGTCATGTGTAATGATCTTATAAATTGATATTATTATCAATGTATACAATTTTATTGCTTACTTTGATGAAATATGGAAACTATGGAATAGATTTCATACTTTCATATCCTGTGTTGGGTATGGAATTAGTGGTATGACATTGATTAAATAATCAAGATAGAATCTGTTGCTTTCAAAATCAAGTGATATCTTGGGACTAATTGATTGGGATAGTAGTAAATTTAATAAATTTTATTCCATAGTTTAAGATGGTAAGTCCTTCCAGTTAGTTCAATGAATAATAATGAAATCATGGATTATTAAATTAGGTATGCATCCCTCTTTATGAGACATCATATGACAAATATATTACATTACCTGACTTGTGTTCATAGGAAAGGTTGCCAATACTACAAATTTTCCATATCTCCTTAGGGGCCTTGATGGGTCTCTAGACTCCGCTCCTAGTATATGAATAGTATTCAGTAGTATTGGTAAAATGGCCTATAGGGTCACATGTGAAATAATTTTAAAAATTCATCTCTATTCTTATGAATATGAGTATAGGACATGGTAGTCCACACCATCGTCTTCAATGGATGTCCAAATATTAATGATCAACTATATATAGAAAAATTCAATATTATTTGTGTATATAATAATATAATTTGATTTTATTTATTTAAATTATTCACAATGTATTAAGTAAATAATTGGAATAATATGATTCAAACAAATACTATATTAATATTTACGATTATTTTAATATTTTCAGGAATTAATATTATAGTTAATGACTTGATTTTATCATGTAATATATTTATTATATCTTACAAGTAAGTGAAAAAATATAAATGGAATTATGTAACAGTTAATTGTCCATAATGTGTCTTTTATAGATTATTTAGTGAGAATTATATATACGGAGGTCACTGAGCTATTTTTGGGTTTTTAATCCTCACTATATGATCCAAATGGATCTCACTTATGAGGTACTATTCATCCACTTTAATTATAGGGATCCTATCTCCTCCATCACAAATACTAAAGTTAAATCCTCTTTATGAGAATTCAATCTTTAATGTATTTCCCATATTGAAGGATTGAAATTGTGATGATCATCGACATGTAGATGCCTTCATCTAAACTTCAATATAACACTTGAATTTTGACGATCAGCCTCTTAGTGTACTCTTCACACTTGTGTGGATGATCAATATTGATTCTATCTTAGATCCATCATGCAACGATCACTGTAAATGATAAGATTTCATAGCTTACTTAAATTTCAATGAAGTAACTATTTGTTTATTTTTTTAGCTTAATAATATTCATGAGAGATCCTTAGACCTTTACCAGGGCTTAGAATGTTAGAGACGACAGAGTTACATTGATCCAGTGATGAAAATATTAAATCCATGACCCGTCATCTTTCATTGCATTCCCAATTACCAAAAAAATGTTATCAAAGGGATCATGTAGCTTTTCTAATTCAAGTAAAATTATATTTTCCATAAATTGAAGTAGATGAATTCATTTTTTTCACAGTGGATATAATATTTTATTAATCTGAACTCCGATGGGACAATGAAAACCATCTAAAAAATAATTTGAATTGAAATTAGTTTTGTTGGGTGTTAAATTTTAAGAACATATTTTTTTATATATGTTAATTTTATCTATTTTTGATGGTCGATGATAGTTTCAGTAGCTTCCTATTTTCTATTAATGATCCGACCAGATTCTTATTATCGAAAAAGTAATGACCAATGGGCATTAATTCAATCATACAATGGAATTTGTCATATAAAATAAAAATAAAATTTATTTTTTTGTGTTATGAAAATCCTATTATTTGGATTTGATAAAAAAATGAAAACTCGGTTGGGTGGATTGTGTGTGTAAATAGTCAAACAAAAAATATTAAATGATGGTGTATTTTAAATTCTAGGGAAGAACAGTTGGATGTTTTTTTAAATAAATTTCTAAAGGAAGAAGATGAAACCTGTGGAAGCTAGTTGACCCCCACCTTCTCCAAATTTGTTGGCCTACCTGTGAGACCCCCTCTGGTAACCAAAGCCACCATATCCCTCTTATCCCCCTCTTGGTCTCCACCCTATCTAGATAAAATAATTCTTCCAATGCTGTTGGGTTTCCCATATACCCTACTATAGACTCCCTCAATCATAACTACTATGACCTATAGTTTATATCACCATATGTGATCCCTCCTGGTGGCCTCAAACCACCATTCCATGAAGCCCCCTGACAATCCTCTTTCTGAAAAACCCCCTATCATCCTGAAACTACATGCATAAACTCCTCATATAAATCATCTAACCCATGGTAAATATATGTCAACATGATTTCATGAAAGATGTGAGAGGGTCCTTCTAATTCAGAACATCCGTAACCAGGTTCATCATAAACCAAAGTGGGTCTAGGTATATTATTCTTGACCAAAAATAGGGTTGAATGAGTTTTTGATGACCTGTAAATAGCTTAGGAGGGTTCTGTCCCTTGGTAATTTGTTTAATATATTCAATAAATAATTAAGTTTATGGATGTAAAAATTAATTTATTTTTATGGATTTAAAAATTATATAAATTTTATCATTTGAAAATTAATATAGTATTTTAATTTTTTAATTAATTTTGGTATGGAAAGAAAGAAAATTACATGAATAAAAAATAATTTGTTTAATTCATGTGATTTTAATTAATTTAAACTTATCAATATTTAATTTCATTGCATGTAAATTTTATTTATTAATCATTTCTCATCATTTACCAAAAATTATTTATTTGGTTCCAAATTTATTTAATTTTTTATTACAATTTCATGTGATTATTGTAATAATTATTTATCTTTTTATGGTCTTTGTATAATATTTTTTCATTTAATTTGTATAGGGTCCTTCATGTCTATTATAAAATTTTAGGCACTTTCTAAGAACCCCTTTCTTTCATGTGAGTATGTATGTGTTATGATGATTATTTTATAAGATTTGGATCATACCAAGATGAAGAAGTGTCCCGAATGATATTTGGTAACTTTGGGATGGGTTGTTAGCTCCAATTAACGTTAATATCCAACTTGGGTATTATACCCCAAGCATCATTGTAGATACAATGAGTTTAAATGGATCAACCAATAAAAATGTTCATGGTCTGTTAGGTAGTTTATTTTATTTAAGAATTGTTTATTATTTTTTGAATGTTTTTATTTGTGAGAAACAATTAGATAATAACAAAATAAATACATAGATTAAACCAATTTAATATGCAATAAATATTATATATATTTCATGTTGATATGTGATTATGAAAATATATAATGACTTAAAAAATTGAAAATTAATTTATTTATAAATTAATAATGAAAAAATTCAAATCAATATTAATTACTAACACATTTCATCCCTTAAATTTGAATATAATTGGTTGTATGAGGTACTCGTCAGCCCTAAATAAGGTTTCCTACAACTAATTGGGAGTTTTTATGAGATTAAAGTGTTGACTAAACTGATGCAGGTACCAAATAAGTAATCATATCTAACTTTCTTCCACATTAGAGGCAAATCATTGAGGAAATCAATGTTACGATTCTGAGAAGATAATAATTCACTCAACATTTCAAGGAGCTCTAAGTTAATGATGTTAGCCAATCCAATGCATATCTCGAATCTCTACGAGTAGTGGAATATGAATAGATTGGAATACTAGGGGATGTTTTAAGGAAAATATCTACTTGAATAAATTGGAAACAAATTATTCTAAATCTAGTAGTGAGGGATTCTATGGTTTAATATAATTGTGGGATATATTTAATGATTTAATTAATTATAAATGTCTAAAATTTAATAGAGGAAATGTACATACTACTAAGGATATTTTTTGTATATTAAATGTGAAATTACCCCCACCAGTACATTATCACTATAATATATTCTAGATATAGAAAATATCCTGACTATCGATAACTTCTATGATTGGTACATGTGATAGCATATATTACTATGCCAAGATAAGAATATTTATGTGATATATTCCTCACTTCCTACAAATCCTCTTTAGAGATAAATAATGGTGGATAAATGAAAATATAAAAATAATTTAAATGATAAAATATACATATAGTTTGTCATGTTTTCATCAATGTCCATTCAATTGATGAAAATGCATGAAGATAAAGATTCTTACCTGATACAAACTCATATCCACAAGATTTATTAGGAGAGATAAAGGAAATAAAGGTGTGAGATATCAATTGAAATGTATATATATATATATATAATATAGTAGTTTCAAATCAAGGAGTAAATCATGTACTAATTATGGTCTGGAAAAATTAGAATAATTAATTCCTTAGGTTCAAATTGAAACCGGATCTGGAAAAATAATACCATTCTTACCTATTTTCCAATAAACGTATTGAATTTTATTGTTAATTAAAATATTAATTAAATGAAAAATTTACTAAAAGACCTTTTGGATATATTTTTACAAGATAATTAGGATATGAAGTATATTAATTCTTTAATCCATATTCTGTGAATGAAGAGCATGTTTAAGGATATGGGGTCTAAGGCTAAGCCCAAGACAATGAAACTGACACGCCATCCTTTAAAAAAATACAATGATACAAAGGGAGGGAAATGATTAGGATTATATCTACATTGAATGTTAAAAGAATGATCATTGAGAGAAGAATTTCCATGATGGAAAAAGAATGAATGGTGATTCTTTTAACTTGGGTATTTTTTGAATTCAATATACCTTTATCTAAAGGTTGGGTATTAGATACAACATATAGATCCAAAATTTTATTTACATACAAGAACCAAGTATTTTATAGTAGATTTCAATGTGTGAGGTGGATCTTCAAGTCTCCAATAGAGCATGACTAGGAACCTTAGAAGTGGAAGTTTATCATCTGACATTACCTTACGGTTTGATTATTGTATTAAATAATTGTTAATATTTTCCTTGAGATATAATAATCATAAAATTAGTGTCATGTATGGAAACCATGAGATTTTATTTCATGTTGGGAAATAAATTTTGTATCTTATATAATGATAACATATGTTATGGTATAGTGTTTCTTAACAATGGATTATATTTACTTGAAATCAAAACCCATATAATGAAAATCAATCACAAAACCAGTGAAAATGAATCACATAAAAACCACTTATGGAACTTTTTGATTTTTCATGTAAATAATTAGAATTTAAAAAATTTACATCACGAAGGATTATTAGACATAACTAGATGAAAACCCCATGATATATGTCATGCTTGTTTATAAGGTAAAATCACTAAAGTATCCTTATATTGGATGTGAATAACAGGCATTGACTTAATTGAATTGGTGCGTATGGATGTATGTGGTCCATTTACAATAAGAAATTGATGTGGATTTTCATACTACATTAATTTTAATGATTATTATAGTAGGTATAATGGTATTATATAATGTGGTATAAGTCCCATTCCTTTCAAATGTTTAGGGAATATCTAAATGAAGAATAAATTTAGATTGATAAGATGATTAAAGTACTTATGTTAGACCAAGTAAAATATTATCTTAACTAATATCTCACTGATCACCTGAAAGAAGTGTTGGATATCATCAAGACACACTCCTACTCATAAACCTTAGTGGATTGTTGACAGTGAAATGAGGAATCATACCTTAGTGGACATTTCTAGACAAAGGAAGAGTAATGGAACTCCTATATTTTGTTTTTAGGGATATGAATTACAGAAAATGAAATATACCCTTAACCGAGTACAAAAATAAAGTTAAAAATGTAATTACATATTTATTATGGTATGGTAAGAAACCCAATCCATTAAACATATGTTTATTTTGATTCCAGATTTTTTCATTACTACAAATAGTTAAAAATTATCATATTGAAGAATGATGTGTATATTATTAGATTATCCAAAATGAAATAAAGGATATTACCTATATATAACATTATACATAAAAGTTATTGTAGAAATAAATCCTATAGTTATATAAAGGGAGAACATTTAGAATAGAAATTGCGGGAGAAAAATTTAATTTGATGAAATCGATGCTCTCAGTGGATAAGAGTTTGTATGGGAACAAACACCACAATAAGGAGTAGGATATGAAAATGTTCTTAAGACACTAGTACTGTTAGGTCAATTTGAGAGGTTTGAGAACCAAATTGACATGGTTTTCTTTTCAATGAGTCAGGTTACATGTTTATTATAGAGAATGACTAACCTATAATCTATAGTGAGGTAGTAGATGAAAAAGATGCTGCTAAATATAAATAATATATTCATTCTATGATAAATTCCATATACTAAAATAATGTTTGGATTTTGGTAGAGCTTCCACTAGATGCAAAACCCGTTGGGGAAAAAATGGTTAATCAATAAAATGATGGACATTGATGGTAAATTCAATACCTATAAGGCATGACTATAGAAAAGTGTTTCATGAAACATCATTGCATAGAATATGATAAAAAATTCTCTCCAGTGGAGTTAATTAACTCTATAATAAAATTACTTGTAATGATGGCCTTACATGATTATGATATTTGGAGAATGGATGTCAAAACATAATTTTTAAATGGGTAGTTGGTTGAAGATGTCTATACGACTCAACCCGAATTATTCATTAAGTCAATGAGTGTTGATATCACGATGATATAAAAGAGTGTTGATATCATTGGGATGTGTGATGCATGGGTGTTGTAAGGACTCACCTATACACACATTAACCATTAACACATTTGGCATAAGATCCTCCACCATGTTGGTGAGGACTTTGAATGTGAATCCAAGTGACCCGAGTTCACAACCCAGTAGAGACATAATTTTCAGGTACTGTAACAGTACTGTAGCAGGCACTGTTTGGTACTATAGAATCCAAAACTATTAATCCATTTGGGATTTGGGCCATCGGTTTGGGCCTCGGGTCCTTTAAGGCCTATAGGCCACCCAAGGCCTTCGGTCCTGTTAGGATTTCATGCCACCTCAAGGACTATGTGCAACCTCAAGGCCTTCGGGCATCCTCAAGGCCTTCGGGCCACCTCAAGGCCTTGAGGCCACCTGAAATTGTGCTTAAATGATCAGAAACAATCTAAAAGGAGCAGACTCTAGATGAGGATTCAGAGTAGGCACATTCACTTGAGCAGAGGCTAAGTAAACTTTTCTTGGCATTTCCATTGAGACTAGCCAGTGCTTGCATTGGAAGCCTATACAAACAAGCCATGCGACTGTAGAGAGATGATATCACTATGAAGATGCTAGGGAGGAGCTGATCCATGCATAGTCTATATATTTTATAATAGCTACGGGTCATGTAGCCTCTAAGCCTATGGGCCTTATAAGGGTTTCCACTCTTCCCATGAAAGAGGGGTTATCAAAAATCAATAAAAAAGAAGGCCTTTGGGACCTTAGAGAATTTATGGGTTGAAGAAGGCACATTATCATGGAATGTCTAGGTTTATGGATCCAAAATAGTAATTTGTTTCTTCAGAATGAATGATAACCATATATATATTATCATTTTAGTGGGGATTCAATTGTTATCCTTATTTTATATGTTGGTGAAATATTAATTATAGAAAATAACGTGCAAGTATTACAATTTGTTAAGACTTTGTTAAATGAATTATTCTCTATGAAATACTTAGGTGATGTAGCCTATATTCTAGGGGAAAATATTTATCAGGATAGATCTCAAAGGATACATGGGTTAAGTCAATGTTCATATGTTGATAAGTTACATAAAATGTAAAATGTGGAACAATCCAAGATAGTGTTATTGTCATTATCATAGAGAATAAATATATCCATAAATATGTGGACACCAATATAAGAGGATAATGAAAGAATGAGAATAATCCTTTATTACTCGGAATTTGTATTTACTATTCATTTTATGCTATGTTATAGGTTTGATGTTGCCTTTACGTTATTGATGGTGAGATAATATGAAGTTAGTCTTGGAGATATGTATTGGGAAGCTTTAAAAACTATCATGATGTAATTAAGACAAACAAAGGATATCTTCTTGGTGTATATATAAGACGAGGAACTAGTAGTGATGGGGTACACTAATGCTAGTATCTAAAAAATCATGATGATATGAAACCACAGTAATGCTACGTATTTTTTAAAATGTTGTGTAGTGATCTAGAAAAGATTTAAGAAATACGTGGTCACTGATTCTATAGTATAATCTGAAAAAAATCACTTCCACTGATATAGCTAAGAAGGAAGTTTGGATATGTAGATTTTTCTCATACATTGGTGTTCCTCCTAGAAGGGTTTACCCTCTTCCATTTTACTGTTATAATAATACAATAATGGTTCTTTCCAAGGAGACCGGGTCACAAAAGAGGATAGATAATATATTTTTGAAGTTTCATATCTTGAGGGATTTTACCTATAGAGGTGATGTTTCATTTAGAGAAGTATCCAAAAAGGATAAAATGAAAGACCCCTAATGAAATTCATATCTTAAGAGAATCATGATTTTGATGTGAGGGATAGTGGGTAATAAATTATTAGTAGTTGACTCTAGTGCAAGTGGGAGTTTTTAAAATATGTTCCCAAGACCCTACTCATATATGTACCTTGAGTACCAATACATGTATACCATTTGATATATACATGTTTTCACTTTACTGTAATAGTGTTGAAACTTATATAACCACTATATTTATTGTAATGTCTTTAGATTATGTGTCATATCGAAAGGTTATTTATATTTCTAGTATATAATGAGATCCTAGAGATACCATTACTATAATCATAATGAAAATTCATATGGTCTATATATATCATGATGACATGATAAAAATGATCTGTGACCAAAAAGTTTCAGGGAATCATAAGAATTACGAATTTTTTTATGATGTTCAGACAAGGTGATGTCAAGTAGGTTATATCATGAGTATTGACTCGCCAAAAGGTACACCATATGTTTTTTAGTGTAATTGGTAGTTACTATTTGATAAAATTTATAATGGTCTCTTGAATTTAGATTATTATTAGAATATACTATTTGATTACATACATTGATGTAGGATAAAAACAATGGCATTGATATTGTACTAAGGTTTCTTGAGATGGGTGTGTCATTGGTGGTATTATAGTGATTTATTAATCAAGACATAATTTTTCACTTCCGAAAGGAAGGGATATATCGAGCCAATTTGACCAGAATATTAGTACCTCTACTAAATCCATGACCATGGTAGAATGATTTAAGTCTATCTAGTTAGTTTAATGAAAAATAAAGTAAATAGTTATTATAACACAAGCTGTGAATCCTATTTTATGAGATATTATACAAAAATGAGTTATATTACACATCCTGTGTTTGTAGGAATGATTATCATTTCTATAACTTTTCCATATCTCTATATGGGCCTTAATGGGTTGGTAATCTCTACTCTTCATCTCGGAATAGTATTTACTACTACTGATATATGGCTTTAGAGGGTCACACACAATAGTGTATTCAAAAGTCTTCCGTTTTTGACAAGTAAGAGTATAGGAAATGGTGGGCCCCACCATAGGGTCTGAGAGATTTCAAAATATTAACAATTACAAAAAAATAAATAAAAATAATATTATTTTCTTAAAGAATAAATGGCGTTGAACTTATTTATTAAATTTACTCACAAGGTATTATGTGAATGCATGAATAAAATATAATAAGGACCAATATTATTTTAATATTCATGGTTCATTTAATAATTACGAAAACTTAAAGTTGAGTTAATTAACCAGTTTTATCATATATTATATTTATAATAAATTACAAGTGATAAAAATATAAATTACATTAATACATATTTATTTGTTCAAAAAATTATTTTATATCTTATTTAGTGGAAGTTATTTATATGGGGATTGGGGAACCCTTTCTAGGTGTTTAATCCCCACCATATATAAAAATGATAGCTTGTTTCTAAGGTAATATTCATCTAGTCTAATTTTAGATATCCTATTTCCTCTATTCCATATCCAAGAGAGAGAAAGCCTCATTACAGTCATTCGATCTTTAATCACTTCCATGGATCAAAGGAATGAGATTATGGTGATAATAGGCATGTAAAAGACTTCATCATAAGTCCATTCTAGCACACGAAATTCAATGATCGCTATTGTAGCAGCCAATTGAAGAATGGGTGGACAATATAGAGGGATTTCACCCTATATCATTAAAGGAATAGACACTGGTGACAAGAAGTTTTAATAGACACCTTCCATTCAAATCAGGTAACCATTCATCGATATTTATGACCAATTAATTTTTTTCCTGATTCTTATACCATTATAAGGGATCCAATTTTTGTAGAAAAAGGATTCACTTTGTTCCGATGATGGAAATTTTAAATCCATGGCCCATCTTATTCAACTGCACACCTCAGTACCAAATATTTCTATTATAGATATCATGTGAATTTTCAAATCCAAAGAAAATTAATTTAGCCTTAAATATAATTTGAATAATTCAGTTATATCAAAAAATATCTCACAACACAACAAACTGGCCATAGATATCCAAGATACAATCAATGAAAAAAATAGTATTGATGAAAATCAGCTTTCATGGGTACTAAATATTAATAAAATCTATTTTTATATATGATAAATTTACCTTTTTTTTGGTTGATGAAAATCTTGTATTCCTCTTTATTTATAGTGAGGATCCATCTAGATTCTGATCACTAAAAAAGTACGATAATTTTTCCATTAATTCCATCCTCTAGTGAATGTTTTCTCAAAATAGTAACAATAAAAATCATTAGTTTTTTTCAAAATAAAATTATTTTTTATGTTATATTAAAACAAAAAAAGGGTTTGGGAGGCTTGTGTGGATAAAAAACCAACCAAAAAGATTTTTTAGTAAATATCAATTTTAATGTTTAGGGTTGAACTTTCAGATGTTTAAACATAATCATTTAAATAAAAACTATTCTAAATGAACCATAAGGTTCCTGTAGAATCTGGTCATCCACCACCTTCCCTACATCCATTTTCCCACATGAGAGACCCACTCCAGAAGCCACCACCACATCATACCTATCTCACTCATAGTCGTTTCCCTATTCTGCCGCCCATAGACCACGACCTCAATCTACATCCCTAGACACCATCATCACTATGGTCTCATGGTGACACTACTGTCATGACATCCCATAGTCGCTGCCACATTATGGCCCTCTATGAAGACTTAACAAACTACACTCACCACCAACCTCTAATGACCCCCTTTCCAATCATCCCACCTATCAGTTCCAGGTATCCTTCACATACTACTTTTTCAAATTAACTGACCCATGGTAAGTTTAGGTTTTCCTGACCCATTACTAGGCAAGGAAGGTCCTGATTGAACTAGAATGGACTTGAGAAGGTTCTTACTAACATGAAATAAACTGGGATGGGTTTTACTCAATTTTTAATAGGCCTCTATAGGTTATGCCAACGTTACAATGAGCGTAGGAAGGTTCTGGGGATCAGGGGTTTTTTTAATATATTAAAAAAACTCATATAAATTTTTGGATAAAAAAATAATTAAATTTTTATCATTTTAAAATTAATTAAATTTTTGGTTTAAAAATATATTAATTACATGACTGAATGAAATAATATTACTTGAATTAAATATAATTTTTTTAGATAATGTAATTTTAATAAATTAAATTTATAATAATTTAATTTTATTGAGCATATATTTTATCTTCTAACCAGTACTACGCATTAATAAAAATTTTCTTAACTAGGATTTAATTTAATTAATTATTTTTATAACTGTGTGTGATTATTTTAAGAAATATTTATCATTTTATGGCCTATACATCATATTTCTCCCCTGAGTATGTATAAGTGCATACACATCCATCAATAATTTTTCTATATGTATTTCTCACTTCCCAAGGCCCACTCTCGTAGATGCATGTATGTATATATTATGAGGATGATGTTGTAAGATGTTGATCATGCTAAGACAATGCAATATCTCAAAGGATATGTGAAAACATTGGATCAAGGAGCGAGCTATAATACGAGTCAAGACCCGACTTAGGTATTTTACCCATAGGGTTAGGGTTGATCCATTTAGTTTAAATTAATAGTCTAATACCAAATCTTCATGATCATTCCAGTTGTTTATTTAATTCATGTAATGTTGATTATTTTTTTGAATGTGATTTTTTTGCGAGAACACATTAAATAATAAACTTGTAAATGGATAGATTAAAAAATTAAAGTTTCAATGAAGGTTTCCTATTTATTCCAAGTTTAGTTATTATTAGAGAAACATAGTACATACATAAAAAATATAAAAATAATTAATTAATCATGTAATAGTAAATACCCTCAATGTAATATTATGTTTTAACACCTTTAAGTAGTTAAATGTGAACAGAACTAGGTGTATGATGTGCTCATCATCCCTAGTCAAGGGTGACTCCTACAACTGAGGGATTTTTATGAGAGTATTGCTTGAACTTAAATAATTTTGTCATTAAATAAGTATCCATACCCAGCTTGATTACACTTTAAAGGAAAATCATTGAGGGTATCAATTTCACTATTCCAAGAAGCCGGGACTTCACTCAACTGTTCAAGGTTCTGCGAGTCAATATGGTTGTCTAGTATAGTGCCTACCGTAAAAATCACTGAGTAGTGGAATAAACCTAGATTGGAATTTTAGGTGAGGTTATGTAGAGACCCAAAGCTTTACTTACATAGAAATTAAATTACTTTTGCAGAATACTTAATACATAACAAAAATAGACACCAAAGGATCATAATAGTTTAGTGTCTTTGGAAACTCAGAATACAATCTTCTAATCTTGGTGAAAGATCTTCAATATCTCCCATAAAGATCTTACCTTTTTAGTCTTACCTAGAATCATTATTTAAATCCTGGGGAAATTAAAACATATAAAGGGTGAGCTCAAAGGATCATTAAGGGTAATCATGGATAAAATAAAACAAATCATATACATTTTAACTTAAAAAACATGAACATAATGTTTAAACATCAAAATCGTGGGCATTGACATAATACATGGCAGTACATAAGGCATAGATCATAAAGAAACATTAATCATGATAAAATAGCATGGGAATAAAACATGTAATTATGGAAACCATTAAGCACATGTTATGATTTCCATAGTAGCCAAGGCATTGCTGTCATGACCATCTTAGTGGACAAAGTCCCTTTCTGAATCGAGTTCACTCCTCATTCCAGTCCTATATTACTGAACCGGTTTAACTATCTATTCCAACCATCTCTATCTCATGAGATATAAATATTTACCCAACACATTGGAGGGGGATATAGGTCCCACCAATCTCATAATGAAATCATTCTTACTTGTGCCACAAAATAAACATAAAACATTCATCATAACCCAAAGAATAAAATGGGTTTCATAAACATCATCCCATCATCGCATAATCCATATAAAACAAATGGATATTTCATCATAATAAAAGTGAAACCATGTAAATAATAGAGACATTATACTTGAAACATACACATATGAAATAATGTCATCTTAGATGAAAATGTTTTTGATAAAACACTTGAAATGAATTCACGTGGAAAATATCCTTTCTTCTTGGAAATCATTTAATTTTCAAAAAATGACATTCAATTTTAAAAGAAAATGATTTTTTTTAAAATATTCATGAAATATTGTAGAGTAAGCTTCATTAAAATAAGGATTTATGAAACCGTAAAAATCCGTTCATACCGTATAAGTTAAAAAACATTCTTCTCGTACTTTTGCTGGAAACGTCAAAAAGTACCTCGTATGGTACTCAAAAAAAAAAGATTCCTTATATACCATGTAGTAAAAGTCAAAAATGGGTAAAAAGGACTTTAAACATACATGAAAACATTTTTATAAAACTTGTACAAGTATGATAAATATTACCCCAATAAATACTTATGTATAAGCAATCTTAGATAGAAAACAATTGAGATTGCAACATTATCCCTTACCTTATGTCTGATATGCTTCATATGTATCTGAAACTCCTGTATAATGATTTAAATAAAGTTATTGACTTATTACATAATCATATTCGTTGTTATAATATCATATATAGTTTACTTATGACTTTATATTACCCGTTTTTTTTGAAAATTCAATGTAAAATCAACAATTTGGGTAAAATCGTTTCATTTATTATACGTGTTTTGACTTGTTGTTCTTGATATTATTACTTATATCCTGATTTAAACAAATTACAGAATGTAAAACATTATTTATATATAATATATTCCGAATATATATATAATAGATATATAAAATGAAATGAAATACAACATTCATGGAGACGGTAGGCCGTACGTACGCATGAACGCTGTTTTCTTCTCTTTATTGGCTTGAATGGAAGTAAGTCGATGAAATATATATATATATATATATATATATATATATATATAAATACAGTAGCTTTATAATGTCATATATTTCATTATTATTCATTATGTATACTTTATAATCCTTCTTGAGTGGTTAACATAGAGAATGAATCTCATCACGTCATGGAGACGGTAATCCGTACGTACACACGAGCGATGATATCATTCCCAGGATCGTAGAATTATATTGAAATGTATGTATACTATTTTATAATAAATATCACTTTAAAAAATTCACGTATAGTTATTCTTTACACCATTATACCCATCCAAGTAAGGTGGTGGTGGAAAACAGATTACACCACAGCGTGGAGACGGTATTCCGTACGTACACACGCACAATGATTTTGTTTTCCATAGGATGGATAGAAGGTGGAATGTGGTTGTTTCATATTTATAATAAAATATCCGTATATGAGTGATACTGGTGTTATTACTTCATAATGAAACAACTAAAGAAGAGTAAGTAGAAGAAAAAATAAATTTGAAAGAATTGGTAACTGATATTACCTCTTATTTGACACGCCTCTTTGAAACCTCCTCTTAAGGGACTAAAATTGGTGTTTGAAGAAGACCAGGACCTCTAGAATATTTCTAGGGAAGTTGATAAGGGAAAATGGAAGGGGTTGGACGATCTTGATAGCTCAAATTTGTGTAAAGATGAGAGGGAGGAGGTTCCGTTTTGTAAGGGAGGAGAGGGGCACCTTTGGAATTATGAGTAACATTATTTTATAATAAATTCCAACCCCACTTAAAAAACCTCCAAAATGACTCAAATATGAATATTAGAAGAGATAGGGTTGTAATCTCATCAAAAACTAAAATTTAGACAAGTTGGAAATTTATTTTAAACATTATCAACTTGATTTATCCTTATATAATCTATTTAATTTTATTTGAGGTAATAATATTATAAATTTTAAATCATTATAAATAATTACATATATGTTGTGAATTGTCCATAATTGTATGATTTATTACATTTTATACCATATAAATTTTAATTTATAATTTTTAAATATTTTTTTTTGATTTTTAATCAATTTTATAATATGTAATTTTATAAAATAACAATAGTGTCAATTTTGACACTATTCATTTATTTGAATTTAAATAAAATATATACAAAAGATATGTCCGAACTAAAAGATTTAACAGATTAATAACATGTCATATTTATCTATAAAATTAGTTGAGCACATTAAATAGGTCATATAATATTTATTTTAATACTTTTAAAATAATTTATTTTATATTTCAATCAATAAAATAATTTCAACATCACTATTGGGTCATAATTAATGAAAATTATTTAATCTCTAAAAATTATAAATAAATTCATATAATGTATATATTTTTTTTCTTTCTATAGACCATTTATATATGATGTTATATGAAGTTTATCACTAAATTAAAATTATTTCACTTATAATATTTAAGAGAGTGACATGTTGTCACTTTCATTGGTTTTAATAATAATTATATTATTTCATGGTCAAAAGTCTATGAAATGAATCTAGTTTGACCCTTAGGTGATATGGTTCGAATTTTATTCATCCAATAGTATTTTGGAAAGTGTTAGGGTAATTTTATAATCTTATTTTTACCCTTAATTACCAAATTTACCTTTAATTTTAGTAAATAAAAATTACCGTAGTTACTATTCATAATATCAAAAAAAATAAAAGTAACATATTTACATAATTTGGACCCAATGAATTCAAATATGGAATACATTATTCTAAATTAAAAACACATAAGTTGCATTAATTGATTTAAAATTAATCCAATTGTTAAGAACACGAGTTTTAAAAGTTAAAACATTGCAAAAGATTGAAATGATTTTACCTATGAATTCAATGTGAAATAAATGCTAATGACATATGTTATATTAAATGGTAAAAAATATATTATATTTATATTTTAAAATCATTAAATATTATAATTTAACTATATAAATTATTATGATGAAAAATGTTGATTTTAATTAAAATATAGTGTGTTTTTACTATTCATTAAAATATGAAAGTTATCAGAATAATATGAAAAATTTATCCAAAGTAAATTATTATATCTTGATTCCAAAGAAGAATATTATTTTGTCAAATTGAACTTATAAAAATGTCAAAAACTAGATTTAATGTGGGTGCGCCATCAAAAGGCGGCAAAACTGCATTTTTAAAAAAATACTTATTTTACATGAAAAATTTATTTTGTTCACATACCATGTTTTAGAAAATGTGTAAGATGAATAATAATGTTATAAAATTAAAAATGTAGTTAATAATATTCATAGAGGCTAGTCTATAATAATATTATAACAATATATCGTTGTTTAGTGAAACCCGGTATTGCGTACTACACACGCTATCGAGGAAGGTCGCGATTGCCTGTAACGCAAGCCAAGTCAGGGTTGCGTGTAGTGAAAGACTACTTTGTTGTTGCGTATAACAGAATCCTACCATATTTCATTTATAAATTTAATATATATATATTTATATATATATGCACACTCAATGTTTTGTAGAATAACTACTATCAAACGAACTTGAAATTGTGTGTAACACGATCCATGATTTGTGTTGCATATACTGCAAGTTAATATGGTGTTGCGTATATCCCAATATAATCTTGGATTAGCTTACAACATAAGATATGAAATAAATGAAAAAGAATATATCTCATATAATCTCGGGGTGTTACATTCTACCCCCCTTAAAATGAATTTCGCCCTGGAAATTCGTCAGGGTTATAAATGGTTTACTACATAAGAGTTTCTTTCACATAAACCCACATCATAAAAAGGAATACCAAAACTTTTCTTTAAAAACTAAAGTATGAAACGTAACGGTTACCCAAATTAACTAATTACTGGGTTTCCACATAGGAAAACATAGGTGAAAATATGGATATGGAAGAAAAATCCAACCATCAAGTTCTGATGGAGAGTGGTAGAGGACATGGCTATGATAAAGCCAACAGTCAAAAAGCCATAAATTTTTGATGATCTAAGGGACCATATGATTAATCAGATATGAGGGAACTAGGACAACATTTTTGGTTTTCAAGATCATTTCTCTAATGTTGATGAATTAAAAGAAATACTTACATGATTTTGGTACAATCTCACTGTTGTTCGTGCCTTGAACAATTTATACTACATCTCTTAAAGAAAAGAAGTATAAATTGTTATTCGTGAAGAGTTTGCAGATCATGTGATAGAATGATCGGTCATTCCATCTGTTTCAATCAAAGGTTAACAAAAGTTATCAAATACACATAAGTCCATATTTGGTGAGGTTAATCGTATATGATTCCAAAAATGAACTTATACTTCATCTATCATACCACTTAATAAAATAAAACTAGTTTCTACTAACCAGGGACTTCTTGTAGGCCAGTGGTAGGTAATAAAGACATTTTTCACTTTGGTTGCGTGTTCGATTCCCACAACCTTGTCTGACATGACGGGTTATCGCTCATCCTGCAGGTTGTCATTTTTCTAAAAATATACTATTATAACATTCCAGAAATAATATCAATAAAATTTCAATCCTTAAACAATACCATCTTATGTCCAACATGATCCATTCCAATCCTTAGGCTTGTACATATGTCCAATCTCATAGTATAAAGAAAACAATTACAATAAATTTCATCAACTGAGCATGTGAATACCATCATTTATCCCCCCATATATCATAAGATATATCTTGTTGGTCATAGTCCAAACATGTGAATACCTTAATCATGTATTCTATTGAAATATTAATACCCATTGAAACTTAGTGAAAACATGAATGCTGTCAAAAGTTAACTCTTTCCACATACCAAAATCCCAAAATTTCAATATACTCAAACCATGATATCACTTTTTCCTTATATCAGTCATGAGCTCAGGAATACTATCATACATATTATTTTCTCCTTATCCCTTCATTATGCGCATATCATCTAATTTCCAAAAATATTTGAATAAATTTTCATGGTTACCAGTACCATTAAACATATACATTCAAAAACTTTAGGAAAAAAAATAGTGTAACAATCCTTAGATGTTACTTTAATCCATAGTAGCATTAAATAACCTATACAACATAACTCTTGATACTACCTTCTTAAACCATTGACCAAGCTTCAACACTTCTTTCATCTCATATATCATTTCTAGTCTCCTCATCATCATCCACATAAATACTTACCATATGACCATGATGATTCTCTTCATGAGATTTTCCCTTAGGGAATTGGTTTTAATAATGCCCGTACATTCCACATTTAAAACATTTAACCGTTATTGATGTCTTAGAAATACCACTATCCTTGTCCATGGTGTTAACTGAACCTTTTCATTTGCAATTACTGGCTTTGTGTCTCTCTTTTTCACACCCAAAGCATCTTCCAGTTCCTTTGAAACATTCCCCTTGATGCCTCATCCCACATGACTTACATGAGGGAAATTGAACTTTCTTTCATCTATGATCATCATGAAACTCCATCTTTCTCTTATTAACTGAGTCAGGAATCTTACCAAAGTTGAGATTATTGGTCATCTTATGGGATTGATGATTAGGCATGAGAATGATTTTTTTCCTTCCAAATTCCATTTCATTTTGGTACCTCATGAAGAATATCATTCCATTGTCCATTATATCACCCATTATCCTAAATCCTCCTGTTTCTAGCTATTTTCTAAAACCCAAAAAGAATAGTGTGAGAGTAAAAAATCATGCTAGGAAAATAGCAAAACAAAGAGGGAGTACCTTCAATATCTAACATCTTAAGATAAATTCTAATATGGTTTTCATAATTCTAGGACTATAACATATACTTATACTTAAACTTAGGGACATCCCTAGACATAACTTAGAAATATCTATAGGGATCTCACTAAATTTTCCGCATCCTAGTTTCCAAAGGTTAACTAAACATTTCCTCTGATACCAACTATAACGATCTGGAATTACTTCTAGGGGACTATAATTGATACCTATCAGGGCACTCCATGGGCTGCTACACCCCCCTGGGCTGGACACACCACCATCCCTAGTGGCATCCATTTCTTCATGAATCCCTTAGGCTGAGAGCCACGCTTCGTCCAACATTCACATGTGAGAGTTCCCAAGGATTGGATTCATTCCTACCTCCTTTGCCTCTGATACCAACTATAGAGACCCAAATCCTAACACACATAGACATTACATTACTTTTGTGGAATACTTAATACATAACAAAAATATACACCAAAGGATCGTAATAGTTTAGTGTCTTTGGAAACTCAAAATATAATTTTCTAATCTTAGTAAAAGATCTTCAAAATCTCCCATAAAGATATTCCATTTTTTTCGTACCTAAAATATTTCTTTAAATACTGGGGAAAAGAAAACATATAAAAGGTGAGATCAAATTCTTAGTAAGGGAATGCATTGATAAAATAAAAAAAATCATATACATTTGAACATAAAAACATGAACATAATGTTTAAACATCAAAATATTGGGCATTAACATAAAACATGGAAGTGCATAAGGCATAGATAAAAAAGAAACATTAATCCTAATAAAATAGCATGGGAAAAAAGAATGTAATTGTGGAAACCACTATGAACATGTTATGATTTCCATAGTATCCAAGGCATTGCTTCCAAAACAATCTTAGTGGACAAAGTCCCTTTCTGAATCAAGTTCACTCCTCGTTCCAGTCCTATATTACTTAACCAGTTTAACTTGCCATTCCAGCCATGTCTATATCATGAGATATAAATCATTACCCAATTAATTAGAGGGAGATATTGGTCCCACCCATTTCATAATGAAATCACTCTTACTTGTGCCATAAAATAAACTGAAAACATTCATCATAACCCAAAGAATAAAATGGGTTTCATAAACATCATCCCATCATCGGATAATCCATATAAAACAAATGGATATTTTATCATAAGAAAAGTGAAACCATGTATATAGTAGAGAAATTATACTTGAAACATACATATATGAAATAATGTCATCTTAGATGGAAAATGGATATGATAAAACACTTGAAATGAATTCTTGAGGAAAATATCCTTTCTTCTTGAAAATCATTTTCTTTAAAACAAATTCCATTCAATTTTAAAAGAAAATGATTTTTTATAAAATATTCATGAAATCTTGTAGAGTATGCTTCATTAAAATAATGTGTCATGAAACCATAAAAATCCATTCATGCCGTTTAAGTTTAAAAAAAATTATTCTCGTACTTTTGCCGGAAAAGTCAAAAAGTACCTCGTATGGTAATCAAAAAAAATATTCCTTACATACCATGTAGTAATTGTCAAAAATGGGAGAAAAGTACTTTAAACATACATGAAAATATTTTTATAAAACTTGGACATTGATGATAAATATTACCCCAGTAAATAAATAGGTATAAGCAATCTCGGATAGAAAACAATTGAGATTGTGACATTATCCCTTACCTTATGTTCGATATGCTTCATATTTATCTGAACCTCCTATATAATGATTTAAATAATTTCATTTACTTTTTATATAATCATATTCATTGTTATGATATCATATATAGTTAACTTATGACTTTATATTAACCGTTCTTTTGTAAATTCGATGTAAAAGCAGCGATTTGGGTAAAATCGTTTCATTTATTATACGTGTTTCGACTTTTTGTTCTTGATATTATTACTTATATCATGATTTACATAATTACAGAATGTAAAAAATGATTTATATATAATATATTCAGCATATATATAGAATAGATATATAAAATTAAATGAAATACACCGTTCATGGAGACGGTAGGCCGCACGTACGCATGAATGCTATTTTCTTTTCTTTATTGACTTGAATGGAAGTAAGTAGATGAAATATATGTATATAAATAAATCCAGTAGCTTTATCATTTCATATATTTCATTATTATTCATTATATATACTTTATAATCAGTCTTGAGTGGTTAACATGGATAATGAATCTCATTGCGTCGTGGAGACGGTAATCTGTACGTACGCATGAGTGATGATATCATTCTCATGATCGTGGAATTGTATTTATGTGTATGTATACTATTTCAGAATCAATATTACTTTACAATATTCACATATATTTATTCTTTAAACCATTATACCCATCCCATTAAGGTGGTGGTGGAAAACAGATTACACCACGGCGTGGAGACGGTATTCCGTAAGTACGCACGCGCGGTGCTTTCGTTTTCCGTAGGATGGATAGAAGGTGGAATATGGTTGTTTCATATTTATAATAAAATATCAGTATATGAGTGATATTGATATTATTACTTTATAATTAAACAACTAAATATCAATAAGTAGAAGAAGAAAAAAATTTGTAAGAATCGGTAACGGATATTACCTCTTCTTCGACACGCCTCTTTGAAACCTCCTCTTAGTGGACTAAAATTGGTCTTTGAAGAAGACCAGGACCTCTAAAATAGTTCTAGGGAAGTTGAGAAGCGAAAAGGGCAGGGATTGGCCAAGCTTGAAGACTCAAAGTTGTGTAAAGATGAGAGGGAGGTGGTGCCCTTTTATAAGGGAGGAGAGGGGCACCGTTGGAATTATAAGAAATATTAATTTATAATAAATTAGATCCCCACATAAAAAACCATGAAAAGGACTCAAATAAAAATATTATATCAGATAGGGTTGTAATCTAATAAACCAATAAAATTTAGTCCAGTTGGGAATTTATTTTAAACATTATCAACTTGATTTATCGTTATATAATATATTTAATTTTATTTGTGGTAATAATAGTATATATTTTAAATCATTATAAATAATTACTTATAAGTTGTGAATTGTCCATAATTTTATGTTTTATTACATTTTAGAACATATAAATTTTAATTTATAATTTTTAAATATTTTTCTGATTTTTTAACAATTTTATAATATGTAATTTTATAAAATAACAATAGTGTTAATTTTGACACTATTCATTTAATTGAATTTAAATAAAATATATACAGAAGATACATTCGAACTAAAAGATTTAATAGATTAATAACATGTCATATTTATCTAGAAAATTAGTGGATTATATTAAATAGTTCATATAATATTTATTTTAATACTTTTAAAATCATTTATTTTATATTTCAATCAAGAAAATAATTTCAACATCACTACTGTGTCATAATTAATGGTAATTATGTAATTCCTAAAAATTATAAATAAATTCATATTATGTAGATAATTTTTTATCTTTCTAGGGACCATTTATACCCGAATTTATATGATGTTTATCACTAATTTAAAATTATTACACCTATAATATTTAAGTGAGTGACATGTTTGTCACTTTCTTTGGTTTTAATAATAATTATATTATTTCACGGTCAAAAGTCCATGAAATGAATCTAGTATCAACCTTAGGTGATATGGTTCGACTTTTATTCATCCAATAAGATTTTGGAAAGTGTTAGGGTAATTTTATAATCTTATTTTTACCCATAATTACCAGATTTACCTTTAACTCTATTGAATAAAAATTACCGTAGTTCCTATTCACAATATCAAAAAAAATAAAAGTAACTTATTAACATAAGTTGGATCCACTGAATTGAAATATTGAATCCATTTTTCAAAATTAAAATCACATAAGTTGCAGTAATTAATTTAAAATTAATTCTATTGTTAAGAAAATGTGTTTTAAAAGTTAAGACATTGCAAAAGATTGAAATGATTTTACCTATGAATTAAATGTAAAATCAATGATAATGACATAAAATATATTAAATGGTAAAAATATATTCTATTTATACTTTAGAATCATTAAATATTATATATTAACCATATAAATTTTTACGATGAAAAAAGTTGTTTTTAATTAAAATATAGCGTGTTTTTACTATTCATTAAAATATGAAAGTTATCAGAATAATATGAAAAATTTATCCAAAGTAAATTTTTATATCCGGATTCCAAATAATAATATTATTTTGTAAAATTGTACTTATAAACATGTCAAAAACTATATTTAATGTTGGTGCGCCATCAAAAGGAGAAAAACTACTTTTTTTGAAAAATACTTATTTTACCAGAAAAATTTATTTTCTTCACATTCCATGTTTTATAAAATGTGTAAGATGAATAATAATGTTATAAAATTAAAAATGTATTTAATAATATTCATAGAGACTAGTCCATAATAATATTATAACAATATATCGTTTTTAGTGAAACCCGGTATTGCGTACTACACATGCTATCGAGGAAGGTCGCGATTGCGTGTAACGCAAGCCAAGTCAGGGTTGCATGTGGTGAAAGAATTCTTTTTTTGTTGCGTATAACATGAATCAAACCACATTTCATTTATAAATTGAATATATATATATACACTCAATGTAGCATAGGATAACTACTATCAAACGAACTTGAAATTGTGTGTAACAAAATCCATGAATAGTGTTGCGTATACTGCAAGCTAATATGGTTGCGTATATCCCAAGATAATCTTGGTGTAGCATACAACATAAGATATGAAAGAAATTAAAAAGAATATATCTCATAAAATCTTGGGGTGTTATAGGTTACAAGGATCCTTCTACTTGAATAGTCAATTTATAGGGTATTTTGAATATAGTAATGAGGGATTATGGGGTACGATAAAATAATTGGAGACATTTAATGATTTAATTAATCGATAATTTCTAAATGTGATCAAGATCACATAGTATATTGTATATTTATTTTTTATAGAGAAAAATGTAAATGACCAACCCTAGAACATTATCACTATGATCAATTATGGATAAATAAAATATCAAGACCATCCAAAAATACCATAATTGTATCGGAACTTGTGTATAGTACTATGTCAATATAAGAAAATTTATTTACTGGATTCATCACATCCTATTGAGCCTCCTCATGGAGAATGAATGTAAGATAAATATAAATATAAATATTATGTAAGTAATGATCTAGATGTATAGTGTGTCATGTTTTCATTAATGTCTAGTCAAATGAAGAAAATGAATGAGTGAGAATGTGTCTACCAGATGATAACTCATCTCTAAGACTTATATCAAGTGATAGAAAGTTAATAACAGTGTGATATGTCATTTGAACTATACTGGTGAAATATAGATGAAGGGAATCATGTTAAAACTAAAGTACTCAAGATGATCGGTTAAAATTAGAGACTTAAATCCCTTTAGTTCTAATTGAATAATGAACTATCTATTGATCTTATTCTTGATAATTTACAACCAAAGTTTTGAAATTTTATTGTTAAATAAAAACCAAATAACATTTAATAGTTACTCATAGAAATTTTGTCTTCAGTTCAAAAATCATATAACAAAATGCATAATACCAATTCTTCATAACTTATAGCTAATAAGAGGAAGAAAATAAAGGTGAATACCAATACAAAGACATCGACACACTAGCCTTCTAAAAATCCAATTATAAAAATGGAGGAAATGAGTTGGAGGTTGAATTATTTAAGTGTAGAAAAAAATTCCACTATTATAATAATTAAAGGGCTTGGAAAAGGAAAAAAATGGGATTATACCATCTAATGTCTTTTTGACATTGATTTCAATCTATCTCTATTGAAACGTTTGGTATTAGGTATAATATGGGTCTCAGATATTTTTATTCAAATATGTGATCTATGTACGCTATATATGGATTCAAATGGTTAGGTGGATCTCCAAGACAGAAATTATATGTTACTAGTAACCTTGGAAATGGGAGTTTATCATCATAATTTGCCTATGGGATTGGTTCATGTATTAAATAATTTGTTATGTTCATTCCTTTACCATTAACATAATATTAGTTTCATGTCTAGATTCGATGATATTTTATTTCATGTTTTGAAATAAATTATGATAAGTAATTTTTAATGGATGTAACCCACTACCATGAAAGAATAAACCTATGAAGTTATGAAGTATAATTGGAATAATTTAATGAAAAAATGGTATTTATAACATTCTTAATTTTTTATGTTTTTACACTAATCATTTGCAATAATTTGACTAAGATCATAGGGTATAATTAGAAAATTAAATATAAAAAAAGATATGGTTTGGTTATTATTCATGGGAAACATGGAACACATTTTATAGGATAATGTAGACTATTATTTCAGATAACTAGTCTAGGATCAGTAGGCCTGTAGGTTTTTTGATTTTATAAAATCATTATGCGAGTCTCACTCACTGATTTTCATTGAGTTTGTGAAGTTATCCTGAATTATTTATTACACGGAGTATTTTAATAATAAAACAGTCCAACCACCATATTTTATCATTTGGAATCAATTGTTAAAAATAGAATCTGGTTAATCAACATGTTGATAGAAGCAAATTATTAAGGATTTCTTCACATACATAAATGAGGAGTGTAATACCATGAGGTAACCTTTTGATATCAATAAAGGGGAAGATAAAAAATGGTCAAATATCATTTTTTATCTTGGAAGAGTCCAAGATAGTGTGGAAATGCTTTTATAATTTGAAGAAAAAGAGAAAGTGTGCTACCAAACATGTTGGAATTTCTTCCCATGAAACTTAAAAAATGAGTGTGGGAAAAGTTAATGTTTGATAAATTCCAATTTTTTTGTTTAATTTCCAAACATAGAGGATGATGAGTTATATTTTATAAAAGATAAAAAGGGGAAGATTGTTTTAACATTTCACGGTTTGTGATGTATTCATTAAAAATATATAAGACTGTCAGAACCCAAATAAATTATAATATTTAGACAATAAAAAATGGAGATGTTATGGAGATGGCTGTTAATAATATAAGTGGAAAGTGGATTATGGTAACTTATTTAGTAATGCTATGATTCTTATAGGATTGATGAAAAATGGTGATTTCATGTTATTGTTATCAGATTTAGTGATGAATGATGGTGATTATTCTTAGGGAAGTCCTATAAAAAAAGATACACATGAAATCTCATATAGAGGAATTAATCAGAGATAAATGGAATTATAATTGTGAAGGAAATATTCACCATGGATTATACTATTCTTTGGTGAAACTATTCAAGGAATTTTAGATTTGGAAATTTTCATGTTGGGGAATAAAATGAGAATTTTGGTCTACATTTCAATTAAAAATTTCTCTTAGAATAATTTTTTGTCTTACTACACCGTGGAGGTTGTCATAGTGACTTTAGTGGAATATTGCGTAAAGGAAAGAGGTTGTATCTTCAGCTATGTGAAGGTAAATTTGGAATTTTAAATTTCATTTAAAAGATGATAAAAAAATCAAGTTGTTTATCACCCCCACAAAGTGGATGCTGTTTTTGAGTCGGAAGATTACCAATGTAAAGATCACTACAAAATTCAAATACATACATAAGGTCAAGGTGTTATTATGCATATTGTTCTTGTGAAGAAAAAATAGCTAGTATTTGGTGACTATGAAATTGAGCATGGTCTATTTGAATAGGATTGAAGAAATGTAATGGTGGATCTAAAATACTCATAGTTTATAAGAGTCATCTATATAAAAATAGGAAACATGGATATCAAACCATTTTTATGAATTCCTTGGGAAAGAAATAAAATTAACATAAAATAATGTCCTCTTTAATGCGTTCCCTTGGGTAAATGATTCCCTCATCTATGATAATAGATGTTGGGTTTGTTCCACTATACCACAATCACAATATTGTCTAATTTAGCTCACATCCTCATAGTTCTTATATCCTTGGGATCACTTTCTAGGTATCACTTTTCATGATATAAAAAAGGAATTTTGATTGTAGGGGGAGAACACACGGGACTGATATTCCATTCATGAAAATGCCCCATGAACAATGTGGGGATAATGAAAAAATATTCATGGTGTGACACTTTATAGGTGAGAAGTAGGGTTGTTAAATCCTTATTATAAACACCTAGGGAAATCACTATTTTAATTTCCCACACAAGTTATTTCAACATTTTTATAAAATATATCACATTAACATGGTATCCCCACAGTATGAACATGTAGAATGATCTCTCAAAATTAGAATATAATAGATTGGTGTTTTATTTGAAAACATATTGTTTACATATAAACACAACTAAAAGATAAAGAATATTTTTTAAAAGAAAAATATATCTCCAAAATTTTCCCTGAAAAAGATTCATATCTACATTAGAATTTATCAAGAACACATAACAAATAGATTTTATATTTATTATAGTATTTCAATAAAATAGTAAATTAAACACGAATAGTAACACTTGTAGAATAATCAATAAATTACAACAGTAGAAGAACAATTCTTTATTGATATTCATCTCAATCACATGAATGATTGATCACAAAAACTCTATTTTATTATCATTGTGGAGATGATACATATATAATTACCCAAATTTATTTGATTAAATGTATTCTCTTTATCTTATACATGAAATTTTGAGTCTTGATTCCAATTAGAGATTATTTTATGTTATAGATATAACTTATGAAAAAAATCTTGTTGAAATTCTTCCAAAAATCATGCCGATGTTAACAAGTCATTTTAATGTTGAAATAATATTGAAAATTTAATTTATCAATGAAAAATAACTTATAAATATCTAATGAAATTTTAATTTGAATCCCTTTATACTAAATATTTTTTTTGAACAAATTTCATGTTCAATAATGAACTCAACTTCAAACAACATATGTAAGAATAAACTCATTTAAATATGAATATCTAAGACAATATATAATAACAAATACATGAATTATTATGTAAAACATTGATATGTTCTTCATTTATAATATTTTTGACTTATCTGATTTCTAATAAATTGGATTAACTGTAGATATGAGTCGATATATAATATGTTATACTAAGATGAATTTGAGTACATAGAAAACCTTTCACATTAAAATTAGTTCGTAGGAAACTATTTTTGTGTGAATTTTATTATGTATAATATAAAAACCCATTGTTATATATAGATATAAGATCCAATACTTAAAATTTACTTCAAACCAAAGTTTAGTTTCCAACTTTCACTAGATATTTTATAATAACTTCTCCATCAGTAATATTTAGTACTTGGTAAACATTATTATGAAAAATTTAGAAACATAATTTACATGAAAAAATTTAATAAATATATAAATCCAAAAATCAATTTAGTTTAATATAATTATTAAAATAGAAAATGTCTTTAGGGGAATCAAAAAATAGAATACATTAGGGTATGTTAGTGAAGAAAATGAATAATATTCTTATATAAAATTTTAAATTTAACATAGAAAATAGGTGGATAAGATATAAAGTATACATCTTTTCCTTGAGTAAATTTTCACATGATCGTAAAATTTTTATTAATGGAATGAGCCTAAAAAATATTATTTTATTAAAAATATAGAACAAAATTAGTGGATAATGTGGTCTTTTATATATGTGCAACACATATACCGAATCCATCTCCTAGTTGAACAAATTTAGATATTTTAAATTCTCAATTGTTTATATTTAAATTGTGAGATAAAGTGATGATGTGTGATAAATTATTTATTCGGGTTACTTAGATTGATTATATGTTATTTATAATATAGAAAATTAATTTGATTTTCCAATTTTTATGAATGAAGGGAAATGACCAATCATTTTATTAAATTTTATATTTAATTGTCATGATATATGTCTATATATTTAACTAAATTGAAATTTTGGTTTTTAATTAGGGAAGAAACCCCTAAATCAACGACAACCTTAAGAAAATTTATCTCAATTATGAATACCCTAACTCTAAAAAATACCGCACTGAGTAAGGGAATTTTTTACTATATGTTATGGATTTCCATTTTATCAAGATCCAATAGAAATCAATGAAATATTTCATTTTGTTTAAATGTTGGATGAATTCTCTATATGTTTATATATTCTATATTGTTGAGTAAGACTAACATTATATATCTTAATTAATTCATACACATAATTTACAGATATATTATACAGAATGAAGATATTATAGTTGTCTAAAATAAATTCAAGAAGAACGTACATGAGAACATATTCACACATATAGAAATCAATTAAATAAACTGAGCCAATAATTTTCATTATTCTTAGATGATACCATCATACAATATTAATAACTTTTTCATATTCCTCTATTGGGTTTTTAACAATTTTATTTTTTCATGAGTATAATAAATAAATAAAATATGTTTAGAGTCTACCAATTTTTTAAAGATATATTATAGATAACCATATGATTTAATATTTAATTTGTCATAAATTAATTAATCCATGAAATAATTAGTTGATCCCATTGATTCTACTAAATTAAATATTCATTGAAGGATCCCTTAGATCAATCATTCATAGATATATTTTTTTAGTCAATAAATCATGTTAAGAAGATAATGATAGAGTGATAAAAATCATATCATTACTTTTTTTGATTCTTCTTTAATATTACATATTTGTATTCATTAAATTTTAATAAAACTAGTGGCGTCCTATAAATATTCAATGAAGTTAACATTATGAATTCTTTAGTACCCTTATTTTATTCTGTAGTCTAGTAATTCTTATATTTTTATGTACAATACATTATAAGTGTGATATAATATGTAGAAGGAAGATTATATTCTTCATAGAGAGTGAGAGAAAAATTAAAAATCAATATTTCATAGAAAATATTCTTTTATTGGTATTAAAAATATAAAACATTTTAAATTCTCAAACCATAATATATAAATCTGCCATAAAAAAATAGAGAAAACATAACAACCCATAATGTAATGTGGTAAAGGAACATAACTAAGTAGATAAAAAATTTATAGAAGTAATTATTCATAGATATATTTCCATTGAAAGCATCATATATATATAATTTAATGTAAGGGAAAATTTTTAATTATAAAATAATTATTCATTTAACATAACATATATTATGTGTGTAAATTTTATATATGTGTCTAAATCTTTGTATTTAAACCTAAGGTCTCATAATACAAATCCTAAGGTGGGGTGAATTAATGTGTTCAAAAGTTTCTTATAGCCTTAAACTCAAATTTATCTTTTATTTATGTTTTTAATTAATCTTTGAATTTGTTTCAATGATCAGACAAGATACAACCAAATATAAAAATATTTAATAGGATGATCATTGTGAATTTTTCTTTGTTCAGCTTCTCTGTGATATATCCCAAGAGCACGTATCGCAGATATATTGATATTCATAAAAATAACTTCTTTATTCGTTAGTGAATAAATATTTTATGATTATATCACAACTAATCAGTGTTCTATCATATAATTTTCTCTTTAAATTACAATTTTCCAAGAGGGTTAAAAGAAATGATAGTGGAGACATTCAGGTCGAACTCAAAAATATTTCAATATAATATATAACACCAAAAAAAAACAATTAGTTCTATCTATGTTTATCATATCTAAAATTATTGATTTTAAAAATTATATGAAATAAATATTCATTTCCTGCCTTTAATTTAAATGGAATTAAATCTGTCCCCCACACACATCTCCATTATAGATATTCAATAACATCCGAAACATTATCTTTTGTTATTTTTATTCCCTGGTCTCCTCTCTTGATTTGTTATATATTTTTTATTTTTCACAGAAGTCCTTAAATTTAAGACACTACCTCATTTGAATTCAAAATTAAATTAAAATTTATCTTCAAAATAGATCATTTTCTAACATAAATCTATCCATTGAATTTTTTTATGTAAATATCCACTAAAACATTCATATATTTAGTTGATAGTCATCTAAAAAACATCCAAAACTTCTTGAGGGATCCAAGTCACCAATTATATTCATATTCTATATATTTTAACATTAAAAGTGTGGAATCATATATTATGGTCAATTAGAATGTTTTTTTATTAGTTTTATAGAATATCCAAATATATTACAGTGTGATAGGGAATTTGAAGTAGAAATCGTGTTTTTTATTTTTAAAACATCTTGATGAATAAATTTCATAGGCATAAATTTTTTTTAATGGTAAAATAAATGAAATGTAATTTCTTATTTCACAATGAAATAGTTGTATTACGGTGTGATCCAATTATATATCAGAATTTTGTTAAAAAGAAATGATGACCTTTATTATTGAGTCATCTTTACCTATTTTTGATCCCATGTTTAATATCATGGAAATATATCAATAAATGAAATATTCATCTTGATATGTGTAGGTTTATAAATTCATATATTAATAAAAAACAAAAAATTTCAATAGAATTCAAATTGAAAAAAATCCAACACTAGAACCTCTAGTTTTCACATTAACACCCTTGGGAATATATTTTAAATCCACCTATATATATACTCTATTTTAATCAATCCATCCATTCATCCATACCCCCTATAATAATCTTTTATTTTTATAATAAAATAATAAAAATTTCTTCTAACTCCCTGAATCAATTCACTCCATAGTAAATGGATCTTAGTGTCACTTGATCTTACTTGTACCTCCCCATTATTCAAAGGTTGTAAACTTGTAGTGAGGGTTTATGTAGTTATATTGGGGAGAATATACCATATAAATTTAAAAGTAACGTATACAAATTAATAAATAAACAATATCTAAAGTATAATATATGTTTAACACAAAACCATCATTAATACACAACATGATTCATAGAGAGTCTACGATTTCTTATTTCAATGATTTTTTTCTATGATTTATTATAGGATGATCATAATAAAATGTTCAAAAAACACTAAAAAATAAACTATCATCCTTTCACTAAGGAACTTATTAGTCAATCTAAAAAACCATTTTTCAGCTCCTGCACTATGAATACATCCATCTCCACTAGGTACCTATTATTAACCACTAGACATTACTTGTGCTAAAATCATAATTATTTTATTAATATCAGAGGACATGTGATCGGTGTGAGTATGAACATAGTAGGACACCACCATCAGTGTTTGTAGACAATATCCATACTTATACAAATGTATAAAAAATGAAATAAACTAAAATAAAAACCAAAACCCAACCAAATACACTATTTCTCAACCAAAAACAAGTGAGACATTACCCACCTCTGCTAATACTATAGTAGAACTACATATCTAGAGTTTATAATACTTGAAGTCCCCTTGAGCTTTCAAATAACTTTGTATTTTAAAAATCCACAAGACGAGCATAAATAATGAAACCATCTCAAGTAAACCATGATACCACAAATGAACAAAGAAACATAATATCTCATATATTATAACAATCCATACATATAAAAATAATTATCTTGGCTTTATGATAAACCCAAATCATGATGATACCCATTATTTACCGATCCTGGAATATAAATTCCAATATTTAACTCTTATTAGATGAGTCTCTATCACCCATCTGGTGGGATAACCCACCACTAACCATGGGAATCTATAGTGTATTCATCATACCAACTGATGGCCAACACTATCACACCTATTCGTTCAATCTATGGTGGGTATCACCGATAATGAGTGCACTAAAAAACTCATATGTTGAATCCAATTTCTATAAAAACATAGCCTATTTAACCCAATGATGACTAAAAAACACAAAAAATAGGTCCACACATATTTAAACCCCTATCACCTCTAGTGTAAATGAGAAACACTATCTCCACCATAGAAATGAACTTGGAAAACTATATCTAGTGATCAAAATCTCCCATGATCACATGAGATATAACAAAAATGTTCCCAAAGAGCCATGAACATCATAAAATTTTAAATAACAATATAAAAAACATCTAGGAACATTCCTATCAAGACATAATGTCACAAAAAACATAATACAAGTATTACCCAAACCAACCCATCATTTTTCATATGATACTACCCCTAGGCATCACTTATGAACAACTAAAACCCTAAATGGTTTTGTTATGGATCAATAAAATGACCACAACCATGATAAATATCACACAAATCATATATATATATATACATAAAAAAGTAAATATCTAAGAACCACCTTCCAAGAGGTAATATAACTATACTCTTAGAAAACAATTGGCTGATCCAACATTAATTAGAAAAAATGTAGATAATAGGAAGAAGTCTATGATTTAGGGAATAATAAATATAAAAAGAAATAGTGAGAGAAACTAAATATAAATGTTTTATGGAAGCTAGCCATACCGATGACGAATCCCAGCAATATACAACACAAATAACTTAAATGATTTGATGAAGATAACATAGAAAGTCGGAAGAATGAGAGAGAGGAAAAAATAGAGAAAACCTACTATATTCTGGTTGATATTTCTTAAATCCCCCTTTAATACATAAGTAAATCAACAAGCTATCATTTTAGAATAATCTAAAAAAATTGCATCACACACAATTTGTTCTAATAACTGGAACCCTTTTGTATGTAACCTTACATATAAGACCTTTGTGTATCACCTCCAAGAGACCCTTAGTTTTCAAAATTTTTTGTTGGAAAGAACCTTACATATCATAGAAAATACCCTAATGTATCAACTTTTTTACATATTCTTACTCATAAATATCATAGTGTATGCCCATAATTTTTTAATTTTCCAACCATTACATATCCAATGTTCTTTTTGTATAAAAAACATACCCTTATATATCACATACAGCCCAAATCTTATCAAATTTTCTAACTCTTCATATAAAGATACTTACATATAAGGGTACCTGTACATAATATTTGTAACACCCCCAGATTTCATAGTGTGTTATTTCTTCAAAATAATTCAATAACTTGCACTACACGCAACACCGAGTTCAAGCGCATCATGACTTACCAAACAAGCCATTCAAAAGAGGTTATGAATAGTATTAACTAAATTTTAAACTTTATATAATCTTTATAATTTTAGAATCCATATTATGAGTTTCTTAGACATAAAGTAGGAACAAATTCATTTTCAATATTGCACTTTTACAAACGTTTAATATTGAACCATTTTTAAATAAAAAATTTTAAAATTTTATATATTCAATTTGACTAAATTAATTTACTTTTTAGAATGGGGAAATCAAAAATTTACAATGAAACATCCCAAGCTTCCACGGTACGTTTCCCTTTGAATAATGCAATGACGTGCATTTTACGCAACTTCGAGATTCTAACACACCACAACCAATCAAACTAGCCGTTATGAATAGTAATACCTAATTTTTGAAATTTTATAAATTTTATCTTTCGAAGTGGACTTGATTTTTGGATTCGTATGATTGAAATTAGATTAGGGTGAAATTTTGGTACTTTTGCGATAACTTTCATATTTTGATGAATTGTGAAAATTACTAAATTTTAATTAAAAATAACATTTTTAATCGAAATAATTATCCACGATAAATTATTAATTTGAGCGGTTTTAAAGTATATATAGAATATATTTTTACCATTTAATACAATTTTGGTCATGGGATTTAATTTCACATTTAAACCAGACATAAACAAGTGTCAATCTTCTGATAGTTATTATCTCTTAAAAACACACTATTTGTTTCGATGATGGGAATTAATTTTTAAATTAATTAATGAAACTGATATGTTCTAAATTTGGTAAAATAGACATAATTTTTTTATTCATAATATCAAATATATCTTAGGCATAATTTTTGGTATTTTTCTGGAAACTTTCATTTTTTGATGAATACTGAAACCACTAAGTGGTAGTTAAAAAACTGAATTTTTCATAAAACTTAATTTTACCGCTTCTGTGAGTGGAATTTAAATAATCTGAGAGACACTGTTAATATCAAGGAGAAAAATGTGGTTCAATCAGATGAAAATACTTTTTGGTGAATAGTAACTTTTTACTTTTATTTACCACGGTTAAAAGTAAATAGTGTAATTAAAGGTAAAAATGATATTAATATTACAATAAAAAATGTCCTAATTCTATTGGACATGTGTATCTCGACCAAAAACAATCTTATGAGTAAAATATTATCATTTAGGTCCACTTGTATTAGATTAGGACATTTATTATTATTTAATTCAAAGAAGAGTTAAAAGAGTTAAAATCAATGTTTATTTACGAAAACATTTTTAATATAAGGTTATACATAAGATAAATTCAATTTTAAATATTAATTATAAATATAAAAAGATTTCCTACATAATGGTATTTTATTTATAAATTTTATACATTAAATAATTTAATTTATTTATGACACAATGGTGATGCAGTAATTACCTAATTAATGAAACATTAGAATAATTGATATTATAAATACCCAAATAAATGTAATTTGAGATTTTTTATAAATACAAATAATTTTCTAGGTTAATATGACATGTTAGGATTGATTTAATTAACTTTTTTCTATGTAATCATTCTGTTATGATTTTTACAAAAATCAATTATTGAATAGTGTCAAAATTAACATAAAAGAGTTTTTAAAACAAATATTATATTATTAATTGATATTAAATTCTTAAATATCTAAGGTTCGGCCAAGAGACTAATATCATGATATTTTTATCATTAATGAACCAATTTTGGGTCTCTTGGATGTATATAGTAAGTGTATTAACCATATAATATAAAAATACAAAGAGACATTGTAAAAGTAAAACTAATTAACTAAGGGTTAATACTTAAAGATAAGGTTAATATAATGACCCAAACCTATATAAATTCTATTTTTTGAGTGTTTTTAGACCCATCACCACATTAAAATTTTAATAATCCACTTTGGAGCCATTAGAAACCGAATATAAATTTATTATAAAATAATAGTTTTAGCTTTTCCCAAGGTGCCTCTCACCCTTCTTATAAAAGGGCACTCCCCTTATCACCAATTCACACATTCAAAGCCTTTTGGATCGACCAAAAACTTCCCAAATACTCTCTAAACTTCCTTCACTACATCCTAGAGTCCTTAGTTTGATCATAAAGCTATCATGAGGAGCCATTTTGATCAAATCAAAAGGAAGAACCCGAAGAAGAGGTAATGTTTTCACCACCCTCTTTCAAGTTCCTTTCTTCTTAAACTTCTTCTTTATTTGTTATTTCTATTCTAAAATAATAAATACAGTATATTTTATATACTGTGATGTTATTATAAATATGGTACAACCATATTCAGTATTCTATTCATCATTTGAATGGAATGTCACCTTACGTGCGTACGTACGGCTTACCGTCTCCAAGTCGTGGTGTAATTGTCATTCAATAAATTATTATTTGGATGGGTATAATAATAATATTTAATTCATGTAAATAATAAATATAACATTATAATGATTCTTTATATATGACATAACATCCAATTATATATTTTTTTAATATCAAAAAAATGATATTGTCGCTCGTGCGTACGTACGGACTACCGTCTCCACAAAGGCGATGGGATTCATTCTCCATCGTATCCATTCAAGTATAATTCTAATTTGATGATTTATAATAGTATCTAAGGACTTGATATCATTATATATATGATTAAGATACAACCTATCCATGACAAACACGGCTTACGTAACAAAACATATAAAATAAAACGAGTAAGTTAACACTCGGAACAACGATAATACTAAGATATTATTAACAAATCAATGTTAAAAGATCATATATGATATCATATTAATGTATATGATTCATGTATAATTTAATAAAAATTATTTAACCATTATAAAGGAGTTTAACCTACCCCAACCAAGGAAAAGTACAACGTAAGGGTTATTTCACAATCTCTTCATTATCCGAGGTTTTTTGTACGTAATTATCTACTGGGACCTCTTTGTCATCCACATCCACGTTTCTTGAAAGTGCATTTCAAAACATTCTTACTATTTTACAGAATATGGGTTATAGTCATTTATACCCTTGTTTGACTTTTAATATGATTTTTATATAGGAATTTTTCCGTCGTATTCCAAACAAGGTCATTTTTAACATTTTCGACAGAATTAAGGTAAGAATGTATTTTTTTTACTTATACGACGGGTGTGGCTATTTTCCGCCGTTATAAAATTTTTGAAGCATCCCTTACAAGATTATAAGGATATTTTCAAAGTAAATGTTTTATTTTATAATTATGTGAATTTTAAATGATTTTAAAATGAATATTTTATGATTTTTTGAAAGGTACTCTTTATCAAAATCCGAATTTTAAATGTCTTAAAGATTTATCTTTCTAAATATTTTTAATTAATGTTAATGTTTTCAAAATGATTTTAAGGATTTATTTATATGGACATTAATGTTTTTAAAGGATATTTATTTTCAAAAGTTTTGAAGTGGTATGGGAAACTTTGATTCAAAAATCTCTTTTAAAGTACTTCCTTAATAAATGCGTGACTTTTAAATGATTTAAAAAAAAAGAGATATTTCTCTCAAATAGTTTTTATTTCATCTATGTCAACATCCTTTGATGGATTTTAAGTTTATTTGAAGTTGATTTATTATGATACAAAACTTCCATATTGTTTTGAAGTTTTTGTGATGTATTTGACTGTGGATGTGTTATTTTTATACCATTCGTGGTTTATGGATGTAGTATTTACATTTTGAATGATAGTTTTAATACGAATGTTTATGTTATGTTTAAACCTTTTCATATGGGAATGCATTGGACTTAATATGTGATGGGTGGAGCCTGATATAGCTTCTCGATACATCGGTAGGTCTAATGAGAAAAACTAGTGTCTTGGCCCAAGGCCTTGTCAAAATCTTATTTGTAGTCTTGGCGCGAGGCCTTGGCTATATGTGTATGATAGTCTGGCATTATGAATTCCATCATTATGAAAGTCGTTATTGATATTTCATGTGATTATTCAATTAGTATAATATCCATGTGAATAAGTAAATGGCATTATATCATTTTATTTTTTCAATACTATGTTGAATTTCAAGTTTAAAAGACTTTTCTTTTAGTTATACATTTCCTTAAATGTTTATTTTTATTTATGAATGTTTCTGCTATATTGTAATCCTTAGTGGGAATTTGAGCTCACCCCTTTTCTATGTTTTATTTTTCCCAGGATGTGAAGAAGTAATTTATGAATGACCTGCAGGGATAGTATGAGGGGATAAGAGTGTGGAATATGGAGACTATATTGTTGTAGTTTTCATTTTATGATGTAATGTAAACTTTATGAATATATCTAGTGTTTCCAAGGATACTAAACTAATCGGTCTTTTGAGACATGATCTTTCTTGGGATCATGCCAATGTTATGTAATAATGCACCGACTCTGGGTATCTAGGGTCGGGGCGTTATAGTTGGTATCAGAGGAAGTTTAGTACAACCCATGGAAGCTAGATTTAGATAAACTCTGATTAGAGCACGTAGACCTAAGATGAACATTGAAGATTAGTATAGAAGAACTTCCTAGAATATTGGTATTGTAGATATTTTGTGAGTTTTCCGAGCAATACATCCCTGTCTGGATACGAGCAGGTAGAGGCGGCTCTGGCACAGATGTACCTAGAGGTAAAAGCTGAAAACACCGCTTTGAGCTAGACTTGAACGGGAACTGGTGCACGACAATGGGCCTTTCGACACTCTTGGTTACGACACTCCTGGGGATACGCTTAAGATAATTCTTAATTTTGTTACAAACCATTATGAATGGTTTATGAGTATATACTTCATCAAAGGAGACATTTTTATGATTATGGATTATATCCATAAACTATTTAATTTATGTCATGTGTTTTACATGTTTGGGATTAGGTATTGTTATTTATAAACTAATATAGTGTATGCCATTGTTTAGAAATGGTGCCCAGTAGAAGGAATGAGAACTCCAACAATGCACAAGATCCAAAGAGAAAGAAGGATCATATCTTTTATGGTCTTAATCCAAAATTTATAAGAGAAATAGTCTCCCATGTATTATCATCATGTGTTGAAATAATATCATGTGTTGATAAGATAAGTAAAGATCTTACTGAGTCCTATGGATTTTAAGGGAAGTAAGAGATGAAAAGGATGGAAGAGGGAAAGATGGGTAAAGGGAAGAGAAAAAAGAAGAATTTTCCCATATGTGATAACTGTGGGAAGAAACACCCTAGAACTTGCCTGAAAAGAATGGGAGTTTGTTATAAGTGTGGAGAAAAAGGGCACAAATTACGTGACTGCAAGGGTAAGAAAATGGTTTCAAATGCAGAATGATTTATTTGCAAGGATTTTGGACAGTACGCGAACCTATGTCCTAGTAATCAGACTATGCCGCAAATGCTGCTATTGGATAATAATCAAGTTATGATACTACTACAGATGAAGAGGAATGATTAGAGTTCTTACGTTGATTTTGTCATTTGAGGGTTGTATCAACAATATACTTTTTATAATTATTATGGAATATATAAGGATTATACTGCAGTACTATTTCATTAAGGACTTGAGATTGTGTGGAACAAAGAAAAGTGAATCAATAGTAGGTTAAATTTTTGGGAAATATATGGTTGAGAGAAAGATAAACCATAATATGGTTCTGATACCGAGGTAGTGATTTTAGAATAATACATGATTGATTTGGATAAATTATATTGGATATTCTTGACTACCTTGAAACTGATTAATGATTTTTATATTCTATCATTGTTTGGGTTTACAACATTTTTGGATTGAAGGAGTATATCAATTATTCTTTAAAGAATAAGGGATCATGAATATAATCAATAAGGTTTTATTATAATTCAGGATGTTGTAGTGTTTTAAAAGAATACATGATGAAGGTGTTCACATGTTATTACGCGGCAAAAAGGATCTTCATTGTGTTTACCTTCCTTATAAATTTTGGACTGAAGTATTTTAGATAGTTCTAGTTTGGATTATTTTGTGTTTCCATAAAAGGACAACCCGGAGGTCGGTCGGCAACCCATCGCGTCCGGCAAGGCCTCAAGACTTGAACCCACAATAGTAGGGAGACAAGGGTGTATCACCTACCACTGACCCACATGATGTCCTGGATTGAATAATGTCGTTTTTTAATGGTTCTGCTAGATGAATTATAAATTCATTTTTTAACCCTATACGAATAGGATAAATAGAATATTATTTTTAAGTTCTATTATCTTTTAGAGTGAAAGATGAGTTTGTGGTAGAACTTAGTTAAAGGATGAGACTCGACTTTTTATGTATATATTTTTCTTCTTCTCTTACTCAATGAAGAAATTAATTCTTATACTGTAGTGAAGGGATATTAAAACAAAAAATGTGTTATCCTAATACCATATGTTTTGCTGAACCGATGGTATTTTAAATCATCATAGATTGATGAATTTAAGGCCCTCAATTTTACACTTGTTTGTGAGTGATGACCTCAATCACTACCTATAAATATTTACGTTTTTCATCCAATTATATGTCTCAAATTTCCACCAATGTTCTCCGAATAGAGATCATAATTTGGTGGTGACCCTTTCATTTCTCTTTTCCTCTTATTAAGACTAAATTTTATTTACCCAATTTTCAATGTGGGTTTTCCCAAAAAGATATTTCTTATATTAAACCTTTTATTATCGATGAACAATTTCAAATTGCGAGGATGCAATTTATTGAAGGAGGGGAGAATGTAACACCCCAAGATTTCATAGTGTGTTAATTTTTCAAAATAATTCAATAACCTGCACTACACGCAACACCGAGTTCAAGCGCATCATGACTTACCAAACAAGACGTTAAAAAGAGGTTATAAATAGTAATAACTAAATTTTAAACTTTATATAATCCTTATAATTTTAGAATCAATATTATGAGTTTCTTAGACATAATGTAAGAACAAATTCATTTTCAGTATTGCACTTTTACAATCTCTTAATAGTGAACCCTTTTTAAATCTAATATTTTAAACTTTTATATATTCAATTTGACTAAATAAATTTACTTTTTAGAATGGGGACATAAAAAATTTACAATGAAACATCCCAAGATTCCACGGTATGTTTCCTTTTGAATAAAGCAATGTCGTGCATTGTACGCAACATCGAGATTTTAACACACCACAATGAATCAAACTAGCCGTTATAAATTGTAATACATACTTTTTGAAATTTTATAAATTATATCTTTCTAAATGGACTTCATTTTTGGATTCGTAATATTGAAATTAACTTAGGGTGAAATTTTGGTACTTTTTGGATAACTTTCATATTTTGATGAATAGTGAAAATTACTAAATTTTAATTAAAAACAACTTTTTTAATCGAAATAATTAATAATGATAAATTATTAATTTGAGTGGTTTTAAAGTATATTTAGAAAATATTTTTACCATTTAAAACAATGTCGATCATTAAATGTAATTTCACATTTAAACCAGCCATAAACAAGTGTCAATCTTTTGATAGTTATTATCTCTTAAAAACACACTATTTGTTTTGACGACGGGAATTAATTTTTAAATTAATTAATGCAACTGATATGTTATGAATTTGGTAAAATAGACATAATTTTTGAATTTAGACGATCAAATATATCTTAGGCCTAATTATTGGTATTTTTCTGGAAACTTTCATTTTTTGATGAATAGTGAAACCACTAAGTGGTAGTTAAAACACTGAATTTTTCATAAAACTTAATTTTACCGGTTCTGTGAGTGGAATTTCGAAAATCCGAGAGAGACGGTTAATATCAAGGAGTAAAATGTGGTTCAATGAGATGAAAATAAATTTTGGTGAATAGTAACTTATTACTTTTATTTACCACTGTTAAAAGTAAATAGTGTAATTAAGGGTAAAAATGATATTAATATTACCCCAACACATGTCCTAATTCTATTGGACAAGTTTATCTCGACCAAAAAATATCTTAGGAGTAAAATATTATCATTTAGGTCCAATTTTATTAGATTAGGACATTTTTATTATTTAATTCAAAGAAGAGTTAAAAGAGTTAAAATCAATGTTTATTTACTAAAACATTTTTAATATCGGTTTATACATAAGATAATTTCAATTTTAAATATTAATTAGAAATATAAAAAGATTTCCTATATAATTGTATTTTATTTATAATTTTTAGACATTATATAATTTAATATATTTATGACACAATGGTGATGAAGTAATTACCTAATAAATGAAAAATTAGAATTATTATATTATAAATACACAAATAAATGTAATTTGAGACTTTTTATAAATACCAATAATTTAGTAGGTTAATATGACATGTTAGGATTGATTAAATTAACTTTTTTAGAAGTAATAATTATGTTATGAGTTTTACAAAAATCAATTATTGAATAGTGTCAAAATTGACATAAAAGAGTTATTAAAACAAATATTATATTATTAAGTGATATTAAATTCCTAAAAATCTAAGTTTTGGCCAAGAGACTTATATCATGATAGGTGTATAATTAATGTACCACTTTGGGGTCTCTGGGACGTATATAGTAAGTTTATTAACCATATAATGTAAAAATATAAAGAGACATTGTAAAAGTGAAACTAATTAACTAAGAGTTAATACTTAAAGATAAGGTTAATATAATGACCCAAACCTATCTAAATTCTATTGGTTGAGTGGTTTTATACCCATACCCACATTTATCCTTTAAATAATCCAATTTGGAGCCATTAGAAACTGAATATGAATTTATTATAAAATAAAATTTTTAGCTTTTCCAAAGGTGCCCCTCACCCCTCTTATAAAAGGGCACTCCCCCTTGTCACTAATTAACACATTAAAAGCCTATTGGCTCGTCCAAAACCTGCCCAAATACTCTCTCAACTTCCCTCGCTACAACCTAGAGTCCTTATTTCGATCAGAAAGCTATCCTAAGGAGACCTTTTGATCAAATCAAAAGGAAGAACCCGAAGAAAAGGTAATGTTTTCACCACCCTCTTTCAAGTTCCTTTCTTCTTCAACTTCTTCTTTATTTGTTATTTCAATTATAAAATAATAACTCTAGTATATTATATATACTGTGATGTTATTATAAATATGGTACAACCATATTCATTATTCTATCCATCCTTTGAATGGCATGTCACCATACGTTCGTACGTACGGCTTACCGTCTCCACATCGTGGTGTAATTGTCATTCCATAAATTATTATTTGGATGGGTATAATAATGATATGTAATTCATTTAATTAATAAATATAACATGATAATGATTTTGTATATATGACATACCATCCAATTATATATTATTTTAATATCAAAAGAATGATATTGTCGCTCGTGCGTACGTATGGACTACCGTCTCCATGAACGCGATGAGATTCATTCTCCATCATATCCATTCAAGTTTAATTCTCATTTGATGATTAATAATAGTATCTAAGGACTTGATATCATTCTGGATATGATTAAGATATATCATATCCATGAAAAACACAGCTTACATAACAATACATATAAAATAAAACGAGTAAGTTAACACCCGAAACAACGATAATACTAAGATTTTATTAACAAATCAATGTTAAAAGATCATATTTGATATCATATTAACATATATGATTCTTTTATAATTTTATAACAATTATTTAACCATTATATGAGAGGTTAACCTACCCCAAACCAAGGAAAATTACAAGGTAAGGGTTATTTCACAATCTCTTCATTATCTGAGGTTGTTTATACGTAATTATCTACTGGGACCTCTTTATCATCCACATCCACGTTTCATGAAAGTGTATTTTAAATCATTCATACTATTTTACAAAATATGGGTTAAAGTCATTTATACCCTTGTTTTACTTTTTATAAGATTTTTATAAATGAATCTTTCCGTCATTTTCCAAACAAGGTCCTTTTTAACCTTTTCGACAGAATTTAGGTAAGAATGTCTTTTTTTAACTTATACGGTCGGTGAGGTTATTTTCTGCCATTATAAAATTTTTTAATCTTACCTTACAAGTTTATAAGGATATATTCAAAGTAAATTTTTTATTTTATAATTATGTGACTTTTAAATGAATTCAAAATGAATATTTTAGGATTTTCTGAAAGGTACTCTTTATCAAAATCAGAATTTTAAATGCTTTAAAGATTTATCTTTATAAATATTTTTAATTAATGTACATGTTTTCAAAATTATTTTAAGGATTTATTTATATGGACATGAATGTTTTTAAAATATATTTCTTTTCAAATGTTTTGAAGTGGTATGGGACACTTTGATTCAAAAATCACTTTTAAAGTACTTCCTTAATAAATGTGTGACTTTTAAATGATTTCAAAAAAAGAGATATTTCTCTCAAATAGTTTTGATTTCATCTATGTAAACATCCTTTGATGGATTTTAAGTTTATTTGATGTTGATTTATTATGATACAAAACATCCATATTGTTTTTAAGTTTTTGTGATGTATTTGACTATGGATGTGTTATTTTTATACCCTTTGTGGATTATGGATGTAGTATTTACATTTCTTATGCTAGTTTTAATATGAATGTTTATGTTATGTTTAAACCTTTTCTTATGGGAATTAATTGGACTTAATATGTGATGGGTGGAGCCCGCTATAGCTCCTCGATGCATCAGAAGGTCTCATGAGACAAACTAGTGTCTTGGCACAAGGCCTTGACAAAATCTTATTTGTAGTCTTAGCACGAGGCCTTGGCTATGTGGGTATGACAGTCTGGAATTATGCATTCCATCATTATGAAAGTGGTTATTGAAATTCCATGTGATTATTCGATTAGTAGAATATCCATGTGAATATGTAAATGGAATTATTTCATTTTATTTTTTCCATACTATGATAATGTCCAGGTTTAAAAGGCTTTTGTTTTAGTTATACATTGCCTTAAATGTTTATTCTTATTTATGAAAGTTTTCACTATATTGTTATCCTTACTGGGCATTTGAGCTCACCCCTTTTCTATGTTTTATTTTTCCCAGGATGTGAAGAAGTAATATATTAATGAGGTGCAGGGATAGTATGAGGGGATACGAGTGTGGACTATGGAGACTATATTGTTGTAGTTTTCATTTTATGATGTAATGTAAACATTATGAATATATCTAGTGTTTCCAAGGCTACTAAACTAATCGGTCTTTCGGGACATGATCTTTCTTGTGATCATGCCAATGTTATGTACTAATGCACCAACTCTGGGTATCTAGGTTTGGGGCCTTACAGTTGGTATCAGAGGAATTTCAGTACAAACCTTGGAAGATAGATTTAGATAAACTATGATTCAAGCACGTAGAGCTAAGATGAACTTTCAAGATTAGTATAGAAGAACTACCTAAAATTTTGGTATTCTAGAGATTTTGTGAGTTTTTCGAGCAATACATCCCTGTCTGGATACGAGTATGTAGAGGCGGCTCTAGCCCAGATGTACCTAGGGGTAAAACCCAAAACACCGCTTTGAGCTAGACTCGAACGAGAACTGGTGCACGAAAACGGGCCTTTCTGCACTTTTGTTTACGACACTCCTGGGGGATATGCTTAGGATAATTCTCATTTTTTTACAAACCATTATGAAGGGTTTATGAGTATATACTTCCACAAAGGAGACATTTTTATGATTATGGATTATATCCACAAACTATTTAATTTATGTTATGCGTTTTACAAGTTTGGGATTAGGTATTGTTATTCATAAACTAATCTAGTGTATTCCATTGTTTAGAAACGGTGCCCAGTAGAAGGAATGAGAACTCCAGCAATGCACATGATCCAAAGAGAGAGAAAGATAATATCTTTCATGGTATTAAGCCAGAATTTATAAGAGAAATAGTCTCCCATGTATTATCATCATATAAAGAAATAATATCATGTGTTGATAAGATAAGTAAAGAGTTTACTGAGTCCTATGGATTTGAAGGGAAGCAAGAGAAGAAAAGGATGGAAGAGGGAAATATGGATAAAGGGAAGAGGGAAAAGAAGAATTATCCCATATGTGATAACTGTGGAAGAAACACCCTGGAACTTGCCAGAAAGGAATGTGATATTGTTATAAGTGTGGAGGAAAAGGGCACAAAGTACGTGACTGCAAGGGCAAGAAAATGGTTTCAAATGTACAATTCTTCATTTTCAAGGATTTTGGACACTACGAAAACCTATGTCCTAGTCATCAGACTATGCCGCAAATGATGCTATTGGATAATAATCAAGTTATGATATTACCACAGATGAAGAGGAATTATTACAGTTCTTATGTTGATTTTTTCATTTGAGTGTTGTATCAACAATATACTTGTTATAATAATTATGTAGTATATAAGGATTGTACTGCAGTACAATTTCATTAAGGACTTGAGATTGTGCGGAACAAAGAAAAGTGACTTAATAGCAGGTTAAATTTGTGGGAAATATATGGTTCAGAGAAAGATAAACCGTAATATGGTTCTGATATCGAGGTAGTGATTTTAGAATAATACATGATTGATTTGGATAAATTTTATTGGATATTATTGACTACCTTGAAACTAATTAATGATCTGTATATTCTATCATTGTTTGGGTTTACAACATTTTTGGATTGAAGGAGTATATCTATTATTCTTTAAGGAATAAGGGATCATGAATATAATCAATATTGTTTTATGGTAATTCAGAATGTTGTAATGTTTTAAAAGAATACTTGATGAAGGTGTACAAATGTTATTACATAGAATAAAGGATCTTCATTGTTTTTACATTCCTTATAAATTTTGGATTGAAATATTTTGGATAGTTCTCGTTTGGATTATTTGGGATTACCATAAAAGGACAACCCGGAGGTCGGGCGACAACCCGTCGCGTCCGACAAGGCCGCGAGACTTGAACCCACAACCGAAGGGCGACAAGGGTGTATCACCTACCACTAACCCACGTGATGTCCTGGATTGAATAATGTCATTTTTTAATGGTTCTTCTAGATTAATTATAAATTCATTTTTTCACCCTATACGAATAGGATAAATAGAATATTATTTTTAAGTTCTATTATCTTTTAGAGTGAAAGATGAGTTTATGGTAGAACATAGTTAATGGATGAGAATCTACATTCCAAATATATATTTTTCTTCTTCTCTTATTCAATGAAGAAATTAATTCTTATACTGTAGTGAAGGGATCTTAAAACAAAAAATGTGTTATCCTAATACAATATGTTTTGCTGAACCGATGGTATTTTAAATCATCATAGATTGATGATTTTAAGGTCCTCAATTTTACACTTGTTTGTGATTGATGACCTCAATCACTACCTATAAATATTTACGTTTTCCCCCAATTATATGTCTCTAATTGCCACCAATGTTCTCCGAATAGAGATCATAATTTGGTGGTGACCCTTTCATTTCTCTTTTCCTCTTATTGAGACTAAATTTTATTAAACCAATTTACGATGTGTGTTTTCCCACAAAGATATTTTCTATATTCAACCTTTTATTTTTGAAGAACAATTTAAAATTGTGAGGATGCAATTTATTGAAGGAGGGGAGAATGTAACACCCCAATATTTCATAGTGTGTTTTTTTTCAAAATAATTAAATAACATGCACTACACGCAATACTGAGTTCAAGCGCATCATGACTTACCAAAAAAGCCGTTCAAAAGTGGTTATGAATAGTATTAACTAAATTTTAAACTTTATACAGTCCTTATAATTTTAGAATCCATATTATGAGTTTCTTTGACATAATGTAAGAACAAATTCATTTCTAGTATTGCACTTTTACAAACTTTTAATAGTGAACCCTTTTTAAATCCAATATTTTAAACTTTTATATATTTAATTTGAATAAATAAATTTACTTTTTAGAATGGGGACATCAAAAATTTACAATGAAACATCCCAAGATTCCACGGTATGTTTCCCTTTGAATAATGAAATGGCGTGCGTTGTACGCAACTTCGAGATTCTAACACACCACAACCAATCAAACTAGCCGTTATGAATAGTAATATCTACTTTTTTAAATTTTATAAATTTTATCTTTTCAAATGGACTTCATTTTTGGATTCGTAATATCAAAATTACCTTAGGGTGATATTTTGGTACTTTTCGGATAACTTTCATATTTTGATGAATAGTGAAAATTATTAATTTTAATGAAAAACAAATTTTTTAATCGAAATAATTAATAATGATAAATTATTAATTTGAGTGGTTTTAAAGTATATTTAGAATATATTTTTACCATTTAATACAATCTTGGTCGTTGGATGTAATTTCACATTTAAACCAGACATAAACAAGTGTCAATCTTTTGATAGTTATTATCTCTTAAAAACACACTATTTGTTTTGACGATGGGGATTAATTTTTAAATTAATTAATGAAACTGATATGTTATGAATTTGGTAAAATAGACATAATTTTTGAATTCATAATATCAAATATATCTTAGGCCAAATTTTTGGTATTTTTCTGGAAACTTTCATTTTTTGATGAATAGTGAAACCACTAAGTGGTAGTTAAAAAACCGAATTTTTCATAAAACATAATTTTACCGCTTCTGTGAGTGGAATTTTGAAAATCCGAGAGACACAGTTAATATGAAGTAGTAAAATTTGGTTCAATGAGATGAAAATAATTTTTGGTGAATATTAACTTTTTCTTTTTATTAACACGGTTAAAACTAAACAGTGTAATTAAGGGTAACAATGATATTAATATTACCCTAAAAAATGTCCTAATTCTATTGGTCAGGTGTATCTCGACAAAAAAAAATCTTAGGAGTAAAATATTATCATTAAGTCCACTTGTATTAGATTAGGGCATTTATTATTATTTAATTCAAAGAAGAGTTAAAAGAGTTAAAATCAAAGTTTATTTACTAAAACATTTTTAATATAGGGTTATACATAAGATAAATTCGATTGTAAATATTAATTAGAAAGAAAATAATATTTACTACATAATGGTATTTTATTTATAATTTTTAGATATTAAATAATTTAATTTATTTATGACACAATGGGGATGCAATAATTACCTAATTAATCAAAAATTTGAATAATTGATATTATAAATATCCAAATAAATGTAATTTGAGACTTTTTATAAATACCAATATTTTTTGAGGTTAATATGACATGTTAGGATTGATTTAATTAACGTTTTTCGAAGTAATCATTCGGTTATGATTTTTACAAAAATCAATTATTGAATGTGTCAAAATTGACATAAAATAGTTTTTAAAACAAATATTATATTATTAATTGATATTAAATTCCTAAAAATCTAGGGTTTGGGAAAAAGAATTATCTCATGATAGGTGTATCATTAATAAACCACTTGGGGGTCTCTTGGATGTATATAGTATGTTTATTAACCATATAATATAAAAATACAAAGAGACATTGTAAAAGTGAAACTAATTAACAAAGAGCTAATATTTAAAGATAAGGTTAATATAATGTCCCAAACCTGTCTGAATTCTATTGGTTTAGTGGTTTTAGACGCATCCCCACCTTAACATTTGAATAATATACTTTGGATCCATTAGAAACCGAATATGGATTTATTATAAAATAATATTTTTAGCTTTTCCAAAGGTGCCCCTCACCCCTCTTATAAAAGGGCACTCCCCCTTTTCACTAATTCACACATTCAAAGAATTTTGGCTCAGCCAAAACTGGCCCAAATACTATTTAAACATCCCTCACTACATCCTAGAGGCCTTATTTTGATCATAACGCTAACCTAATGAGCCATTTTGATTAAATCAAAAGGAAGAACCCGAAGAAGAGGTAATATTTTCACCACCCTCTTTCAAGTTCCTTTCTTTTTCAACTTTTTCTTTCTTTGTTAATTATATTCTAAAATAATAACTCCAGTATCTTATATATACTATTATATTATTATAAATATGGTACAACCATATCCAGTATTCTATCCATCCTTTGAATGGCATGTCACCATACGTGCGTACGTACGGATTACCGTCTCCACGTCATGGTGTAATTGTCATTCAATAGATTATTATTTGGATGGGTATAATAATGATATTTAATTCATGTAAATAATAAATATAACATGATAATGTTTCTGTATATATGATATACCATCCAATTATATATTATGTTAATATCAAAATAATGACATTGTTGCTCGTGCGTACGTACGGACTACCGTCTCCACGAACGCGATGAGATTCATTCTCCATTGTATCCATTCAAGACTAATTCTCATATGATGATTAATAATAGTATCTAAGGACATGATATCATTCTGGATATTATTAAGTTACAACCTATCCATGACAAACACGGCTTACGTAACAAAACATATAAAAGAAAATGAGTTTGTTAATAACCGAAACAACGATAATACTAAGATATTATTAACAAATCAATGTTAAAATATCATATATGATATCATATTAATGTATATTATTCTTGTATAATTTAATAACAATTATTTCACCATTATACAGAAGGTTAACCTACCCCCAACCAAGGAAAAGTACAAGGTAAGGGTTATTTCACAATCTCTTCATTATGCGAGGTTGTTTATACGTAATTATCTACTGGGACCTCTTTATTATCCACATAAACGTTTCTTGAAAGTGTATTTCAAAACATTCTTACTATTTTATAGAATATGGGTTAAAGTCATTTATACTGTTGTTTGAATTTTTATATGATATTTATAAAGGAATATTTCCGTCGTTTTCCAAACATGTTCCTTTTTAACCTTTTCGACAGAATTAAGGTAGGAATGTCTTTTTTTTAACTTATACAATGGGTGTGGCTATTTTCCATCGTTATAAAATTTTTGAAGCTTCCATTACAAGATTATAAGGATATTTTCAAAGTAAATGTTTTATTTTATAATTATGTGGATTTTAAATGATTTCAAAATGAATATTTTATGATTTTCTGAAAGGTACCCTTTATCAAAAGCAGAATTTTAAATGTTTTAAAGATTTATCTTTATAAATATTTTTAATTAATGTCCATGTTTTCAAAATGATTTTAAGGATTTATTTATATGGACATTAATGTTTTGAAAATATATTTTTTTTCAAAAGTTTTGAAGTGGCATGGGACACTTTGATTCAAAAATATCTTTTAAAGTACTTCCTTAATAAATGTGTGACTTTTAAATGATTTCAAAAAAAGAGGTATTTCTCTCAAATAGATTTTATTTAATCTATGTCAACATCCTTTGATGGATTTTATGTTTATTTTATTTTGATTTATTATGATGCAAAACATTCATATTGTTTTGAAGTTTTTCTGATGTATTTGACTGTGGATGTTCATACCATTCGTGGTTTATGGATGTAGTATTTACATTTTGTATGCTAGTTTTAATACGAATGTTTATGTTATGGTTAATCCTATTCATATGGGAATCCATTGGACTTAATATGTGACGGGTGGAGCCCGCTATAGCTCCTCGATGCATCGGTAGGTCTCATGAGACAAACTAGTGTCTTGGAACAAGGCCTTGACAAAATCTTATTTATAGTCTTGGCATGAGGCCGTGGCTATGTGGGTATTATAGTCTCGCATTATTCATTCCATCATTATGAAAGTGGTTATTGATATTGAATGTGATTATTAGATTAGTAGAATATCCATGTGAATAATTAAATGGCATTATTTCATTTTATTTTTTCCATACTATGTTGAAGTTCAAGTTTAAAAGGATTTTGTTTTAGTTATAAATTGCCTTAAATGTTTATTCTTATTTATTAATGTTTCCGCTATATTGTTATCCTTAATGGGTTTTTGAGCTCACTCATTTTCTATGTTTTATTTTTCCCAGGATGTGAAGAAGTAATATATTAATGAGGTGCAGGGATAGTATGAGGGGATACGAGTGTGGACTATGGAGACTATATTGTTGTAGTTTTCATTTTATGATGTAATGTAAACATTATGAATATATCTAGTGTTTCCAAGGCTAATAAACTAATCGGTCTTTCGGGACATGATCTTTCTTGTGATCATGCCAATGTTATGTAATAATGCACCAACTCTTGGTATCTAGGTTTGGGGCCTTACAGTTGGTATCAGAGGAATTTCAGTACAAACCTTGGAAGATAGATTTAGATAAACTATGATTCAAGCACGTAGAACTAAGATGAACTTTCAAGATTAGTATAGAAGAACTTCCTAGAATTTTGGTATTCTAGATATATTGTGAGTTTTCTGAGAAATACATCCCTGTCTGGATACGAGCAGGTAGAGGCGGCTCTGGCATATATGTACCTAGTGGTAAAAACTGAAAACACCGCTTTGAGCTATACTCAAACGGGAACTGGTGCACGACAATGGGCCTTGCTGCACTCTTGGTTACAACACTCCCGGGGGATATGCTTAGGATAATTCTCATTTTCATTACAAACCATTATGAAGGCTTTTTTAGTATATACTTCTTCAAAGGAGACATTTTTATGATTATGGATTATATCCCTAAACTATTTAATTTATGATATGTGTTTTAAGAATTTGGGATTAGGTATTGTTATTCATAAACTAATCAATTGTATGCCATTGTTTAGAAATGGTTCCCAGTAGAAGAAATGAGAACTCTATCAATGCACATGATCCAAAGAGAAAGAAGGATCATATCTTTCATGGTCTTAAGCCAGAATTTATAAGATAAATAGTCTCCCATGTATTATCATCATATGAAGAAATAACATCATGTGTTGATAAGATAAGTACAGAGTTTATTGAGTCCAATGGATTTTAAGGGAAGCAAGATAAGAAAAGGATGGAAGAGGGAAAGATGGATAAAGGGAAGAGGTAAAAGAATAATTTTCCTATATGTGATAGCTATGGGAAGAAACACCCTGGAACTTTCCTGAAAGGAATTGGAGTTTGTTATAAGTGTGGAGGAAAAGGGCACAAAGTACGTGACTGCAAGGGTAAAAAATGGATTCAAATGTACAATGCCTCATTTTCAAAGAGTTTGGACACTACGCAAATCTATGTCCAAGTCATCAGACTATGCCACAAATAATGCTATTGGATAATAATCAAGTTATGATACTACCACAGATGAAGAGGAATGATTAAAGTTCTTATGTTGATTTTGTCATTTGAGTGTTGAATCAAAAATATACTTGTTATAATAATTATGGAGTATATAAGGATTGTACTACAGTACTATTTCATTAAGGACTTGAGATTGTGTGGAACAAAGAAAAGTGAGTCAATAGCAGGTTACATTTTTGGGAAATATATGGTTGAGAGAAAGATAAATCATAATATGGTTCTAATACCGAGGTAGTGATATTAGAATAATAAATGATTGATTTGGATAAATTATATTGTATATTCTTGACTACCATGAAACTAATTAATGATTTGTATATTCTATCATTGTTTGGGTTTAAAACATTTTTGGATTGAAGGAGTATATCTATTATTCTTTAAGGAATAAGGGATCATGAATATAATCAATAAGGTTTTATGGTAATTCAGGAAGTTGTAGTGTTTTAAAAGGATACATGGTGAAGGTGTTCACATGTTATTACGTGGAAAAAAGGATCTTCATTGTGTTTACCTTCCTTATAAATTTTGGACTGAAGTATTTTGGATAGTTCTAGTTTGGATTATTTTGGATTTCCATAAAAGGACAACCCATAGGTCGGGTGGCAACCCTTCGCGTCCGGAAAGGCCGTAAGACTTGAACACAAAACCGAAGGGAGACAAGGGTGAATCACCTACCAATGACCCACGTGATGTACTGTATTGGATAATGTCGTTTTTAATGGTTCTTCTAGATGAATTATAAATTCATTTTTTAACCCTATACAAATAGGATAAATAGAATATTATTTTTAAGTTATATTATCTTTTAGAGTGAAAGATGAGTTTTTGGTAGAACTTAGTTAAAGGATGAGACTCTAAATTTCAAGTATATAATTTTCTTCTTCTCTTATTCAATGAAGAAATTAATTCTTATACTGTAGTGAAGGGATCTTAAAACAAAAAATGTGTTATCCTAATACCATATGTTTTGCTGAACCGATGGTATTTTAAATCATCATAGATTGATGAATTTAAGGCCCTCAAATTTTCACTTGTTTGTGATTGATGACCTCAATCACTACCTATAAATATTTACATTTTCCCTCCTATTATATGTCTCTAATTGCCACCAATATTCTTCGAATAGAGATCATAATTTGGTGGTGAACCTTTCATTTCCCTTTTCCACTTATTAAGACTAAATTTTATTAACCCAATTTCCGATGTGGGTTTTCCCACAAAGATATTTTCTATAATCAACCTTTTATTTTCGAAGAACAATTTCAAATTGCGCGGACACAATTTATTGAAGGAGGGGAGAATGTAACACCCCAAGATTTCATAGTGTGTTATTTCTTCAAAATAATTAAATAACTTGCACTACACGCAACATCGAGTTCAAGCGCATCATGACTTACCAAACAAGCCGTTCAAAAGAGGTTATGAATAGTATTAACTAAATTTTAAACTTTATATAATCCTTATAATTTTAGAATCCATTTTATGAGTTTCTTAGACATAATGTTAGAACAAATTCATTTTCAGTATTGCACTTTTACAATCTTTTAATAGTGAAGCCTTTTTAAATCCAATATTTTAAACTTTTATATATTCAATTTGACTAAATAAATTTACTTTTTAGAATGGGGACATCAAAAATTTACAAAGAAACATCCCAAGATTCCATGGTACGTTTCCCTTTGAATAATGCAATGGCGTGCATTGTACGCAACTCCGAGATTCTAACACACCACAACCAATCAAACTAGCCGTTATGAATAGTAATACATACTTTTTTGAAATTTTATAGATTTTTCCTTTAGAAATGGACTTCATTTTTGGATTCGTAATATCAAAATTATCTTAGGGTGAAATTTTGGTACTTTCCGGATAACTTTCAAATTCTGATGAATAGTGAAAATTAATAAATTTTAATTAAAAACAAATTTTTTAATCGAAATAATTAATAATGATAAATTATTTATTTGAGTGATTTTAAAGTATATTTAGAAAATATTATTACCATTTAATACAATGTTGGTCATTGGATGTAATTTCACATTTAAACCAGACGTAAACAAGTGTCAATCTTTAGATAGTTATTATCTCTTAAAAACACACTTTGTTTTGACGATGGGAAATAATTTTTAAATTAATTAATGCAACTAATATGTTATGAATTTGGTAAAAAAGACATAATTTCTGAATTCATAATATCTAATATGGATTTGGCCTAATTTTTGGTATTTTTTCTGAAAACTTTTATTTTTTTGATGAATAGTGAAACCACAAAGTGGTAGTTAAAAAATAGAATTTTTCATAAAACATAATTTTACCTCTTCTATGAGTGGAATTTATAAAATATGAGAGACATGAATAATATAAATGAGTAAAATGTGGTTCAATGAGATGAAAATAATTTTTGGTGAATAGTAACTTTTTACTTTTATTTACCACGGATAAAAGTAAATAGTGTAATGAAGGGTAAACATGATATTAATATTACCCTAACACAAGTCCTAATTCTATTGAATAGGTTTATCTCGACCAAAAAACAATCTTAGGAGTAAAATATTATCATTTATGTCCACATGTTTTAGATTAGGACATTTATTATTATTTAATTCAAAGAAGAGTTAAAAGAGTTAAAATCAATGTTTATTTACTAAAACATTTTTAATATAGTGTTATACATAAGATAAATTAGATTGTAAATATTCATTAGAAAGATAAAAATATTTCCTACATAATGGTATTTTATTTATAATTTTTAGACATTAAATAGTTTAATTTATTTATGACACAATGGTGATGCAGTAATTACCTAATTAATGAAAAATTAGAATAATTGATATTATAAATACCCAAATAAATGTAATTTGATACTTTTTATAAATACCAATAATTTTATAGGTTAATATGACATGTTATTATTGATTTAATTAACTTTTTTTGAAGTAATCATTCTGTTATGAGTTTTACAAAAATCATTTATTGAATAGTGTAAAAATTGATATAAAAGAGTATTTAAAACAAATATTATATAATTAATTGATATTAAATTCCTAAAAATATAAGTATCGTCCAAGAGACTTATATTATGATAGTTGTATCATTAATGGAACACTTTGGGGTCGCTTGGATGTATATAGTAAGTTTATTAACCATATAACATAAACATACAAGGAGACATTGTAAATGTGAAACTAATTAACTAAGAGTTAATACTTAAAGATAAGGTTAATATAATGAACCAAACATGTCTAAATTCTATTGGTTGAGTGGATTTAGACCCATACCCACCTTAATCTATAAATAATCCACTTTGGAGACATTATAAACTGAATATTAATTTATTATAAAATAATATTTTTAGCTTTTCCAAAGGTGCCCCTCACCCCTCTAATAAAGGGCACTCCCCCTTCTCACTAATTCACACATTCAAAGCCTTTTGGATCGGCAAAAACCTACCCAAATACTCTCTAAACTTCCCTCAATACAACCTAGAGGCATTAGTTTGATCATAAAGCTATCCTATGGAGCCCTTTTGATCAAATCAAAAGGAAGAACCCGAAGAAAAGGTAATGTTTTCACCACCCTCTTTCAAGTTTCTTTCTTCTCCAACTTCTTATTTCATTTTTATTTTTATTATAAAATAATAAATCTAGTATATTCTATATACTGTGATGTTATTATAAATATGGTACAACCATATTCAGAATTCTATCCATCCTTTGAATGGCATGTCACCATACGTGTGTAGGTACGGCTTACCGTCTCCACGTCGTGGTGTAATTGTCATTCAATAAATTATTATTTGGATGGGTATAATAATGATATGTAATTAATGTAAATAATAAATATAAAATTATAATGATTATGTATATATGATATATCGTCCTATTATATATTATTTTAATATCAAAACAATGATATTGTCGCTCGTGCGTACGTAGGGACTACTGGCTCCACGAACGCGATGAGATTCATTCTCCATCGTATCCATTCAATTATAATTCTCATTTGATGATTAAGAACATTATGTAAGGAATTGATATCATTATGGATATGATTAAGATTAAACCTATCCATGACAAACATGGCTTACGTAACAAAACATATTAAAGATAACAAGTAAGTTAACACCCGAAACAACGATAATACTAAGATATTATTAACAAATCAATGTTAAAAGATCATATATGATATCATATTAATGTATATGATTCATGTATAATTTAATAACAATTATTTCCCCATTATACAGGAGGTTAACCTACCCCCAACGAAGGAAAATTACAAGGTAAGGGTTGTTTCACAATCTCTTCATTATCCAAGGTTGTTTATACGTAATTATCTACTGGGACCTCTTTATCATCCACATCCACGTTTCATGAAAGTTTATTTCAAAAAATTCTTACTATTTTACAGAATATGGGTTAAAGTCATTTATATCGTTGTTTGACTTTTTATAATATGTTTATAAAGGATTATTTCTGTCGTTTTCCAAACAAGGTCCTTTTTATCCTTTTCGACAGAATTAAGGTAAGAATGCCCTTTTTAAACTTATACGGCGGGTGAGGCTATTTTCCACCGTTATAAAATTTACGAAGCTTCCCTTAAAAGATTATAAAGATATTTTCAATGTATATTTTTTATTTTATAAATATCTGACTTTTAAATGATTTCAAAATTAATATTTTATGATTTTTTGAAAGGTACTCTTTATCAAAATCAGAATTTTAAATGTTTTAAAGATTTATCTTTCTAAATCTTTTTAATTAATGTCCATGTTTTCAAAATGATTTTAAGGATTTATTTTTATGGACATGAATATTTTAAAAATATATTTCTTTTCAAAATTTTTGAAGTGGTATGGGACACTTTGATTCAAAAATCTTTTTTAACGTACTTCCTTAATAAATGTGTGACTTTTAAATGATTTAAAAAAAGAGATATTTCTCTAAAATAGTTTTTATTTCATCTATGTCAACATCATTTGATGGATTTTATGTTTATTTGAAGATGATTTATTATGATACAAAACTTCCATATTGTTTTGAATTTATTGTGATATATTTGACTGTGGATGTGTTATTTTTATACCATTCGTGTTTTATGGATGTAGTATTTACATTTCGTATGCTAGTTTTAGTACGAATGTTTTTGTTATGTTTAAACCTTTTCATATGGGAATGAATTGGACTTAATATGTGACGGGTGGAGCCTGCTATAGCTCCTCGATGCATCGGTAGGTCTCATGAGACAAACTAGTTTCTTAGCACAAGGCATTGACAAAATCTTATTTGTAGTCTTGGCATGAGGCCTTGGCTATGTGGGTATGATAGTCGAGCATTATGCATTCCATCATTATGAAAGTTGTTATTGATATTGCATGTGATTATTCTATTAGTTTAATATCCATGTGAATAAGTAAATGGAATTATTTCAATTTATTTTTTCCATACTATATTGAAGTTCAAGTTTAAAAGGCTTTTGTTTAAGTTATACATTGCCTTATATGTTTATTGTTATTTATGAATGTTTCTGCTATATTGTTTTCCTTACTGGGCATTTGAGCTCACCCCTTTTCTGTGTTTTATTTTTCCCAGGATGTGAAGAAGTAATTTATGAATGACCTGTAAGGATAGTATGAGGGGATAAGAGTGTGGATTATAGAGACTATATTGTTGTAATTTTCATTTTATGATGTAATGTTAACTTTATGAATATATCTAGTGTTTCCAAGGCTACTAAACTAATCGGTATTTCGAGACTTGATCTTTCTTGTGATCATGCCAATTTTATGTAATAATGCACTGACTCGGGGTATCTGGGGTCAGGGCGTTACAATAGTAAAATTATTTTTCAATGTCACTATTATTTACTTGACTTATCCAATTTTTTTCTTATCTAATTAACTTTCCATTTCACATAGGGTGATCGTTACATTCAAAAAGAGAACACTTGATGCACGTGAGTTTCAATTTTTTTCCAAAATTTACTAAAACTCTAAATCTGGTTCAAATTCAACTAAAAACATGTTAATACCTCAAGTTATAATACATTATAGTCCAAATTCACCTCCATCCTTATACCTATAATATTTACAACAAAAAAAGGAAAACTTAAGACCCCAAGCCCAGGAAAACTCTAGAGGATTTATCCCCAACATATACCAACACCATTACCATGTTAACTGGGTCTATGTTTATGAAATCCATTAATTATATTACCTAAATTACTATGCCCAAGTACCTTGTACAGTAAAACTTCACCAACAACTGACATCACATCATTGATATTTCTTGGGTCACTCATCGATCAAAACTTACTTAACTCAAGAATCCCACTCTCTATATACCCAAAACTCTAAGACTAGTCCAAACACATCTATATATTCCTCAATCACCTAACTACTAAAATCTAATAGGATGACCCCATACTATGGTCACTCCCCACAATAGTAATCACATTCATAGTCACACCGCATCTGAACTTCCAATTATGATGATAGTATCTTGACCAATATTCATCATGAATCACACACACACACAATGACACCAATTATCCACACATAGACACCTATTATTAACCACTATCATCATTATTCAAGCCAATGACTATAATAATCACACATTATATACAATTACTTATTAAATATTAAATGAATGCATCCAAAATTTATCATGAATTATAACAATTTCCCATATATCAAAACTTGTATATAGAAAATCCATTTATCACAAACAAAAATCATGTAAAATCAATACCAACACCCTCATAACATACCTTTAACATTCAATGATTCCACAAACTACTCTATAAGATTCTAATGGATCATATTAATCTAACTTAAATCCAAACTATATGATACCAATGCTCCCTATTAAGTAACACACACATTAACCATTACCCTAATTCTAGGTATCACATCCAATTCCTCAACCCACACATGTAAATAAATATTTAATAGAGTACTATTACAATTAAAATACCATAAACCTAAGCATATTCTATTTGAAAACCACTATATGAATATAAATTCACATGAAAAAACCACTCAAGATTCTTTATCTAGTCACATTGTTTGAATTCCTTCAGCGGCTAGTCAAACTAAGATAAAACATGCAATGTCTTCCCAAATTGGAAACACCTCCCTGATGGCCCACTGCATAAAGGATTAATAAATCCTATTCTTTAATATCGCTATTATGTCACCTCATTTACCAACTTTTGGATCCATAAATCAAAAATAAATGTTTCATATCACAATAATGTCTTACCTGGTATACTCTCATCCAATAGATTCAACTTCATTTTTACGGCCCTGTTTACTACCATTGAGAATGGGGTAAATATAAATATTATCACCTATGCATTCATGGATTTATAAAAACCTTCCGTGAATCTTTTCACATTGGAAATATCTTCTCCTACCACCATTGGTGAAAACCATAAAACAAATTTTAATTTTGTGGCATAATCCCTGATTTATGTTTATCCATGTACCATGTATATAATCTCTTAGGATATATCTTACATCAACATATTAGGTAAGTAAATATTAAATAACACTACCTTTAAATCTTTCAATTTCATCCCCAAATTCCAATATTCTTATACTTGGACACCCAAATGGTGTTTTTCAGGTCCGTATAGAATACATATAGAAAACTTTACTCTCTTCCCGAGCAGTGTCTTGATCTATTCAAGGATCATATATACTACGTTGATCAAATAATTTACATATTAGGTTCCAACACATCCCAAGAATAAATTAGTATTTTATTATTAGAACTCATGTTTCATATATAAAAAGAAAGACAAAACTCCTTGACATTTCATATCAAAGCTCTAGATAAATATCATTAATCTCTCACTGAGCTACTCATGCACCCACAACACTAGTTATTATAGCTATTATATCTTACATGATAGACTTAGATATTTTATTTGGTTTTCACGGACATATCCACCCTTAGGGGCCTCAACCATTGGAAAATTCAATGGAACCATTTATCCACCCTTGAGACCCTGAAATGGAGGATATATGTATGTTTTCTCATTGAGAATCAGATTACATCCCATAAAAATATAAAAAAATAGATATTTTAAATTGAGAAAGTTTCAATATGTAGTGTGACCCACTATCCCTTATACTTCCCTACTGTACCCATGTCCGATACTATTCAGTCTCTCATAATTACCCACCCATACCATGGTTAGGTACCAAAATAACTATACACACACTATATTGCATACTGACTCACACAATGATTCACTTCACTATGTTGTATGTGTATAATTACACCACAAATCTATATGAAAAATACAATAAAGGTTATTTATATAACTTTAAATAGAAAACCCCTTTCAATTATAAAAGCATAATAAAAATCACACACAATTGAATGAACATTTAATGTGAGACCTACATGATTTTAATAAGCACGAGTACTACCTCTTTCCTCCTAAGGATAAGAGTCTAAACATAATTAAATAATATCAAATAAGAATTTATCCAAAATAAATAACTCAATTTTAACCAAATACACCAAAATAATAATATTGGTTTCTCCATTAACATGGAATTTATTCCATACTTTTATTTGTTAGGAACCCCAACTGACATATATCATCAGTTTCTATATATTCTGAAGTATCCAATCTAACACAACTGAAATAATGAAATGAAACTTGATATCAATATAAATTACAAACTTGTAACAACTATTCTCTGATACAATCGAGTAACATCGTTATCTAATTCAATCCATTGTTACTGGGATGAATTATTACTGGACCTTAGGCATGTTTCCCACACAAAAAAAGGAAAAAGACTATAAATTAAGGTTTATGGGGGTGATATTCGAGATACTATACCCTCAAAATTCAAAGGAACATTAACACATCAATAAATATACAATTATAGAAGCATAATAGAAATAGACAACATAATCATACATAATCCACTATATAATTCATCATGATCCTATAATATTATAAAAGTCATATAAAAATAGAAAGGATTTATCCCAAGATGATCATATAGAGACATTCCTAAAGAGTCAAAGAAAATAAACCACCATCCAGGAACTAATTAAACTACTAGTCTTTCTACACAATCACGTGTCATCCAATGCACTATTAAACATCCATCACTACCAGAATCATTATTCCAATACATAACTCTTAGCGATACTAAGAATTATATATTCTACAAGTGTCTGATAGGGCCTATGTAGGGAGTGTGCATGAACTCAATTGGACACCAGTAGTGGTGTCCCTAGATAATATACATACATTTATGAGTGTATGAAAAGTACAATAAACTACAATCATGTAACAACTCCCAACTATCATAACCCATTCATAACCATCCAAAATGAAAATATTACCTTCCTTGTTCAATTACATAGTGGAATAAAGTATCCATAGTCTTTCATACTCGATGTGGACTTGACCTTCACACTAATTCTATACCACATAGTTCCACATTATAAACATAACTATTGTAACCATTCCAAATTAACCACATCACCCAAAATTCATTACTACACATAATATCCTAATTATGATTAATGTCTATAGCCGTTATGAACTACTAACTAAATATGTTGATAAAACCAAGTCATATCCATACCTACCCTATACTTGTCCATTCCCAATAACCCAAATATCTATGACATGTATGGAGACCCTCAGGAATCCATTTGTTGTCTCACTCACCAACAACCGTGGCCATATATAATGTAACCATCATATATAATGATCTTCAACACCGTCAACCTAATGTATATCCATCTATAGAGGGTACCAAAAACAAATAGTTGAAAAACCCCCTCTTAACAGACCTTGTGTTTTGTGAATATAACTCTAATGACCTTATCCCCATGAGGAGTGTAAATCACCAAAAACCTATTTCCATAACTCATGGACGCTCTATCACTAATTAGGATAATTTTTAACATCATCAACACTGTACCAGTGAACTCAATACCCCATATATTATCATCAATATAACCCAAAATCACACAAGTTATACCTAACATGATCCTAATGAACCACATCCATCATCACTCCACAAAAAAGTGAATATGCAACCGGTGTCCACATAACAATCAATCAATAAAGCCACCAAATCACATAATCCATTCCACAAATGGACTAAAACCACCATTCATCTCATGAGACTCCTCTTGGAATCTCTTACAAATAATAGAAACCCCAATTGTATCTATTCAAGGTCTATCAACAATTATTCCTAAGCTCAAAAATCACAAGACACATAAACATGTGAATAAATAAGGAAATATACAGGCACCATGTAGCTAGATATTGTAACAATTTACTCTTTATGAACCTCTAGTAGATCTGGATATGATTTTAAAAAATCATATGAACTAAAAAACCCTTGATTTATGAAAAAATTGATAAAAAATAAATAAATTGGGAGATAAACCAAAGAAAAATACAATATGATATTTATCGCCCCCCATTCCTTCTATATAAAACATATGGTGGAAATAAATGAAAAAATTTGATGAAAATCACTCATGGAATGAATAATTTGAGAGTGTGGTTTTCATTAGGGAACACCCATAGTTTTCTAGATAAAATGTCCTAAATATCATATTTATAATCAAATAATCCAAAAAATTATAATATTACAAAATTAGGGAAAACCTTCACCACACACAAATTTTCAAAAACCTGGAGACCGTAAAAAATATACCCCTATTTATTGAATCATTACATTTTCCCACTAAATAAACTTATGTATCACCCTTAGTAAAAGGAAAGACCCTTATGTATCATGGAAATGACCATTATGTTTTATCCATTTACAATTTATAACCACTATGAATCACAAGGTTCCCCCATGATTTATAATGTTTTCATTTATAAATTAAATTACCATAATTTATCAAAATGGCCACCCTTATATACCCCATAAAACCCAACACTCAACCATTTTTAAAACTCATCTTAAGAAAACTATTATATATGAGGTTTCTCGTAAGTAATAAAAAAATCATTATGAATTGTGACACTTACATATGGTACTTATCTAACTTTTTATCTATTATGGGTACATTTATGAATCTCACAAGGTGAAATATATTTACCAAAAAACATAATTTTATGTTCAAAACTTTTCCAAATTTCAAAAAAGTTTTCACAACTCTAAAACATGTCTAAATCCATTCCAAAACATCTCCATATATGTAATTATCATAATTTAATGAAAAAATTCAAATTAACCCATGAACATATGTGTTTTCTTATAGAAAAAAATACTCATCCACCAAAACAGGTCCATTGGTTGAGTCTTTGTGAAAAATCATCCCAGGTCGACCCTGAACCGGTCAACTGAGTCAGCCCACAATAAGGACGAAAGGGCGTTCCCCATCCCCACGTGCCTGAAAGTAGTGACGATCAGCCAAATAAACTAGTTGGGAATGATTTGGACTATAAAAAAGATAGGTAAATAATTATAAACTAAACAACTAGATAACTAAATGAAAATAAATCAAATGAACTGGTAGTGGAAAAAGTAATAAATGTGGAAATGACAAATACCTCAAGCGACCCCATGGGTCACCACAGAATAAAAACAACACTATCTCCAAGAGAGATCCAAAACTAGAGGATCCTAAAACTGAAAAGTAAAGTAGGCATGCGTACTAAGATTCTCAGTAGGAAATCCATGTTACAATAAAACCCTATTCCCTTTCCTTTTTATAATAAATTGAAAACATGATACTTTAAAAATAGATCTTAATAAAATATTGTTTTTTATTCTTTTCAAATTCAAGTAACAAGTTTGTATTATCAAGTAAATCATTTCTATCTCACTATGTTTTCAAAATTGGTTCCAATCATGCATTAAAATTTCATCATGAGTAGAATCCAATTTAGATTAAAATATGTTTTTCACAAATAAGACATCTAGTTTAAAGTGATTGAAATGAAAATCACATCATAAGCACCATGAGAAATCCCAAAGCATCTAGTGTTAGTTGGGGTCCGTGGATCCTCTTACCTCGGTGAAACATGGCATAAGAACCACAATGGTCTATGTTCTTTTGCATGAGCCACCACTAGGGAACACACCCTTAACCAAGTAGTCTACAATTATCACAAATGTTTAGTTAGTGGTGTAGCATCATTCCAACTAGAAGAAACCGAGTCGAACCTCTTACGTATCATCTCAAGTACTTGTTCTAGTCCACTGACCTAGATACCCAGGTTTTCCATTATCCTCCATTTTAAGTGGTGGTGAGTTGTTATCAGGAAAAGAAATATATATATATATATATATATATATATACAATTATCTTGTTATTTACTGAAAAACATATCCAACCTCCGGCCACCAATCTCTCTCCTTGAGCGCATCACCTTTTTTCCATCACACACTAATGTACAAGACTATTTACTATGAACATATCACAAATCACACATTTAACATAGAGATCATTTTCTAAAACAAAGGGAATGCCTCAAGATAGGTTTTTATTTTTCATAAACTATTATTAAGGTTCCAAACATGCTTCATTACATACAAGAAACACTTATTATAAATAACTGGACAAAAGGACAAAAACATTAGGAAATATCCATTACAAATTCAAAACCCTTTACAAAATCACTTTTCACGAAAATTCACTCAAGGCCAATGGGAATAAGAAATAAATTTAAATTTACAAAACAACGCATAATCATTTCTAGGAACCGTATCCAGATTTCATAGCATGTTCATATAGTATAAATAAAAAACTTATTTTTAAAACAAGAACGAAATTATGGAATTCAAATTAAAGGCATATGCTTACGGGACCTACTTCAAGGTGGAACCATGCCGTCCACTTCAGCTCTCGGTGACTCCAAACCATGAAATAGGGACCACACACTGCACCTATAATTTAATAAAAAAATTGAACACATAAAAATTCTATAAAAAATAATAAAATAACACACCATGGGATTCCACCAATAACACACTAAATTTCAAGCAGGAAAATCCACTTTATAACTAAATGTACTACAAATAAACATAAAAAAATACTTTTAGTCTTTTAAGAGAATTTACAATGAATATTGAGAAATGAACAACAACCATAACATGCTCAAAGTGGAACGTTTCCCATCAAAAATCCCTTTTCAACACACATTCACCTCATGTATCCACAAAAACAAATTTCTCACTACTCAAATGATTGATTGAAGATGTCTATTGATTTTGACAACAAGGTAGACAAACACAAATATCCACATTTTCTTACAACAACCTACTTTTGAAAACATAAACACACAAAAACAACATCCAAACATGTTTTACGCATTTTATAGTATTTAATAAACCAGATAAATTTTATGATAAAAACTCTAAGTAGTATCACAAGATTTTGAATAAAAAAGCACACCCAAAAACCTCTTCTATGGACAAAAAACACCAATAACATGTCAAAACAGAATTTAAATCCCTTTTGCAACATAATAAAACGGTAATTAAATACTAAACATCGGTTTTCATCATGAACAGAATCCCTTCCATATAAAATGTGTTATAAAATGGATCAAATACATATTAAACTCCCTTAAAATAAAATTACCATCAAATAATTTAATCAAAAACCATGATAATTTAGTTTAACAAGAAAAATAAATCATCAAATAACGATTATGCATGAATCCCCTACCATTGGGGTCGATACCCTCAAATTTAGGTGCGAAACTTCAATTTCTCACAAATTGCACAACAAAAAAAATCAAATTGAACCCTAAAATCAATATATAGAACCAAGAACATCAAAACTGAACGAATTACAAAACGAAACCCTAATCTGTTAACCTTTAAAATTGATCAAACAACCAATAAAAGTGGAACACACTTATGATTAGGGTGCAGGAGGCCAACCAGGCAAGAATGTGGTCTACTGGAGGTGAATCACACCTTAAGGAGGCCACCGAAGGGTCCGACCAAGAATAGTGGGGTGGGGGGGGGGGGGGGAACAGTTCGGCGATGTGGTTTGGTATTAGGAAGTAGGGGTGGTGTGTAGCTACTCTATAGGATGGATTTTTGGGAACCGGTCTAGTATTGCCGGAAGAGAGGAGGGGCATGGCTCATAAGAGGAGAGATAGGGTTATGCGCAAGGGGGGGGGGGTGTGGCTAAACAAGGGAGGGGTTGGAAGAGAGGAGGAGTCAATAACAAATTAAAATAGGAAATAAATGAGAAAAAGGAGAAAATAAAATAAAATAAAATAAAATACAATAAAACATTAATAAATAATAATAAATCCAATAAGAATTATAATAAAATACAATAATAATAATATTCATAATAATGTAATAATGGTAATAATAATATTAATAATAATATTATTAATAACCATAATAATAGTAATATTATTTTTAAATTTTTTCTATTTAATTTAATTTAATTTATTTTGATTTTAATTTTATAAATTTTTAACCCGTAAGAAACCAAAAGACACAAAGAAAAATAAAAAATTATAATAATAATAACCACGAATGCAAGATACTGGGTTGGGGTTTGATAATTCTCCCCACCACAAAATAATTTCTTCCCCTAGAAAGACACCCAGCCAGATAAGGAATCAAACTCGATTTGAAAACTGAATGAGGACAATGAAATCATGAACTCAGTGTGACCTTTAACTCTACCAGTCACACACAAATAACATTAAGAGAATACGCAATGAGAAGAACGTTGAGGAAATTGGGAGGATTCTCCCCACCACAAGAACGTGACTATCATGTCCACTATTGACACTTTCAAAACAAGCTAACTTCTTGAACTACCGACACAAACCAAAGTGGAAACCCCCCAACACCGACCAACTATCGAAGAAGGCGCAACAAGATACCTGCTGGGTCTCCCCACCACATAAGAAATGACTAGATTACGTTAAACATCATAGACCAATATGGAAAACCCAACAAAACCGACCCAATAATTCTCCAAATAGACCATACCCCAAACCAAACAGTTAACCAAACCCCAATTCATTATTTCCCAAGTTGCATGCATCTCCCAAAACGAGCACATCCCAGAACTAGAACCAAAACCAATTCTCACAGTCTAACCACACTAAGACTACCATTTCGAGACTCATATACACAATGAGACAATATTTCATGGGTTTTATTTCATATGTCATGACCAAAGGGAAACTTTCAAAAACAAAGACCACAATGAGGAGAAGAGGCCGCTACACCATTCTCAACAAAACATTACTTTTATGGGTGAAGAAACTACAACAGAGAAACATAAACAGTATCTATCCCAGCACTGGATAAAAACGCGAGGCCAAGGTACTTCACACACCATGATTTCCCGACTACGTGAAAAGACTCACTTCGATACCTATGTTTGGAGCTATGATTTCTAAAATAATTTTCTGCCCCATAGTCAAAAGTAGACATCCGCTGATCATGACTTCTTCTGACGATACTGCTAGAAGAACCTCTCCTTGTTTCCCAAATGTCCACACTGATGACAATCCTTCAAAGGATGATGACAAGGAGACTTTTCTGAGATAGGTTATTTTGATTCTCTCTCATCACTGGATGGGGAACCTTCCCAAACACAAAAAATAATTAGTCCTTGATCCCTATATGAAGACCCCACAGAAAAGAAACTTTATCTGATTCTATGATTCTACCTTCGGAGAAAATGGAATCAACCCCCTGAAATTCCGAATGTAAGACTTTACTATTTGTTGGCCTTGCTGGACACTCATGAGCTCTTCCACTTTCCACTCCTTCACTTTGTCAGGTATAAACTATCAGGAAAGAGTGATCTCGAACACCTTCCATGACATCCTTTCATGGAATGATGGTGGGATTATCTCCTACACCAATCCAAAGTTGTACTCTCAAATTAACTTCAACCTGCAAGAGATCTCATAGATGTGGGATTTCCCAATAACCTAAAAACAAAAATTATTTCACCAAGTCATTTCACTACCTTCAATAGATCACGATCCCCACAGAAGATGGACAAAAACGGAAAATAATTTAATTCCACCTCTCCACTATGATTTTGGGTAGAACCAAAAAATAGAATAGACTCACTAGAACCCTTTGGGACTTTAATGGGAAGCATACTCAAAAAAAGAGGCACACATCCAAATCAAAAAAATCATAAATTAAGATTCCAAACATCAATTACGAACTCAAACTCAAACTCAAACCACTATTCTAAGCATAATTTAGTATGTCCAAAACAATAGCCCATGAAAAAGGATGAATAAAAGAGAACACTAAAACATTGGTCAATCCCTTTTCAAAACATTTTAATTACATTTTTTGAAACCATTTTACAGTAAATGGAACAACTTAAATATCCATTATTGGTATTCCTTGAAGTCTCACATATGCACATACCCTTGTGCAAGGTCATGAACCCAACCACACATACCAAAAATTATCCATGTTTCACATGCTTACATATATATATATAATCTCTTAGTGGAATACCAAGGGTCAATTAAAAAGACATCTCATTTTCAAAATAGATAATTCAACATAAAGCACATATTCTCAACCAAGTTGAAAATTCCACATATCATTAAATAAACAAATTTCCAAATTCCAAAATGTTTTCCATTTCAATTTTTTTCCAATCCAATAACCATATTACCTTTAAAAAACCCATTAGAATAAAATACATTTTTATTTTTTTGATCTACTCATTGCATCCAAAGTGATGTTCAAACATAACTCATATCAAAATTTCCAAAAATATGTAACTAGTGGCTTTGACAACCCAACAACATGGATTATCACCCCATTATACAAGTGAGCATCAACCACAGGAAGCATCTTGAACCATGAAATCAGGATGTAAATGGGTTACTACTCCATGAATGCCCACAACATAACACTTCCCAACCTCCTTTTTCATCCCTCATCTACACAAACAAGGCGAAAGAAGAAAATTAAAATCCCAGACTACACCAGGAAACTCGAGGCTCAGGACATGAAATGGTTCATGAAATCCTTCCTCCACCTACCTATCAAGTCCTGACACACCTAATCACCAATCTACCCATCACCCCAAATTAAAATGGCGGCCCGCTGATACCATTTTGTCACAAACCAGCTCAGGTCCACCATGAACCGGTCACCCAAGTTAGCCCGTGACAAGATCATAAGGGCGTTACTAATCCCCATGAGATGTAAACTAGTATCGATCATCAAAATAAACTAGTTTGGAGAGATTTGGACAATAAAAAAGATAGATAAATAATCATAAATTTAGAAACTAGTTAAATAAAAGAGAATAAACCAATCAAACTTTCAAGAGAAAAAGGAATAAATGTGGTAATGAGACTTACCTCATGTGACCTCGTGGGTCACCATAGAACAAAACTACCCCCTCTCTAAGAGTGATCCAAAACTAAAAGAACCTGAAATTTAAAATTAAATCTAGTGTGAGGACCAGGACTATCTATAGGAAATACAAGCTAAAATAAATCCCTATGCCCTTTCTTTTTATAATAAATCCAAAACATGCTAGTTTGAATATAAGACATAATAAAATAATGTTTTTCATTATTTTCAAATTCATGTAACCAGATTAAATTTTTAATTAAAGAATTTATCCCCCAATAGATTTTCAAAATAAGTTCCTAGCATACATTTACAGTTCAACATGAAAGGAAACCAATATAAATTAAAATATGGTTTTCAAAAATAAGACATCAAGCATGAATCGACTGAAATGGAAATCCCATCACAACCACCATGGGTAATCCCTAAGCATCTAGTGTTAGTTGGTGTCCTAAGATCCTCGTACCTTGGTAAAACGTGGTATAGAAACCACAACAGTCAACTTTCTCATGCACGACCAACCCGTAGGGAACACACCAATAACGTAGTGGCCTATAATCATCACGAATGTTTTGTTAGATTTGTAGCAACAATCCTACTAGACAAAAATAGGATGAAAAACTTACGTATCATGTAGCGTACTTTTCCTAGTATGCCCATCAAGAATTCTAGGATTCCCATTATTCTCCATTACATGTGGTGGTGAGTTTTTATCAAGAAAACATATATATTTAATTATCATTTTTTAATTAAAATCATATCCAAACTCTCACCATCAAAATCTTTCCTTGAATGCGTCCCCCATTTTTTTTCCACACACTAATGCCCAAGCATCTTAACTAGGAATATATAACAAATCAACTATTCAACAAACAAAACATTTTCTAATACAAGGGGCCTGAATCAAGAGAGGTTTTTCTTTTCATAGAAACCATTCCTAAGGTTCCAAAATGCTTAATTACATACAAGAAACACTTTTTATGACTAACCGTCCAAAATTCCAAATACTTTTATAAATATCCTTTACCAATTTAAACACATTTAAGAAATCACTTTTCAGGAAAAGTCACGTATGGCCAATGGGTGTTAGAAATACATTTAAATTTCTAAACCAAGTAATAATAAATATAGAAATCACAAAAATATTTATTAATTTGTGTATATATAATTAATATGAAACATATTTTTAAAACAGGAATGAAATTATGGTATTCAAATTAAAGTCATAGGCATAGGGGACCTACCTTAAGGTGGAACCAAGAAGTCCACTTCGGCTATTGGCACTTTATAACTAAAAGCATCTTATCCCCAACTAAATATATGCACTTTTACATACATGTAAGGAAACCTAGACCCTATGAACACACCATCATGACCATGAAAACGTGAAATTGGATCCTTACACAAATTCCTATATGCATATACTAGTCACCACTCACCTATGTTTGAATTTTCATATATATACATGGGAACACCTAGCCCCATATATGTATATTCACTAACATGGATGACTATACATGTATCGTGGGAACCCAAATATATATGTATACTTACCTATGCACAAGCAGGTGAGATGCCTTAGACCCGATGACTCTAAACCATGATGGAGGGACCACACATGACACATATAATTTAATAAAACAATTAAACACTTAAAAAATCTATAAAAAATTTCAAAATAACACACAAAGGGATTTCACCAATAACACACTAATGTTTAAGTAGGAAAATCCACTTTAAAAACCTACATACAACAAAGAGACATTAAAAACATACTTTCCATATTTTAAAAGAATTTACAATACATATTGAGAAATGCATAACAAGGATAACATGTTCAAAGTTTACATTTCCTATCAAAAATCCTTTTCAATACACAGACACCTCAAATAGCCACAAAACACATTTCGCACTTCTCAAATGATTGATTGAACATGTCTGTTGATTTTCACAACAAGGTATGCACACACAATTACCCCCAGTTTCTTACTCAAACCCACTTTTGAAAACATATGCACACCAAAACAACATACAAACATTTTTCACACACTTTATAAGATTTAATAAACCACATAAATTTTTATAAAACAACTCCATGTGATATCAGAAGACTTTAAACACAAAATCACACCAAAAAACCATGTCTAAGGCAAAACTCACAGCATTAACATATCAAAATATAATTCACAACCCTTTCACAACATAATTAAACACTAATAATACAAAACATGGATTTTCATCATGAACACACTCAATTACATATAAAAGTGATACAAAAAGGATAAAATAGATATTAAACTCCCTTAAAACCAAATTTGCCTCAAAAAATTTAATCAAATACAATGATAAATTAATTTAACAAGATAAATAATTCATCAAATAAATATTGTGCACAGAACCCCCTACCTTTGGTGTTGAAACCGCCAAAATTTGGTGCAAAAAATCAATTGCTCACCAGTCACACCACAGAATAATTCAAATTGAACCCTAAAATCAAGACGTCGAAAAAAATACAGAAAAACCAAACCATTAAAAACTCAAAACCATAATAAAAAACCAACCAAACTGAAGAAAAAACTAATTGAAGTGGAATATACATGCAGATTGGGTTCGAGAGGCCAACTGATCAAGAAGGTGGGCTTCTGGAGGTGAATCATAAATTAATGAGGACGCCAGAGCATCGGAATAAGAAGGGGGGAGGGAACTATGTTGCAATGTGGATTGGTGTGAGGCAATAGAGGTGGTGTGTGGATACTCTACAGGAGGAATGCAGGGGTGCCAGCCAGGACTTGCCAGAAGGGAGGAGTGGCACGACTAACAGGAGGAGAGATAGGGTTTGACCCTGGGGGGGGGTACAACGTGATGAGGGAGGAGGAGGAAGGGAGGATGAGTGGGGAAAAAATAAAAAAGAAAATAAAGGGGACAATAATGTAAATAAATAAAATAAAATAAAATAAAATAACACTTTAATAAATTATAATAAAACAAATAAGAATTATAATAAAATCCAATAATAATAATATTAATAATTACATAATAATAATAATTAACCATAATAATAATTATATTATTATTAATTTTTTTCCATTAATTTTACTTTATTTCATTTTTATTTTAATTTAATAAATTTTAAATCATTATGAAAAAACCAATAAAACCAATAAAAAAAATACTGCAATATGCCTAGTCGGATTGTGACAATATTGACTATTTTCCAATACAAATATAATCATAACCACTACAAGGTTTATGTTCAGATAGTCGATCCCATGTTAGACCCAATTCACCACTCTTAAATTCCCCATCGATTTCATTTATTATTTTCTATATACGATCACATTTGAAATTTCAAAACAAAATTTCAAATTATTTACTAACCAAAGAGTTATTTAATAATTCTTTAAGCCTATATTACGTGAATCTAGTTGTGGGAAATAAGATAATAATTAAATTTATACAATGTTTTTCATATAGTCAAATCAATCCATTATTATTATTCTAATTCCCCAGGGATTTTTTCTCTCCTATATTCTTACAGTCATAAAAAGATAAAAATGTCAAAAAAAATATCCATGTGAAGGATTAAGTATATATGGGATAGGGGTTATCTAATCTCCATAGTTTTTTTGAAATTGGTTGAAATTAGTTCTTCAAAAAATGAAATTGAACTCAATTATAACTAGTGGTTTGTAGAGATATCTACCACTTAATGTTGAGTTCCAAAAAACTCAAATTTTGTTGTGTTTTCCCCCATGATCCTCTTTATAATGTTATAGTGGATATAAATATAGTTTGTGTATGAGTTTAGTACTATGTTATAATCTGACTCGATGGAACTCTTATTGTATCACTAAATTTAAAATTTTAATCACACTACCTCATATATTTCTTCTGAATACTACTTAATCCACATCAACTATGTACTAATCTTTTTAACTGAAATATACTCCTCCTCTAATATACTTAATTATAAATTTTCTTTCTTATTACATAACCATCCAAGACAATATATTTTGATGAATAAAGTTATAACACTTTTTGATTTTGATTCAAAACATTTCAATCTAAATCCAAATTTGAAAAATAAATCATTTCATGATCATTTCCAGTAAAAAATCAAACCATATATTATTGTTATGTGATTATACCTCATTATCCTCTTTATAGTTGAGATATGTTTTTATTTTGAAAAATTTTGAATTTTTTCTTCTAAATGTTTTGGAAGAAATATATCAGGAATTATTCTTGTGAGATATAGTAGACTCAAGACATTTCTTATATATAATTTTGAGTCCACACCCCTACTATCCACATTCATTCTTTATTTATTTACATCTACTATTAGAATTTAAAATAGTTTGTAATATTCTATTAAAAACTTCTTTAACAAGATTCTTGCATATTTAACCAACGAGATGAATCAGTTTTTATTATTTTGATGTACTTACTACCCATGAAAATTATTCAACTATCTAATCATTATAATATCAAATAACAAACACATAAATTGAGAAAACCTGTTCATATAATCATAATTGATTCAACCAATGATGAAATAACCATCATATACCATCACTATGAACTCCTCTTCATCATATACATACACATAGATGTTGTGATCAACACCTTCTCCCTTAAAATCAAACATTTTATTGTATGTGTTTAGTTTTTCATACTAATCATGGAATGTTTTCTATAATATATAAAATTCTTTTTTAAATCTATAAAACCTCAAATAAACCTATCTAATAATAAATATTACATGTATCTCCATATAGACTTCTTAATTCAAAACACCATTCATAAACTCATTCTTAAAATCCATTTAAAAACATTGATTTTCATTGAATAGATGATTCCAATAAAGGTATGATTTATTACATTATTTCAATTGGTTTGAATATTTCATCAATGTTAAATCCTTTAATATGATAAAACCATTTTTATACAAGTCCCTCCTTTTTCAAAATGACCCCTCCATGTTTTTCATATTTATTAATTATCCACATTGTACCAATGATATTATGAGACCTATGAATATATAGAAGCTCAAATATATGATTCTATTTGGTTTAATCTATATATTCATTATTTTTTTCACCAGAGATCCACCCTTTTCATATTCATCAAAAGATGTTGGTTTTACCACCAATATTAGTGCAGTATGATTCATTATTATAATTCTTCATGTTTTTGATGGTGTAAAATTTTCATTCATTTCACCAATGAGAAATCATTTTTTTAGATTGATATTCAATATATTTCACATCATTTTTTGACTATTTCATTGTTTCATTAATTAAAATATTTTTGGGATTTACACTTTGATGAATAGACTAAATATACATCTTTATCCTTCAAATCACTCTATATTACCTAAATTCCATATTTATTCTAAATTAAATGTTTAAATATAAATACAATCAGATTATTTAATATGTATTCAACCCTAGTCCCACTATACATCCTAAGAGGGGGGTGAATTAGGGTGATAAAGTAATCTTATTTTATAATGATCAGATTGAATCTTTTCATCATTTTGGGAAATAAAAATTGGATTTAGATTTTAATCATATCCAAATGTAATAAAATAAATATCATGGACACATTAACATAATTTTGTTCTCTAATAAAAGGATACTCAAAGGATAACACGTCAATGAAGTGTTGGTATGACTTATTGACCACCACTTCACTAGTATAAGTTTACAACATTAGGAACATCTGAATACTCAACTGATTATCCATTGAAAGGGGATAACATTCATTTTTTATATTTTAATATTCATTTGTTTCAAATTCCATAAATATAAATTTTAGTGAATTTTATAAATTGAACTTCATTTCTCCTCAAATGTGTAATTCAAGATTAAAGTAAATATTGGGCCCAATTAATCATCTATTTTTAGAAAAAATAATATTAATTATTTGAATTTGATATTATGTAATATAATTTATCAATTTTTTGGAATATGTTCACTTTTAGGATCAATGGATGAATCATAAGGGATAAGGGACATCTTTTTCTATGAATAAAACAATTTATCGACAAACCATAATGGGCCTTAGTCCTATCAATTAAACATGGAGCCCACATTTCAAGTTCAAAGAAGATAAAATTTTAACTATAAATAGAAAAAAATATTGGTACAATTTAATTTAGTTTTGTCAAGAGCTAATTTTGATGTTTTCACAGAGATATAGGGAGTTAGAGTTGACATTTAATTTGGGGGCTATATTTGAAGACCCATTAAGCCATCCCACCAATTTCATCATAACATATGAATGGATGGTAAAATTGGAAAAATATTTTGGAAGATAATACAGAATACATGGACTATTTTATTTCTATTCTATGACCCTTAAATATTAAACCATATTCAATGTTAAATTTGAACATCCAAAATGGGGATGAATCTGGTCACATTTTTGTGGTAAAAGTTGTAAAGCCTAATTTACATTGATTTATTTCCTACCTTTTAATATCCTAATTAAATGGGAGGGAATTGATTTATGGGCAGTTGAAATAAGGCTCCAATAATTCTAATTTAAGTAGATGTTGGTGAACATATTGGAAAAATCCTGGTTTTATTCATGCAATTTTAATTTCATGCTTTCATTTTGTAATCACACTATCCATTTTTCTCATATATGTCTTTCATTCATGTTCATTTCTAGAAAAAGATATTATTTAGAACTTTTTATATTTATTATTAATTTAATATTTTAATTTTCTAAACACATTTATACCATTGAATCATGGTGTGAATTTATTCACAACCAAAATTAGTAAATTCTATCACAATAGTGGACTATTCATTTTTTTAACATTTTCTACTTTAATTCCACTGTCATAATTCTACTTACTGCTTATATAGGTAGAATAGAATAAATGGAGGGATAATAATTTCATGTTTTTATCCAAGGTAGTATAAATGGTTTGGATTGGATGTTATTATATGATATCAAATTCTTAAATAAGTTCATTATTTTAAGATTTCCATTCAACGAGTTACTCTTTTCTTCATGATTGTCAACTATTATAATGAAACATTTTGAGTTCTAGTACAATACAATTCATTATATTTACCACTAATGTGATCATATATGTTAATTAGGAAATAGAATTGGAATTTTTTAGGATATAAATTTGTGAACAATTTTGGGAATTATCTCGTCTTCTCGGCACATCTTGACTTAGTGATCTAAAATTTTCTATGAAAATATATTCATCCAATCCACCACAAGAGATAAAATAGAGTCAAATAATTCTATTAATATTAATTTAATTAAGTCATTAAAACCCTTTAATAATATAAAAAAATCAAACCCAGGTTGGATACTTTAAGTCCAAATTAATCCTCCATCAAATCTTAGTGTCTATAAGTTATTTCTTCTATCCCTATGGATTCGATCCCTAATTATTCTTAAATGATTTCTTGTAAATATTGGGTAAAATTGGCCTTCACCAAATTTTTGTGTCCTTGATGGGGAACCATGCAATTATCTTATACAATCACCTTATTTTCTCACCCAAAATTCTCTTTTATGACACCCATTTATCTTATTTTTCCCAATTCTATTTCTAGGTATCGTGAAAATATCAAATCCAAATTTCTATCTACTTCAATGGAGTAGCCACAATGTTTCCACAACATAAAATCCATATTGAATCAAATTGAAAATAAATATTTGGAAGCCACTAAAATAGTAAATTTATTTGGCCACCCCTCGATTGATTACCAAACATCAAGTAACATGCATAATATTTTGGATGATAAACATTTAAAGGATAAATATACAACCCCCTCAAGGATGATTAAAGTGATAAATCATGGGGATCTACGTGATGTCCAAAATCATATCTATCTTAAGAAAAGAAAATTACATGAACTATTTTAGGGAAAAATTAGAAAATTAATTTGTAAGTTTCATTTTTTATATCATAACTAATAGTAATTGATATTGTTATGGAATCTATTCCTACTAATGATTCCCCTTCCTCATCACTGATTAAATAATCTTGTATCCCACATTTAGTCCATGAATTTACTAAATAAATTAACTTTGAAATTGTGATAGCAGAATAAGAACAAGTTATTTTTTAAGGGTCTATAAATCAAGAGGAATTTGATTTTTTTTTGATTCAAAAGAGGTGAATTTTATAACATGGATTGATTTTCCTTAACATTACTCCATTATCAATTTTGATTGGCCACAGATCACTAATCCATTGCAATAAATCATGAAAATTTAGTCAATAAATACTCTATATATTCAAATGTATAATTATTTGGGTTTAATCATATTTAAAAAAGGAATAAATTATTTCAATATTCTTGGAGAATAAATTGATTTTGATGAAAATTTCTAATATTAATTAGGAAATTTCCATCAATACAGAATCAAAAATTATTTTCTTTTGTTCCACACTAAATTACATCTTAGTAAGTGATAACCAAGATATTGTGGTAGTAATTAATTATTTTATTGAAACCAATAATGTATGAATGATCATTTCGGTCTTAGAAAAGAAATCAAAACCAATTGGATCAACCATTTTGATATTACACGGACCTTCCAAATTATTATGGAATAAAGGATTGTACTTGTCCCAAGTTATAAATAATTAATCAATCTCAAACATGTAGAAGTCGAGAAATATGGGGTTATTAAAATGATGAAGGTTGGTATTCGGTATGTTGGGGGTCCATGTCGAGCTAAATACATTAAAATAAGCACATCCTAACAGAAATCTCAGATTTTATATTTTGTGTTTTCTGTTTTTTGTGTTTTCTTGTTAAGGGAATGCGCTTGTGGTTTCCAAAGTGACACAATATCTATTTTGTGTGAGATTTTTCTGATTTAGTATTTTAATACTTCAAAATAAAAACCATGAATTCTAATATACAAACATAGTTGTTGATCATCCATAATGATTCAACTTGTGACCAGAATATAATGTTATATAATCATTATCAATGAGTCATCAACATCAATAAATGTTGTTTTGTTCCATGATTTAATTTCAAATCACATCTCCCCCACTTTCATTCCAATTTTAATCTCTTTCTTCTCATCTCTGTCAAAACTGAAGACATTTCAATTCTACATTTGGGGGAGGGAGAATATGGGATGTTGAAAAGGGGATTTTATGTAATAATTCAATTAAATGAAAAAAAATTCAATTAATTATCCTCACGTGAATTAATGTACATTGGGAAACATGAAACCTAAATTTAATATGATTTTTAATTCCTTGCATATGATTTTAATGAATGTTTTTGTTCATGAGAATAGTTTTTGGAATGTGCGGTAGATTGATGTGATTATTAAACATTTACACTTTAATCCCCTTAATGAAAATTCAAATATGTACCCATAATGTATTTTGGTTTTAATTTTATTTTTTTCTTCCCCTATCATCGTGGCGTAGGGTTAGTGGATAATTTTATTTTAACTTTAGTATTTTATAAAAAACTAATAATAAAAGACCACATAATGAAATGTTTTGTCCAAATTTGTGGCATTCGAAACATGGGGACTGTGAAAACATAATTTTCATACCCATATTTTGGATTTACAACTCTATTTTAGTGCACTTAATTGAAAAAATATGTGGTGTTCTACACATGGGGGTCATGATTCCATAGTTTTATTTCCAAGAGTTGGGTTTTAATCTCTATTATGGTTAAACAAATAAAAAAAATTCACAAAAGGAAAAATAAAAAAATTGGATACTCATATTAATTTTTAAGGTTATTACCACATATATATTCAAATTTGTTCAATTTAACAATAAAATGGCACCCCTGTATTTTATGATTCACACCAGTTCATTATGATGAACTGAAATTGAATGAAATGTGACTTTGATTTTGACCAATGGAATAGGATTGGGTTTTGTATATTCTTGTGAAACAATCTAGGGTGAAATTATTTTAGTAGGTTTAATGAGTATTTTGAATGATTTATTTTTTGGATCATTTTATGATAAAATGGTTTAGGAAAAGGGAATTAAATATCGTATTTTTAGATACTTTTTTCTCAGGAAAAGAAATTATAAGCTTGGGGGAGGGATTAACCACTAAAATAGGATATTATTCATTTATTATATTTTAATATTCATGTTTTTCAATGTTCGTAATGATTTTTTTCCATTTTATAAATTGAACGTTATTTCTCATCACATATGCAATTCATGTTTAAAGTGAAAATTCAGGCCCAATTAATCACCTATTTTTAGAAAATATTATATTAATTATTTGATTTAAATATCTTGGTATAGGAATTATAATTGTTTTTTGGAAAATATTTTATTTTCAGATAAATGGATGAATCACAAGAGATGATTGAATTTTTTGGTTATGAATATAGAAATTTCTGGACAAAGCGTAATATGCCTTAGGCCTATAAAATAAAAGAGGATTCCACATTTAAAGAACAATAAAGTGAAAATTTTAACATAGATACAAAAATATGGGGAGAATTTCATTAATCTTCTTCTAGAGATAATTGTAAATTTTTCAAGTATATCTAGGAAGTCAAGGTTGACATTTAATTTGTCGGCCAAATTTGGAGCCCCATAACTTCAACCAACCAATTTCATCATAACATCAGAATGGATGATCTAATTGGAATGAAATTTTGAAATAAATTAGAGGAAATTATTTATTAACAAATTTATATTCTATGATCCCTAAATATTCATCAATATTATATATAAAATTCCAACATCTAAAAGGGGAACGAATCTGGTCCTGTTTTTGTAGTCAAAGTTGAAAATTCCAATTTACATTGATCTCTATACCACCTTTTACAATATTAATTAAATGGTATAGAATTTATTTATGGGGGGTATACCTAAGGCTTCAATATTTCTTATTTAAGTAGTTTGGGGTTAAGGGATTGGAATAATCTTTGTTTTATTCATTAAATTGTAATTTCATGCTTTCATTTTGTAATCACATCGTCAATTTTTATTCTGTTAAGTTTTCATTAACATTAATTTCATAATAAAAGTTATTTTTCAACAATTTTACTATTTATTATTAATTTATTTTTTTCATTAACCAAAAATTCTGATACCATTTAATCATGGTGTGAATCTATTCACACCAGTAGTTTTGAATTTCCTTACATAATAGTGGAGTGTTCATTTTTCAGTTTTTATTCTTGAATTCCTCCCCCATAAGTCTATGTACCACTTCCATTGGTATAATAGAATTAATATAGGGATAAAACTCTTATAGGTGTACCCAAGGGAGTATAAAGGGTTTGGATTGGATGTTATTTTATGATCATAAATTCATGAATCAGTTAATTATTTTGTGATTTCAATTCATTAAGTTACTCTCTTCTTCATCTTCATAGAAAATAATGTCGGAACATTTTTAGTGCTAGTATGATCCAATTACATTGAGAGGTCATTAATTTGACACTATATGTGAGTTGGTGATTATAAAATGAATTTTATAGGGATTAATTTGGTGAATGATATTGGTAATTATCTCATCTAGTGGAAATATATTTAATTAGTGATATGAAATTTCCTATGAAATGAAATTTATCTAATCCCAATAAAGTGATAACATAAGATCAAATAGTTTTATTAAAATGAATTCAATCATTCCTTTAAAACTATTTAACAATACACTAAATTCAACCCCATTTTGGAAACATCATATCCAAATAAATCCTCAATCAAATTATTGTGCTATAAGTTTCTTCTTTCACCCCTATGGATTGAATACCTATTTGTACTTCAATGACCACCTCTACCCGTTGGGTTAATTTGGGCATCACTATCTATCAATGTTTATAACATATTCCTATATTTAACTCATTAATTTAAAGAGGGTTATAATAATTGATATTAAACTCTTATCACATTTATAAATATTAAAAAGGATTTAAAACTCAATTATAAAATGTATTTCTTTATGATGCCCTATATCTTTATTTCTAGATTTATTGAATAATAGGCATAAAAATTTATTTTCATAAAAACTGTAAACTTAATGAATTCCAATAATGACATAATTTTCTGTATAAATATATATATTCAATGTGTTCCACTTCTCATATGTTTTTGCAATTGGTATTCACTGAAATTATTCTATTCTATACATTTTTATCATTTACTCATATATGCAATAATATCCTCTATATCCAATAGAACATTAAATTTGAAATTCAAATCAAATATTAATTACCCACTTCGACATCATCAAATTTGTCCATTGAACTATATTTTAGATGATATCTACCATAAAAATCTATTAGATCCATTGAAATTTAAGATAAAATTCCAAATAGTTTGAAAAAAGCTAATACAACAAAAAACAAGATGTAACTTCTAGATCTAGTAAAAAAAAATTAAAATTTCTTATAAAATATTCAATTTCCCATGTTTCACTTCGACAAAAAAAAAATTATACATATGATTTTCACTTCCATGGCTTGATTCTCCCTAGTAGCCCACCTTTCAAACATATCTTGTATATTTGATAATAATAAAATTCATTCGATAACACTCATTATGGGATTCACTATTTTTCATCAGGAAACACCAATGACTAAAAATTCACTAATTTTAAATGGATAGAATCTCCTCTAAATGTTTTTTTATACTTCATCACTATTGTTTTAAAAACCCCATGTAAAAAAAGTTATACCATATCAAAATCTATAGGTCTTATATAAAAACAAATATACTATTCTAATAAAACATTGAATACTACTATGTACTGATACTAAACATTTCTCATTGGTAAATTTCTCATTGGAAATGTTGTTAACTATTTCTTGGTCCACCCCACATTTTCTATCCAAAATTATCACATTTTAAAATTGAATTAAAAATACCTAGAGCATTAACACTCAATCCATTTCCTTTTCCAATTAAGTTTAGCTAAATAAACCCTATGTTGTCATTATGAATTGTGAATTATTTATTCACCAATATAATCACTATAGTAACTAAAGAAAAACTTGTAATCTCAAAATTTTTTAAATCCAAAATTCACACATAAAAAATATGAGAAACTCTTTGAAATATTACCATTATCTTTTTCGTCGTATAATACCATTTAAACGTTTTTTATACTCTTCAAAAACATGAAAACATTAACTTATATCCTTAAATATATAATAAAATCAACATTAAAAATATCAATAATCCTCAATTATGTTCAAAAAATATATCATAAAATACACTAATTATAATAATTAGGTTTCCCTTTAAAAGCTATATTTCATATAGAATATATTATTCTTTAGGTCCGAGTAATTCTCAATTTTGAGTATAGATTAAAACTTACAAACATTATTTTTAATTATGGTGAGATATGTCACTTTCAATTAGAAAATTCTTTTCCATATTATTTATCAGGGTTTTGCACCATTATATAACTATATTCAGTGGATTAGTTCTCACCAATGATGCTTCATGATTTGATTCATGTTTCCTTATGAAATTTTCAACATAAAAGTTAGTGTAAATTTTTCCATTATATAACAATATAATCTTAATTGTTATCCATAATTCATTCACCATTATTCTTTGGAATCCTTTGATGCAGTGCAACACTTATCAGTTATATTAATTAAACATAGAAGATCATATCCAAGTGTATTCATCTGTAAATATGGTGGAATATTTATCACCCTGAGTTATGATTTGAATGATGTAATACAAAAATCAATGTGGACCAAATGCAACATAGTTGATGATCTCATAATCTATAAATAGTAGGGGTTTCTCACCATATTTTCCCTCAATATTGCATCAATTTTTTCCTATATTTTAATTTGGTGAAGGTATATTAATAACATCTTTAAACTATGATAAATAACTCATGATTTTATAATTATTGTGACTAATTAAATGGTTCCATATGTAATTTTTCTTTTATATAGTAATGAATTATGTAATCTTCTTGCAACCCACCGGATATAATTTCCCATTTGTTCTAAATCCTTTCATAAGAGGTTTGTTTTTCTTTAACATAATGTAGAAGTCTCTTGTTGAATGTGACTTCCAATCTCAAATCATATAAGTGACTCACAGACAATAAATTTCGTTTTAAAAAATAATAATATAGAACATAATTATTTTTTAATTAATCATTGGAAAAATGTGTTTTACCATTTCTATTAATATATAGAGATCATTTATTTTCAAACTGAATTATTCTATAAAGTTTTCCATTAATATTTTAAAGAAGATACAAGTTACCCATCATGTATGATGAGCACCACCTTTCAAGAATCCACATACTACTATTATTCATATAATATAAATCTATCTTAGAAAGAATATATTTCTCTTTTATATATAAATTATTCTCTTTCTAAGATATATTGGGATGTGTTAGAACACACAACTATCCCCAACATTCTTAAAAACATACAACAAATTATTATTCTTCTTCCCCAAATTGGTAAATACATTTCTCTAAAATATTGAATTGGATTTAGTTATATCCATTATTATTTGTATTCAATAAAAAAATGTCCACTTATATTATGAAAATTAGTAAAATTGTGATAAAATTTTGAGAAATAAAAATAATATATATAAAATTAATTTATTGTTTAAATACAAAGAATATGTTTTGATTTTTCATTTATAACAATAAATTTATTTTCCTCTCAAATCACAATGTTTTTTTGAAATAATATATCAATTGGACATAATAGCCATAAAGTTTATAGTTTTGAAAATAAAGTATCTTGTTCCTACCATTTATATATATCTAATAAGCTTTTACATAACTCATTTATTGTTGATAAGTTTTCACTAATTTAGAAAATTCAAAATATTATCCTTCCCTTTACTCTTCACATATAATGAATCAATTTTTTATTTTTTTTACCAAAAAACCATGACCAATTTTACCGAAGCAACTATGCCTTTGATTTCACAACAAATATTCAAAACCTCTTGAGACTCATTCAACTATTTCCTTTAATACTTTTTTTGAGAAATTTCTAAACAATAAATTATCTAATGATACATATGACTTTATTTCAAAATCAAGAATCATTATCAAAGATAAAAAATCATATTAATGTGTATAAATATTATTTATTTTATGCTTTGTGGGAATAATAAGATCATCAATTATATTATCCTATTCCTTAATCATAAACTATTTTTCCACTACTTCTTTTAGTTTCACAAGATCATTTTAATGTTTTTACATAACATTCTCCAGGTGATAAATTTCTACATCAAGATAATTAACATATCTTGAGGATTATTTAAGAAATTCTAAAATCTCCATTTTTTTATTTTTGATAGTTCAATCCCATAAATAACCCATCCAACTATACTTTCTTATCATCTATCATGAACCAGTCTTTGACGCCCAAAAACTAAACACCCGAGCCAACTCAAGATATACCAAAGGGGAATTCATGATCCCCATAGAGAGAAAAAAACTATGGTAATCAAAATATACTTGGTAGATATTTTTTGGAAAACAGTAATAAATATAAAATAGTATAACCTTACTAAAATTCCTATATAGCTTATCCAAAAAATGGAATTCTATACAAAATGATAAAATTATTTTATAAATGATAAAAACTAAATAAACATAATAATTTAATAAATATATAAAACAATGTAAAACATAAAACCAAAAATATTATTGGTAATATAAATGGACAAATTTTCCATCACAATAATAATATAATGGTAATCTACTACTCTATGCTATCTCTATGTGACTTCATAAGCTGCAATCTAAACACTGCCATATATTCTCTATGAGTATCCATATATGGACTTGAACTTAAAATGTATATAGGAATGAAAAAATTCTAACATGTATACCAAAACAACATCCGATGCATAAAAATTAAATAAAAGATCCATCCCATTCTAGTTTTTAATACTATTTACAAAATAGGTCTTCCCTAGTAATTTTAGCTTCAAAAACAATATATTCCCCATTTTTAAATAGTGTCATTTAAAACATTAAATGTAATAATTTTTAATTTGTAATAATTTAAATATTATATAATAAATTTGGTATTTTGAACATTTTTTAAAGGTACTGATGTATAAAATATATTGGAATATTTCTAATTATTTTTTTACAAATCATTAAATCACCTATTTTCTTTAAATATAAAGGAGTAAAATTGAAATAAATAGAGATAATAATAATAATGAAAAAAGTATCCATGAGAAATGTGAAATTATATCTATTGCACTTTCATATAAATAATGTAAAAATAAATGATATAACATATCCAGGGACCAATGATAACGATAATACTAATGATTTAAGAAAAAATATAGAATGATGATAAATAAAATCCATTTAATCGGTATTCCTGATGCAATCCATCCACCCTAACACTTGATTATACCCAAAAAAGACTAACTATGTGAAATTTTCCCATATAAGGGTATACTTTATACTAAGGTACACTAGTTATAGAATTATCTTATGCAAGTTCATAATTTTCTCTTGAAACATCCACTAACAACTCTTGGTTTCCCATGATATACGAAATAAAGTTGTTTCAATTGAAGCAGTAATAAGAAACAGTATGAATATATCTCCACATACATATATAAAATTACATTAAATAGGTACCATATATAAAACCTCACCCTTGAGATCTATTCTTGGAAATAACCCCTTATTCATCAAGGATAGTGATAAAATAAACATGTTACATACTAAGAGTAGCTTCATTATTATAAAAAGAAATTACAATGGGTATATCCTAAGGGTATATTTTTACCAATAAAATAATTTTTTAGAATTTTATCCATTCATATAAAATATATATTAAAATTTAAGAGATTTAAAACCACATTTAAAGTCATACATCAAATAATGTAGGATATTTAAAAAGTTCAATGCATTTGAAAACACCCTTTTGAGAAACCAGAACACATTTTAACTTTGAGTAACTTTTATAAAATAGGTATGAAGACCAAAAACCCTTTATAGGTTCCAAAAAATACTCTTAACAAATAATTTATGGATCTTTATCAAAAATTTGGGTTGTGATGATAGGTAAAAAAAATCTATACTGTAAGTATACACCAAAAAACCATTTTCATCCAATGAATATCAAGTGTAAACAATTTTTTCATTCCAATAATCCAAAAAAACATTTGATACTATCATTTAATATTCAAATAATTAATTTTATCAATCAATAAAATAAGGTTTTAGAATTTAATAGATAATACAAGGGGATGCATACCCAAAATCAAGTAAAAATCGTTCGTAACATTGAATATTGGGTGTAGGTGACCTAAAAAAAATATGCACACCAAAAACATAAATAATCACAATGTATAAGGTAAAATGCTGACCCAATGGTTTGGATAATAATAAACACAATAAATAGAGAAAAAGAAAATAAATGGAAAATAGGGAATGAAATGAATATGGGAAATACGACTGAACGTTTGAGTAAACACCAAGAAATCAAATGGTGAGAGTAAAAAATCCAAAGGAGGTAGGGGATAAAAGGCCTGCTGCTCCCCATGAAAGTCAACAAGTGAATGGGATGGTAAATAAATCAAGAGGGATATTAACATGGGAGATAAAATGTGGTTTTAATAATGAAATAAAAAAAATGGGTAGGTCAATGGTTTTAGCTTCAGGCTTTACCATATGATGTGCCCCTAACTATACACTCCTTAGAACCCATATGGTTTTGATAACCAGTTTTGAAGACCATTCACAAACCATGAAAAATATCTCTTTTAAAAACTACATTCCATTTACATAATTTCCATAGTATTATTTTTAACCATGAAGCAACAATGTGCATGCACTGAAACTCCAAAATTTCAAATTTTGAACAAATGTTTCCCAAAACTATTGGAAAAATAAAAAAACATTAATTGTGTAAAAAATGAAAATAGAAGATGGTTAAGTGATATAATATAAACATGGATTAGATAATAGAATAATTTCATGATTTATATAATACATCTTAGGAACATTATCACATCCCATAGACATAATGTTTTTATTTATTTGATATTAGCCACAAAACCATTTTATTTTATGACACTTTCATTCATTTATCCATAATCATTATCCTCTAGAACCTTTCTAGACACATCACATGATAAAATAATTATAATTAAATATGGAATTTAAACATAATAAAGGCGTTAAATTAGATTCTTAGTAAGGGAAAAATATATATAATAATGTTTCAAATCATAAATGTGAAGAATAAAATGTGGAAGACAAAAATATTTTAATAAAAAATTGAAATACATTATATAATAAAAAATCATGTTATATTAAAATATGATCATATAGAGATATCCATGTAAGTATAAAATATATTAAATGGATCAAAACACATCTCAAAAATCATATAACATTTGAGCATGACATAAAATTGTGAAATAATTCAAAAATAAGGCATAATAATGATAACATGGCATTTCATGGAAATGAAGTGCATATAGAAAATTGTGAATAACTTTATAAACAACATAAATGTGTGGCCCAACTATCAAAATATAAAACATATTTGAGAAAAACCATTATTCCCATGCCTATGTAAAAACACACATTACGTCCAGACCTGAATATCTGAGCAATCCCATCACAATCACGCTAATGTAAACAAAATCATTATGACTATGCTTGAATATCTTATAAGATATAAGTTTAAACCAATTAATTTTCCGGTGATATAAGACCTAACCTTTCATTATAAATACATACGTCTTCCATTTAAAATTAATTATCATCATATCCAAAATAACCCAAGCAAAAATAATGGGTTTCTTAAACATCACAAAAAACATCAAATAACATTAACTTAAAATATCGTTATATATAAAAATATATAACTTTGAAAATTTAATAATATCATAATTAAAAACAAATAATGATCAAAAACTCACTTCATGGAAGATAAACCTTGGGGGAAAAGAGAAGTAAAAAAGTTATTACAAAACCTTTTAAACATTTTGATAAATGATGAAGTATTACTTTTTAAAAAAAAATTAAGAAGAGAAATAGAATAATTTTTGAAACTTTCTTATAAAGTGTTCCAAATAAGAGATACTTTATATGCATAAATACTATCAAAATTATTTTTAGGTAAGATAAAAAAATTATTTTTAATTGATAAAATCCATTTTTATAAATATTTATAAATAACACTGTTTTAAACCCCACATCATAAAAATCATAAAGAAACATTATTTTAAATTAAATATAAAGAATAAAATGATCATTATAGATTTTTTTAAAAATATCCACTAGGAAAAGTATAACATTGGTGGGAGGTAAAAAAATGAATACAGATAAAATATATAATAAAATTTATTGGTGTTATTGTATGAAAGATCACATTTATTTATAAAGTAATTTATTCATCTAGGAAAATTACTTTTATGTAAAATAATATTTTCTCGGAAAAGAATACCAAAATATAACATAACATAATCATGGTATATGATAATTTATTATTTAATTAATATAATTGAATTGTAGTTATTATGACTCAAGAAAATGATTTCATTCAAGAAAACCCCTTACAACATGAAGATATTACATGAAAAATCAAGGTGTGATTTAGATAAAATTATTTTTTTTTATAAAGGATTATAAAAATGAATTAATGAAAGATAAAGGTAGTGTCTCATTAATAGAAGATCTATATGGAAGTAAAATATTGATAATTATAATGTGGAATCAAAATAATCTAGAAATTTAATGTTTTATTATAAATGAACTTCATAAATTGAAAAAAAGATAAAGAGAATCAAAGGTTTATTTTATAATCATGATAGATATATAAAATGGATTATGAAATGGGATTAATGTAAAGCCCTAAATTTACTTATTCTTAAAAAAATATTTTATCAGACTTCTATTTTATATGATGAATCATGTTTGTGTTGATATTGTGGGGTATTAATGTAAGTGGGAATACTTAGGATATTTTGGAATGATTAATTTAAAAAATAGGGTGGTTACACCATATCACCAGGAGCCATGACGAAGCAGGAGGTGTTACTTTGTAATGGTTTCTACTACACCGTAATGGCATTGAGTATTGTATTCAATGTGTTAGTTGCATGGAATACTCCATAGTATGTTTTTTCTTGGTGAAACTACACTAAATCATAGTATATAGAGGGATGGATCTTTGGAGGTTGTGTTGCAGGACCATGGACCACGCCACACTGTCTATTTCCACATAGATTGCAACAACTAGAACATTTGTTTGATAGGCGGTGGTTTTCAAGTGTTTATTTTAATTTTAGAGATATATTCATTATTAAATAAGGGGACACATTTTGGTATTAATAAATGGAAATTTATGTGCTGAAATTGAAGTATTTAACATGGATACAACCTCCAATAGATATCCTAACAAGTACCACTCTTCTTCCTCATTCGATAGAGTTCAGAATCACCCAAAGGAAATGACACACACCTAAACTCAACAAGAAATATATTTATATGATAGAAGAGAAAAAATGATCCCAAATATATGTTGAATTTACTCTCTCTCTATGCTCGATATCCTCTGTTATTCCATAATGGCCTTCCTTATGTTTCCCCTTCCCTATGGTGTATCTTTCATGTGTCATGGTTCCTGATCTGGCCCACCCTCCATAAAATAGCTACCAACTTACGCCTTGGAGACCCCATATATTCTACAGACCTATCATCCTCCCTTTTTTGCACCATCATTGGGGATTAATTTTCATAAAAATTGACCCAATGAAATTTTGTTTTAACCACTTGGTCTTCATTAATCCGTTCATTACTCTAGAACACATGACATATTCTTGTGGACCAGTTCTATGAGATATTTATATATGATCATGTTTTTTAGTGTGTGATCTTGGATTAGGTGAGGAAACCTCATATATAACTTAGAACTAACATTAAAAATATGTTTTGTAGGGATTTCATTACTTTCTTGGTATTAAATTTTAACTAGTTACTATGATGATTGTTTATGTGTTGTATTTTTGACGCAATGCTTATTTGTGATCCCATGTGGGCATGTGTGTAACATATTTTATCTACTAGGATATATGATATCCATGAGTGATATTAGTGTATATTATTTCTATATTTTTATTATGATCACATGATGTTATGTGTTATTGTATATACTCATGATGATATACTATGTATTATTGTGTCTCCGTATAAAAGTATATTACCATGACTTGGTTGTGGTTAATGATATTTATGTTTGGTGGACCATCGAGGCATATTTATCCCTCAAGGGGAGTGGGGTTTTATACGATGATTTCAACAGGAGACCTTAGTACATGGTGGATGTACAAGGTATCCATGCTTCTGTCTTGTGAAAGCACTCAAGATAATCTAGATTCTCCAAGTTCGACTCAGTATACGGAAGCCTAGATGATGGAGTATTATATATTTTTTATTTAGAGTTCATTAGGTGACATGATATTCTTGATGGATAAATGAATTTGAGTTTCATGTACACATGAAGACATGAGGATGTTGTATAGGGGTTGTTTTGTTTACTAATGAATTATTATGTTATCCTTGAACATTATAGCAAAGAATGTATGGTCAGGGGTTGGAAGAATCTTAGATTGTGCAAAAATGCTCAATTTTTTATTGCATGTTTATACCATTTACAAATTTATAGTTATTATGGAACTGACTTGTTATACATGGGAACATTAGTTTGAGGAATTAATTTTGGTTTCCTAATGAGTCTTGTACTGAAACCATTATTGAGTATTTTTATGTTCTATTAGATTCTATGGGGAATTCTACGAAGGGAATGTCCCTGTAGTGGATAGAAGAGTAGAGGAGTATACAAATGTTAATGGAATAAGACGAAATATGGTGGATCCTATAGTTATTTTATGTTGTTATCTTATTTTCTTACTCTGGATAGGTTTCCCACATGGGGGGGGGGGTCATTATTTATATTACATGTATGCTAACCATTTATTTAGTTCCACATATTTACTCTGATTATTATTGTACTGATTTTTTTATTTACCCTATGACAAGATACTAAGGGTATCGTCGCCCCGCTGATAAACTCAAACCCTCATTGGTAGTTGGTAGCCTCTTGAATATGTGAAGGCATGCATGGGGTCTTGTGATATTGTGGATCATAACCGATAGTTTAGGATGGGGAGTTATAAATTTTTTTTATAGGATAATGATTCACTAACTTGTTCTCATATTTTACTTTATCTATGATTGGGTAGATAAGAGACAATATGGTTTGGGCTCATGCCACTGTATAGTGGACCTTAATGTTTCTATAAATGTGTGAAAATATAATTTTGTTGTTAACTTTGAATATATTTTCCTTCGGTGTTCTAAAATATTTTTTCTGTGTGGTTTATGAGATTTCACATAAATTCATGCATCACGGCTAGGAACGCAGGTTCACATTAGATGTATTTATACATGTTCTTGTGCTCCCTGGAAGTTCTTTGATTAAATAACATAATTTGTGATATCTATTTGAGATAATTTATACTTCTTTGATATATATATATATATATTGTTGTGATATCGTGATATATCTATATTGGCATTTGTTAATAGAATTGATCATGCAGTTATGTTATTATATGTATATGATGATTAAGACAAATGTGATGGGACAAAGAATGAGGTAAGTTAAGATGGGGTTATAACTTAGGTTGAGCATGGACAATTATAAAACCCATGTCACATCCCACTGGGTGGTTAGGATATTTTTATATTCCAAATATTATTTATATTTAGAATATAGTACCTTGAAGAAATTTTATGGGACCACCTATTAATCATTCTACTCTGAATCCTATTCTTGAACCATCCCCAGGGGTGCAGGCAGTGGTTCCTTACAACTGGCCACCAAAATACATGGTAGACTATGCTAAGGATTTACAAATCAATCATCCATTATCCATTCATGGAATTGGTTGACCACGTGATGTTGTTGATTATATGGATACCATAGTGAGAATCTTCAACCACATCAAGAAACCATCAGATTAGAAGGTAAAAATTGAATCATTCATATTAGAGGGACCTATGAATCATTGGTTGTGATTTATGGGTTATGTTTTTGAGTGAGAAGGTATATCATGAGATTCATTTAAAGAATTGTTTTGGAGAGTTATTACCTAAAATGATGAATATCATACAATAATAGGATTTTATAGAGATGTATCAGGGCTCCATGATAAAACTAGAATAATCTAAATGTTTTAATATGAACCTACATCTTCACCACATATAGATTGTAATGAGACCTAGAAGGATTGGAAATTTAAAAATGTAAATAGACCCAACATTAGATATCAGGTATAGATTGTTAATCTATTCTAATACCTACTTTTTTTAAGAATTTCCTCAAAAATGAGAGGATTATAAAGGATAGATGGAATGATGGTCTTTTCCTACCCTTCTCTACTCAAATAGGTGGAACCTCTGCTTATACCATGAGTGCCTCTTTAGATAGTAGGAATAGGAAGGCTAGGGATATGCAGCATACTAGTGGAATATAATTAAAACAAAGTTCATTCTCTTCAAATCTAATTGAAGATGACCTATAGTGTTTGTCACGACCCGTCCTCGGGGCCCGTGCCGTGACTACCCCAAGCCCGCCTTCTATAGGCCAGGGGCTGGCGACTAGCACCATGGCGTAAATTCTCGACAAAAAGGGAATGCATTGCCTTTGTAAAGTAAAAAAACACCACAGAGCAAGCAAGCAGTAGAAGTACACACTAAGTAAAAATAGAGTACAACAGTAAGTGCAGAAAGTAAGTGGGACAGTATATAAACCCAAACTGAAAGTAAAGTACAACTGGAAAGGGAAAATAGCAACTGAAAAGTAAAGCCGCAATGACGAGCTGTCCACTAGAAATCCCACCTGAAGGGTGAGTACAGATGGCCTCCTCTGCTCCTCAGGTCCAGCTGACCGCTCCGAGTATGTCCCGTCCAGTGTTCCACCTCCAAGCATCGTCCTTCTTCGTAAGCCTCATCCACGATCAGCGCTGTCCGTCATCTGCAACCAACACAAAGTAGTGCAGGCATAGCCCATGTAGGGGTGAGTATAAGCTACTCAGTAGGGACCCCGAGACCCCCGGAGGTCTCCCAAAATCCACAAAGGATAATCCACTAAGGAAAGATACAATCACGAAGTAACATCGGACACTGCTTAGGTATATGCCCATACATATACCTAAGTCATCAATTCTCGTTCGACTCCAACATCCGAACCCAAGTATAACCCAGTCCACATAGGAAAGCAAAACGTAAATCCACACAGGATAGCACAACACAATCCACAAAGGAAAGAAAACATGATTCAGCTCACAGGGGTATACTTCTTCGTATGATGATAGAGATGATCAGATATATCCACTGATTCATCTATGTCGTCGGACCCACAAAGGATCGATAGGTACTAACCCCCGCAATGACCCAGGAAGGGTCTGACCCACACAGGATCGATAGGTAACTAACCCCCGCAATGAACCAGGAAGGGTCTGACCCACACAGGATGGATAGGTAACTAACCCCCGCAAAGATCCACACAGGATCGGACCAACACAGGATCGATATGTAATTAACCCCCGCAAAGACCCACACAGGATCAGACCCACACAAGATCTATAGGCGCTGGCTCACACAGAACCGCTGAGCGCTGACCCACATTGGATCAGAACCACATAGGATCAGTAGCACTGATCCATGTAGGATCGCTGAGTGCTGTAGTCATCGCCGTCGAATCCACTGAGGATCTATGTACAGTCATCGTCGTCGTCACAGTCGCAAACGCAGCCAGCACTAGTGTTCTCGCAAATAGAATGCTTGTTCGGGTGGGTCTACTCCACGAGCCATGAGGCTGATACATCAACTGACACATATTCCAGAGTTGATGTATCCAAAAGTTCTGTATCGTCAACAGGAACTCAACATCGCAGACGACACGTCAATCGGACGCCCGGTCTGAGAGTTATTGGCTTTTTCGTCTCAGGGGCCCGGTTGATTTTTAAGGAAAAACCAACCCGACCGTACTCCACCTACATCCAAACATCGGGCAGAGTATGCCAAAATAACCTTCTCACTTAGAGGAATCCAACAAAGTCGACGGCACGTCATTCGGACGTCCGGAGCTTAAGATATGAGCGTTTCCACTCCGAGGGCTCGGTTTGTTTTGTGTACGAACCAACCCAGCCGAACTCAAAGTATTCCGAAACCTTGAGTGCGATATACTGAAACGACCGTCTTGATCCAAGGATTGCATAGAAACTGACGGTGCGTCGATCGGAGGCCCGTAGCACATGTTATGGGCATCCGACCGGAAAAGATTCGGTATTAAGGGGTTCGAGCCCGGTCTGACCCGGCCCGATACCCCCGGGGTCGACCCGAACCCGGTTCGGGTCCGGCTCGCTTGGGCACGGCCCGACCCGGCCTGGGCATGGCCCGGCCTGGCGGACCGGCCAGGCAGCCGACCCGGCCTATGCACAGCGCGCCCAGCGCGCTAGCCAGGCGCTCGGCCAAACGGTCGAGCCGTTTGGCATGGGGGGGGGGGGGGGCCCTGCCCCCTGGTTGTAACCAGGGCCCCCTTTAATGGGGGTTGTTTTGTTGGCTGGCCCACCCCAGCCGGCCGGTTTCTACCACCATGGGACCGGAGAAGGCCGGTCCCCTCCCTGCTCTGACACCGGCGTCCCGCAACCGGCCGCCGGTCACCCTGCTCAGCAGCGGCCCAGAACTGAACTCGGCTTGGTTCGTCTGGCGCGGCGCGACGGCGCCGCGCCCCTCCGCTGCGGCCCTGCTCTAGCTGCGGTGTCTTCGGTTCTCTTCGACGTGGCGCGACGGCGTCACGTCCTTGTTCGATTTCACTGCACGACGCGACACATTCTTTACTGCACGATTCCGCGTGGTGCGTCGACACCACACCATTCCATTCCAATCCACAAAAGAACCAACAAGGATAAAGGAGGTGGGTCGGCCATCTTTGTGCGGTCCGGCCCCCCTCTCATTAATCGATAGCATTTGGTCTTATTACACGTAGAACGTCAAAGTAGTATTCACGAATCAAAAAATAAAATAAACAAACCGCTACCTCGTGCGATCTTGAACAGAGGTTCATGGAATGAGGATTCATCTTGGAAAAATTGTCGCAGAAAGAGATGTCGCGGAAGGAGGAAGTCGCATCGGCATCGCGGTAAACAACGTCACGTAATCAGTTTCTGAGAACTCGACATTCTTCGTCAGAGATCGATGTGTTCTTCACTTTCTTCGTCGAAGAAGAAGATGTTCCTCAAGTCCTTAGTCTTTTCTCCCAAAATCCCACCACAAGGTTCCAAGCCCAAATAAAATAAGCTCACCGCTTATTTTATTAACATCACATAACTTTTGAATTTCAAGAGTTTGAAATTCAAATATCCACACTTAACTCACCTAATTAATAACATAAGTTATTAATGTTTAAGTTATCAAAAGTTAAAGGTGAGTTGAGGGGGGTTGAAGAATATGAAGGGGTGGGGTTCGTGTGGGCCCCACCACCCTCATAACCTCTCTTGGAAAGTTGGGTAGTTACCCAACTTCCACCCAAATCCTTAAACCACTAAATGAAAATAAAAACTGTATTAAATTTATAAATTAAACTTCCAAAAATTTTATCATCTTCTCTCATGAAAAGGAAACTCCAGAAATGGCGTTCCTAAGCAATTACCGGCGCTACGGTTCCATCGGTGCCCTCAGAATTTGATTTTGAGCACTGGTTCAAAAGATAGAAATTCCCGCTCATTCGTTCACTGGACGTACCCAAGATAAACTTCGGATAGAAATTCGGGGAACATCGGGCCTCATAATCATGTGCCATCTGAAACTACGTTCATGTAAAATCCCAAAGAAAATTAAGAAATATTTTCCTTGAATTTTACGGGTCTTTACATTACTCCCACCTCAGGGATTTACATCCACATAAAGATACATCAGAAAACTAGGGAAACAAATGTGGGTACTGAGCACACATCTGAGTCTCCCTCTCCCATGTGCTCTCCTGGAGGTTCCTGTGCTGTCATCTGATGCACACTTGAGGAATCAGACATCCACGTAGGGCCTTCTCCTATCGATCCTTGATCTCCACTGGGACCTCCGTAAAAGTCGCCCCATCATCAACGTCTATCTCCCCATTGTCAATGTTATGCGTCGGGTCGTGCACGTATCTCCTCAGCTGAGATACGTGGAAGACGTCGTGCACCCGGTGCAACTGAGGTGGTAGAGCCAGGCGATAAGCCACCTCGCCAATCCTGCTGAGCACCTGGAAGGGTCCGATGAAGTGTGGAGACAACTTTCCACCTCGGCCAAATCTCTGTAATCCACGTCGAGGTGAGACGCGCAAGAAGACATGGTCTCCATCCTCGAACTCTAGTGGCCTCCGCCTCCTGTCAGCATAAGACTTCTGCCGGCTCTGATCTATCCTCATCCGTTCCTTGATGACCTGGACCTTCTCTATCGTGGAATGGACCATCTCCGGTCCCACAAGTGCTGACTCCCTAGGGTCTGTCCAGCACAAAGTAGATCTGCAAGGTCGGCCATACAATGCCTCGTATGGTGCCATCCCGATGGTGGAGTGGTAACTGTGGTTGTACGTAAACTCCACCAAGGGTAGGTGGTCCTCCCAGCTGTGACCAAAGTCGAGGAAACATGCACGAAGTATGACCTCGAGAGTCTAAATGGTCCTCTCCATCTGACCATTCGTCTGAGGGTGAAAGGATGTGCTCAGATGTAGCTGCGTCCCAAACGCCTCCTGCAACCCCTTCCAAAGCCAGGAAGTAAAGCAAACATCTCGATCAGAGACTATAGATGATGACACACCATGAAGCCGCACAATCTCCTGTATGTAAAGTCGTCCCAATCTCTCCACTGAGCCCTTCTCTTTGATGGGTATGAAGTGTGCCGACTTGGTGAGTCGGTCGAGAATCAGCCAAATGCAGTCGTGACCTCTAGATGTGCATGGAAGTCCAGTCACAAAGTCCATAAATATGTCGTCCCACTTCCACTCCGTGACCTCCAAATGCTGTACCAATCCTGCTGGTACCTGGTGCTCTACCTTCACCTTCTGGCTGGTGAGGAATCGAGAAAGGAACCCTGCCACAGCCTTCTTCATGCCCAACCACTAGTGCTGTCGTTTGAGATCCTGGTACATCGTCGCCACTCCAGGATGTACCGCCAAAGGAGAAGTGTGAAACTCTCTCAGCACTTCTCCCGTAAAGAAATTGGTACCAAGGTACATCCTCTGAAAAGGATGGCGTGCTCTACTCTAAGGAGAAACCATCAGGTGCCTGTCCTGAGGATATCTGTGCACTCCGCGTCTCATAGTCAGTGTCCCCACACTGTGCCTCTCTAACCCGCTGTAGTAGTGGAGGGGTGACTGTGAGAGACTGAAGGAAGGATGCTCCATATCTATCCACGCCTCTAGGGGCGCTGGTCAAACTCCGTCTCAGCTCCTATAAGCTCTACTGACATCTGTATGACCACATGAAGGGTTTCCCCTTCCTCCATAACATTCTGCAAAGCTGCAATGATTTCTCATTTGCCGAAAAGGGAAATTCGGTCTCATCCCCTGGATGAACCACGTTCCTTGCCTAATACAGTCAATCCCATCATGATTAGTTAATTCATGGCATGGATGACGTCGTAAGACCTCGAAGCTGCTACCAAGAGATACAACCGTTACTCTCGCCTCAAAGGGTTGAGTCACACTGTCGGCATCAGTGTTTCGTCATTGGGTCTCCTCTAGTAATAATCTCACAAGTGAGGGTCAAGTCAACAGTTTTTAACCAGCACCTCTTAGTATTAACAAAAAAAAATACAAGAAATAAAATGTCACTATTGAAAGAGTCTTTTATTACTTCAACTCAAAGTACAAGGACACAAGGCAACACAAACTAAGAAGACATAGGCATTATGGTCAAGGGCCTCTATGCCTGGAGCTAGTCCCGCACTTGTCCACCCACTTCCGGAGCTCCATTATCGCAGGATTCAGCTGCCTAAAGCTGTACTCTCCTCTGAGGTCAGGGTGGACCTCCTGGTGGTGGTGGTGTTAGAGCCTCAAAGCATCGCCCACCACCTGCTGCTCGGCCAGCTCCTCTGCCTCGTCCGCCTGCTCCCTGCGGACCGCCATGGTCGAACCTCTGCCTCTGCCTAGGTGGTTCCTCAACCGTCTGCTGCTCCTCTGAATGGCGGTTCGGGCAGTCACGACCCATGTGGCCTTGCCCGCCGCATGCGTAGCACTGTCTTCCACTCGTAAGACTGTTTCTGCTGCGTGTGCCCCGCACCTCGAAGCCAGTATCCTATGGTCGTCCGCCCATTGGCCTGACCCGCTTGGACCTCTGTGACATCTGTCTACTGCCGGCTGCAGAAGACTCCGCCACGTGTCGCCCTGAGGTAGGTCCGGACGCTGGTGTAGACTCAGCAAGAAAGCTCTCGATGAGAAGAGATCGCTCCAGTACTCCTGTCTGAGTCGGAATGATGAGGGGGATCAGCGATGCCCTGATCTCATGCCTCGATCCCTGCTCAAAGGTCCGGGCCCAGAAGAATGGGTCCCGTACCATGTCGGTCGAGTAGCGCGAGAGATCGGTAAATCTCACCGAGTACTGGGCGACTATCAATCTGCCCTACCGCAGCTGAAGAAGCTCCTGGATGCGCACCGCACGGAGGGTGGCTGGGACGAACTCCGAGCGGAAGAGGCTCTCAAAGTCCGTCCAGAGGAGAGATGCATCATCGTGCACCTGGAGCATCAAGCTCCACCATCTGCCTGCTACTGCGTACAGTAGGCTCACTGCAAGGATCACCATGAGGTCTGTTGTTGTCCTCACTAAGCTGAAAACTCTCACCACTGCCTCCAGCCAGTCCTCGGCTTCCTGGGGGTCTGTCTCCCCGCGGAACCTAGGTGGTCATTGGCGCTGGAACTCATGCAGTGCACTAAGGCGATGTGCATCGTCAGCGGCTGGGGCTGGAAGAAACGGTGGCTCGGCGGGTAGAGCTACCGCCAGTGCCTCTACTGAAAAAGGGCCCTGCACCGAGGCCTCATCTCTTGGTGGGCTGTCGTCACACACAACTCTCGGAACCCTAGCTAGCTGCCGTCGTGGGGCCATCCTGAAAAGGAAACAGGTGCGCCACGATCAGAACAATATACCTCATGAGCTCACTCAAAGTAATCAAAAAGAAAACTTGAAACACACAAGCAATCAATGTTTTTGTGCATTAGGTCGGAAATCAGAAGTCAGGGTCCTGGGGGTACGGATACGTCATCCACCACACCAACACTGGACTCCCTGGACTGATAACCACACCCAATATGATTAACACTATTGCTTCACATAGAAAATGATCAGAGTCCAAGTTCTGTGGTAGAACCGAACTCCTCTAATACCAATTTGTCACGACCAGTCCTCAGGGCCCGTGCCGTGACTACCCAAAGCCCGCCTTCCATAGGCCAGGGGCTGGAGACTAGCACCAAGGCATAAATTCCTGACAAAAAGGGAAGGCATTACCTTTGTAAAGTAAACAAACACCATAGAGAAAGCAAGCAGTAGAAGTATACACTAAGTAAAAAAAGAGTACAACAGTAAGTGCGGAAAGTAAGTGGGCCAGTATACAAACCCAAACTGAAAGTAAAGTACAACTGGAAAGGGAAAACAAAAACTGAAAAGTAAAGCCGCAACGACGAGCTGTCCACTGGAAATACCACCTGAAGGGTGAGTACAGATGGCCTCCTCTGCTCCTCGGGTCCAGATGACCGCTCCGAGTACGTCCCTTCCAGTGTTCCACCTCCAAGCACCGTCCAGCTCCGCAAGCCTCATCCACAATCAGCGCGGTCCGTCGTCTGCAACCAACACAACGTAGTGCGGGCATAGCCCGTGCAGGGGTGAGTATAAGCTACTCATTAGGGACCCCGAGACCCCCGAAGGTCTCCCAAAATCCACAAAGGATAATCCACAAAGGAAAGATACAATCACGAAGTAACATCGGACACTGATTGGGTATATTCCCATACATATACCTAAGTCATCAATTCTCGTTCGGCTCCAACATCCAAACCCAAGTACAACCCAGTCCACACAGGAAAGCAAAACGTAAATCCACATAGGATAACACAACAAAATCCACAAAGGAAAGCAAATAGGATTCAGCTCACACATGTATACTTCTTCGTATGACGATAGAGATGATTAGATATATCCACTGATTCATCTAAGTCGTCGGACCCACAAAGGATCGATAGGTACTAACCCCCGCAATGACCGAGGAAGGGTCTGACCCACACATGATCGATAGGTAACTAACCCCTGCAATGACCCAGGAAGGGTCTGACCCACACAGGATCGATAGGTAACTAACCCCCGAAAAGACCCACATAGGATCAGACCCACACATGATCGATAGGTAACTAACCCCCGCAAAGTCCCACACAGGTTCAGACCCACACAGGATCTGTAGGCGCTAGCTCACACAGAACAGCTGAGCACTGACCCACACAGGATCGGACCCACACAGGATCAGTAGCACTGATCCACATAGGATCTCTGAGTGCTGTAGTCGTCGCCGTCAAATCCACTGAGGTTCTCTATACAGTTGTCGTCGTCGTCACATTCGCAAACGCAGCCAGCACAAGGGTTCCCACACACAGCAAGCTCGTTCGGGAGAGTCCGCTCCATGAGCCGTGAGCTCGATACGTCAACTGACACGTATTCCAGAGTTGATGTTTCCAAAAGTTCTGTATCGTCAACAGGAACTCAACGTCGCAGACGGCATGTCAATCGGATGCCCGGTCTGAGAGTTTTTGGCGTTTTCGTCCCAGGGGCCCAGTTGGTTTTTAAGGAAATACCAATCTGACCATACTCCACCTGCGTCCAAACCTTGGGTGTAGTATTCCAAAAGATCCTTCTCACTTAGAGGAATCCAACAAAGTCGACGGCACGTCATTCAGACTTCCGGAGCGTAGGATATGAGCGTTTCCGCTCCGAGGGCCCGGTTGGTTTCGTGTATGACCCAACCCGGCCGAACACAAAGTATTCTGAAACCATGAGTGCGATATACCGAAACAACCGTCTCTATCCAAAGATCGCATTGCAACTAACGGTGCATCGATCGGAGGCCCGTAGCACAAGTTATGGGCGTCCGACTGGAAAAGATTCGGTATTAAGGAGTTCAGGCCCGGTCTGACCCGACCCGATACCCCTGGGGTCGACCCGAACCGGGTCCTTGTCCGGCCTGCTTGGGCGCGGCCCAACCTGGCCTGGGGGACCGGCCAGGTAGCCGACCCGGCCCGGGCACAGCGCGCCCAGCGCGCTGGCCAGGCGCTCGGCCAAACAGCAGAGCCGTTTGGCATGGGGGGGGGGGGGGGGAGGGGGGGGGGGGGGGGGTGGGGCGCCTGCACCCCTGGTTGTAACCGCGGACCCCCTTTAATGGGGGCCATTTTGTTGGCCGGCTGGGGGTTTGAACCCCCGGCTATCCACCTGTCCGGCCGGCCCGCCTCAGCCGGCCAGTTTCTGCCACCACGGGACCGGCAACAGCCGGTCCCCTCCCCGCTATTACACCGGCGGCTCGGAACCGGACGCCGGTCACCCTGCTCAGCCACGGCCCGGAACCGACCTCGGCTTGGTTCGTCCGGCATGGCACGGCACGACGGCGCTGCGCCCCTCCGCCGCGGACCTGCTCCGGCCGCGATGTATTTAGTTCTCTTCGATGCGGCACGACGGCCTCGCGTCCTTGTTCGATTTCACGGCACGACGCGATGGCGCCGCACATTCTTTACCGCACTATTCCGCGTGGTGCGTCAGCACCACACCATTCCATTCCAATCCATAAAATAACCAACAAGGATAAAGGAGGTGGGCTGTCAGTGTTTGTGCGGTCCGGCCCCTCTCTCGTTAATCGATAGCATTTGGTCTTATTACACGAAGAACGTCAAAGTAGTATTCATGAATCAAAAAATAAAATAAACAAACCCCTAACTCGTGTGAGCTTGAACGGAGGTTCGTCGAATGAGGATTCATCGTGGAAAAACCGTCGTGGAAAGAGACGTCGCGGAAGGAGGAAGTCGTGTCGGCGTCGCGGTAAACGGTGTCGCATAATCGATTTCCGAGAACTCGACGTTCTTCGTCGGATACCGATGTGTTATTCACGTTCTTCATCGAAGAAGAAGAAGTTCCTCAAGTCCTTAGTCTTTTCTCCCATAAATTCCACCACAAGGTTCCAACCCCAAATAAAATAAGCTCACCTCTTATTTTATTAACATAACATAACTTTTGAATTTCAAGAGTTTGAAATTCAAATATCCACACTTAACTGACTTAATTAAAAACATAAATTATTAATGTTTATGTTATCAAAAGTTAAAGGTGAGTTGAGGGGGGTTGAAGAATATGAAGGAGTGGGGTTCGTGTGGGCCCCACCACCCTCATAACCTCTCTTGGGACGTTTGGTAGTTACCCAACTTCCGCCCAAAGCCTTAAACCACTAAAATAAAATAAAAATTGTATTTAATTTATAAATTAAACTTCCACAATTTTTATCATCTTCTCTCGTGAAAATGATACTCCGGAAATGGCGTTCCTAAGCAATTACCGGTGCGACGGTTCCATCGGTGCCCTCAGAATTCTATTCCGAGCACCGGTTTAAAAGATAGAAATTCCTGCTCATTCTTTCACTGAACGTACCCGAGAAAAACTTCGAATAGAAATTCCGGGCATACCGGGCCTCAGAATCAAGTTCCGTCTGAAACTACGTTCATCAAAAATCCCAAAGAAAATTAAGAAAAAATTTTCCTTGAATTTTATGGGTCTTTACAGTGTTTTAGATATGGAATGTTTGTGCCCTAAAATCTATTATTACCAACACCAAAAAGTCAGTTCCCACAATGTGGTAGGACATGGAATATCCAATAATTTTTCAACACAATTATAGTTAAAAGGTAGAGAAAACCATGATTAGGGAACTATATTTCTAGGCAAGGTTCATAGTAGTGGTCTCAGACTATTCATGCACCATAGAGAGAAAGTCTCAATGTATATATGGTTGTGTGTATGCTATGGATCAGACTCTATAATATGGAGGAGAGGGGACATATATAGTTTGATGTGCAGTCTTGATCATATTTACTCTATCTACCACATTGTTCTATATTAGTGTTTAACATTTTTTCGTAGTTTCACAATTATATTTTGGACATGACATACCAATTATGTTATCTTCTATGTTAGTCTCCCTTAACATGTCTTTGGAGAAAAAAATTGACCTTCTACAGCGATGCCAATATTGCCCCATAGTAATCACTAGCTATACACATCTATGAAAGTTTATGATTTTGGATATGAATACCTTCAATGTGATATTCAACATGGATTGTATGAATAGATTTTGAGAACATATAGACTACTATCGGATGCATGTATCATTCACATCTCTAAAAGGAAAGAGATATGTGATGGATGAAGAGAGGGAACATGAAGTGGGTATATTGGGACCATAATTGAGCTATCTTTTGATGATTAAAACACAAATGGAATGATATTTTATCTTCGTAGAATCAGTGAAATCCCTCTCATGTTTACCTCTAGTCATAGATCTCTTTCAAAATGTCTTTTAGAAAAAATTCACAGTAATTCCTCTAGATAGAGATGTGGAATTTGAGATTGATCTTGTATTAGGTGCACATACCATGTTGGTACCCCTCCATAATATGGAGCTAAATTATTTTAAGGAGATCAAGGTATAATTGGATGAATTGGATTGTAAGGGTTTAATCAAGTGGATTATTTCACCATGTGGTGAATTCATGTTGTTCTAAAAGAAGGTAGACAATAGTATTTATATTTTTCATTGATTATTGAAAGATGAACCATATAATAGTATAGAAATTATATTACTTTCCTAGGATTTCTGCTATTTTCGATCTTCAATGGGGATGACAGTGGTCATTAATATATATCATCAATCAAGCTATCATCAACTACGAGTCAGTGGTGAGGACTTTCCCAAGACAATGTTTTGGAGTTAGTGTGGGTTGTATTAGTATTTGGTGATGTTATTCGGGATTAAGAATTTACCAGTAATGTTCATGGACATCGTGGAAAAAATATTTCACCCATACTTTGACTTTTTCATGATGGTGTTCATGGACGACATCCTTGGATACTCACCGACACTAAAATAACATTCTAGGAACATAAAGAATGTCTAGAGTATGCTTCGAGAACATATACTATATTCGAAGTTATAAAAGTGTGACATCTAGATTATAGAGGTTATGTTACTCCGAAATGTGGTGTATTAGATGGGTATATTCATGGACTGGGAGAATTTTGAGTTCGTCGTGTATTGGAAACATCCACAGAACAAGTTTGAGATTAATATATTTCTAGGTTTCGTAGGATATTTTTGATGGTTTATTTAGGTGTACTCTCAACTACCATAACTATTGATAATGCTGAATAAGAAAGGATTGATGTTTTGGTGGCCAAAAAAGTGTGAAGAGGCTCTCCTTGATCTAAATATAAGTTTGGAAGCATGTATAGTACTGACGCACCCTGGTCATAGGATTGATTATGCAATGCACTATAATACATCAAGTATTGGTCTAGGATAAATACTGATACATGGAAATAATGTAGCTTCTTATGGGTCTAAAAAATTATGAATTCATCAATTAAAATAAGCCACACATGACTTGAAGCGGTAATTCTTGGTCCACACCCTAATGTGTTGTTGACAGTATCTCTCCAATGAGATATTTTCTATCTACAAAGACCACCAAAGCCTTATATAAATCTTCACCAGAAGGGATATAAACCTAATAAAAAGTTTTTAGTTTAGATATATATAGGAAGTTAACATGATATAGTCAATAGACCTGGAAAATATAATTTTCTTTTTAGATTATGATAGACTTAAGATAGAGGCTATGTAAGAGATTGAAAAGTGGCCATCCAGGGAGTAGTATCACTTGAAGAAATTACTTGATAATTGGATGATGGATGTCCCAGATAATTAGGCTTCTATAACTTTTTCTCCCTTGATAGTCTTATCTTCTCTTATGTAATAGGTAGATAGAAGATATAAGTTAGAACTAGAGTTTTCTATGACAAGGTAACAACTTTATGGGGGTGATATGATACAAGGGTGGTCTTTGTGTGATGATGATGTGGTCATGGTAAATAAGATGGTAGTAGTCCCTGATCCCTTGGAGCAGAGATCCCGAGGGATTTTCATTTTCTATATAGGAATATTATCCTCAAGTAATGAATATGTACAATGAATTCATGTTAGAGTTATGGTGACCAAGGATGATGGGAGATAATGCAGGGTTTGTCTCTAAAGGCATTACCTTTCAAAGGGTGAAGGTCGAGCACCATCGTCAAGGTGGTTATTTATAGACACATACATACCCATGTAGAAGTAGAAAGAAATCATGATGGACTCTTTGATGGGGTTTCCCAAGACCATGATGAGTCATGATTTAGTTTTTTGTTTGTCGATCATTTTATTGAAGTACCCACTTTTTGTTGGTCAGAGTGAAACAATTAGTAGAATAGATGGGGAAGATCTATGTCAATGAGATCACATGACTTCATGGAGAAACCATGTGAATATTTCAAATTGGGACACATGTTTTATATCATGATTTTGAAGTGGTTTTTATAAATCCCTAGTGAGTCAGTTTAGGTTGAGCATGATATACCATCCACATAGAGACATACAGTCCAAGTGGGTTATATGCATAATGAAAGATATGCTGCGGGCTTACATCTTGGACTTCGTAGGGGTGTGGCATGATCACTGATCCTTGGATGTGTTCATATAATATAAAATTTACTAGAGTTTTATTTTTATGGAACAATTTGATTCTATTTATGGGAGGAAGTCCCATTCACCACTCGATTGGAATGAGGTGGGTGAGGCAGCAGTCATGGGAATTAGTATGGACCTAGAGACATTCGAGAGAGTTCAACTGATTTAGAATAGGTTGGTCACCACTCATATATGATTGAGATCTTATTCCAAAAATAGTATAAGTATTTGGGAGTACATTTTTTGTGATTAGGTTTTTTTGAAAATGACTTCTTAATTATGACACAAATGTACGAGGAAGAAGGTAAATATAACACCTTGATCTGTTGGATACTTTGAAATCATAAAGGAGACATGGTATGTGGAATATCATCTATAACACCCATCTCACTATCAATGTATTCATGTAATGTTCAATGTGTTATAACTTTGGTGGAATATAGTAAAACCTGTGCTTGTTATTGATAGTAAGGATATTGAGTTAGAGGATGATGTATCTTATGGGGTGTGTCTGATGTAGATAGTAGACATGAAAGATAAATTTATTCAAGGGAAGATAATACCACTTGTCCGATTTTGATGGAAGCATAGATGGATCCAATAGGAAAATTAAAACAGAGATTATGAAATTTGAACATAGTGGCCTAAGAAATTTCAATTGGAACCCTAGAGATGCTTCTCAAGGATGAGATGTCTTTAGAGGGGGAGAATTGAAAATCCATTAATTTCCTTTTTCTTAAATAATGGCCTCTTGGGATCCTTTTTCTTATGATGACACATGCTTATTTATCTTATGGGTTTTAAAAGGAAATGGGAAGAATTAATCATGTTTTTGAAGGTCTACTTCCAAAAAAGAGCTGGTTTCAAGACAAAACTAGAAGACAAACTATATGAGGAGGTGTTTCATCATAGTTGTTTTTTTGTACTATAATTTCATCAAGGATTTAAGGCCATAACTTAATAAGTTAGACTAAACGATAGTGTTGGATGTCTGAGAGTGACTGCATCAAAGCCGAGGCCATGGATAGAGAAATCAATGGAGGATGTACCATAGGTCTATAGACCACACCACATAGTCCTTTTCAATATTGGTTAGAATAGCTAGAACAACCATTGAATGAGTGGTGGTATTAATGCCCATATTACTTTAACAGGAAGTATTGGTTTGAAAATGGGGAATGTGTTATAGTCTTAATGGAGGGAAATTTATGTTGCATTAATAAAGGAATTCACATGGATGAATCCTATAGTGGTTCTCCCATAAAATACCTATCATCATCATCATTATAATGGGTTCTAGGAACACTTAAAGGGTTGTAGATATACCTACACACCATATATGACCCCCTTACAATGTAGAATAGAACGACACTGCGTATTTCAATTCCTCAAACCATCTCTATAAACCCTGACATTATCCCTTATACTACAGGGGACTTCTTTTAGTTTTCCATTAACTATGGTGTACCCTACCCTTAACGGGGTTCCTAATCCAACACACCCTCCACACCACAACTACCACCTTCCACTATGGAGAACCTAGATTTTCTAAAAACCCTTCATCTTCACTTTTTTATCACCATACTTTTCGATTCCTTTTGAAGATGATCTACATGTGGTTGTTTTTGGTTTTTACCATTTAGTATTTATTCATCAATGGTTTACTCTAGAACCCGTGACATGTTTTTTTAGACTAGTACTAGGAGATCTTTATGGGTGATAATTTTTTTGTTGGAATTTAATAATGGTTTTGGTGACAATAACTTCGACTGAACATGAAAAAAACATTTAAAATGACATATGTATGAAGTTACATACCTTATTTGGCTCAGGTTTTAACTTTTTTCCATGATTATTTTTTGTGGGTTGCAATTTCAAAACCATTCATGATTGTGACCGTATGTGGGTGTGTTTATCATATGTTATCTACTATGATATATAATTTCCTTGTGTGATATTAGTTTACCTTATTTCTATATTTTACTATGATTATATAATGTTATGCATAATGAATATAGCCAATATATTATATTATACATGTTTTACTAATCACCCTATATGTATATTACCATTCCTTGGGGGTTTTTCGTTTCACAGGAGGAATTTATATAGTTGTGATATATTTATCCCTTAGAGGGGTAGTGCACTATTGTCTGATGACGGTGATTGGGGACCAAAGTGAATAGTGGTGTTATGGGGTACCCATACTACTGTGTTGTGAATAAACTCGAGGTAGCCTTGATTTTCCAAGTGCCACTCACCATGGGAATGCTTGGTCCGTCAAGTGATTGTTATTCTCAATTTAGTGGAATTTAGGAGGAATGGTCTTCATGATGGATAAATGGTGCTGGGTTTCATATTCATAGAACACTATGAGGACACTGTAAAGGGGTTGGTTGGGTTACTAATATCTTATTCCATTATAATTTTATATAATTAAAAATTAGGTATGGTCGGGGGTTTGTAGCTGATCATCTAGTGGATGACCTCTCAATTTTGTATTGTATGTTTATGATTTTTAAAAAATTATTATTACTACAATGTACTTAGTTTTTTATAATTGAGCACATCGAGATGTGGACACATTTATGGTGTAATAATGAATATTTCAATCATATCCTAGTTGGAAATTTAGATGTGCTTGTAGATATCATGAGGGATCTGGTGAAGGGAAAGGGCCATATAGTGTATAGTTTCAAAGAGGAGGATGGATTAGGTAACATATGAAGATGAAATCCAGTGGATCCTGGTGTTAGTTTAATTTTTTATCTTCTTTTATTACTATTTATAGGCTTTCCACTTTGGGTATTCTTTATTTATATGTTATATATCCCATCCATTTATTTAGTTTTGTAAGTTTACTCTTATTATTGTTATATTTCTTTTTATGTAATATCAATATTAGGACATGATATTGAGGGTATAGTCTCCCCAATGATGCACTTATACCCTCAATACTATTTGGAAACCTCTTTCATATGGGGATGCAAGTATGGGGGAATCCAAAATTCTTGCTTGGAACCTATAGTTCAGGTCATGGTGATGAATTTAATGAGATATAAGGGAAATATATCATAAATTAGGAATAATTTTGATTTTAAATAAGTTATTTTTAACCAATGGAAGAATAATCATATGAAAATAAAAAAAGTATTATAAAAAATATGTAATTGGATCGACATGAGGAGGAGGAAAACCCGTACATTTTTAAGTAGCTTCTTAATGCTTAGGAGGACTCATTAAAACATTAGAAAATAAATAAGAGGGATTTATCGAGGGATAAGGAAGGTAAATTAAAGATAAATGACTCTTTTGTGGAGATGAATGAGAGAATGGGTGGAAGTGTGTTCCATTTATGGTGGAAAATAAGGTATTCTTCATAGAAACTAATGTGAGTTAAGGGGTAAGAATAAAATCATATGGGTGTTAGATGGGTATTCTGAGTTTTATGAATTAGGTGAATAAATTATATATGAGGCACATGGGTATAAATTTAATACCTATTAGTGATTCAGAGAAGCTTTATGGGTCATATTAATTACAAAAAATTGAACAATCATTATTTACCTTTTGTTACCCATTTTAATATTGATTAAAAATTAATCATAGAAATTATTTGATAGATAAAAATATAATATTAATGTTGTTACCCATTTTATAAGTGATTAATATAAATTTTCAATCCTTTTTATCAAATTTAATTTGTAAATATTAGAAATTCAGTTTTAAATTCAAATAAATAATGTGTTTAAAAATTGTTTTTGGAGAAATATATATTTTTAATAATCAATTTTCCTTAATATTATTTTTTAATTTTTTGAAAATAAATGATAATTAATTAATTTTTATATATGCTTAAAAATTATATATTAATCTCTATTTAAAATAGATTAATTTAGTTTAAGAAGAATACAAAATATTTTGGAAGGTATCATAACGGTTTTACTGTGGTAACTATTCATTTACATGGGGTTATTTAATCGTTTTGCCTAAAAAATTTGTCATTATTAGATAATTTGGAATGACTAATTATAAATTTGAAAAAAATTTCTTTTTACTAAATTTCTAAATGTTTCAAAAATTCATTTCATGATAATAAATGTGTAATGTTTTAATTTTTTTGTGAAAAATATTACATGAGTTCTGAGATATCAAATATAGTTTTTTAAACTATAAAAAATATAATTTCAATTATAAAATGAATATTTTTCAATGAAAAATGTTTCAAAAATTTATAATTCTATATTATAATGTAATTAGAGGTGGGTTATTATTTAAAATGATTTGTTTCACTATTCACTATAAAATTAATTCTTTTAAAAAATTATAAAAAAATTTATACTAAGCTAATTATGACAGAAATATCCAAAAAATTATTTTTGTTTATCTAATTAATATTCTAATTTTAAATAAATTAGTTTTTTAAATCAATTCCTAAACCAAAATTTATTAGTATATTACTTCATATATGATATTAATTTAAAAGAGTTATATTTAATATATTATTATAAAACATAAAATACTTAACAAAATTGTTCATTAAAGAAGAAATATTACTTTATATTAAATGCGCTTTAACAAATACCATTACAATTAGTTATTTATATTCTAAAATTTAATTTTACAACTCCATTGATATTAAAATATATATTTTAATTATATATATACATTATATAATTCTTTAATTATAATAATAATATCTATATGTACTACATGTATATTTATTGTATTTTTATATCCTTTCAATTTCAGTGTGATTTATAATATTTTAAATACATTAATCCAGAATACCTATTGGATATTTGACCAATGAACATATCTGGAATGACTATATTTATAATGTATATGTTTTCAATGGCTATATTTTCAATAAACATATTTAGTTCCTATAAATATAGTCTTAATAAATCATTCATTCGTTCCACTCTCACATTGCATAGAATAATTCTTTTTTCATTTTATAGATTTTTCATAATTATTTCTCCTTTCATATTGATTTACCTTATTATATGTTTGTATGGATATTCATGGTAATCAAGGATGAATATGATCCAGTGGATTTCATAGTCGTGAAGATTTTATTATTTTTAATCTATTTTCACCAATTGATTTATACACTTAAAAAATGTACTTTATCCTTGGTGTGTAATAATCCATGATTTTAAATGCTTAGTTTTATGTTAAATTGTTGAAACATTCCACTTATTAATGAATAGTGTTTTTAGTTTAATTCATATATTTCATGATATATTTATTAATAATTTTCCATTCCTTTAGAAAATGGTTTATAATTATAAATTTGTTGCTTATAGAAGTAGTATTCTTCCCTTAGATCATGGCAAATACATTCTTCCGTATTAAATAAATTTTATGCTCATAATTTTTTTATCACATACCAATGGAAATAGATATGGAAATAGAAATTATATATATTAACCAATTTATAATTTCTATAATGATATCAACCCTCAAAACTTGTTAAACACATGGATTTTCTCAAAATACCCTTATCCCTAATATTTAGTTTTCCCCAACTATTTTCACATTGATTTTACCATTATTTTTTTCCAATATCCACAATATATGATATTTTCTAGTGGGTGTTTATTATTTTCCTTGCATTGATATAACATTAAAGGACAATATGAAATGTGTTTTTCCATACACTAGATAATTTTTCATCTTTGTGGAGGGAACTGATCCATTACTAAAATTGAGTAAAATTTATTTAATTGAAGGATAATAAGATTTATACAAACCAAATTCCTATAAGATTCTACCTGGAATAAAATAATCCTAACATTAGAATATTTATTCAATAATAAAATCATATGGGTGTAAAATAATTTCATTTATAAATCAGATTATATATACTGGAGTCCTAAGAATAAAATTCCGACTAGACATCTAAAACACCTTACTGGAGGGTATATGTATCTTAAATTTCAATATCTACCATAGTGGTTGTGATTTAATAGGTATTCTATTGACCAATTGGTTTTGAATGTTGGTTATTATCATAACATTTTTTAGTCATTAGAACCAGTTATTAACTTGAATAATGACTACCCTCCCACATAAGAAATCACATTATTAATTATAAATTATAAAGAAATAAATTTCATTCAATATTTTTAACTGAAAACATCATTTTTAATGGTATTTATACTCTCAATGACACATCTTCCTTCAGTAAATCATATTCTATTCCCCTTTATGTAACCTCCCTTTTTATCTTTTAGACATTTTATATATATAAAAAATTGAACATTCTTTCATTATTCATCTTAGTCACTTAATCTTTCAAGAGCGACCATATTTATCTTTTTTAGTGTGTTTGAGAATTCAATTTTGTTCATATTTTTAATATTATTTTTTGATAGATGTTTTGAAAAAATTACTAGGTTTTTTCCTCCATCTCCCATTCTGATGGGTTGTTAACTGAGGTAATCTTCATGTTTTCCCTCACCCAATGTTTCTATCTAGTTCTATCCAATACTAAAACTAAAAATGTTGACATGAGTGAAGGAAAAATTAAAATTCAGATAAATTATCAAAATCAACAACAATAAATGTATTAAACCTTAACTATATTCACCCTTATCATCACATTAGCATGTAATTATTTTACTTAAACCTATATCAATATTAGTTTAACCTAGGTTTTTTTAAATTGGAATATCATTTAATTATTAACCTAATCCCAAAAAGTAAATAAGAATCCAATCATTCATAGTGTTTTATAAAGAGAATGTGATAAAAAAATCATATACCCTAGGGAAATCAAACATGGTGTCTTGTTTGGCCTCTTTTTCATTCCCCAAGTCATGTTTGAGTAAATACTCAACATGTACTCTTTTAGGTTATTACCCTTATGTGTATTTGCATCCAATACTATATCCAATTTTAGTATCTATATAGGGATATATTTTCTACGAGATGTACAAAATCTTGACTATACCAAAACAATAAGATGATATCCTATACATAGACTTAACCTTTAGTAATAAAGATATGGTTTTCACTAAAATTCTGAATACTAGTCCCAAAAATAACTAAACTATTCACTATAAATAACTAAAACCAGTTATGATGAAAACTAAAATTACCCAAAGTAATCATTATTAAAAATAATATAACAATTTACTGATTTAGATAATACATATTACAAATAGTCACACAACCCAAGGGCAAAAAAATTTAGTGTCTTGGAGATTAAGTAGATATAAAAATTATTTAAAAAATATACAAAAAATTATCCATTTTCATAATCCTATAGACCCTTTATATAAATCTCACTTTATATAAACACAATTTTAACATGGGTAATGGAAACATAAGAAATGGTTGAGCTCAATTGATCATTAAGAGAAAACATATCATAATGAGTTATATTATAAACATGAAGGGGAACATGAGGAAGACATTAATATTATAATAAAATATATAGAGAGCATATATAGTAATTATAAAACATGTTATAGTGATATAAAATCATATAATTATAACTAAGGAATCATAAAATATGTTAAATGGAACAAAAAACATCTCAACAATCATATAACATGATACCATGACATGAAAGTGTGGAATACGTTATTAATAATGCATAATCACAAAAACATGGAATTTTATGGAAGTTAGATTCATAATTAAAACATGTAATTACTTGAGAGAAAATGTCGAAATGTGGAACAATTATAATAACATGAAAATCATCATGAGAAAATCAATTATGCCCATGACTATGCGAATAATAACATTATGACCACACTTGAATGTTTCTACAAACCCACCATGCCCACACATGATGGAAAAAACATTTTATGTCCACGAATAAATATGTAGTTAAATATAAACATAAACCAATAAATTATAGGGTAATGTAGGACCTCAACCATCATCATCCATACATATGTGTGAAAAATAAAATCACTCATCATCATAGATTAATGAACTCTTGGACTAATAATGGGATTATTAAAAATTACAAATACATCACAAAACGTTAACCTAAATGATCTTAGGATATAAAAAATCACTATTTAACAAAGGAATCATATCGGAATAAAATATAAAGGATGATAGAAGCATAACTTTATGGAATATAAAACTTGGAGGAAAACTATAAGTGAAAATTTTATCAAAAAATATTTTAAATATTGTTATAAAATATGAAGTTAAAATTAGTTTCAAAAACAATTTTTGAGAAGGGAAAGAGATTATTTTAAGAAAACTTTTTACAAATATCTCAATTAAAAGATACAAAAAATACATGGAGGTTACCAAAAAAATTATAGTGGAATATAAAAGTATGTATTTTGAAAGGATGAAAATGACATATAAAAAATATTTTTGAATACCTTTACTTGAAAACCTATATCATAAAAATAATAAGGAACAGATTTTTTTAAAATTCATTATTGGGTATAAAAGGATCACTAGAGATAAAAACAATTTTAGTTTCCAATATAAAAAATAGAAATTTAGAGGGTTGTTAAAACATTAATATGATAAAAACCAAAGAGATGATAATTATTCTTAATATAATTAAATATTTTTTAGTGGTGAATAAATTAAATAAGAAATAATACTTCAAAATGATACATGTTCTCCACATAAAAGAAGACTAAAATTAAACATAACTTTATCTTTGGGTAGTATAATTACATATTTAAAGATTATAATATATGTGGAGTTATGATGAATCAAGAATAATATTTGAGTCAAAAAGCCCCATAAAATATGAAAATATAACATATAAAATAATGGAGTGATTTCAGCAGCATGGAGACTATAAAAAAGGATTATGGAAACTAATTATTGATAGAGAAATATATTCTATCCTAAATAGGGTATGATTATTATAGTAAAGTATTGATTAATAAAATTTGGAATCATACTCACATGGAAATCAAATGTCTTCTATTAATGGAAGTAATTGAATTGAAAAGTGGAGGGAGCCAATCAAGGAGTGATTTCAGTAGCACAATGACTTTAAAAATGGGATAATGAAATGTTTGTAATGATATAGAAGGGTAATATCACATTATTAGGGAATAATTTGGATAGCAAATAATTTAAAATTAAACCATGGAATCATAATCATATGAAAAAAATGGATTATTAAAAAAATTTATTGAATTGAATGGATGGGGGGAGTACCCTTACCTTACTAAGTATCTTATTAAAGATTGGGAAGACTGTATTGAACCATAGAGACTCCTTGGGAAGGATATAGATATATATGGTAAGGGAAATTCATGATCAATTTCATTGTGGTGGAGTGGGATGATTTAATTTAGGGGAGGGATCTACTTTTATAGTTGAAAAGGAGGGGCTCTTCCATGGAAACTAAATTTATGTAGAGGGTAATAAAGTAATCACAAGGGTTTATGGTGGGTTTGGTGAGTTAGGTAAATTAGGTGAATAAATGATATGTGAGATATGAAGGAATGAATTTATTACCTAAAAATTCTTAATTGAAGGTGTAAGTGATCTTTTGAGTAATAAAAATTAACGATATTTCATTTACCCATTTTACCCCTATTAATATTTATTAAAAACTTGTCATGGTAAGTATTTTATTACTAAAAATATAAGACAAAATGTCTCACCCAATATTAAAATGATTAATATTAATTTTCAATAATTTTAATCTAATTAAATTTCTTAATATTCGAAAATGAATAACTAAATTAAAACAAATAATGTGTTTTAAAAAATATTCTTGTAAAAAAATGATGTTTTAATCATTAAATGTTATTAATACTATTTAACACCGATCACCAATTATAAGATTGGTAATAAATTCAATTTTATATTAAAAAATAATCTTATATAGATACTTTAAAATATATCCATTTTTTTAATAAAAATAATTTACATTTTGAAAGTTATAATTCTTTGGAAAATAATCATTTTACTGTGGATACAAGTTTTTCCTATCATAAATGAATCTTTAAGGATTAAAAAAAGTGATACTTACAAGATAAATTAGACCCAATAATTATAAATTAAAAATTTTCTTCTTCTAAATCAATTTATAAAAATTTTAAAAAATAATTTTTATATAATAATTGTGTAATTGATTAAAATAATTTTGTAGAAAAATATTACACAAGTTCTAAAATATTCAATATAGGATATCATGCTATAAAAAGTGTAATTTAAATAATAAAATACATTTTTTGTCAAAAGAAAGGCATAATAAATTTCTAATTCATACTTATAATGGAATAAAATTTTTAGTATTGCAAAAAGCAGTATATTACACTATTCAACCCAAAATGAATTATTTTAGAAAAAGATAAAAAATTATTCCCAGGATAATTTTTTAATTCTAAATAAAAAAATGAGTTTAATTATAATTCATATTCTAAAATTTTAAAAATTATATTCTAAATGAAAATTCAAAAAATAATGAAATGAAGTTTTTTGAAAAAAGTAAATATTCCCTTTATATAAGACACGATTTAATAAAACCATTAAAATTAATTATTTTTGTTCTACAATTTAATTTTACCACTCCATTTATATTAAAATATTTTTTTAAATTTTAAATTTATATCATATCATACATTAATATAATTTTAATATATATGTAAGAAACCAATATATATATATATATATTGTATTTTAATAGCACATCTTTCTTTTGTTATGAGTTTAATTATTTTAAATACATGAGTCCTGTATACAAAATGAATATGTGATAAACGACTATATCTGCAATGAAAAATTTTTGAACCCATATATTCACAATGAATATATATGAAATGGCCAAATTTTATTCCAACAAATATAGACTTACTAAATAACATATTAATTCCACTCTCACATCCCAATGTTTTATTGTTATAACATTTTTTATATTTTTCAGAATTCATTCTACTTTTATGATGATGTTACTAATTACAAGAATTTTTGTGTATTAATCATCCTCGAGATTTATGACAATCTAGAGATATCTAAACTGTGAAAATATTATTCATTCCTATCTACTGCCCCAGATTTATTTATACACCTTAATGGATGCATTTTATCCATAGTGAGTAATAATCTATGATGTGGAATACTTTGTTTTATTTCTTTTCATTGTAACTTTTTTACTTATGAATTAATAATGTGTTGTTGGTTTATTTCATACATTGTAAAAAATATTTCCAAATAAATTTCAATCCATTTAAAGAAATATTATAGAATTATAAAATTATAGTCTATAAAAAGAATATTCTCCCCTAAAATCTATGGTGTTATATGATATTGTAAAATTATCCCCACCATACTGATTTATTCCCTTAGTAAGATTAATTGGATTCTGTTTATCAGTATAGAGGATAATGTTCCTGCTCTTCAACATGACTTGACTCTCAAAACAATTAAAAATCACTATCAACATTGAGGCAAGTCCTAAGATTCTGACAAAATTCCGTTATATTCATATATCTCACTCAATTAATCCCCTATACAACCTTAAGGACCAAATATAACAACTATAAAATCATTCATTAATGGAAACATTCAAAAATGTTTCAAAGATAGATCACCAAGAGGTAAAAGGTCATTCAGACTACGATGGTCTCCCAACTATATAAGAATTCAAATATAAAACCTAGAACTTAATGAAAATCTAACACAAATAATGACCAAATATAAATATAGGAGAAAACACTGACATTAATAACTAATATGAAACATAAGCACCAATTATTCCTAATTTCCATAAGAATGTATTAATTAAAATTTGGTAAAAGATTTCCTAAAATTTGAAAAGACCTACAATCAACATAACCTCAGATAAACAGCAAGGAAAAAAACTGGATATAAGGAATATGGAAGAATAAAAATATCTCAAGAAGACACTTATTCAATATTGGATTTAATAGGTTGGAAATTGGTAGCCTCTAAAGGAGTAGGTATTGACCAGCTCCGTTTACATGTGGCTATATTAAAAAACCAATAAAAATTATCTGATTAACCAAAAAATGATAGGAATCCATATACTTAAAATAAAAAATATTTTTATAACCCATATAAATTCACTAATATAATAGTGGTGTCTGAACCTCTGAAGATGCCGATGAAGAGACATAATAAATAATCTTGATACCAAAACCATCTGGATCTAGTTCGGTCCATTAACCATTTCATTTACTCTAAACCCATTCTCTGCTTTTTGGAATATTGGATGTCGTATTCACCTCAATCACACCTACTATGGATACCTCATCTTTAATTTAATAACTTATCACATACATATTTGTGAGGTTATACAAAATTATAATACCCTAATTTGATAGTCCAGTTTGAGAACATTCTCAAAGTACTAGTAATTTATGGTCAAACTGCAAAAGATATGGGACTATGTCAAATATAAGATGAAGATTCTCTAACACTAACTAACCACCATATTAAAGGAAGTGTAACTCCATCAATTTTTCCACCATAACATTCTTAGAGGAACGTCAATTGGTGAAAAATTCCTTATAATTATGTCATTAATGGACCTATTGTGGCTTAGTCCAAAAAGTAGCCTTACACCACATCTAAATCATACATTAAATTATAGAGGTATCAAACTTGATCCTGAGAAAACAACACTTTTTATTTGTATGATCTGGTTTATATAATGAAGCACCTTCATGATTTTGAAACCAAAATTAATTTATTATTAAAAAAATCATTCACATTTGAAATTATCAAATAAATTTATCCCCATTTTTAATGTTAAATTTTTTAATTTCAAAATTGAATATTGTTATTTAAAAATACAAAATCCCCTTCATAAATTTATAAAAAAAAGAAAATTATTCAGAAAACTAAAAAACATAAAAAAAAAATTTAAAAGGGATTAATGGACATGAATGAAACAACTATATGGTCTAGTGGACCATGATTGAATCACACAACCACTATTTAGAGTTATACCAAACCATATAATCATGTTTCAAATAGTTTTCCTAACAATACGATGTAATGCCCCCACCCTTGATTCCCAATATTTGTGCATTATTTTAATACATTGTCATTATTAAAAAAAATCACGTCCCTAAAGACCGATCAATTTAGCAGTCTCAGAAAATAGATTACATATATGAACGTTACATTACACTTTCTAACGTACAACACAAAAAAATAATCCTTTGAGAATGCCACTGTTCCCTTATCTTAACCCTCTATCTCACACATAAAACACTTCCTGGGATCCTAGAAAAATAAAACATAAGAAAGGGGTGAGCACCGATGCTCAGTAAGGGTTAATAATTTAGCAGAAAATATAAAATTTTAAGGAAATACGTGTAATAAAATGAATATCCTTTTAATCATAAGCTTGAATATAATACGAAAAAAAAAAATCAATAATTACCATATAAATAAGCATATGGATATTCTACTAGTCGAATAATCACATGTAATAACTAATTTCATAATGAGGGAATGTAAAGTACCATAATTTAATTTCTGTGTCAAGGCCTTGTTCCAGGACCTAGGGGCTAACTGTAACCGAACCCCAACCCGGAGAGCCTCTGTAACCGGAATCCAACCCGGAGAGCCTCTATAAACGGACTCCAACTCGGAGAGCCTCTGTAACCAGACTCCAACCCAGAGGGTCTGCTGTAACCAGAACCTAACCCAGAGGGCTTACTTTTACCAGTCCCCAACATAAAACATACTATTACAATACATTCATCTTAAGAAAAGGTTAAAATATTAAATAACCATTTATATTAAAACTAGAATATGAAATGTCAATACTTTAACCGTAAACCATGAATGGCATAGAAATAACTCATCCACTGTAAAAAATATCAAAAAATATTAAATACAATATGGAAGATATGTTTCATAATAAATAATATTTAAATAAGTGTAAAATTTATCAATGGATGTTGACATAGATGAAATCAAAACAATTTCATATAAATATCTCTTTCTATTTTGAAATCATTTAAGAGTCACATAATTATAAAAAAACACTTATTTTGAAAATATTCAGATATGTTTGTAAGGGAAGCTTTGACGATGTTTAAAATTAATTTTATTTTATTGAACGACATTTTACTTACTGAGGTTAACCGTGACTATCAGATTTTTGAAATTCAACTCACAGAAGTGGTAAAATTATGTTTTATACAAAATTTCTAATGCTCTTAGGAGGTGGGTAAAAGACGGTAAAAAGTTCAATAAACTTTGATACAAATAATTTTATTATAAAAATGACTCCAATGAATTATATTGAAATGACATTGTTATTATGTATCTATTTTGACATAAAATAAATTTAAATACAATAATTAATTGTTCAAATAACAAGTGGGTATTAAACAATAACGTAGTGTTTTTCTTTATTCATTAAAAATTGAAAGTATTCAGAAAAATAACAAAAATTCACCCAAATATAATTTTGATATTCCAAATTAAAAAATTAATTCTATTTTACCAATTTCACATCGTAGAAGTTTCATTAATTAATATTCAATTAATTTCTGTTGTCAAAACCAAAAAGCGTATTTTTAAGAAATAATAAGTATCAAAATATTATCACTTCTTTCTGTCCAATTTGAAAGTGAAATTATGTAAAATGAACAACATTTGATTAAATGGTAAAAATATAATCTAATTATAGTTCCAATCCATTAAAATTTATAATTTGACACTATAAATTATTTTTATTAAAAAATATGTTTTCAGTTAAAATATTGAATTTTCATTATTCCCCCAAATATTAAAGTTATTATAAAAACAACAACCATTTATGAAAACTAAATACTTATGTCCCAATTCTAAAGAAGAAGTTTCTTTTTTCAAATTTAATATAAAATTTTCAAATATTGGATTAAAAAAATTCAATTTAAAGGCATTAAAATTGCATTCTTTGAAAAAGTATTAATTTTATCTGAAAAAATGAATTTGTTCTTACCTTTTGTCTAAGAAACTTGTAAAATGTATTCTCAAATTTTAAGGATTATATAAAGTTCAAAATTTAGTTTATACAATTCATAACCGCTTTTGAAGGGCTAGTTTGGTAATTCGTGGTGTTCTTGAACTCGGTGTTTCGTGTAGCGGAAGTTGTTGAATTACATTGATGAAATAATGTACTATGAGTTCTTGGGGAGTTACATTATATGTAAAGACCCGTAATATTCAAGGGAAATTTTTTCTTAATTTTCTTTGGAATTTTACAAGAGCGCGGTTTCTGACGGCACCTGATTCCGAGGCCCGGTGTGCCCGGAATCATTTTCCAAAGTTTGGATCGGGTACGTTCAGTAAATGAACGAGTGGTTTTTTCTAACTTTTGAACCGGTACTCGGAATCAAATTCCGAGGGCACCGATGGAACCACAACGCCAATAATTGCTTAGGAACTCCTATTCCGGAGTTGCGTTTACACGAGTGTTGATAATAAAAATTGTCGAATTTTATATAATTACACTACAATTTTTATTATTTTACTCTAAGTGTAAGTTCTTGATGGAAGTTGGGTAAGCACCCAACCTTCCTTGGGAGGTTATGAGGGTGGTGGGGCCCACACAAACAACACCCCTTCATATCCTCTAAAACCCCCCTCAACTCCCACTTTAATTATGTTTACTTAAGTTATAACCTATGACTTAAATGTAATGAGTTTAATGAGGTGATTTGTGTGTGGTTATTGAATTTCAAACTCTTGAAATTCAAATGTGTTGTTGTGTTAATAAAATAAGAAAGAGTCTTATTTTATTTGTGTTAGAGTTTTGTCTCCTTGAGAGAGTTGGGAAATCATCATCATCTTCTTCATCTTCTTTAACCTCGATGAAGAACGCGAAGAACACCATTCTTCAACGAAGAAATTCTCCGCTGAAGAACACGGTCCTTCCGCGACGCCGTATCCGCAATGCGACATTCTTCTTCCACGACGTCTCTTCCGCGACGGTTTTCCACGATGAAATCGCCATCGACGACTTCGAATCCTTGTTTCGCGACGTCAGCATTCTTTTTCCGCGATGCCCGACCTTCACGACGCTCATCATCCACGGGTCGTTGATGAACACCATTCCTGAACCGAGGTAGGGGTTTTATTTATTTAATTGTTCATGAATACCAACTTGGTGATGATTGTGGATTAAAAACCCTTTTGTTATCGAATAACGCGAGGGGGTCAGACTGCACAAACACGGCCGACCCTCCTCCTTTTTTTTTCTTTCGAGATGGTTTCTTGTCATTGGTACGTGAAAGCGTGGTGCCATCGCACCACGCAGTTTCATGCGGAAGATACACGTGGCGTCGTCGCACCGTGCCGTGAAAAGAAATTGAAGAACGCGACGCCGTCGCGCCGCGTCGAAGGAAATCGAAGACACCGCAGCCAGAGTGGGGCTGCGGCGGAGGGGCGCGGTGTCGTCGCACCGCGCCGGACGACAAGGGCCGCGCCCGGTTCTGGGCCGTGGCAAACGATGGTGACCGGCGGCTAGCCGGGCCGCCGGAGTCAGAGCCGGAAGGGGACCGGCCACTGCCGGTCCCGTTGAGAAGGAGGCGGCCGACCAGGTCGGGCCGGCCGGAAGGAAAGGGGGCCTGGGGAATTAAATTCCCCCGGCTGTTCAAACGGCCCTGCATTATTTTGGTGGGGGGGGGGGGGTTACACAAGGGGGGCAGGAGCCCCCCTCTTTTTTTCGAACAGCTCGGCTGAAGCCGAGCTGGCAGCGCGGTGGGCGCGCTGCGGCCAGCCGGACCGGCGCCTTGCCGGTCTGCCAAGCCGGGCCACGCCAGGCCGGGCCACCCCGGGCCGGGCCGCGCCTAGCCGTTTCGGGCCGCTCCGGGTCAGAACGACCCTGTACGGGGCGGGTCGACCCAGTTCGGGCCAACCGGGGGGGGGGGGGGGGGTCTCGGGCCGGGTCGGTCCGGGCCTGAAACCCCCGTTATCGGACTGTTTGGGATCAAATGCCCATAACTCTGGCTACAGACTTCCAAATGACACGCCGTCAGTGGAGATGCGATCCTTGGATCGAGACGGTCGTTTCAGTATATCTCACTCAAGGTTTTGGAATACTTTGAGTTCGGCCGGGTTGGTTCGTACAAGAAACCAACCGGGCCTTCGGAGTGGAAACACTCATATCTTGAGCTACGGACGTCCGATTGACGTGCCATCAACTTTGTTGAGTTCCTCTTAGTGAGAAGGATCATTTGGAATACTCCGCCCTAGGTTCGGACGTAGGTGGAGTACGGTCGCATTGGTTTTTCCTTAAAAACCAACCGGGCCCCTGGAAGGAAAAGGCCAATAACTCTCAGACCGGGCGTCCGATTGACGCGCCGTCTACGATGTTGAGTTCCGGTTGACGATACAGAACTTTTGGATTCATCAAATATGGACTAAGTGTCAGTTGATGTATCCGCCTCTCGGCTCGTGGAGCAGACCCTACCGAACGAGCTTGCTGTGTGCGGGAACCCTAGTGCTGGCTGCGACTGCTACTGTGACTGCAACGACGACTGTACAGAGATCCTCAATGGATTCGACGACGACAATTACAACACTCAGCGATCCTATGTGGATTAGTGCTACCGATCCTGGGTGGGTCTGATCCTCTGTGGGTCAGCACTCAGCGGTTCTGTGTGGGCCAGCGCCTACAGATCCTGTGTGGGTCTGATCCTGTGTGGGTCTTTTCAGGGGTTAGTACCTATCGATCCTTTGTGGGTCCGACGACTTAGATGGATCAGTGATCATCTCTATCGTCTTTCGAAGAACTTTACCTGTGTGAGCTGAATCCTGTTTACTTTCCTATGTGGATTGTGTTGTGCTATCCTCTGTGGATTACATTTTGCTTTCCTGTGTGGAATACGTATACTTTCCTGTGTGGACTGAGTTGTACATGGGCTCGGAGGTTGGAGCGTATTGGAATTGATGACTTAGGTATATGTATGGGCATATACCTAAGCAGTGTCGGTTGTTACTTCGTGTTTGTATCTTTCCTTTGTGGTTTATCCTTTGTGGATTTTGGGAGACCTTCGGGGGTCTCGGGGTCCCTACTGAGTAGCTTATACTCACCCCTGCATGGGCTATGCCCGTACTACATTGTGTTGGTTGCAGACGACAGACAGCGTTGATCGTGGTTGAGGCTTGCAGAGCAGGACGGTACCTGAAGGTGGACCACTGTGCGGACGTACTCGGAGCAGACGGCGGGACCCGAGGAGCAGTGGAGCTATCACTACCCACCCTTCAGGTGGGATTTCCAGTGGATAGCTCGGTGTAGCGGCTTTTACTATTCAGTTGCTGTTTTCCCTTTCGAGTTGTACTTTACATTCAGTTTGGATTTGTATACTGGCCCATTTACTTTTCCGCACTTACAGTTGTACTCTGATTTTACATACTGTTTACCTTTCCGCTTCCTTACTCTATGGTGCTTGTTTACTTTACAAAGGCAATGCCTTCCCTTTTTACCGGGATTTACGCCTTGGTGCTAGTCTCCAGCCCCTAACCTATGGAAGGCGGGCTTGGGGTAGTCACGGCACGGGCCCTGATGATGGGTCGTGACAAATTGGTATCAGAGGAGTTCCGCTCTACCGTGAACTCTAATCATTTCTATGTAAAGCAATAGTGTTTAGCATATTGAGTGTGGTTATCAGTCCAGGGAGTCCAGTGTTGGTGCGGCGGCCGACGTATCCGTACACCAGGACGCTGACTTCTGATTTCCGACTTAATACACGAAAACATTGATTGCATGTGTGTTTCAAGTTTTCTTTGGATTACTTTGTATCAGCTCACCAGGTATACTGTTCTGACCATGACGCACCTGTTTCTTTTTCAGGATGGCCCCACGACGGCAGACAGCTAGGGTTCCGAGAGTCGAGCGTGACGACATCCCACCGAGCGACGAGGCCTCGGTGTAGGGCCCTTTGTCAGCAGTGGCACCAGTGGTAACTTTACCCGCCGAGCCACCGATGCTTCCAACACCATCCGCTGACGATGCACGTCACCTCAGCGCACTGCATGAGTTCCAGCACCAGCGACCACCCAGGTTCCGCGGGGAGACGGACCCCCAGGCAGCCGAGGACTGGCTGGAGGCAGTCGTACGAGTTTTCAGGCTAGTGAGGACACCAGCAGACCTCATGGTGATCCTCGCTGTGAGCCTACTGCACGCAGCAGCGGGCCGATGGTGGAGCTTGATGCTCCAGATGCACAATGAGGCATCTCTACTTTGGACAGACTTTGAGAGCCTCTTCCACTCAGAGTTTGTCCCAGCCACCCTCCGTGCGGTGCACATACAGGAGCTTCTTCAGCTGCGGCATGGTAGCATGACGTTCGCTCAGTACTCAGTGAGATTTACTGATCTGTCGCGCTACTCGACCGAAATGGTACGTGACCCTTTCTTCTAGGGCCGGACCTTTGAGAAGGGTTTGAGACATGAGATCAGGGCATCACTGATCTCCCTTAGCATTCCGACTCAGACAGGAGTACTGGAGCATGCCCTTTTGATCGAGAGATTTCTTGCTGAGTCTACACCAGCACCGAGACCCACCGCAGGGCGACACGTAGCAGAGTCTTCTGCAGCGGGCAGTCGACGGATGACTCTTGGGTCCAGGCAGACCAGACCCTCAGGCAGACGACCTCAGGACACTGGATCATCAGTGCAGGGCACACAATGCAGAGCCAGTCTTTCGAGAGGCAGACAGTGCTACTCGTGCGGCGGGCAGGGCCACATGGCTCGTGACTGCCCGACCCGCTGTGCCGAGGAGCAGCAGACAGTTGAGGGACCACCGAGGCAGAGGTAGAGGGTCGACCGTGGCGGTCCACAGGGAGGAGGTGGATGAGGCAGAGGAGCTGGCCGAGCAGTAGGTGGTGGGCGACACTTTGAGGCTCTACCACCACCACCACCACCAGGAGGTCCGCCCCGACCACAGGGAGCTGGCGGGCAGAGACAGGCATAGCTCCAGGCAGCATAGGCCTACGACCACGGCGCGCCCGAGATGATTCAAGGTACTATCTGTGTCTATTCCACCCTTTCTGCTGTACTTATAGATACAGGAGCGAGTCACTCTTTCATAGTCGCTGCCCTTGTTCGGAGCTCGAAGATTCCCACCGAGCCGTTGGCTCGATCCTTACGGCTTAAGACTCCTACGGGAGCAGACTCGACGATTACGCACTGGTGACTGCAGTGTGAGCTTACTCTAGGAGGTGAGAGCTTCGGCTGGGATCTTCTTGTAGCAGCGTCGAGGACTTACGACGTCATCTTGGGCATGGATTGGTTATCTACGGTCCATGCACAGATTGACTGTTTTAGGCGCAAGGTGTGATGTGTACGCACTGACGGGGGCAAGTTCACCTTCACCAGCGAGAAGGGATCCTTTGCAGCACAGGATGGAATTCCACGGAGTAGAGGAAAACCCATCACTCATCAGTTGTCTAGCCTCATCCTAGGAGAAGTTGACGTGCGGAGTCCTAGTTTTCCTGCAGTGGTGGATCAGTTTGCGGACGTTTTTCCCGATGACGTTCTGGGACTACCTCCTCGCAGAGAGGAAGACTTTTATATTGACCTGTACCTTGGGACAACCCCGATATCGACTCCAGCATATCGGATGGCCCCCACTGAGCTTCGAGAGCTACAGGTACAGTTGGAGGACTTACAGGGCAAGGGATTCATCCGACCCAGTGTTTCACCCTGGGCTTCCCCGATTTTGTTTTCCAAGAAGGCGGACATGAGCTTGAGAATGTGTGTCGATTATCGTCGCCTGAACCAAGTGACAGTGAGGAACAAGTATCCACTACCGAGGATTGATGACCTCTTTGATCAGCTCAAGGGATCATGGTTGTTCTCGAAGATAGAACTCAGGTCAGGCTATCATCAGCGCAGAGTTAGAGACAAGGACGTTCAGAAGACGACCTTTAGATGTCGGTATGGCCACTATGAGTTCTTGGTTATGCCATTCAGTGTAACCAATGCCCCAGCAGTGTTCATGGCCCTCATGAACATGATCTTTCAGCCATACCTTGATCGATTTGTTGTGGTCTTCATCGACGACTTTTGATATACTCGAAGATTGAGGAGGAGCACACCTACCACTTGTGGGTTGTACTAGACACACTCCGAGAGAACCAACTTTATGGTAAGCTCTCGAAGTGCCAGTTATGGATACGTGAGGTCCACTTCTTGGGACTCTTCATATCTGAGGCGGGAGTTGCAGTGGATCATGTGAAGATCGAGGCAGTGTTAGCTTGGGAGCCACCCAAGAGCGTGACAGAGGTGTGGAGTTTCTTGGGACTAGCTGGATACTACCGGAGATTCGTTCCAGACTTCTCCAGAGTTGAGGCACCACTCTCAGCTTTGAAGAAGAAGGGGAAACCATTTGTGAGGTCAGACAGATGTCAGCAGAGCTTCCAGAAGCTGAGACAGAGATTGACCAACGCAACTATCTTGTGGTTGCCTGAGGAGGGAGTAGGGTACGTAGTCTACTGCGATGCATCAGGGACCGGACTCGGTTGTGTCCTGATGCAAGAGCAGGCAGTGATCGCCTATGTATCACGTCAGTTGAGGCCGCTTGAGCAGAACTACGCTACCCATGACCTGGAGTTAGCAGCAGTGGTCTTCGCTCTGAAGACATGGCGACACTATCTGATTGGCGAGCGCTTTACAGTCTTTTCTGATCATCAGAGTCTCAGGTACATCTTCTCACAGAAGGACCTGAACCTGAGACAACGGAAATGGATCGAGTTCCTCCAGGACTGTGACTTTGAGATAGTCTTAACTCATGGGAATGAGAACGTAGTAGCCGATGCCCTCAGTAGGAGGACGAGGATTTAGCTACTTAAGGAGGCGACAGAGCAGCTAGCCTCTTTGCAGATATCCTTAGTGGATAGAGATGGAGCAGACTTACTTCAGTCTCTCACATTCACTCCTCCACTTCTACAGCGGGTCAGAGAGACACAGCGTGGGGACGCTGACTGTGAGACGTGACGTTCACAGATATCCTCAGGACAGGAACCTGATGGCTTCTCACTTGGAGTAGAGAACGACATCCTTTTCAGAGGACGTACCATGGTACTAGTTGCTTTACGAATGGAGGTTCTGAGAGAGTTTCACACTTCTCCTTTGGCGGTACATCCTGGAGTGGCGAAGATGTACCAGGATCTCAGACGACAGCACTGGTGGCCGGGCATGAAGAAGGCTGTGGCAGAGTTTGTTTCTCGATGCCTCACCTGCCAGCAGGTGAAGGCAGAGCATTAGGTAACAACATGCTTGGTACAACCCTTGGAGGTCCCGGAGTGGAAGTGGGACGGGATATCTATGGACTTTGTGACTGGACATCCACACACTTCCAGAGGTCACGACTCCATCTGAGTGATTTTTGACCGACTCACCATGTCGGCTCACTTCTTACCCATCAGAGAGCAGGGCTCAGTGGAGAGCTTGGGACGACATTACGTTCAGGAGATTGTATGGCTTCACAGTGTGCCATATTCTATCGTCTCTGATCGAGATGCTTGCTTTACTTCCCAACTTTGTAAGGGGTTGCAGGAGGCGTTCGGGACACAGCTACGTTTGAGAACTGCCTTTCATCCTCAGATAGATGGTCAGAAGGAGAGGACCATTCAGACTCTCGAGGACATGCTCCGTGCATGTGTCCTCGACTTTTTTCATAGCTGGGAGGACCACCTACCCTTGGTGGAGTTTGCGTACAACAACAGCTACCACTCCACCATCGGGATGGAACCGTATGAGGAATTGTACAGCCGACCTTTCAGATCTTCTTTGTGCTGGACAGACTCTGGGGAGTCAGCACTTGTGGGACCATAGATGGTCCATGCAATGACAGAGAAGGTCCAGGTCATGCAGGAGCGGATGAGGACAGCTCAGAGCCGACAGAAGTCATACGCTGATAGGAGGCGGAGGCCACTACAGTTCGAGGATGGAGACCACGTCTTTTTGCATGTCTCACCTCGACGTGGTATATAGAGATTTGGACGAGGCGGCAAGTTATCTCCATGCTTCATCAGACCATTCCAGGTCCTCAGCAGGATAGGTGAGGTGGCTTATCGCCTGGCTCTACCACCTCAGTTGCACTGGGTGCACGACGTCTTCCACGTATCTCAGTTGAGGAGATACGTGCATGACCCGACACACATCATTGACCATGGGGATCTTGACTTTGACTATGGGGCGACTTTTACGGAGGTCCCGGTGGAGATCGAGGATCGACAGGAGCGGGTCCAACGTGGACAGTCGATTCCTCTAGTACGCATCAAATGGCAGCACAGGAACCTCCAAGAGAGAACTTGGGAGCGGGAGGCTCAGGTGCGTGCTCAGTACCCTCATTTGTTTCCCTAGTTTTGATGTATCTTTACGGGGACATAAAGTCATAAGGTGGGAGTAATGTAAAGACCCGTAAAAATCAAGGGAAATTTTTTCTTAATTTTCTTTGAAATTTTACAAGAGCGCGGTTTCTGATGGAACCTGATTCCGAGGCCCGGTGTTCCCGGAATCATTTTCCAAAGTTTGGATCGGGTACGTTCAGTGAACGAACGAGCGGGTTTTTCTAACTTTTGAATCGTTACCCGGAATCAAATTCCGAGGGCACCGATGGAACCGCCGTGTCGATAATTGCTTAGGAACTCCTGTTCCGGAGTTGCATTTACACGAGTGTTGATAATAAAAATTATGGAAGTTTATATAATTATGCTACAATTTTTATTATTTTACTCTAAGTGTATGTTCTTGATGGATGTTGGGTAACCACCCAACCTCCCTTGGGAGGTTATGAGGGTGGTGGGGCCCACACGAACCCCACCCCTTCATATCCTCTAAAACCCCCCTCAACTCCCACTTTAATTATGTTATCTTAAGTTATAACCTATAACTTTAATGTAATGAGTTTAATGAGGTGAGTTGTGTGTGGTTATTTAATTTAAAACTCTTGAAATTCAAATGTGTTGTTGTGTTAATAAAATAAGAAAGGGTCTTATTTTATTTTTGTTAGAGTTTTGTCTCCTTGAGAGAGTTGGGAAAGCATCTTCTTCTTCTTCATCTTCTTCAACCTCAACGAAGAACGTGAAGAACACCGTTCTTCAACGAAGAACTTCTCCGCCGAAGAACACGGTCCTTCCGTGACGCCGTATCCGCGACGCGACATTCTTGTTCCACGACGTCTCTTCCGCGACGGTTTTCTGCGACGAAATTGCCGTCAACGACTTCGAATCCTCACTTCGCGACGTCGGCATTCTTTTTCTACGATGCCCGACCTTCGCGACGCTCGTCTTCCACGGGTCGTTGACGAACACCGTTCCTGAACCGAGGTAGGGGTTTTATTTATTTAATTGTTCGTGAATACCAACTTCGTGATGATTGTGGATTAAAAACCCTTTTGTTATCGAATAACACGAGGGGGTCGTTCCGCACAAACACGACCGACCCTCCTCCTTTTTTTTCTTTCAAGATGATTTCTTGTGGTTGGTACGAGAAAGCGTGGTGCCGTCGCACCACGCGGATTCATGCGGAAGATATGCGCAGCGCCGTCGCGCTGTGCCGTGAAAAGAAATTCAAGAACGCGACGCCGTCGCGCCACGTCGAAGGAAATCGAAGACACCGCGGCCGGAGCGGGGCCGTGGCAGAGGGGCGTGGTGCCATCGCACCGCGCCGGACGACAAGGGCCGCAGCCGGTTCCGGGCCGCGGTGGAACATGGTGACCGGCCGCCAGCCGGGCTGCCGGCGTCAGAGCCGGAAGGGGTCCAGACACTTCCGGTCCCATTGAGAAGGAGCCGACCGGCCAGGTCGGGCCGGCCGGATGGAAAGGGGGCCGAGGGAATTAAATTCCCCCAGCTGTTCAAATGGACCCCCATTATTTGGGGGGGGGGGCAGTTATACAAGGGGGGCAGGCGCCCCCCTCTTTTTTTTCGAACAGCTCAGCCGAAGCCGAGCTGGAAGCGCGCTGGGCGCGCTGCGCCCATCCGGAACGGCGCCTGGCCGGTCGGCCAGGCCGGGCCGAGCCCAACCGGGCCGGGTCGCGCCGGGCCGGGCCGTGCCATGCCGGGCCGACCCTTTCCGGTGCGGGTCGACCTAGTTCGGGCCAACTGGGGGGGGGGGGGTCTCGGGCCGGGTCGGTCCGGGCCCGAAACCCCTGTTATCGGACTATTTGGGTTCAAATGCCCATAACTCGGGCTACAGACTTCCAAACGATGCGCTGTCAGCGGCGATGCGATCCTTGGATCGAGACGGTCGTTTCGGTATATCGCACTCAAGGTTTTGGAATACTTTGAGTTCGTCCGGGTTGGTTCGTACACGAAACCAACCGGGCCCTCGGAGCGGAAACACTCATATCTTGAGCTACGGACGTCCGATTGACGTGCCATCGACTTTGTTGAGTTCCTCTTAGTGAGACGGATCTTTTGGCATAATCCGGCCGAGGTTTGGACGCAGGTGGAGTATGGTCGGGTTGGTTTTTCCTTAAAAACCAACCGGGCCCCTAGAACGAAAAGACCAATAACTCTCAGACCGGGCATCCGATTGACGCGCCGTCTGCGACGTTGAGTTCCTATTGAAGATACGGAACTTTTGGATACATCAAATCTGGACTAAGTGTCAGTTGATGTATCAGCCTCTCGGCTCATGGAGCGGACCCTCCCGAACGATCTTGCTGTGTGCGGGAACCCTAGTGCTGGTTGCGACTGCTACTGTGACTGCGACGACGACTGTACAGAGATCCTCAGTGGATTCGACGGCGACGACTACAACACTCAGCAATCCTATGTGGATCAGTGCTACCGATCCTGTGTGGGTCTGATCCTATGTGGGTCAGCGCTCAGCGATTATGTGTGAGCCAGCGCCTATAGATCCTGTGTGGGTCCGATCCTGTGTGGGTCTTTTCGGGGGTTAGTACCTATTGATCCTTTGTGGGTCCGACGACTTAGATGGATCAGTGATCATCTCTATCATATTTCGAAGAACTTTACATGTGTGAGCTGAATCCTATTTACTTTCCTGTGTGGATTGTGTTGTGCTATCCTGTGTGGATTACGTTTTTCTTTCCGGTGTGGAATACGTATACTTTCCTGTGTGTACTGAGTTGTACTTGGGCTCGAAGGTTGGAGCGTATTGGAATTGATGACTTAGGTATATGTATGGGCATATACCTAAGCAGTGTCGGTTGTTACTTCATGTTTGTATCTTTCCTTTGTGGGTTATCCTTTGTGGATTTTGGGAGACCTTTGGGGGTCTCGGGGTCCCTACTGAGTAGCTTATACTCACCCCTGCACGGGCTATGCCCGCACTACGTTGTGTTGGTTGTAGACGACGGACATCGTTGATCGTGGTTGAGGCTTGCAGAGAAGGACGGTACCTGGAGGTGGACCATTGGGCGGATGTACTCGGAGCAGACGGCGGGACCCGAGGAGCAGTGGAGCTATCAGTACCCACCCTTCAGGTGGGATTTCCAGTGGACAGCTCGGTGTAGCGGCTTTTACTATTCAGTTTCTGTTTTCCCTTTCGAGCTGTACTTTACTTTCAGTTTGGGTTTGTATACTGGCCCATTTACTTTTCCGCACTTACAGTTTTACTCTGATTTTACTTAGTGTTTACCTTTCCGTTTTCTTACTCTGTGGTGCTTGTTTACTTTACAAAGGCAATGCCTTCCCTTTTTACCGGGATTTACGTCTTGGTGCTAGTCGCCAGCTCCTGGACTATGGAAGGCGGGCTTGGGGTAGTCATGGCACGGGCCCCGAGGACGGGTCGTGACATTATACCCTCCTTAAATTAATTTTGTCCTTGCATTTTGAAATTTTTCTTTGAAAAAAATGGTTAAAAATAGAAAATTGATTCAATGGAAAACCCACATCAGAAATTGGGTAAAACAATTTTAGTCTTAATAAGAGAGAAAGGGAAAAGAATAATTTAGCACCAAATTATGATCTAAATTAGTGGAAAATTGGTGGAAATTAGAGGCACATAATTAGAGGAAAAATGTAAATATTTATAGGGAGTGATTGAGGTCATCAATCACAAACAAGTGTAAAATTGAGGGCCTCAAATCCATCAATCTATGATGATTTGAAATACCATTAGTTCAACAAAAGATAAGGTATTATGATAACACATTTTTGGTTTTAAGATCCCTTCCCTAATGTTTAATTATTAATTTATTAATAGAATAAGAGGAACAAAAATTATATATATATATATATATACTTGACAAGTCGAGTTTTATCCCTCAACTAATTCCTACCACAAACTCTTATTTCATTCCAAAAGATTAAAAAAATATTCTATTTATTCTAATTATATAGTGATCCAAAAATAATGAATTTATAATTCACCTATTAGACATTTTAAAAACGAAACTACATTATACAATCTGGGGCATCACATAGGCATGTGGTAGGAGATTCTCCCTTGTCACCCTTCGGTAGCAGGTTCATGTCTCACAGCCTTTCCTGGCACGACTGGTTGTCGCCCGACCTCTGGGTTGTCCTTTTTATAACAATCCAAAAATAACCTTAATCCATTGAAACCTTTAGACTTATCCAAAAAACTTCTATCCGAACTCATAGTCCAAATGTATAAAAAAGTTAAAAACATTGAAGATCCTTTTTTCCACGTAAAAAAATGTGAACACCTTCATTGTGTTTTCTTTTAAAACATGGTAACACCATGAATTACCATAAAACCTTTTTGATTACATCCTTCCTCCCTTATTCTTTCTAGAATACTGGATATATTCATTATATCCAAATATTTTTTATATTCCATTAATGATGAAATAAAAAAACTATTTATCAATTCCACGGAATTCAAAAATATCCAATATAATTTATCCAAATCAACCATCTCATATTCAAAAATCAATACCTCAGTATCAGGACCATATTAAGGATTACCATTCCTTCAACCAAGTATTTTTCATAATGTTTTGATTACTATATAGTCACTTTTCTTAGAACCATATAATCAAAAATCCTCAACAAAATAGTACCGCAATACAATCATTATTTATCTCCAAAATTCATATAACTAGTCATTCCTCTTCATCTATTGTAATATCATAACTTTATTATAATCCAATTACATCACTTTCGGTATACTTTGAAGACTAGGACATTGATTTTCATAGTCTCCCAACACCTTGAAGATGAAGCATTTTACATTTGAAATCTTTTTCTTACCCTTTCAATCACGTACTTGGTGTCCTTTTTCTACACACTTATGAAAAAATCCCATTCCCTTCAAGCATTTACCATGGTGATTCTTTCCACATTCATCACACATGGGAAAATCCTTCTTTCCCCTCATCCCTTTATCCATATTTCTCACCACCATCATTTTCTTCTCTTGATTCCCTTCAAAGCCAAAGGACTCAGAATTGTTTTTACTTATCTTATTAACACATGATATTATTTCCTCATATGTTGAGAATACATGTGAGAAAATTTCCCTTCTAAATGTTGTCTTAATACCATGAATGATATGATCGTTCTTACTCGTTAGATCATACGTATTGTTAGAGTTCTCATTCCTTCTACTGGGTGCCATTTCTATACAATGGCATACATTAGTTTAGTATATGAATAGAAATGAATAATTCCAAACTTGTAAAATACCTAACATAAATTGAACAGTTTATGGATATAACCTGTAATCATAAATATATGATCTTTTAGGATGTATATACTCATAAATCCTTCATAATTATTTGTATGGAAAATTAGAATTATCCCATGCATATCCCTCAGGAGTGTCGTAACCAAGAGTGAAGAAAGGCCCATTTTCATGCACCCGTTCACATTCGAGTCTAGTTCAATGTGGTGTTTTTGTGTTTTACCCCTTGTTAAATCTGTTCCAGAGTAGCCTCTACTTGCTCGTATCCAGATAGGGATTTATTTTTATGTAAAAATAAAAAAATCTCTACATTACCAAAATTCTAGGAAATTATTCTATACTAATACTTAAAGATTTTCTTAGGATAATGTGCTCTATTCAGATCTTATCTAAATATAGTTTCCAAGGTTATTTCTAAACTTCCTCTGATACCAACTATAATTCACCGACCCTAGATTCTCAGAGTCATTGCATTATTTCAATACATTGGCATGATTACAAGTAGTCAAGTCCTGAGAGACTGATCTGTTTATCCTTCTTGGAAAATAAATTACATACATGATCATTACATTACACATACTAACATACAACACAAAAAAATTAATACTTTGTAAATTCCATTGCTCCCTTATCTTAACCCAATATATCAAACATAAAACACTTATTCGGGATCCTAGGAGAATAAAACATATGAAAGGGGTGAGCTCAGATGCCCAGTAAGGGTAAATAATTTAGCATAAGCTATAAACATTTAAGGCAAGATGCATCATAAGAAAATAGCCTTTTAAACATAAACTAGAACATAATATGGAAAAATTAAATCAAACATTGCCATATAAACATGCAGAAGGATATTATACTTGTAAAATAATAACATGAAATAAAAAATTATATAATGATGAAATGTACAATACCATACTTTAATTGCTGTGTCAAGGCCTCGTGTGAAGACCTAGGGGCTAACTATAACTGGACCCCAACTTGGAGAGCCTCTGTAACCGGACTCCATCCCAGAGATCCTTTGTAACCAGACTCCAACCCAGAGATCCTCTCTTACAGGACTCCAACCAGGAGGGTTTGCTGTAACCAGAACCCAACCCGGAGTGCTAAATTTTACTATACCCCAACCCAGAACATACTAATCCGATATATTCATCTTAATAAAAGGTTGAAATATAACATTAACATTCGTATAAAAACTATCATACGATATGTCAATACATTAACCATAAACCATGAATTTCATAAAAATAACTCATCCATAATCAAACATATCAAAAAACCTTAAATACAATATGGATGATTTGTATCATAATAATTAAACGTCAAACAAGTGTAAAATTTATCAAAGGATGTTTACATAGAGGAAATAAAAACTATTTGATAGAAATATCTCTTTTTATTTTGAAATCATTTAAGAGTCACATAAATATAAATAAAACATTTATTTTGAAAATATTATTATAATCTTTTAAGTTAAGCCTTGACGATGTTATAATGGAGGAAAATTGCTGCATCCTCCGTATAAGTTAAAAAACATTCTTACCTTAATTTTTTCGAAAAGGTCATAAAGTACATTGTTTAGAAAAAGACGGAAATATTCCTTTCAAAAACATATAAGGTCAAATAAGGGTATAAATAATATTAACCCATTGTCTATTAAATAGTAAAAATGTTTTGAAATATATTTTTACGAAACATGGATGTGGATGATAAAGAGGTCTCAGTAGATACTTACGTAAAAACAACCTCGGATAATAAAGAGATTGTGAAATTAACCCTAACCATGCACTTTTCCTTGGTTGAGAGGACATTAAACTCTTTTATAATAGTTAAATAATTGTTATTAAACTATAAAAAAATCATATACATAATTATTATATCATATATGATCTATTTATGACTTTATACTACCCATTTAATAATGATTTCCATGTTAAACTAACATTTAAGGTAATAATCACTTTCTTTATCGCACGTGTTTTAACTTTTTATTCTTGATCATATCATTTATATAATGATTTAAATACTTCAAAAATATAAAACATTATTTATATATCATATATATTTAGAATTTAAGTATTTATAAAAGTTAGACATATGAAATGGGAGGCACCATTTATGGAGACGATATGCCATTCGTACGCATAAATGTTGTTTTCGTTTTCATATCGTATTGAATAGAAGTAAGAGAATACAGTATATTTAAATATATATATATATATATATATATGGTATTATTATTTCATATATCTCATACTTATTATTAATATATATTTTTTTTATAATCATCATTGAATGGTGATCGTTGAAATGAATCTCATCGCGTCGTGGAGACATTAATCCGTATGTACGCACGAAAGATAATATCATTATATTGATGGATAAATCGTATGTAATTGGATGGTATATAATATATAAATAATCATTAACATGTTATATTTATTATTTACATCATTTATACTCATTATTATACCCATCCAAATAATGAAATGTTCGAATAATAAACAACACCACGATGTAGAGACGGTATTCTGTACATAAGCACGTATAGTGACTTTGTCATTTATAGTATGGATAGAATAATGAATATGGTTGTAACATTTTTATAATAAAATCATAGTATATAAGATATACTGGATTTATTAATTTATAATGGAAACACCAAAGAAAGAGGAAGTGGAAGAAGAAAAGAAGATGAAAGAAGTGATGAAATATTTACCTATTATTTGGGTTATTTCTTTTGATTTGATCAAAAGGGATCCATAGGGTGGATTTTGTACCAATGAAATGCCTCTAGGATGAAGGGAGTAAAGTTGGTAGGTTCTTTGGGAATGTATTGGCTGAGACAAATCGATTTGAAAGTGTGAATTTGAGAGAAGGGGGAGTTTCCTTTAATAAGATGGGTTTGGGGAACCTAAGGAAAAGATTGAATATTTATTTTATAATAAAATCATATTAAGTTTCTGACGGCTCAAAATTGATTTATTTAGAAGCTAATGTGGGGATGGGTAAACATACTCATAACCAATAGGTTTTAGACAAGTTTAGGTTACCATTTTTACTTTATCATTTAGATTTAACTGTAAGTTAAATAATTTAACTTTTATCGTGTCTTCTTGTATTCTTACAATATATGGTTAATAAAAATACTATAAACATCCAAGAGAACCATAAGTGGTTAATTAATGACATATATAATATTGTATAAGACCTTTTGCTGAACCTTATCTTTTTAGGAATATTATATCAACCAATAATATAGTATTGGTTTTAAAAATTAATTTATGTCAATTTTAACACTATTTGGTATTTTGTTTTTGAGAAAGTCATAAGAACATTATCACATAGATAAAATTTTTTCTTCTCAACCATAAAATGTCATAATAACCTATAAAATTAGTTTCATTAATCAAAAGTCTCAAATTACATTTACATGGATATTTATAATATCAAATATTTTAATCTTTCATAAATAATGTAATTATTACATCATCATTGTGTCATAAATAAATTAAATTATTTAATGTCTAAAAATTATATATAAAATACCATTATTTTGAAAATAATTTTATATATCTAATAAATAATTTAAGTCGAGTTTATCTTTTGTATAACAATATAGTAAAATGTTTTTAGTTATGAAAACTTGAATTTAACACTTTTAACTCTTCTTTTAATTAAATAATTTTAAATTTGCTAATCTAATCCAAGTGGACCTAAAGGGTCATATTTTATTCTCAAGGTTGTTTCTGGTTGAACTACACTTGTCTAATATAATTATAACATGTGTTAAGGTAATTATAATATCATTTTTACCCTTAATTACAAAATTTACTTTTAACTATGGTAAATAAAAGTCAGAAGTTACTATTCACCAAAATTTTTTTTTATCTTATTGAACCACATTTTACTTACTAAGGTTAACTATGACTCTCAAATTTTTGAAGTTAAACTCACAGAAGCCGTAAAATTATGTTTTATACAATTTTTCAAATGCTCCTAGAAGGGGGGGGTAAAAGATGGTAAAAAAGTTCAATTAAATTTTATACATCTAATTTTATTATAAAAAAGACTCCAATGAATTACATTGAAATAATATTATTATTATGTATCTATTATGAATTAAAATATATTAAAATATAATAATTAATTATTTAAATAACAAGTGGGTTTTAAACAATAACTAAGTGTTTTTCACTATTCATCAAAAAATGAAACTTTTCAGAAAAATACCAAAAATTCACACTAAGATAATTTTGATATCAATAATTACAAAAATAATTCTATTTTAAAAATTAAAAAACATAGAAGTTTTATTAATTAATTTAAAATTAATTCCCATTGTCAAAACCAAAAAGCATATTTTTAAGAAATAATAACTATCAAAAGATTGACACTTGTTTATGTCCAATTTCAATGTGAAAATAATTAAAATGACAATAATTGAATTAAATGGTAAAAATATAATCCAATTATACTTATAAACCATTAATATGTATAATTTTACACTATAATTTTTTTTGATGGAAAAAGTTGTTTTCAGTTAAAATATAGTATTTTTCACTATTCACCTAAATATGAAAGTTACCAGAAAAACACCAAATATTCATTGGAACTAAATTATTATGTCCCAATTCTAAAGAAGTTTATTTTTTCAAATTAAATATAAAATATTCAAATATTGGATTTTAAAAAATTTCTCCAATAAAAGGAGGTAAAATTGCAATTTTTTGAAAAATACTTCTTTTATCTGAAAAGAATGAATTTGTTCTTACATTATGTCTAAAAAACTCATAATATGGATTCTAAAATTATAAAGATTATATAATGTCCAAATGTAGTTAATACTATTCATATTCTCTTTTAAAAAACTAGTTTGGTAAGTCATGGTGCGCTTGAACTCGATGTTGCGTGTAGTGAAAGTTATTAAATTACTTTGAAAAATTAATGTACTATGAAATCTTGGGGTGTTACACATGAGCCCCTCATTAATCACTAGTTAAAATCCCATTTACTCTACCAAAAATACAAGAATAATTTAAAATATGTATATATCATCAATATAATTTTGAAAACCATCAACACAGAACAGAACATATAAGAAATAAATAATGAAGGGTCAAAATACAAGTCACACACTCTGATATCCTATCGTAGTTTGAGGTTCATTATTAAAATTGTTGGCCAAACCATTATTCATGCATATGTCCTATGGTCCGTTAATCATATATTCAATCTACTAATAATTACCAAATAAAAAAATTGTTCTATAAAAATTATGCCATCTTATGAACCTAGGCTTTGATACAATTTTTCCATAAACTAGTGTGCCCCCTAAACTGAGCACTTTAGAGGGCCCATGAAATACCAGAGGGGCGTTCCTAGTCTCCACGATCCAGAGAAAAACAAAAAAGGAATCATAACACAATAAGAGAAAGTCATTTCAACTAATTATAATAAATATATCATAAAATAAAATTACAAAATATCTTCCATTGTTCATCTATAAGTTGGGCTGTAATTAAAATTGAACGAAATTTTTTATAAATCATCGAAAGAATACAAATCATTATAATTTAGAATACATCGAACACAAAGTAATACATATATTTAAGAAAAAATGAGATCCATAAGTGGTAGACTTGACCAATAAAAAAGTAATACAACGGTAAACTAACACTCAACCAAATCTCCATGTCAGTTGAAAAGTCACCATCCAACCTAAATGTCAAAAATTACAAATGTGTGACCATATGGTGTAAATAGATCTAAAATGAATATACTGCTAATAATTTTTTAAGTTTATAAAATCTGGCTTAAGGGTGTCCGGTGCCAAACATACAACGCCAGACCATTTCAAGAGAACCAAAACAGTAAATAGTACAAAATAACATAGATTTAAACATTATATTAACTGTAGTCCTCCCTGTATCCGATACAGGATTTGTCTTCTCCAGTAGCTGATTCCCATTCCAGATTTCTCCAAATATTTTCACATTGAACCTGATTGTTAAGAAGATCTAGATTATTCAATACTGATGATGCATTCTTAACCCCACTTCCCTTTTTGATGGCATGAACCACCTGGTTATTCGTTTTGGAAGCAGAACTTGTCTACAATGGACTCGGGAGATATGAGTAGTCTTTCCTTGGCCTCCATGTTGAGGTTGCAACTGAAGTTCTATCACCTAGAGACCCCTTACGATTCCCATTTTGAACAATATATCTAAATTAACGGCCATCAGGGGTACTCTAGTTCTCATTTCCACCCCTAGAACTCCCCTTTCCTACCCCAGACAGTTTCTTCAAACCATCATCCTGAAATCCAGCAAATTCACTCCGCATCTAATCAAAAGTATTACTTTCCATCAAGAGTTGTCACCCCTCCTACTAAGAAAATTCCTCCCCAGCCATAACATCTTCCTCCTTCCCCGTAGCCTTAAAAAAAGGTCCTGGAGAGTCTTATTCTCCCCAACAAATTCCAAAGAAAAAATCTGCTCAAAATTCTCTCCCACAGATCCTGCAAATAGTTCCTACCCCATGCAATCCACCTGCCTACCCTCCACAATCACAGAATCACCCTCACCCCTTGTACTGACCTCCTCCTCTATACTGTCTACCTATTTACTCTCTGTAAGGATTTAAAACCAGTTATTCAAATACATAAATGGTTTACCCTGAGGATCCAGACCTTTAGCCTCCTTCAGACATCCGTATTAACCACCTCCACAAAACTGCAGCTCCGATCCTTTTCAACCTGCTCTAGATCTGCATCATTTGAAGGTCGAACAACCCAATCCATGTCCAGGTCCATCCCAATGTGGTATTGCCAACTGTTTGACCTTCCTCAACAACCATAACATGAGATGAAAAGGTAAGGTCCTCCCCAGCTGAAGCATTCAGCTGAGAACCCCTCCTTCCTTCATCTAACCCCTTCATCGACAAATCCGGACCCACCGTCATATCTTTTACTAGCTCAGTATTCCTTGTATCCTCTACATAGTTCATCCTAGTATTATTCCCATTGTAACAAGCCCCCATAACTTGAAAAACATCAATCCAATGTCCCAAGCGCTTGGAAAAACCACAAAAATCCATCCAACTTTCATAGACAACCCTTTATTTGCATCTATACTCCTCCCTAATAGTAATCAAAATATTATCAAAAGGGACGTGTCATGCATCCATTTCAGCACACACCCGGGGGTTAACCGGATGGAAAACTACCTCTATGCGACAATCAGAACATAGGTATATGCCTACCATGTTACCCAATATTCGAATAACAGAATGTTTTTGAAACGGTAAATTTAGTTTAGGAAAACTTACCCAAACATCGATGGAGGGTGAATCCCGGTTCATATGGAGATCAAAAGACAAGCGCAGAAGAATAAAACAATTTCCTTTGAGAATTCACAGTTCCCTGTCCCAAGCCTGAATTAGATCTCATTCTGACAAAAATCTAATAATAATTTTATTACTATCTTTTAAACCCACTATCGGACGTTCGTGAAGCTCCCAAAAACCAAAAAAAAATCCATCGAAGTCATCCAACATAGGTCTTCTGTTCTTGAACTGAGCCACTAGGGTGAGATTCAGCAAGGCTGAAGACTCTGTGAACTCAGATAATGAGAGAGGAATATTTGGTGTGCCATCACATTGGTCAGGAACCTTAGGGTTAATCGAATCTTTCCAAAAAGGGAGAATAAACTCTGGCTTGGAGAAAGTCCAAAAGGACCTAGCCCTCTCATGAGACAATGATTCCACCTTCCCACAAAGGGGGGAGGAGCCGGTGCAACGACTGCCATCATCAACAGAGGGGAGAGATCATCGCGAGTTCAAGGATTGAACGCCCGACCTGTTAAAAGGTAATTTTAGTGAATTTAAAAAATGTATATAGACATGATAAAAAATCCTAATATATTTTTGAACAACACAACCCATTCATAACCATTAAATAAAATATCCATTAAATGATATTTTGAAATACAGTTTGAAAACTTAGGATTCCACTAATTGTTTTTATTCCAAGAACTATATATTTCTTTTTTTATAATAGATTCATTTAAAAAATAAAAAATAAATATTAAAAAGTGTTAACCATTTTAAATATAAAAAACATTGTATTTTGAATAATTTCTTGAATGGTACTCATATATAAAAATATAGTGTAAGGGATCCAGTTTTTTCATAAAACATTAAATCACTAGTTTACATTAAATCAAAAAGAGTAAAATTTCAATAAAGAATATTAATTATGATGATGATGGTAGTAAGAAAGGAATATAGGGTAATTATGAAATAATAGTTAATATACTGATATAGAAAAAGAGGAAATGTAACCAATATAACATAACTAAGAACCAATGTTAAGGGGAACACCTAGGACCACATGCGGTTGTTTAGATTGATACTAAATAAGAACCATCTAATTTGAGTGCCTAATTCAATTAAACAACCATAAGTCTCATTTATGCCCTATCTAGCCTCTCCATGGTAAACATTCTCATAGCAGGGTGAGACCTATACTAAGGGCCAATATCCAGGGCATGATCCTAAGTTAGTAATATATGTGCTCCTAGAAATTAAACTATATATTCATGGTTTCACATGATATAAAAAATGGAGGTGGCCCAATTCAATAAAGTAACAATAAATGGTATGAATATAACTATAAATATATGTATGTTTTTGTATATATATATATAATTACCTAAAATAAGAACCATAAAGAAATCTCCACCCTTGACTACACATCCTAAAAGAAACCCCTTGTTCATCAAGAATAAAAACATAATATTCATGAATTATATCAAGGGAAACATCACACTTTAAAAAAAATAAGGAAATGGGTTTGTATTAAGAGTTTTAACTAAGAAAATCACTTATATAAAGTTCTAATCAAGCCTCTAAAACATCCTTTAAAACATAATAGTTATAAAACCAACTTTCAAATCATACATCAAACATTATATGATATTTAAAACATTCAAAACATTTTAAAACTCTTTATTAAGAAACATGAAAACCATTATACTTTTTGAATCCTTCGTAAAATTAATATAAATACCAAAACATCGTTATAGGTTGAAAAAAATCATCTTATATATACCGTATAAGCACATTATCAAACATTTGGTGTAATCGACTAAGTAAAAATAGCTTAATATTATAACCCTAAACTAAAAAACCGTTTTGATTTTCTGAAACTAAAGTGTATACTTGTTATTCTTTTTAATAATCCTCAAACACATTTAATAATATTATTTAATATAAAAAACATGAATTTAAATAATCAAGGAGTTATGGTTAAATAATTTAAAGGTTAATTAAAGGTGAACCCTACCTAATATCAAAACTAAATGCTCTAAAACAATAAATACATGTTAAAAATGACCATAAACATAGTCTACACACCATAAAAATGATTAATGACAAGGTGTATAGTCAAACCATAACTACAGGGTTCAGAAAAAGATAAACACAATAATGGTAGAAGATGAAAATCATACGAAACAAGAGGCAGACAAAAAAATTAGGTAAAAGAGACCTTACCATGAAGAAAATTCTAATATATTACATGAAGAAAGACCCATATCAAATGGATTGTAAGTAGAAAGGACCTAAAGATCCCCCAAGTAAGTGTTTTAGAAATGGGAGGATGAAAGGACCTAAAAGGATTCTTAATTGATGATAAAAAATGGGGATTTTAGAAAAACAATAAACCATGGGTTGGTTACATTATTTGGATACACAGTTTACTAAACTATGAACCAACCATCTCCCTATCACTAGAAACACCTGTTAACCATGAATATTTTCCCACATGGTTATACAAATTATTTCTTATCCATGAAAAAAAATTTTGATAAAAATTTGTGGCCCTTCATATAGTTTTCACATTGTTATTTTTAACAATTTTTCTACCATTATCCCAGCACTAGAACTCCAATATTACAAAATTTTAATATAATTGAGCCAAAATTTGAGGAAATGATCAAAAATAATTAAACTAATAAAAATAATTAGGAAAATTGACTTCAGGGTGTGGAATAAAATACTCTATATGTTAAATTATCACATTATAATTTATATTTTTATTTCTATAATGTATCAATCAAAAAGTCTTATTTTTTTAAGACAAAACTTGTTTCAACCTCCTTGAAAGGATCTTATTTATAATCATCTTCCAATATTCTAACCCACACCATTCTTTAAAATTTCCATCTATTTGTATTTTCTGAATTAATTATCCTTTAAATTGTAAACATATTACTTTGTTTTTGAGTGAATAAAATCTTCCCACAATATCCATAAAATATATTTGGACACCTATCAACTATGTGCCTACCTGTTACATATTGAAAAATGTCTAGTGGTAGAGTTTCCTCAAATCATCCCTTTATACTCTTAAACTTCCTTTCCAGACGTTTTGTAAAATTTTCACTGACATCATATTTAATTTATATATTCTGAATATCATGATTTTACATATATTTTAATACTATTTATTTCTATTAAATTTATAATTATCATGATAAATTCACTTATATCTCAAACAAAACCATTTTTCTAAAAAAATAATGAAGAGATAAACACCCTTAATATACTACTTCATGTGTCTATAACATTGGATTACAAATCGGTGGTAATATTTGTATGGTTTTATTTATTATATTAAAATAACTCATCACATGACCAAGTCACAAATAGATATAACGACATTGATAATTTGGTTAAAGAAACTATTAATATTTTATGTATACCTCATATGTAATTTATTAATTTTATTGAAGAACTTATTGCATTGTATCTTTAAATTTTTAACACCTTCATAAATATTATCAATATTATATTAAATTATTTTTGTTATAGTACACCTCTTCAATATAATTTATAACTTTTTATTTAATTCCTTAGATAATGAATTTTGATTATTTTCTACATCATCAAAATATTTCCCATATACTTCTATCATTGTGAACAACATAGTTTCACTAACTTGTAATCCATGAATGACTACTAAGAAAACACAATGTCCAAAAGATCATATATGTCATCGATTTTTTCTTCCATTCCTGATAATTTTACACATCTTATAAGGGGACTCCCTTCTCATCAGAATCATTCTCCTTGACTACGAATTTATCTAATAGATTCTCCAGGAAATGACATGTGTCTTTGATACTTGTTATTGTAACATGAGGTCTTGCAATAAACTCGCTAATATAGGATTGAGTGAATTAGTGTTCTCTAAATTTTATTCATTTTCTACTCTAAAATGTATTATATCATTGAATGTTTGAACACACATTGAATCTACCACAATCATCAACCAATAAATATCTAAATTTTGACAAATTAAATAGCATGAACTTTGCGAATTTTACATGGTTCACCTAAAATGGGTTACATCCAACGATAAAATATGAATGATGTGTTTATTTGACTAAAAATCATCACTTCACTGGTTTTTGATTACAAACATTAATATAAGATCACTACTCATATAAGATTTGTGACCTCTTCCTATATTCTGCTCAAGGAATTATTATATTGTTAAAATAAATGATATTTTCAATATATAGTTTGATCCCACAATGATTATAATATTTGATATTACTGTACAAAACAATTGGTGTGCTTTTATAATTCTCAGATCTACAATTCTATATCTCCACTAATATTTGAAGTAATTATTTACTTACAACCCCAAATATCAATGGAATTAAATCCATCCCAAATGCATTTTTAATGTCTAGATATTTAATGAAATTCATTACCTATTCAATTTTATTTATATTTATCTTTCTTCTAATATCTTGGTTCTCTCTATTTTTACATAATTGGTATTCTTGGATTCAATACCCAACAGCATTCATATTCAAATTTATATTCAAATTTATTAACCATCTAGAACATTATGTTATTCAAATTCATCCATTATATTGTTCAATGTGAATTTACATCACAAAATTACAATGGTACATTAATTGAAATATCTAAAATCATAATGACTTATTGAGGGATCCATTTCAATTGAATTAAATTTAAATTATCTAAATTTAAAAATAATGGCGTTCCATGTTATATTGGAGTGAAATCAATTAGTTATCTATATCTCTTCACCAACTACCAGATGAATTTTAGTTTTATAGGGAATTTCTTGTGGCTAGTGTTTCAAAAAATTACAAATCATAAATTTCATTGACCATCTGTGCAATAGCCCTGGTTTTGGTATCTGAATCCTTTCAAAATTTCAATGAATTATCATATAATTTATTTTAGTGTATGCATAGGGTTTTTGGTGTGGAGGATCCTGGTATCAATGTAATGAAAATATTAAATATTTTTATATAATATGCTCATGACATTATAAAATCAATATAATTTGCATTGATCAAAACCTTTTATAGAATATATGATATTGTGGTTGAATTTTGAAAATTGGGATTTCCTTGTGAAATATTAAATATTTTAGGACATCTAAAATTATGTAGTAATGAAATCAATTATTAGTAAATTAAATAAATTATATAATTAGTTCATTTAATTTGTTAAATACTTATACCTAGAATCTCATATATAATAATGTTGTTATGTATAGGAGGAGGACAGATCCATCATTTTCATTGAAATATGATATCAAGATCGTTAATGGATGTCAAAAAATCATGGAGGTTTGCAGGATGAATGAAGAATACAACAATAAAATAAATATAATCTCTAATGAGAATGTTCTTCACCGTCAATTGATATATTCTCAAGGAATGGCTCATTATTTATTGAATTTTTTCTCTAATGTTCCTGATTGTTATGAATGAGTTCAATATCTTATTAGTTCCATGAATCCATTTTATGCATGACTGAAAAATTTAATCAGTGTTCTAAATATTAAATATTTGTTTTCATTATTCAATTTTTTTTCGCAGCTTTTTATTTTGGTGATTATGATCATTGGTCCAATTTACAATGGTCAATGATAATCTCACTCTTTTATTTTTCCTATCCCTAATCCATTCTTAACGTTCTTATTCATTGACCCATAGCATGAACTATTCAAAATTTCTGAATTTCATCGATAATGACATAACCTATGGATTCAGGATGGTTATTCCAATGAAAATGGTTTGATGATTTTTGGAAGGATTTTGGGGAAATGACAGATCATATATGATAGTTACAAGGATTGAGAACCCCTTTTTGGTGATGAGATGCATGTAAGATCTCATATGAGTCATTTGAAGTTCTAATTTTCATCTATCAGAGATAGAAAATGATAGTTGATATAGTTTCAATCGTGATTGAATCCTTGGGTGGATCTTCAGGAAAGAATATAGACATAATCAGGGAAGCTGACGAGAAATAATTAAGGAACTTCATTTGGTGTGAAATTGTCGCCTAAATAAAATGATGTTTGTAATAAACCACATCCAATGTTGTAGATATCATGGTAGATATGGTTCTGGACTATTATAAATATCACACACCATGTGGCTTACCCTCACACCATGTGACCTTTGAGGTAACATGACAAAATTAAACTCCTAGGTAATCCTTGTAACCTACACTTCATGAATTTCAACCTCACCCAAAGCACCCTAAATTTCTAGATAACCCGTGTACATGGAGTACATGAATGTGAACTTAGGTTGATCTTATAGAAACCATTTCCTTTAATACATATTATTAAATGATTTTGAACATAATTATCCAACAAATACAAACCAAGGATTTTAATATCCAGTGTATTTGCAGGACAAGGTACAAAACATGAAATCAAAATATAACATATTTTATATAATATTTATAATGATAATTTAAATTCCATTGAGCTCCTACATATTCATATGAAAACATGTGGAATAAAAAGATAGTAGGGATGATCTATAAAGTATTTTATGGGAATAAACACGGGAATATAGCATAAAACATGTGTTAGAAGGCATTTCATGATAACATAAAAGGCATAGAAAATAAATAATAATATGGAATCATAGAGCATAGAATATTGAATCAAATGATCATGGTATCATAGGAATGTGTAAAAAATATACAACATGACATAAACAAGAGTAAATGATAACTTCCAAGATTATATCACTTGGTGGACAATGCCCCATAATGGATTAGGTTTACTCCCTAATTCCATACATGACCTCTCATGAGACAAAACATTGTAAAATTAGTTGGATCACTATCTGGTTGCATCCATCATAACATGTTCATGCATATTCTTCCACATAAATAATAAAACCTAAGGAATAAACACAGAGGTTAGTAATGAAAATAAATGGGTATCATAATCTTGTCATAAAGCATAACCAATGGGAATATCATAGTGGCGAATAAGAAAGAATGGAGTTGAATCACGCATAGAGATTAATAGTGGAAAATAGGTACACGTGATTATATATTATGTCCATCTGAAGTGAAAAACATTAAATGGAGCATTTATGAAACTTTATAAATGATCCACTTTTGTACATCTCATTTGAAAATTATAAAGAGTCTTTAGCATGAGATGGCCCCGAATTCACTAGGCACTTTCCTCTCCATGAATCCCTTCCCCCTCTAGTATTCCGAAGCCCTCATCATTGGTGTCTCTCCACTCTCAACTTCTTCCTTCCATTCATGGCGTCTATTCTCTATCATGTTCTCTCCACTGCGGGTTTCCTACCGGGGATCCCATGGTCAGTTCTATTTTGTTCGCACAACTTCATCCTCATCCGTCTCAAACATTCCATTAACTAGAGTTCCACCACTCCTCCCCGCATTGCATATTGATCAACGGATCCACATCGATTTTGGAATAGGGTTCGACGGTCATGGATCCTCCCATTTTGGTTACATCCCCAAGATTTTGTCCTCAATTTCCCATATTTTCATGGCTCCTTTAGGGTTTCATACCCTTCCTTTCATCTTGTTCTGGTTTCATTCCAAGGTTCCTCTAGTGTCTTTTTTTCCATTAGGGTATAATCGTCAGTTTCATTTTTCCATCCTTTGTTTCTTCCTAGATGGTGGTATGTGTTTGGTGTTAGTTTTTTCTTTCTCTGGTGGTTTTCGTCAGTGGCATGATGATAAGCCTGTGGTGATGGTATGATGCAGTTGAAAGGCTTCCATGTTCTAGGATGTTTGAAAGGAGATTACATGGTGGTTGTGGTGGATCAGAGTAAAAAATAGTTATGATGAAGGGATCTTATGAGATAATGGTGATGATTATTGGAGCTGGTGGTGGACTTTAGTGAAATGGCTGATAGTGATGAGTTATGGTGATGTTTACAATGATGTGATGATGTGATGACGGTGAAAACTATGAGAGGATTAGGTCAGCAATTTGATGATTGTGGCAATGTCTCAGGCGACTGATTTTCTTTCATTTTTTGTTTTTAATTTTTCAGGATTAAATGAATTATTTTAGAAAAATAATGGTGGATTAAAAGAGATTATGTATAATAATTTAATATAGTTAAGAAATTGTGAAATTCCCTTTAATCGGGCTTGCTTATCCGGAGGAATTGAGAAGGGGACATTATAAAATATGGTTCTACCCATAAAATTAGGACGAATTGATCTATATACATATGTTTCCGAAATATAAAATGAATGTATAATACTTTTATGATAATAATAAAGATATAAAATTTAGTAAATAGAGAGAAATAATAAACCAATGGTAATATTTATGTTTAGAGAGATCCATTACCTTATTTATGAATGTGTTTTGTACTTTCACTTAATGTCCAAGATAATTCAATTTGAATATTGACTAATTTAACTTAGAATATATTAAATAGATATTTCTTTAATAGAATTATATTAATATCATTTATGGAATGTTCGATGAGTTATGATGTTTAATTTTGTTGTTCTAGGAGTGTTTGTTTTGTTGTATTATGGATGGTTCTCTTGAGTATAATTTTTAGAATTCTTGTAAAATGGAAGAAAAACTCAAGAAGTGGAATGGAATAGTATTAATATACTTATTGTATATTAGATTATCCCAAATATCAATTTTATGATATTATAATGATTCAATTGATAAAATATTATTGATAAACGTTTAGTTTATTTGGGTGGTTTTTTAATCATCATGCAGTAGTTTTGTTTTATTATTGAATTTTACATATATATTAGTTCCAAAACATGAAATATGTTAAAATTTATATATTATAATATTATATAACTATAATAATGATTTTATTACCTTCAATGATGGCAGTAATGGAAAATAAAAAATCATCATCCACAAAGGCGGTAAATCCACATATCGTGGATGATGTTTTAATTTTTTAGATAAAAGGGGAAGAGAAGAGGTTTGTTATAGTGACCCAAGTTTTTCATAAATTATAATTAAATTATTTTAATTATAAAGAAATTATTACATTAACTGGATTCAATGGTTTAGTGTATTGGAAAAATTAGGACCATGCATAACTTCTACAAAATAGTATTTAAATATTAATTTAATTCCCTATTCCTTATCTTCTTATTGGATCTTGAATTCTCCTTAGTATATGTAGTCACCCGAGGATATACATCAACGAAATGGGTGATATAAAAGCCTATTATGAGGATTGATATGGACATGAATCCATATAACACAAGGAGAGAATAATAATAATAATCATCACATAAGAATATGATCATTGTGATGAGAGGAAGAATTTATAAAAGCCTTAGAATATGGAAATGCAAAATAATCATCATGAATTAGTGGTCATCTACCATATATAGGAGTCAACAAAGCTTGAACCATGTTCATTCATATTTCAATTTTTATTTTGAGATACATCACATTACCCAATGCATTAGATAAATATACAATACAGGCACACCCATCAAATCATAAAATTTACATTACACTATATAATTCCTGGTGCACTCATCACATCATAACATTTAAATTATCATGAATGCTACATATATAAATCTTGACCATAAAATAACACACGAAAAGGAATGAGTTTCATTTTATAAATCATTAATTCAATAAATTTTTAGTCCCCACGATAAAAAGGTAATATGTTTCTTGGAATCAATCTTGATTTAAGAAGAAGCATTCACATGAGGAGTAAAAGATTTTTTTTTGAAAGATGTGTTATTCATGAAAAATAATTGAATTTGTCATAAAACTATATTAGTAACATGTATATCCATGAAGAGATAAGATAATGTTAAATAAATGATATATAAAAAACAATAAAGGTATTTCCATACTGAAAATGGGGTGAAGGAGGTAAATTCCAAAGAAATAGAGTTGGGTTCGAGAATTCCCCTTACCTTATGTCTGAATGCTTTCATCACCTTAATATCCCATATAATAACATTATACTAATTAATTAACAAATAAAGAACAATTTATAATTTAATTCCATTCATTATGGATTTATTATGTTTAGTTATGATCTTTTCAATGAGTTATAATGTTTAATTTCATCATTTAGGAGTGTTCGTTTACTTAGTTTTGAAGATCGGCTAACTTGTTTACATGGATGGATGTTTGTGTAAAATGTGGATAAATATAAAGATTTTTTATTATATTTTATTAATTTTATTAAATAATTTTAAATGATATTATAAATAATATATTTATATTGTATGAGGATAAATCATTAGCTAATATTTAATGATGAATATTTAAGTTTAATTTGGAAGTTTTTCAATCACAATGAACTCGTTTTGTTTTATCATTAATATTATGTATATATGTTAGTTATAGAACATAAATAGGGGTGAAACATACATTTTAAAATATGTTTAAACCATTATAATGGTTTTATTGACATAATTTATGTCCTCAATGAAAAATGAATGTGCATCGCCCACAATGTCGATAAATTGACACATCCCAGTGATGATATCTTTTTTAGAATAAAAAAGGTACATGTAGGAGTTTAATTAATTATATTATATTAACCTTATAGAATAAAATTATATATAAAATACCAGAGTAATCATTCTACTTGTAAAATAGAAGGTGAGGAGAAGAGAAGAAAATAAATGAATTTGAAAAAAATTACAGAAACAAGAAGAGGATTTTTCCACATCATTTTATCCTCCTTAGGAACCTACATAGGGAAAAGGTTTTGGACTTTTTCAAAGAACTAGAGGTCCTAGACAAGGGGAAGGGCTATGTAATTTTATTGGGATGAATTTCGGAAAGGCACAAATATTAAGATGTATGGGGAGAAATGGGGGTGACAAGTTTTATTTATGGTTGAGGAGAGGGGTGTTTTGTAATTATTATATTCATTATTTTATTATTTTGGATCTATAATATGAATAGATTGATCATTATCTCCAAATATATTATCATAATGATGTATAGTTCGAAATTTTATTCTTATATCTGCCTTACATCATCTATGAATCTATAATTCATGTATTTAGCTTTTAATGTAAATTATAATATTTTACTATACATAAAAATTAAAGTATTTTAGAAAAATACTATAAATTCACCCTAACTAATATTTTACATGTGTAATTATAAAATTAACTCCATTCTATGAAAATATTTTTCTAAATATGTGTAATTTAATTCTTAACTAAAATCATCATTTATATGGAAAATACAGACACTAAAACAGACATTATAACACATTGAAAAATTACTTAAGGACTCAAAAAATTATCTTACAATAATAATACAACAAATTAGTAATTTATTAATTAATTTTATGAAAGTAAATTTTCTTTTAAATTTTTAAATTAATCGTAATATTTTAATTAAATATTTATGACTTAAAACAATGCCACCACTAAATTTACAATTTGGTAAAATTTTATATAATTACAAAATGAAATAATTATTTCATAAATCAAGTCATAAAAATCCTAAATTTTATTTATTCTTTCATGGTTGTGGGTACTCTTCATTTTCTTGGTTTAATATTCATAATGGACATATTACTATTCCTAATGTCAATTTACTATTTCATCAGTATCGGTTCCTTATATTGTAGAAATACTTCTTATTTAATTAATAATTTTTTTATAAAGTTTTTATTAAGGTATATAAATGATTTTATATGATTTAATCTTTGTGAAGTTACTATATGAAGTTATAAATTCCATTGATAAAAGTTTTGGTCATTTCATTCTTCCCCCTTTTGAAATTTCACCCTCAACATTTCATTTTACAAAAAAAGGTGAGGGTACTTATCCTTCATCGCGTCCTCTAGTTCCAAAGTCTCTTACTCATACATATGGTTCCTCCAAAAAACCTAGACAAGGTTGGTTGTCATATTTCATTGAACCTTATCTCTCTGGTCCAGAATCATTATTACTACTCATCATAAGAGAGATCATCTTTGACCAATACCACCCCTGAGATTAGTACATGTGAGGGATTTGGTATGTACTTCCCCAATAGTGAAACATATAACACATCATGAAATTGATCCATATTTTCTAGAATTGAAAGACAATAGGCCACAGATCCTATGTGATCTATGATATTAAAGGGGCCGATGTGTATTGGGCATTTCTTCTCTTTCTTTATAAACTGCATGACAGCCTTCCACATTGATTCTTGAAGGAAGACTTTTTATCCAACGTAGAACTACAATTTCCTTCGACGGTTGTTAGAATAAATTTTTTTAAAACTCTTAGTAGATTTGGTCGGTTTTTAGATGCCTTGAACCTTATATATCATTTCCTGACCTAGATCAGCTCTAAGTAAATTTCTTTCTCAAAATTCATCCCAACATGTTGGTTTTTTACATTTCTTTACATATAGAGCTTCATATGGAGCCATATAAATACTCTATTGGAAGCTATTTTTTTATTTGAACTCAATGAATGGGAGATTTTGATCCTATCCACATTTTAATTAAATTTAAAAGTCTCTTATAATGTCATCGAGTGTCTGAATATTTATTTTAGATTAGAAATTAGTTTGGGGGTGATAGGTCGTGCCTAAATTTAATTTAGTACTCAAATCATGTTGAAGACTCATCCAAAATTTAGATGTCAACATAGTATCACGATCTGATATAATCAAGAGTGGAACACCATATTGTATCATCACATCTATCACATATATCTCATCATGTTTTTCAAGTGATATATCATCTTATATATTGATAATGTGGGTATTATTAGTGAGTTGGTCCCCCACAACCCATATCACATTATTTTCTTTGGATGTCTTTGAGAGACCCATGCAAATTTCTATAGTGAAATTCTCACATTTACACATTGGTATAAGAAATGGTTTTGTCATCCCATTGGAATTACATCACTCAATGTTAACTTGTTGAAATATCTAGCACCATGAGATATACTCAGCAATCTCATACTTTATGTGGTCCCACTAGAAGAGTTATTGGAGATCACGGTACATATTGTTACAATCGAGATGGGTAGATAATGTTGAGATTTGTGCATTATCCAACATATCCTTATTTATCGCAGTTGATTATTAAACACAAAACATTATTTCAAACCAAATCACAATACCATCATCAATATAGATTTCTTGAAGTTTCCCTTCCTTTAATGCATTCTACTTATTTTTTAATAACCGATCATCCATTTGTGCCACCTTAATATTCTCTTGGATAGATGTATGTGAAATCATTTAATAAAGTTATGATGTATTCCCTGCCCTTTTGAATTCAAAATACATCCTTTACATGTAGAAAAAGATAGGGTCTTTCTCAATCCACCTCATGGATACTGTAATAGGTTATTTTCTGCAAAGAGAATCAGCTACATCATTTTCCTTTCCAGGATGATAGAAATAGAGAAATAATTGTCTTTGATTATCTAAAACAATCCACTTTGATACATGTTGAGTTACTTTTGTGTGAATATATAATTTACGATATTGTGATCAGTGTATATGTCACACTTCTAACAATAAAGGCAGTACTGCCAAATTTCAAAGACAAAAATCACAGCTTCTCTCTCTAGATCCCGCGTCAGGTAGTTATGCTAATGTATCATAAAATATTTTGAGGAATAGGCTATCAATCCCAAGAACTTATTTGAATCATCATTTTATATCACAAAATTTTCTCTACTTTTTGGAAATGTGAGTACATGTGTAGTGACCAAACTTTTATTTATATCCTTGAAGCTTTCCTCACATTATTCCATCTAAAAAGACTTTACCACATTCTTTGTTAATGTAGTTATTGGTATTGAAATTCATGAGACATTTCTCATGAATCATTGGTATTACCCAACTAATCAAATAAAACTATGGGTTTCTATGACACTAGAGGGTTTGGTCTATTATTCAATTGCATTTTTTGAAGAGTCCATAGAAATTTCACTAACTTGTGACGACATGTCCCAAGAATGTGACTTTCTACATCGAGAAGTCATACTTTCTAAACATGGAATATAATTTCTTTATCTTTAATATTGCCAACACAAGCCTTAGATGTTTTTTAGATACCTCCTTACTCTTATTCAAATGATAATATCATCGATAAACACTACCCAAAAAATTTCAAGGTATTGTCTAAATAAAATATTAATCAAATCCATGAATATTACAAGGGTATTAATAAGTGAAATGGGAATCAATAAAAACTCATACTTCCCACAACATGTATGGAATGAAATATTTTGAATATCATCCTTCTCTAATTTTATATGGTGGTATCTAGAATTAAGATCCTACTTTGAGAATCACTAAGCTCCTCATAACTGATTGAACAAGTCAAAAATTCATTGAATATGATACCTTTTCTCTATAGTTATCTTATTGAGTTCCCAATAATAGATAAAAATCAACATTTATCCATCCATATTCTTGAAAATGAGCAGTAGCACAACGCAAGGTGACACACCATGGTGTATGGAACCTTTTTTAGAATGCTCTTGTAGATACTTCATTAACTCCTCCAGTTTGATAGGATCCATCCTATAAGGATACATTGAGATTGGAGTTGCTATAGGTATGAGTTCTATTGAAAACTCTACCTAATGATCTTGGGAATTTTAGGTAACTCTTCATGAAATAAATTACTATAGTCCCTCAAAATGAGAATTACCCCTAGGATGATACCTTCCATTAACTCAACCATTTAAGAGATGTATGAATCTTCATAGGGAATCAACACCCACACTATTGAAGTATTTTCCAAAAGATATTCATGATATTCATTTCATTTATAGAGGAGTATGAGATGGTTAGTAATATGACAAGATATTTCCATTTTTTACTATTTATATATGCTCTATATAATGAGAACTAATACATCACTATAATAACATCATATTCCACCAAGGGATGTATCATGATAGTTACTTAAAGAATCTTCCCACACATGCCAATAGGAGAAGAGTACAAAAACTGCCTTGAAATTATTTCACCACTAGGTGTTTTTTCGGGTATAGCTACATTATGGTTTCGAGGATTAAATTAAATAGTTCTAGAAAAACTGAAACATTAAAAGAATACATTGAACCATAATCAAATAATTAGTTTTCTATTCTTTAATGGATAGGAATTGCACATTTTATGACATTGTTTTCTTGCTCCACTTCAGAAGTTGTGATGTAATAAGACTTGAATTTGTCCTTTTACATTGGGGGCTATAGAAAATGATTACTCTAGAGGACCCAAGGGTTAGTGAACTGGATTATATTGTTCCCTTTATCCCTAAAATTGTAGAATTGGGCCATGGGTGTCACTCTCTTTTCCTTCATGACATTATAATAATTCCTCATGTCTTTTCATCATTCATGTTCTTGGTATCCTTCTCTCCCACACTTGATGTATTTCCCCATCCATTTGAGGTAGTCCCCATGATGATTCTTCCCACATTTTCAATATGTAGGTGTTCTATATTTCTTTCCACCTTACACATGAGATCCTCCATCTTGAAAATCTATATTTCGTTTCTTATAACTGTATCCATGAGACCATTCTACATTCTTCATCTCCACTTTGAGATCACATCGAACAACTTTTTCAAGGCTACCAATGTCTCAAATTCTAGGGCCTTTAGAAGGTGTGATTTTAATCCACTAAAAAATATATCAATTTTTCTCTCATTATTGATAAAAAAATCCAAATAATACCTTGAAAGGCATGTGAAACTTTCTTCATAGGCTATGAAAAATTCTCCTTCTATTTTCTTCAACTCTATAAATTCTATCTTCAGAATTATCCAAAGAGTTCTGGGGACATTCTTTTGAAGAAATATTTTCTAAAATTCATACCACCACATCCCATCAAATTAATCCTTTATATTGGTGTTATTAATAGACCCCCCACATTGAGAAGCCTCTATATATAGAATATAAATAGAAAGATTCAACTTCTCAATCTATAAACAGTAAAGTACATATAACATATTGTAAATTGTGTTGGCCCAATGTTCTGTGGCTAGTGAATTAGAAGATACAATAAATTTCAGTGTTCATTTCCATATAGAACACTGAATATCCAATTTCTCCCTCATAGGTGAAGGTGGATGTCCCATATTATTCAGGTTATTATTCATAACTTTTGGTTTCTAGGTAATAATCACCATGATATTTTGAACTCCACCTCCCAACGAATTGGGGATTTCCTTTGGGAAACAATTGACTACTACTCATATGGGTTTCTATATTGGATTCTACTATTTCCCTCAATTTTCTAAAATACAAATGATTATAAGATAATTCAACATGTCATGAATATATAATTTACTCATTTGTACAATTATGTTTAAAGGATTATATGGTGGGATCCCTACATTTAGTGCTTTCTAAAACAATGGTTCTTGTGTGATTACTCATAATAGGGCTCATTCTAATGTTTTTAACTATGGTTCATTAATACTAATTCCCAAATTAATTAAAACATGCTCTGATATGAACTATAACTACCCTACTTTTCTTTACATTACTATTACATCGTTTTAGTGATGAAAAAAGTACATGAACATGATCCTTTGGTTTAATGTCTTGGGATAATTCAGACTATTTATAAATTTTACAAAATAAAATTTAAACATCTATTTAATTATGTATTCTCTATATTCTTATTTTCCCTTTAATTCTCCGTAGTTTATGTAGTCACATGAGGATATTCATCAAAGAAAGGGGTGAGCTACAATCCCATTAAGAGGATAAATAAGAATATGAGTCAATAAAACATGGGATGAGTATAATCATCATCATAATAACGCAATAATAGGAACATAATCATTATAGGAAGAATTTACAAATTTATTGGAATGTGGAAATCTATAAAAATGTATCATCATGTATTAGTGGTGAACTACCACACTTAGTTGTGAACAAATATAAAATCATGTTCACACAGATTTCAATTTTTATCATGAGATACATCTCATTACCCAGTGAATTAGAGAAATATATAATTATAGGAGCACCTATAAAATCATAACATTTACAATGCACAATATAATTCCTCACACACCTATCACATCATAAAATTTTCATTATCATGCATACCCCATATATCAATCATGAACATAAAATAACCCATGGAAAGGAATTTATTAATTTCATAGAGTGTAAATTCATAAAATTTGGTTTCCATAACATAAAAAGGGACTAATATGGTTGGTATCAATCTTGATTGAAGAATAAACATTCACATGGGAAATAAAATATATATATTTTAAAGAATAGTTATTCGAGAAAAATCATTGCATTATTCATAAAACCATATTAGTAACATGTATAACCCAATAAAATATAAGATAATTACGAAGAAATGATATATTAAGAACAATAAAGGTATATACATACACCAAATGTGGAGAAATTGGGAAAACCCAAACAAATATAGTTCAGTTCAAGATTCAACTTACCTTATGTACAAATGATTTTTCAATTTAATATCCTTTCTATTAATAGTATATTCATTAATTAATGAACAAAAAACCTTTTATAGATGAATTTAATTCATTATAGTTTCAATAAGTTCATTTTTGGGATTTTTGGTGATTTAAAGAGTTTAATTTCATCGTTCAGAAGTGTTCATTTTCATAGTAATCGTTATTTATTCACTTGTATACATGAATGGATGTTTGTGCAAATTGTGGAAAGATAAATAGAATTTTAATTATATTTTATTAATGATATTAAAAAAATTTATACGATATTATAATTAATTTGGTTATATGTTATGAGGATGGATCATTAGATAAAGGTTAATGATGATCATTTTAGGTTAATTTTGGCGGTTTTTCAAGCACAACAAACTTATTTTGTTTTATCGTTAAGTATTATGAATATATGATAGTTACAAATCCTAAAGAGGTTTGAAAAACAAAATATTAAATAATTTCCAAAAATTATTATGGTTTTTTTAACTTCATTGAATGTGTAGAAGGAAAATGAATGTGCATCTCCCATGATGTCGGTAAATTGAAAAATCACAAGCGACCATCTGATATTTAGAATAAAAGAGGGTGAGGGAGGATTTTAATGATGGATCATCCATTAACATGATATAACACAATTATGTCAAATATAATGGACTTATCATTCCATTTGAATAAAATATGGTGAGGATAAGAGGAGAAAAAAAGGAAATTGAAAAGATATTAATAGAAAATAGAAGAGGAAGATGATTTTACCACTTTGATTTATCATCCTTAAGATCCTCTTTTTGGAAAAGGTGTTGATATTTTGATAATACCAAGAACTCATAGATATTGTAAAGTTCTAGGTATGATTTTTTAGACAATTTCGGGAAAGAATAAAATCTTGAGATAAGTGTTTTCTGATTATTATATTAATTAGTTTATTATTTTGGTCTCAACACAATGAATTTTTTGAGAATTATCTCTCAATATATTAAAATAATGAAATAGAGTAAGATTTTTTTGATTACATCACCCTTACACCATCTATGACTCCATAATTCATGTATTTATCTTTTATTATAAATTATTGTATTTTATTATTCATAAAAAAATCAATTATTTTTGAAAAATACAAAAAAAAACCCTTACCATTTTTTGATATAGAGAATTCAAAAAATGTACTCCATTTTCCAAATATAATTTTCTAAATTTGATGGATTAAATTTTTAGTTAAAATCATCATTTGGTTGGAAAATATAGACTTTAAAATTATAAAAAATTCTATAATAGTTTGAAAAATTACATAATCTCTCATTAAATTATCTTAAAATAATAAGAAATAAAAATAATAATTTATGAATACATTTTATGCAAATTCATTTTCCTTTAAATAATTAAATTAATAATAAAATTTTAATTACATATTTATGACTTATAAAAATTCCATTACATAATTAATAATTTTTATAACATTTACTTACTTAGGATATGATATAATTATACCATACATTCATTTATAAGATTCATAAATTTTATGTATACTTTCATGGGTGAGTTTAATATTCATTTGAATACATTAATTTTCATAAGGGTAATATTAATATTTTTAAATTGATATTACAATTTCATCTGCATTAGTTAATGATCTCTGAGAAATATTACTTATTTCATAAATTATATATATATAATGTTTTTATTATGGTTTAAAAGTGATTTGATGTGACTTATAATATATGTAATTATTATAAGAAATGAGAAAATCCATTGATAAAAGTTTGGGTCATTACATTTGATGATGGATATTACATTAACATAACAATATTATAATATATATATATGATACTAGAATTATCATTCTATTTTGGATAGGGAAGGTGAGGGGTTTATAATAAAATAAATGAAATTATAAGAGAATGAGTGAGGATTTTTCCTCTTGAATACCATATCCTTGAGAATCTCCTTATGGAACATACAATTAGTGTATTGGTGAGACCAGTAATACCTGAACATGGGGAAGAGGTTTAAGAGAGGAATTGGGTAGAATAATAGCAAGATCCATTGCAAAGATAGTGGGAGTATAAGAGGTGATGAGATGTGGTATTTGTAGGGGATGACATGGGAGTTTTGATTATTTTATTCATTTTCATATTATATTGGTTCAAGACGATCAATAGTTCTGATTCCTATGACTAAATACAATAAATGGTTAAGGACAGTTCAAACTACTTGGTGATTAACTCATCCATGCATCATCCATAACTCAATAATCATGTATTCATAAAATACAAAAAAATTACTATATATCACTATTCACAAATTCAAATATTTTATAAATATCTCAAATATTAACCCTATCCATTTTCGACTTGTAGATTCCACAAATGGAATACATGTATTAAAAATAATTTTATACACATGATTAATTTAATTTTTAACTAAAATCACGATTTATTCGAAAAGTACCAAATTTTATATTTTATCTGATTTTATGACACATTGAGAAATTAATTACAGTCTCATAAAATTATCCTATAATTATAATAAAATGAATATTAATTTGTGAATATATTTTACGATTTTTTTAATATTTATATTAATAATAAAATTATAAATAAACATTTACATTTCACAAAAATACCAACACTTAATTTTTCATTTTTAAAACATTTATTTACTTATTCTGTGATATAAAAATAAAATATTTTAATTTAAAAGATACTAAATTTTATTTATAATTTAATAGGTGTGTTTTCTACTCTAATATACATACTATTATTCATAATGGTCACATTACTATTCCAAGGATTCAGTTACTATTCCAACAGTCAGATTTCTAATGGGTATAAGGGTATACTACATCTTATAAATACCTCTATTTCCATTCATCAGTCACTTGTATTTTCTCTCAAATTTATATATATAATTCATATTTGAAATGAATATTCTATTATTTATATTATATTTCATTTTTATAAATTTTTTCTTGAGTGCAATCATTCTAGTGGATCGATTAGATCAAAATTTTCTCTTTCTTATTACTATATATTTTATTTATTGTCCTACTATTATATTTTTAATTCTTATCGGTTTATTTTTTGAAAAATTAATCATTATTTATTTTTTATAATGATGATTTTATTGAGTTCAATATTGGATGTATGTGATTTATACTACATTATATAATTATAATAATGGAAAATTCATTGAAAAAATTCCTGGTAATTACATTCTTCCCCCTTATGAAATGTCACCATCAAAATTTTGTGTTACAAAATAAGTTGAAAGTAGGTGATAGAATTTCAATTCAATCACATCATCTGGTTCCCATGTCACCTATTCATTTTTATGGTTTCTCCTTAGTACTTTGACCAGATGAGTATTCATGTTGTATAAAATTTTATCTATGAAATATAATATCTTCACTGTTTTCTCCTTATAATAGAGATCACTTTCAAGACATATCACCTCTAGACATAGTACACGGGAGGTATCTAGTATGTAATTACTCACTAGAAATACATTTAATACGTAATGTACGTGAGAAATTGTTGGTGGAAGTTATATTCAATATTCCACAGTTTCAATGTGATGAATAATCTCAAAGGGGCCAATGTACCTGGGGATTAAATTTCTATTATTCCCAAATCATACAACTCTTTTTCATAGTGAAATTTGGATGGATAATGTTTTTCCAACCAAAAACTCTACATTTCATTGATGATAAACTTCATAGACCTTCTATCGACTTTGGGATGCCATGATGATGTAGTGAATGGATTTCACCTTTTCTATCGTTTCTTCGACCAATGTCCTTGGAGGTTTGGTTCACCAAATTCAACCCAATATGATATTTTTCTATATATTTTCCTATAAAGGTAATCATATGGGTCCATTTGTATTATTGAGTGGAAAATATTGTGGTTAGAGAAATCGACCAGATGTAGATGTTGGTCCCAGCCTCATTTAAATTGCATAGATATTTCTCTCAACATGTATTTTAGTTTCTAAATAGCCTTCTAATATTGGTCTATAGTTTGGCGATGTTAAGCATTTAAAATGTTCATATCAATATTTATATAATGTTAGATCCTTTTACAAAACATGGAGGTGAATATTTGATCATTTTATGATATAATCGATAATGGAACTCCATGAATCCCAACCAATTCTATGATATTTAGCTATGTAAGTTTTTTGAGTGATAAGTCCTCTCAAATTTCAGTATTGTTATTTTTCTAGGTAATATGATCTACAGTAATGAATATTGCCTTATTTATACTATATTTTATTAAATATGTAGTGATATAATCTGTGGTGATATTTTCCCAATACCATGTTTATATGGGTATTTGTTACATTCTCCCATTATTCCTTTTCCATTTATCCCTCAAATTCTTAATGACTATGAAAATTGATGTATATTCAGTGATCAAATTCTTCATATTGTTCCACCAATAGTGGTTTTGGTGGTCTCAATACATATTTGTTCTTATTTTGCGAATAGAGAAGGTTGAAATATGTGCATAATTCATAAGCTCTTTCTTTATCTATAGATTTTATGGTACACATATCATCAACCAAATTTTACAACTCACTCCTAGTAAATTTGTAACTCTAAGGATTTTCCATTTCTTATAGATTCCTCCTTTTTCTGAATTTCCACATCAATATTTTGTGAATCCGAAATTTTCTCCATAATGGATAGTTGAGCAATAATTTTTTAAAGGGGAAATAATGTACCATAATTTATGACTCCCATTCCCATTATTTTGAAGTCTATGAAGTGATTATCCTTCTCAATTCTCATAATTAATAATGGTGTATGATCCATTCTACTTAGAGAATCCACTACTTTATTTTATTTACCCATATGGGAGTGGATTGAGGAGTCATAATCCTTAATGAGCTCTAACCATCTTCAATGGAAAAAATTAATTTCCTTAAGTTTGAATAAATATTTTATGATCTCATGATAATTATATATCTCACACATCTCCCCATAAAAGTAATGCCACTATATTTTTAATTCAATGATCATAGATGCCAACTTTGGATGCTATGTGGGATAGTTTTTCTCACTCACATTTATCTTCCTTGTGGCATATGATATCACATTATAATTTAAAATTAGTAAAAATTTTAACAAATTCATTGATGAATCAATGTATACTATAAGGTGTTTTGTACTTTTTGGTACTGTAAGTACTAGTGCAATGATAATCCTCCTTTTCAACTCTTTTAAGAAATATCAACATTCACAATTATTGATAAACATTACTATAATCTGAGCAATCTTTGTTAATGAGTTTTAAAATAATGAGATGTTCCAAAAAAAATCAGAAATACCCAGTTAGATGATGGAAACAACAAATCTCCATTAAAGATGTTGTCCTAAGTCTCAAATAAATTACCTTTATCATAGAAGGGTTCAAATATATAGTTTGTTGGTGATAAGATTCCCCATTAATGATACTCCCTCTATCCAGAAATCACATTTATAATACTTTTCATATATTTTATCTCTCTAAAAAGTCCATAGAATATCATTCAAAGGCTCCCAATTTTACTCCATGCTCATTTAGTTTGTTAGAATGTCATTGAAAAAAGTTACCAAACATTTGTTGAGGTAATATCTAAAGACACTTTTCATTAATTCCATAAATATTTTTGATTCATTAGTGATTAAAATGTGAATCAATGTGAAATCATGGTGTCCATACATAATTCTAAAGGAATCATTGAGAATATATTAATTATTCAACTTTCATTTGTCATATACTAACCAATGGTCCACCTTAGATGAATAATTACCCCATCACAGTTGATCAAATAAGTCATCTAATCATGGTAGGGGATAATTGTTCTTCATCATGATTTTTTGAGATCATGATAATAAATTCAAAGTTCCACTGATCCATCCTTCTTTTTGATAAAGAAAATTAGAACACCCTATAGTGAAGAACTTGAGAATATATAACCATTGTATAGATTCTAAGGTTGCTTCTTCTTCAATCCCCCGAACTCAATGGTGGATATTCTATAAGGCTTCTTTGATTTGAGACGAGATCCATGCATAAGATCAATTGAAAACATAGCCTTTTATTCAAGAGGAAGAATAATAAATTCCTTAGGGAACACATCAGTGTAATCCCTCCCAATGGGCATGTATTCGAGCATTATCCGCTCCTTTGTTTTAATAATTTGAGTAATATACAATTTATCATAATGAAATAATAACCACAAATTATATGATGATTATAATAAAATTCATCCCCCCTTACACTTTTACTGAATTACAGGATTCTTAAGGATGCGAATATTGATATCCCGTTGTTGATAGTTTTTGTGTATGTTATCTAAGGATACCCAAACCATTCCCAATATAATATAAAACTCTACTAATGAAATTAGTATGGGATTTTATTGGAGGTTCTTTCCACAAACCATGGACTCAAAGGAGTTACTTTCATTAGATTCAATAATTTCTATATTCTCTATTCTCACAGATAACGTAACAATTATATTTTGATACGGTGTTTAAATATTTATAATAAACATGTAGGATGTGAATGAATGCATAAGACCAAAATAAAAAAAATTAAATCAAAAATCTTCAATGAATAACTAGTTTATTTTTCACCACATCAATATTGGGATCCACCTTAGCAATAGTGATAGAATATTATATTCCTTTCTATGTTGGAGGTTTTTGCTGTTGTTTTCCTCTGACAACCACTGGAAAAGGGAATTGGTTCACATAATTTCCATGTTCCATGTAGTAAAAAAACTACAATATAGGTCAAGTGTTGGTCTAAAACTAATGTTATTCTTCTATATTAGTGGGAATATTTAAATCACTCCATAAACAATTATCCTGATGACCCTCTCTTTCACATTTGAATAATTTCCTACTACCCCTGAGCTAGATTCTAGTATGCTTCTTCCCACACTATTGACATTGGTAATGTTGGGGTTTGATTCCATTGTGGGAAATATTTATTGATCCTCAAATATTAAATTCTATTTTCAAATTTTTATCTTATATTCAATGAGACTAATGAGTGTATCTTATATACATTCTAACCTTAAGGGAGTAATGGAAAACATCCACATAATTGTCAATGTCAAGAGTTTCTAATTCCTTTCATAGAATCAGATTTAATACACTAAATAAGAAATCAACCATTAATTTATTGATCTAGAAAAATCCAAAGGAATATCTTGAAATCCATTCAACGTTTTCCTTGTATGCCCTGATAGAATTTCCTTCCATTTTCTTCGGTCTGAGGAATTGCATTTCCATATCAAGATATAAGGTTTATGGAAAATATTTATTAAAAATATTTTCATGATTGCTTCACATTCCATGGAATCAATATCATCCTTATTATTTTTATTTTCCATTAGTTTCCACCACATATATAATTCCCCATCAAAATGAACAAATTCCAATTCGAAATTCTCTTCTCCTGATCATTAAAAGAAAAAAGAATATATTCTCAAGGAAGATAATCCATTTTCCATGATATTAGTGTCTGAATATCCACAAAATATCCGAGGTCTTTCTCAGATAATGTATTTAATTGAAACTATATCTTTCCAATGATAAATATAGTCTTCCACATGATCAATTTTATTATTCATAACATCATATAGTTGATCTAGTACTTTAATGATGTTTTAGGCTCTATCTCTTATAAAATTTGGCATTTAATTAGGAAATTGTCACATTTCCTATAATTTTTTTTGTTGGAACGAGTTCTACTATTTTACCCAATTAAATAATAAAAATAAAATAAAATTATTTCAATTAAATACACAGATCATGAGCATACAAAAATGAAACTATTATCATTTAAGAAGAAACTTATAAAATGTATTTATATCCTAACATATGATTCCATAATTTTAAATATAGGTTATCCATTATGATAGAATTATCCCTTGTGTTCTTACTAATTTTTTATAGTCTAAATATCCACAAAAAATATTCCATTCTTTGATACCAAATACAGTGACCCTATAATTTTACACATAATATTACTTGATTTTAAGAATAATTATACATCGAATGCAATATAAAAAACAATACTCCTAGTGTATTAGGAATACTAGGTACAAAACATGAAAATAAAATATAAAATTATTTATTTAATCTTAATAACGAGTTTATAAATTCCTTTGAGATTCTGTATCATTATAGGATAACCTAGGGAATACAAGACAAATGGGATGAGATAAAAATCCCAATAAGGGAATAAACATAGGAATATAGAATAATAAATGAGTTAGAAGGCATAAAATTATAACATAAAAGGAATGAAACTTGAATAATAAAATGGAATCCAAAAAACAAATAACATGAATTAATATGATCATGAAATCATACGAATGTTATATAAATATACAACTTGACTTAACCATGATTCAATGATAACTACCAAGACTATATCACATGGTTGAAAAGGTCCCATAATGGATTAAGTTTACTCCATAATCTTATACATGACCTCTCAAGAGGCTAAAAATTACCATTTCATTTTTTCACCATATGGGAATACCCGTTATAACATTTTAATTCATATGTGTTCTACAAAAACAATCTAACATAAGGAATAAACCTATGGGTAACCCATTGAAAGAAATGGGTATCATAATCAAATCATAAATCATAACCAATGGGTTTATCAAAATGGTGTATAATAATTAATGGATTTAAAACATACATGGACATTTATAAGGGAAAATAGGCATATATAATGATAAATGATGTCAAAATGATGTGAAAACAAGTAAAAAAGAGTGTTTAAGAACCTATAGAAATGATCTATTTTAGTGTGATTTGAGGGAAAATATTAAAGAGTCCATAAAGATGAAATATGAATAATTGATTGAATAAAACAAAATAATGAACTAATATAGTTTTTAACAATTAAATGAGCGATTTAAAAAAAATATGGTGGCATAAAAAAGATAAAATAGTTTACTTGAAAATGGATAAGAAATTGGGGAGTTCTTTTTAATCAGGCTTGCTTATCAGGAGGAATTGAGAAGTAAACCTTATAAAATATGTATTTACATATAAAATAAGTATGAATTGATCTGGATACATAATTTTGGAATATAAAAATATAATATTTATAATTTTTATAATAATAATGATAAAATAATTCTTTTTATTGCGAGAGAAAGAGAAACCCAATGGTAATATAGAGGTTCAGAGAGATCCCTTAACTTCTGTTTTAAAATGTTTTACACTTGAACTTAATTTCATGAAAAATCAAATTATATTCATTAATAATTTAATTTTTAACCTCTTAATAAAATATTTTATTTACTACAATTTTATTCAGAACTTATATGTCTATTTTGTTGAGTTATAATTTTTAATTTTGTTGTTTCGGGAGTGTTCAATTCTAGGGTTTGTGGTCTGTTCCCTTGTGTATAATTATGGGAGTTATTTTCCAAAGGAATAAAAAACATATATTTTGAATTAAGTGGTATTAATATGATTAATTAAATTTAAATTATATCATATATACATATATATTAATTTATTTTTGATAATAGTATTATTCATTTGATAAGATGTTCATGATAAACTTTTAGTTTATTTTCCTGGGTTTTCGATATACCCGAACTATTTTATTATTTAATATTATGTATATATAGTAGTTACAGAACATTAAAATAGTTATATATATATTCTAATCTTATTTAACCATAATAAGGGTTTTTTGACAACCCTTTAAGGTTGTAAGGGAAAACCAAAAAGCGTTGTCCACGAAGGCAGTAAATCGACATATCAGAGACGATGTTTTCATTTTTAAGATAAAAGGGGAAAAAATATTTCATGATATATATAACATTGTGATAATAAAATTAAAGTATATATTTGATACTGGTGTCATCATTATGATTTGTTTTGGGAATTTTAGGGTACGATAAGAAAATAAAGAAAATAAAAGAGAATGATGTAGGATTTTACCTCTAGAATATTATCTCCTTGGGAGCCTCATTAAGGAAATTGGAATTGGAGTTTTGGTGAGACCATAATGGAAAATATGTGGGAAGGGTCTTGGGAGTGGAATTGGGGAAGATGATATCAATCTCTGAATCTAATAATTTTCGAGGAGAAGAGGTGGTGAGGGGTGGTATTTATATGGGAGGAGAGGGGATTTTTTGTTTATTTTATTCATCTGTTTATTATTTTTGATAAAGTATATTAATTATGATAATTAATATCACTAAATATAGTAAATTATTTATGTGAGTTCAATCCAATAGGGGTTACCATATCCATACATCATCCATGACTTAATCATTTATGTATTTCGTAAATACTGTAAATTTTCTAATTTCCCTATACACAAAATATCAATTATTTGGGAAAAATACAAAAATCCCCCATAACAATTTTTCAATTTTTATATATAAAAAATGATTTTTCTTTTATGATGTTTTTCAAAATATGATAAATTACATTTTTAACTAAAATAATTATTTATTAAAAAAATATCAATTATAATATTATAACATATTTTAAGACAATTTGAAAAATTAATTAATGTCACATAAAATTATACTATAATTATAATAAAAAAAATATTAATTTATGAATCTGTTTTATGAAAATAGAATTTCTTTTTAATCATTATATTAATTATAAAATTGAAAACAAGCATTTAGATTTAACAAAAATACCATCATTTATTTTATCATTTTAGAAACATTTCTATTCTTATTCCCTAATATAAATATATCACATTTTAATTTACAAGACACCAAAATTTTATTAACAATCCCATATGTGGGGATTTAATTCTTATATCTAGATTACTATTACTAACGGTCATCTTACTATTCCAACGGTTTGGTAACTATTCCAACTGTAATATTTCTAATGGTTATATGGGTTCAATACTTCTTATAAATACATCATTTCTATTAATCAGTCACTTATATTTTCTCCCATGGTTATATATATACTTGATATTTTAAATTAATATTATATTTTCAACACTGTGTTTTATTTATACATAATTTTTTGTGAGTGCATTCATTCTAGTGGGTCGATTAGATTCATATTTTCCCATTCTTATTATCTTATTTTATATTTATTATCCTACTATAATAATTGGTATTCTAATTTTTTTGTGATGAATAATTTATCATTAATAATTTATTATAAAATTTTTTATATTAGGTTCTCTTTGTTATGTATGTTATTTATAATCTATGACATAATTATATAAAGGGAAATTTCAATGATAAAATTATGGGTTTTTGAAGAACTACAGGCCATGTCCATCAGATAATATGATGTGTATAGGCACACTCATATATAATGTGAGTTTGTTGGAGAAGGAAAATTTTATACTATAGTTTAAACCTCATGTAACTTATTATGACCTATCGTGTACATCCTATAGAAATTTCTATCCCCTCCCATATATCCTTTTTTTAAGACTCACAATTGCCATGCGACATGTCAATTATAAGAAGAATTCCATGTGTGATGTGATAGTGGGTTTATTTTTGAGATTTAAGATATGACGTGAGGTGGTAAACGTACTTATCATTATCTATATCTAATTTGTGAAGTCAACACTAGAGTGGGATCTTTGATGTCACATTTGGGTTGGTGACCCCCCACCCTCAAAAGCACACAGGGTTTACAGCAGGAGTTCCCCATTTTTGAATTCATGTTGGATGGAACCCCTCTATACTCCCCATAGAAATGAGGTTTCATATCTACAGTGTCATTCCCTCTGTTTCATCAAGTACTGGATGAGGTTTGGAACCCATAGTCTCCTAGCGTGAGAACCCTCTTGTTGTGATGGTCCATTAGAAAGTAATGCATCCATTTTGGTGCAATTTAGGATTATGTTGAGCTACTAGAAGCATGGAAAGACATATTTTTGGATTTATTGGATGATATTTCATTTACACTGGTTTTGATGATGTAGATCCACTATATTTATTTGATGTGGTTTATTAGATCACATCCACCACATGAATTATTTTTATCCCATAGTCTTGTGGGTTGAGATGAAGATTACTTTTACTAGTTCTATGTGTTTTGCGGGGGATCCTACATGGTTTGTGTATAATCACCCCAAAACGGGGTTTCCCCCACATGCAATTTTTTATGAATACAATATGAAGATAGATGTTGGTTTTGGTGGAATTGGTGTTGATTAATCATAGCAGTACCTAGTGGAAGTGATCACTTTCATTGATTAGTTATTGAAGATCATGACTTGGTGTAACAAACCGACCCGATATGACCTCATCTCGGCACTGTAACCGATCTATCACATACCCAAAGTGTGTTCCCGATCACCATGGGATGGAAACAAGCACCTACGAATCAAACAACACAAAAGAGGGAACAATTTCAATCAACTTGATCAAACTCATGATATATATGTACTAAACACAGATAAGTATATCAGTGTAACAATATATTTTCTATATAAATTTTTACAAGAAGAAACAAGCATATCAAGGTAAACTCATAAATCCATGTAGTACAAAACTGAAGAATATGTATCAAAACACTAAGGAATACTATAGGTCCATGACATAGACTACTAATATGACAATAATAAAGGTCCTAAAAATATATCCTAGAACACATGCCTATGAAATAGTGGAATACCTCTTGGGTAACCCCCCCCCCCAAAAAAAAATGTCTATATGAGTCCCATAGAACAACAATCCTAGGAAACATATGAAATCACCAAGACAAGCATCCTTGATAATCACAAAACAATAGATGATAGATTGAATCTAAACCATCCACCCAAGTACCCAAGGTAACCCTTATGATCAATTTCACAATCCATTTTCAATGATTTTAAAACCATTCAAAATCATTTCACAATCCATTTATAAAAAAGAAGGGAAATACCATTTATCTTTTAAATCCATTTTTGAACGCAGAAAAACCATCATAGTGATTTAATTTATCAGTTTATAAAGAAAAACAAAAAAGGTTTATTATCATAGTCTACATATGAAACCTCCTGCCACAAAGCTTGTGTCACACACGCCCATAACGGAATACACTTTGAAGAATAATACAACTTATATCAATAGATATGGTACCAAGAATCTAGTGTGCTATCATGATAAAAAAAACGAATCAGAGAGAACACTTACCTGGAGAGACACACCACAGACACAACAAAGATACAATGATGATCTGATCGATCCAGAATGAGAGAAGCCTCAGAAAATTTCATAAGAAGATGCTTTATTCGAGAGTGAAAGAGTGTGGAAATAACGGACCGAGAAAAATTATGAATGTATGATTTATACATAGACATGGTCTGGGTCACGACGTCTAATCCCTAGTCAGTTTGTGAAGGCTTTCCTGGATAAGTATAACAAAAAAACCATCAGGATTGAAAAAAAATCAATCATTTTAAACCGACATGATTTTTACCCACTATTCACGATGTGTACTGATTGAAAACATGATCTCCCCTGTCGCAAATATTACAGAATGACTAGTACAGAACATGTACGTATGTTACATGATGTGTAGTAGCTCTAAATCCTTCAAAAAATCCAAAAAATGGATTTTAATGGATTTGAAAAAAATGGGATCTTAGTGAATGGAAATAAATTACCTAATCAAGGTAATATGATGTTACATAATCCCCACCATAATTTTTTTGTCCCTATAAAGTCTTGTGGAAGATGTAACTCCTAAAAAATGATGAGTCCACTACTCCCTCATCAAAGTCTCTCATTCCCAAGAATCATGAGAATATGATCCTTATTTCCATAAAAATCTAACCAAAAAATAAATTTCCTTGGGAAGACATTCATTTGACAGTCAACGTTCATAGTTAGTTTCTCCAATATAGAATCATATATCTCCAACTCAATTTCATCCCAACTCAGAATGTGATATAAATCAGGGTGATACTTCTTGAGCTGAGATATATTAAAAAATCATGGATGCCCATCAAATGAATCGAAAAAGCTTACTGATAAGAAACCTAACCAAGTCGTTCAGTGGTCTCAAATGGTCCCACATAACTGGTATCTAACTTCCCATGTTTTTCATGCCAATAGTGTCTAAAATGAGGATAAAGTCTCAGGAAGACCCAGTCACCATAAAAAAACTCCAAACGAAGATGTCATCTATCTGTATATGATTTCTATCAACTCTTTTCTGTAACTAGATGTCATCGCAAATCATCAATCTTTGAGGACATTTCATGAACCGAACTTGGTCCAACTAAAGATATTTCACCAACTATTTATCTAAAAATATGTGATCTTCATGGGAAAACATACAATGACACTAAGGGGGCCATTCTTATTGATGACTAATAACTATTGTAATAAATAAACTCAAGAAATCATAGATGGATATCCCATGAATCACCTAAATCCATGAAAAATAAGCAAATAATATCCTCATGGATCTTAATTACATGCTTTATTTTACCGTCTTTCTGTTAATGGCAAGAAGTGTTCAATTTGATATGTGTCTCCATTACCTCTTCAAAATTCCTCCAGAACATTTAGGAAAACCTAGTATACATATCTTACAAAATGGTAGAAGCACTCGCATATAACCTCACAATCTCTTACATGTATTAAATATTCAGATCTCCAAATTTATTGTTTTCTTTGATCAGAATGAAATTAGTATTCTTATTCAACCGATCAACAACCAACCAAATATCATTTTACCTCAGGGTTTCCATTGAAACTGAAAAACAAAATCTATGGATAACATTTACCATTTTAAAACTGGAACAAGAAGTGGCTGAAGCATACTATCGGTGTTGAAGTTCTCTACCTTTATCATTTAGAAGGTGTAACAAGGGGACACATAATATACAATGTCTCACTTCATACCTGGACACCATAACCTTCTTATCATGTCATAAAAAATCTTCTTAATGACTGGATGTCCGAACCACAAAGGTTTGTGACCACCAAAAAAGACTAGACTCCTCACATATTCTAGTATGATAATACTTTTCTCAAAGTGAATAATACTATCTAATTAAAGATGCCAACCTGAAACAGTTTCCCCACCATAATGTTTTTACAAAGTCTTATGAAACTCATCATTCTACTGGTCACTCTTCATGATAGACTCCAGGTGATATGATGTTAACTGAAAACTATATTGAACCATTCCTGAAACATCTTCATGAGCATATGGATGCAACTTATTGAAAAGAACTATGAGGTTCCCCTCCTCCTTCTATTCCCAAACATCCTGTGATGGTAACTTTATTCAAAGAGCATCTGCAACACCATTCCCTTTCTCTAGGGTGTAGAAGATGTCACAGTCAAACATCTGACTATATTCTATTCAATATCTCTATCAGAGATTAAAGCCTTTATAATATAATATATAGCTCAGACTCTTAGGATTAGAGAAGACCGTGAACATATCCCCAAAGAGCTCGTGCTGCCAACATTTACAGGTATTCATAACCGCAACAAGCAATGAATCATGAGTGTGGTAGTTATTCACATGTGGTAGGAGATTTTGAGAGCTTTAAGATAACACATTATCATCCTACATCAAAAATAATCCCAAACTATCACCTAACTCATAAAAAAACACCATGTCTCCCTTAGTGGGATTAGGTAATATTATAATAGGAGATTATGATAGAAGCCTTTTCAGTTCAATGAAAGAAGACTGACACTATGAATCCCACGTGAATTTTACTACCTTCCTGGTAAGAGTAGAAAAAGGTGATTCCAACATTTACAAATCCTTGATAAACAGTAAGTAGTATCCCGCAAGACCACAGGAGCTCCTGATTTCAAAGACATTATTTGGTTCCTTCCATGTCAAAACAACCTATACCATTTCTAGTTCAACTGATAATACAAGATTAAAAATTGTGTGTCCCCATAAATTCACTTATCGAATATAAAAACATCATTTTTAATTCTTTCTATATAAATGATGATTTATTATAATATCCAAAACGAAAATCATATGGTGCTCATGCTCACACTCGGAATATGAATAAACCAAAATATCATCCACAAACAACACAAAAAATGTGTCATGATATTGATGGTATAATCAATTAATCGAATCCATAAAACCCGAAGGGTGATTATTATGATAAAATGACATCAAAAGATATTCAAAATGTCTATACCTTCTCTAGGATGCCTTCTTCAGTATATTAGGCTCTCGAACTCTGAGTTGATGATAACCCAACTGAAGATCAATCTTCAAGAAGAACTTTCCCCACATAAAATAATAAAAAAATCATCCATACATTGTAAAAGGTAAATATTCATAACCATTAACTAGATAAAATCATGATAGTACACACATAAAAAATGCGAACCATCTACTTCCTTGGCATAGAGAACAGGGGTTACCCAGGGTAAAACACTAGGGTAAAGAATACTTTTTTTAATTGGTTGTCCAACTAAATATTGAGCTCTTTCAACCATGATAGTACCATCCAATAAGAAGGCATAGATACTAGCTATGTACCTAGAACTAGGTGAATTGTCTACTCTACCTCTATATCTAAAGGAATACAAGAGAAATCAGCTGGAAAAACATTACGGAAATCTCAGAAAACAACATGAAGGTCATCAACAACAAAAAATTCAACAAGATCAAACATAGAAGTAGCCAACAAACACCTAATCTCTTGGTAGGAAGGTCCTCCATGACAATACCATTGGTCCCACTCTCTCAAAATCACAATAGGGATCCCACTTTCATTAAGAAATGAAACATGATGATGATAACAATCATCCTCATCATAATGAGCGACAAGACAATCCACACTGATGATGATTTCAAACATATCCTGATGAAGAATGTGAAAATCCTAGACCAACTCTCTATTAGATATTGTTAAAAAATAATGACACAAACCCCTAATATTTCCTCTTTAAAAGAGGTGTAACTAACTCTATTGTAATGTGAATATGTTCTGTTGGATGTTTATGCAAATCAAAAAATCATGCATATAGAGATGAGAAGGAGGGACCAATATCATACTAAGAAATTGGTACTAAAGATTACATAAGAATCATAGCTCTCAATGTTTCTTTACCTACATCAACTTCTATAGGACACTCATCTAATGCGTGTAAAGGCATAAATCTTGAGTCTTGTGGCTAGATCCCTATAGTCTTTGAAGCATCTTACTAGACCACATTTGTCGTTGGAGATGAAAAACCTTACAATAATGAGGTGTATTTATTTCCTGATAGAAATGTTGTATATGACCAACATGTCCACAAATATATCACATCTACAGGAGCATAAGACAAGAATATATAGTATTCAATACCTTGACACACTGATAGAAAGTTAGAGGTACACTGCTAGTTATAACAGATGGTGCGGAGGAGGCTCGCAGTTGAGACCCACCTTCACCACTTTTGTGATAGTCCTGCCACATCCTCTTCTTCTCATGTATGCCACTGAAGATGTCACTAGTTGGAAGAGAAGAGGTTTAAATTATAATGTTTCCATCCATGTTCATATTTTATATCATTTCCCTTTCTACTTTAACTACATAGGTAGAATGATTCAACATAAACACATGTGATTTGATATCTGTTCACAAACCCTATAGGTATTTTTGAGCCCTCAGCTGGACATTCTATACAATGTCTAGATAGAAACAAGAAATATCAACAAACTGGTTGGTGTATGCCCACACTGAATTCTCTCCCTACTACAATAATAGGAAATACAGAGACTTTGAAAAAATCATATACTCCAGGATAAAATTTTGAAAGAATAGTGTTTTGAAACCCTTCCATTCCAAGCCCACATGTCTCTCTACCTAGACCATAGAATTTCACAAACATTTTTCGGAAGTCTCGAGCCTGAACACTGAATATTTTAACATGATCTTATCTAGCATCTATAGGAATTCATATATTTGATCAATCCTATATTTCCAATCCTCCATTACTTGAGGTTCAGTTGTTCTCTTAATGGATGGTGGATTCTCACATAAGAACTCTCCTGATCGATATCTCTCACCTCTAGCTCCTAGATGTAATTCATCCATAGAGTTCTGGACTCATGGCACATTCTGATCAACATCACAGACTACCTGCATGATATTTTTGTTGAGATTATAATCCATAATTGGATTTCCATGAGGAGCAATAGATGTACCTTCCCGAGGAACATGTGGGAGACGTATTGAGGAATAATGATACACATCAAAACACAAGAATAATCATACATCATAACAAATCTCAATTCAATCTAGAAAAACTATAAGTATAATCTGAGATTTTAACTGAAAAATCCAACACCACATATACATATATCTACATCCCATGGTATCTTGTCTCTTTTTACAACTTGATCTGGATAGACTCTTATTGAAATATAGCTGTCAAGTCCCAAAAAACCTATCTATTGTCCAACAATGGTCCAAGGAAAAATATTCTTGAGAAAAAACCTCATATGATACAAAATTTTAATGAAAGACCCAATTTTCCCTCAACCCGACACCAACCCTATCTGTCACACACCTAAAGGGAATTACTGATCCCAAAGGGTTGGTGATAAGAAAATTACCATTGAGTATCAAAACAAACTGAAAAATTTCACACAGCCTGATAAAACACTTGGCATATATGTTAAAATAAAAATTAGGTATATCACTTTCAAGACATATTTTCTGTATCATTTTTCCCAATAATAAACATGAATATCAAGGCTAGCTCAAAAATCCAAGTAGTATGAAACGAAATCACATGTCTCACAACACCAAGGAATACTACATATCCAAACTGTAGACTACTCATACAACAATAATCAAGAGAACAACAAAATAATTCTACAACACATGCCTAGGAATAAGAGGAATTCCCTTTAAGTAAACCCCCAAAAATATCAATATGGGTCAACTAGAAAAAAATCCCTAGGAAACAAAAGAAATAACTTAGACAAACCTCCAAGATAATCAGAAAAAAATGGATGATGAAATCAAACTATACCTTCCACCAAAGTATCCAAGTTAACCCATGTTCTCAATTTCAAAAACTAATTTCAGCGCTTTGAAAACCATTAAAAATCATTTCACAATCCATTTGAAAAAACCATAGAGAACACATTTCTATTTTTAATCCCTTTTCAACACAGAAAAATAATCATTCTTATTTAATTAACAAGTTTATAAAGGAAAAAAATAGGTATATTATCATAGGCTAGAGAAGGGACCACCAACGTCAAAGATCGGTTCACATACACTCTTAATGGAACCCACTCGGAAAGAAATCCAAATATGAAAATGAAGGCCCTAGAATAAAACCCTGAAATTTTAGGATTGATTCAAATATAAACACATGAGGTCGATGGGAATGAATAAATCCCCACACCTCGATGATGAACACCCACAACACCACAACCAATAATGGAAAAGGTATCTGGAACAAGATCTCACAATGTATCTAGAAGAAACTGAGAAGAAGGGTCTAACTTTGATCAATAGATCTGATACTATAAATCTTGGGTACTATCATGGTCAAACACAATGAAGAACTAGAGAGAACACTTATCGAGAGAGATGCACCATATACACAATAATGATCCAAAGGTGATCATATCAATATGGAAGGAGAGGAGACTCTAAAAATTTCCAAGGATGTTCTTCAATTTGAGAGTGACAGAGTCTATAAAGAAAAAACAAAAAAAACATCAGAACACATGATTAAAACCAAGACGCGTGCCGAGTCATGATGTGTAACCGCTAGTCATGTCATGAAGGTCCCATGGGATGAGTACACTAAAAAACCCAATGCTTCTGATAAAAAATCCTTCATTTAAACCCTACAAAATGTGTACCCACCATTCACAATGTGTACAATTTCACTGCATGATCTCCCATATCACGACATGTACACAACAACTAGTATATGATGTGTACCTCAGGTATATGACGTGTTCCTACTCTGAAGCCTGTAAAAAATCAATAAAATAGGATTATAAGGACCTTGAACCAAAAGGGAACTTAAAGAAGGGGGAAAATATACCATATCAAGGTAACGAGATGTTAAAGTGTGGGTCTCCCTTTCTTTTGTCATTTTTATTAATTTTTTGTTGAGACCGTTTTATTATATGAGAATGTATTTTTATCCTTATTCCCTATTGGTATTTAATATTATACAGTGAGATATTTTAATAGGTTTTTGCATGAATTTATATACAACATTTTATTTCGGTTACTATTACTCTAAATCTTTTCATGGAGTATAGTCATATGCGTGTAAATGTACCTTAGGAAAAGGACTCAAAAATGTATTATATTCATTATCTGTTCTAGTCTCCACACCATGGAAAATTAGAGGCTAGATAGTGGTGTCCCTCTTAGCTTATCACCTGTCCATGTGGGGCCTTGGTAGGTCAGTTCATGATAGAGTTGTATAAGGGTTTTCTTTCTTAGGGATTAATTTTTGGAAATAGAATTGTTATGAGGTTTGGTATGGGAACCTAGTGAAATTATGTTAATGTGTCTCGAGTTTGATTATTATTCTAGAGAACCACTAATGGTGTGGATGCTGGCGTATCAAGACAATGACCCTGACTCCCTATTTTCTAACTCGACCGGATGAGGTACTAGTTGACGTGAATAAATAGTATATTCATCATATAAGCATGGGTCCTTAAATTCCATATCCTTTTTGAGTCATCCTGCTAGATATTCTCATATTTCTATGGGTTATCTTGTAAAAATTTTACAATACCCCCATGAAGTCAAACTTTATGAGTGACATGAAGGATTTTCAAGGATGATATTCTCAGTGATGAGGATTATCTTTAGGGGAAAATAATGAATGTACACCCTCTAGGTGGCCTATAAAGATTAACCCCACCCATCAAGTAGCGATACAACATGATTATTATAGACCAATCCAGTGACAACCTTCACTTTGAGTGGTCTACAGTTTTTGATGTCAATGAAGATGATCCACATTTTCTATACATACTATAGAAGTTTCAGAATCAATGTCTTCATCATGTTCATGGTGATACATATCCTCATGCAGCTGGGGATTAGATATATTTGTTTGTTCATGTATTCAGATTGGTGAAAAACCTATCCAATCGGATGGTAGAACATGTGGCATATCTTTTTGATGGAGTAGATTAGAATTTGTGGGGTTTAGTTACATAGACTGATGATGAGGAGACACTCACTCTGATAAAGTTGGATCATTTTTTCCTCAAGAATTAATACCATTATACCATGAACTCACTAAGATTAATGGTCATTTTAGAGATACAATAGGGAAATATGACTACTCTAGAGTAAGTGTGGAATTTTACCAAACCCATTCATTACACTCTTATTATGGGGTGTGGTATATTCTTCTACACATTGATGTTTGAGAAGATACTCTAGAGATACATTTGGGATGTAGTGGTTCCTCTGTGCCTTCCCATTTAATATGGGATGCAAGAATGAGCCTTAGTGATGTAGAACATCATGGAAGAGGGACACTGTGTTGTAGGAGAAGATAATGGGAATTGTGGAGATAAATCATCTTATACAGTTGTTAGATTCTATTTGCTGGGTACCTGACACTAAATATCTTCTCAGAAGAATCATTCCATATTTCAAGGATTAGTAATACAAAGATCCCATCGAGGATCAAGTCTGCTAAGGGATGATTTATGTTATTCTTGTGATGGTCATGGTTACGTGGTGTGTGAATTCCCGACACAACATTCCTCTAATGGTAGGATAAATTTTTATGGTTTTTCATGATATATGAGACACCATGATCATGGACCTCTTTGGGACATTGAGGGTGGACCCTAGGGAGATAGAGATAGAAAGGGGGCTGAAACAACCTCGAGAAGTGAAAAAATGGTAGATGGTGAAATTATGAGTTACTTATACCACCACCTCTAGAAGGACCACTGATGTCACATTAAGATAGAGGAAAAGGGTGAATCCAACTTCTGGTTATAGATAAGTATGACAGGGAGGATCCATAGATGGTTCAATGTTGGATTTTGGTCTTCTATACTTTAGATCCGTTACTGATAGCAGCCTGTGAAGGTCATTACTTAATATCTTTATCCATAATTCTTTGTATTGATATCCTATAAATTCTCCAAGACCATTCTATATAGTTATAGTCTATTGCTGGAATGGATTCTATAATCTGACACATCTGAAAATAGTTCATTATTTCTCTTAGTGGAGAAAATTTTATTTATGATCTCTTTATGAATATAATTAAACCTTATATCTTCATCATTGGAATATACTGGCCAGCCAAAATATATTCCTAGAAAGACTATCAACATAGGAAAATTAAGGTTATTTTGTGTCACGAACGAACATGGGTACCCTGGTAACACGATAACCTTGTTGTCCCTAACAAGAAAAAATGTATAAAAGAAGCAAGACAATATGTAATAAACAAACAAGACAAAATGTATAAACAAATGAAAATCCACCAGGAGTAATGTGTCAGATGTTAACAAGGCATAAACCAGCCCAAATCACTATAACCAATGTTTTAAAATGGTAAAACACCACCATGGTCCCTAAGTACACAACTCAACAAGACCAAATCTACACTGTTGGATCCTCCTCCAAGAGATCCCTTCCCATTTCCCAAATTTGGAAGAATAATGTCTATAAACACCGAATGGTAAAAGTAGGATTTTAGCCTAAGCCTAGTAGGATACCACGAAATATTCTATAACTGGTTCCAGATATATATTATCAAAAGTAATGCTTTCAATTTAAATGTAAATAGGTTTGGAAATTAAAAATCATATTCAAACAAAACATGCTATACATTTTCTAAATGATTAATAAATAATTTAATCCAAGGCTTCACAAATGATGGAATCTTTCCAAAATAATGGATTAAATAAAATAGTTAAATAAATAGTTTATATGAACTCATCAAAGGCATGTAAATTAGTTTTATAACTTTGGAATACATTTATATCACATATAAAAATAAAAAAGTGGTCTACATGGTATTCTACTAAAAGGATTGATAGTATTAACCATATACAAGATTCTTCAATCTCTATGTGAACTCATGAAAAATGTGTATAAACACATCCCTATGATACCGGCTGCAGAAGACTCATCACCACCCCGTCAAAGATGTGGCCTGTTTCATTAATGTTTTAGAACATTGTAATAACATAGAGTGTATCCAAATAACTCACTAACTACCAAAGGATTTCAGGCACTCTTACATGACATGAGAACTATTTTAATAATTTTTAAAATATGATCAATCCCATTCTTCCACTTCAATGATTCCAATTTCTTTCTATTTTAAATGAAAATAGGTTTTATTCTACAAAATTCTTTTTTCACAAGATAAAACCCTTTTGTTTCTATCAAAAAAATTTAAGCCATTTACACTAGTTTGAAATCCATTCAAAACCAATTACATCATTTCACAATTTATTTCCACAATTAAATTGATGAATTTAATTGAAATCTTTTCCATCAAATCCATTATTTAAATTAAACAATTAAAATCATCCAATTTCCTTAAACACCACCAACTCAATAGAAATGGGGGATTTCCAAATTTCCATTCCAAAACCATTTTAAATATCCCAATTAATTGGTGTCATGTTTTTATCAATTTAATTGAAATATAATTAAAGCAATAGAATTTAAATCAACAATATAAATAATTCAAGCAATTCAAGCATAATAAATTTGGATACTTGCGACAGAACCACGTACCCCAAGGTCATTAATGTCAACCGAAAAGATAATGTACAATGTGTGGTTTAATACACCTCCTCATGATCTTTTTATAAATGCTTCTACACAACAATTATTTATGTTCATCAAGGTTTTCTAGTACCAAAAAATCTATTTTATTTCACAATGAAGTAAAATAATTACATGCGATTCCATTTTCACTCTCGTAGATAATCACTAGACTATCGACTTATTTTAACACATGAAATTGTAAAAAAACTTCCATAAGAATAATTATAAATCTCATTTGTTAATTATATCCCTATATTTTATTTCACAAGGAAATAAAATATTACATGTGATTATATTTTCTCTCTCATGGATAATCTCTGAATCATCATTTTTTGTTAATGCTTGTGTTTGAAATTATCCTTCAATAGTTCATTCCATTACTCGTTGATAATTTTATATTTAATACAATTATCCTTAACTTTCAATGTAAATATCAAAATTATATATCGAACTATATATTTATATATACATACATATATATCTATATATCTCTCTCTTTTGAAAATCAAAACAAATATCATTAGTTAATTTTAATAAATTATCCCAAGGGTGTTTATCGATATATAATTATATATGTAAGTATATATATATATTTTGAGAAATCATTATCTTTTGATAATCCAAATAATTATCGTTTGATAATATTAAACAAATATCCAATCAATAATATTTTTGATAATTATATTAGACAAAACATTTCTTGCCTTTGATAATTCACATAAACATGTGTTTGATAATTTCCTTAAATTATTCTTTGATTAGTTGGAATAATTATCCTTTGATAAAACATCATAATTATATTTTGATAATCTCTACCAAAATATCCTTTTATTATTTCGATGATGTATCTTTTAATGATCATTGATTAATTCCATGATAATTCTTGGTTTTATCATTTTAATAAATTGTTAAAATTTCCATGTGATAATCATGTTCAATTATAATTCTCATATTTTGAAACTATATTAGATAAATTTGCACAATTATTATATGATAATTTTTGGTAGAATTTCCCATGACACAAAAAATATCAAAAATAATGGAATTATCCTTTAATAATTTATAGTTTGTTTATTAATTTTCAATTATTATTGATTTCTTATATTTTAAAAATTATAGAATATTTAATGACGAATAAATAAATATATAAATAAAAACAAATCATAAACTAGGTAGTTCTCAACACAGGGGAAAACATGGAGAAGGTTGGGCCTTGAACTAGGTAAGAACTTGGATTGGATCAATAGAGTTCTATAAAATGAAATAAGAAGAGTTTTGGGATTATCAAGAATTATTTGAATTGACCAACATCAATGATCAAGGAAATCAATAAAATTTAAGAACCCTAAAAACATTGTGCACAAAAACCTATTTTAATACACAAAATTAGATCCTATTTTCAGCTGATAATTCATGATAGAGTTATTAGTTTTATCTCACTAATGCATTACCAATAGAAACAGATCAAATCTGTTGAAATATGAAGGTTTTAGATCAACCCATTGATCAACAATTGAGTTTTTGTGGTGCTAAAGAATATTCTTTAAAACCAAATAAATAAGAAAAAATATAAATTGAAATTAGTTATTTATTGTAAAAATTAAATTACACAAAACGCCTATTGCACATGAATGTTATGACTCGTCTTGGGTAAACACCCCATTCATATCCAACGGTGGTCTCAGATTTCTGAAACAATGAACCATTTGAGAGATATTAATGTTTTCTTAATTAAAAAAATTTAAATAAATAAATAATTAAAATAATAAGAGTTATTTTTGAGAGGGAGGCATCCAAATTCTTGAAACATACAAATAGTATACCCCATCTTTGGTAAAACCTTTATTCAGGACCCATCAGTGGTCTTAGACTTATAAGACTCACTGTTTAATAGGTATTTAATTATTTTTAATAAAATAGTATATTAAATATTATTTAATAAATTTATCTCATGATAAAGGCATCCAAATTTTCGATGCCTTTGAATGTTATATCCCAGCTAGGGTAAACACCATATTTCGAACATAATATAGGTCTTATATTTCTCATACGATTCATATTTTTAGAGTTATTCAATTATTTTTAATAAAATGTGTTCACTTAATATATTACATTTAGTATTTTTATTCAATCTTCACCAATACTTTATGGGCCTTAGAATCACAAAATAACTCAATGTTGAACTCTAAAACTATTTAATTGAACATTGCAATATGATAGCAGACATTTGTAGTCTAATAACACATTTATCAAAATTTTGTTGATAAATTATTTTTTCATACTTAAGATATAAATAATTTAACACAAGGGGTTTTTAAGAATACCTGAAATAGTAATGGGATGTTACATTTTCCCCACCATATGTTATTTCTATCACCAGAAAGCCTAGGAAGAAGCATCCACATCAACTAGATAAAGAATATACTCTCTCATCAGTGTCTCATTCTCCCACATCTCATAAGAAAAAAACCATGTTTCTATAGAACATAGAATAGAGGTATCTTCCACCCACTAATTACATTAGTCTCAAAATCAACAACCTTGACTAGCTATTCATCCATAGATAAATCAATTTCAATCTCAAGATCACTCTTGCTCAAAACATGATATGGATCACATAGATACTTATGTAGATATGATTCATGAAACATGTTATGTATCGACGTCAACTGTAGTGGCAGTGATAATTGTTAACAAACTTTCCCCACTTGATTAACAACCATTAAAGGTCCCACAAAATGAGGAACAAGCTTCTCTTGCCTCCCAATACATCAACGAACCAATCGTGATGAAACTATTAAGAACAATTGGCCAGCAACCAATAACTCCATAGATCCATTAAGATGATCAACATATGACTTATATCAGCTTTGGGACGTTAAATTACATTGTTTAATCAATTGAGTCTTTATTTTTTGTTCTTAAACTATACTTGGTCCAACCAGGGAACTTTCCCCAACTCAACATAAGAAGGTTTTAACTTTCATGACCTTGGGTCCCACTCTCATTGAAAGATAGGAGACACACCATGGGTGTGGTAAGGTAGATCTGTAAAATATAACAATTAATCTTGGCTTTATTGGCAATTATACAATCCAATTCGAAGATGATGTAAATAGGACTCTTGTTGGGAAATTGAAAACATCAACAAAACTCTACATACAATAGAGAAAAGACAAAAATGGGATTACGAGTACCCTACTATCTCTTTATACTAAGTGGTATATTAATGTCCATTACACAAGATAGTTTCCCCATAGGAAGATATATCTTATTAATGGTTTGGGTTCAAATAAAATGAGTGAGGTACACTAATATTAAATAGAGTAGTCACTAAAGTTGAAGATATAGTAATTAAACCTATCACGGTAACTAGACCTGTATCAGCTTCCTCAGGATACTCTTCCTCTACATGAAGAATCTTATTTCTAGATACTTGTAGCTGGAACCATTTTTTACCAGAATAATTTGATTACCCTGCAATTTTTGAAGGCTCTTGATGATATCTTGCTACTATGTGGAGTGGAAAAGTTGTGGAATAACTTCTATAAGGGGATAAACATCTACATGATCCATAGATCTGTTATCCTTCTCAATATAGAAATAATCCAACACCCTGGCCAACACCATTGACTCTGGACAGAAGTGGTTAGTTAAATAAACCATTAAGTACTTCCCCTCTAAGACCCCATATTTATTTTCTCCCACTATAAAATCCCACCATACCTTTCCTGGTCCCACCAACACGATGCTGGAACACATCACCATGATCTCATCTGTAGTCTCGATGAACTCAAACAAGTGTTATACACTTCCCAACCATTCTTCAATATGATAAGGATTAGTGGAGTCTTTGAAAATTGATGGTTACTGGCGAAAGAAATCTTGAAAATGATTTCTTATAAAATCCCCATAAGGATCCAAAACTGGAGCCTGAACTGGGACAGGTGATGGTGCCTACCCCAAAGCATGGACAATACACATTATCACCTCAACAAGATTCAAATGCACTACATGATTCACTCACTGAGGTTCAACAACAACCTCCTCCTTGATCAAATGCACACATTTTCATAGGGGTATAATGTTACAAAACATAATATTTTAGTAGGAAGAGATTAGATTAACACTAAAACTATGTAATGAGAGAAATTATTCTCAATAGATGGAACAAACAAGAGTTGGATTTCCCTTTATCTAAATCACAATAGGGAAAAGATATAAACTAAAAATCAAGATTCCATTACCTAACCACCCATGTCGACTAAAGGTTCATTGCAGTGAGAGATATCGAGAAACACAATCGTAACAACCTCCTATATAACGACAAAATTTCATAACTGCATACTAACTTCAAGTCAAAGCTCTACTTCCCTTTGATACAATTTTTTCATGAACCAACACAGTTACCTTGGTAACCTGATAACTAAGATGACCGTAACATTGCCCAAAGGGAATTTTAAATCCCCACGGTTCAATGACTATCACCTAGAATCACACAACATGTAAGTGTGAATGATTTTTCCACCAACAATGTAGAAGAAAAGAAACATAAAAAATTTCATAAAGAAAAGAAATTCTATTGGGACTAATGTACCCGAAGTTAACATGTCATAAACCAGCCGAAATAACAACAACCAAAGTACTAAAATAAAAAAACCACCCCAAGGTCCCAAAATACACAACTCACAAACACCAATGCTCAATAACAGGATCCCCCTCCATGATATCATTTCCCTTTGCTCGAACCTGGAAGATGAAAGTTTACAAAAACCCAAAAGAAAATGTTGGGTGTGATCCTAAGCCAGGTAGGATACCACCACAAATTACATAACAGATTCCAAATATAGATAATCCTATAAAAACATTCAATTTTAATGAAAATAGGTTTGGAAATTCAAAAGAAAATTTAAAAAAACATGCTATTCATTTAATTTTTTTTAAAAATACTTTAAGAAATGTATTTAGAAATGATGGAATATTTTTAAAACAATGGAAAAAATAAAACAGTTTCATAAAATAATTTATTTAAATTTAGTAGAGTCATGTAAAAGAGTTTTACAATATTGGAACACAATTATATCACATATATAAATAAACAACTGAGAAACATGGCTATATTCCCAAAGGTATGATAGTATTAACCAACTATAGGATTCATCACTCTCTATGTGAACTCATAAAAATGTGCATACACACATCCCTCTGACACGAGGCAAAGGAGACCAGTCACTAACCCGTGAGGGGTGTGACCCGATGCATGTCTGTTTTTGAATTTTGTACTAGCGTAGAGTGTATCCAAATAACTCACCTACTACCTAATTCTTGTATATGATCTTATATAATGGGAGAACTATTTTATGACTACTTAAAATTTGATTAATCTCATTCTTACACAATAAAAAATTCCAAATTCATTCCATTTCAAACCAAAATAGGTTTTATTCAAAACATACATTTTTTCACAAAATATAACCATTGAATTTTTATGAATTCATTTTAATCCATTTTCACCTGTTTTAAATCCAATGAAAACTAATTCCATCATTAAATAAATTATTTCTATAGTTAAATTCAATAATTAAATTCAAATAATTTCCTTCAAATTCATATTTAAAATAAAAAATCTAAATCAGCCAATTTCCATAAACACACCCAACTCAAAGGAATTGGGGGTTTTAAAAATTTCCATGCCAAAACCATTTCAAAAATCCCAATTCATTGAATTTGGGTTTTTGTCAATTTAGTTGAAATCAAATTTTACCAATTAAATTTAACTCAACATTTGAAATTAATCAAGCAATTCAAGGATAATCAATTTGGTTAATCTAGATGGAACCACCTACCTCATGGTCATGAAAGTTAGTGGAAAAGATAAAACACATTGTGTTTTTTAATACAACTCCTCACAACCTTATTATCAAATCATCGACACACCAATGCATGATGTACATCAAGGGTTCCTAGAACCAAAACATCTATTTTATTTAACAAGAAAGTAAAAACATTACATGCGATTACATTTTCTCTCTCTTGGGTAATTTATGGATTATCATTTTATTTTAATGGATGAAATAATAAGAAATATCTATAATAATAATTATAAACCTTATTCGATAATTATATCCTTCTATTTTATTTCACAAGGAAATAAAATATTACAAGCAATTACATTTTTTCTCTCCTAGATAATCCCTGGATAATCATTTTATGTTAACTCATGTGTTTTAAATTATCTTTCAATAGTTCCTGAAATTAATTATTAATAATTTTATATTTAATAAATATTTCTTGAACATATAAAATAATCATCAAATATATATATCTAACTATATATTTAGACACAGACACACACACATTTACATATTTATTCTGACTATCTAAACAAATAACATTAGATAATTTTAATAAATTATAACAAGTGTTTTTATAGATATATATATATATATATATATATATATATGTATTTTGATAATTCATTATATTTTTATATTCTGAATAATTATCGTATGATAATTTTAAACAAAAAACCATTCAATATTTTTTTGATAATTTTTTTGGATAAAACATGTCATTTCCTTTAATAATTCACATAAACATATTGTCAATAATTTCTTAAAACTATTCCTTGATATGTTTGAATAATTATTCATTGATAAATCTTCATAATTATATTTTGATAATCTCTACCAAAATATCCTTTTATAATTTATATTAATTATCTTTTGATGATCATGGACTAAAGCCTTCATAATTATAAGTTTTATCATTTTAATATATTTTTAAAATTATCATGTGATAATGTGGTTCAATTATATTTCTAATATTTTGAAACTATCTTTGATAATTGTACATAATTATCAAATAATAATTTTTCGTAGATTTTTTATTTTCACAAAAAACAATAATAATAATAGAATTATCATTTTACAATTTATTGTTCATATTAATTTTCAATTATAATTGATTTTGTATATTTTCATAACTCTAGAATAATAAATGAAAACAAAAATAAATAAATGAAACCAAATCGTAACCAGGGTTGTGCGCTATATAGAGGAAAAAAGAAGTATAAGGTCGCTTTTCGAACCAGGTAAGATCATGGATTGGATAGATGGAGTTCCATTAAATGGAAGTAGAGGAGTTTCAGGATCCTCCAGACTTATTGGAATCGATCGACATCAATGATAACGGAATTCCAAAAATATAAGAACTCTAAAAACGATGCTCACCTAAACCCATTTCAAAACACCCTATTTGATCACTATTTCACCATATATTTGTTGATAGAGTTATTAATTTTTCCTCTTTAATGTGTTACCAGCTGAAACACATCAAAACTGTTGAAATTGAAAGGTTTTAGATCAACCCATTGGTCAATAATGGAGTCTGTGGCATGCTGGATAAAATGCAACAAAACCAAATAAATAATTTTTTTATTAATTGAAAATAATTATTTATCATAAAATTTATATAACAACAAATTCCTATTGCGCATTAATTTTATGAACCATCTAGTGTATACCTCCCATTTAGGAAATAGTGATGGTCTAAGATTTCTCACACGAAGAACCATTTGGGAGATATTAATGATTTATTAATTAAAAAATGGAATAAATAAATAATTAAAATAAAATGAGATATTATTAAGACTAAAGTATCCAAACGCCCAATGCTTACAAATGTTATACCCTATCTAGGGTAAACCCCTCATTCCGGACCCATTTATGGTCTCATATTTTCCATACAACTCACTATTTAGGATATATTTAATTATTTTCAATAAAATAATATATTAAATATTTTTTAATAACTTTATCTCATGAGAGAGACATGAAAATGTCTATCAACTTAGAATGTTATACCACTCTTAGGGTAAACACAATATTTTATACATAACAGTGGTCTTAGATTTCTCATATAATTAACCACTTTAGAGTTATTCAATTATTTTTAATAAAAAGTGTCCACTTAATATATTATATTTAATATTTATCTGTAGTCTTCGCTAAGACTTTTTAGGCCTCAGAATCACAGACTAATATATTATAGAACACTTGAAATATTTAATTGAACATTCCAAGATTTTAACTGACATTTATAGTCTTTAACATATTTATCAAAATTTCACGGATAAATTATTTTTTTTCCATATAAGATTTAAATATGTTAGCACAAGAGGTCTGATGATTACCTAAAATAGACACAAGATTTTACAATGTGGTTGAATGAGATAAAATCCTATTTAATAGGTGAGAATAGATTTCTAGAAGAGTTTTGAGTCTTCTATGTTGAAAACTAAATCCATTCTGTCATCAGTTATTGGTATTGTCCATTAGTGTGGTAGACTATTTGTGAACCTTGTTTCCAATAGAAGTGGGATTATAAAAGGACGCCTTTTCTAAATATGTTCCTGGAATACCTCCATTGTGTGGGATTTAATTTTATATTTATATTCACCTTAGAACTATATTGATATCTTTGTAGAAAATCATATGGCCTATGTCATGATCTGAGAGATAAGGGTGAAGTTACAGGGGATTATGGAGAAAGGTTTCATTAGACATATAATATTTCCAATAAGCGGCTCTGGTGTTATTTTCCAAGAAGAAATATGAGAAATATAAGCTATGTTTTGACTACCTTCACTTGAATCAGGGATAGGTCAATAATAAGTAAAACCATAAAAAGGATTGATGAACAACTCAACCATGTAAAAGGTGTCGGTTAGTTCACAATATTTAAACTTAGTGCTATATTGCATCAGTAAGAGGTTCACAATGAGGATATATTACTGATGAAATTGTATTTCCATTTCATGAACTTTTATTTACTGATGATTTCATTTTGTGTGCTGATTTCTACTTCCATAATAATGAGACTCATGAAATGAATCTTTCATCAATTCTTAGTTCAATTGAAGGAAGTTTTAATTGATTAAACTATCATATACCCGCTTCTGGGGAGGAGTATAAAGGGAAATGAGGATGAACCTATAAATTTATTGTGATAACCAGTTGTATCGTAAGCTCTTAATGTTTTAATTTAGTGTTAAAGGAGTAAACATTTTGGGTCATGTCATTTTAAGGGATAGAGTAGTTATGGACCCCTCTAATGTAGAGATAGTGATAGCTTGATAACCATCCAGGAGCCTAAATAATGTTTAATTTTTTTGGGATTAGCGAGGTACTATCATAGGTTTTTGGCTTGCTTATCCCATATATCATCTTCTTAGATTTATTGACTCAAAAAGGGAAAAGGTTTTGTTTGGACCGAGTAGTGATATAAATCTTTTCTGGAATTGTGGTAGTGGTGTTGGTTGGTATTCTTACGAGACTATAACAGTGAAAAATAATATAATTCCTCTGTAGGAGAAATTTTTTGATGTATTACCTTAGAATTAAATCATATTTATATTTTATGGAGGAAATCATAGATCAGATGTCCACTTTATAGCTGAACATGGCATATAAGAGAGTATAGGTTTGCCTCCATTTGATCAGGGTGACTCAACCGCTTCTTCTGTGTGTTAGAGATTCTCAAATAAAAGATATAAAAAATGAAGTTTTATGCTACCATATATCCACATGAGACACACCTGAGAGTTTATTTGAAGGTGAGAAGCACGTTATCATCTTCTAAGTATTTGACATAGTTGTCATCACATAGTCTAAGGAGGTGATAATAGTGTTTCACACTCCCCTATAACAGTACATCCAGGATTTTAAAATATGTACCATAAAAATTAGTGATAGTTTCTCGAGCCATTCATGAATTAAAATGTAACTGAGTTCATTTCTTGATTCCTTACCAAACAACAAGTGAAGATAGAAATCCAGGTCCAATCGGCTTGACTCAAAATCTCGAGTTCGTAGAATGGAAGTGGAGTGACTCATCATTGGACTATGATCATAGTTTGTGGGGGTAAAATTTTATATACATAGTTTAATTATAACAATATATATCACTCCACAATTATAATGGATCCAATATTGGATCAATTCTAGAGATCGTAAAAGTCACAAATATTATTGGAAGAGATGGGAGATTAATCACTCAAACTGGTAAATCTAGTGTAGTTGTTGACATGGAATGTTTCGATAATATAGAAGTAGATGAAGGCCCCTCTGATTTGTATGAAATAAAATGCATACTGATTTAATGGGCCATTAGATTTTGTGAAGTGAGTGCATGTGTTCTTGATGTACTCTCCTGGATATTGTTCATTAGGTTGTTCGATATTCAAATTAGGGTTGGAAAGGTTTCCCACTATTTAGACCTATCCCCACTAATAGATAGATTACATGATGTCTTCATTGTATCACAACTGAGATGATACATGCATGAATCATCACATGTTTATGAATGGGGTGATAAGGATGTCTAGGATAGGTATGCCTTTTCAGATTACCCAATGGTGACAGAGGATCGACATGATAGGTTCATTAATTGAATATCCCGGAGAGCTCATGTGACTATGAGAGTCATATGTTGGAACAATACACTCTCCCCATCAATAGGGTTTTTTATTTTCTATGTGAAAATCTATGAAGGTTTATAGAATGTAATGACCCTAGTTTTTTCCTCTATAGAATTTGAAAATTTATATGAATTATCCTATAATTTATTGTCAATTTTCCACCATGTTTGGAGTGTTTCTTGACCAAAATATCGATATAATAAAAATATTTATTATTTTAATATCTTGTACATGTGAAATTAATAAATTAATGGAATTACCATTGATTGAATCCTCTGATGTGAAAGATAATACCACTATGGAATCTAGAATTCAAGGTTTACCCTAAGAATTGGATAAGTTTTGTCAATGTTAGACGTTCGGTTATAGTGTAGTTGTTGACCAGTGTGTTAAAGAAGTTAAATAACTAATTTATTTAATTTATTAAATTCCAAAACCATTAATCTCAGCTATCAGAATGAATATTCAATAAACACCCAGGGCTCGCTACATAACCCTGGGAGAATGGAGAGGAGAATGAGGGAGACTTTTTTGGAATATAATGACAAGTTATGGATCATGAATCAACATCGAACAATCATGTAAATTTATGGGATGAATGAAAAATGAAGTAGAAAATTCAGTGGTATCTATAGAAAAAATGTTCTTCACCAATTATTGATTATTTCTTAAGGAAAGGATCATTATTTTAAATATTTATTCAAAAAAATCTCTATTTATTTATAATGGATTGAATATCTACATAATTTGATGAATCTTGTTATCCACATGACCCAAAAGTTTTATAATCATTCTAGATCATAGTTATCTATTTAAATTCTATCAATTTATTTAACTACTTTTGGTTTTCAAAAATTTTATAATTGATTGGGATCACAATGACCAATGATAATTACACTTTTTATTATGGCTCTTCCTCCTCCATTATTCACATTCTTCTTCATTCACCCACGAGTTCAATGATATGACATTTTCAAAACATTTATAGTGTGATAGAACCTCTAGATTCATGATGGTTTTTTAAATAATAGAACATTAAATATTTTTGTAAGGATCACATGGAAATAGAAGATCACAAATGATAGTTCCAAGGATCAGGACCCCCATTGAGGCAATGAGAGGAATGGAGGATTTTGTCTAGGTCCTTGGAAGATTTGATTTCCAACCATCAGATAACAAAATATGATGGATAATAAAGATTATTTATAGACAAGAGCCTTGGGTGGATCTTCAAGTGAGAATGGTGTTGGTATCAATAGAGATGATGAGAAATAAGGATGTAACTTCATTTTGTGTGAAATATTATTCTACATAGTGTGTAGTATGGAAGAACATATTCCATGTATTGTTGATGTCATAGTGACTAGGGGTTTTACCTATTATAAATATGACACACCATGTGGCATAACCACACGTTGTGTGACCCTGGTAGTGTATCCAGGTCGTTTATAGGCACTAAACGTTGGGAATTATGTATCACCTATACTAAATGTATTTTTACCACACCCCATGCACCATAAACAACCTAAAAACCCCTATACATGGATTAAATGATAGTGAACCCATATGGATCTATATGTTGTTTAAATTGGATTAAACATCATGCACATGGTCTTTCACATTCCATGTGACACTATTGGACATGATCAATCTTATACAATGGAGTACAACCTATGTACCTCTTCAAGAGACACAATGTACATGAAAACAATGTTCTACCTCCTGTATATCCTTCTTAAAACATCATATTTGGATCTATGAATAGTCATTATAGTTTTTATAGTAAATTGAAATGGTTTTCTAGTAGTGGTTTGTAAAACAACCGCTAAATGATTAAACAATTTATTGGACACCTTTTTAAATGACATTTTTATAAAGGGTTAGAAATATTATATTTATAAGTGGTATTGTTTAAAACCACCATTAAATAACTATAAAAAGTAACATGTTGTGAAATTAAAAAAAACTGCTATAGTTTTCAACGAAATCACTTTGAAACTGAGCCCACCCCCACCCCTAATCGAATCTCTCTCGACCTCTCCCTCTTCACCACATGACATCGTACCACCTCTCAGACACCCCCTTAGCACCACATGACATTGTAACCCCTATCGACCTCCCTATCATCTCCAGTCTAAGCCATACCTCCCCCTAGATGCCACTTAGTGGAATACCCCATCTCATCACCACTCACTACTACTCGACATTGGAATAGATTCCCTCTTAGCCTCTACAAGGGGTTCCCTCTTGGTCTAGATACTGGATCCCTTTCTCAAATTCGGTCTCAGCCTCCACACCTCTATAACCTCACCATGACATCCAACCATCTTTCTATAAATTGTTTCACCCTAATCATAGGTAATATATTGTTTTCCCCATTTCATGAAATAATTGATTAATATATTTAGGTTTAGTTATTTTTCTATTTTAATTCTCTATCAACTCTTTCAGTTTAATATATTTATGAATTATTTGTGTTTCAGTTATATTTTGGGATCTATTATTTGTGATAATTTTATTTCTAGTTCAATATAGCTATCCTCTCAGTAGTTTTGTTATTTATTTTGAGGATATTATACAAAATGTGAATTACACTTTTTTTGAATTTTTACTGTTGACACAAGGATTTTAGATTTGAGTTCAATTGATTGAGAATGTTTTTAAAAAAATTGATAAGTGATAAACATTACATATGAAATTTTCTAAGGAAAGTAATGTGAAATTATATGTAAAAAATATTTTTAATTGGACAAATGGTGAAATAATTCATAATTTTTTTTGAAATTATTTGAAGTATTAGTAATAATTTAAATGTGATTGAATTAATTTTTATTTCTATTTGGTTATTCTATAGTGTGATGTGTTGTTATAAACTATGAAATAAAACAAAAATTGAGTGTTGGGTTATACTTCATGTGTATGGATTAAAAAAATAAATTTATATCATATTTTATTGGTTATATAATATTTTAAAGTAAATTTATAAATAAAATTTTACATGAATGAAAAAATTATATTCCTTTATATGTATAGTGTAATTTAAATAAATGTGACTGTATTCCTTTTTATAATTAAATTTATATTTTTAATATATATACTCATATAATTATATGTTATATTTCTATGTCTAGAAAGAGAAGTATATATGGATAAAAGTTGGATTATCTGACCTTAGAACACATATAACAATTCAATATTTTTTAACATGTTTTTGGATTTTTCAATTGAAAATAATTATTTAAATGGATGAATCAAATTTTCATGTTATAAATTAAAATTCATATAATGGATAAATATAGATGATGTATTTGAGAACATGATATTAAAAAAATATCCACCACATTATGTGAATTTGATTCTGTATAGAGAATCAAATGTTGTAGGAAATTCACGATGTTGTGTCTATAGTCCAAATAAACATGTTATTTTTCTAATAGATGATAATGAAATTCAATACATGATAAATGATGCTTTTTTAGTAGTATGTAAATTCCATAAATAATTTAACATGATAGACTATTCATTTATTGATGTTCTTGATATTAAATTTTCTTGTATAAAAGAAGGACATCATGATCAATATGATAAAAAATTAATAAATGATGATGAGGAGACTATCATGATGATAATATATTAATGGATGATGATGAGGAGACTAATACAAGAGATAATTAAATTAAAAATACAAATAGGTTTTATAATTTTGTTATAGATGAAAATCAAGAATTATATGAAGGATATTCCAAATATTCAAAATTTTCTTCTCAGTTTAAGTCATACCATGTCAAGTGTTTTTGTGGAATAAAAAATAATGAAATAACCAGAAATTGGAATTATTTTCAGATTAATTTTCTGAATCCGAGATCTCTATATCATTTTATGAGATGAAGAAAACTATTATTAGTATTGGAATCAATTATAAAAACATACATGAATGTCCCAATGACTGTATTATTTATTAGAAAGAATATTCTACAGAGAAAAGTGAAAAATATGTTATAATTATTGATGGAAATAAATAAATAATTATGAAAGTTTGAATTGTTATACTACAATAAAGAAGTAAAAAAATAAAATTACTACAAAGGTTTTGTGATATATAAAATTAAAACCATGGTTATACAAATTTTAATGCCATATCAAACCACTGAACATGTGAAGTGGAATTATTTTTATAATAATAACGACGCATTCATGTGACATCTGAGAGACTAAATATCTAAGATGATTATTTATTTACTAAATATAATGTGTATTTTGATCATATAAATGAATAATTGGTATTAGAATCTAATGGACTGAATCATTATGTTATTCAATTAGTAGTTATAGCATTTGGTGAATTCTGATCCCATATAATCTAATACCTTCATGTATTTGTATGAAAAAAGACATCATTCATCGTACTAATGATTATTCTTAGTAATAAGATTCGGGGGAATTTCATTGATGCTTAAATTTTTCCCCTTATTCAAGAATTATATGAGTTATAGAATAATGGTGAAGAAGCATATGATGAATCTAGTAAAAAATTGTTAAAAATTCTTGTATCCATTATATAGATCATTAAAAACTTTCAGGGGATAATTTTTCTTAGATTAGAACAAACACACTTGTTTTTATCAACATGTTTATAACTATCATTTAACTTATTAATTGATACTCTATAGAAGAAAAAGGTGTTTCCTGTTGCATCATCACCTTGTTGATATATATCATAGATGTTTTTAACCAGTCATGTTTCAATGAATAAATTTATTGTAGGATTCTGCAAAATATAATTATTTTTATCAATGATCATAGAACAATTATAAAATGTTTATATGGTTATTGGAAAATATTTTATGATATAAAAAGTGATAAAAGAGTTACAACTAGATCACAATAATGGAAGGAAAATACAAGATTTTGAGGATGCAATTTATTGAAGGAGGGAATAATGTAACACCCCAAAATTTCATAGTATGATATGTTGTCAAAGTAATTCAATAACTTGAAGTACACGCAACACCGAGTTCTAGCACACCATGACTTACCGAAAAAGCCGTTCAAAAGTGGTTATGAATAGTATTAACTGAATTTTGAACATTATATAATCCTTATAATTTTAGAATCCATATTATGAGTTTCTTAGACATAATGTAAGAACAAATACATTATTTTCAGATAAAAGAATAATTTTTCAAAAAATACTATTTTGCCTCCTTTTAATAGTGAATCCTTTATAAATAAAATATTTGAAACTATTATATATTCAATTTGACAAAATAAAATTCTTCTTTAGAATCAAGACATAATAATTTATTTTCGATAAAGTTTAGGTACTTTTCGTATAACTTTCATATTTTGATGAATCGTGAAAATTTCTAAATTTTAATTAAAAATAATTTTTTATAGAAATAATTAATAGTGATAAATTATTAATTTGAGCGGTTTTAAATTATATTTAGAATATATTTTTACCATTTAACACAATTTTGGTCATTGGACACAATTTCACATTTAAACAGGACATAAACAAGTGTCAATCTTTATATTGTTATTATCTCTTAAAAACACGCTTCTTGTTTTAACAACGAGAGTTAATTTTAAATTAATAAATGAATAATATATGTTATTAATTTGGTAAAATAGACTTCATTTTTGGATTCGGAATATCGAAATTATCTAAGGGTGAATTTTTGGTATTTTTCTGAAAACATTCAATTTTTGTTTAATAGTGAAACAGCACTGAGTTATAGTTTAAACCGAATTTTTATTTAAATAATTATTTATTTTATTTAAATTTAATTAAGTTTAAAATAGATAAATAATACCTATATAAGTTCAATTTAATTAATTGGAGTTAGTTTAGAATAATTTTAGATATATAAATATTTTATTAAACTTTTCACCGTCTTTTACCCACCACCTAGGAGAATATGAAAACTTACATAAAACATAATTTTACCGCTTCTGTGAGTGGAATTTAGAAAATACAAGAGACACAGTTAACATCAAGGAGTAAAATTTGGTTCAATAAGATAAAAATAATGTTTGGAGAATAGTATCTTTTTACTTTTATTTTCCACAGTTAAAAGTAAATAGGGTATTTAAGGGTAAAAAGGATATTAATATTACCCTAACACATGTTCTAATTCTATTTGACAAGTGTATCTCGACCAAAGAAAAAATTAGGAGTAAAATATTATCATTTAGGTCCACTTGTATTAGATTAGGACATTTATTATTATTTAATTCAAAGAAGAGCTAAAATATTTAAAATCAATGTTTAATAACTAAACAATATTTAATATAGGGCTGTACATAAGATAAATTAGATTATAAATATTAATTTGAAAGGTAATAAAATTTCCTACATAATGGTATTTTATTTATAATTTTTATACATTATATAATTTAATTTATTTATGACACAATATTGATGCAATAGTTACCTAATTAATTAAATATTCAAATAATTGATATTATAAATATCAAAATTAATGTAATTTGAGACATTATATGAATTACACAAATTTTATAGGTTAATATGACATATTAGGATTGGTTATAAATTTTTTTCGAAGTAATAATTCTGTTTGGAAATTATCAAAAAACAAAATTCCCAATAGTGTCAAAATTGACATAAAAGAGTTTTGTAAACAAATATTAGATTATTAATTGATAGTATATTTCAAAAAATCTAAGGATCGGACAAAAAACTTATATCATGATAGGTGTATCATTAATGGACCACTTGGAGGTCGCTTGGATGTATATAGTATGTCTATTAACTATATAGTATACAAATACAAAGTGACATGGTAAATGTGAATCTAATTAACTAAGAGTTAAAACTAAAATATATGGTTAATATAATGACCCAAACCTATCTAAAATCTATTGGATGAATGGATTTAGACCTATACACACCTTATAATTTAAATAATCCAGTTTGGAGACATTATAAATCAAATATGAATTTATTATAAAATAATAATTTAAGTTTTTACTAAAGAGCCCCTCCTCCCCCGTATAAAAGGACACCACTTGAAACAAATTATTCACACCTTTAAAGCCTTTTGGTTCGGCCAACCCCTGACCAATTATTCTCTCAACATTCCTCAGTTCAACCTAGAGGATCCTAAGGAGCCCTTTTGATCAAATCCAAAGGAAGGACACAAAGAAGAGGTAATGTTTTCACCACCCTTTATCAAGTTCCTTTCTTCTTCCACTTCTTCTTTCACTGTTATTTCCATTCTAAAATAATAACTCTAGTAACTTATATATACTATGATGTTATTATAAATATATTATAACCATATTCAGTATTCTACCCATCCTTTGAATGACATGTCACGATACACGCGTATGTACGGCCTACCGTCTCCACGTCGTGGTGTAATTGTTATTCAATACATTGTTATTTGGATGGGTATAATAATGATGTTTATTTCAAGTAAATAATAAATATAACATGATAATGATTCTTTATATATGAAATACCATCCAATTATATATATATTTAATATAAAAAAATGATATTGTCGCTCGTGCGTACGTACGGACTACCGTCTCCACGAACGCGATGAGATTCATTCCCCATTGTATCTATTCAAGTATAATTATCATTTGATGATTAAAAATAATGTTTAAGGACTTTATATCAGTCTGGATATGAATAAGATACAACCTATCCATAAAAAACATGGTTTATGTAACAAAACACAGAAAAGAAAACGAGTAAGTTAACCCCCGAAATAACGATAATACTAAGATACTATTAACAAAGCAATGATAAAAGATCATTTATGATATCATATTAATTTAAATGATTCATGTATATTTTAACAAAAATTATTTCACCACCATAAAGGAGGTTAAACTACCCACAACCAAGGAAAAGTACAAGGTAAGGGTTTATTTCACAATCTCTTCATTAACCAAGGTTGTTTATACATAATTATCTACAGGGACCTCTTTATCATCCACATACATATTTCTTAAAAATGTATTTCAAAACATTCTTACTATTTTATAGAATATGGTTTAAATTCATATAAAACCTTTTTTAAATTTTTATAAAAATTTTATAAATGAATCTTTATGTCATTTTTCAAACAAGGTCCTTTTTAACCTTTTCGACAAAATTAAGGTAAGAATGTCTTTTTTTAACTTATACGGTGAGTGAAGCTATTTTCTACCATTATAAACTTGTCGAAGATTCCCTTACAATATTATAAAAATATTTTGAATTTAAATTTTTTATTTTATAATTATGTGGCTTTTAAATGATTCCAAAATGAATATTTTAAGAATTTGTGAAAGGTACTCTTTATCAACATCAAAATTTCAAATGTTTTAATGATTTGTCTTTATAAATATTTTTAATTAATTTCCATGTTTTCAAAATGATTTTAAGGATTTTTTTATATGGATATTAATGTTTTGAAATGATATTTATTTCCAAAAGTTTCAAAGTGGTAAGTGACCCTTTGATTGAAAAATCTCTTTTAAATTACTTCCTTAGTAAATGTGTGACTTTTAAATGATTTCAAAAAAAGAGATATTTCTCCCAAATATTTTTGATTTCATCTATGTCAATATCCATTGATTGATTTTAAGCTTATTTTAAGTTTATTTATTATGATACAAAACATCCATATTATATTGAAGGTTTCATGATATGTTTGACTCTGGATGTGTTATTTTTATACCATTCATGGTTTATAGAGAAAGTATTAAAATTTCGTATGCTAGTTTTAATAAGAATGTTTACGTTATGTTTAAACCTATTCATATGAGGAATTCATTGGACTTAATAATTGAAGGGTGGAGCCCGCTTTAGCGCCTCGATGCATTGGTAGATCTCATGAGACAAACTAGTGTCTTGGCACGAGGCCTTGACAAAATCTTATTTGTAGTCTTGGCACGAGGCCTTGGGTATGTGGTTATGATAGTCTGGCATTATGCATTCTATCATTATGAAAGTGGTTATTGATATTTCATGTGATTATTAGACTAGTATAATATCCTTGAGAATAAGTAAATTGAATTATTTCATTTCATATTTTCCATTTTATGCTGAAGTTCATGTTTAAAAGGCTTTTGTTTTAGTTATAAATTGCCTTAAATGATTATGCTTATTTATGAATGTTTCCATTATATTGTTATCCTTACTGAGCATCTGAGCTCACCCATTTCAATGTTTTAATTTTTCACAGGATGTGATGAATTATTTTATGAATGACCTGCAGGTATAGTATGAAGGGGATATGAGTGTGGACCATGGAGACTATATTAATGTAGTTTTTCAATTAATGATGTAATGTAACATTTATGAATGTATCTAGTGATTTCAAGGATACTAAACTAATTGGTCTTTCAAGACTTTATCTTTTGTCATAATGCCAATGTTATGTAATAATGCACCAACTCTGGGAAATTGGGGTCGGGGCGTTATAGTTGGTATTAGAGGAAGTTTATTACAAACCTTTGGAGTTAATTCAAATAAACTCTGATTAGAGAACATAGACCTAATATGGAATTTAAGGTTTAGTGTATAATAACTTCCTAGAATTTAGTTATTGTAGATATTTTGTGAGTTTTTTGAGAAATACATCCTTCTATGGATACGAGCAGGTAGAGGTAGCTCTGGCACAGATGTTCCTAGGGGTAAAACCCGAAAAACCGGTTTTGAGATAGACTCGAATGGGAACTGGTGCATGACAATGGGCCATGCTGCACTCTTGGTTACGACACTCCTAGGGGATATGCATAAGATAATTCTCATATTCTTTACAAATAGTTACAAAGGGTTTATGAGTATATACTTCCTCAATGAAAACATCTTTATGATTATGGATTATATCCATAAACCGTTCAAATTACATTTGGTATTTTGCAAGTTGGGAGATATTAATTTCAATTCATAAACTGACCTAGTTTATGCCATTGTATAGAAATGGAACCTATTAGAAGGAATGTGAACTCCAACAATATGTATGATCCAAAGAGTAAGAAGGATCATATCTTTTATGGTCTTAAGCTAGAATTTAGAAGGGAGATAGTCTCCCATGTATTATCATCATATGAAAAAATAGTATCATGTGTTGATAAGATAAGTAAGGAGTTCTCGGAGTCCTAGGGATTCGAAGGGAATATACAAAAGAAAAGGATGGTAGAGAGAAGGATAGATAAAGGGAAGAAAGTAAAGAAGGATTTTTCCATATGTGATAACTGTGGAAAAAATCACCTTGGAAAATGATTGAAGGGAATGGGAGTATGCTATAAGTGTGGAGAAAAACGACACCACATTCATGACTGCAAGGGTAAGAAAAAGGATTAAAATTTACAATGCATCATCTGTAAGGAGTATGGACACTACGTGAATAAATGTTCAAATCATCAGATTATGCCCCAAATGATGCTATTGGATAATAATAATGTTATGATACTACCACAGATGAAGAGGAAAGACTAGTGTTCTTATGTTGTTATTAAAGAATTATTTCCTTTGAGTGTTGTATCAATGATGTACTGGTTATATGAATTATGGAGATAAATAAGGACTGTACTACAGTACTATTTCATTAAGGACTTGAGATTTTTTGGAACCATGAAAAGTGACTCGATAGCAGGTTAAATTTTTGGAAAATATATGGTTGAGAGAAAGGTAAAACATAATTTGGTTCTAATACCGAGGTAGTGATTTTGGGATAATACATGATTGATTTGGATAAATTATATTCGATATTCTTGATTACCTTGAAACTGATTAATGATTTGTATATTCCACCATTGTTAGAGTTTAAAACAATTTTGGATAGGATTATATCTAGAATTATATAAGAAATAAGGGATCATTAATGTAATCAATAAGGTTTTATGGTAATTCAGGATGTTGCAGTGTTCTAAAAGAATACACGATGAAGGTGTTCACATGTTATTACGCGGAAAAAAGATATTCAATGTGTTCACCTTCCTTATAAATTTTGGACTGTGAGTTTGGATAGAAGTATTATGGATAATTCTAGTTTGATATTATTTTTGTATTTCCATAAAAGGACAACCCGGAGGTTGGGCGGCAACCCCTCGCGTCCAACAAGGCCGTGAGACTTAAACCCGTAACCGAAGGGTGATAAGGGTTGATCACCTACCAATGTCTCACGTGATGTCCTGGATTGAATACTGTAGTCTTTTGTTTAAAAAAACATTCTAGTAGATTAATTATAAATTCATTTTTTTTGAACCATATACAAATAAGATAAATAGAATATTATTTTTATGTTCTATTATCTTTTAGAGTGAACGATGTGTTTGTGGTAGAAATTAGTTTGAATATGGAACTATACTTGTCAAGTATATATTTTTCTTATTCTCTTATTCTATGATTAAAATAATTATTATAATTTAGTGAAGGGATCTTAAAAAAATGTGTTATCTTAATATCATATGTTTTGTTGAACCGATGGTATTTTAAATCATCATAGATTGATGAATTTAAGGCCCCCAATTTTACAATTGTTTAGGATTGATGACCTCAATCACCACCTATAAATATTTATGTTTTTCCTCCAATTATATTTCTCTAATTCCACCAATGTTCTCCTAATCAAGATCATAATTTGGTGGTGACCCTTTCATTTCCCTTTTCCTCTTATTAAGACTAAATTTTAGAAACCTAATTTCCGATGTGGGTTTTCCAAAAGCTATTTTCTATTTTCAACCTTTTATTTTCAAAAAATAATTTTAAATTTCGAGGAAGAAATTTATTGTAGGGAATAATGTAACACCACAAGATTTCACAGTATGATATTTCTTCAAAGTAATTCAATAACTTGCACTACACGCAACACCGAGTTCTAGCACATCATGACTTACCAAACAAGCCATTCAAAAGGGGTTATGAATAGTATTAACTGAATTTTTAACTTTATATAAAACTTATAATTGTAGAATCCATATTATGAGTTTCTAAGACATAATGTAAGAACAAATAAATTTTTTTCATATAAAAGAAGTATTTTACAAAAAAATGCAATTTTACCGCCTTTTAATGGCGGAGCCTTTTTTAAATTCTATATTTGAAACTTTTATATATTAAATTTTACAAAATAAACTTCTTCTTTAGATATGGGACATAAGAATTTATTTTCGATAATGTTTTGGTACTTTTTGGATAACTTTCATATTTTGATGAATAATGAAAATTACTAAATTTTAATTAAAAATAATTTTTTTATATAAATAATTAATTGTGATAAATTATAAATTTGAGTGGATTAAAATAATATTTAGAATATATTTTTACCAGTTAATACAATGTTAGTCATTGGACGTAATGTCACATTTAAACTGGACATAAACAAGTGTCAATCTTTTGATAGTTATTATCTCTTAAATCAACATTTTTTTGTTTTAACAACTGGAATTAATTTTAAATTAATTAATGCAACATTTATGTTTTGAATTTGGTAGAATAGACTTTATTTTTGGATTCAGAATATCGAAATTATCTTAGGATGAATTTTTTGTATTTTTCTGAAAACATTCATTTTTTTATGAATAGTGAAAAAACACAGTTTTATAGTTTAAAACTGAATTTGTATTTAAATAATTATTTATTTTTTTTAAATTTAATTATGGTAAAAATAGATACATAATACCTATATAAGTTCAATGTAATTAATTGGAGTTATTTTTGAATAATTATATATATATAAAGATTTTATTGAACATTTCACCGTCTTTTACCCACCTCCTAGGAAAATTTGAAAATTTACATAAAACATAATTTTACCACTTGTGTGAGTGGAATTTATAAAATACGAGAGACACGGTTCATATCAAGGATTAAAATGTGGTTCAATAAGATAAAATTAATTTTTGGTGAAAAGTAACTTTTTACTTTTATTTACCACAGTTAAAACTAAATAGGGTAATCAAGGGTAAAAATGATATTAATATTATCCTAAAACATGTCCTAATTCTATTGGAGAAGTGTATCTCGACTAAAAAAACCTTAGGAAAAAAATATTATCATTCAGGACCAATTGTATTATATTAGGACATTTATTATTATTTAATTCAAAGAAGAGTTAAAAGAGTTAAAATCAATGTTTAATAACTAAATATTTTTTAATATAGGGTTATACATATGATAAATTCGATTAAAATATAAATAAGAAAGATAAAAATTTTTCCTACATAATGGTGTTTTATTTATAATTTTTAAACATTATATAATTTATTTTATTTATGAAAATATGGGGATGCAGTAATTACCTAATTATTGAAATATTAAAATAATTGGTATTATAAATATCAAAATGAATGTAATTTGAGACTTTTTATGAATTACACTAATTTACTAGGTTAATATGACTTATTAGGATTGATTATATAAATTTTTTTCGAATTAATAATGCTGTTAGAAAATTATCAAAAACAAAATACCCAATAGTGTCAAAATTGACATAAAAGTGTTTTTAAAACCAAATTTATATTATTAATTGATATTATATTCCTAAAAATATACGGTTCATCCAAATGACTTATATCATGATAGGTGTATCAAAAATGGACAACTTGGGGGTATCTTGGATGTATATAGTATGTTTATTAACTATATAATATAAAAATACAAAGTGACATGGTAAATGTCAATCTAATTAACTAAGAGTTTAAACTAAAAGATAAGGTTAATATAATGACCCAAACCTATATAAAATCTATTTGTTGAATGTATTTCGACCCATACTTACCTTAGACTTTAAATAATCCAGTTTGGAGCCATTATAAATCGAATATGAATTTATTATGAAATAATACTTTAAGTCTTTCCTAAAGAGCCCCTCCTCCCCCTTATAAAAGGACACCACTTCTAACCAATTATTCACACCTTCAATGTATTTTGATTCAGCTAACACCTTCCTAATTATTCTCTAAACTTCCCTCCCTTAATCTTATATGCCTTAGTTTGCTCAGAAATCCAACCTAAGGATCCCTTTTGTCCAAATAAAAAAGAAGAACCCGAAGAAGAAGTGATGTTTTCACCAACCTCTTTCAAGTAACTTTCTTCTTCCACTTCTTTTTTCTTTGTTATTTACATTCTAAAAAATTAAATCCATTAAATTATATTTATTGTGATGTTATTCTAAATATGGTATAACCATATACAGTATTATATCCATCCTTTGAATGACCTGTCACCATACCGCGTGCGTACAACCTACCGTCTCCACGTCATGGTGTAATTGTTATTTAATAAATTATTATTTTTATGGGTATAATAATGATGTGTAATTCATTTAAATAATAAATATAACATGATAATGATTATTAATATATTATATACCATCCAATCATATATTATTTTAATATCAAAAGAATGATAGTGTCGCTCGTGCGTACGTACGGATTACCGTTTCCATGAACGTGATGAGATTGATTCCCCATCGTATCAATTCAAGTATAATTCTCATTTTATGATTAAAAATAATGTTTAAGGACTTGATATAATTCTGTATTTGAATAATATACAACCTATACATAACAAACACAGCTTATGTAATAGAAAACATAAAAGAAAATGAAGAAGTTAACACCCGAAATAACGATTATACTAAGATATTATTAACAAAGAAATGATAAAAAATCATATATGATATCAAATTAATTTAAATTATTTTTGTATAATTTAATAAAAATTATTTCACCATTATAAAGGAGGTTAACCTACCCTCAACCAAGGAAGAGTACAAGGTAAGGGTTTATTTCACAATCTCTTCATTATCTGAGGTTGTTTATATGTAATTATCTACTGGGACCTCTTTATCATCCACATATATTTTTCTTAAAAATGTATTTCAAAACATTCTTACTATTTTACAGAATATGGGTTAAATTCATATATACCATTTTTTTGACTTTTTATAAGATTTTTTAAATTAATCTTTACATCATTTTCCAAACAAGGTCCTTTTTAACCTTTTCGACAAAATTAAGGTAAGAATGTTTTTTTTAACTTATACGGAAGGTGCAGCTATTTTCTACCGATATAAATTCGTTGAAGCTTCCCTTACAAGCTTATAAGAATATTTGGAATGTAAATTTTATATTTTATAATTATGTGACTTTTAAATGATTTAAAAATGAATATTTTAATAATGTGTGAAAGGTACTTTTTATCAAGATCAGAATTTTAAATGTTTTAAAGATTTATCTTTATAAATATTTTTAAGTAATGTCCATGTTTTCAAAAATTATTTTAAGGATTTATTAATAAGGATATTAATGTTTTGAAATAATATTTCTTTTTAAATGTATCAACGTTTTATGAGACACTTTGAAAGAAAAATGTCTTTTAAATTACTTCCGTAATAAATGTGTGACTTTTAAATGATTTCAAAAAAAGAGATATTTATCCCAAATTGTTTTGATTTAATCTATTTCAACATCCTTTGATGTATTTTAATCTTATTTTAAGTTGATTTATTTTGATACAAAACTTCTATATTTTATTGAAGGTTTTGTGATATGTTTGACTGTGGATGTCTTATTTTTATACCATTCATGGTTTATGGAGAATGTGTTGAAATTTCATATGCTAGTTTTAATACGAATGTTTATGTTATGTTTAAACCTATTCATACGAGTAATCCATTGGATTTAATAAGTGATGGATGGAGCCTTCTATTTATCCTTGTTTCATCAGTACGTCTAATGAGACAAACTAGTGTCTTGGCATGAGGCCTTGACAAAATTTTATTTGTAGTCTTGGCACGAGGCCTTGGATATGTGGTTATGATAGTCTGGAATTATGCATCCGGTCATTATGAATGTGGTTATTGATATTTCATGTGATTATTCAACTATTAGAATATCCATGTGAATAAGTAAATGACATTATTTCATTTCGTCTTTTCCATTTTATGCTGAATTTCAAATTTAAAAGGCTTTTGTTTTAGTTATACATTTCCTTAATTGTTTATGCATATTTATGGAAGTTTCCACTGTATTATTATCCATACTAAGCATCTGAGCTCACCCCTTTCAATGTTTTAATTTTTCCTAGTATGTGAAGAATTATTTTATGAATGACCTGCATGGATAGTCTGAAGGGGATATGAGTGTCGACCATGGAGACTATATTATCGAAGTTTTTCAATTTATTATGTAATGAAACATTTATGAACGTATCTAGTGATTCCAAGGCTACTAAACTAATCAGTCTTTCAAGACATGATCTTTTGTCATCATGCCAATGTTATGTAATAATGCACCGACTCTGGGTAACTAGGGTCGGGGTGTTATAGGGGACAAGTTTTGTTGTCCTCATGAAAAAGAGAGACATGTATAATATGGGTGCGGGAGGTGAAGTAATTTTTGATAGTGAACCCCATCATCAAAAAACATACCAAATTTTTGTTTCCAGAGGATATTATAAATTTCAGTATAGTGAGAGAGATAAGAATAAAAAAATAGGAGAAAAATAATAAATAATGTTAACAATGGTACATGATATTAACATGACCAACAAGAAGAATATTTTGTACGTATCTTTTTATATTAATAAATTAAATGATTTTTTTTAAATCAATAAATGAAAGTACTATTTTTATGACATTATTAAATGAATGATTTTTTTCTCGTATGCCACATCAAAAGAGGGTTAGTGTCAGTATACTCTCTTTATCACATGATTCCCATTCCCACCTATGGACACAAGGTACACTTCCTCACATTCCTTACACACATTTTTATACTATTTTCATTTTATCCTAATATTATTTCATCTATAGGTATGAAATCTATTAATTATTTTTAATAATTGTACATGAAACCTATGATGGGTCTAACTAGAAATATGGTTAATATTTATATACCATCAAGAGGTTATTAGTGGATAATAGTCATCTATATATAATTCAATGTGACCATATTTATTTTTAAATATTGATAATAATTTCTGAATTTATATATAAAAAAGATGAAAATAACAGTTCAAGGGATATAAACATCAGCAATCAAGATGTATAAAATTTTACAAATTTAAAGTTTTTCCATTCATTGAATATGTGTACACACTCAGGCAGTAGTATAAATTTTTAAGAAGATATTTGGGATTTTACCATGTGAATTAGTATCCTTCGCATTTTATTATTTATATTTGATTCACATTCTATTATCATGGAAAAATGAGTTTATCAATTCTCAAATAATTGTACTAGCACTATTATGTATTCATATATAATTAAATCACACTTTATTACATAATCTATTAATAATTTAATGGAATTTATGTATTTATTTGTATAGGATATTCCATTTTGAAATTCCTAGTACAATTTTGTATCTAATATCCATAAAAAAATTATCCAAAAAGGAAAATATTTAAATTGGATATTATTGCAAGAATTCAATGACTTATCTATTTCTATTTCACAGATGTATTAGACGGTAACCAAAGACATTTCTAGTGACTAATGGAAAACATTTCTTGACTGTAATCATACCAAATTCAATAAGTTATTTCATTAAATGTATGTAGATTAGTAATAATGTTTTAATAACATTCAATGTTTTATAGATATATAATTTCATCAGTTGATTTGGATGAAAAATTCTACCAATCGAGAGAAGAAACTATTTCCCTACACTTCTGGCTTGATGGGTTTCACTATGAAATGACATGGAATGGTTCCATTGAATTTATTAAAATATATATCAATAAAATTTCATGTAATTTAGTTTTTCAAAATATTGGTTATGTATGATTTTGAAATAGTCTAAAGAGGTAGGCTATTCTATTTGAATGATAATGTTTGGGTTCAATCTATACAAAAAATACTAAAGTTATATCAATAAATATTCATAAACCATTGGGTTAAAAAAATTTAATTATTAGTTGGTGATAATAAATTAATTTATAATATAATATCAATCAATTTACATCATACAATCAATGAAGAATGGGAATCTAACCTTACTAAGTTAGTTTCAATATCCTTAGAGGATTTCATGGGTCGAGTTTTTGGAAAAGAGAATTTTGGTCATGTCAGGAGGATGGGATACATTCCATATTTTTCGAGTGTGTTTGGTAGGGGACATACATATTCCTAGATGATATTTGTAGAAGGTGTTATAGGTTTTTATGATACTGGTTTACAAAAGAAAATTAATTCACTGAATAATATTGTTTATGATAGAAAATCACATTTAAATGCATAAAAGGATTGGATATTGGAATTAGAGAGTGCATTAACTATTGTGTTTTAAAAGATGAATGGAAGTATTCTTGATAAAATATAAAAACTCTCTAGGGGTGAAAGAGTGTCAATGTTTGTTAATTTAAAATCATATTATTCAATTTTGTTTTAATATTAGTTCATTAAATTTTAAATAATATTCTTAATGTATAACTCTAATGTTGAAAATAATAGGTTTTAAAAAGTTTGATCAAATAATTTATTATTTATAATTTGGGAATAAATTTTGGAATTAAAATGAAAATATAGAAATTGAATTTCATTATATATATTCATATATATAATATTCCTCATTATTTTCATAATATAATGGAAGTTTAATCAGGGATGATGGACATCCCCCATTCAAATTGTATATTCTCGCATTGAGAAAATGTCATACCATGGATGGTCCTAGTTATGGTTGAGTTAGTTCATGGTTTTGCAATATTGATTATCAGATAAAAAAATTTAAGAGCCATATATTAGAGACTTATGATGTGTTGTATTGAGTAGTGAGTCTCATGCATCATAATGTCGGTCATCATATTTTTTGTGAATTTTCATGGAAACCAATTATTCAATATTGTTCCAGCACTTAAACATAATATAGATCAAATAATATATTATTTTATTTATTTTTCATTTATTATTAATTAAATATTCACTTTACTGATGTGTAGTTAAATTCTTTAAATTTTGGAACCAAAAGCAATAATTTGGGGAAGATGTGATTAGTAACAGCATGACTGAGTAATGTATGGTGAGGGGTATGCATCTCGATAGTGTACATAGGAAGAATCTATATTTAATTCTTTTAAACCTGAAATTTTGTATACTATGATTTTATATAACATTATATCCTATGTAATGTAGTTTTTTTTGACATATAAAAGTTATTGGTTTTTTATACTATATTTTCTTGCTGATTTTTAATATATTTTTATTTATTAGAATTTTGTGGATAAGAGGACATCATGTGAATCCGTTAAGAGACTATATTACTATCGATGGCTTGGATAGTGATGCATAATATGGTGGCGGTTAATACCACCATTGAAAATATTTTATCTAGAAAATAAATACCTGTAAAATAATAACCATTGTATTTTTTACCACTTAAAAGAACTAAAAATGAAAAAAAACCAATTTTATTTGCACATAATGATAGAATTGAAAAAAATATCATCACTAAATATTCAATGATCTTCCATTTCAAGACGGGCTTTAAAAACCATTTCTACACTCAAAAGAACCTCCACAATATGATTTTTTCTTCTATAGTCAGTCTATTATAAGATTAATTATATATAAAACATGAATAAGGCCTTCATTACAATATCTGCAACATGGTTCTAGGAATTAAGGGCAGTTTTATTCTTCTATATCAGATATACAAGGTTGAAAATTGAGTGTGATCTCTTGAGTAACAACAGGGTTGTCGAACCCTATGACATCAAAAAAGTGTCAGGGGGTTCATCCTCCATATCTTGTTATTGGTAGCATGGAACCTATAATGACCCTTAAATTACAAAAATATACCTTAAATAAATTTTTCGGAATACATAAACATTATACAAAAAGACGTCCAAAGACTGTAGTTGGTATAGTGCGTTTGGAAACATGGAAACATAAACACTGGTAAATAAGTTAGCTATATTATATCCTATTAGGTTGTCCTCAACTATAACCCTTCTTAGACACATTAAACAAAACAAATATCTTCATAACCTGTGGAAGGAAACATAAAAAGCGGTGATCTCAAATGATCATAAGGGTTTAAAGGGGAGACATGTAAGAATAAACATGAACATAAGGGTATGAGAACATGATCATGAAAATAGATGGTCAAACCCTTTATATCAATGATCATATACACGAATCATGGAATAAATCTAGGATGGTCATATGACATGAATCAAAAGAATATAAAGAACATAAGCCATGAAAGATTAATAGAGGAGTAAGACATGGAATTATGGAAACACCTACGCATATAATTTGATTTCCACTGTAGCCAAGGAATCACTTCCAAGAACATATTAGTGGACACAATCCTTTGTTTAATTGGTTGAACAACTGTTCTAGCCCTGTATTACTAAACTGAGTAATCCCTCATTAAAAAATTTTATTATTGAAATGATTAAACCCTCATTGCAGCCATATATTAATGAACCGAGTAAATCCTTGTTCCAACCCTATATTATTGAACTGGGTAAACCCTTATTCCTGTCCAGGATATCTCATGAGATATAAATCTCTACACAAAGCATTAGAGGGAGATATAGGTCCCACCCATCATATAATGGAATCATATATAAATCTTTCACATGATATTAAATAATAATATCATTACTAAAGAAATTAAATTGGTATCATAAACATATAAACATATCATAATCTATGTAAAGATATAGGTTTCATTATCATTTAATCCAAAACATAACCAGAGAAATGAAGTAGGTTTCAAAAGTATATAACTCATGAAAGAGAAATAGGTTTCATAAACATATTACCCATGATGGATAAATGAGTTTCATAAATACCATGGAATTAATCATAAATAATTCATATAAAGGATACAAATGGAATCTTTAGATCATTTCCATGAACGGTACGTGTAACAAAAATATATGTCATCTTATATAGAGAATAATTTTGAAATATAGTCTAAAAACATTATTTTGGGGAAAATAACCATTCTTGTTTGAAAATGGATTTTTAATACCTAAAAACATATTAAAATAATTTTATTATAAAAAACCTTGAACACTTATAAATAATAAATGAAAAGATTTTTAAAACCATTTTTTCTTTAAAAACACTTGAAAACAAGCATCAAAACCCTTTAAAAACCTTTTTCTTTGAATGCACTTGATAAAATTTAAAGAAAGATTAAAAATGTTTTGAAAACATTTTCATTGAAAATAATTTGAAGTCATTTAAATAAATCATAAAAAATTTTCAAATTCATTTTTCTTGAAAACAAATTAATAGGATTAAAAAAAATTTAAAACCATTTCTTTGGAAGCACTTTGAAAACTTGTAAATAAGACGTGAATTGTTTTTTAATTTTTTTCCATGAAAACATATAAAATAAGTTTGAAACAATTTTTAATAATTTTTCTTTGAAAAATAATTTTTAAAAACATTATCTTAAATATTAAACATTTTGAAAATGCGAAGGGATCTTTATAGAAATGACAACATGTAAATTTGTACATGTCATACGAGGTCAAAAGTACATTCCCTTTGAACAGTAAGAAGAATTGAAAAGTTCCTAAATTGGATAGAGACAATAATATTCCCATTAAGATATTGTTAAAATACAAGAAGGGTAAAACTTTATTTTTTTATATTATAGGGGAGTGGTATAATATTCTTGGAAACCCTTTTTATAAATCATTGATTTCTGACCGAAGATAGGGTAATGTTGGGGTTTCCAAAAACAATTTCATAACTATATTATGTAACAAAGAGTATAAAATGGTTACAATATTTGACTATATCTTGAAATATCATAAGATATAGAAACTCATGAATATTATTTAGATATAGAACATAATATTTTATAAAAGGAAGCATAAACATATAATATCTCAAAAAATAATTAGATTGTTTCAATAAACTCTTATAACTTGGTATCTTAGGATGTTGATCTACATGTAAGGAAAGGTAATTAAATAAATCATATAACATCAAAAAATATTGCTATTTTTAATATGGAATGTAATATGGAATTATATGAACCCTGAAAAAGAGTTTAGGTGCATACAAAATATGAGTCTCAAATAAGGAAAATTGAGACAATGTGTTTTCTTCAAATTTGCAAAATTTTGAAACATAGACCCCATTGAAATAATAATAATCATATGGGAATGTTAGTACCCATAAATTTAAGTTCAATATGAATATAATAATATTATATTCATTATATACACCACACAAAAAGGAATGAGTGGCGAGCATAGCTTGTATCTCATAGAAATTAAAAGTGAGATGAAATCCCCTTACCTTGTGCCTCAAATCTCTCGGTACGCATATAGTCTTATTATATAATAAATATAGGTTTATTATAAATATTTTTATTAATAAAATTATTATATCTATTACCATTTATGGTTTGATTATAACCTTATATTGCATGCTTGTTAATGATCATACATTATGGTTTCACTTTGGGAAATATTCTCTTTGTTCTTCGTTTGTGTTTTATTTTGTTACATTATCGATCATTATACATATATCAATATTCAAAAATGTTTAAAATGATATAAATAAAAGGTATATACCTTATTATTATATTATGATAATCTATATCATTAGGAAGTTTGTAATGGAATATACTGTTCATGGAGACAGTAAGCCGTATATGCGCATGAACACTATTTTTCATTTTTATTGTAGTATTTAAAGAAAGAATGTAAATGAAATATGAATATATATGAATGTAAGTATATATATATATATATATATTTCATTATTACTGTATAATTAATATTTCATATATATCATATATATTCATTAATCCCATTCCATGTGGTGTGTGAACGAATCACATCGCTTTGAGGGGTAGTAGTCCACACTTCCTCATAAGATATTATCACATTAAAACAAAATGGAATAGAAAAAGGTGTGTGTTTTTTAAGGAATACATAATCTTAAATATATAATAAGTATAAAATATTACATATATAAATAATTTTTCCGTCATAATGGCCACCATGATTGGTGGTAAAGGAGAAATGAACTATCATCGTTTCGTGAGGTAGTATTTCACCGTACATAGAAACAATATGATCAACATCCATTATATGGATTTTTGTGTAAACGTTGGTCAGAAACCAACCATAAAAACATAATAGTATATTATGGATACCTTTTTTTCAAAGAAGGATGAAATAAATACAGTTTATGGGGTGGAGAAGGAAAATAAAGGAAAAGAGTATGAGAGAAGATTTTACATCTTTATCGGGTAACTCCTTTTGGTTTTTGCTAAAAGGCATCCTTGAGAGGGTTTATGAAAAAAGGGATTCTTCAAGGTCTATGGAAAGATTGTTGAGATTAACTTTGGTTTGGTATTGGATGGACCTAAGAGTCTTTAGAGGTGTGATGAATGGGTAAAGTTGGCGGCCTTTTATATAGAAGGAAAAGTACTCACATAAATTTTTTTGAAACAAATATGGTTTAAACTTGTTCATACCTAAATTAAGTCATACCAATCCCAAAAAACTCAATAAATTAATATTTATGACATAAATATGGACAAAAAATGTTTTTTTTAAAGTTTATGGGTCATTTTGGGCACTTAAATTTAAGGTTTAGTTCCTAATAAATCTAAATTTGGCCTTAACTACTTTGATTAATTTTAATTACTTTTACTAATCATTTTGGTAAAAAACTAACATGGTATCATTAGAATCTAAAAATTAGACTAAATAAAATTGTGTATGATTTATTTTTTAAATTCACTTTATAGAAGTGCAAGAATTGGGATTAGTGTCTCTCTCGTAGATGGGATGAAATAACAGGGTTTTCAAGTATGAAAAAATTAAAATGTTTATTATGATTTATATTCATTTTCACAGTGAATTTGATCCTAATGAATTTAATTTTTTAAGTATATGAAATATTCATATAATTTTAACTTAAAAATATTTATCATATCATTTATCATTAATAATTTGTTAGAAAAATGGCAGTTATTAATTACTAAGCAATATTTTTCACTATTCATCAAAAAACGATGTTTTATTGAAAATTTGCAAAAATTAACAATGGGATAATTTTGATGTTATGAATTCAAAAATGAATTTTATTTCATAAAATTAAATTTCTAAATGTGTATAAAATTACATTCATTACAAGGTAATTGAAAGCAGTTTATTTGAGAAAATGACATTTTAAAACATAAACAGACTTTACCAATTATCATATATTTTATTATAAATATGTTTTATTTATATAAAAAACTATAAATATATTTGAAAATTAGTTATTAATATTAATATTACTATTTTAAGGGATATTTTATAATTATCATATTTAAATATTTAATATAGTGAAAAGATATGTTTCATCGAAACTCAGTGATGCGTGTATCACACGCCAAGTCAGTGTTGCTTGTAACCCATGCCAATTTGATATTGAATATAGTACATGAAATGTTGGTATTTAATGTGAAATGAATGTCTCAATTAGGGTTTTAATATAAATATTTATAAATAACTATTTACAGTGTCATGTGAAATGAAAAATATTAAAAAGTAACATTAATTCAGAAAATATATAATTCTCAAAATCTCTAGGTGTTACATTCTACCCCCTCATACTGAATTTCTCCCTAAAATTTCACCTAGGTTTTAAAAGGATTCATAGTTGAAATTTTTATACATATAAACCCATATCAATAAAATGAATACTAAAACATACCTTAAAAATGAAAATTTGGAACCATAATTGTTACCCAACGTAACATATAACTAGGTTTCCACATAAGAGAACATAATTTGGGAGTGAAGATTGGACATGGAGGAGAAACATACATATTTATAGGGAGTGATAAGTTTATAAATAAAAAAACAATTTAATGATAAAATTAAAGTTGGGGGCCTCAATATCATAAATCTATGATGATTCCAGAAGTCATTGGTTCAACAAAATTTAAGGTATTAGGACAACATTTTTTTGTATCAATTTCAGAATTTAGAGTAATTCATGATAAATTTATATAAACAAAATTTTATTTTTGGGGTTTTCTTTGAAAAATTTCTATTAAATCCATTACCTCATATAATTAATTTCTAAAAATTTGCTTTAATGAAAAAAGGACTAAAATATGATTTTTATGGATATTATGGCCCAAAAAAATAAAAATTCTAACTAGTTGTCACTAAAAAAACAACATGCATTAATATATAAAAGTAAAAATTATAAATAATAGTTCATTATAAATATTTGTTCCATAAAAATAAATACACATAAACTAGGGCATCGTTTAGGCTAGTGGTATGCATGAAACACTTATCGTCCTTCGATCACGAGTTCAAGACCCGTGACCTTGTCAGACATGATTGGTTTTCACCCGACATACATGATGTTATTTTTAAAAAAAATTTCAGTAATATATGATGGACGTCCTTGAATAATTTTAATCATTTATTATCCTTTTAATCATGGTTTTCATCAAAACATCAGTGCAAAAGTACTTCCTCTAAACTATAACATAAACTTTTCATGAATAGATTACCTTATAAATTGTCATAAAGATGAAAATCTAACACCAAAAAAATAGTTTCATTGAATAATATTAACATTGATTCCCTTATAAATCAAAAATGTACCTCTTAGTTGTCATTTTCAAAACATGTGAATACCCACATCATATATTCTCTTGAAACATGGTATCAACCTAAATTACCTTAAATCCGTTTGGAAAACATTCATGCTTACTACTTCCAATGTGTATGGGATCTATCCAAAAAATGTTGTAAACATTATTAGTGGTAGAATAAAGAACCTATAAACATGTCCTTACTTAGTTCCATGGTAATAAACACAGTCTTATTTTCTTATTCATATCCCACATATCATTATCCATACAAAATAATCTCAATATAAAGAACATGTTGTGGGTTACCTTACCTTAGTAAAAATATCATCTTGTCATTAAATCACTTCACCATTCTTTTTAGAACCTTGAACATAAAATTTTAAATACTGAGTGAAAACATAAGTAAAACAATCCTCTAATATTTCATCATTCTTGACATTTGACTCCAAATACATAAATACTTCCATTAATTCATACTTAATCCATCAACTATAATACCTATTTCCTTTAACATTTCCACTATAATATCATCATCATCCACAATGTAACCATTAATCACACCAACTTTATTATTTTCTTCAAGTTTTCTCCCATGGGACATTGGGTTTCATAATGACCATTTATTCCACACATAAAACAGTTAAACTTTGATGAATACATAGGGAGGCCAAAATTTCCATCCATTTTGTTAACTGAACCATTAATTTTTTTCCTTTGCCGTCACTTGCTTTGGGTACTTTTCCATAGTCCAAAAACTGTCTTGTTCCACTATGAAGTTCAATTAGTTGATTCTTTCCACACTCTAAACATAAAGGAAACAAAATCATATTTCCTCTATGGTCTACACTACCCAAAATCTTAGAAAAGTACTTCTTTCCCTTCCTCGGTGATTATGAGTGTTAGTTAATCTAATCATTGTTAATCGTGTTCCATGAAAACTGATTAGGCATGATCACGACATATTTTACTCCAGTTATCATCCCACATGACCGCTCATGAGAAAATATTCCCTCATATTCAACATTATTCCAGCTCTATCCAGTTCCCTCCATTGACTAAAACTAGAAGCATATTGTGATCATTAATTTTCATGGAGTTAAACCACATAGTCATTAAAATAATTACTTATTGGATGTCAAAATAATGTCCCCTCCCATAATATATGACACATTGGGTTTATCATAGGTTATTCATAGCTAACAAATAACTAAATTCTATATGATGGCTCATAAAGAGTTTGCGAACTCTCATAGTGTATCCCCCAAGAGTGTCAAACCAAGTGTTTAGAAAGGCCCATTACTATGTACCAGATTACCCCAAGTCAAGGTCGGAACATCTTGTTAGTCTTTTTACCCCTTGGAACATCTGTACGAGATCCAAATACACTTGTATAATCCAGACCGATATGTATTTCTTTTAAACCACCAACTATTTCATTTACCAAAATTCAAGGAAGTATTCCTAAAAGATAACTAATCCTTATACTTATCCTTAGAGAAATCACTAGACATATCCTCAGAAATAAATCTAGGTATTTCACTAAGGTTTTCTAATCCTTGTTTCCAAAGGATAACTCTACCTTTTCTCGGATACCAACTATAGCGAACCTTGCTTCACAAATGTACACATTACATAACTTTTTTAGAATACTTAAAAATTATACAAAATGATTCCCACTGACTGTATTTGATATAGTGCCTTTGGAAACATGTAAACATAAACACTAGGACATAAGTGAGCTACATTATCTCCCACAAGCATATTACCAACTAGAACCCTTCTTAGACACATCAATCATAATACAAATATTCATAACCTTGGGAAGGAAATATAAAAAGGGATGATCTCAAATGACCTGTAAAGAAAAACATGTGATATATATAAGCATACACATTAGAATAAGGGTATGAGAACATGATCATGAAAATATAAGATCATACCCTACATATCAAAGATCATATATATGTGTCATGAAATTAATCATGGTAGTTCATAAGAAATAAATTAAAACTAATTGGAGGACATATACCATGAAAGAATAAAACAGGAGTAAGACATGGAATTTTGGAAACAAATAATCATATAATATGATTTAATCAGTATCCAAGGCATCACTTCCAAGACCATTTTAGTAGAAAACTTCCTTTACTAAATAGGGTAAACCCCTATTCCAGCTCTGTATTTCTAATCCAAGTGAACCCTAATTCCATTTGTTTATTATTTAACAGAGTAAACCCTCATTCTAGTCATATATTACTGAACTGGTTACACCCTTATTCTATATTTGTATTTCTGAACCGAGTAAACCCCCATTAAATCCCTATCTATATCATGAGATATAAATCTTTAGCCAATGAATTGGAGGGAGATATCGGTCCCACCCGTCGCATAATGAAACCATAAATATGTGTTCCACAAGATGTTAAATAATCATATCATTACCCATGAAATGAAATGGGATTCATAAACATGTAATCATATCACAACTTATAGAAAGAGACATGTTTCATTATCATTTCATCATAAACATAACCTAGGAATAAATGTGGGTTTCAAAACAATATAACTCGTGATAGAGAAACATGTTCATAAAAATTTTTCCAATGAGGAAGAAATGTGTTTCATAAAGACCATGTAATTAATCAAAACTAATTAATATAAATGATATCAATTGAACCATAAGATCATTTCCTATAAATTCATGAGTAACATAAATATATGTCATCTTTGAAAGAATATATTTTCAAAATATACTCTAAAATCATTTCTTAAAGAAAATATCCTTTCTTGTTTGATAAAATAATTTTAATGCATAATACCATTTGAAAATAATGTTATTATAAAATACATTGAAAATATATAATTAATAAATGAAATAATTTTGAAAACCTTTTCCCTGAATTTTTTTTAAATAATATTCAAATCATTTTAAAAACGTTTTTCATTGAAAACACTTGAAAATAATATTCCAAACACTTTAAAGACATTTTTATTTGAAAAAACATGACAACATTTATTGAAATATTGAAAATGTTTTGAAAACAATTTCATTGAAAATACATTAAAATATTTTAAATATATCTTGAAAACATTTGTAAAATCATTTTTCTTGAAAACATATAATGTGGATTGAAAATGTTTTCAAAACAATTTATTTAAAATCACTTTGAAAACATGTAAGCAAGACTTGAAAATATTTTGAAAATAATTTTCCATTGAAACATATAATAGATGTTTGAAACAATATTTAAAACAACTTTATTTGAAAATTACTTTTCAAAAACATTTTTTTAATGGTTAACCTTTTTAACAATTCAAAGTGTCCTTCGATGAAATGATGGGGGGTAAATCTGTACATGTCGTACGAGGTCAAAAAGAATTCCTTTTGCACAGTAGAGAAGATAGAAAGGTCCCGTGTTGATAAAGAGACAAGAATATTCCCTTGAATAGAATTTTAAAATAAAAAATGTAAAAAATTTCGTTTAGATACTATAGGGGAATAGTATAATATTCTTGGTAACCATTTTTAGAAAACATATATTTCCTACCGAAGAGAGGGTAAAGTCAGGTTTTCCTAAAAACAAATTATTAAATAACATATGTGAAAAATATAAGAAAATGGTAAAAATACATGATTATATTATGAAATATCAAAGGATTGGTAAACTCATGAATATTCTTGATTGATCGATCATAATTTTTTATCAAAGGAATCCTGAAGATAAACAATCTCGAAAAGCAATTAGACTGTCTCAATGAAATGTTATAACATGGTATCATGGGATCATGATCTCAATGTAAGTAGAGGTAATTTAATGAATCATAAATAATCCAATATATATATATATATATATTCATGATATTTCATTAAAAATTTAAGTATATTCTCTTTGAAAAAGAGTTTAAGTGCATAAAAAAACATGAGTCTCAAAGAAGGGAAACTCAGAAGAAAACATTTTTACCAATTTTGTAACTTTTGAAACATAAAACCCATGAAATATGGATCATAAAATCGGAATGTGAATTCTGATAAATTTAATAACAAGATATAAATTATAAATACTTGGGCAGAATATACACCACATAAAACGAATGAGTGGCGAACATAGCTTGTATCTCACAAAAATTAAAAGTGAGATGAAATCCACAAAAATTGTGTCTTGACACTCTCTAAAATCATACAAGATTCATTTATAACAAATATATGTTTATTATAATTCAATTAAATAAGGATATTCATATACTTATTACCATATATGGTTTTATTATAACCTTATATTACCCAATCATTAATGATCATATGTTAAAGTTTCACTTCGTGTGATATTCTCTTTGTTCTTCGCATGTGCCTTAATTTGTTATATCGTTGACCATTATACTTATATCATGAATCTAGAATTTATAAAATGATATAAATATTAGTTATATAGATTATAAATATATTATAATAAAATATTTAAGAATGATGTACATGATGTAATACTATGTTCATGGACATAGTAAGCCGTACATACACATGGACGATGATTTCCATTCCATATGGTGTGTGAATGAATCACATCTCTTTGAGGGTGTGATAGTCCACACTTCCTCAAACGATATTATTGTATTAAAAACAAAAGGAATGTAAAAAAGATATGTTTTGTGAAATGAATAGATAATATATAGGAGATAATAAATATAATATATTACATATATAAAAAAAACATCCCTAATAATGGCCCCAATGATTGGTGGTAAAAGAGAAATGAAAAGTCATCATTTCATGAGTCAGTATTTCACCGTACACAGAAACATTATGTTTCACATAGATTAGATAGAGGTGTGTGTAAGAGTAGGTCAAAAACATGGAATAAGAACATCCTATTATATTAAGTATATGTTTTTTCCAAACAAAAAGGTAATAAATAGTGTTTAGTGGGTGGAGATGGAAAATAAAGGAATTGAGCATGAGAGAAGATGTTACCTCTTAATTGGGTAACTCCTTTTGGTTTTTGGAAAAAGGATTCCTTGAGAGGGTTTATTACCAAAGGGAGGATTAAAGGTTGTAATGATTTTGGGAGGAAATTTGGGAAAGTATTGGTGGAACTTAATATGCTTGACAGATGTGAGTAATGGGTAGTGCTGGTGGCCTTTTATAGGGAAGGAAAATGACTCACATGGAATGTTTAGAAACAAATTAGGTGTGATCATGTTCATACCTAATAAAATTCACACCAAACAAACCAATATAAATAAACAAAGGTTTATATATGAACCATTGAAATAAAATAGGTATTGGAAATGTGTCTAGGTCATTTTCCCCTTACTTTTAAGGTTTAGTCCCTAATTAATCATAATTAGGCCTTAACTACCGTGATCAATTTTAATCAAATGTACTAATAATTTTGTTAAAAAATTATCATGGTCTAATTATAATATAAATATTACACTGAATAAAAAAATGTATTTTGTATTTTTTAAATTCACTTCACAGAAGTGCAAAAATTATGATTAATAATAATCATATAGATGGGACGAAATAATAAAGTTTTTAGGTAGGAAAACATTTAGGTGTCTGTTAGTATTATTTATTTAGTTACAAAGTAATATTGATCCTAATGAATTTAATTTTATTATTTTATGTAATATTAATATAATTTTACCTAAAAAAATTTATAATATCATTTACCATTAGTATTTAATTATACAAAAGGTATTTTTAAAATACAAAGTTGTATTTTTCAGTATTTATAAAAAATGATGTTTCTTAGAAAAATCCCAAAAAAATCACCCTAAAGAAGTTTAAAAATATTTAATTCAAAAATGAATTTTATTTTATCCAAATAAATTTATAAATTTGTCTACATTTCCATTCATTGTAAGTTAATTAAAAGAAGTTTATTTGAAAAAACGTTATTTTTAAACCTTGTAGGACTTTACTAATAATCAATTATTTTAATATCAATATGTTTTATTTATATAAAAAAATTATAAAAAAATTTAAAATTAGTTATTACTATTAGTATTTCTAAGCATAACAGATATGTTATAATTATGTTATTTCTATATTTAAAACAGTAAAAATTTGATATTTCATAGAAACTCAGAGTGGCATGTATCGTAGGCCAAGTCAGTGTTGCTTGTAGCGAAAGACAATTTGGTATTGTGTATAGTACAAGACAAGTTAATATTTCTTGTGAAATTAATTCTTGACTTATTGTTTTAATATATATATATATATATATATATAATGAACTATTTCCTGGGTCATGTGAAATGAAAAATATTGAAAAGTTAAATTAATTCAAAAATATTAATTCTAAAAATCTCAGGGTGTTACAGAACCCATCCATACTCACCCTAGCATGTGGGTGTTTTATATATGTAGTGGTACCTCGTCATCATTGAGAGATATATTAGGTTGGGTCCTCGACAATTTGTTGTCCAGCACTGCCATATTGTAATGTTCCATCAACTTTGATTAGGTCTCCCGGGGATCTACTGAGGATTGCATTGGGATATGGATAATAAGATATAAAAGATGTATGCAGTTGAGGAATAACATTTATTTGACATTGTATATGAAGATTGTGACTCTCTATCTCTATTATATTGGGTTTAACTGAACATATATACCACTTGATTTATTTTTTCACCATTTCTCATAGGTTTAGCTGAAAATTTCTTTTATAGTTTCCTTATATTGTTCAGGGTAAGTTATTTGATATGTATTTACTCTCTCTGGAATGGTATATTAATTGAAATTTCATGTCTTATGCATCATATATGTTGATAGATGATGGTTTTGGTTGAAGTGGTATTAATGTAGAATAGTCGTATCTATAGTAAGATGCCACATTCAGTGGTTGGCTTCTGAAGATCATGAGCGAGGCTCTCTCTTGATTTTTCTTTTTATAGGACGAACCATTTTAAGACCCATTTCATGTTTGGGCATGTATTTTTTCCATTTTACAGTGTTGGTCTTGATTATTGTACTCTAATGTATTTTAAGAGACTGTTTCATGCATTTATACACAATATAAGATTTATTTTATTATTACTCAATTTATTTGCATAGAGTTTGATGGTATGTATTGGTACAATTACCTTATATTAAGGTGTATCATATCTATGATATAACTACTTGGTTTTTTTACCTCTAATCTATTGGAGGCAGGCTTAAGGCATTACTCTTGGCTTACTGCCGGTCCAGTCAGGGCCTTGGTGGGTCACGTCATGACATGCTTCTCTCTTCACAGTCTAATAGTTGTGACAAAATATCAATAATCATAACACTATATTTATATTGTTGTGTAATATAATTCTAGATCAAACTTTTATTACATCATGATATGTACTTTCATAGACGAATAATCCAAAAACTATTTTTGTTCAATCTTTAGAAATTTGAAATGATAAACATTACACAATTGTTTTTCACTCTAAATTGTTTCTAGTAATGGGAATTACTTTTGAGATTTAAAGATTAATCTAACAATTCATCTGTGTGAATCTAATGTCAGCATATTTCATCATGAGCAGCACATTTCAGTGTCACCATATCTCAAGAATCTCTGGAAAACATCATGAAAATCTGACAATGCTCTAGGAAAAGCTATTTATTTTTTGTATACATTTATTCACAAAATTATACTTGTTCTTCTATTGTGAATTGTTACTATAATTTTTATTTATTCAAAATCATATGTACACACAACCAAAATTTTCTTCAAATTAACAAAAAAATTCCACCTTACAACCTATAGAAGAAATAATATATATAAATATATATATATATATGTGTGTGTGTTAATATTTCATTAAATGTATGTGCATATTTTTTTGCGTGAAAACTATTTAAATATATTTATATTTTTTCTTGTTAAAATCTTATTAACATAGTATACAATCTATTATATATTGTAGAAATTTTTACATTTATATGATGTGTGTGTATATATAATAAGCATAATCATTATTGCGGATAAAAAAAATATTTTGGTAGTATGATTCTTGATCTTATTGGTTCGTTGCTGGCACATTCAACTTATATTATGAATACAATATCCTATTATATGAAATCAGAAATTAAAAAACATTTTTATGATGTCTTGCAAAAAAAGTATTTTTTTAATCCCAAATTTTGTTGTGTAGGGAGAATAAGGGGAGTGTGGTGAAAAATTGAATAATCCAACATGCATTGAAATATTATTTTAAGGGGAAATTCTATTAAATTACGTTTTTTACACGGTGAAAACTTCATATAATGCAAGTAGTACTACAAAACTAATATAGTGACCCTACCCTTTTCACATATCAGGACATGATTTTAAGCATTTTTATACATTATAGTACAAGCCAAGGATCATGAAGACTAGTGTACTTGAAGACTAGGTACATACAAAAAAAAATATGGGACTAAAAAAACACTTAATTATTCAATCATCAAATTGAGATCCTAACCACCATTGTTCTCGAACATCTTCATAGGGTACCCTAGGGAACACATGAACAAATGGATGAGCTAAATATCCTAGTAAGGGAATAACCATAAGAACAAAGAATTAGCACAGGGAATAGAAGGAATGACATGATGAAATAAAAAGGAATGTAATATATAGAACCTTAACATATAAAAATAGAATCTTACAAACATGGAGTCAAATAAATGTGGTAGAAACATAAAACATGAATTTATTATGAGTCAAGTATAGCTTCCAAGATCATTTCACATAGTAACACAAGCAAAGGCTAACTGCCAAGACAATCAAACATAACATTCTATGAGGCATAACTTTACCCAATGCATTTCAGTTCAATCTTGGCGCACCCATTTTAACATTTCATGAATATTTTTACCACATAATAACCATACATAATATATATTACATAAACAATGATTACCCATGGAATGAATTGGGTACCACAATCATGCCGTAAAGCATAACAAATGGGCATATCATAAAAGTGGCCCCCAAAGAAAGTAAATAAAATATACATTGAAATTAATAAGGTAAAATAGTAATGTGTGATGATTATTTATGTTAAGTTTAAGTGAAAACATTTAATAAATAATTTAATAAAATTTAGCATTAAAACATATTTGTGCTATTTTAAGGAAAATACAATAGAGCCATTAAAAAAGAAAATGAAATAATCTATTAGTTATGAACATAATTGAACCAAAGTGGTTTTCATAATAAAAACTCATATTTTAAAAGGACAATGTATGATTAACATGTAATATATAGTTCAGTAGAAATTGGCTAAGAATTCGTGAAGTACCCTCAAAATAGGTTTTCCTATCGGGAAGTATTGAGGAGGGAATCACCTAAAAACATGTATATACCCAAAAGAGAATTATTAATGTAAATTGATAAATACATTTGTAACATTCACATAGAATTTATAATTTGACCATAAGAATGATAGATAAATTCAATTAGTTAAAATGTAAAATAAAGAAAGTCGAAGGAATAAAGGAGGCTTGAGTTGAATCCCTTACGGAATTTTAGCATGGTATCATGTGTACTTAAGACTGATTAATGATAGATAGAGGGGTTTATAATCATCCAAAAATCATGAGTAATGTATGGGGAGGTGAGGAATAATTCCCCATAATGATTAATTACACATAAAATGGTATAACATAGAGGACAATCTTCAATAAAAGTGAAACAGAGAGGATCCCTTACATTAAGTCGGATGGTGTCTTTTACTTGAAATTAATGACCTGAATAATCAAATTAAGTTCATTAATTAATAATTAAATAACATCTTATATGTGTAAAAGATGTATTATAATATTTTTATATTCATTCATGACATTTTCGATGAGTTATGTGGTTCAATTACATTGTTTAGGTTTGTTTGTTTTCTTAGTTTTTATGATCGATTTACTTATTTTCCTAAATGGATAAACATGTAAGATAAAAGTTGATGTCCATAATTGAAGTTATACGTAATTTTTGAACATAAATGAGATTAAATGGTCATAAAATTCATTTGGTCGTTTAGAGTTAAGGTGATTCATTACATAAAAAAATAATGATCAATTCTTGGATTAATTTTAGCGATTTTTCTCGCAATTATCTTGTTTGGTTTTAATATTTCACATCATCTGAGAAAAAGGATTATAGAAAATCACATAAGAATAAAAAAATATTTAATAGTATAGTTCAAGTATGAAAATTGTTTCATAACCATAATTGAATATAGTAATAGTAATTGATAACTCGTTGTCATTGAATGTGCTAAATTAACACAACTCATACGGTGTCTTCATTTCATTCAAATGAATGGTGGAGAATGGGGATATGATAATGAATTATCCCATCATAATAAATAAATTCTATTAAATTTAGGTTACTAGAGTATTCATACCATTTGTATGATTATAGGTTAGGAAAGAAAAGAGAATAAAGAAACTTAACAATTTAAGAAAAGAAAAGAGAAATATTACCTCTTGAATCATCCTTCCTTGAGATCCACTTTAGTGGAGAGGATTTGGTATTTTTTTTAGAACAAGGGCTGTTGTAATTGGAGATGGATCATGGGGAGATATTTGGATGTAATTTTGGTAAAGAAGAAGGTTTGGGAGGAGTGAAGAGAGGAGGTTGGAAGAGGTGGTATTTATAGTGGATGAGAGGAGATTTTTCATAATATTTAATTGCCTAGTTTATTATTTTCCCTCAAGACCATAAATAGTGATGATTAAATGAAAATAAATAGTAAAATGTGTATTTGAGTTAGAAACAACTAGTATTACATCATCATAACATCATCAATGATTCAATAAATTAATTATTTAGCATTTATCATAAATAAGCATATTTTACTATTCAACAAAAAATTCACGTATTTTAAAAAAATCCAAAACTTTTACCATAAACATTTTTCAACGTGTATAATTTAAAAATAAAATCCATTTTTTGTAATAATTTTCAAAATATGATTAACATAATTTTTAATTAAAGTAAAAATTTACTCAAAAAAGAATACAAATATTTATTTTCTTATTTCAAGATATAGGTATATCATACTTTCACTTGAAGATTATTTATATACAATCATTGGTAAATCTAATATTAATTACGGTATATAACTATTCATAAGGGTAATATTTCTATTCATAAGGGTATGTTACTATTCCTGAAAAAATTATTTTTTTCTTATTGGACTCCAAACATCTTACTAATCGCACTTATGAATATAATATTTTCAAAATTCAAAACAAATAAGTGTCAAAATGTTGTCTAAAATTCAAGTAGTACTTAGTAGTTAATTGTGTTTTGATATAATGTGATCATATTACAAAATACTATGATGGAAATTTCCACCGAAAAACATTGGGTCACTACATTCTTCCCCCATTAAGAAATTTCAAGCATGAAATTTCATTTTACATTTTAGGCCACACAAAGGAGTGAGTACATTTCCTTTATTGAATCCTTTAGTTCCCATGTTGCCTCTTCATACTTACAGTTCCTCCATAGTACCTTGACAAGGTGAGTATTCTTGATATTTAGATATTTATCTCTATGATCCATGATCTTCACAGGATACTTCTCAAAAGAACGATCATCCTACTGTTGTACAACCTTTATAGAGAGTACACATGAAGGATATACTATGCACTTTCTTAATAGGGATACATGGTAGACATCATGTACATTAGACATGGTAGGTGGATGTTCTAGTCGATTGGTCACATCCCTGATACAATCAAGAAACTCTAAGGGGCCGATGTACCTGGGGCTTAACATTCCTTTATTCCAAAACCTCATGAACTTCTTAGGTGGAGAAGTGAATATAAATACAATGTCTCCAATATTGAACTCAAGTTATCGTAAATGATTGTCTACATAACTATTATTTCTACTTTGGGATACCTTGATGTGATGCATAATTGTTTTCAACATTTCCACCATTTCTTTTACCATTTTATCTCCTAGTAGCTTACGCTCACTAAACACATCCCAATACGCTGGTGTTCATCACCTTTTCCCTTAAATGGAATCATATGGTTCCATTTAGATGCTTAAGTGGAAGTAATTGTTGTTGGATAAATCATCCTATATATGATTTTGGTCCCATCCTCCCGTGATGTCCATAGAAAATGCTCTCAACATATCTTCCAGTGTTCTAATAGTTCACTAATATTGGCCATCAGTTTGGGGATGATAGGCCGTACTGATGTTCAGTTCATTGCTTAGATCATGTTGGATAATTTTTTAGAACTTTGAGGTGAATCTCATATCACAATTGGAATCAATTATTAGTTGTACTCCCTGAAACATTACAACAAATTTGATGTATATCTATGAAGTAGATCTAATGATAAATCCTCTCAAATTGTGAGAATGTAAGATGTATTCGTAAGGTGATTCATAATGACCCATATATAATTATTTCCACTGGATGTCGTTAGATGTTTAGTGAAAATGTACAGGGAAATGTTCTCCCACATCCATGTTGGTATGCGTAGTGTTTTCTTCATCCCCGAAGACTTCTGTATTTTAGCCTACACATGTTTACAAACCAGGCACATTTATGTATACTCAGCAATGTCCTTCATTATACTATCCCACCAAAAGTTATCTCGATAATCTGGACACATCTTGTTTTCTCCATGGGTGAACAGAGAAGGTCGAGTTATGCATGCCATTCAATATATATCTTTAACTCTAGATTATATGGTACACATAATCGTGACACAAATCCTACAAGTTCAACCCTGTTAATTTTTAAATCAGAGGATTTCCGATTTTTAATAGCTTCCACCCTTTTCTATATTTCCACATCATTTCTTCGTCCATCCTTTATTTTCTCTATGAGGGATTATTGAGAAATATGTTGATAAAGGATTGATGATGTTCAACCTTTAATGATTCCCATTTCCATCTTTTGTAATTCTATGAATATCAGATCCTTTTCAATTCTCATTATTGATAAAGATGCAGGATCCTTTCTACTTAGAAAAACATCCACCTTATTTTTCTTACCATGATGGTAGTGGATTGAGAATTCATAATCCTTGAAGAGATCTTTCCATCTTTTTTGGTGCATATTATTCTCTTTTTTCATGAATATATATTTGATACTCTTATGGTCAGTATATATCTCACACTTCTCCGCATAGAGAAAATTCCACCAAATTTTTAATTCAAATACCACTTCTTCCAACTCTAGATCATGCGTAGGATTGTTTTTCTCATGAATTTTTAGCTACCTTATGACATTGTCTATCACTATATCATTTTGAATTAGCACAAAGACTAAGCACTTATTTTATGAATCATTGTACACCGCAATGATTTATCCACTTTTTGGGAGTGTGAGAACTGGTGTTGTGATCAACCTCTTTTTTTAACTCCTTGAAACTGTCTTCACATTCCTATGTCCAGAAAACATTATTCCATACCATGTCATCTTTTTCATTTGTTTTAACAATCGTGAAAATTTCTTCACAAATCATTGATAATATCTAGTTATATCAAAAAATCAATGGATCTCCATAACTGATGTTGTCCTAAGCCACTCATTAATCACTTTTTTCTTAGAAGAGTCCAAATATATCCCATTGTTAGTGATAACATTCCCTAATAATGATACATCCTCCAACAAGAACTCACATTTACTATAATTTTCCTACAAATTCTCTCTTCGCAATGTCATTAGCACATAATTAAAATACTCCTAGTGTTACTCCTTGCTCTAGGAGTATATCAGAATATCATCAATAACGACTACCACAATTTTTTCAAGGTAATCAATAATGACTCTATTCATTAAATACATGAAAATTTCTAGATCATTAGTGAGTTCGAAGGGAAAAACTATGAACTAAAAGTGGACATACCTCATTAAAAAGGAAATCTTGGGAATATATTCCTTCTTCACCTTTAATTGGTGATATCCCGACCAAAGGTCCACCTTAGAGAAATAACTAGCCCCTTGAGGATGATCAAACAAGTCATCTATCTGTAGTAGAAGATACTTGTCATTTATCATGATTTTATTGATCTCACAACAATTAATGAACAAGTTCATTGAAATATAATTCATGTTGATGAAGAGGAATGGCACACCCCATGGTGAAGCACTAAAGCTTCTAAAATCCTTCTCTAGATTCTCATGTAACTGCTTCTTCTGCTCTTGCAGCTCTATAGTGGATATTCTATAAGGTGTCTTCGATATAGGTATAGATCTAGGGATAAGTTCAATTGAGAACTCAACATCTGAATCAAGAGGACGACCAAAAACTCTTCAGGGAATACATTAGTGTAATCCCTCATGTTGGGCATGTCTTCAAGCATGATTCTCCACTTTTTCTCAATAATTTGTGATATAAATGATTGCTAATAAGGATTTAAAATCTATACATGATAGGATTATTATAAAGTATATTCATCTTCTACTTTAAACTGGTATATAATTAAGGGATGTTTCGGGATGTTAAGAGTGATCTACCATTCTCAGAAGTTGATGTTGGATTTATATAAAGATAGCCAATCCATGATCAAGATAGGATTGAACAAATTTAAAGGAAGCATAACGAGTTTTCTGGGAGGTTCATTCCATAAATATTAACTGGGGAGGAGTTATAAACCATGAACATAATAATTTCCCAATTATTTGTTTTCACAGATAACTTATCCTCCAAATTTTGAGGTGGAGTTTGAATAATTCAACTAAACATGTATTCTATGAAAGAATTCATAGAACCAGAATTAAATAGTGTATTTTCTACTCTTGAATGAATAACAAGCATACCAATCACCACATCGTAATCCAGATCCAACTCAATAGTGGTGATAGAATAATCTATTCCATGTTTCCTTGGAGGTTGTCGTTGATTTCGTCCAGCAATCCTGTTCTTAGGAAAAATATCACTTAATTCCCATCCTCCTTGCTGTTGTAACACTGAACTAAAGGATAAGTTTTGATATGAACCTTTCTTTATTATTCCACATTTGTGGTTTTCTTTATTTCTCTTCAGTAGTACTTGGCTAGATGTCCCATTATTCAACATTTGAAGTAGTTCTTGGATTCCATTAGAAAGCTTCGAAGATGCTTCTTCCCACAAATTTTACAAGTGGGATAGTCAGGCTTCTTTCTATTAGGGGATTTGATTGTTGATCCACCCCTATTTTTCTCTATTTTTTGTTTCTTGTCACTAGGAAAATGAGACCACATAAATTCTCCAATATCTATTTCATCTTTGAGGGAACAATGTACAATCTCCTCATAATGATTTATCTACCAAATATGCAACACGTATCGAAGAATCACCTTTAGAATTATAATGGATCGGTCCACCTTGATTTAATTGATCATGAAAAATCCATAGGTGTACTTTACAAGCGTTTTAATGTTTTCTTCATATTACCCTATTGACACATCTTCCTTCTACAAGAGTTTGAGGAACTCTCTTTCCATTTTACGATGGAGGGTTTCAAGAAAATATATATTGAAAAACTTATTATTCGATTACTCCCAATCCACGTAATAAAATTCCTCTTAGGACTTTGTATTTTTGATAATTTTCCACCACTGATCAGATTGGCCCTAAAAAAATAGACCGCCAGTAAAAATTTTTCTTCCTCCGAGCACCGAAGGACAGATAATATCTTTTCAATGTAGTTAATACACCTTTCTACAATGATGAGATCAGAATATCCACTAAACCCAGGAGGCCTTTTCTGCATGAAGGATTCTAAGACAACATTATCTTTCTATTAAGGAGTAGGGAATTCCAAATGATTCCAGTTATTATTCATAACTTGATCCAACTGATCTTGAACTATCATGATGTTTTTAGAACCCGTTCCCATCGTATCAGGCATATAATTAGGTAAAACTTCACATTCCATGCCACATTGATTGTTGGCACATGTTATTCTATTTCCCACCATTAACTAAGAAAAATTACATACAATTATATGGATTGAATACTTATATATTGATCATAATAAGAAAAACATTAACATAAGAGGATAAAATTGCAAAAGATAAGTATATCCTAACTTGTAATTCACTATGGTTTGATTTAAGTTATCCTCTATCTATTACATAAATTAAATTTTTATGGGGGTTTTTATTCCCTTAATAATGGTTTTTGCTAAACTCATCAATTTACCAGAGAATATCCCCCAGGAGTGTCAATACAAGAGTACAACAAGGCCCATTGTCGTGTACCAAGATGCCCCAAGTTTGGCTCGAAAATCCTTGTTGGAGTTTTTACTCCTAGGTACATCTGTTATAGATCCACCTCTACCTATGTGTATCTAGACATGGATTCATTTTCTTGATAAATGACTTACTCTATACTTACCAGAATATTGGGATGTTTTCTTATACTTCATCTCATCCTTAAGATTCTCACTAAAGTGATATATTCCTAATCTATGAAAATACTATACCATCCTCTAATACCAACTATAGGGACCCTAGCCTTTTCACATAACATTAAATGATTTTGAGTATAATTATACATCAAAGATAAATCCAAGGATCATGCAGTCTAGTGTATTTGAAGACTACGTACAGAAATGTAAAAACATGGGACAAAAAAACACATCATTATCTAATCTTCAAATTGATCTCCTCACTTCTATTGTTATCAAAAATATGTATAGGGTACCCTAGGGATCACATGAACATATGGATGAGCTAAATATCCCAGTAAGGGAATAACCATAAGAACAAATCATGAGCAAAATGAATAGAAGGAATGGAATGATGATATAAAAAAACATGTAACATATGGATCAATAATATAGAAACATGGAATCTTATAAACTTGGAGTCATAGAATTGTTTTAGAAACACAAAACATGACCTTAGTACAAGTTAATGCTAACCGCTAAGATCGTTTCACGTATTAGCACAAGCTAAGGCTAATCACAAAGACAGTCGCACATAACATCCCACGAGACATAACATTACCCAATATATTGGAGCTCTATCTGGGATCACCCATCTTATCTTTTCATGAATATGTTTTCCACATATAGAACCATACATAATAAATCTTACATAAACGTAAGGGTTACCCAAGGAAAGAATTTGGAACCACAATCAGGTCATAAAGCATAACAAATGGGCGTATCAAATAATTCTCCATCAAAGAAATGATGTAAAATATACATGGAAATTCATAAGGGAATATTGGTATGTATAATTGTCAATTATTTTAATTATATATGACTACATGTAGGAAAATCATTTAATAAATTTTAGCATTAAAACATTTTTGTGCGGTTTTAAGGAAAATATTATTGAGCAATTAAATTAGAAAAGAGAAAAATCCTGTATATAAAACCATAATTGAATCATGAATGTTTTATATAATAAAATAACGTATTATAAAAATAAAATTTTTTCTTAAAATATAATATAGAGTTCACTTTAAATCAGGTAACAATTTGAGAAGATCCCTCAAAATGGGTTTGTTTATCGAGAAGTATTGAGGATAGAGTCACTTAAAAAAATGTATATCCCCTAATGAGAATGATGAATGTAATGTGATACATGAGTTATGAACAATAAAATAACATTTATAAGATGAAAATAACAATAATAGATAAACTCATTTAGTTAATAAGAAAGATAAATATTCCTGAAGGAATAAAGGAGGTTTGGGTAGGATTCCTTACTGAATATCGACAAGGTATCATGTGTACTTAAGAGGGATTGATGTGAGGCAAAGGGGTTTCTCATCATTTAAACATCATTATTTCTGTATGTGGGAGGTGTATAGTCATACCCCACTACTATTAATTACACATAAAAGGGCATAACATAGAGGAAAATCTTATATAAAAGTGAAATAGAGAGGATCCCTTACATTAAGTCCAATGGTGTTCTTCACTTGATATTAATGACCTGAATTATCCATTTAAGTTCATTATTTAATAATTACATAACCTAATATATATTTAAAATATTATGTATAAAAATTTTAAGTTCATTAATTACCTTTTTGATGAGTTTAGTGGTTCAATTTCATTGTTCGGGTCTGTTTGTTTTCTCGGTTTTTATGATCAGTTTAGGTATTTTATTTAATGGATAAAATTGTAAGATGAAAGTGGTTTTATAGAATTTATGTTATATTAATTTTTCCAAAATCTAGGAGATTACATGGTTATAAAATTATTATGGTTATTTAGAGTGAAGGTGAATCATTATATAAAACATTAATGATAAACTGTTGAATTAAATTTAGTGATTTTTCTTACAATTAACTTGTTTGGTATTATTATTTTACATCATATGAGAAAAATGATTAGAAAAAATCACATAAGAGAAAATAAATATTTAATTTTATAGTTTTACCATTAAAATGGTTTCATTACCCTAATTGAAGATTGTAATAGAAATTGATAACCCGTCGTCCTTGATTTTTCTAAATTAACACATCTCAAACGATGTTTTCATTTGACTCAAATAAAAGGATGAGAAAGGAGAGATGATAATGAATTATCCCAATAGAATAAAAAAATTCTAGTAAATGTATGTTACTAGAGTTTTCATTAATTTTGGATGAGTATAGGTTTGGAATGAAAATAGAACAAAGGAACTAAAAAAATGAATGAAAAGAAAAGAGGAATATTACCTCTTCAATCAATTTTCCTTGAGAGCCTCTTCAGTGGAATGGATTTGGTATTTTTATGATAAAAAGGGATGATAGAAGTGGGGAGGGAGTTTGGGGAGATATTTGGATAGAATTTTGGAATGTTAGAAGGGTTTGGAGGAGTGAAGAGAAGAGGTTGGAAGAGGTGGTATTTGTAGTGGAGGAGAGGAGACTTTTCATAATATTTAATTCTTTAGTTTATTATTTTCCCTCAAGACCATAAATAGTGATGATTAAATGAACATAAAAAGTATCATGTGCATTTTAGTTCAAACCTATTGGGATTAAATCATAATGACATCATCAATGATTCAATAAATCAATTATTTAGCATTTATCGTAAATTATCATAATTTACTATTTATAAAAAAATTCAAGTATTTTAGAACAATCCCAAAAATTCCCCTAAAAATTTATTTGACCTGTAGATTTCAAAAATGATCTCCATATTTTTAAAATAATTTTATAAATATGAATATTTTATTTTTTAATTAAAATCACAATTTACTCAAAAAATAACAATTTTAAAACATTCATTTTCTTATTCCAAGTTTTAGGTATATCGTACATCCACTTAAATTTTATTTATATAATATCATAGGTAATTTTACTATTTTTTAGGTTATATCACTATTCATAATGGTAAAATTTATATTGATAAAGGTATGCAACTATTCAACAAAAATATTGTTTGTTTTATCGAACTCCGAACATCTTACTGATCACAATCATGAATGTCAGATTTTTGAAATTCAAAACACAGAATTTTCAAAATTATGTTTCAAGGTCACATAGTACATAGTAGTTAATTGTGTGGGGATTTTATGTGATTGTATAAAATTATCCTAAGAATGATATTTCCATTGAAAAACATTGGGTCATTACAACTAACAAATAAAATTTTCCTTGAACTCTATGTTAAGAGAAAACACTATCAAGTGTGGTATATTACACATCTATCCCAGAATATATATATATATATATATCATTTCTATAATTGTTTAATAATTTTGTAAATACCAATAAATATTTATACTTATAATAAAATTTTGGATTATATTTATATTTATTTTGTAATTATACAGATCGAATTCAAAAAATAGTAAATATATTATTTAAATTATTTTTTAATTGTAAATATATATATTTATATCTCTCGTGTGTGTTAATATTTTAAATTATATAAATAATAATATATTTGTGTGTTTATGTGTGCTTTCCCATGTGTCTATATATATAAAATACTATTTGAATATCATAGTTATATTTATTTATATTATATATATATATATAATATAAGAACATATAAATTTATTTATTTTTATAACATTACATACACACACGCATGAACCCCAATAAATATATATGTGAACAATTGATATATATATATATATATTATGTTTACTAAATTTATTTTAATAAATATGTATATGAAATATATTTATAATCATATATTTCCATTATATTTAAAAATAAAGGTAGTTATATGAATGTAAGAACCAACATAAATCGTTCCCTTTGAGTTACTCAAAATTTAGCCTTCCTTAAAAAATCAATATATAATGATATATCCACATTTATTATCATCCTAACCATTGAAGGATTTCGTGAAATAGATATCTCAATATAATGACTAACACAACCCTATCCATCATGAAAAACATCAAAAAACCCATTCGATTTGGAATGTGAGAGGGGAGATAGGTTTAGGCTTGAGCTCTATAGATAAATAAATTGTATAGCTTGGTGTTTTTAATCTAGTCATGAATAAAAACATATTACTACATGACCTTATTATAATATTTTCAAATGATTCAATAAATAATGACGGGAATGATGGATAAAATAAAAACTTCTGATCATAGAGTTATTACTTATCGACCACCAACAAATAAGAATATCACATATTATACCAATATAAGGTTAATAAATAAATTGAATCCTCCAAAAAAGTGACCAGATATCAATGATATGATTACAAGAGTAAAGAGAATGGTCTAATTTTCATTCATGCATTTTTTTGATAGGTTATCTTGAGGAAAAATTTATATTTAAGAAATAAAGTCTCTATAAAAAAGGAACAAATTTATGAAATATTTTTTTTGTAAACTCATTACAAGGGAATTTATAGAACTCTTCAGTGTATCCTAGTAGTTAAATATGGTCATTTCTGTGGAACCATTCCAATCACTAATCATCAAACTTCACCTATTAATATTTGTTTCCTTTTTAATATTTATAGCAAGAGAAATGGAGGGTATTTTTATAGTGTAATCTAAGATAAAATGAAATAAATAAATAACTCAATGAGGTTAGAGAGTAAGAAATTATACACTACGAGAAAATTATTGTTATTCCTATATTGTTATAAATTATTTTTTAAAATAATTTTCAATAGAAAAATAAATATCATTCACCTAGAGACTTCCACTATCAATTTTTTCTAATAATAATAGATTTTAAATATCATTTGAATGCATTGAGTATCTAACTCCCCTATAGGAAATTTTGACACACACACACCAAGATTGAGTATATGATTCTGTCCGAAACCCAAATACATAGAATTCCATTTCATCTCATAACCCATAAAAATACATCATATGATGGAAAATCTAGGATAATGGAGGAATAATTAGTTGATAGTGGAAAAAATGAGTTGAGGTCTATAGAAAAGAAAACAATTCTCACCAACAAAACCACTTTTAGCTTCACTTCTCACCGTGAAGGACAACAAAAACCAATTCTAAATGTTGAGAAGAAACTCTTGAACACCTATGCTAGCCCATGAAAAACTATACATGTTAAAAACCACCATATAATATTTAAATAATAATAATAATACAAGATACCAAAGAAATGATAATAAAATAGGGATAATATGGAGAAATAAAGATATTGGTTACAAAAACACGCTACTATATTTAAATGGAATAAAATAAAATAAATAAAATACAACCTACACTACACTGTAGCCTTTGGAAAAAATATGTACTTATAATTGGGTGGGTTCCCCTAATTTCTATAGGAATAAAAAATATGTTCTTCAAATTTTTATTCATTAATGAGGTTCCATTAAAGGATATATTCCCCCAAATCATTATGTCATAGTGCATAATATTGACATGTTGTATGGTATGATACACATGAAATGGTTTGAAGGCCATAGATTTTTATTGTATTTATATATAAACCCTATTTGATATATGTTGCGAGGGAGTCCTTACGTGGATTAAAATCTCAGTGGAAAAAGTCCACTACATAGACCGTAGACTCAGTGGCACAAAGTCTTAGTGCAAGACCTGTATACCCAATGCCTAAGACCCCGTACTAAAACAATAAATTTCCCTGTCTCATTCATCTATAAATCTAGCATGTAGTCCTAGCATCATGTTTTTGGTTCACCATAACTACCTTTTCTAAATGGGTTCTTGATCTAGGGTGTTCTATCCACTCCATGAATAATCCTCAATGTCTAACTAATCACCAAGTCCAACTTTTTCATTTTCTTTAATCCACTTGTTGAGTAATTTTCTAGCATGAAGGCCCTAATTAATTTTTGTTATCAGATTCCTAATGTCCCATAGGCCTTTGATTCTATATGGCCCTATGTCTTAAAGGTTCAATATTATGACCTGAATTCACAGTATAGGTGTATAGGGTTTCAGTTATTGTACCTATAACAGTTATACTACATTAACATTTGAAATAATGCCACCTAGATTTGATCAAATGTTTTGTGCCATAATATATGGGATGTTAGACACTTGGATACCACCTCAAATATTTATAATATGCATTAATAAAAGTAATATCATATTACTTGATGATGGTTATATAGTAAAATATAGATATGAGATACTTTTATATATCCATTTTAATGTTAATAAGTAAATATTATAATGAACACCCATGTAAGATATCATTAATTATTTTTGTTACATAATGTGAAACACATGCGGGGAATAAGGATTCATTTAAATAATAAATTCATGATTGATATAGAAATTATTCATCTATTTCTAATTCATGAATAAATGTATGGGACTAGAGAGTGTTTCGAATGGATCATATAAATGAGGCTAATAGTCATTTTTTTAGGGTGAGTTCCTTGAAAAACATATATATGATGATATTTATTTACCCAAACATTTATCTCCTCCTCCCTCTACAAACATGACACTAGAATATCATGGATTTAAAGTGAGTCCCACCCCTGATATATTTTATTTGGTTTGAACCTGTGGGTGCACTATGGAGGGAATACTATTTTTATTTATCCTAAAGCGATCGTCATCATATATAGAAGATAAATAATGTTTTGGAGTTGGTTTTCAATCGAAAAATGATTTTTTTATTAAATTTATATTAAATATATTAAATATTAATTAGAAATATTATTAATTTTTTCATTATTATGTATGACTTTTATTTTATAATTCCCTTGAGTATTCGTCAAATTGATTAGGTCATAACAGTTCCCCACTATGATGAGAACCCTAAGGTGATAGGAAAATATTATTATTATATTTCTATGGTTGGATAAAATTCTAGGATGAGAGAGATTGTATATAGACCACCAGATGTGAGTAATTGTAAGTTGATGTGGCTTCTTCTTATGTTCACTTGGTAATATCAAAGATGAGAGAGTATGAGAACTGTCTAGCCATTAAGAATTTGTAATTTTTTGGTGTCCATTTATATTCATATCTATGATCATGTTTAATGTTCCTTATAATTTAAAATTATCATTGATTCATGTCATGAATTTCACACTTATATTTATTGAATTAAATCATCCATGCCATATATTGGTTGGAAGCATGGTATTGAGAGACACAAATGTAATGGAATTTTTTATTCAAATTTCAATGAGATTATGTGTATTTAAATGTTAAAAGTCATGAACTTAAATGTTTTATGAAATAATTTTCAATTATGAATGTATAATTAAAAATATCTAAAAAGACTAAAAAAATAATGTTTTTCAAGTTTAATTGTGTTCTTGATATTTGATATTTTGTTTCTGAAATATTAGTTGCAGTATGAATTTTTTATCTCATTAAATGATTTTTTTTAATAATTTTTCTACTCTCATGTTTCCCATCAAAAATTCTGGCGTTCCACTTAACTATCCCTCAAGGAATAGTTCTCCAGGCTAGCCCGAGAGGGCCTGTACAAGCCCCAACATGGAACAGCTAATGAAGCCCTATGTTGTTGGGTTGTGAGTGGTGAACCCCACAATAAGTAGAGGTTGGAAAATGGTCGCATTATCCAAATGTATGTGCATCCCTAATTTCATTTGTGTGTAATTAGTCTGGGAGAAAACCCGGATGTAGGCTTCTAGATAGCTGAAACTACACTTTGGATTATAAATCCTTGCAAGTCCAATGACTAATTCAATGTGGGAAAAGCACTTCACTACATTCCATCAAAGCTCCAACGTACTATACCGAAAATACTCCACTAATTCTATACTCTACCTCCCCTTTCCACCTCAGCCGCTCACTCTTCCACTGCTCCAACCTTGAATTCCCTCCACTGCTTCCTCACCAACTCCACCACTCTGTTACCCAACAGAGACTACCATTCTCCAACTTCACTACCCCGATTCCCATCATCATTAAAAGTTAACCCTACACCACGACATCAATCAAAATCTATTGATTCTTCCACTACTAAAAATCTTCTCCTATACTATTCACTCAAGAAGATCCATTTACATCGCATGACAAGATCTGTTCAAACTCCACACCTCCTACCACAACCTTTTGCATGTTGTTTGACCATCATAAGAAATTTGAGCATCCTTCATGAAAAATGAAGGACATAGGAGAATATAGGAGCAATTAAAAGCACATATTTAGCACAAAAATGAGTGTACTGCCATAACAAACCACTTCCCATACAAGCCTCTATTTCCACGCTGCCATGCCACACCATGAACTACCAAAGAAGCTATTTCCCTCATGAACTTCTTCCATGTAGATCCTTTATGCACCTATGTTCCTTGAGGTGTTTAAACAGTGAAATCCACAAGTCTCACATGTTTTATATATGAGAGAGAAATCATCGGATATCTTCCCTAATCTGAGTAGACTAAGGTCTCTCCTTGGATACCTATAAAATATGGTTGAGCCCCACTGCCAAAGACACCAATCGACATCAAGGAGTGAACGCACCTATGCTTTCCAAACATATGCTATCCTTCTCCCATATGTTCTTCATTTTTGTTTTATTTGTTTATTTTAGTTTTAGTTTTCATTTTAAATTTAAATTTAAATTATATTTTATTCAATAAATTAATTACATTCATGTTTTAAAATATTTTTCCACCCATCTATCATCCAGTCTTATTCATTTCTAATTGTTCTTATTATTTTAACTACTAATATTATTATTATTCTAGAATTAATATTTTATATTTATTATTATTTTATTCTTATATTATTCTTTTCCTTGTATTTTATTCTATTTTCCCTCTCTATATTTCATCCTGATTCTACCATATTTGTTTCTCTCATTCACCATTATTGTTTTTATTTTTATTCCCATTATTTTTTATTTTATTTTATTTCTTCTCTTCTTCTTCATTTACACATTTTAACCACTCTGATATCTTACCATATTAAATAACGATCTCACCCGGATGCTTGGCTTGGGGGAAGGTCAAGGTGCTCTAGAATTTTTCTTAAATTTTATTATATATTAATAGTATATTTGAGCGACATGAATTGATGTGGCGAATGTACATGATGTGCTAAGTGGCCCTCTAATAACATGAATATTGATCTATTACTATTCCTTTATTTAATAACTTCTATCTCTCTATTGGTTTTATCATCACCTGATGGAGTTGAGAAAATAAATGTATGAAACAACATCAATAGAGTTTTTTCCAAGATGATGGTATAACCTATAACAAGGTGTTTCATCAACATTGATTAAAGGAGGAGTTAGAATTGATATTTCCAAGGCATTCAATTTTTTAAATAATTTCTCAATAATGAATTGTATTTCAAACATGATATTTATATTTTTTGTCAATATGAAGTCAGGCATTTATTGAAAAAAATAACTGAACCCAAAAATCAAACCCAAAACCCATTCCATTTTTTCCTTAACTCATTTTTATTAAATTTTCATGTTATTATAAATTAGAATTTACATTTTTTCATGTCATTAATAAATAAAAAAATTATTTATTGTTTTTTATATAAACTAATTAAAATGAAAAAAATAAATAGTTTTGGTGATTTAGATTAAGTAGGTTAAACACCTGAGAATCTCTTCAAGTGAGATGACCCTGGTCAGCCACTATACTGCACTAGGAATATAATTTAATTTTTCAATGCCCCATGATAGGATTACATTCAGATACATTGGGTGTGTAAATATTGACATAAAATTAATAGATGAGTCGATGAAGGGTTCTTAATTACCATTTTATGGGGGGTGATATCCCGAGCATTTGATCGAAATATAACCGTATCCTAAATTCCATAGTAATAGTTTATCAACATGTTTATTTTAGATAGTAAAAGAATGAAATATTGACCATATAGGATGATGAAACCTTCATGAAATAAATATTATTATAAATAGTGTGATTATTTTTATACAATTTATATTGATCAAATAAATTAAATAATTTTTTAATCACTGGTATGTGAATCAAATTATATACTTATATTTTATTGAATATTTAATGAATATTTATTTATTGGTAGGTGAATGAAATATTTATTCATTGTTATATGAATGAAATATTTTTTATGAATAAAAAAATTTATTCATGTATTCAATAAATATAATGGAGTTAGAATAGACCATGACCGTGTACAGTGATATATAATTATTTAAAACATAGTAAATATTATATTTTGTGATCTCAAGAAGCCGCATTCCAATAAATAATAATATAATTATTATTTTGGATAAAGGGGTTTATTGAAGGGTTAAATATTATTTAAGGGTAGACATGCAATTAAACAATATTCTAACAAAAACCATACCTCTATAAATAGAAAGTTATGGATATAGTATGTAAATTGAATAAGATGAAATTAATGAAAAAAATAATTAAATTTAAACTCCTCAATCTCTCTACATCTCATGAATGAGAACACAAGATATATTTCTTCATGTTCAAAGAATGCGTGATAATGAAGATACAACACCAAACGTTCAATTTTCAATTCTTGCACATAATGATTGAATGGTATTTCTATGAGACCATTAGGATGATGTGTGGTTCATTTCTAGAGGGATTATACACTTGGATCCAACCAATCACAACAATGAAAATCCAAAATGTTATTTTTTGGTGATGAATATCGATTATGAAGAAAGAAAACTAAGCCAAGGAAATTTATTTTTTTCCAAATTAACTAAAATAATTATAAACCTAAAATACAAGATCCTATATTTTGGTCCTGGTAAATTGAAATAAAAATAAATTTTAATTATCCAATCCCCCACAGAATGATTCTGTGGTTCCTAAAAAATTCATGTGGTATCATAGTGGTCACAATTAAATTTGTAATTATTTTTTGATTTCTTATCTACGTGAAATTTTGGCAAGATTTTCATTTTAGTTTCTTTGTTAATTAATCTGAATTTAACTATTTGAAATATTAATAATATTCATTCGGTGTTTAATTTTATTGAAGGTATATAAACAGATAACAAATTATTATAAATATCATTGAGAACTGCTAAAGTTCTGGCCGATAAGACATTGTTACACGAATTGTAGTCCTAATTACATGTCGTTTACATTAGTAAATGGCATCTACATATTCTGAGGGATACATGACATGACACATAGTTACAACACAAGGATAATTTATTGCACATTTTGTGTAGATCGGTCTAGGATAGAACATAGGTTGTCATATTACATGATGTGTATTGGTGTACATACCATGTAGTCTACAAGGTTAGTGGAATGAATCACACAATCCATGGGAACATTATACAAGGTCATACTAGGTGAGATTGACTAAATCCCATGTATGTGTTTATATTAATTTAATTTAATTTATTTCAAGGGTTTTCAATTATTTGACATTAAATTAAATGATAGAATGTGATTTATCCTATCCTCCATTATTATGTATTTATTTTATTTTTAAGAAAATTTATGTAATACCATTTCACCAATCCTTTGTTTCCTCGCACCTCTGTGTGATTAATAAATACCTATAATTAATGGACCATCTGATGGTTTGTGGTGGTTGTTTAAGATGGAAACATGATTACTCCAACTTGGTGATACACAAGTGTACAGGTGGAATTTTTTAACTCATGCCATGACTAGAATATGGAGTTATTATCTTATGTCATATGTTGATTTAATTCCCACTCATTGACTCAACAATTATGTAATCTCATTATTATGTCAGTTTTTATTTATTTATTTTATTCTATGAATTATTTATTTTTATATGTAATACAATATCTCATAAATAAATAAATTAATTTGAAAAAATAAAATTTAAACAAATGGATTATGCATAAATATTTTATGAAACATGGTCAATTAATTAATACAAATCAAATTAATATTAATAAGACATGTAAATAATTAAACAAGGTAAATTTTAGGCACAGTAAAGAAAAATCCATTGATTAAATATTAAGTCAGACATAGAATTCTATTACTTGATTTGGAATGATACCAATAGAATTAATTGTTTGAGAAACCCTTATTTGGAAAATTAATTTTATAAGGGGTTATTATAAAGGGTTTGGGTTGACTGAACTAATTTATACCAAGATGAGAATCCCTTTCTATACATGGTGTAATTTGGTGGTATTTTTTAAAATAATAACAGTCACCATTTTAGGATTGGGACGTCCAACCAATAGATCAAGGAGCTGCAATCCCATAGTTAGGAATGAAAGGACAACCTAAATATCTTCAAGTAGCTTGAAAAACTCTTTTGGGGTTATGAGAAGGTGAATATTGATCCTTTAAAGTATAATTACCAAGTAAATAGATTTTTTTAGTTCAATGTAGGGGATATTGTAATTTGAAAAAATAGTGGATGATTTAATAAATTCAATTAATTTATTATATATTATTTAATTTTTAATAATAAAAAGTAATAATAAATAATATTTTAAATATTAGAAAAAATTAAAGTCTCATCATCCAAAATATCCCTATGATGCATATGGTGAATATATCATATCTTATTAGTAACTTCTAGGAGTGGTACAAACAACAATGGGTTATTTTTATCCATGAACAAAAATCAAACGTGATATAATCCTCAATTACCAATCCAACTTTTAAGGATGTGAATGATAACAGGTTTCTAGATTACATGAAACATATGAAAAATACATTTTATGTTCAATGATTAATTTTTTCATTTTTTTAATGTTATCAGATGATGTCTCATGAAATCCTGGATGTGTATATAATACTCAAGCATCATTGTGGCCAATATCATAATAGAGAGAGAAAGGGAAGGATTTAGATTTTAGAAAATATCCATTATAGTAATCTTGTTGTGAATACCCCTGCTCGACCCTAGGTTCTCAAGCTTATTGGCTACATTGAACACTAAGAGGTTCTAGGATTTAACCTCCATAAATAATTTGCCACTGATATCATTCATGAATCAATCCCTCAGTGCTTCTTCCGTTTGTGTGTATTTGAATATGAAAAAAATTGATAAGTCTCTTCCAGATATTCTTACTATACTTATCCATGTTGATTAGGAGATGAAGTATGAAAATCCTTTAGTCCTTATAGGGAACAAGTGGAAATTCCAAGGGAAAATCACCAATGATTGGACTTCTTTGAATCACCCTTCCAAGTACAGGATGACCAATGGGTAAGAAGGGGAACATGATGCTATTTGATTTTCATGTGGTAATAAGGGCCACTAAAATAAATATTCCACCCATCCTAAGAGAAGATGGAAAGATTCAGGTAATTTTTTTATTGAGTTTAATTTAACTATTTCTACATATTGCGTATTAGATACAATTTATAGTGCTCACATATTTATTCAAATACATGAATCATGTATATTACGAACAATTTAATGAGTCGAGGTAGATCTATGAAAATCCGACAAAGGTAAACATGATGTTATAACTGTTGGGGAATACCATATCACATTGAATACTGGAATGATTCTGGTTTTGTAAGGATATTTTTATGTCCCATCTATTACCAAAAACATTATATCAGTATCCATACTAGATATAAGTGATTTTAAATTATATTGGGAAATAAAATTTTCTTCTTTTATAAATGTATCATTTTTTGTTGTAATAATCATTTAAATAATGATCATTATGTTCTCGACTACACAAACCATTCAATGACAATCGATAATAGGAAAAAATCACATGACTCACGCCACACATAAAATTGGTCTAAAATTCTAGGTCCTGTAAAAAATCTCCTGAAAAAATTATATAATTATCGATATTTATATTATTTAAAATAAAACCAATTTTTATATGTTAGGGGTTTTTACAAGAAAAAAATGACCAAATCCCCATTTAGTGGTAATGGGGAAAGGGGCAATGAGATTCTATAAATAGTTCATACAGACAAGTGTGGACCGTTTCCTATTAAAGAAAGGGTTGGGTAATCATAATTTATAACTTTTACTAATGATTTTAGTAGATATGAATATGTTTACATAATGAGGTATAAGTCAGATTCCTTTCACAAATTCAAGGAATATAAGAATGAGATTGAGAATAAGAATGGTAATAAGATTAAAAAGCTATACTCAAAAAATAGTAGAGAATATCTCAATCATGGATTCATTTATAATTTATTGTATTAGGAATTTTATCTCAACTCTATATTTTTATAAAACTCACTTGTACACTATAAGAGAAAGGAGGAACCACATCTTATTTAAAATATTGAGATCAATAACGAGTCATTAGAGTCTTCCTTTTTCCTTTTGGGCATACACATTAAATCAAAATCACATATTCCAATCTTAGTACAGACTAAATCAATAAATAGAATTACATTAATATTTTGGAGTGGAATAAAACAAGGTTATCCAAATTACTTGTTAGGGTGAAGGGAAGCATTTATAAAGGCCTTTTCAGGTGAAAAACATGCACCCAGAGGCATAAACTCTACCTTTATTGGACACCCCAATGAGAAAAGGTTATATTAATTATACTAAACCTAAGGGAAAAAGGTTATAGTTGAATGAAATTCCATATTATATAAGTGAGAGAACATATATGTAACAGATAGTGGGGGAAAGATAAATTTATATGAAGTCTTGGCTCAAGGAAAATAAGAGTGGGTACATTAATAGATTTCACAAAGCCCCATGGAAGAAGAAACTGTTTGAGAGAAACTAGTACTATATATTTGTAAAAGGGAGGTTAGATAACTAGAATGTTATTGATTTCTAGTCATTATTTAATGTAAATCATTATTAGTTTAAAATAATGATCCTATAACCAATAAAGAATTAGTAAGTGTAAAATACGATTCCAAATAAAAAAATGAAATGAATTATGAAATGGATTCCTTTTAAAAAACCGTGTCTGAATTTTGGTAGATCCTCCAAAATATGTAAATAAAATTGGGTTCAAATGGGTATTCAAGAAGTAACTAGACATGGATGGACAATTATATAAAAAAATCATTAATTATTACAAAAATGGTTAAATAGAGTCAATGATTGACAATAATATAACATTTTCAATAGTTCCAATATAAAAATTCATTATAATTTTATTACCATTAGGCCTTCATTAATTATGAGATTTATAAAATGGATTTTAAAATAGCCTTACCTAACATGGGACTTCTAGAAGATGTCTATATTACATAACCTAATGGGTTTATAACTCCAAAGGATGACAACATGGTATGCAAGCCGTAAAGATCCATTTTTGGAATCATGAAATAATCTAGGTCATGTCACACTTAATGTTATGATCATATAATAGAATTTGTTTTCATAAATAATTAATGAAATCCATATTTCATTAATCATTTTATGGATATTTTTGTCATTTTTTTAATATTATATGTCGATAGCTTATTACTTGATGGAAATGAAATTCCAGTATTATAGTTTGTTAAGGATTGTTTGAATAAAAAAATTCTCAAAGAACGAATTAGGAAAGGAAACATATATTCTTGGGATCAAGATCTATCATGATAGATCCAAGAAACTACTTGTCTTATGTTAAGGTACATATATTGAAATGACACTGAAAAGATTCAGAATGGAATAATACAAGAGGGGATTGTGTCCAATGTCACATAGCATTCATCTTTATGTGAAATTGTGTCCCTCGAAACATGAGAAAGAAACAGAATGAAAATTATTACACACATATTAGATATTGGGTTATTCATTAATGTTATTATATATAATAGTCTATATTCTGAATAAGTATTTAGTTTAGTAGGAAGATATCAAGATGATCCATGTTTCCACCATTCAATAGAATTCAAGACTATCCTTTAGT